>OZ023161.1:20805352-22224102 GCA_963678695.2 Diplodus puntazzo
GTGTGTGTGTGTGTGTGTGCATATATGTCTGTCTGTCTGTCACTCTCTCTGTTGGCCCAGCTGATCTCGGTTGCTAGGTGACGGTTGGTGAGGGCCCGTAGCAACGGCTGTCCCAGGCTGATTTGAGACTGATTTCTGCCTCAAATCTAGGACGTCAAACTAGTGCTATTTAGTCAAAATCATACATGATATCGGCAATTTTTTTTCACGATCGAGCCAGAAAGGCCTTAAAGAAGACACTCATGAAGTTTCGTGTTCCTAGCTTCAGGAATGTGGAAATACGAGCGAGTTTAAAAAAGGTGCAGTTTGGAAAATCCTCGCCCCGATTTACATTGGAGTGAATGGGACTGTTGAGAGCTACTCTTGTCGGTTAGAGACAGTTAATTCAAAAACCGTAAATCCTACCGATAAAGTAGACACATTGAGAGAAAGAAGACACGTGTGGCTACAACTTTGGAAAATATCACTGTTTTTGAGTGACATTTGTGGCCGGGATCATGATGTAAACAGAAAATAGCAGAGGAAAATTTTGAGTTTCTGCCACTGTGTCAGTTGGCTCTCTCACTCTGCTGCACGAACATTCCGCCATACACACTCATTGAAAACCCTGAATTCTTCCAAAATTACTCACCGTCATTAAGGGGTCAGAGTTTAAAAACTATACATTGTAGGAAAAAAGTTCAAATACAACTCAAATAGACAAGACCTGTGTCTACATTTTAAAGTTTGAATGGTGTTTCTAGGTGAACGTATGCCAGAGCAGGAGATGTTTGAAAAACATTGCAGATTTGCGACTTTTTTGACCTCGTCCCATTCATTCCTTATGGGAAATTTTTCGCAGTTTTTCGCGTCTTACGACGCGAAAAATGTATATTCTGGTGATAAAAATAATAGCATACCGAGTCAGATCGAGCCGCACGTTTTGATGTATAATTTGTTTGTGTGCGACCAACGGTGTGGGACAAGTTAGCGACAGAAAAAAGGAAGGAGGATGAAAAATAAGAAGAAGACGCGCGGTGAATATCAATAGTGGGCTGTGCTTCGCACAGCCCACTATGTAGTGTGTGCTTCGCACAGCCCACTATGGACACCTATAGCTTTGCTATAGAGGTGTCCATAGTGGGCTGGCGAGCACAGCCCACTAATAAGAAGACGCACGGTGAATATCAATAGTATAGTATAATAGTATAGGCTATAGGCTATAGGTGTCCATAGTGTCATCTATAGCTTTGCTATAGAGGTGTCCATAGTGGGCTGGCGAGCACAGCCCACTAATAAAGTAGCAGAAAATGGAAACACTCCAGTGAAGTAAAAGTTGTACCTCAGAATTGTACTGAAGTGTAGCACTCGATTAAGTGTACCTTGTTACATTCCATTTGTTTATTCAATGTCTGCGACTATAAGTGACTGGGACCAAAATCTGATGATTACCACGGGCCATAAATAGTTATTATCTTTAAAAATGTCAGTTTAATCCAAGACAGTGGTGGTAATGATGTAAGACATAAAGAGTGAGGACATACCTGACCGTGGTATCCTGTCTCCCTTGTCTATTGAGCCCTCTCCGTGGCTCAGTTTGATGTATGGTCTCCCACAGCTGCAGACAAGAGGGTTTTAAACAGGTTAGAGATGAAGTGAATAAAAGGGATGTGTTCCATTTAACTCCATAGTAGCGTATGACACTCCCTGTTCTAATGCTGTGATATTTGCAGCTGCAACTGCTGCATTTATATGTCGGAAACAATCGATTTCATTAATTTTAATCAATCAATTCTAGAGACTAGTGAAAATGCGTTAAACGTCAGAACACAATGTGTCGATTTGATCCACAGCTCAGACATTTACATCCAAATGTGCACCGAAACATCTGCTGATCAACTGCAACAATCTGTTTTGCAACTTTTGTAGGCTGAGATGAAATCTTAATTACTTTTGTGAGAAAATTTGGTGTTAATCATTATGTTGAGAAATCTGTGTAATTGGTTTTGTTTGTCGGAGCAGATTGTTAAACACTGGGAGTCAGAATGGTATATGTGTGTTTGTTTGTAGCTATGCCAAAGGATTGGGAGTAATGCCATTCACTACATCTGTCTTTGATGTCGAAACCAGTCTGCAGAAGTTGTCAAGAAAAAAAAAAAAAGACTTAATGGGATTCCCACTGTGCTGTCCCCACATGAAACAGACGTACAGACGCTCGAAGAAAAGATTCTCATTAATGAACTTAATGGATGCACACATTAACACAATGCAAAGAGAACAAACAACAAAACAAATTCCAAACAGCCGCTGTTACACTGTATAGACCTTCAGAAACTGAGCCCGCCCTCTCTGAGCTGTGGGACAAGTCAGTGACAGGAGCAGCTTAATGTGCGCCGCAGTGTGACAGACAGATTAAAACATTCACATTTATTGGCTGGTTTACGAATCAAATAAGCGTTATCTCGTTCGGAGACAGCCTTGAGCCGGCCTGCTGGTCGGTTAGCTGTGTGACACCGCGGGGGAGCCTCCTGAGCTGCTCTCGACAGCTTTTCCATGTTTCTCCACCGAGGCCTCCGTTAGGCTGTAGGTGGTTCCAATTAAAATACCTCTCCCTAAATGTTGTAAAACCTGCCTTCTCAGGGCAGGAAATGCCTGCCGCTAGAGCATGGTGTCACAGGGAGCACAAAGGCTTGTAGTGTGTCTATCTCCGTCTGATAAATTGTTTCTTGAACACGTTCGAGCTGTACCCGCCCTGCCTAATGGTCCTGAGGCCCCAACAAAGGCAGTTCTGTTGTGTTTGCGTGGCCCGGGTTGGACCACTGTGTGTAATGCCTAGCAGGTGTGGAATATAAAATAGTTTGATAGTTTGGCGGGCGAACAGTTAGTATATTATTGTCAGGGGGGTCTGGGCAGGCAGCAGTGCTTGGCTTAAAAGGTTTACTTTTAATGAAAGCTGAAGAACTGGCAGACACTCTTCCTATTCTGCTAATGCAGCAGAATAGCCTCGGCTACTGACATTGAGCCTTCAGCACAGAATGTAAATAAGGAGGTCGTCCATTTTCACCCGAGGAATCTGTCAGTCATGGATCGAGTGACGCTGCTTTCATCACAGAAAACCTCTTAAGTGTAGTTACAGCAGTTAGCACTGTAGTTACAGTAATTTAACTGTCCCAGTGAGATAGACCTAATGTAAGAACACAAAAGTACACATTCCAGCCTGTTTTTGTTTCAGCCCTGTCCCCTCAAAATAACATTTATACACTTATAATTTTTCTCTGATACCTTTGGGAAGAATGTAACTGCTGGCTGCATCGATGTTAGCTCAGCCAAGGAAACATCCGGCATCTCGTGGTAAGGATAGATTTAGGCAAACACTCTGGTTAAGGTCTTCAAGGGATCATGGTTTTGGTTAAATATTGAAAAAATAAATGTTCTGTCTTACGCTTCAAGTCGGCTTTGTTTTTTCATTTTCTATTATTTAACCAAAACCAAAATATGCTTTTCATCCAAAAATGAAAATTCAGTTAATACCTACGCAGCTTGCATATGGACAGAAAGTCGGGTGAAGTTTTGTAGCCCACAAAACTGAGCGGAGCTTCTCTGAAACAACTAAAGTAGATGGGGACTTGTTTTAAAGACAAAACCAAAATAAATTAAATATAAACAGCGCTCCACTCTGTATTCCAAGGCTCTGGAAGCTTCAACATCACGAATCGACATGAAAAGACATTATTTACACCCTTTTTTAAAGCTAAAATCTTCACTGTAGCTGCTTAGTTAAAAGTGTTCATTCGAGGGTGCAAATATATTTTTTAAAAATGCAAGTCCCCATCTTCCTGAGTGGTGAAGCTCCAGAAATGTTTGTTGTACTACGAAACTTCATCCAACTTTCCATCAGCATGCGGTTGAGAAGAAAATGACTGAATTTGTATTTCTGCAGGGAACTTATCCTTTAAACACAACCTTCAAAACAAATGGCAAACAAAAGGTTCAAGCAACATTTTGCAGATACGTTTAGGGCTGCACCTAATATGTACTGTTGTGAAATTTGTCGTACGAACTTATTTTATCAATACAATTTGTTGGAAACTGTTTGGTTCAGTGTGCTGTCTTACAGGACAGGATCATACAAAGGTCAAAGGTCAAAATAGGTTTGTAAAAGGTCAACTGGGAGTTTTTCCTCTGTAGTAGAAAAATGACTGCTGTTCTCGCACGCTCACACGACTCACCGCAGCATTCTCCAGAATAAACCTCAGTCCAGTTAATTATCCTGCAATAGGAAATACTGTATAAATTGCAACATTGTCTGCTTTCTCTGAGAACAGCCCCGCTGCCTCGCCCCCTCCCATGCCGCTTATCTAAATGTTTCGAGCCGTGCAATAAGCTCCGACTGGCCTCTGCCCGCTCCCCTCTCTGCTGCCGTTTAGTCCCAGATTTTATACTCAACCACTTACAGCAGGTTGACAGATTACCTTTGGTTCGGAGCCCAAACGGACAGTGTCCAAGCCACGATAAACACTGCAGCCATTATTTCTGCTTCCAGTAATCTACCTACTCTGGAGCCAGATGACGTGAAGAAGATAACAGCACAGTGGCCGGGGCTAAGGGAAATGGAAGGTATTCAATTGGCCTCTTTTTATACCCTGGCCTGTCCGATAAAAAGCGTTATTGTAGCTTTGAAGTTGGTGTTATTCCTTCTTAACGCTGTACGTCACTGAAAGCTGACATGATGGAAAGAAGGCGGGAGGGAAAAAAGAAGCCTAATGTCCTAATTAAGATTGTACAGATTTGATGATGGAGCAGAGAAAAGGCAATTGAAGCCATGTGTTCATTTTCTCCCAGCTTCCCCTCCACGTGCTCGCTCTCTCCCTCTCCTTCCCTCCTCCCCCGACATTTCACTTTCTCTGAGCGGACTCATTACCTATCAGTAGTGATTACTGATGTTTTATGTGATTCGTAAATTAATGAATATGTTACTGAAGTCCTGGACAGTTCTCAAAAGTGATAACACCGATAGATACAGGTTACAGAACGTAAATCACAAAAACTGATAATGTGTTGTCAAGTTGCCAATCGCTACGAGACCATTACAGGTTCAGTCCCCAACAACGTTAACCCATTCAGATTTGATTTATATAATGTTTACAGAATGTCTGGATTAGTGTCAACTGACTCCATCCAAATGCACGTATTCAATTGGATGTCTATAAGCCAATCACAGTGTTCCACGTCATCTCAAGGGGACTGCAGTGGAGCCGCACCCCATGTATAAGCAATCATGGCGGACCGTGAGGCACTGAGGAAAAAATATACGCTTGTGTTTTCTGTTAAATGGTCTAAAGATTATTTAATTTTATTAGTACTGTGGTGTTTTTTGCACTGAGATTGAGATTATCCATGACATCTGGATTACATCCAATATTTCATCAAAGGTAGTTTAAAAAGGTATTTTAATCCTCTTTTTATTACTATTTATTAGTCAATTAAAAGTTGAAATCCACTATCACAATATTTCATGTGTGTTTGGAACATAATTGGTTTCTGAACCGGTTTCTGAAGTCGTTGTCAGTAGATTAGCAGCATGACGCTGATTCCTTAACCCAGCTCTCTATTTCATTTCAGGCATCTGGTTAAGAGCCAGATGCTGAAAACCAAATTTAAATAAAGTGTTACTCAGAGGAGAGCCCTCTCAGCTGCAATAAACTAAACCCAGGGACTCTCTGTTCTCTCCAATTGTGTCTTTACAACCCCTGCCAGAAGAAACAGCTGTGACAGCGTGGCGAAGCATGTGTGTGTGTCTGTGTGTGTTAATTGTGGGGCTCTGGTGACTGGGGAGAGGCCCAGGTGTTTGTTTATACTCACACCACCATAAGTGGCCATAGCTGGGGCCCGCTGCTGGGCTGGGGCTGAGCGGTAGGACCAGGCGACAGGGCTTTGTGTACAGAAACTGCTCGGTGTGCTTACATTCACAGAACTCGCTCAAGTATCACACTGTCATTGTGCAAACAGACCCAAACAAGCCACTGACAGACGCGGCCCACACACTTCTTCAGAGGGCTCAAGACACAAAACAAAACAACAGACTTTTTTCTTTTTTTTTTTACAGTGCTGCTAACTGTGCAGTAAACACTATAAATTACAATCCAAGGTTGGATATACAGGAGCCATGAGTTGTAGACTTCTGCATGACGTTTTCTGGTTTATTACGTTGATGTTACAATGTGAATACACTGTAGTGTAGACTATCACATCTTTAAAAAGGGGTCTGAATACTTGTTTTTATTTAAGGTAATGAAAAGAAGGGAGATGGGTGAAAGTATGTAGTATTCTAGCACTATTTGTCTGACGAATACCTACAGTTCTGTTTTTCATACTGCATGTCACAAGGTTTATTATCATGATTTGGGGAAGGACCCTCAGGAGACAACTGATGTTATCTTGTGGTGTTTTTATCCTGTCATGCTTCAGTCTTAACACCTCCTGTGTGTAATATGTTGTTTACACTTTTGTTTTTTGTTTTATTTTTCAAACTTACAGCATCATTTCTGCCACTAGGGGTCTCTCAGTGAAAACAAAACAAAAGGCACAAGGATCATGAAAGTAGTAATCTTCATTGTTAAACAAATACTATTGCTGATGACGGAAATCTATCTGTGATGTGGCAATGTCTAAAATTTGTATCCACGTTAAGTTTAGTCAAAACACTTAACTTTCTTCTTCACTCTCCTTTTCTAACTTCCAGGAGTTAGGGACCGGCAAATAAATGAAACACACTGCTGCCTTGAATGAAATGACAGATTTCTCTGGGTTCGAACATTATTGAAAACATTTGGAAAAATGTACGTGCAGCACTCGACAGAATATACTCATCGTTTGTAGACATCTTAATGCAGAAATGTTCCACATTACATCTTTAATTGTGGATTTCATTTTTGTCTCGGCATTCTTAGGTCTTGCATTAGATTGAATTTGTGCCATTTGTATTTGCTTGTGTAAATACATGGACAATGTTGCTATGCATTGTTTGTTTATGACTGAATAAAGACAAACCAAACCAAACAATTAACTTTTTTATCAACTATTAGATATGTTAATGTTATCCGAACATGGTGTGTACTGAAGAGTCCCCCCTGACCATTCTACAGTACAAGTTTGCAAGCCTATTGTCTGATGAAACCTTATTTTCTTTTCATATTCTATACTTATATTAAAATGTTTAAGTTGCAGATTGTATGCATCATTTAAAACAACAGTTTATGCATCAGACTTAACCATATTAGTGAGTAGGTGCGTGAGTCTTTCTTTAAGTATGAACTCTTATCTTAAACAACATCATTTGTGCGAGTTCATATCAGTGAGGAGGAGGATGTTACATGCCAAAAGGAGCTCAAAGAATACAGTGTGTGATCCTTGACACTGAGCGATGAATCTTGTGGGAACTCACTTAAACTCTCACTTCTCTGAATTGTTAGTATTTCCAATAATTGGAAGAAAGGGGGAAAAATATTTCAACTGAAAAAAGTACAAAAAAGTGAGGGGACACAGAGGTGCCCACACGCTTTTGGTATAATAATATATTTATGGTGGGAGTATTGGCCCGTCCTGTTGGAAGCAGCAACACACTGACCTGTGAATAGTTCATCTAAAACCACATCGATGTCGGACGATGGCCATAAACTGAGCAAATACTGTCCTGTGTCTTTTTACTATGTGCAGCAGGAATTGTCTGGCTGGCCTAGTTAACATGTTTCTCCAGGCAGCTTGGCTCAAACTTTGGAAGACAGGAGCCACATGTTTTTACGGGAACTGTTCAGTTTTACAGTACATGCAGAATTAATTTATAGCATCATGAAACAATTCCCCTCACAACAGAAAACAATATAAAGCTAAATACTGGCTGGCTTTTGTTTCTCTGGTAAAAACGTATGACTGAATGTTAGACAGACATCAGACCAAGTTAACTGACCATGAGTATACAGTACATACCAGATAAACGTACCACTTTTTTCCCTGTGATTGGTCTTTGTATCTGCTCTACTCTACAAAAAAATAAATAAATAACATGGCAATTCTTCTGGAAACATAAATTCTAATTGAATTCAAACTACCAAAATTAGTTTCTAAATTAATCAGAGGTGAGAAATAGGCCGTGAAGTTGCAGGGTCACGCCTCATTTTACATTTAAAATACCGAGTTTTAACATTTGTTTAGTTTCAGGTGGCTTGCATAAGAACTGAGTTGTTTTTTTTTTTATCTAGAAGTTCAACGACAGGTCAAGCTGATTCAAATCTCAAGTTGAAACATAAAGCTTGCAGTGAAAACTAAGCTCACAGGATTTATCTGTCTTTAGGTTGCGGCCAAATCTTTCATCAAAAGTATTAGAATGGAAGACTACTTAATACTAGCACTTAAAGGAGAGACATATAATGCTCATTGTCTGGCTCATAATTTGATTTTGGGCTACTAGTAGAATAGGTTTTGATGCTTTAATGCTAAAAAAACACATCAGTTTTCTCATATTGCCCAGTGAAGCAGCTCTGTGGTCCCCTTTTGTTTGAAATGCGGTTTTCGCTCCTGTCTCTTTAAGCTTGAAGCTCTAAGATTGGTCAGCTCAAACATGCCTGAGCCAGCACCACTAACAACAACATAGCAGCCATGCTAAATAAATGATAACATGATAACCCTAACCCCAACAAGCAGCTAGGCATTAATTTATTGTCATACAGTATTAAAGGTGGGACAACCGAAGAGGCGTTCAAGAAGCAGTGTTTTCTGTGGGAGAGATGAGCTACTGTTGGTGTGGACTTTGACCTGTTTTAACTTTCAGGAACTTTTTACATGCACAAAAACCTATATAACACACTGAAGGAAAGAAAAAGCACAATGTGTCTCACAATGCAAAAAAGCAAGACCCGTCTGTTGTTGTTCTGCATGACAGCACAGCAGCCGAACAACACAAAGCTTGTCATCAGCCGAAAACCGTTTGAATCCATGCCGTCTGTTTTCAGCGCGCCTTTGAGTCAGACATCAGACGTGTCCATCTGAAGTTCTACTGCACATCAATAATTAAGCTCGGGCGTCGGTTTGGAGATCGGAAAATGTTCTTACAAAAACACTTGACGATTAAAGAAACTTTGAACAAGAACACAGAGCCGTATATGTAAACCTACACTATGTTCTAACTGTCCCCCTGGCTTTAGTGCACCAAAAGCGTCACAGACAACACACGAGTGTCTGGATCTGCAGACAAACGCTGCCTCGTGTGCATGACACATACTCGACAGGGGAAGAAACTGAATAAAGCAGATGAAAAACGAAGAGACTCTTTCTTGTTGAGGCGTAGTTAATATTTTAGGGACAGGGCAGCATGCCGTCTAGTACTGCTTGTACGCCCACATTGCAGGAACACTGTATGCACAAGTGCTCATCTTTCAAGCACACGCAAACAACCAATGGCTAAAGAAAATTTGAGCTGAATCTCCTTCTTCTACCCCTTTGAAATTCGTAAAAAAAAAAGTTTATTCCCCCTGAGCTGTGCTAAAATAATCCAAACACAATGTCACAGCAATCACCAAGTAATTGTGGGGAATGCAATCTCCGCGCTGATCACAGTAAATTAAGCAGAAATATTTCTCTTAGTAATCATGTCTACTCTAATAAATTAAGACCCTGTGTTTATCCAGGGTTAAGGCATTGATGAGATTTACTAGCAAAACAAAACACAGGCGAAGTTAACGCAACTACGTGGGACTGTGGCATCTTGACATGTCCTATCTGAAAACACTAAGGCCGGATTTTCTCACCAGCTTTCCAAAACGAATGCGGCGGATAAATACGTGCTTCCACACTAACCCATGAATGCAACAGCACTCTAAAAGAACCGGCAACCTTCTCTACCCTACTCTCACAAAACCCCCCACATACATGCCGATCTACTTCTGTGCAGCCTGAGTTTCACGCTATCTTCAGCTCTAATGCGCTGAGAGTTGATGTGTGTCTTAGTTATTCAGGTTAATGCGTTCGCCTGTGGGGCATATTTCCATTCTGGCTCCCATTGCACACACATCCTTCTCCGAACTGCTGTGCCATTACTGTTCACTCATGCTGATGTCTTTGGTATAACTACAGCCACACTGCTGAGAATAAACCTCCTCAGAGTGATGTGTCATACTGTGGTAGTCCTCATTAAAGCGTTTGAACCGCGGTTGTGTATACCTTCAGTACAATGTCACACAGCGGGATCCAATTAGTATGTTTAAACACAAAACTCTACGACTTTGCCTCGAACACAGCAAACCTTTTTCTGTATAACTCCTCGGGGAAGGGAAAAAATAATAGGGCAAGCAAAAGACAAAGGACAAGTAAGAGTATGAGTGAAAGAATGAGAAGTAAGAATGCTCAGTCATGCAAGCTGTGGTACCTGCAGGTGAGTGTTTCATGGTACGGTTTGATGCTGGCGCTGCGGTCCCTTCGGACGGGCCCGGGCTCGATGGTGGGCAGGCCTGTGGCGGAGGTGGTGGTGGTCCACGTGGAAGAGATCCTCCTCAGAAGACCAGGGTGGAGACTCCGCCTCAGACGCTGCATACAAAAAAGTTAAAAATATATAAAATACAAAATATATACCAACAATGTATCACAGCAGGTCATGAAAGTAATCCTTGATTTTTTTTCTTGACTTTAAGCACAACTATATTTCATGCCTGCCCTAAATGAAACAGTACATTTATAAACCACATTGTCATCAGGGAGGAGGCCGGGTGGATGGCAGACATACAAAAGTCCAAGGTTGTGACACCCATATCCAACAAAAGCACTTTGGTTAAGGTTAGGAAAACACATTTTCAGTTGTGAGTGAGTCATGAAAGATCATGAGTATTGGTTATACCTTAAAGAAGCAATATGTAAGAATTTCAATTGATAACACTAAAAAATTAACAAAAATTGTCAACAAATTGTTAAGCAATAACAGTTTTCACATTATGGCGTCTAATGTAGGTACACTATTGTGTTGCAGAGATTGCCTATCTACTCAAGTTAGCAGGCTAACCAGCTAGCCCCAGGCAGTCCCGGTCCAAAGCTTCCTTGCTAAAAATGTAAACACCAACATCCCCCTGGTGATCTGAGGGATCACCGGGGGGATGTTACTCTGGGGATATGCTGCTCCCTATTTTTCAGAGAATGAATTTGACAGTTGGCCAATTTTTACATAGTGCACCTTTAAAACCAGTACGTTAAAATACTAACAAAATGTAACCTTTAGGGTTCACGTACATTGACCCAAATCTTCCATTTGTGCACTCGGGCTTACTATCACAACAAAAATCGACACTTGTGCCCAACATGTGGTCACTATTTCACAAACAGCCTTCATAGTGGGCTGCATATATAGAATACACATGCACAGTTAACACTGCTTGAAAAAAACCTTTTTATCTTTTATATTAATTAATAAAAACATCCATAACTAACCGAAGGTATTAAAAAACAAGGCTGTAACTGTGTTGGCATTTAATCATCTTCAAGAACTCCACATGTTGTTAATGTGTATTTGCTTTTTTTGAAGTCGAATGGATCTTTTAGTCGAGACAGCTGTTTTTCCAGAATATAACCTGGAACAATTTTCATGACTGGTTGCACTTTAATCTTTGTCTTCACTGAATCCAGAGAGAATCAACATTGCAGTCGTCACTGACTGGAGGATATTGGCAGGCAGCTGTGCCGGCGATGCCCCTCGTGGTTTTTCTAAGACACAATGTCGGTGTTGCATTGCACTGATACATTTCATCATCGAGATTCAGCCTCTCTGCTTCCAATTCTCTCCCAGAGTCTCTTTTGTCTCGGTCTCCCAGTCTCTTTCTTTATCTGCCTTTTTTCTTTGCTCTTTCTCTGGGATTCCCAGTGGTCTGTGCCCTTGTGATGCCTCCATCTGTTCAGTGCCATGCAGCAGCAGCTTGGAACAGCAGCGCGAAAACATGGCAGCCTCTCTCGCTCTCACAGCCTTCTGCAGGGTGACCTAGTAAAAGATCGCCTCAGAATCCTGAATGAGTCCATTCACAGTAAGGCGTCATACACCGAGTGAGAGAGCAGACACACACTCATACACGCTGCAGGTTTAGGTCATCTTAGTGAACATTTTTACTGACCAACATTCACTGTGGAACACTTCCGATTTAAGTATGTGCTGACTTTAGCTGCATATTAGCCCGTCTTTGAATGCGAGTGTAAGAAAACACACATGCCTCCGAATGAGCCGTGCACAATCAGCGCATACTTCGAGCGATGACACATTTATGCACATGAAATTGCACGAGATCCGCAGATTACTAATGCATGAAAATACGTGTTCAAGTCCCGATTGTGAAACTGGAACAGCGATGTTATTCTATGATTTTCCAGCAACGTAGTTCCACTCCTTAATAAAAGCCCTGCAGACACACTAAAAAGCAAGAAAAAAAACCCACACATGCCAGAAAAACACTCGCATTACCGAAAAACAGGCCATCCTCACACAAAGGAGAAAGAAAAAAGCTGATCCCTGCTGCTGTCAGCGTAGATACAAATCTTTAACTGGACTTAGCTCTTTAACTGTTGAGATAAGATTGTGTTTTGTGTTTTGCACCGTACGTGCTTCTGATGCAGCGGCTCTCTCGCGGTGCAGAGAACATGCCCTGTGTTGGACAGAAAATGAGTTTGGGGAAAAGTGCTTGAAAGGCATCAGCATGCACCGCGGCGGACATCAAACTCTTAGCCAGGAGGCAGAAAAGCAAGCGCAGGGCTTTCCACTCCTGCATTAACCACCTCCACTCCTCCTGCTATTCTCCTCCCGGGCAGTTAAGAGGTGGGCACAGCGTCTCAGGGGAGCAGAGTCCTTAATGAGTGCAGCCTCACTTGCCACTCAATGGGCGCAGTTTGTCTTAGCTACTTTTACAAAGTTCAGACGATGTGAAAATACACCTGCCAGCCAAGCGATTGGCTCGATGGCGTGGCAGCCATCCACCACACACTAGATGGATATCTTCCCCAGATGAATAACCGTAGTAATCGTGGTGGGGGTCCAGTTTTGTTGACACACACTCGTCCGTCTTTGTTACTGTCTGAGTGGCGAGTTCACCTTCATGTTGCCTCTCCTCTTCTACTTGACTCACATGTGCGCATACACACTGTCTGGCTCTACACATCTGTCATGTTGACACAGCTGTGGCTATGAAAGGGAGAACAGTGCTCCGAGCAGTAGACACGCTCAATTTTTCTTCACTCAACTCTGTGAAAATACACTCCTTCATTTGATGCTAAAAGCTCTGAAAGCAGGAAGCACTCATTAGCTGAAACATGGGCTGAAAGATTAACATGTGTGTGGAGCGCAGTGCGGTGTGTAAATCATTTGGCTGTAATAAACTGGACTGCATCTCCATCTAAGGATTATTTTCAGCCATCTCCAAAACAAAATTTTATGCGTCTGGCTCGTGACCACTTCTGATGAACAGTTCTGAGACTGAAATATCCTCACTGTCAAATGTAAATCATAACAAATGGTCTTCGTTCATCTGCTCACCTTGTGGATGGACGTCTTCTCTCCTTTCTCGGGTCCCTCCTCTGAGTCGGAGAGGGTGTAGGCATCGCTGGGGTTAAGCAGGGGAGCAGGGCGTGGCCGGTGTAGCGGCTGGAAGGTGAGCTGGGTGGTGAGCAGGTTGCTGACAGCCCGCAAAGAGGTGCAGGTGTTGGGGGGCAGAGACGGGTCGGCCAGCAGGTCTGTGATCAGTCCGTGGGCCTCCCCCATCACCGCTATGTCCACCATGACGGTAGTGCCTGACGACTGTGGGGTGAGAGGGAGACAGAGAAAGGAGAAATAAACATCACGGCTGCTGTGGCTGATGGGCGTTGATGCTCATCAATGGTCGGGTCTGACAGTGTGGCCGTGTGCTCCTTCCGTGTGGCAGGCGCGAAGAGCAGGTGTGTAAACTACGTCAGCAGCACTGATGTGAGGATTTAATAAGCTGAACAGTGATATTGGAATCACTTCCCATCAGCTGCACATTAAACCTTGTTTCTGTTATACACTAGTTTATCTTTTACTTCTTACTTCCTACTTCTAACCCTAACCCAAATAAAAATAATAATCAACTTTCTCACTGGTGGAAACTGACAAATGGTATTTACTCAGCTCTGAGGAGGTATTTGCAGTCAACTTAAGGTTGCACTAATCAATACTTTTATGTCAATGATGGGTCATATTGCTATGTGTGATGTGAAAGTTTTGCTCATACAGGCAGACAGCAGATAAACCCACTGTACGCAGCACCAAAACACAGACAGAACAAAGGTAGCGACTGATGAACATAGAGAAGCATTTAGCAGATGAGGGCCAGATGTTCTTCTCAGCAGAGGGTGGAGACCAAAACTGATGTAAAAGGATTTAGGTCCATGTGGTTCTAGTCTGTTTCTGTGTCTGTACTACATGATATGAAAACAGGCCACTTTTAGCTAACGTGTTTGCAGAAACAACTTAATATTCTTATTATAATATTATTATAGAACTTGTTGTTTTGCCCCCAAGGTTCAGTTCACTTCTTATTTCCGTTTTTCTTTTCCGCTTTCTGGCACTGTTTGGTTAGTGTTAGGTGGCAAAAATACTTAGTTACGTTCAAGAAAACACGGCCTGGATGTTTGAAAGGATAACTCCGCTCCTCTCTCGTGGTTTTACCCCGAGTCACTAAGCGATGATGTCACAAAAATGTGATTGTTGAGTTACAATGATGGTCCCAGAGCAACATTAATTATTATTTTCCAGGAACAGCACCAACATATAGTGCATGGCTAGCCTTTTTGTTTCTGCTGCAAATTAAGTTACACAAAACATTGCATATTAATGCAAGTAGTAACTATCAAATATGATCGTATATAATAATATAAATCCGATGAAGGCCATTCTGCCTGCACAGTGAATACTTTCACTGTTGAAATTATTATTATAACTATTTTGACATTGCTCTATTGCTACCAATACTTAATAAAATGATCTGAATACTTCTCTCACCACTTGTCTGTCTTTGCTAGTTAAAATTATTCATCAAATGCTTTGTACCATTGTATGCGAACAATGACAAGCACACACAGCCATAGCCAAATCATGTTTCAAAAGTGATTTTAGCAGGGGAAAACAACAAAATGGCACAAAATGAAAAAAAAGCCACCCACAAAACAATACAGAAACAAGAAAACAATGAAAAAAATGAAAATTGATTTTGCACCACCGTTAAAGGGTCCGACTGAGATTCTAAGGAGCTTTGTAAAGTACGTTATGTCTGTGCACATCAAGCTGCACACAAGCTTACATCCACTCACACATCAAAGGCTTTATTCTATACCTTATATGGCTCCTTTTAGCTCAGAGGAAGCAAAAACATGAAGACGAGCGAGGAGCAGTGCGCCACAGAAGTAGGAGTTGACATACTAGCACCGTCTGAGACCTCTGAACGACACTGTGCAGCTGTACTTGATGCTTTTAATGAATGGAATCATTAGCAACGTCTCAGCTGGACTCTGACCTTTGACCTCCTCGCTCCTGACCCCTCAGCCGCAGTCTGTTTCTGCTCATCTGCCCCACAGCTCTGAAGGCACCAGCGTAGTGTGAGCCGGGCCTTTATTTTTGCAGAGCTAAGTGAAAAGTTCACAGCCTGCTCTTAATTGCTGCGCCTAGAGCCGCTGAACAAACCACAACTAAACACAGGTCAGTCTTGGCTGCCAGCGAATTTATCTAATAAGCTCACCAGTTCCCTTTTTCCCCCAAAGAATGTTATCAGATTTTTCTCCCCCAATGTCCCATTCACTCTGACACCAGCTGCCAGGCACCCAGAATTATTCTGTTTACACTGGCTAAGTGGCAAAAGGTTGAGCTGAACAACACATGTGTGAGCGCCTTTCATGCATTTCCACTTGTGGGAACAGTGAAGGTTTCGCTTTTTATTTTCCCAGTCGTATCAGATAAGTCGCTGTATTTATACAATCTTCCTGTTGATCTGCAAAAATACAAAGGGCGTGTGTTCACCGAGTGTGAGGGCATTCCTTCATGGTGACACGCATTTATTGATAAATATGTCACATGACCAGCACTAGGACCAAGCTAATCTATTTTACAGAGAAGGAGACGTCCTGCGGGGACGGCTGACGGAGCATGTCTGGACAGACGACTATTGTACTCCGCTTACCCTCCTCTCCCTTAAACCTCCTCTTCTCCTCCTCATCCCTCCCCTCTCTCCTATACTCTGCTCTAATGCATGCTGTGAGGATCAGATGTAAACACCTGTCTCTCAGCTCATTTACGGGCTGATTTAGGAGCTTTTCTAAAGAGGGGGTTGAAGAAGAACGAAGCTGCCGGAGAACATCTGGCTCATCTCAGCGTCAACAAACATGCATGCGTACACACACACAAATAGACTTTTACAAACTTTACTCCTTGTTCGCAAACCACTGCCAACTCAAAACTGAAAACACAAGTCGCATTCACAAAGACTTCAATATAAATATACTTTGGGACATAAACTAATCAAACTGGCATCTTCTTGAGCACGCAGCACAGAGACTCATGTGTGCACTAGTGGTGTCACAATTCTTCAAACCCACAGTTCACCATTGTCAAATGAACACATCTGGATTTGGTAAATATGAAAAGATCACTGGATTTATGCCCTGACAGTTGTCATCTATATTCACAGATTCTTATCCAGGAAGATAGGGCTGTTTCACAACAAACACCAGACTTGATCCTGGCGACTTACTGCAGTTTGAGTTGAGCAAGTTAAAAAAATAGTCACCAAAAGTACCATACTTGGGGATTCAACACTAAACAACAAAAGATAGAAATTCAGTTTGTTTAAAAGCTCTGTTTCTCAAATCTGTCCGGAGTAAACCCCTCTCCTCAAACAAAGCAATAAATTATCCCTTGCTGTCATCATTTCTGTTCGGCTCCGTTCTCCCCCTAAACGTAACCCCTCGTCCCAAACAAATTAATAAAGGATCTCTGAAAGAAAAATAAGCGCAGCTGCTGGCTACCTCTCAGTTAGCTGTACCGTCTTTGAAGTTGTGTTTTTTTTTCCTTCAGACGCACGCTTGTAGACGAGATCAGGGGAATAACAACATACAGAGGAGAACTGATGATCCTACAATGATACGGACGATAAAAAATTGAAAGCTCATTTCGACTGATTTTTAATCTACAGTCAAAATCGTGACACCCCTAAGTTTACACCCAGGTAAATGACGTTGAGCATCATATCACTCAGCTTGACCAACCCCAAGCCTGTAGAGGGCCATAAAAGTAAAGGGAATGATGAATGTGTTGGGCTTCATTTTGCACTGGGAGGAAGCCACTTAATGCCCAAAACTTGACATGAAAAATACAGTTGGGTGAGCGACTCCAGGTGCACGGGCAGCATTTGAGACATGAGCTTTGGGACGCAGTGGGGATCTTGCTTCCACTAAATTTGCTTCTTATTGACCTGAAAAAATGACTACACCTGTCTGCTGCCATATGTAAGGCATTATCCTTAGAAATGTTGTGCTGTTAAAATATATCTACCTTTAAAAACCCTGCCTCTGAACCTCTCTACATGTTTGTGAGCCGAGGAATGAGAGCTCGAGCTAATAAACGAAGCTGACTGCAGGGGAGAGAAAGAACGTAAAGTCCCGACGATCACTGGCTCAAGCGTTTAACTTCCCTTCATCTCGGCTTGAAGACAGTTTCTGATCTTTCTAATCTTCCAGCAATCTGTAACCTAAAACTTAAGAATCATCAATAGACATCCTGTAACAGATCAAATTGCGAGTTACATAATATCATCAGGTTATGTAAGCATTTCCTGTCAGGTTAGATGATCACTTTCATTTATCAGCCATGGCCACCTCTGTAGCAACGGGCTTCACTTTCTAAGAGGATATATCTCAGACGAGCCCCACATTGTGACCCCTGCTTGGGAAAAAGCGCAGAGTATCACAGAAAAAAAGCTATTGGACAGATGTTATGATGGAGCGTTTCAAAACTCTTAATATTTTTGTGAAAGTACCGCGGCTGGCGTAGACATTCTTACCTTGGACACATCTGCAGTGTTTGTAAATTCCATTAAAGGCAGTGATTAAAGTCATATTTTAACCTTCCAGTCAGGCTGTATATGTCTTTTATGACTTATTTTTAAACGATTCCCTAAGCATACATGCTCTTTTTTTTTTACTGCAGCCCCCCCATCACATTAATAGTAGCCCACATTCACATCTGGGAACTGTCAACAACCGTCTGTCACAAGCTTACACTTAACTCTGTGGAGACTTTTCTGAGAAGTACACCCTTCAGAATTAGTGAGGGATCCAGCACCTCGGAGAGTTGTGTGAACACAGGAGTTACTACTCTAAATTACAGAGCAACTGAAATGTCACGTCTCTGATCACCCAAACAACAGCTTCCTTAGTTTGAAAATGACTCATCATTCCTGTATTTCCAAGGGAGATGGATCAGTATTTCTTTTTAAAAAGGGAACGTACACACACACACACACACACACACACACACACACACACACACACACACACACACACACACACCGTCGTTGGCCATGAAAACAGCAGCAGGCCTGCTTGTTGGAAAAGTGACAAAATGACAAACCCTCATCTGGTTAATTCATTGGCACATTGGATGAGATGACTGAGAGATTTTAGAAAAAACTGAAAGAAAGTTACAGACTTCTTTCCTGACACAAACAACAGTAAAACAGCGTAAAAAGGTAGTTTGACATTTTGGGAAATCCATTTGTTTGCTTTCTTACTGAGAGTTTGATAAAAAGATTGTTACCATTCTCATGCTTCTACAGTAAATAGTATGAAGCAATCACCAGCAGCCGGTTAGTTTAGCGTGAAGTGTGGAGACAGTGGGAAGCAGCTAGCCTGGCTGTGGCAAGATGCCATTATCATGTAACTGTGACAGTCTGATAGATGTGCTATTGGACCAAAAAGCCCATTCGTCTGATAGCCTGTTACACTGAGAACAAACCGCCACACTCTCCCTGTCAGTTCAGTGGGTTTTGATATAATATTATACAATCAATAATTTAATTAATAATTCATAATTTAATATATATATGTGTGTGTGTGTTTTGTGAGGTCACAGTGACTTTGACCTTTGACCTTTGGCCACTAAAATCTAATCAGTTCACCCTTGAGTCCAAGTGGACATTTGTGCCAAATTTGAAGAAATTCCCTCAAAGCGATACATTGCCATAAACTACTGCTTTGAATAAATGAAGCAGTCAAACAACATGTTGCTCTTCAGCCTGAGGACCGGTGCTCTCAAGGAACCGCGAGTAAAGATTGCAAATGCGCAGCAGTGAGATATTCAAGGGCACCTTAACAGGTCGGTCATTTGGAGCGATATCTATTACATTTTTAATACTGACAGTCCTCTGTGCCATTGCGGATAAACTGTAGTGACCTTGTGCTATCCAAGAAGTCATACTTTTGGAGCTTGTGGATTCCTTCCTGTTTTCAGCCCTTCGGTATATTTGTGGTGTGCCAATCTTTTTCATTTAACTGGCAAGAGACACGCTGCTTTTAAAAAGAGGAAATTTCGTGATTTGACTGATGCCAGCCCTTGACACACCCACTGATCCCTCTAATCCGGGCCCCTGTGCCAGCAGCCCAGTCACAAAAATTACCACAAATCTGTGTGATATTTGGTCACAAGCCCCCAGCTTTCGTCGACATCCTACATTTGATAAAACTGACTACCGGCATCAATAAACAGTCTTTATGACTCCTCGACGAGCCAAGTCGCATACTAAAGCCCGCTCGAACGTTCTGTTATGACATTTTACAATGAATAATGACGATGTACATGATCAATGGTCTTAATTGCCTGTTTGGATCAGTACATCAATAGACATGCCATAGATTAACACCCGCGCAGCAGCTCATGTAAACCAAATGAAGGGCCAGTCAAAACAAACCAGCAATCACCAGAGAAGAGTGAAGAGCTGTTTGTCCACACAGCGTCTCTGCACTCAAGACCATACTTAGCTGTGTGTAGCTTTAGGCTCAGAAATGTGCACCAAAAAGGTATTTGTAAAAATTACTGCTGATCTAATCTTGATATTGTTCAAGATGATGAAGAAACATTTAATTTCAAACCAAAACCCTTTCAATGACGTGAAAAAATACACATAATAAATGATGTTGCCCAGATTTTTTTTAACTGTACCCATGAACGTCAGATCTGCATTTGCAGCAAACGTACATTTGTCATGTGAGACATTTCACAAACAACACCATCAACCATTGCAACAGCACTGAGCAGTGGAAACATGACTGTTGGTGTTCCTGCTGTGTCCACATGTTTTCTGCCAATAACTCTGCAGAGGACAGATGGCGTGCATTTGATGCAACAAACAAAACACTGATCCTTCTGTCTAATGATGATTATTAATGGGATACACAGACCGAGGTCACATTTTTGTAATTTCTGAGACGGTCCACTTCGTGCACTTTTAACCCCGCGGCTCCCTCGTCTAAACATACCGTCATCTCAGCCTCCAGTAAAAGGGCAGTGATATGTGGGCTTCTTAAATTGTGCAATGGTGAGAATATAATGTATCCCAAAGGAGAGCTACAGACTGGACAAATGCCTCAAGGGCCAACCGAGGAAAGAACAGTATTTCATCCTCTTAGTAAACACATTTCTGGAGCTGAAACTGACAATTGTCTATGAACCGTTTAGTCTATAAAATGTAAAAAAAAAAAAAAAAGAGAGAGAAGTGTGAAAAATGCTCAATACAATTTCCCAGAGCCCGCAGTGACGTCTTCAGACTGCTTCTTTTGTCCAACCAACAGTCCAAAACTCTTCATTTGCTATCATAAATGACAAAGAAAAGCAGCGAATCCTCATATTTGAAGGATAAGTTCATCCAACAAGGACATTCTTAAAACAAGTCCCTGTTTACATTAGTTGTTAGGGAGAATTCTGGGACAGGAATTTACTGTTAAACACCAGAAATGTTTTGGTGGATTACTAAACTATACCCGACTTCTCTATCGCCATAGGGCTAAGTAGATAATGAGTGAATTTTCATATCTCGGGTGAACTTATCCATTAAGAAGCTGTAAAATGTACGCAACTCTGGCTCTTCATAAAACACACAGATAAACACACTGTAGTGCTTATTTTGAAATTAACCCCTCGTCCTAATCCTCACACTCCTAGAAATGCAGGAATGTGCTGAGCAAGACATCGAGGGCGACACTTAAGGGCGGCCATCATTTTTTCTCACGTTAATTTAATTTACACAGAACTTTTCGAAAAAATCATTACTGCGCAGCTTTATATTTCAGTGGCAGTGCAGTGAGTGTAATGGGCCCGATTACATCTGTCGAGATGGATTAGCCGAAGAGGAGCCTGGGAGATGCCGATGCTCTCTATTTAAAATAACAGAGCGGTGATACGGTGCGAATCACAGCAGAACAGTAACACAAAACTCCGCAGAGACACTCCTCGCTCCCTGCCTCAGCTCCGACAGCCAAAACTACACCCAGCAGCACTTCCCACTTCCCAACCGCGACCCAGCTCCCCTCACAACCTCCGTCAGCTCAGACCAAAGCCGTGCTGAGCCAGGTCCTCGGCTGCAGCCAGGATACAATTACATGCTATTACACATTTTATTAAAAGGGGTGTGTTGGGGGGATCAAAACAAAACAAAAAGGAATAACTGCCTCATTAAAGTTTTACTGGGAAAGGTCAAGACAATTGACCCCAAACATGCCACCATCTCATCTGATCAACAGAGATAGACACACAGACAGACTGGTAGAGAAGCATGAATTTGCTGGCATAAAGTACAGAGCAAACAAAAGGGATGCATGAGGTAAAACAGATGGCTTATGCCGGCCGATGAGCGAGCGAGGATTTACCGCATCAGCGCTGCAGCGGGCGCAGTCATGAGTCTTACTAACTGAATGAGCATACTATAAATAAAACCCGAGTTAAAGTGTCATTCTACTCCTCAGTTTTCTCTCAGAGAAATGACACCAGCTCAGAGGTGTTTTACTGTTGCTTGCACATCATAAAAAAGTAGGAGCTTGAAAATTGCTAATGCCTCCGTATCATTTGTGGCAGATCCAATTATTTCCCGGGCGGAGGACGGTTGAAAGAGTGTGTTTTCAGTCTCAGTCAGCCATAAATTTAGTCTTGCCACAGGACCCAATTTAATGAGAAAATACTCCACTCGACTGCCCTGATGGGACCAACCAGAGAAAGGCCGGCGACCTTTTGCGACTCCCAAAGCCACAGTTTAAGAAAGTCGGATCTCGAGTGTTTGAAGCGCTCACTGTGATTTTGAGAAATCTTCAAAATGACTGCAATGTCATGGCTTGTCTGCCTCACAGACCGCTCTCCCAGCCTTTCTGTAATTTAGAATAACAGTCACCAGATCCGGGCCTACAAGCACCCTTTTTCTCCGATAATCTCCGTGGGTAATGTTCCAAAACCAATGTGTTTTCAAGTTGAAAACAAATATTTAAATAGCTCTTTCCATACATAACTTCACTGTCAATTCCTAAGCTAAAACATCCACCGCAAGCTTTGGACAGGGAAAAAAAAAAGTAAAAAAAAAAAAGAAAAAAGTGGTTTGGAAAATGAGCCTGCTAATGTGTGCATGTTGGCGAATACGACACCATAGAGATCAATCAAGCAGCGCTCCGGTCACTGGCTAAAGAGCGGGGCGTGCGATTTACACCCTCTACAAGGTGCCATGCACACTGTTGTGAGGCGCTACCAGCCTCTCTGAACCAACAGGAGAGCAGAGCCAAGGGAAAACAGCCACGAGATGCGAGAGGGATGCCAACATAAGCCTCGGCGTCTTACACGTTCTGTCAGTCTCTGGGCTATTACAGGATTCCACTGACGAACGCGCAGCACCAATCCCCCCCCCACACACACACACAAAAAAAAAGACTGAGCTGACCACTGAGTCTAAATGGCAGCTTAGGGAACGCATCAATCAAAAAATATGTGCTTGCGTACGAACCCCACATAACAAATTGATATGAGCCTTGGAGAAAATTTCAGAATGGTAACGTGCCATTAGAACATTTCTGAGGGCATAATTCTGTTCGGCTGATTTTAGGAACTGATACACCACCGTGAGTCTTCACATCTCTAGGAAATCATCTAGTGTGTAATTCAATTTCAGGCCCAATCATGCTCTGCAATGTTGTGATCACTATTCATGAAAAATGCCCTAATGTTCCTCCAACCACAACTTTTTGGAGTTCTTTCTACCCGAGCATACACTTTCAGCGCAAAGGCATTGTCTATTCATTTCTAAAGGATATCCTCCCGATAGCAGCACATGCAGTGCACACATACTGTATATGGCCATGCCAACGCCAAGGGCATTGTTTGTTCTTTATGTACTCCGGAGTCCTGCCCTGTGGCTCCACTGTGGCCCGATACATCAATTCGCAAACATGCACACACTCTTTCAAAGATGGGAAAGGTAATCTGAAGGATGTGGCTGCGTGTGTCTGCCCTCTACAAGCTGTGCCCTCTGTGTCGTGTCCTTCTAGTTTCAATTCCCTGGCTTTTAATGGCTTGTGCAGAGCCTTACAGCCAAATCACAGACCTGCGTCCTTTAGACTCACAGAGTACAACAAGGACTCTGATGGGAAGTGACACCTCTGGACATGCTGTTTAACCACGGCTAAAATGAGCGGCTGAACAGGCCTGTTAGTGGTAGGATTTCTGCTATTTGCGTCATTTATAAGGTGTGCGTGTGAAGGCGAGTGACAGAAATCAGGACGCTGGTGCGTGTGTTTTCCTGTCAGCTGTTTACCAGCATTCAGTGTGCCTGATGTGCAAAGCACACAGCAATCGATTCGCTGTACTCAAAATATATGAATTTTTTTGCCATGCTTCTCCAAAAAGTACATAGAAACGTGCTGGTAAGTGGTGTGTCTGTGATGCTCTGTGCATAGTGCTAACCTGTGATCCTCGGGAGCCTCTCTTGTGGTCCCAGTCTGAGCGGGGGAGCATCTGTGGGAAACAGAGACAGAGACATGTTCAAACCACAGTCCTGCACATCCTGTTTCTGTTAGCATCCCACAACTTTGCCTCCTCACAAAGGCCACACCGTAATGGAGATATACTGCGGGAAAAGAGGAGGAGCAGGAGCGGCGATGCAAAGAGTCGAGGACGTGTGTGTGTGTGTGTAGGGGAGGGGAATGGAAATGCTCATAAATGCAGAAATGGGTTTTGTCTATTTTTTTTTTTCACTTTCCATTAAGCGCAGACGTCTAATGCAATTTCACAGTCAGGTTTTGGTTTACTTTAGCTCCAATTCACCGCCTAAGGGGCTGGTGGAGGCTGAGGATTTTTATGCTGTCTAATTACCAGCCACTGTGTCCTCCCACAGGCCTCGTAAACCCGTTTTCCACTTTCTCGGGGAGTCACCGAATGCATCACTGCAGCTCTGTCACTGATTTTCGGTGCACACGCATTGCAGGAGAGCCAAGTCAACATTTAACACCCCATCCTCCCTCCCTGCCCTCTGTTGGAGCTTTCTGGCCCAGAACTGAGAAGCCCTGAGAAACCCAGCATGTCGCTGTGACAAATTGCTGCTGTGCACACTGAGGCAAGGGGTTCAGTGTAAGAGCCAAACTGATAATTCAGGTGCAATTTACGGTGTCAGTGGAGGTCATTGAGTTGGGTCACGCTGAGAGTGAAAACATTGGGGAAACAGTGGGTCTTCTGGATAGCAGCGTTGTCGTGCAGAGTGTTTTCCCACAGAGCTGCTTCGTTCTAAACAAACACAACAGTAAAGTTATTGTTCCTGGCTGTAAATATGAGGTTGTTCAGCGTGTACATTTATTACTTTAAAAAACACAGCTATATTGTACCGTATACTGAATCGAAGACTGCGGAATGTTTTTTTGTTTTTTTTCATTTACAGTACCTCTGGTGGTGTCTGACCATGCAGAGAGTTTTATGAGCTGAGGTTTTACGATATCTGGCTCTGCTATTTCTTCCCCCACTCCACATTCAGTGGAGGTGAATGGAAAAATGTGTTTGTGTTGCTTACAGCACCAAAACTTACATACGCAGAAGCATAAGTAATGAACAAACCAAAACAAATCCCTGGCACTTTTGAATATTAAATATCAACCAAAAACCAACAAACTAAGCTAATATTTGAGGGAAAAAGGATATTGGGTATATAACAATTAAAATCTGAGCTCCATTTGCACTGTGTGGGCATGCTTTGATCATTTCTGACTGGCAGTTGCTGACATAAACAAAGAATCCCTCATCCTGCCTGTTTTCACTGAAATATTGCTAAAGTTTGAAAAATCCCTTTCTCCCAGTGAAAAACGGGAGCAGACTGACTGAAATCTGTTCCAACTGTTCCAACTTTTGCAGAAAAGAAAGCTCTTTCTTACGCATTCTAACACATTTAAAGGGAATTGGGAATCAAAGCAGATTGAAATCCTGTGTTTTGAATTGAGGTGAAAACTGTGTTTTTTTTTTTTTCTTTTTCGTTTTTGATCGTTAAATGTGCCATTTGGGCTGCAGGAGACACGAGTCTGGTCTGTCAGCAACTTTGAGGGAAGATTACTGTACACCCCATCCTTCGGTCAAGGTTCTGGCAACAATGGGTGACGCTCCACGGAACGTGGTGACCCTGACAATAAAGCGAACAAGGTCATAACACTCGCAAACATCACGATGCACACCCATTCATTAAGAGCAACCGCTTTTTCCACAGTTTGACATTTAGGAGCAACACGAGGGGGTTTGCCTTTTCTCAACGAGCATCTTCACTCTCTCATCCTCCATTTTCTTGGACTCGGGCTGCAGCTACAAAGCTTCTCTGATCCTTCACGCGATAATATCTGTGAGTCACTTCAAAGCTCCATCAAGCGTGCACGAAGCTTCTCATGCATTAAAATAGCCATACTAGATGGAGAAGGATGTCAACAAGCAATCGGCTGTGTAAAAGGCTTGTGTATTGGATATAAATGACTGTAAATGATAGCATCAGCCGGGCAGAGAGCTGTTTGTCTTGTTCTTCACTGAAATGACGACAGGGCTTTTTGCTTTTCCAGTATAGGAGCTGGCAGCAGCTCCTCCGTGGTCACAGTCCTGCTCCATTAGAAGGTCCTAGTATCAGTGAGGCTCTCCAGGCGAGCACACGTAAACAGCCTTTCGACTTATGGTCTTATGTAACCCAACCTTTCATCTCCACGCTCTGACAGACAGGCCCAGACTACACAGAAGTCTACATGCGCCCCTTTGATGTGCCAAAACAAACAAAAAAAAAAGCCACACAAAATCAAAGCCGGGCATGAAACATTCGAGCGCACAGACAGACTTTGCAGGGAGTTCATTTCCTCTAAAACTCGCTCAAACAATTTGATCAGCAAATACTAAACCACACACTGGATGCAGTCTGGCGTTACTGTGTTCAAATGTTTGGTTTGTTTCTGTTTTTTTTGTTTTTTTTTACCAGAGGTGGAAAATCAGGAAACAAAACGTTGGTGTCGGTTCTTTCAAACTTCAAACCACCGACATTAGAATAAACAAGAAATTGCTGAACCGCAAACAATCGTCAATCATTCAAAGACAAACTAGAGTTTAAAAAAAAAATTAAAATATGGATGAAGTGCACCACCACCCTAATTTTCTAAAGTGCGCTAAAAGTATTGTTTTCTTCCAGGTGAGTTTTCATTACTCCATGCACTCCGAACACAAGGTAGCACTCTGTAGAGAGCATACCTCCACCCCAAGGCCCAAAAGCCCCCTTTAATACAATCTAATTCTAATCCAGTATCAAATAAAACACATTTAAATCTGCTGGATCTGGATTTTCATTAGGATCTGCAACAAACTGTTCTAACTCATAGATACAAGCTCCCTTAATAGTGTTAGAGAATATGGGGAAAAGTTTCCGGATCTAAGTTAATGAGGTCTATTCTGGACCAATCAGCCAACCAACAAACAAACCACCAATAAAAAAACAAAAACAACAACAAATGAAACATTAAAAATGATCACCACAATTATTTTTCTCAGTGGCCTCTCAGGGCTTCCGTACAAAACGTATCCAACTTTGGTCCAAATACAGAACTAGACTATAACCTCACAAAGGCTAAATATGAATGTATCACTGAAATCAAAATGCATATGACATAAACATAACAAAGAGTTTAAGCATCTTCTGTTATAGCCAGTTGATCATTAACAAACAATAATGAAAAAAAAGAAGACTAGTTCAAGCTTTATGTCTTTGTTTTGTTTCGGCAGGACGGAGCAGAGCAGTGTAAGATTATACTCAAAACATGTGACAGCTCACTGCCAATATTATATCTGAAGAGGTAAAACCACACATGAATGATTTCTTAGATATCTCCTGGTTTTTCATGGATACCCTCCAGGCAGCACAACGCAGCCAAAGCAGTAAAATTTCCAAATGGATTTGTTTTTGTCCTGAAGCTCCAGTGCACCCACTGGGAAAAATAACAACTTTGCAGAAGTTATGCCCTTTGTTTCACCCTCTGCGAGATTCATTATGCCGCCCCGTAACTCACAATAAGCCAGGACGAGCAGTGGCTTTCCATCACTTACAGCAATACTTGTGATTTCTAAAGAGACTGAAAGCAGTCCTGAGAAGGAAAAAATGCTTTGTGTCTTTGAAAGTGGAAGTCTTTCAATCACAGAGCTGCAGCTACCAGAGTAACATGACACACTCAATAAGGTCTGAGGCATTTTTATGGGACTCTGGCTCCATTGTGAACACATTCTGGACACAAACTGTACTTTCATGATCCAGAGTGATCCTCTCAAGAAACAAATAAGACGATTGAATCAACAAATTGAATTTAAACACGGATCTCGGCACATGGTGTTGAGGTGGTAATCTGCTTGTTGAGCCGGTAACTGGTTTCTATCCATGCAGATAGTTTTGGGTTTGGTTTCGAGACATCTGTTTGATTTCTGCTTCCACCCCGATACCGTAGACACGAATGGAATCACATTTAAAAAACTTCAACTGTGATGTGTCTTTCCAGGAACAATGTGGATAACCCACAAACCTCACTGTCAACAGTTTACTTTGGAACTATTTTCCACCTATGAAGCCTGTACCGAGTGAGGCCGGTGGAACATTCAGAGTCACATTGTTCCTGGAAAGAGATGTTGCTGTTGAATTTAGAATGATTGAACCAAAAACAAAATTCCATTCACTCTCGTTGTAACAGGATGGAGACATAAATTTCAACGTCAACAGATATCTTCCTGGCTGGATACGACTAGAAGTAAGCGAGGAAATACTTTTTTGTGTGTGTTTGGATTAACTTGAAGGAGACTAACTCTATGTTAGCCAAACAGAGTGAGTGTTTTCCAAATGTTACATGTTTTCAGCTCCGTTGATCTGCTTGTTTATTACGATGTGACGATATTCTGTGTTATGTTTCTTTGGTTCTTCACGTTTTTGTACCGTGCATCATGAGATTCAGTGCTTGGAAACGATACAACCCAATCGCCAGAATGAATGTTGGCAATGTTTCTGCAAAGCCACTGGTATGTTGAAACGTAACTTTTCTTTATGTTGCAACATTTATTTACATGCAATTTCTATTTCTATCTCATAACATCACTGTGTTTATGCTCTGGTTAGGTTTAGGCAAAAACAAAACAAAACACTGTTTTGGATGCCTCGACTGCAGCTGAAACTTGTCCACAAGTTTTGTTTAAAAAAAACAACTCTTTTTGTCTCTGCAAAGAAGCCGTAAATGTCCCAAGGTCTATTAAAAGCACCAGTTTTTGTCGCCTTAAACATGGCTGCAGATTGTCCTGCGGTCTCTTGGAAAACAGCTAGTCTTGTAACAAAAACACGGTTGGAGATGTCACAAGGTCCCGTCAAAAATATCTGGTTTTGGCGCCACAAACATGGCTGTGAATGTTAGTTGTTGCCTGTAACAATTCCCTCCACCTCCAGACACATGAACATGTAAACGACACGTTTTATTAGATTGTCAAAATGGTATGTAGCCTTTGACACGTACAAATGTGAATGTATCACAGTCTGTAGATTTGAACATCTTGGCATAAGACGTCCTGCCTCGTACTGTCCAGCTCGATGACAGTTTGTTTAGAAACATTTCTCTGCTTCAAGGTAAATAATGGGAGGGATACTCGTGAGTAGATGATATGAAAATGTCAGCGATACAAAGAAAGCAGCCAGCCATAACATATCCACTGCCCTCTGCAAATGAGCTGCACTCTCATGACTCAAAACAGTGCCAGCCAAGTAAACTCCCACCCTTCCTCTCACCCAGAGTGTTAAGAGGGCAGCAGTGTGGATGCCAGTATGCAGCCATGCCCTGTCCACCACCATGGCTCCGAGCCACAGCCCACAGCAAGCTGCTGTGCCTCTGAGGTGCTGGGTAAACACCACGGTGTCAAAGCACAAACAAACTAGCTGGAATATGCTTTGACCTGCTCCCACCAATAACCAGTTGAGAACCACTTCCCTGTGGGTGTGAAGTGGTGGGAGCTGCAGCAGCAGCAGCAGCGGCGGCACCCATAGTGCAGCTCAACTTTCACACCGATCGACCTGAAGCCTCGTAATTAGCCCGACCCACTGTCATCCGCTCACTACAGAGTACTTTTCTAAATCTGTCAGGAGAGAGAAGCGGAAACTGCCTCGTCCTAATATAGCTCAGTGCGATTTAACCGTTAGCAGTGTTTCTTAATCATTCATTCATGATCAGGCCTTCATTCTTCTCTCTCTGCCTCTCGCGTCCTATTTTGTCCCTCATTACTAGCTTTCATGTGAATGGAGTTGATGTGTGTCGACTCGAAAATTCAGTAGCTGCGTTATCTTGTTAGCGCCTGGATTTACTCTGACTCGATCTCAGTGTCCATTGAGGACACGGCAACCAAGAAATGTGGACTAGAGATCTTCTGTTTGGGGAAAAAAACAGAGATTGCTGATTTTACAGTATGGTTGGGTTAATTAAGGCAGTGTTGAAGGGGCCAGGAGATCACACTGCAGGATTTCCAATCAGCTTGACCCAAGGGTTTTTACGCACCACCTCTCGGCCTAATTAAATCCGGTATTCTCGCACTGAGAGTCGGGCCTGCACAGTCATGAGTTCACACATATGCCTACTTGCTAAGCGCAAGCACACACACATGCACTCGGGCTCACACCGGCTGCCTCCAGGTCTCCGAATTTCTCTCACTTATTCCTCCTTTGTTCCTTTATCACGGCTCTCTGTCAGAGATATTCTGACGTCTGCTACGCTTGACTCAGACATCCCCGCGCTCAGTTTCATTTTAGCCGGCGAAAAAAAAGAAGAAAGTAGGTCAGATGCTGCTAAGTCTCTCCGCATAAAGGCTTCAGAAATGACAGCGGCTTATTCGTCTATATCGTCAGGACACCATCAAGGCAACAATCAAAGATCCTTGTACTCAGTTTCACGGGCGATACAGCCACAGTAAACTCTGTGTTACTCATCACGGCCTTGAGAATGAGGTGTAATCTTGTTCTGCACCCCCAGGTGGAGGTATTCTCATGATTAGTGTCATATAGATGTTTTGTCTTGGGCCCCTCTTTGGGAAGCTGTGTTTTTGTTTTTTTTAATTTTATGATTATATTTTTTTCAAGAATAATTGTGCTGTATATTTACAAGATTTCCTTCACGTATAATGGAAGAATTATGCCGCACCAGAAGAAAATGTAGTTTTACTTGGTTTGAATGTAAAAATCTGCTTTAATTTCTAAGCTTCGAGCACATAAAAGCTTTGATAAGCCTGTGATCTACCTGGTGCTCTGATGTGCAGAAAGATACAGACTCTCTTTAGGACTGTCAGCCTTACAGAGTTAGCATTACATTTTTTATCTAAACAATCAATGACAAAGAAAATAGACGGAAATGAGAAGTGGATGCCTGCCATTTTAATCTTCTTTCTAATCCACGTATTTACATTCTCACGTGTGTTTTTCTCTCACATTTTCTTTAAATATACTGACATCCTCCTCTGGAAATATCTTCATAAACTGTCCTTTATTTTAGTTGGACACAGGGCAACAGAAGTGTTAAGAATTAATAGGGGTGTGTACTGTATACAGTAAAACTGCAGGAACAGAGTGTGGAAAGGCTTGGGTCCAGGCAGACACACATTTTCTGACCCAAACTGTCTGGCTCTCTGTCCCTGTGACTCCGCCGCACCATCTCCTCCGCCACATCCACCCCGAGCGCGGCAGCCGTCCGCTGGGAGGACACTCATAAATCCTTCCCTGCCCGCCTGCTGAGGGGAGAGTACGGAGAGTCGTTCCTATTCACGCTGGCTAATGTTTTACAGGTTTTACCGTGGGGGTCAGTCATCGTGGGTCATTTGCGTCATCGCCGGAGGGAAGGGAACTAGTGAGGTGGGCTGCCAAAGCGGTGGGGGCCGTGCGTGGCGAATGAGGAACACACTTGTGTGTGTGCAGAGATTAGCACACGCACACCTAAAAGCTGTTTGGCATCCGCACCCTCTCACATTCTTTGTCTGCAAATAAACACACACAAACACACACACACACACACACACACACACACACACACACACACACACACACACACACACACACACACACACACACACACACACACACTTAATGACCAAATCTCACTTGCATGTGCATAAAAAAAAAAAAGGCTACGGTGCACAAATTAGAACACATGATGTATTTCACACACCAGCACTGAATCTGCACTCTGTTTACCCCTCCTCAACTCTTCACACTTTCTTACTAAGACTCTTCTAATTTCTGAGGTGTGACTAATTGGATTTATCCTCTTTACGTTTCCTGGGAGAGACTTAGCCTGATCCTAGAAGAAACCCAGTGTATCTCTCTGCTAGAGATAGATCTGTCAGCCTCCCAGGGCGAAAGCAGAGGCCACAAGGATGCCATGGCCCAGAGAAAACCTCAATGGGAGTACCCCATATTCTGACCTCAAAAACTATCAAATGCGGCGGCATGAAAAGTGTCACAGACAAAGCGAAAATCTCTTCGTAAGAGCCTATATGGATTATATTCAAATTCAAATTCAAGCCTCATCCATGTGGTTTCACGATTAAAAAGCATCACATTTTATTTTTTGGTGATATCATTTGCGCACATGCAGTGTTTTTTCTTGCTTCTTTTGCTTGTGGGCTCTGGCCGACTCCTTCTCGAGCTGTCCGGTTCCCAGCTTCGCATATAAAGATGGGTGAAAAAGAGGGGATCTGGCCGGGTAGACCTGGCAGCCCGCCTCAAAACAGCATGCCAACGCCATTAGTGTATAATGGTCCAGTCAGGATTACTGCCGGGGCCTGGAGAGCTGAGAAGGGGAACACAGTACTCACTTGTTTGTTTGTTTTACAAGCCCTTTCGCTCTGTTCAGTCTGCAAGGTGCCAGTGGGCTTTGTGTGGTTTAATTCACAGTCGATTCAGGCGATGTACAGTGTGTCAACAATAGCTGCTACTCTATGAGCACTTGGTTGGAAGAGTTATGTCAGAATAAATAGGCTCTGACACCGCAATTCATTTCATAAATCTGAGCTAACTTGTCTTCCTCTGAAATTCAGACGTTAAGCTTGTGCTGTCACTCATTCTGTGGTCGATACGTTTTCCCACAAGGTGACTAAACCTGCCTGTTAATTGGCTAATTAGACACACATCTAGTGTGCAGCCAAATCTCTCGTATGTGCTTTCTGTGTGTTACTGGCCCTTGCTTTATGTTCATCAAATAAGATAGACAGCACTGAGATAAAGAGTGCATTTTCCCATCATCCATCAATGCGGTGATTCAGCCCTTCAGTCTGCTTGAGCCGCTTGGGTATTTTCCAGCTGAGCTTTCATCACAAAATGGAAATGGTAATATTGATTTATATGTCTTCTTAAAGACTTTCTGTAGCGTTTATGAATTAAATTATGAAAGGCAAGGCAATCAGGAGTACAGGCTGATAAAAAGGGTTAAGCCACATTTTTCCCTATTTTGTTTCCCACAGGACTTATTCAAGCAATGAAAAATGGAGAGATTTGTGCTGGTTTGGTGCACAGTGCAGGTCTCAGACAACAGGGCTGGGTGTTACAGTTCCACTGTAAAATGTTTTTATGAAACCATAAGTCTGACCGGGACAGGAGGCAATATTTCTTTTGGAGGAGTCGATCTACGTCAGGAGGGGTTTTCAAAGTTAATGAACAGTTGAATAACAAAACCATTTGGACCTTACCGTGACATGTGAACTGAAGCAAACACACTTTCACTCCTGGGGCCTCATTAATAAAAAATGTTCGAGGATTTATGCTTGAACTTAGTCTTAAGATCATTTCCAACCGTGTGCTTAAGTTTGATTCATAAACGATGGCGAGCATAAAAAAACTCCTGCTAAAGCAAGTTCTGAGAATCCCATTTGTAACTTAAACTTAAAGGAGACCTAATATGCTTTTTCATCCACGCCAACGGGAGCTCCTCTCTGCCACAGAAAACACTGCTCCTGAAGCACCTCGTCAGTAATTTCACCTTTAATTCGATGACTTTTTGACATCACACTACATCACCATGTCACATATTTGCATAATATATGTTTGTATTCATGGTAACAATGAAGCTAATTGGTAGCTGAAAACAGGACTGAGCTGACTATAGACACAGTGAGCCGTGCTGGCTCTGGCATATGTGAGCCGACCAATCAGAAGAAACCAGGTATTCAGGAGGAGGCCCATTAGGAGACAGAAGCTAAAAAATTAAGTATCAGACAGAGGGGGAAACAGATGCATTTTTTGAGTATTAGAGCAGGTAAATCTATTCCAGCAGTTACCCAAAATAGAATTATGAACCTGAAAATTAACAAAACATCTCTCCTTTAAATCAACTTAAACTGACCACACCTGCCTTGCTATTCCCCGCTTGTAATGCAGCACAACTAAGGGGTTTAATCAGGAAAAGAGACGAATCCAGACAAAATGAAACAGGGATGGTGGACAAGGGGACACATATTATTCAGTTGACTAAAAAGTGGGTTGAGAAACAAAGACAAACAAGCAATGTCAGAGTGTGCCGCTGCTGCACACTGCTCTTTAAACTCATGCAAAGTTAACCACAGGGTTGGGTGCATACTGTATGTGTCCTAAACAGCAATATCCCTCTATAAGGGGCAGGAAAATCACTTAAGTCAAGTCTAGACTTTGCTTAAAGATAAGATCATTTCCACATCAATGTAAGGTTTAATAAATTACTACTTATACATGGTTTTCGCTGAAGTCATACTTTGGAAAAAAAATAACTGTGAGTCCGTTTTTATAAATGAGGCCCCTAAATTATGTTAATTTTGGCTGAAAAGTGACATGTGGAAATCTGCTTTTTGATAACTCCGGTCTAGCTTTAGTATCCAAACTAAGTTTGTGATAAGATAATTCATAGAACAGGAAATGAGAATCTAATAACGCAGAGTTCAGTCAAAGGCCCTGCTATGAAAGTAGCATGGGAATTTGTGCATGCATGCTGCCTCCAGTGCATACATTATTCAATCGTTTATTCACAGGGCTGACTCAGCAACGTCTGTGTTCTGTGTTTTGTCTGTACTCATCAGAGAGAGGACCACACACACACAGACGCACATCTCCCCCACTATTTCAGCTGCACATAGAACATTTACAATCCCATCAAGATTCCCACAGGACTACAGTCAACAAACAGACAGCGACTGCCCGCTCAAGCATGTGCCTTTAAATCACATCCCTACATCCTTTATAAATCACCATGGTAGAAACATAAATGTACAGTCAGGACAGCACCTATGTGCCGACTGATGTACTCAAAGCATGTGTGTGCATGCATGAAAGTGTGTGACTGCCGGCCTCTAATAAACAGCATGTGCACCTGCGTGGGGGCATAAATCTCTGCTTCCTCTTTTTTTTGCAGGTGGAAGGATTTGCATTACAGAATCTGTTCCCCCAGGGGAGGTTCAGGGCAGCCCCATGGGCAGGTTTTCCACCATTACCTTTTAAAGCGCTTGCTTTATCAGTGAAACTCACAGAGGGCTCCAGTTCCCCAAGTAGAAGGAATGCAGGGGTCTGCAGGGACCATAACGGTACAGAGGGAACAAGAGATGGCCTTCCCTCACACACCCTGGTGGGCTTCACTCCATGAGGCGAAGCACAAAGCCATTAAGAATGAGCCATCATGCCGATAGCCATCCTGGAAACCTGGCTTAGAGCAAAGTAAACAGGGGGATAAGATAGAGTTGCTGGTTGTCCTCAGGGGAAATAGCCAGCAGGCTCCATGAGTGACACAAAACCATCTTATTCGATCACACCCTCGCTGGGGCTCAGCAAGCACTATACAGAATATAGTATCTTAAAGCTCTCTGCCCGGCTCGCTTAAATGATATATGATGTGATAATAACCAAAGATGCTGTAGTAATAATATGTTGTCACTGTGTCGTGCGGCAGTTACGCCTTTGGCAAAGGAATATCATGAATTATGGTTTCAGTTGAGCTCTATTGAAAAGTGACAACAGCTCTGTGACTGGACCACCCAGACTGATTATTCACAGGCCCACTGCCGAGGCACATTTGTTCCAAACTGTGAACGTGCGAGTGGATGATGCTTTATGTGTGTTTAAAAATCAGCCGCAGATTTAAAACACCCAGTAGACACAGCAGGGAGTAACATTAGCAACAGAGAACCATGTTTGGATCCATGTTTTGATAAACGTCAGGCGACATGGATATAACATTCACTCTTCTTTGCTCCGGTTTGGTCTTCATCAACTTCTGGGGATGATATTGGTTTCTACACCTGTCAAGTGCTACACTGTGTTCACAAGCTTGGTTCTAACTTCCTATGTGTGCCATTTGGTTTTTGGCAGGCAGCATACAGTGTTTTTATCAGAGCTTGTTTGCGGAAGGTCAGGGAGTCACTCTGTGGGTCCTTCACTGCAAACAACACCTTCTGCATTACCTGAAGCCATGTGATCTATCATTACAGCCCTGTCACCAGAATGAAATGGGGCCGTGAACGTTTCTGCAAACCACTGACACACTCAAATCTGTCATATCATGTTTACATTACAGGTTTTTTATCTTCATGTCAGGAAGTAGAGGGGATGGCAGTGAAGTTAAGAGAAAGTCAAATCGCACTTACTGCCAATTTCTAGATAATGTTGCTTTAAATAGCAACAGCTTTAAATAAAAGGGCAAAAGTTTTATTTGCATAAAACGGCGGACAACTTTCTGAGATGAAAACGATATTTCTACACTTTCCTTCGTGAACATTGCGACAGAAGATCTTCAGAAAACAGAAAATCCTGATCTTCATTGTAGCTAATAAATGCAGGTGTCCGATAAATGTGGTGTCATGCCTTTATAACAGAAAGCTGGTTTTCTGTGTGTTTACATCATATGTCTTTGTGTTTATCCATGTGTAGGTATACAGTTGACGTACAGTATGTCCCTATGTGTATACCCCTGGGCATGGCTCCCTCTCTTTTCATGTCCATGTGTGTCTGTGTAACAGTGTCCATGTAATCATGTGTGCTCAGGATCTGGAACAGCATGAAGGCCAACCACAAGCTAACAAAAAAAACACATTGTTAAAACTGTTAGTCTGCTGTTTGAACATGGAAGGAATCCTAGTTAAAATATTCAAAGCATTTGTTTCATTTTTCACACTCAGCAACACAGAACTCTCCTGGATCCTACTGATCAGAGCCACTGGTGCCACCCACCCACACACACACACGCACGCACGCACGCACGCACGCACGCACGCACGCACACACATCGTGGTAAAAGGCTACTTGTGTTTACCTAGCCATGTGACTGAAGCTACGGCACATCCAGTGACGTCAGACTACATTCCACACATTCATCAGTCTCAGTTCTCTCTGATACTGTCTCAGATGCTGCGGAACAGAGGGAGCAGAGATCATGCATTATAAAAGCAGCAATCATTCACCGGGGCCTGTGTTTGCTATATTTATCTCTTCCTGATAAAAGAAATAAGCACTACTTTGTGTTTGCCATCCGTTTTCATAAGCAGTTGTGCGCTCGTGAACAGCCATCGCCTGAAATAGCCTTCCTGTTCCACTTAAAACGTGGAACCCATAAATAATTGCAAAACTGCCGTCAAGAGATGGATACAAACAACTCACTGCATAAATATGCATGAATACTTCAGCTTTAAACTACAGTATGTTTTCTTTGGTGCTTTCGCTTGTGGAGCTTGGAATTTGTATTATAGAGGACACCAGTGGCAGTGAGGATCCTACAGTGCACTGTATGTATGGTAATGTACAGTATATGAATCTTGAGGTACTAAACTGTCAAGATGTCCAAAGCAAGCAGGATGGCGAACATTTTTGTTACAGTTACAGCTACTCGCCAACTGCCAGACCAGAATGGAGCCATTTTTAACATCCAAATGTCAGCTGTGAAAAGGGTCTATTATGTCAGATTATCTGGTACTTTGAGGGGTTTACGGATCCAGTCTCAAGCTTCCTGAACTGCACAAAAACTCATCCAGGGCCACCCCAATGATATCAGACACATTTCAAACAACAGCTGCCAAACAACGGCAAACATTATTGCTCTTGAGGCTAGAGCATACTGTTGTTGACAGAAACCTTACATTTCACATCCAGTTCTTGCTGAAGAATAGAAAACCGCGTCTCCAATTTTATCCGATCTCATTCAACCTTCCGCTTTTGTTTATCCTCACTGCAACGCGTCATTACAGCAACGCCAATCTCCAATTTGTTTATATCTGCTTCCCTATGAAATCACATGAAAGGGATCACATGTGAGCTCAGTCTACAGGCTTCAGCCATGAAGCCGAAGTGCTGAAGCCAGGCCCCCACTGCTGCACAAAGCGCTGTTCACTGAAAATGTATTAATAATGCTTCCAAATTTCACCAAATTCAAGATTGCTCTTCAGCAACAAACCTGCCGAGTGTAAAGTAGTTTGGATGAACGGTATTTGAGATACGTGAACAGCAGACAGACAGACAGACAGAGATGTCTTGCCTTATAGTCAGATGCATGTGAATGCAAAATCGGATCGTGCCCTTGACCACAGGAAACCCCAGAGTGTCACTATGTTGTCGTTAGGAAAAGAGCTTCCTTTACAAAATGGTGGCTTCAAATTTTTTGCATTCAGTTGCTGAGAGGCACAAAAAGTCTCACAACAGAGGAAGTTTAAAACAACATAACTCTAAAAATGGGCTTCTGAATTCTTAGCCCACCCCAAACAGTGAACTCTGCAGCACAGCTGAGGAAATAATTAGCTGAAACCTTTGCCTCTCACATTCTGCTCCCCACGACACGGTCCAAAGACACCACAGAGCAGCAGGCTCATCTTGCTACCATCTGAAGAAGCAGAGAAAACACGACGGAGAGAGTGTGATGGAGGCTGTGTTTAACCTCACTCACTCATTACACCGTCCAAATTCTCATTTGTTATTCGCTTAATTGGCCAATCAGTAATGATGGCAGGATAATTAATCAAACAATGAAAATAATGATTAATCCTGGTTTTAAGATCGTGTTCGGCATGGATTCACATCCCGTGTATGTCCGATAAAATGGGTCTGTAGCCCAAAGCGAGTGTGACTCCTCATCTGCAATTGCTATAATTGCACTTTCTGTAGACCATGGAAAAGCAGAAACAAATAACGTCTGCTGCAGCTCAGGATAAATGACGTCCATCAGCCAGGATTGTTTTCACAATGCTGGCAAAAAAAAAATGCCCAATTGGAAAGGATAATCCTGTATAATGGGAAGTAGTTCAATTAATTAGGGAGGTAGACTAGAAGAGAGGTATCATAAAACTGAGCCATAAACAGCTTCAACTGCATGGTTGATAAGGCTTTACTGTATGGGACTTGTAAATACAAAATGGCCACCCTCGAGGAAAAAACAGTGGAAACTTGTGCAAATGTTCTTTTTTTTTCCCCATCTGAAAAATCTGCATGTTTATTATCTGCATGTGCGCATTAATCTAATGGAAAACAGACCCCGAAACAAATTAGTTCTCCCCGTATAACCTGATTAATACGGCTGCACCGGCCTGAACCTAATGGATCTGGTGCTGACAACCAGCAGAGATAAAGAAGAGGGGGTGGGCACGAACGGAGAGCTCACAGATCTGGCCGCCACTGCTGTGTAAAACCTTGAACATACAATGGAGGGAATAAACCGCAGGCAGACCTCAACGCAACCTGAATCTGCATCCAACACATTCACTGTACGCGATCACAAGATTAAAAGAACTAATCACAGCAACAATTATGAGCTGTCAGAAGCTGGAGACCAACGGCTAAATGACGCCTGTCAGGTGTGAGGGAGATTGTTTTAGTAGAACGGCTCATTTTCCATGTGTCACATTTCATCCCAGTCTTTTATACACTGTGATATCTACTCGTAGATTAACACTGATGGGCTGTAACAAGGCGGCACTGCTGATGAGGGGGGTCCACTTAAAGGAATAGTTCGGTATCTGGGAGATAAACGTCTTTGTGCAAATAATGCAAAATCTGTAGTCAAGAGACAAGATGTTTATACTGGCAACATTCTAGTTTCCATTTGTAGTTTGTTTGTAGTCCGGGTAATATTGACCAATCACCTTTGAGCTGGGTTTGGTTGTGTGCAGACCAAACGCATGCACATTCAAGTGTTTTTAGTAGCTTTTTTCAAAAATGTATCTTCATTCATACACAGATAAGTCAAGAGGTGTGTCTCAACTCAACACCATTCTTGCATCTTAAATTGCTAACCTGACTGGCAACAATGACCGGTGCATGGAAGGGGAAGTCTTGGCCTGGATATTATTGGCCGATGATGCAAGAGGCTTAATTGTTGTCAGGAAAAAAGCATGAGAGTACGTAAATGTATTGTATGGAATATACAAATGAGATGTAACTTGTTAACGAGGGAAGAGATGCTGATAAACACACAGAGCCAGGCTAGCTGTTTACCGTGTTTTAAGTTTTTATGCTAAGCTAAGCTAGCCATAGCTTCATGTTCAACATATAAAAGTGTTATTAATCTTTTGATTTAACTCTTGACAACAAGGACGGATAACGGATAGGCGTATTGGTTGGTGTTTTTCAGAAACACTATATATATATGCACCTACTTTCTTTGCAAATGCTACTGTACAGTTCTGTCATGCACCATTCATCTTTATTCACATTTTTTAACTAATTGTTCAGTTCTTGTTGCCCTTGTTTCTCGCTGTGTGTCTATTTCTGAGAGCACTGTAAGTTTGTTATAAGTGCACACATACTTAAATAACGTCTATTCTGATTCTGACTGTATTTGGCACAATGGCGAACTAGTTCTTTGAAAATGTTTCCAAACATTTTTGCATCCACTCTGCCAGGCTCTGACTCTCACCTTGTCTTCGTCCTTGACTGAATTCGATCCCTCTGCTGAGCTGGCAGTGCCACGCGAAACTGCGGGCAACAAGGGGACCTTTGCTGGCAAAATGGGCCTTGCCTCAGGCGATTACGCCCTCAACTGAGGCTCATTGGGTTATGGTTCGATAGTGCTCCCAGGGGCTCGGGTCAAACCCCCAGTCATGTGTAGCAACTGACTAATGGGTACAGCTCTGTCAAGGGCCAAGTCAGCCAGAAACCCAGCCATGACTCGAGGCTGAGCTACAAGGCGGCACTTTTTTATGGCCGTCATCTGGTATGGCTGCCTTTCTGGCAAACCATACAGAATCGCACACACTCATGAACTCATGTGTCCTCTGTCTGCTTCGTGTTCCTCTCTCGCACACAGCCACACATCTACAGAGAAAACTCCACGCACACATACACCTGTGTCAGACGGGCCTGTTTTCCACTGGGGTATAATTGATTGGAAAATGAAGATGGACGCCTGTACGAGCCAAGCCCTGTTGATTAATGAGACACATAGAGTCTATTACGGCGGTCCTGCTCCAGTCCCGAACACATCACACGGATGAGCAGTTAGTCATCGCTGTTGGCCACCAATCACAGCCCTTACTGGATGAGTGACGGAGCATCCACATGACATAGAGGCGGCGGTAGATCACTGCTGGTTTGGGAGACAGCGATACCCCTTTTCGTCAGCGGCGATACACTACTCAGAATGAGGGAAGGAAATGGGTTGGAAATGGGCAGAGTAATGCTTTCAGCCCCAGCCTCTCAGAGCAATGACAACAGACATAACACAGAGCCATTAACGGATTCAGTGTGAGAGTGTTTGGGCAGACAGACAGACAGACCGGCCGCTGCTAGCGAGAGATTGAGGCTGGCCTGATTATTGACAGTTTGATGGTGTTTTAGGCTTGGAACACAGACTCTGATAGTGCTCAGAAAGCTTTTGCAGTACTTAAAATTACACTAGTTATTGGGGAGGTACATCCAAATGTACCTGATTTAATGTAAGATTTATTACACATTAATTAACATAGTGCCTGTAAAATCCAGCAACAATAATTTTTCATGGTACTACTTTTACCGAGTAAAAACAAAACTAAACCTGAACTTGCTTCATTGTCCCGGCACCATACCGATGGACGGAGCTTCAATAATCTTATAGGGGCACGGACACACAAACGAGTGTGTTTCCTTTTCATCCGAGCCTGTCGTCTCAACCAGAGCGAGGAGAGAGAAAGGAAAAGGCAAAACTGTGAAGAGGAAGAGCTTGTAGAAAGGAGAGGGGTCGGCTGTTCAGTGGAATTCAACAGTGCATGAAAGGCAGGGAGAAAAATGAATACATCTGGCATGGAAATAGGAGAGGTGGTTCATCGGGCATTAGAGAGTTTGGAGAGGAGAAGAAAGGGGACGGGAAGGGAGAGGACAGAGAGTGAAATGGGGGCTAATCATGAAAGAGACAGAGCTGGGAGGCAAGAAGAGACGGAAGATGAGTAAAATAGGGACAGCGAAGTACGAGAGACAGAGGCTCAGAGTGAGACACGGAGAGATGGGGATGAAATGAACAAAAAAAGAAGAAGAAGAAGGTAAAATGGAGCAAAGTGAGGTTCTCTAATCATGTGAAACTATAGATTAGGGGGAGGTGATTTAAGCTCGAGGAGTAATGTCTCCATCCGGAGCCGGAGCTTTGAGCGCACACATAGGACGAGATGTGGGGGAAAGAAGGGAAAAGAAAAAAAAATGAACGCACCTCCCCAGAGTGGGGAGCACTGTGTTACCATAGCAACAGCTCTGACGTCAGAGCAGGCATTATGTGATTACTCATAGAGTCTGTTGAGGAGCGGGCCAATAAAACAGGGACCATTACTCACACACAGGGAGATGGCCAGAGCTCATGTTACACACATGCTCACTCACACAGACACACACACACACACACACACACACACACACACACACGCACACGCACACGCACACACTCAACACACACTCAACACACAAACAAAAAACATATGTATACACACACAAACTCATTCTAGAAGCACCACCTTAAATAAAAAGCAGACGGATTACACACTGCGTGAACAATTTTACAATCCAGACTCAGGAAATTCGTCACAATTTTACAAGTGCTCCCGAGTTGGAATGCAAAATGTGCAGTCTCAATGTTTGCTCGATAACCTCAGCGATGAACGAGGCAATAACGTTGAACAGCTCGGCGCTGAAACCTCAACACGAGTGTCCTCTCAGTGACTGCGGACCACAAGGGTGACTTGCCGTCCCGACAGCGAGGAGTGCAAACACTACCTCATCAGCGACAACCACAACCAGGATATCACAGGCTGAATCTGCGTGTTCTGCATTCCTCACACTCTGACCCATGTCTGACAAAGTACATCAAACATGCACGCTGACCTGCACGCTATTGTGCGTCACAACACACACACACACACACACACACACACACACACACACACACACACACACACACACACACACACACACACACACACACACACACAAACACACTTCCTCTCGCCATCTCCCACACATTCTCCACTGGGAGTTAAAACACTGTTAGGGCTGATAAGGATCCAGGCAAACACTGTGGATAAACAGTCACTCTGGTAATTAAGAACCACGGGCCTATCAGAGACGAGTATGTCGAGACAAACATGTGATCCAGACTCCATTACTGCAGCCGTACGCATTCCCACCACAAAGACCATTAGGTGAGTCCAGACAGAGGGCAAGTCACCAGAACTCAAAGAGTCAAGACTGGCTCCAGTAGTTTCAGCTGCGCTCACATTTATTTTTTCATCCAAAATGTTTCCTTTGTATCTCTGGTGAAAAAGAATTTTAGGTTTTGTGATGCACAGAACACAAAATAAAATAAATCAATCAATAAAACAGCGGCACGCGTACTTTTTCCTGACAACCATAAAGCTACACAAAGATGTTTTCAGGCATCAAACATGTATAGTACTTTTTTGTAAAGAATCCGTTACGTAAATGCTCCATGACAGGTTTATTCTGATAGGACAGGAATGTTAAAGAAAGAGTCACAAACACTTGTGTTTGCTCGTATTTGGTGGGTATGGAGCAATGCCACTGCTGGAGAACATCAGTGAGCTGAAAAGTAACAATAAGAACGAGGAAGAGGATTATATGGATGGTTATTAAATCGTATTTTGCTTTAAAAGGAACAGTCAAACATTCCCATTTTCAACTATAAGATAAAAATAACAGGCTATAAATATAAGAAAATGTCTCACCAAGACATGAATGCTATTCCAGCTACGAGCTTTATTTTCTATTAACGTACACATCAGATCTTTAAACTGATTACTCTCTCTGTTGTGACAGTCCTCGCTGTTTGTTCTTGCTGTGAGTGAGACAGATGAGCACTGATCATAAGACACGCTGTGACTGCAGCTGAGTGACCTCAGAAGAATCCGTCACTCTGTGTTTTCGCTAATAAAGTTGCATGTGTGAGCCACATCCAGCGTCAGCCTTCCTCTGCACTATCTTTATTTTCACCTGTCCTTAATGTGCATGACGCAAGTCCAGTGATTGCATTTGGGACAAGTGCTCCATGTCACTTCTCTGCTACAAATGTGACTGAGCTCTGACCAAAACATGATATACTATACTCTGTAGCATCACTAATTTGGTTACAATGATACCATATCTGAGCTGATCTGATTAGAGGCCCAATAGCTCCCCCCTCCCTCCTTCCGTCCGTCCCTGCAAAGTGTGTGAACGTGTCTTATTTGTGCCCCTATTAGCGAGCACACATGTGTATATTCACGCAGGCGTGTGTGGACCATGTGCGTGTGTGTGTATGTGCTGAAACAAGCTGCAGTCCACCTGGCAGCCCAGCGAACTTAATGAGTCTCGTATTCATGCAGCATGTGCAGCCACATCCGCTGCCTGAGGCTTTGACCAGGTGCTCCGACACAACACATATTCAAACAACGTGAGCAGGATCTTCCCGGAGGGCCGCAGCCCTCGTAATATCACCATGACTGACAATATACCACCCAGAAGGAGCAGTTTTCTCAAAAACTCGGTTCGAATGACACTACCTGACGAGAAGTCCCTTTAAAAAACAAGGGAGACTCTCAGAACATGATCAGAAACATGGTAATTGAGTTACTTTGCAAATGTAATTTATTACTGACTAACTTCTGAAAAGTATAATCACATTGCACATAATCAAATTGCTTTCAACTGCATTTCTAAATGTGGCATATTAAGTTAAATGGGCAATCTACTCCAATTTCATGGCAGTAAAATGATTCAAGGTACTCCAGTGACTACTACTAACTCATGTGACTTCATTACATGTGAAGTTATGTCTGCGACCTTTAGTCAGAGCCCTTTGTTTGGATATACAGCATCTCTTTTTCGGATGATTTAAAGCGAGAGTAATTTCATTTTCTCCTTAAAAACGCATGAAAAATGTTGCACAGAAAATGTAATATTATTGCACATGGCTTTTTATGGGTCGAGCGTTCAAGACAAAATGTCTTTCTGAAGAACTATCATCATAAACCAGCGGATGGACGAGCCAGACATCTGCTCAGCTAAATACTGTAACATCACCATGAGTCACCTCACAAGACATTTTCTTATCACAGCAGCAACGTCACAGCATCAGATAGCCGAAACAAAACCGAGCCATAGTTACAAAGTCCTTCCTCGCGTTCCCCAGTTCCATGTTCGGCATATAAAGCAAAATATATGATTGAATATACCCAAATATACCTAAAAATATAAGGGAGCTATTAGTTATGATAATGCACCTTCATGTTTCCACAGCAGCCTAGAACAGACAAACCAAACACAGACTCTTTTGCGTTTTTCATATTTTCATCAGCCACCGTAGGTGAGGGTGAGGCAAGGGGGTTTAAAAAGTTGGCTGCAATCTGCAGCTCAAAACTAAATGCTGCTAAATCCTACAGACTGGACCTTTAAGCATCTTACTCAAGGACACTTTGGCATATGCAGACAACAGCACCCATGATCAAACCAAGCATCCGGTCATTAATGGAAAACCTACTTTACCACGTGAGCAACAAGCTGCCCTAAATTGTTTTTTACGGAATTATTAATGTATTTTTTTATTTGTACTTTTACTATTAGATTTGTTTTATCTTAAGTCTAGCCTCTCGTGTGTCCTCCTGTTAAAGACATTGTTAACATGATCAGTCAGAGCCCTTCAAAAGATCATAAATAATTCATGAAGGAAAAAAGCAGCAAAACTAAAGAATCCCTCTGCTCTGAATGATAATAAATTGATTCCACCACGATTTTTTGCTTTCAAAAAGTTGTTGTTTTTTTTTTTGAGGATGTGGGGAAAAGGAAAAGTAAAATGTATGAGCCATATATACAGTGCAATACAATCATGTTTCAGGCATTACACAGTGAACAGGAATGCCTCTATGCAGACTGATAAAAGTTCAAAGATATAGGAGCAGAACAGTCGGCCTGGTAGGAAGTATCCGGGCCTGGTCTGGACTAGGTCAGCTCAGACCTAGCAATACAAATAAACTAATGAATCACAGCTGCCTCCTCCTTGTTTTACTTTCCTGAAAAAAAAAAAAAACCTTTGCAAAAACACTCTCCTCTCCTTTGTTCCACACGTTCTCCTCTTCCCTCAGTAAAGTCAAGAACGCAGACCTCTGGAGAGACATTTCAGCAATCATTACAGTATGCTGGACTTTCCCTGCAGTAATAACAGTTTTGCTACTGATGAGAGGTTTCTGTGAGTTCACCCCCTTGTTCTCATGATCCCCAGACTTCCTAAGAACAAATGTCAAGCTTCTCACGGCTTACGACACGAGGGGATGAGTGTTAGAATTTGCTGAGGCTCCAAATCTTGGAGTAGTGTGAGGTTCAATTTGCAGTCCGCAGGGTGGCTGTCTGCTGCGACCTGCAGCCAGGCCCTGCGGATATGAACGACTTGGCCTGTGTAATGCTACCGGGGGCAACGGTGAAGGGCACTACAGTGCTTTGAAGTGTGTGTGCGTGTGTGTGTGTGTGTGTGTGTGTGTGTGTGTGTGTGTGTGTGTGTGTGTGTGTGTCCAACATGCATCATCTCCCCTAATGTTTTCTCTCAAATGTGACCCTGGTTCCAGTTCCTTTCCAGCAGCTGACCACCATATGTAAAAGGCCCGCACAGGTCCACTGAATCTCTGTCTAATGGGCTGCACAGATGCCACTTTCCTGGAACAGTTCCTCCTGTGTGTGTGTGTGTGTGTGTGTGTGTGTGTGTGTGTGTGTGTGTGTGTGTGTGTGTGTGTGTGTGTGTCTGTGTGTGTGTGTCTGTGTCTGTGCGTCCCTGTCTCTCTCCGTGCAAACAGACTCTAACGTTCCACACATTTCCCTCAATATGTTTCAACACTGTCTGGAAACAATGAAAGGTGCTGGGTGAGAGAATTCAGGAGGGGAGACAAAGTGGATAAATTGTGGAAAATGGCACGGTGGGAGAAAGGGAAACGCATAAGGGGGAAAGTTATGCCGCTGTTTGGACAAGCGTTGTTGAGGGTAAGTAAAAAGGGAAGTACGTAAACTAACAGCGGGTCAGACGCAAGGGAGGAGGAGGGGGAGAGAGGAGGAGGAGGAGGAGAGAGTGAGGGCAGATTATTGACTTAATGGCAGAATCGAGGCTGTCAAGGGCTTCAGAGACACTGTTTGTGTAGTTTGGACTGGGCCTGGTAGAGCGTGCAGCGTGATGATGGAAATCTTACACTCACTCAAAACAAGCCCACTGACCTTTTCATCTACCGGCCCCTGAATCAATCTTAACATTCTGCCAACATGGAAATGAATGAGTGCTTATTACATCTGTGGCAACATCACATGCAGGCTCCAGGCAGGGCCTTTTTTTATGCAGGTGTGTGCATGCGCATGTTTGTCTGCTTGCACTTCCTTCAACATCCGAGCGCATTCCTGGCGTCAAGCGACAGTATCGCTGCTTGTGAAATGAAGCGGGAATAATCTTTATAAGCACGTAATCTTGTCGGGGTATGCTCTCGAGCTCGCCCGTCCCTCAGCACGAGAGTTTACAAGCGTGAGGAGCTAGGCGTGATGAGAAACGTAAAGACCTCCGTCACAGTAAATTGAGTTGCTTCTTGAAGGTGACCAATCTTCATTACCACTGACATTTCAGAAATAATGAGCTTGTCACAGACAGTGCGAGCAGCCTCTCGCTAGAGAAGCCACCATTTTGTTTGATGGACTTTTTATGAATTCTGAACACACAAAAAAAAAAGAAAAAAAAAGGACCAAACATCTGCCTGAAATGATTTAGACTCTAACTTGTCCCCGGGGGAAAAATAACAAATGAAGAGGAAGCGACTGCCAAAATGGAGCAAGATTAAAAAGGAAACTATATCTACATATAAATAGCACACAGCCAAGCTTATGATTTAGATCAATAGGTACTGATGTGTGCTTTTTCCAAAGATCTGGGAAATTTGGCAGATTTTTCTCAGAAATTGGGAAGTGACTGCCAGCTGCGGCTTGGCAGGTAGCATAGCGATGTAATTTTTTTTAAACGGAGAAATGTTCGCTCGCTTTTTCATAACACCCAAAATAAAAAATCAGGCAACATGCTGCACGACCACACTGTCAGAGGCTGTGTGGAATGATAGAGGCCGACAACTCACATAGTTTCATGAATTATAACAAAGCAAAGAAAAACACGGTCATACTGGGGGAAATATTAACACAGCTGTTGCAGTTGTTTTGGGACGTTAACGTCCCAGATACCTGCCCTGTAGGCGAATGTATCTTGGGAACATTTAGGATCGTGTGGTGAGGGAAGAGCTCTGCTTGAAGTTTTACTTGCAGCTAGTAAGAAAGCCATTTCCAAAACTGGCTTGATGTCAAAACTCCAAAACAGGAACAGTGTCCAAGACATTTTGGCTTTGGAAAAAGCTGACATACCTTTTCAGAGTCAAATTTAAAAGGAAAACAAATTGAACATTTTTATGAGACATAACACAGATTTCCAGACAACTACTCATTCCTATTTTTTTTTATTATTCATCTACTTTATTATTATTATTATTATTATTACTATTATTATTATTATTATTATTATTATTATTATTATTATTATTATTACTATTATTATTATTTATTGTGTTGATACTGATGTGCTATTTACATCTTTAAAAAAACTCGAGACTCGAAACTCGAAACTTGAGTAAGGGAAAACAACATGCCAAAATGCTCTGACCGTATAGAGACAGAGAAACTTAAACAACCTATAGATGAAATCCAAAAACACCTACTCAAAGTGTCCCGAGAGATTCAATGAACATGAACATGAATCGGAGGGCAACTCATGTAGAAATCACATGAACTTTCAGATTGCCGGCCGGATTGTTTGTCAGCTACTCGCTCCGACAAAGAACTGCCGTGAGCGTAGTGAATATACTCTATCTGTGATTTGATTCCATCAACTGAAATTTGTGAAATGCCAGTGAGTTTTTTTTCTTTCTGTTTTTTCATCATTACCACAAATGATGTAGAGGATCAGTTACACCACAAATCGTGACTTATGTATCGGGTTTAGAGAGTGAAATCAGATTAGATGAAACATTATCCGGGACTGAGTTCAGTTTCACATGGTGGCACACCAAAAGAAGAATACAATGACTAAAAAGAAAACCTAAGAAGAAAATCAACTGTGTTAATACAACACTGACCTGCTGTATTATCACTGTTTAAATTGTGGAAAACATAGAAAAACACAACTCAGAAAGCTTTAGTTTGCATGGTGTGCTGCTCCAGCGGGGAATCAGCCCGGAGCTGTGCGATCCACCTGATCTCACCCGAGCACTACAACGGGCACCTTTACAGTTTCAGCGAGCAGTGCGTAGAGAGAAAGACAGCCTATTGCACTATAACACATCTAACTAACTGACAGACCAGAAAGAAAAAACTTTATGTAATGTCTGAAAGCTGCAGAGTGACAGCAGAGAGGAGAGGGAGCCCCTGGCTGATGAGCCGAATGGAGCCGGCAGAAGAAGCGGACTAGTGGTTCTGTTGGGCCCACCATCATTTTGTCTTCCCTACGTCCACCTTACATAACGGGAGCAACGTAGCTGAAGGTATACTGTAGGAGCAGATATGACCTGAATGACCCACTAACACCGCCCCTTTCGACATGCTGCACCCTCTTTCTGACGGCCACATCAATTCACGCCTGTGCACGCCCACAAACCCAAATGAGACCCGGCTAAAGTTCCTGCACCATTGATTCTCTTTCTGCGGGTATTTTAATGGAAAACAAAGGCAGAGTAGAAAGTGTGCATGCGGGGTAGGTGCGTGCATGCGCGTGTGTGCATGTGTGTGTGTGTGGGTGAACGCAGGCTCATCTGTGCAACATCTGCTCAACCAGCCCAAGGCTCCTCGCCTCTTGAGAAGTGGGTCACGTTTCCCGATGACGTCAAAAGTCCTTCTGCCTCTCCAGTTTGTGGAGCTTTGCCAAAACCACCACATGCCATTCCTCGTCCTTATAATGGAAACGCTCTCTCCAAAAGCCTTGATGAATCACCTGCCAGACCTCTCACAATTCTCAAGTCTTAACACTGGAGTGGGTCTGACCATGACTGACAGACATGAGGTGAGAGGTTGATTTGTGATGATAAAAGAAGGTCAGCAAATATTCATAACATTTGTTCAAAATGGAGACCAATAAGAGAGAGCAGCTACTAGCTTACAGCGAACTCTCCTCTAAGTTATCATAACCTGTTTCTGGCACTGAGAAAGAACATTTAAACAAATTTCCGACGCCTTGGAGAAAATAATTTCCGTTTCATGTCGTTTTATAGGATAAGGGCTATAAAATCTGCCACATGATTTTTGTGTTCATCATGGGAGCTGCACCACATCAATCCCCATCGAGAGACTGACAAACAGGGGAGTGGCAAAAAATAAATGATTGAAAAGTGGTAAATAATAGTTGGTGCCACAGATTTATACAAGTTTACACAACAGGGCGTATTATTCTGCATTGTTTTGTGAACAATTTCAATTATTTGCATAAAAAATGCTGTTGCACAGTCCTTGAATCTCAAATAATTCGGGGCGAGGACCTGCAGGACCACACTTTGGTTTCCTCCCTGTTTTTGAGGTCTCAAGATTGGCAAGTGTAATTTTTTTTTCTCCTGACAATCATGAAGCCATAAAAAAGTGACCTGCAGTTTAATACAACAACACCACAAGTTTACAGTCAATAAATGTACTTAAGTACTTCAGCTCAGTACACTTTGGATAGTGTACTTAGGCTACTTTTCACCAATAACTATAGATGATAATTACAAAATAAAGAAACAGCATTTGGATTTTGGGATGGTTTATATTTACTTCATGATGGTGAAAATTGGTTTGCAGGATGGTTCCGGGATGGTGAAAAGAGTTAATCTGAAGCCCTTTGAGCCTCTTGGATCTGAGGCTGCTAAAACTGCCTTGAACCTGAGGACCTGACACTAAACGCTCTCTGCTGCCAACGGAGAGAAAAAAAAAAAACGGAGGGAAGAGAAGACACCAAAGCTGTCCAGTCCTGCCGGAGACAACACAGGGATCAGCGAGAGTATGAATGGAACAGCAGCTAAAGGAAAACATTCTGGAGAGAGAAATCTGAGACCGCCCCGAGGCACATGCACATTAAAATAAAGGCTCAGTGCGCCTATTCTAACCTAAAACACATAGTTGTGAGCCCCATTTTCAATTTTCTCCCTCTGTTTACACAGAGCGTGAGGCTATGTGTTACCCAGGCGGACGGGGACTCATTTGAAGGGTTTCCGAAACAATGCCATGCGTCTTATCAACGAGGCTCATGTGTCGTCACGGCATGTCTTTTCTCACTTTTTGTTTTCCAGAAGAAGACATGACCCGAACCAGGTTCAATGGATCAGGGTTGGCTTGTGCTACATGAAGTAATTAGCTGGTGAGCTTAGGCAGGAAGACGTGCTCGCTTGGTACCACTATCTGCACGACACAGGACCTGTCTTGACCACACACACACACACACACACACACACACACACACACACACACACACACATGCACAGAAGAGCTTGCTGTTCGTAGCCATCAATTGTGGCTGAGAATAAACGGATGCCACCTACACAAGAACACGTCAGCCCTGACATTGTTAGTGTCTCCGGGCAATGCAGAGCATAGCGGCAACAAATCAATGAGACCTTGCCTGGCCAGTCTGCTGGACCGTGTCTTTGTGTGTGTGTGTGCAAGTGTGTGTGTGTGTGTGGGTGTTTGTGTGCGCGCGTATCTTCAGTGTATAGAAAAGACGTACTGGAGGTGGACATCACTTCATCATACTCCACGGACAGAAATCTGAAGTATCGAGCAGGAATTCTTTTGGAAAAAGTGACCGAGGACAAGCCACAGCTCCGGCCTTCGTCTCACCGATTCTCCTACAAACGAGCAGAGACTCACACTTTCAAACTGAATAATACAGCGTGGAATTGAACTTTTGAAAGCATGGGGAATATCTCAATGCCCTCTGGATGTCTTGTCCTCATCACATACCTAACAAGTGAACGTTAACTTGAAACGACTTCACATAACTTTAAAGATAAGATTAATATTGATTGCGCCTCACACATTGAAGGGAGAAAATGTTCCTTTTCATGGTGTCCCACATTAATAAGTGATAAACTTCCGCACACTTTCCACACGAGCACACACACACACACACATGCACACAGGCACACACACAAAAACACACCTCTTTCTTCAAGGAATGTTGCAAATGAATACAGACAATAGATGGGGTTTCTACACCTGCTACACCAAAGCCAAATTCAAGAACATTTCAAGCACTTTCAAGGTGCATTTTAAAGTTTTCCCAGCAACTGACATATGTGATAAATCACATATTTATTTACAGATATATACTGAAAATTATTATTTTACCTCATCACTTTAAGTCAAATGTTATTGGTCCTTAAACAACCAAAATTGTGTGCCATGGTATAATTCTACAGAATGGTGAAAAATCAAAGAAAAACAAGAAATTTTCATCTTTCAAAATGAGTCTTCAAGTCGACTTGCCTTCCTGTTTAACAAATATTACGCAGTTTCAAGCACCTCATCCAAAATCCAAGCATCTTTCAAACCTTGAATAATACAACATTAAAATGCAAGTATCCGTACGAACCCTGAACAGGAAACACTCAAGCACCTTAAGAGGAAAGATGATTCCAACTTAAAAAGAAAACAGCTGACTGCTTTTAAATTTTTCACTTCTTGCCCTATTTATTACTATTTTTGATTAACAAAAATAACTTGTTTCCTTGAGCTGACCATTAGCGTTTTCTGTTTGCACAGTGGATTCAGAGATGTGACCAAAGTGGAACATAAATGGCTTCACGCTGCATCATAACCAGCAATCCAACGTACTTATTTGTTCATACACGGAGCGTCCATAAAAATCTAAATCACACACCACCATGCAACCTCAGTGCAGCACTAAAGCCATACATTTGCACTTTTAATATCCGGCTAATTGAAAGTGACTGTGCAAAAACAGCCCTTAACCCAAACCCTAAGACTCTCGCCCCTGCACCGGGTGAAATAACCTGACTGACAGACAGATGTACAGACAGATTTTTTTTTTCTGTCGAACATATTTAGAGAGTAAAACATAGCATTGAGCTGGGAACAGCAGAAGCCTTGTTGGCTGCAGGGACAGACAGGCTCATGGCGAGCCAGTGAGGCAGCGGGCTGGACGGACGGGGAGGGCTCACCAGGCAGAGGTTACAATAACACATTTCCTCGTACCACGCCGTCGAGCTAGACGGACATGCAGCCTGCTAACAGAGGGAAATATTGTACTTTTATACTCCAAAACATTCAAGTGACGGCCAATAGTTACTGAGCAGATCAGGATTTTAGACAAAACATCAGTGTTGTTAAAAGTAAGTGATACTCGACTAAAAACAAAGATATTATATTAAAATGTTACATGAGTAAAAGTGAAAGTAACCAATATGAATAGAACTCAAGTATCAAAGAACAGGTAAAAGTAAATTACACCTATATTTCCATGTCTTTATATATTCTATACGATGGTACTTGGTATTATGATTTACATGATATTAATATATCACATTCAATCACAGATAAAAATCAATTAATTAAAAAAAATGTGCTGCTTTTTATTTGATGCAGCATGTAATCTGCAAAGTAATTAGAAACTTAAGTTATGAAAAAAAATATAGTAGAGTAAAAAGTACAGTTGTCTCCAAAATAGAGGTATAAGTAAAAGGTAGCAGAAAATGGAAATGAAAAATGAAAAAGAACAGTACAGTACTTGAGTAAATGTACTCAGTTACATTACATCAAGCAAAATTTGTAAAATGAAATAAAATAAATAAATAATGCATTACTACAGAGTAACTGCCACATATAAGTAATACCATGTTACCATGTCAGCTCTAACTCATCAAAATAGGTACCAAATTCAAAAGCTGCATAGCAGATATTGTTTGTTTTTCATACTGGACTATCAGCTGATAAAATGTCCGTACTTTTACTTGTAACTGAGCATTTTTATATTGTTGTAATGCTACTTCAAGGGATCTGATCACTTCTCCTACCACTGGTATTTTGGAAATAATGTGTAACAGCCCTGTGGTGAAATGGAGAGGTTGTGATGTTTAGAGGAAAATGTATGTGGCATGAATAATTTGAGTCAAATAAAAACACATGCAGTCGCTGCGAAAATATGTAGCCAGGCAGTGGATTACTAAATACAAACCATCCATCAGTGAAAAACAGCCCTCCTTGTCATGTTCTCGAAATATATAATCAATTAATAGCTGACCATGTTTGGATTTATTGGACAGCCCGAGTCAGAGGGGTTCAAAATGTTCCTGCTTGTTAAATGAATCATGGCTGAAGCAGCAGCAGCAGCGGCGACTGTGATCAGCTCTGTTTCTAGCAGAGACACAATGGCCAGACTGGACCTGAGGGATTAGCTGCACTTCCTTTCTGAAACTGCACACCGATATATGACCATGAGACCAACTTTTGGGACACCGCTGTGTCAAATGTGCAAGTGAGCTCTCCGAGAGGGGAGATTAGCAGTTGTTTCTTCCATTTGTTTTTCACACATTCTACCGACGGCTGCTATTTACGTCTCGCACTACTCTCCCTCTCAAAAACGTGCACGAACACACAAACACACACACACACACACACACACACACACACACACACACACACGGACACACTGGAGCACACACTTCCCAGGGAGATGTGAGAGTGTCTATTCATTCGGCAGAGGCCAGCTGCACACCTGGTGACAGCTCAGGATGGTGGTGTTGGCTCAGGTCAGGGTGTGCGGGGAGGGGAGGGCTGGGTGAGCATGCCCACAGGCCTGTCCTTCAGGGTCTGCTCAACCTGCACATTCCAGTTCATTTAGCGCTGGGGCAAGCACAGGAATGTCCCCTCATGTAAGGGATCACTGTCTTAAGGTGAGCTTCTGTGTGTGATTGAAAAGGCCCTTCAGGAGGATAAATAGAGATGAAAGCCAAATGTGTTGCGCTCAGTTCCCCAAAGTGATGTCGTACCGGATGTGCACTGGCACCTATTAACCGGCCCATCCTTTAAAGAGCGAAAAACATCGCTTTTTTTTCCACACTCGAACTCCACTATTTTGGATGTACTTGGAGGTGATCAGTGTCATATTTGGGGAAACCTCTATATTTAGGGGGCTGCTTCTCACATTCTCTAGGCTTGCAACATATTTACCTCGGAGGGTTCAAGATGCAAATACAGTGACTTAGTTTTCTACTAGCAATGTGCCACTAATGAATTATACAGTACCTCCTCTGGTGCTGCTCAATTCAGGCAGCAATGTCAGCGACGTTAGCTGGACTACCTGACGTGGAGCGGAGTTACAGGCTACAAGGTTGCCAATCTGGTGACGGCAGTTTCAGTCTGCAGGTGAAAAAACTGGATGTTTTGTAATGAGGAACCACGGTGTTTTTTAACATTTGCAAGAAGGACAGCACTGGATATTTTACACCAAAAGTATCCAGATGTAATTGTGGCGACAGAACTGGCTGTTTTTAAGGAGACCTCGAGACATTTCCCGCCATGTTTGCGGTTCCGAAAACAGGCATTTTTCACCAAGTCATGATGCTCCCCTCAACATGGTTTTGTCCCTAAACCTAACCAGAGCATAAGCACAGCGTTGTGACAAGATGAAAATAGTTAATTTGAACCTAAAGACTTGTGAAGTTGCGGCTTGCAACATAAAGAAACACACAGTTTGAACTCATCTGCGGTTTTGCGGAAACAAACCTGGAAAAGGTCCCCATCGAAATAATTCCACAACAAGCAATATTGTCTTTTGAGGCTTGAATAAGCAGCACTTCTGCTGCGATATTCTGTTACTAAAGGTGCAAATATTTGCTTAAACTGACTCCATTTACCTCCCTCCTATCTGCACTTAAACATCGGATTTGATAATTAAAGTTGTCATTGTTACTGTAATTAAAAGTTTTCAGAGGAAAGGACAATGAAGTAGGCATAATATACCTGAAATAGACTTTAAATAAAGACTTTAAAAGTAAATCATCCGCAAAAGTATCAGTATGTTGACGATACCAAAACTGGTGTATCACATTAGTTAACATATAGAGTATCAAAGTATGTCATACAATGCACAGCTCTATTCACACACACTCCTAACATATGCGCATATGTAAGTGCTTCACAAACACACACACTCTCTCCTCTCTCTCTATCACACACACAGTCACAAGCGCACACACACACACACACGTACTGTACACTTACACACATTTCTGCCAGGAACATTCTGTTCACCTCCATCACTGAAATAGTCGGTCTCTTATGGTAACACAGAAAAACTTGAGTGACATAATTGCCTCAGTTGAGAACAGACAGCAGAAGAGAAAGAAAGTACAGCATGTAATCTACCTCTTCAACACACAGAAGAAGTCACAACTTGCTTCAGATTCTGCTGTTCTATTCAAATGTGCAGCAGTTATGAGGATCCTGAGGTGTTAATATGTGTGCTGTGTGTCAGGACTGGAGGCCTGTGCCTGTCTAGCAGTTCCAGCTGCGTTGGGTTGTGTCTGTGGTTTGAGGCCCTCCGCGTTTCTCCAAGCGGATTCAACCTCTCAGCCTGCAGCAGCTGGCAGCCATCAAGCTGCTGGCAACACACACACACACACACACACACACACACACGCTCTTACATGCACACACATGCTCACACAGACGTCCTTCCATAATTTCCATGGTAATCAGTAGTCGGCCAGATCGTGGTCATGCCAGGGGTGGAGGGGAGAGGGGTGCTCAGCTAAATCCTGGACCTCTGGTTTGGTTGGCTCAGGTGATCAGAGACGCAGGGCAAGAACCAGGATATGAGCTTCTCTCATTGGAAACGAAGGCAATGAAAGAATTGGACACAGATGGGTGAGCAATGTAATACAGAGTTTAAAGGATAACTCTGCTTCCTTTACCCCTGCATCATGCATTAGTTTATATACTATTTCATTGTCTTTTTTCATGAAGTACATACATCTAATTCATGTAAAATGAATAACTGACGTTATCATATCTCATTAATAAACATTAACTGAGATTAGATTGAGACCTAATAACCCGTTTTTCCTAAACTAGCAGTTAGTCCAAGATGCTGCCGTTGGGTAGATATCTGAGACGCTAGCAAAGCAACGCGTTACATAAAATAAGTATAGCAGAAACATCAGATAGGTCAAAACACCATGTTTTACTTTATATTGTAAAATTCAGCAGATTTCTCAGATCTTCGCACTGCAGATCAACTGCCATTTTTCTACCAGGAAGTGACTGTTATTGCGATACGGTCTACAGAGTTCAGATGGTGCTACAAGGAGGTGGTTAGATGATAATTCAGGTTTTAATAAATCTACTCTTTGGGAAATACTGATGATGTTAATCTCATCATTTAACAGGTTGTTAAAATCAGTACAGAGCTAAACTGGGCTAACTTCTATCCCGTTTCAGATTTTACCCTAAACTAAGCCAACAAGCTGTAGCTGCACGTTTACTGCACAATTGTGTGAAGGATATCAATTAAAGTGCAGAACAGTTAATTAACCGTAAATACTGTCATTCCTTTTTTGGTCAAGATTTAACACATATATATATATACACACATATATATATATACATATATATACATATATAAATATTAAATTAATATGTCAAATTTAGAGTACAGCCAGGCTTGCTTTTATCTCTTGTTTCAGTCTTTATCCAAAGTTAAACTAACCAGCTGTAACTTCATATTTACTGTACAAACGTGAGGTGGGTATTTTACTTCTCATCCATCTCTTTGCAGAGCAGTCAATAAAGCGTATTTCCTAAAAATGTCGAACTATTCCTTTAAACAAGAAGAGAGGACAAATGGTAACAATGTCACCTCAAATGTCCCTCATCACAGTTTACAGATGACTTCTTGGTTTTCCGGTGCAATGAGGGATTATTACCAGCATTCCATGTGTTCCCACACAAATACAGAGGTTTAGATAATCTGACTAAACTGATGCTTTGTTTACATTGTCGTGGCAATTGTAAATCAGTCACATGTCTCCTGCAGATGAGAACTGGTCAAACACCAAGCTCCTACACAATATTTCTTCTAGACGTTCTATATTGCTCGCAAGCAAGAGTCACACACCGGCAGAGCATAGATGTTGACTGAGGAGAGGCGTTGTTTCCTCAGCCTTTACAATAATTAGGAACAATACATTCAATTTGTAACAGTCTAAAGAATACATACGATCTCCCTCAAAACACTATTCCAACCATCTCCACCTCCATCTCATGATACACATACACTTCTTATACACTTCAACCATTGTTGTGTCATGCGTCGTCCTAAGATCAAAACACTTATACACTGATGAGGCTTCACCAACCCCTTCAGGATGAACCCCTTACCTAAGTTCCTTCATGTTCATTTTAATGGCACATTCACCCACATACAATACATTAATACATCCATTCACACTCTGCAACCACATAGGTATCACAAGACAGAACTCATGTTGGAAGCAGTGTCGTATATATTGTTAAGTTTCATATGTACGCACAATATATCAAAATAAGAACGGACATTTGAGAATTTCTCTCAAAACATCCTCATCATTTTTCGACTACTCACTGCCTGCCCTGTCACACTTTGTTGTAATGACGTCGCCATGCTACCAAACCTTATCATAACAGATTGAAATGATTGGCAAAACTATGAAAATAAGACCCAGGCTGTATAAACCCAAATTATTCTTTAAACAGCTGGGAGCTGGCCATCGCAGCACTCTGTCCAGAACCTGTCTGTTCGGTGGAACAAAAAAAAAAATAATGCGGCCAAGAAGCTCTTGTTTATGCCGCCACAGACCAAAAGCCTGTGTAATGTGGCTTCACACTGCTTCGCCAACATGGCAGAGGTAACACAAACAAATCTGGAGCACAAGCACGCTTAGAGTTGCTGTGCTGCATCAGTCAAACGCAGGACTCTTCCACCGTTCAGGGGGGTAAGAGTAAGCCTGCTGTTTTGCCTGGCTACTAAACAAAACCTCAAATGACCTACTTTCATTCCTACCCCAATTCCTCAACCCCTCTGCCTCCTCACACATGCACGCCGCCGCTAATACACTGGGATTGAATGGGGATTGGAAGTGTGAAGCGGATCGGCCAATCACAAGACACACAACCACATACAGATATGAGCTTCCTCTCCAAAAATGAAGGGGCAGGCTTTCAATGAGAGCGTCTCTAACCCAGAGGCCAGTCCAGTCACACACACAGGAAAAAAAAGAAAGAAAAAAAAGTAAAAAAAACATCATATCCCACGAGTCTATGTGTTTAGAATACAAACAAGCTGTTCGGGATGAGAGTGCACAGTGGCCCAGTGGTAAATCACTGCCCTACAGGCTATCAACAACCTCCTCCATCCAAAATACAATTCAATTATGGACGCTGCAGCGCAAATAGAGTAACAGGAAACATTTACAACTGCAACAGTAATTGTGTTTGGATCCCATTCCACAGGAAGTCATTACCATAGATTTAAAGAATATCTTTATCAGCCAATTTAAGGAAGAATTTCCTCCTCTGGTTGGGATAATATTTGTGTTGGTGTCAGTGAGAGGACAGAGAGCAGAGCGCTGTGAGTAGGAGGGGTGGAGTTACCAACTGAAAAGGGAGGGGCCTCTGACACCTCACAGAGAGAATCTTTTTTTTTAAAAAGCAGAAAATTGTGCTAATGCCCGCTCTGCAGCTCAGGTGGGTTTAGGTTGAAAACATTTGATGTGTGCTGGCAACGCGGCAGACTGCTTTTTCCTGCGCTGGAGAGGAGAGAAAGTTCCAGGACAGCGCTGATGTCTGCAGCAGGAGAGCCTCGGACTCAAATTTCCTTACACGCTGTGAAAAGCGATCCACACCACAACTCCACACCTCTTCCTCCAGTTCAATATCCCCAGCTGAAATACAGAAGACCGGCCTGTCATTTTGGATTAACCCAAGAAGAGGAACTATCCCGCAGAGGCCCACGCTAACCGCTATCAGATCAGCTGATAATGACTTTCTTTTATTTAGCTGATGATGGGAAGGACGACCCCAGTGTTGCGAAATGCACCTACTTAGTGAGCTGATAGATGCTGGCAGCCAATTTGTGATCAAAAAGGAGGGAAAATGGCTGTTTATTAAATCTACAGTCGTGCAGATTGAAGCTATTGCCTCGGAGCATGGCTTTGGCACAGTGGCAGAGGGCAACATGGCAGCTTTTAAGGCTTGTTTGGAAGTAGAGACAGAGGGATCCCTCTTCGCTCTATTTATATTCGGGATAAACAGTTTTTACGCACTGACTATCAGTCTGAAGGGCCTTTATATAAGAACTCGAAGGTCTGTGGGAGAAGCTTCCTGAGAAAAACAAAGTTAAGTATCAACTGTTATCCGTCATCCAGCCGCGCGCTGTTCTTCAAACACTTCAGACGCACAGCCCTGATGCAAACATCGCCGTTCCAACAAAGCGCAGATCTACTCCCTGTCACGGCGCTCTTACTGCTTCTTAAAAACATCATAACTCTGTATAACACAGCAAAAGGGCAGAGCTGCGGGGACATCATTCAACATCTTAAGGTCATCCTGATAGGTACCAGTCGTACCAGGAAAATTATGGCTGAGTTGTTATCATTGTTAGCCTGTATTTTCTCTTCCAGGCAGAGTCAGTTAAGACACTTCACGGTGTCTGGCATCTCTGGCGTTTCGTCACCATGTGGTGGTTGCATTGTGGCCCCAAAACGTGCGTCTGACCTCCCTCGGGGAGGCCAGAGCCCCACGTGAGCGAGGTGATGACTAGAGCGGGTCAGCATGGGCTTGTTTACACATTACAGACCACACAGACAAGACACGGTTAAGACAGCATGTGTACGCCATGTGTGTCTCAATTACAGGCAGGCCATGACTGGTCAACTGCTTAGCACCGCCGACAGAGATGAGAGTGAAAACACACAAAATCTATTATATTCTGAACCCCTCACATCAAGACAGTGTGAGGACTGCTGTCTGTAAGGCCGACGACAAAAACATGCAGTAGAGATCATCTCTCAGCAGAGGGCTCCAGCCGGGCTGAGCTGACAGAGCAGAGGAGAGTGAGACATGCAGTAAAAGTTTGCATTTTTGCCGGTTATTGCCTGCTTTGTTTGCCTGGTAGTTCCGTCCTGCTCAGATTTTATTGGGACATGGCAGACAAAAGCGTGTTTATTGCCGCAGTTGCATCAGTGAGAGCTGTTTACGACTAATGTCTTGATTTTGGGGCTGTTTTTTATTGTTCTCTAAGTAACTCCATCTTGATTGTCTTAAAGTAATGGAGCCTGAATCCAAGTGTAATGTTATCCATTCTCTTTTGTTTCCTTGTGCTTTTAGTGACTTTCGAAAAAAGAAGCAATTTGACAGCTCGGCTCTCTGTCGTCTATGTTTGCCAGTATTAATATCGAAAAGCTTTTCTGTGATGTGGAAAAAATATTTAAAATTTCTTGTTTTGTTTTTTTCCCCTATACAGTTTCCTTCTTGTTTTTAATGTTACAATAACTTCATTAATAAATGCAACAACACACAAAAAAAGATAATAACAACAATATAAACAAAATGTATACATTTAGGCTATGTGTATTTGTGTTAATTAGAGCTGTCAGGATATCAGATTTTCTCCACAGGATTATAACATTATAATCATTGATCGACTACCAATATCTATAGAAATTTGAATTTTAAAAAATGCTGGCAATCAAATCTATCTTTAATTTTGTTTACTGTGTGTTTTGTTTGTATTTTAAGCAAATTAATTTACCCTCAAAACACGAGTGTAGGGAGGTGGAGAGACCACTGTGATCATGACTCTTAAAAAATGTTTCCAAAAAGAGCAATTCATTTTAAAAAAAGGCAGCCAGATGAACTCATAAACAAAAGATGAACAACAGCGATCATCCTCTATAGACTATTAAGATCCTGAATATCACAAAATCGTGACACCCTTAATGTAAATACATTATAAGACTGAAAAAGTAGAGTTCTGCAAAACAATCATCTGCACACACGCCTGTTTACAGCCGTGCACTCACAGGTCGCGGGCAGTTTCCAGCTCATCACGCCATCAAAAACAAAGACACGGCGTCGCTCCACCGCTGCAGCACACCGACTGCTGCACTTCAAATGAATAATGACTGACACATCAAACTTGCATCTGAATAAGGTGTGAACTGTAAAATATCTGAGAGCCTTTTCATATCTGGTGCGTGTGTGTGTGCGTGTGTGTGACCACAAAGAAAAACAAACAAGCACACTACAACGCTAACTAGCCCTAAGAGCTGAGGGCATCTTTCAAGTGGCCGGGTCCGACAGTGCGGCCTCTCATCTCTCCACCTCACCGCACTCACAGGTCACAACGAGAGCTTTGATCACTCCGAAAAGTCTGTTTCCCGTTCACATGCTCAGCGCGGTCATTGATTTTCCATAAGGAAGGCTGAAGGAGAGCTGATACGAGTCTGCCTGCACGACCAACCCGCCCCCCCCCGTCCTCGTCCCCCTTTTTTCATCACAGGTACGCATGTGTATCGGTGCCCAGAGATGCTACATTCTTGGGGTTTTAAGGGACAGCATGAGGGAGCGAGCGGTATAAAAGTACCAGGGCGGAGAAAGACCGAAAACACCGTGAGTTCTGCGGCAGCGGTTCAGAGATCATCTGGGGAAAATGTTTGACATATATAAACTGGAGTGAGATGAATCATTGACATCAAATCATCAGACTCCCTTTCCCATCAGCACTTAAAAGCCGTCTCTAAAATAGCACCCCTCTAACGACAAAGCACCAAATTTGGCACTTTGTTGTTGAGCAACACTCGCAACTCAACTGTGCGCGTCCGCATGAAACAATTCATCACCTTGGTCTGACAGGTGCAATGTTTTTCAGAGAGAAAACGTGGAACGTTTTGGCAAAATCTGATCATTTTAGTAGGAGATGAGTGTATTTTTTTTTTTTTGCTGTCAAAAAAATTATTCTAATTTCTTAACCATAAACAACTGTGAAGGTTAAGTAGAAGAAAATATTGTTATTTGTTGTATTTGCATGTTTTCCTGTCAGTGGCTCTATAGAATGACAAAATATCAGTGTGAAGATGATCCAAGCAACAAGAACAAAAACACCCAAACAACCAGAGGGCCAGAACATGTAAACTTGTAATATTATTATAATTATAATAATATGTATATACTAATACTGATTGTTGTTGTTGTTGTTGTTGTTGTGTATTAAACTGCACACATGTTTTTCTTTTTAAATAAACTCTGTGATCCTCATTTTTTTATATTTATTGCTTCAGCAAGAGCAGAATAATCGTGAAAACTCTCATCAGAGTCCTAAAAGGCCAACATTCCTGATTTCAGTGCCATTTCACTGCTCCCTCCTTTCTCCTCTTCACCTCAAACACAAAACTAAAAAGAGAGAAAACATGCCAGAAATAATAATTAAAAAAAAAAAAATGAAAAAAAAAAAAAAAAAGTCGAATGGGACACAAACTTCTTACCTGGTCCCTCTGGATGCATGGCAGAGAGGTCCGGCGATGTGACTTACTGTTGGACTGACTGTGTGCCATGTCTGAGGCTATCACAGAACTGGACCTCCTGCGCCTTTTAAATACAGGGATCTCTTCCCTGGCTCCAGTCACGGGGGTGCAGCCCTCCCTGTGTCTCCCTTGGTTGGGAAGGAGCTTGTCAGCATACCTCGCCAGCAGGATGCCCAGCACTCCGACCAGGTACGCTACGTACGGTCTCCAAGTGGCCCGTACCTTGTGCAGCGAGAAAAGTGAGATAGTCCTGACTATGCTGATGAAAAGTACCACGGATATGCCCTGATTCAGCCGCGCTACCATGAGTGCGCCGGTGGCCACGCAGACGAGCACGACCGCGGCCGCTGTCGTGAACGAGAACAGCTGCTCATCTGTCCCGTCCAGGAGAGACCACGCCGCCGCTTCGCCCAGGTGGCACAAGGTCAGGAGGGAGAGGGCGGTCTGGATGAGGACCCCGCAGCGGATCAGGTAGACCCCGACCCAGAAGAAGGCACATACGAGGGTGAACAATGGCGAGAGCACACTCCAGCAAGTTTGCAACAGCTCCGCCGCGCAGCCTGAAACGAAGTGAAGTGGGGACGATGAATGCGAGAGTCTGTTGTCAGCGCTGCTGCTGCTGCTGCTGGCTCCAGCTCTCCAGTCTGCACATTTGACCAACAGAGCGAGAAAAACCGAGAGCGACCCCGCACACACCGCACTCCGGAGTCTCTGGGAACTCCATATTTTCGTGAACATTAGCCTCACCCACGACTCGTAATCTCGGTCACGGCACAGTGGGATGACACATGTTTTCACATAACCATTGCGATCCGGTGCGCCGAAGCTTTTTTCACGAGTGCTGCTTTGCGCACCGGTGCTGTCAGATTCCGCAGGCATCGCCATCACTCATGGCAGATATGAAGTATGAGGAAGTCTATAATGCATCTATAGCAGTGTGGTCATGGGACAGGCACGAGTTGATGGCACAAAAAACAAACATCATTTATTGCAGGCATAATGAAAAAGTACAGCGAATACGCACCGATGCGTCTCCATTTACGCATGGAGATGTTGCTGCCACTGAGCACATTCTTTGTTTTTCCAGGTGCGGGGTTTGAGAAAAGTGCTGCCCGACACGGCGTGAAAGGAGTCTGAATGACAGAGTTACTAAGATGTTACAGATCTAGGGCACTGCTTCCCTGCACACACGCGTCCCGCTCTGCCCTCCTTTGTTGAGCGCCGTCTCTCTCTTGACTTCTGCTGTGCTTTCTCTTCGCTTCGCTTTGAGGCTCCTCCGCGGCCCGGTCCGCGCAGCGAAACATCAGTCTCGTTTCGTGAACATTCAGCGATGGAACGCGCTCCCTCTGTCCATTGTTTGGCCACTTCCTTGTCTCTCCTTAAATTCGCAGAGGCTCCTCTTCTTTGGTACTTTCGAGGATCAGCACTGCTGAGGATTTTTTTTAATTTTTTTTTTAGCTGATTCTGTGAGTGTCCGTCAGGTTATTGCTCGGCGTTTGGAGGGGGGCAAATCCGGAGTGTTTGTCACCAGCTCTCCAACCAGCCGTGAGTCTCAGCTCATTCACACCCCCGAGTTCCGACTCCACACAGGGGAGCAAGATATTGCAGCCGCAGTGAAACCCCCCAGATCTTTCCTCAGCCAGCCCATCAGGCGTTGTCCTCACCAGATCAGACTTGTTTTTGTTTTTTATTCTTGTCTCTTGAAAATTCCTTAAATACCGTTTTTTTCATAAATATCTTTTCTTGTTATTATTATTTAAACTGCAGCAAACACCCCTTTTTCTATTCAAATGTAGTTGACCTATATTTGCCTGCTGAGCTCCTCTCTGAATGGAATAAACACGGTGTGTTTAGGAGCAAACATTTCAGGGGGCATTTTCATTTGCAGTATTTTGGTCTGAGGCGAGGCTACCATCCCAACATGAACAACATGAGGGGCATCAAACTGCCTCGACGTTAATTCATTTTTCACAGAGAAGAAGAGTCCAGAAACACTGACCAATGGAAGAAACACACAAAATAAATGGCAGCTCTGCATTCAAACTCTCCTGCAGTGACGCCGCCCCCAAAACAGGCCCCATGGTTGCCCTCTAGTTTGACTCCTAATGTCCACCGCTCCACCGGGTCATTGAAATATTCATCACACTTTAAGTGTCACTGATGATGTGTTGCATCACAGGCCTCCATCAATGTTTCAGCATGCAGATGTCCCCCCCCGTGCATAAGCACTTGTGTTCACTGTCCAGGAGGTACACATGTGCTCCCTCAGATGTCCGTGCAATGCTCTCATGGGACTGCACGTACAGGCGTTTAGAAGCCGAGCACGGCACATGCAGACTCGCTCATGTTTGCTGATGCACACACAAAAGAATAAGGTGACGTGCAAACTGTGCATGTCGTCAGCCTCTGCAGCTCTCCTTTCTCTCTCTCTCTCTCTCTCACACACACACACACACACACACACTCTGTTTTATACTGTACATTTAACCCTGAGGCTTTCAAACATCTGGTCTTCTCACAGCACCTAAATAAAGACAAAGCGTTCTGCTCTGTCATGCCAGACTCCAGTTGTTTTTTTGTTTTTTTTATGCAGCCGCACGTCCTTCATTAATTTATGGAAATCCTGCAGCCTTCGAAACAGCGAGGCAGCATATTTAGCAGGACTGTGGTGCTGGTGTTCCTGAAACCTCTGGGCTGTTTACCCCCCCTTTCCGTCACTCCTCTCTCTACCTGTTCTCATTCCCCCAGACAGGTCAGCACGACTCTTTCCATCCAGAGTCCTGCGTCCCCCTTGTCAGTTGTGATTAGCGGGAAGCACGGGAGGAGAAGAAGCGCTAACACAGAGCGATAGGAGCATGAGGAGGCCAAGTCCTGTCCATCACCTCTCAGCACATGCTCACTGAGTGCCAGACATCCCTTTCAATGCGGCGTGACACACAGGACGGCAGCCGCCTCCGAGTGTGAGCAGGGTTTTTTTGCAACAACATCTGTTTTTTTTTCACCTTATCGGAGCCCATGGCTAACTTTTTTTTCTTTGGAAGAGTGGATTGTTTCATCTGACGGGTTTATTCCATGGGAGACAGGAACAGAAACATTCCCTCTTCAAAAACAGAAGATAAGAGCCAGACAAAAGGAGAAAGGAGTTGAAGTCAGCCAGAAAACAGAATTACAGAGGCAGTCGTTTTACCCGTAGGATACTGTGGTGCTCTCATGTTGTGACGTCGTTTGTCCCCTTTTACATTTCAGAGGCAAATCCATCACATGGAGGACAAAAGATTATCCAAAATAATTATATCTGTGTGTGTGGTAATGTAATGCAGATCATGCTATAGCCTGGAAAACAAGAGAAACACTACAGCTGTGCCAGATGTGGACTATCAAATGTGAAAACCAGCAGCTGTAGGTTGTCAATGGCCAGAAAGAATGAAACTCGTCATAAAATCTGCCCAATGAAGAGCATCGCTCTGTAGTTCAGATGTAGTTTGTGGCGGAGATAAATCACTACAGTCCAAAGCAGCAGCAGCATCTCAGGACAAGGTCATTGTGAAATCTTCTCTCTAAAAACATGTCTAGAGGGCCACTCTGAATTACCCGTAAGAATTTTAACAACTGGGGGGAATGCGCACGTAACCATCTTACCCTATTAGGCAATGCCACGGCCCATTGTAAAAGAGGAATCCTTTTATGAGGAGCTATTCATCAGACATCTGGTTTGGATGATGCATGGGGGGGCGGTCATCTGATGTGACCTCGCTCAGCCTCTGGTGCTGCGGCTGACAGATCTGATGTATAATCAGGAAGTGTGAATGTCAAAGGCTGGTTTCCTACGGAGTTGTTTACCGCCAAACCACTCGGCCCTGCAGCCCCTATACGCTCTCGTCGTGTCCACCATGAAAATGAACTGATGACTTACCTCACACTTGATTTACACCTTCAGGCAAACGTGCTTATAAACAGCTTTCATTAGTCTTGAATATACCAAGAGCAGCTGTCTTTCTTATGATATTTGCCGGGCATTGTCTTGAGAAACAGAAGGCATGTCATCAAAATGTTATACGCATCATTCTGTACATTACACACCAAATACAGAGCGATTCAGAGTTAAGAGACACAGAAGGAGCAGAAGGAAAAAGAGAAGAGCGTGAGGTTGAATGGAGTGATGGAAACAAGTTTACATTATGTTTGGCACTTGTGTGCAGAGTGAGATCCATCACGGAGTGTTTACCAGCCCTCATGGGCAACGGTCGGCTCGCCGCCAAGTTTCCACTGAGGTGCTATGGACATCCATCTCCACACACACACACACAGACACACACACACACACACACACACACACACACACACACACACAGTCAAATGCCAGCACCATCATATACACAGACATGCACGTGCACACACTTCCTAACAGCCATTTATCTGCCAGCGTGTGTGTGTGTGTACACACAGTTGCACGCAGTTGACCCTCTGACACCTGAGGAATCACCAAGCCATGTATAATAATAGCCACGATAAGTCCACGCAATCTTGTATTATACAATCAGGGCAAAAATGGAGCAGGAACCTACAGCAGAGCCTAATTGTGTATGAGTCTGGGTCAATGATTTCAACATCTGCCAAACTGTTCCCACCAATATTCCAGTTTGAGCCCTGTACAATCCAAAAGGGATATATTGGTCACAGGATGTAGTTGTCTCGATATAATTTCATGAATGCTATAAGCTACTGATTTAAAATGCTGAAGTCAAGCTGATGATACAATGCCAATATTATAAATGGAAACTGGTGTGGTAATTCTCCCCTGGTTTAGTAAAAATTAAAAAACATATGATCTTGAGCAGCAGTGTTTAAGCATACTTACCATACCAAACATCTGACAGTCCCAGCTTTGTTTTATCTCGTCTTACATTATCGTTAACCAAATGTAGGTTTTTGGCTGTTGATTGTACAGAACAAGATCACTGATGACAATGCAGTTGTATTGCTGTTCAGTTGATGCTCACAGTTCATTACAGCCCACTGCTGAAGAGGACAAACCTCTGTCTGATGCCTTCCTTCAGTGCTTGTTGGTAAATACCACTGCTGACTCTGACTGTAACATACTGCAAGAAGAAGAGTTATAATGTCAAACCAAAACAAGTGTACATACGCAGTACATGCACATGCAAACACACAGGGGTTTGACAGATGGATTTCTGAGGGCTGATTCCGATAAAAACAAGCTTGCCTGTAGCTGTCCTGGTTTTGATGTTCGGCCTTTTAATTGTTTCTCTTTTCTGTGGTAGAAAAGGTTTTTCATTTAAAACGTACAGCAGCTGAATGTCTGTTAAACAGTGAAGCAAAAACTGCAAGAACTTTAACAGAATTCAAATTGAACACATTATTAAAAAAATGTGCATGGAACTACTTTAAGACAAATCTTTATGATAGTAATGTCAACATAATAAAGGTCAAACTGGCTCCACGTCAGTCCAATCATACGACACGCATACAATCTGTGGTGCAATCTAAGTACGTGCACATTTGCACTTTACTTAAAGTTGTAATATGTATGAATTGTACTCTAACACATTAAAAAATAATGTGGATTATCAATAGAAGGTGAAGAATTATTAGTGTTGAGGTGATGTCAGAGAGGTCTATGTTTTGTGCCGACGAGACATCTACTGAAGTTAACATGCTAACTAGCTAGCCTCGACTGTCGAAGGCTCCTGCGCTCACAGCCTGCACATACTTGTGTCAGGTAATAGGACCACTTGCTGCACAGCTTACTTAGCTAACTAAGCCAACTAGCTAATGGCAGCGGCAGTTAGCGGTTCTTCTGGAGACTTGCCTGCCCCCTTGTTTTGAGGATGAATCCTACAGGTGGCCAGTTCTTACACACGGCACCTTTAATTACATTATATTTATTTGACAGCAGCTCACTGAGCTTGCAAATTAATTAATTTTACACAAAAAGCATATGACATGCTCATAAACTATGACCCAGTGGCATAGATTAAATGGAATAGTAATAACAATAATAATAATAATAATAATAGTGTAACACTCACAAATGTGCAGGACTTTACACTGTTACAGTAGTACATTCACCAGTAATGGGACTTTCTGGACTGTTTAGGTAGAAATAGTAGCATGTCTCCACTCATACAAACAGAACATGTGCACATGAGTAGGGCTCAGTTTTGGGAGAGAATGACGGGGAAGAGCATCGGGATTGAATAAGACGATGGGTAGTTAATTCAATGGTGTGGGTGGCAGCTCTGCCGGCAGAGCAAGAGAGGAAGTTGAAACACTGCCTCAGATGAATAATGCAATCCCAAGGTCTGAGTGGGAAAGGAGCAACACATTTTATCGCATCTATATATTCAGGGGGGTTAGAAAAGTTGCATGTGTGAGTTTGGAATATTTCAGATAAAAGATGTCGAAGCTGCTCTGCCACCGCAGCTCGCTTAGACCATGTGCCAGTCAGCTGGCGTGGGACGTGTTGCTTGTCTTAGACACTAGATATCTGCTTGAGCCCGGGATTTATGCTAACCCGGGGAAACTGCAGGAACTTCTATTATAAATCTCTGTCTCTCTTGTCCTGCAGAGCACAGATTTACTTCCTAAGCCTTTTCAAATAATGCAAAATAAAACTGTAGATCATGACTTGACACACCAGGCAGTCCAGTGTAATTGGTCTGTGTTTGTTCAAGACCTGCCAGGAAAAACACCGGTCGTCCACCTTGTATGAGAGTTGTCCAGCACACAAAAGTCAGCTTTCATATGGGCATCTGGGCCAGGCGAGAAAGGCCAAGGGAGCTGACTGCTCACTTTTATTTTTTCGACGTCAGTTTACATGTTTTCCTAAACATGAGGAATGCTGTCGGGAGCTCAGGCCCAGAAACAGACCCTAAGGCTCCATTCACTTGTCAGGGAAACAGGGGGTCATGGGTAAAGTGCTTCACGGCAACTTTCCAGTCGGGAAAAAGGATGGGGGTAATGGACAACCTTTTCCAAAAGAGTAATCACAAACAACAATCGGACAGATTCTTATTGACTGCAACATACATCGACCTTGTTCTGTATGTTTAAATAACTAATAAGCAGGAAACAACCCCAAAATGGAGTCATCAGTGTTGGGAGAAAGTATGCGACTCCAGCTTTGAAAGATCACAAGGCGCTTTATGGGATGGCAAAATCCCATGACAAGTGCGCCGATGAAAGTCTTTCCGAGCTAGCTGGATGGAGTCAGAAATGCACCACTGTCAGGTTAAAAACAAGGCTATTTTTCAGGCCTCGAGCTTTGACATTGACATTTTGGAGGCTAAAGTTTTCACTTTGTAGCAGCAAAATGTGATTGATAAGATCATCTGAGACCCGTTCAACACACAAATGCCTCATTTATAGTTGACATTGGCAAATATGACCTTCCTTACTGCTATACAACGGCATTTTTGTTCCTAGAAATATTCACAGTCCACTGGTTATAGACATATGGCAATAAAAGGGGGGATGTATCGATCCAATACCAGCCTTATTACATCAGATAGGCTTCAGACTATATAGCTCCATTAACACATGCAGTATAACTCTGGATCAGAACCTGGATGAGCAGTGTATGTGAGCACAAAGGTCTGCATTATTTGCCAGCTCCCTCGTACTAAACGTGACCAACATGTGCAAATTGAGAAGACAATAGTCGAGAGTGAATTTACGGCAGGTAATCTTCAGTGTTAGCGACATGCGAAAATGGTGTTTGATCAGCTCATCGTCAAAGTTCCGTAAAAAAAACCCTGTATATTTCTCTGCTTGCCTGTATACTACAGTTACTTACTTTCAATTGATATTTTGCGAACATATAACAAGTATTGATATCAGCGCAAAAAGGGTCATCATGAGAGTGCAGTCCGTAGCCTCCTACCCAGTCATCGCCCCTCGCACAAACCATATGCAGTATTTCCAACACGTGCGAACACGTCTGACACGGACAATCTCCTGTTGTGCGCTGCATGTTTTCACGAGCAAATGTTCCGAGTCCATATGTGAAAGCGGCTAATGGCTCAGATCCACATTGTCTCTTAAGTATCAGTACAAAAAACTAGTGTTTCTGACATTAAGAAATTGTTCTGAAGCTTTGTGTAAACAATTTCAGAGGGATAAGAGTGGCACACAAGACAACCAGGAGAACAGCTTTTGCAGTCTGGAATATATATATATATATGTTAAAGAGAACCTCCATTGTCTATTGTCAGACACTGATGCATAATAGGAGCAAAAAGTCCTGAACTATCGCAGGCAGTAATGTTAAAGCAGTCGTAATGACTATCTGCATGACAACTTCACTGCTTTGGTTCTCACTGCTCTCATCAGGAGGCTGCTTTGACTGACTGGCAATCTAGCTGCTGAGCACAGTGGAGCATTTATCAGCTAAATAGCCAGATATTCCCTGAAGAGTTGGCTGAGATCAAAAACTGAACTAGGAGAGAGAGAGCGACTATTAGACTCACCAGGTAGACAGAAACTTGACTCCAAATGAATGATTGCGTTGCTCCGTACCTTCAGTCCTCGGAAACTGTTTGGTAACTGTTTGGAAAAAAGGCAGGCACTTTCCAATAACACTTGGCAGGTGATTGGATTAACCATATGTCTACCACCTTCTATGGCTACCGTCATCAAATCAGTTGAACAGTCGCTGAGTGGTACCACCGGCAGAGCCAGTAGGTAACTCAAACTCTTACCAAAGCCAGACAAGAGAAGAGCAAAAAGGATCATTTTCATTGAGAAAAGCCGTCAGTGCCATTCGATTCTCTTGTGCTTTTAGCCACGAGCGAATAGCTTGAAGCCCGGCAAGCTGGATTTGATCTTGTGAGTCCAGCTGCCTTCTGAGGTCTTGTCCGATGTGTAAATAAGCAATGGTTTGCTACCTTGTTTATCCACAGTTTATAGCCTGTTTCAGCTTTTCGCAAGTGGCCGCAACATCAGTTTATGCGGGTTAAACTCAGGCCAAGAGGAAGGTGAGTGGCGTATCAACATGCAACACTTCTAGACAAGGCATGCAGCGAAGTTTATAGATTTTAATTTGGGGAGAAAGTGAGCTGTGGTATCAGCTCTCTGTCTGGCCCTGCATTTAGCTATCAGAATCAGTATCAGGAGAGAGAAAGTCAGATTCCAGGCTGTATGTAATAATTTAGTGACATTGCAGGCTGGCAGACCACTTTATTCTCCTGGGGCGTAAATATGCTATTGGAGAATGTGTCTGGCTGCTTAGCGAGGACTTCATACACAGAGGAATCTGAAGTACATGCTATTGGTCTTATAAATGCCAGACACAAACAATCATCAAGGATGAAAAGCTACGGAACAATTTAGGGTACCACTCGGAATCAGCCAGCAGCTGCGGGCTTTCACTGAAGCATGCAAGACAACTTTCCTCTCCTGAAGCCAAATCCTACAAACTCCAGCAGACTTTCATAAAAGTCAGTTTTTCTGAATCACTTGTCAGGTGATTTACTGTAAAACACGATTTAGCTCCGTGATGAAAAGGAAAGACAGTCAGCTCGATGCTGGCTGACCTGCGGAGGGTTGGCGCTCAGAAAAAAAGCACACAGACAAAGACGGCAGACAGGCTAACTGGCACCTCAACAGAGAGAGAGCCGGAGAGAAGACAGGACACCACAGCAGACTTCCTGTCCCTAAGAAGCAGCGGCGGCACACTCGGCTTTGTCCCGGCTCCGTCCAATCAGCTCGCATCGCACATGGCTGGTCTTTATCTCTAGATTCTGACAGCCCCATTCTGCCTGTTTCTGTGGTTTTTTTTTTTGGTTTTTTTTTTGCAAGTTTTATTTGGGACAGAGGCTTTTAAGCTGCCATGTATCCCTCCGCTGTTTGTACCGTTTATCCTGGTTGCCATCACAGAGCATGGCGCCGACACACGTCAGACCGCTCCTGGACCAAAGACGAGGAGGAAGCGATCCATAAAGCGTGTGGTCCCTCAAGAGGAAGCTGGCAGATCGAGGCCTCCATTTACAAACTCTTATTCTCTACACTTGATCCCTCTTCTATCAATAAGATTTTATGGGAAACACCTACCCAGTTGATACCCTAAACAGAGACTTTTAAGGCAACGTTTTTGCCTCTTCAATTGAGAATATAAAGCATCTTCGCCCCTTCACTTTTCTCCCTTCATCAACTGAGGAGGAGGGACTTAAAATCTCCCATTAAGAACAGTGTGAGGACAGTTGTGTAGACGGCAACAGACTTTAAAAAAAGCCCTATTTAGTCTTCCAGTGGCTGTTTGACGTCATTTAATGGAGGAAGGGCTGTCTAAAGTAAACTGACAAAAATGAGAAACCTCTCTAACAGCTTACACTTGTCATTCTGTTAAGCCTGAGCATTGTAAACATCGGGGGAAAAATCGTACATGATCGTTGCTGTTCATGAGCCTCTGCAGACTACAACTATATGTGCTGTATGTTAAGTTTTAATGCGGCAGAATTTTGGAGAGATATTGATGATTTACGTCTTAACACAGACTTGACATTCCTCTTTCTCCGTAATACCCTAACACCCTGTTATAGTCTCCGAGTGGAGATAAGTGAAAGCCAGACCCCGGCAGTAAAATATGAATAACAAGCTTTGATAATCCAGATGTGCTGAAGAGAAAAGGAGCAAAAAGAGAAAGGGCTTATACCTCCGTTTAGTTCATATTTCCTCCATGAGGAAAAACAGCAAAGTTTTGCTTCTCCTGAAAAATGTACTTTTCCCATATTCACATTTTCTGCCAACTAAGCATTACTGGTCCCAAAACCCACAAGGTGCTGCCCAGGAAAAGGGAGACATTTAAGACGTTTTGGCCACAATGCCAAACTGATGGCGGTGACAATGCAAACATTTCCCTTGTATGCCGAAGCACTTTATCCTCCCTGCGTTTTCCTACATTTGTTCTCTGCATGTTCGTGTCAAGTCGCTGTCAGCCAGTACTAAACCCCTGAACATGTTTACTAGATTGCCATGGAAATTGACATAAATGTAATACCGTCAGTTAGCAGCAGCTCAGCTGAAGCATTTGCACTGGATTAACCTATAAATGCGGTGCTTTGCTGGTAATAGGGATCTCTCTGACTGACGTTGTTTAAAGAGAGCTCCAGAGTTGGCGCAGAGGGAGGACGTGTGTTTAATTTACCACAAAAGCCTTGATTTGATTGCAATATTTAAAGGCATAAAATTACAAATATTAAATATCTTCAGTCAAAGCTGTAATATTTCTCTTTCCCTCTGACTGGATGATAAGCTTTGTCTGACTCAGTTTTTTGTTTAGAGCAAGAGAGATTTGATACAATTCACAGAAGGCTGTGTGTGCCCTAGGATACACTGAGCATTAGCCCGTGTCAGGAGTGTTTATAATAGCCGGGTGCATACACAAGACTCTTTGTACCAACAGATCCCTGTTACCCTTTAAAGGCAAAGCCAGCGGAGATACATGCTATTGTTGAAATAATGAGAAAGAGGTGTGCACCTTGAGTTGTGGTCTCAGTTTCCCCAAACCTGGAAAAAAAAAGGTAATCAGCATATCTGAAATAAACTTTAAACATGAGGATTAATTTGGCAGCAAACAGCTATTTGCTATGTAAATACATAGTGGAATAAATACCGTCCTGAACAGAAACAATGACGTCACATTCCCTGTGTGAGAGATGTCCTCTGATCCATTAGAGAGAGCTACGACAACGGAAGTTCAAAATGCTGTTCGTCACGTGATTCACAGAGACTTCAGATGGTTCCAGGAAGTTCTAAGCGGGCAATTTAAATGCATGAATACAGAGAGACAGAAGCATGATGTTCCGCAGTTCATAGTTAATACATGATTGATTGATTGATTGATTGATTGATTGATTGATTGATTGATTGATTGATTGATTGATTGATTGATTGATAATTAGTATTGAGAGGCTCCACGATGTTCCATTGGAGTAAATGCAGATGGCATGACTCTCTCTACTCAAAGGGCTCTGATACTAACCAATAACAGCAAGAGAAGGCAGTTGTATCCGTAATAATCCATCCTCACCAGGTCCAGTTTCATCTTCACGTTTGTGTGCAGTGTGTGCTCAGCTGCCACTTTCTTCATATCCCCAACCTTATTGAGTGATGGACGTTTGTTTTAGTCTGTAATGCATTTAAAACATCTCAGCTCTAGTGCGATATATCTAATGTCAATGAGCATACATTTAACCCCTAAAAATCGTGTGCTCTTCCCCTCAACATACACAACATCACAGTCAGTAAATGTGGGGCAAAGGGCAGTAGCGGCATCTGAACTCTCCATCGTTTCTTCTGTAATCTGTGCCGACATGCTTTTCTATCAGCGCGACGCGTTTACAATGGTCTCCACTCAACTACAGGAGGCCTGATGAATAAATCAGGAAGTCTTAAGTCAAGGTCGTCTTCAGCTATGAATTTGTATTCATGTTGACCAAACATTAAGCTGACTTTCAAGTCCTGTGACGTAACAAACCCCTGACTGTTTCTTTTTTTCCTCTTACAGGGAACTCTTACGCCGACCGGAGCCAAATATCTCAGAATATATGGTGCTGAAACGTCTCTCTGGCTTTGCATTATGCACAAGTTATTCACGCCTCACTGGGGGCGTTCAATAATTAAACTGCTAAAATGGCATACGTTTAAAAATTTAAACAGCCCTCCTTTTGCCAGACTTGTGCACTGTAGTGTTCCTGTTCACTGTCCTATTAGTTTGATGGTCGTGGGGCATATGTCATACGGAAACTTAATGAGATGACATAAAGAAATAACATTGCTGTCACACAAAGTGGGGTAAAAAAAACAAAAGACACAAATTTAAAAAAAATTATAAAACAATTTGATCAGTATTTGACGATCTCTAGTCTTACAATGATGTCTCTGACTTGTCCATGACACACTGTTTTTAAAATAATGGATTGAATTATCAAATTGTCAATCAGAAATAAAATGAAACAAACACGCTCTACCATGCAGCAAGTTACAAACTGAAAAATTCACTGGAAAGACTGAATAAAACATCCACAGGAGGCAGTGGGAGCTGCTGAAGTGTGTCCTATCCCTGTGGTATCAGATTAAGGGTTTAATGACTTCCAAAGACCCAGGTCATTTCCTGTCTGTACTTCCTGGTGTGCAGACCTCTGTGTGTTGGACTTGGACGGTCCCTGCAGCACTCTACTCTGCTTGGCCTCAACTGGACTGTTCCCCGGGGGGGCAGGGCCTCCGCATAGTCCAAGTGGTAAAAGCTGAAGTCTTGGAGCACTCAGGAAGACCAAACCATCAGGCCCTGGCCCTGATCCAATCTGCGCTCGGCAAGAAAAAACCTGCACAGCTTCTTATTAATCTTGTGCATGAGGAAAGTGCTCCCTCCTCCACACATGCACTCTGACGTTGGCCCTAGATAAGCCTGTGACTAACTAACCACTCAGGAATCCAAAGATTAAGTTAAGGGAACATATGCCCGTGGAAGGATGTGTGGGCATGCACCCATGAATGTGTGTGACAAACCGGGAGCTGCAGCTATATTTGCATGTGTGTGAAAGCATTTTCTATTTGTTTGTATGTGCAGCTGAGAGCACACGCACGTCATGTTCGGCAAACCATCTGGGAAGAACATACTCCGGCGGTTTTATCCAAAGAGACTAACAGTATAATACGTGCATTCAGCCATGAGGATACAGCCCAACAGTTGCAGGAATCACGCAAGTGCATCAAACTTCATCAGATATGCTGAATTGATTCACATGCGACAACATGGAATAAGAGATAGAGAAAATAAGTATTGTTTTTCTTTTATAGGTAGGCAGAAGACCAGCTGGGCTGCTGCACTTCAGCACATGCAGGCGTGCTAGCCGGGAGCAAATCGCAGTCGTCCAGGCCGAGCACAAGCTCTGACAACTTCGGTCAGCTGTGCACTTGAAAGCTTCGGGTGCTTCCTTGTGCCTGAATTCAAGCTACATACTACAAACTACAAAGACACTTTGAAGACGGTCAGGTCAAAAGATGTGCCTGTAGGGGTGTAACAGAAACACTTGGTATCCTGATCATGTCGGCACCATTCTCAATCAAAGCCCACAAAAAATGTAGTTCACTGTCAAGAGTGCGAAAGAGCTCACAGTCAGCTCAACATCAGTGCTGTCAGAAAGGTTGGGATCCATACAATCCTGCCATACACAAATGCAAGTGTAAAGGCATTACAAGTAGTCCTAACTGTGATTTAGAAGTAAATAAAAGCTCTGCCTATTGTAATGTACCCATCCGAGTTTAAACTTCCTGTTTTGAAGTGTGGAGTTTGACATTATGGGCGTCTCCATCTTGGTTTTCTCTGTGCTAAAACTGACCTTATCTGGACGAGGGGGTGGAGCTGAACGTGGCTGAGAACCTCAGGGCACGCTGTGGTAGCGACTTGTTAATCACAAGGTAGCCACAGGTAGCCACTACACCTTTGTCATCTATTTCACTCTAAATGGGAGCGTAATTCACAAAATGAACATCACACTGTATTGAAGTAGACTTTAAACTAGCGATTGAGAGCATTAGAGGTCATTTTCTCATAAGCTTACATGTTATCTGACTTCTTTGCACCCCCTGCTGGCCATTAGAAAGAATTAAGATGTACAGTAAGGCACTTTCTGCATTGGCTTCTCTTTTAAAAAAGTGAAGCTCTGTCCACTATTTACACCGACTATGATACCATCACTAATAAGAGTCACATCTGTTCAAAGGTACCATTAGGAATGCATCTTCTTCTTCATACTATAACATTAATTCAGATGAAAATCATAAATATTGTGCAATTGATTCGTATCAATTAGGACATAAGTATTTCTGACTGACAACTTGCCTCTTGCCTTCCTTTATTGCGCGCCAAGTGGCTCTTATTAGTCTCAAACTGGTAATTAATTCAAATAAATTAAAAAAAAATGTTAAAGCATTTCTACATATCCTAAGATCCATAATACAGTAATTTCCATGCAACATTTCTAATGGGCACCAAAACCACGAAAGAGCTTCAAACTAAACACACTAAAGGATGACTTTTACAATTAATACAGATGAACTTGTTGGTAAACTTACTTAAAAAAAAACTTTATTTAAACAGAGGCAGCTTTCCTTTAAGTTGTTAAAAGAGGATTGTTGAGAGCATCTTCCTCTCAATTCTGAATGTTGGAGACGTAATTATATAAACATGATGCCGTGTCCACATTTATGCTCTGAGGTCCAGTTTACTGTCCGTTCTCAAGTTCATTACTGGAGATAATAACAACATTCACCACTGACTTTTATATGATAAGGCCGGTTGACTGAGAGACGCAATAACCACCGGTATTTATTTATCTAAAAGGCTTCCATCAGAAAATTGCCATCTTATATCTCATTTTGGAACTCTGGTCCATACTTAACTCGCTCCTTCAATTGGCTGATGCTTTAGAAGCCCGTAGTAGAAGAAAGGAGGAAGACTGCTTTTACTGTAAGCACACTGAAGTCAAAACGCTCTTCTGTAATTAAAACACTCTTTACTACTAACTGAGCCTGCACTCTGGTTGTTTATTATTATCTTCTGTTTGTGTCTGTCGTTTTCACATGAAATTATCTATGCGTCAGTGTAACCAGGACGCTGCTGTAAGCTGTATTAACACAGGATAAACAAAGGAAAATACTGTTAACTTTTACAGGAAAGGGGAAAATACAAGACTTTTTTCAGCATGCATCAGCTACTTCGTTGCACTCGCTGTGTTTTCTCGAGCTCTCATAATAGCTGCTGGTTAATGCGAGCTGAGAGAGCCAGGTTCAGTCAACTGACTGGCAGAGTGTCTGCAGCATGAACGAACACTGCATGGGTGAACACCAGGAGCAGAGAGCTGACAGTATACAGTATGTATCTTGAGGGGGACAGTCGCTGGCTCTCTTTAAAACATGCTTGTGGGTTCATTTTCGCATTCATGTGCTGAATATTATACCTCGTACTTTCACATTTGTATGTGTCATAGGCGACATGCCATATCGACATTTCTACAAAACATGTCACGTCACATTCACGTTACATGTTTATGACCAGACTTTCATATCAGGAGGTGGAGGGGACGGGGGAGTTACTGGGGAGAAGGCTGCTAACGTTTCAACTTTCGTAAGCGTGACACCTCTGGCTTCCCCCCTAACCGAGTGGTTTTTGGGCCTCAATCTAACCAAAAAGATTGAACCTAAAGAAATGTAAAGTTACAACATGCAGAAATGTAACGTTTCAATTTTTCAGTGGCTTGCAGAAAAGCTGATTGATCGGGAACCAATTGTTATTGTCCTATATGCATTGTAAAAAAGTTTAATCGTGGTCTCTATAAGGCTGATTAGAGGAGCTGATCAGATAAACACAACAGTTTGCTGATTTCCACTAAAGTGCTGCGGACACAGCAGGACTCTACTGATCGCCTGCTGCTAACGGCTCAATAGCTATGCCAATATCAGCAAGGGTTTTCAGCACCCTCTTGGTTAAACCAGTGCAGTAAAGTGAAGAACCGTCCTCTTAAACGCTGATCGATTAGAATCATTTGATTAAATCCTGATCGGAGCATCCTTAAAAGTACATTGCCAACATTTACACAGAACACACAGTTATTGTTGTTAGGGAAATACATTAAGTTAGGAGTAGTTTGGTAACAAAATCTTATCTGCTACAGTTTGTGAGAATTTTGATTAAAGGGATTCATCACCCAATCATCTAATATAATAAGTCGTTATTGACATTTTTGTTGAATAAAAGGCAATTGATTATCAATATAGTTGCCTGATACTTTTCATTCGATCGAAGAGTCAATTGATTTTTTTAGGTCTGAAGCTAACAGCGCCTACGATTTCAAATCCCTCGCAATGTTAATGACATTTTCACAGTTTATTTAGACTTCCACTCCACGCCCCATTAAATTCATATTTATAATTATCATAAAGTGATCTGAAGATGGATGTGAGGGGCATGTCTTCTTTATGTGAGGGGCATGTTTGTGTGTATGCGTGTGTTTATTTGCATAAACACATGCTGGGATCTTTTCATGGTTACACACCCAGACATCAGTGAATTACTCAAAACTACTAATAATAAATAATTATCAAATAATTGCAGAATATTTAACACACTGAAAAAAATACTGCCTTATAGTTGCCTCTCAAATCTACATTACAGCAGGCCCTGTAACCATATTGACCAAGTCAACACAGAGGCATTTTCAATGTGGAGGTCACACAAGTTACAGCTAATAGAGCTCTGTCGGGATTACCAGGGCTTAATTGAGATTAATTGTAGCATTTATTCCTCCCTACTTAGAGTATAAATCAAGTGTGACAGCACAGTATTGAGTCGGGCTGCAGGGCTAGTGGGTATTACTATAGTGGGTTGACATCCACACACAGGACCTCTCAAGGCAGGTGGTTTTAGGCTACAGGGATTTTGACAGGCTCCATTAGCCAACACTTGACTCTGACACTGAGGAGTGAGTGCAGTCTGGAGCTCCCAGACCCCCCTGGGTCCTGTTTACCTTTCAGACCACACGAGACGATAGTCTATCTGACAAGGAAGAATGTGAGAGATACAGTCATACTAACACTGCAGGACACCCACACTGTGATGCACATATAAACAATACAGCACAAAAGGAATATCTGTTTTGTTTTGTTTTTTATTATTATTATGTTTTTCCATCTGCTTTACAAACTGCTGTGGGTGATCCTGCATTTGTGGGAGTGCAAATCAAATTCTTGACCCTTCAGCTTGTGGAGGGTGTCACTGAACACTAGACTACCCTGCCACCCTTTTTACCCCACCAATGTTTTTTTTTTTTCTGCCTGCTTCTCTGTCTTCAGAGCCAGATCTAGAAGAGAAACTTTCCAGCTGGCGGGTGCGTCTGTGCAGTAATCAACAAAGGAATCTGTTCGCTTAGCAATGTAGAATTAGATGGTTTTCAGAGCATTTTGTATGGGGCTGGATTTATAGCACGGAAAAGGCTCGACACCGAAAAGCAGAGGAGATAATGTTAAGAGATGAAAAGGACTCAGTTTCCAAAGAGCATCTTACAACTGAGATCTTTGTCGTTAGTGGATTATGATTCCAAAGAGAACATTCGCACAATATCTCAGCTAAACCCCATCAGAGCTCGGGGCTGCTGACTGCTGCTGAAACACTACCTCACCCTGACCTTTGACCCCTCTGAAGCAGGGCCAACATGTATGCTTACATTATGCTCTACATGGGATGTACTCTATTCAAAATGAAAGGCTATGCATCCATTTCACACATTGTCAAGCTAGTTACTGTCCTAATGAACACGTTGACATCAGCTGCCCTTTGCTGGACTCCATTCTCTGTATGTTGCTCGACAAAGGATCATGTAGTTTTACCAACAATCAAACCAAGCTAACTTGGTCATCCAAGTACGAAGAACATCTTCTATTTTGGATTAAAACAATGCTGACAGTGTTTACTGCTCGGTAAGTATCACCTCGGCCTATGTGTTAATTATTACACTTCCTTGGTTTATTTTCATGACAAGTGAGAAAGATGTGTGTTGGTCAAATTCCACTGTATTTCAAGGGTCTACTTCATATATGTCAGTTCTCTGGTCCAAATATACAAAACAAACAGGGAGTCCAAGTTTCATCCGGAGCAGCCGGAGCCTTTGGCACACAGCATCATCTTTATCGGCATCGAAGAGGCAAACCAGTGCCCAAACAGGAAACAATGTCGCAGTGCATTTAAGGCTGCTGTGACAATGACACAAGTGTTGGAAACAACTGATTGAGGGAGTCTTTGTGATCAACGATGCAGTGAGTGTTCTTCTCTATACTTCCAGCTTAGTAAAAACAACAGTTTGACGTCATGAAAAAGTCCCTGTGGCTTTGTTTAAAAATCCATTGAATTCTCATGTGCCATTAATATTTCATGGTACGAGGAGTGTCTCACAGGCCACAGAACTTGTTGCAGATATTAGAAACACAGTGGACATGGGCCTGGCTTGACCTAAACAAGAGAGGACGTGCAGCTAAAGCAAAATTCTGGCAGAAACTCATCGACTATTTTCATTATTTTGTTATTTTTAATTCAACTTTCTAGTGCGATCTAACCACTAGTCAAAAGCTGATAGAAATGTTTATAATACAATATTATGATATTATAATAATATTATGATAATACAATATATAACAATAATTCTCTTTACTATCATATATTAATATGTTAATCATTTCAACTCTAAAATTGTACTAACGACTAAAAATCTTACTTCTACTGATATTCTATTAGGCAGAGGTTTGTGCATTGACTCCTTTAATGCTTTAATTTTGTATATTTCACAAATAAAAATTAAAAAAAAAAAAAAAAACGGGCTTAGTGTGTGAGCCTGACCCGGAACCCACTGGTTGGTTGGTTGGAACAAGAATTTCCTTCAGAATTAATAAAGATCTTATCTTATCTTATACAAGAGCTAAACAATTAGTCAATTAATTGATTCATCTGAAGTAAGCAAGAATTTTTATAATCGATTGATTTTGTGATCTATTTTTTTAAGCAGAAATTGCAAAAAATATTCCTTCTTCTGTGTGAAAATGTTGTGCTGCTGTCAAGTATTCTATGATGGTCTGACAACACAAAACATTCAAGGACGTCACCATTGGTCAAACGGTATCTCTTCATTATTTTCAGACATCTTACAGAGAAAACGATGAATGGATTAGTCGAGAAAACAGAGCGGCGTGCTGTGAAACTGGTGACAAACAGCCGTTCAGGGAGGTGCTTCAGTGTAACAATGTTGTTTTTTTTTTATGTGTGCCTGAATTAATACGAGGGTAATAAGCAGTCTCTTGGTAATTATCATTCACAACATACCAATAGCGATACCACAGCAGACAACCACCGTCACTGCGCTGCTCTCCGGTCATTACTGTCATCCTCATTTGAATGAGCCTCTGTTCATCTCGGTATTAGAGCGTTCACTGGGGCTGTAGTCTTATAGTTGCTGACTTGGCCTTACTTGACAAAGTTTCACTGAGCTGGCAAAGATGATAGATTCTGTTGGTTGCATTGTTTTTCCAACATCCCTATTTGGCTGTTCTGACCCTGTCATTTATAATGGCCCTATTCCATGTTTAATTCATACAAGCCCCGCAGAGCGAGGCTGCATACAGGAAGCTGGGCTGTACAGGCGACGGCCATTCAGCTTTCCTGCCTCGGATATTTTATCAGGACGGAACTGCCGAGCCAAGATTAATGTTCAGCGGGCTGTACATCAGACGTGATGGATACGCCAAGCCCAGTTCCTGCTGACCTCAAATTTCAGATCAGTGTACTAACAACTTAACAACTTCTCCCTGCCGCCCTCCAATGAGCCCAGCAATCACATCCTGAAAATAAATTCATTCTGGAGATGTCAGTGACACAGTGTGAAACACTAATCATTTATTTTTGCATGCTTTATCTCCACAGTGCTACTGAGCGGTGGCATTAGCTGAGTTCCTTCCAAAGTTGCATCAGTGAAGCCCTCACAGAGGTGCAGCCTCCGCAGCCTAATTAGCCGCTCCAGTAGCTGCTGTCAACACCACCATCGTGGGCTTCAAAGCACAGGCTCAAGCTTGTGATCTGTCTAAATGTTTCTTTCATGAAACCATCGTCATATCAGGGCAGCTATCACAAAAAAGGTCAGTGAGAGAAAGAAAGAGAGGAGGAGGAGGGACGGGAATCAGGTGGTGAGGACAGAGCCAATCGGAGTGAGCTTGACCTCCCTCAAAGCATTTGAAGCTCTTGTGCATGTCATGAGCAGATCCAGGGGGATGTATGTGATGCGTGAAAAATCTCTTTTCATCTGTCCTCACTTAGACTCCCCGATGCCGCGCCGCATTGCTCGAACGGTCCAAACTGGATGATAATTTGCTGTCGCCGCCACATCACCCATGACTCAGTGGACGTTACGCTGCAAATCAAAATTGATCGGTGACTAAAGGAATTCAATAATAAAATTCTATCATTATGTGTTCCTATTTCTACTTTTAAGTGTTTATGCTACTTATGCTATATATCATACTGCATGAAGAATTTTGATACCGCAAAGAACAGAAAGGCTCACCTAAAGAGCGAGCGCTGCGGTTTCACTAACATACTGTAGAAGCAATCCTTCATAACAATCCACATTCTGCAGGGGGAGAATTAGCCTACACTGCTCGAGCTGAGGGTGGAAAGATGGTTGAGAGTGAGTGCTACAGACATTCTTGGAGTGTTAATGTCATCATGATGGCCTGACCATGGGTCCGCAAACTGACAGACCATCATCTGCATCTGGCCTCCAGGCACGCTTGTGGTCCCACGTCTCTCGAGAACGAAGCAAAGGGAGAAGTCTGCAGTTGTTTAAAGGTTACATAACGCAGCATTTGGAGGTGATCTATTTCTTAGAAGGACTGTGGCAGTGGCGGTAGCGGCAGCGGTGGCTGTGGTCAGGCTGGAAGATTCTAATCATATACCGGCTCGGTGTCTGCTGCAGCCGAACGCATGTTGTATGTTACATGTCCTGAATGAGAAGGGGGGGAAAAAATTGCATGCAAGAATCGTATTCCACTAAATGTGAAAAGGCCTGAACAACAGCCTCGCTTACTATGTTTCCTTCATTCATCTCATGTAAGAGATAGAATGCCAGTGGCTGTGGGGAGTCTCTTGAGACTGTGTCATATGCACACACACACACACACACACACACACACACACACATACACTAATGTATGCAGTGCATATGCATGCCCCAAATAAAGGCTTACTGTTGTTTTTTTCCCATCATTTCTCCGTAAATGTTTGCTTGTATAACATGATGTGTGGCCATTTTGGCAGCGATTTTAATATCAAGGGATCATTCTGGTTAAATTATAACAATGGTCAAATAAAAATAATCATGCCATTTTTACGATACTATTCTCATCAGAGCAACGATCACAAAGCTCGACGATGAGAGCAACTTACTACGACCCATCTTTGCATTTCTTGTTGGCAGGTTACCTTCAGTGGTTGGAGTAATTATCAAGGGAGGATGTGAGGGGAGGTGATGTAAAGAGCTAAGAGCCACGGGGCACTTTTACGCTAGCATCAAAATAGCTATTTTTAAAACACTAAGAAGGCTCGACACAACATGAAACTTTGCTCATAGTATCACCAGGGTCTCTACACATAGCTCAACTGAACCACAACTACCCAGATGTGTAGATCCCCGAGTATGTCTGGGCTGCCATGAGGACGGCTAGAGGAAGAAGCTACTGCTAACGTGAGTTGTTAAAAAACGTTCCTTTTAGTAAACTCTGTGCACACAAACAATGTTCTCAATGCTCGTGTTCAAAGATTAATGTGGTAATAATACACATGATGATAATATAATGTTAATAATCCAGCTGAGTTAGGCCTTGTGAATTTTGTGTTTATCAGTTCATCTGGTTGCCTTTTCACTATTCATGTCAAGTGTAATAGCTGTTTTTCTACACTATATTGCATTTAAGGTCATAGACGCTCTCCACCCCCTTTCACTGGTATTTTAAGTGTAACTTATTTCCTCAAAAGAGATAAAACACAATAAACAAAGTTGACGATTAATCTGACTGATGGCATTTATTTTTAAATTGCAGCATTATTAAGTGATCGGTAGGCTACCATAGGCGAGAGGATATAAGATATCTAATCATTTGGATGGTAGGAATTTGTGGATTCAGATAAGTGTAACATTTCAGTAAACATGTGGTGACAGTGGGCCATCACTTCACGACAGTGCCATAAAACTGTCAGCAAGGCCATTTTCTCAGACTCACCATAAACAGCCTGGTAAAATGATCACCAGTCGGACGGCACACTTCCTCTCAGACATCCATAAAGTTTTTGTTTGTCGAGAGCTTAACAAGAAAAATGAATATTCATTTTTTCCATGGAAAAATGTTTGGAGAGCTGCTTCTGCTCTCTCCAGCTGAATGATAAAAACAACTGCAAGTGATATTAACTACACAAAGATGGAGCGGAGTGGAGCAAAGGTATTACATACCCAACATTCTAGCTGTTAGATGCTAAATACTTCCAGTGCTCCACATCCATATTCATGTCGGGAGTTGTGTTGAATTTTTTGGTTCTATTTTTTTTCCATAATTCAGATCCACAAAATAAAATTTGCAGTTGATTGTTATAAAAACAGCCATTTCTATCTGTTAAAAAAGAAACTCTCTCTTCAATAGCCGGTCACAGCCCCAAAAGCAAACAACTAAGACCGTTTTTCCTTTTTCCGGTCTTCATCATAGGAATGTGATGCAGGGGCTGGACTGAGATGAGCAAAAGCTGCTGTCACCATAATCAACCCGGTCAGAGATGGGAGCATGTGTCATCAGAAGAGGACTTAAGGTTATCGCAGTTCAGGATGCTCTGCTCTCACATTTTCTCTCAATCACTCTGTCTATCTTCTCCCCCTTCCCTTTCCCCCCCTCGGCTCCCCTGCCTCCTACTGCATCGCCGCGAGCAAACAGACCCTTTCCATCAGCCTCTGCTATCTCTAAATGTCAATCAAATAGAGAGAAGAATTGCAGACAACACATTTTAAACAACCGTCGGGGTGTCGGCTTCGGATTAACCACGGGCAGGTCGCAGGAGATGTGTTTCGTCGAGTCCTATTAAATCAACAAACCCTTTGAATTACAAAGAGTGAATAAAAAGCGGCAGTGTCTTTGTCGACGTCCGTTGCGCAGCAAACTGTGAGGCGGGCTGGCCTTTCGCGTGACATCAGCCAGCCACCTAAAGGACACTACGCTCCGGGTAGCTCCCGTGTTTCAGGGACATGAGAAAAATGCATCAAAGCCGAAAAATAGAGCCATTAGGCACAGGTGACAATTATTTCCAGGAGGCACGGTGGATGGATCCATCAGTGGACACGACACAACACTGGATAAATGTTGCGGGGAGGCCGTTGCACTGCGGCCCTGAGAAACACAGATCTTTGGTGGAGGACGACCTAATAAATCAGCTGAGTGGCTGTTTTTATGTGGCCCCTGCTTTTATCTTCAGTATTTAACTACTGTGAGCCTGATAGATGCAAGCAGTAAAGAGGAAGAGGTCTGATAAACAGTGCAGAGGGCACCATGGCAATCTGTCACAGCCACCTCTGGTTTGGGCCTTCTCCTACTCCGTTTTGAAGAAACGTTAACTGCCAACAATTGACACTTTATCCCACTGTCCTGCTGGCAATGCTCGGAGAGGTTACCTACATAATTATTGGGTGACCTGAAGGGTGGCAGGGAAATAATAATAGAACCGAAATGTAAACCAGCATAATAGCTTTGCATAAAGCTCTTGACACCTCGATTTGTTCAAATTATTCAGAGAACCTCTGTTTACATATTTTAAGAACAAATGATGCCAATTTTCTGCAAACCATGGAAATGTTTAAAGCTTAACATTTTCCTTTTTTGTGACGTTACAACACTGTGCTTATCATATTGCAGCGAACAGCTTTAACTTAATGGATTATCTGCAGTAATCAGGTGAAACTGTGGTCTGAAATAAATGACTCACAAATGTAATACTCTAATCAGGAAGAAAATCCAATGTCAGTGCAGAGTGACTGATGAAACCGGCTGATTTTTTGGGGCTATCTGCCTCCACAGTTCAGTGACCTGTTTGATTTCTCTGGCTCACTCAGAAACGCATCTTTCCAAGGCAAACTGAAGACACAATTATCTGTCTCCAATTTTAAACTCCAGACTAATCTCTTTCCTGTACCCTCTTTTTTGCATCGTTACATTCGCAGACAGTACGTTCTTTTGATGTCGAGAAAATGAAGAGACTGTTTCCCAGCTCCGGCAGCGCCTACGTCTCATGTGACGCCTCTGATCGCTCTCGTATCCCTCTGCCAGGTTAACAGCTAAGAGCTCAAGAGACAGACTCCCGTTTTTTTAAGGTCGCTCATTTCTCACTTATAAACCATAAAGGAAGGAACTAAAGGCTCTCCGGCAGATCTGAATCGCTGTCCCCTCTCCTTGCGCTTTTCCTTCCTTTGACAATCAGATAGGTATGAATCACGCTATCAGGCCTGCAGGAGTGAGCCAGATCCCAAAAAAAGAAAGGGATGTCATCACCACACTATGCAAAGAGATTGCGCCGCCCGTTGCTGTGTCAAAAGGTTTTGAGCACTCGGGAAGACAGGGCCCAGAAATATGAAAAGAACACTCCTGCATCTTTGGAGGTATTCCAGTTTCCACCCATCCATTCATTTTTTTCTTTAATTCATGCGGACCAGACAGCACAGAACTCACTTACATATAAATGCATGCATTACAATCATGTGATTTGTATGTATCTCACAAAAATATAGCCATAATTCAAATCGCCTGCACATTATTGGAGGTGACAGGACAATCTGATGATATAAATTCATAAAATTACCATTTAACTTGGAGGATTGACCCTCAACACTTTCTATTTGGATGGTTATACTTCAATTATCGTCTAATTCTGTGGAAATTCTTGATATCATCCTGACAGAAGCACACCGAGCGTGGTTTGAATCTTCAGGTGAAGCACTGAAAAATTTAAGAACAAGCATTCTTCATCTATGTCCATAAATCCATAAATATTTGCTCTGACGTAATCAGAAGTGACTGCCTGCATTCTCTGGTGATTTCCTCCCGTCCCTTCTCCGTGTGATCAGCTGTCTTTTAACTTCTGTCAGTTGTCACTCTCTTGGATCATGTATGGAGAGTTGTTTATGCTTCTGAATAACTTATCAGTCACACAAATCAAAGTTGGCGTACTGATGTGCGCCGATGCACTGATAAGGAAGCGAGCGCGTCGAGAACATTGTGGATGACACAGACGCATGTTGCATATTGAAAGAGAACCGGACGAACAGGTGCGTCTGTGACGTGTGAAGAGTCGTCTCATTCTTCCCTCTTACGTGTGTTGTGTAAGATGGCGGAACAGGAGGCTTGGGTACAGCAGTGAACGGAAATACATTCACCAAATAATCAGATGGAAAGCAAAAAATGTAACGTTCACAGTGACGTCACAGTGAAGCATACCGTATGAGGGAGCGGTGGCAGGCAAATTCTTGAGTCATGACTTGGAATGCACAAATCATGTACATCAGCCAATGTTTATCGAACAGTGAAGACCTTTTACATTGATTGATATTTTGCTAAAAGGACAGTTTCCTGTGTATTTCCCCTCTTAAAACAGAGATTTGTCAAAACTCATGCATGATTTTGTGCATGCCCATAGAAAACAGAAGGCACACCCTTTCCGGTGGATCCAGAGTGGTGGAACGAACTCCCGACCAACATCAGGACAGCTGAGTCACGCGCCATGACTCAAGACTCACTTGTTCAGACTTCACCTCAACCCCGCATACATGACCCCCCTCCCCGGATAAATAGCAGCTGGCAGGAAAAATATGAATGGCAGAGAATCGAGAAACGCAAATCACTTTTGATCCCACTAGAATTGCGCCGTGAATTACACATGCGATGATCATCGACTAAAAATATATATTTTTTCAACTTAAGAATGTTGTAGTTTTATGTCATGTCATGAAACTAATGAGGTGTAAAACTATGAAAATACAAAATTAGAATTAGGTCCCATGAGGTCCACCAGAAAGGGGCGTGACGTTAGCTCTCTACTGCTGTTGTGTATAATGAGCGTGCACCTGAAACAACAACAATGGCAGACTCGCAGTGTGTTTATGTTTGGTTAGCACCGGTGTATGTTTCTTTTATTAACACCGCTAGGCATTATTACAATTATCAAACTTAATTTAGTTTTTTTATCGTTATGAATTATTTTTTCTTTTGTTTAAATATAAGCTCACTCATGCATGCTCAGAATGATCTTCTCTGGTGTTTGACGTATTTCCACGCAGACTTACTGTCACAAACTGGTCCAGCATGCTTGTTTGAGCATTTTGAATTGCTTTGGTGCTTTCAGGTGTAAATAGATGTAGTTTTTAACAAAGAGGCTGTGTGGAAAGAATTTCTTTTTTCTAACATATCCGTATACGTGTGACATTCACACTCAGCTTTACAAATTCTTCACTTTTAATGAACAGAATTTGTGCAAAAACTTAAATGCCTCATTTATACATGACGTTCTGTATTTAAAATGACCAACATACAGTAGATCTTCATCAGGGTGTGAGAAGGGGAGGGAATGGAGAATAAAGGACAGATGATGGTTTAATGATACGGTGGTTATCGAAGTAACTGCACCCGGCCAGGAAACAGTCAACAAACAAAGACTTGTTGTTTTCTCACTTTCGGTTTTAGTACAGATCAAACACGATATAGCACATTAACTAGTGAGCGTCAGAGATGTTGGTAGACGGATTTGTTTGCCTTTGAACAGAGCCAGGCTAGCAGTTTTCCTCCTTTGTCCAGTCTTTGGTCGATGCTAAGCTAACCAACAGCTGGCATCAATTTCCCAAAAGTAAAAAGCACAACCTTCTTGTTGGCCAGTTTTGAACTGAAAAAGAAAGAAGAGAACCAGTATTGGATATTTATCAGCCCATCCCTTGAGTTTGAGCATCTGAGTCAGTATGAGAGAGGAAAAGGTGTGAGTGTGGTGACAGTTGGGTCCACAGCTGGAAGAGAAAGTGCCGCGGTGTCACCACATGCGCCAACATGCATCTCCATCAAGAGACGCCCGACTACAGTGATGACATTTGAAGAGTCCTCCTTCCGTGCAAATGTGTGACAAACCTCTTTACCAAGTGCATTTGATCTTATTTGTACTTCATCTGGTTCCGGCATTTTAAAATTCTTGCAAGAGTGATATAAGCCCCCCTCTACAGATTCAGCTGAATGTGAGGGAGAGTGTGATCAAATGGTCAGAGGAGTCTAAGCTCCACGCCGCGGCTTAGAAAGAAAAGTCTGATCCGGTTTCTCTTGACAAGTTGCTTATGTCACAAAGGTTCCCTCACAAAAGTTCACGTTCAAAGTGCTTTTCTGTAACGTTGCTAACATGTCTACTGCAGGGCCCCTCTTCCTTTGCCATGTTGCATCATGGCTGGCTGATGTAAGCTGGTGAACACAAAGGAAAACACAGCGGCTCACACTCGGCGTCATTACTTCGGGGAAGCCTGTCCTTCGGTTTCTATTGCGCTCTGATGCAGTCCCTGGTCACCCCCTGACACCGGTCCAAACATCTGCCTGTGGCTGGCTGTTCCAGTTCTATTAAGACTACAGATCCCTTTCAGCCAAGTGCTGGGCAAGATGATGATGACAACGTATCCTGGGAACAATAATATGCAATGTGAGAACAACATTATGAAATCTGGAACGTGTCGTGCTCATTTTTCAAAGAAAGCAGCAGAGAATATGAATGTGATGAAAGAGAAGGATCCATAAATTATAACAAGGAACAGGAAGATCAAAACGCAGGATCGTTGTGGGTGGTTGAGTTTTTTCGAGTTGTGATGGAGGTTGGATACAGCTGTCTCTGCCATCGCCGGCGATGCCAAATTGTGCGACACATCTGAGAGTTGGCATCGTCTCCTGATCTGAATTCAATGAAATGGAAAAAAGCGGGCCATCCAATTTTATTCATGTGAATCCCACCCAAACCCACTGAACTTCACCATTGCCTGATTTTCCACTTCAAAGGAATATTGAGAGAGAGAGAGAGGCCACTTCTTTCTGCTCCGTGAGTAAAGGGGTCCAATCAGTTTGGAACTCGACTCTAAAACTGACTGTAAATGTGAAATCAGGCGTTGGAAATTTTCTTAGAAATTTTTTTTAAAAAGCTCTCTCTTCCTGTGGAGCTGCTGTACTTTTGGCAGCACCTCCGGGATAAATGCTGTCACATTAACGAAGGACAGGAACAAAGCTTACCTTTGTGTCAGAAGCGGGGTTCGTAGTGGACAGGACATCAGGAGCTGAACCCCCGAGAGAAGAAGAGACGTGAGTGGATGAACAGATTTGGCCCTTACACAACCGTTACTGTTTAAGGTGTTTAATATTTTCTGATATAACTTAAAAAAAAAAACACGTTACAAGAGAAGCAGACAGAAATAGAGACCAAACACAAACAACAATTATGAATGTAGATGCTTATTAATATCCAGTATACAGAAAGCCTAATTACTAGCTGATGAAACAGCTGTCCAGGGGTTGCTACCTCCCTATCCATCCATCATAGGTAGTCTGGGTCCCCTGCCCATCAGTGAAAACACAGCACACCTCTCCTCTCATTACCGGAGGAGATGGTGCTGCAATCGAGCTCACTGGTTCCAAATTAACCCCAATAATGCTCGGACAGCTGCGGGTTATCGCATGTTCTCTGATGGTTCAACTACACCAAGCACTGCACCCTGGTACACATTTTGCAATTACACCAATACATATTTCTATTATTTTGCAACGATTGTCTGTTGCTCTGTCTCTGCTTCTTATTCTGTTATAGTGAGCTAAGCAATGAGTCGATTATTAAAGCAAAAAAGTACAACACTGTGGAAGTATAAAGCAGCATAAACTGGAAATACTCAAGTAAAGTTGTACTTAGGTACAGTAGCTGGGTGAATGTACATTCTTACATTATATCAGTGGTGAAAGTAATAAAGATTCTTTTTCTTCTTTTGTGATGAATGTTTTGATTAATAGAATAAATATTTTAATTAAACATGAAAACAAATGTATAAAGCTTAGGAAGGAAGGAAGGAAGGAGGGAAGGAAGGAAGGAAGAACTTATCTTTTATTATCAGGATTCCATAATGTTTCTCAGTTCACGTCACATTTCCTTTCCCCAAAAAATCTGTTTTCAAGATTTCATTCATCATTTGAGATGGTACAAGTAGGACAAGTCATCATTTCTGCATATGCAGTGTGTCTTATCATTATTCCAAAAGAACATCTTGGGTTCATTCATGGGTCCAAGGAACACTGTGAGCATTTCAACTCGGCCGCAGCCACGGAGGAGGGGGGGAAAAGGATAAATCTCGCATGTTAATAATTTCATGTAGATGTGTGAGAGATGTACACTGAGTGTGACTGGCATACCAGAGTGTGTCGCTGAGACATGCACACTGATAATTTGTTCAGGGGTGTTGGAGGGGTAAACGTGACGGCGTGTGCGCGCATTCGTCTCGTATACTGTACAAGCAGGAGCGCCGCGATCGTGACGGTTGTGATCCGTGCAGTGTGTGTGCTCATCTGTGTGTGTGTGTGTATGTGTGTGTGTGTGTGTGTGTGTGTGTGTGTGTGTGTGTGTGTGTGTGTGTGTGTGTGTGTGTGTGTGTGTGTGTGTGCGTGGCAGGTCTGAGTACTGCAGAAGGACGGCTTGGAGATAACCTGGTGACGTCACAGCCAGAGTCAAGTCTGCTATCTCTCCCTGACAGCAGGACTGTGCGTCACTCCTTACAAGCCGAGCCAGAGAGAGAGAGAGAGAAAGAGAGGATGGGACAGGGAGAGGGAGGGAGGGAGGAAGGGAAGGAGGATGGAAAGGAGTCAAAGTGCCTGCAAGACGCCTCGGATCAGTTAGTTCAGGCGAGCGGGACTTGAGCCAGGGTGACGCTAAAGTGGGAGAGTTTTTAATAAGAACAGAGCAGAGGGAGGAGAGGGGATGGAGGGTACAGTAAGTGATAATAAGCTGGAGAGAGCGAGAGAGGACGGAGAGAAACTAAAAAGAAAAAAGAAAAAATATATAATGCATAATGAAGAAAGGAAGGGAGGGAGAGAAGACGCATGAGGTTATCTGTAGTGAGAGAAAAACAAACAGAGGAGAGGAGGAAGAGGCTGATCCACAGTTCATTGTATGATAATGAACATTATAACAAGAAGAAAAAAGCAATACGATTCACAGAATCTGGAGCAAGGTTCGTCGTTGTGCTAAAGTGCACCAGCTTGTGCTCCTGCTAATTATAAACATTGTTGTGTGATAATTACATTCATGCCCGTCTCTTTTGAAGAGGAACACTGCGTCCCCGAGGATTCCCTCCATCGCATTGTTCCAAAAAACACCGGCATCAACATGACTACAAACATGTGTGCTTTTCATTTATGACTTTGAGGATTAAGTACGTGCGAGGAGGAAATCTGAAGCAGCAATTAAAAGAAAGAAAAAGTTCTTTTGCTCGCAGCATGTGTGAGACCTTCCGACCTCGTGTTTTTGCGTGTTCGTCTAAATATGCATGCGTGATTGCAGTGACACCATTTCACACCCACAGCTTGCAAGAAACAAATGACGTGAATGCAGAACACATACTGTGCAGAGTTCAGAGTGTGACCTGTACAATTGTTCTGCCATAAATCTACCTTAATGATGCCTGTAGTGTTCAGGTTTTTCTGACTATCACGGAGGTATTAACCAAATTATGATTGAGGTGGAAGATAGTCGTGATGTTGTTCTGGATTGTGTTATAGCAAGACGTCTTAGAACATTCTGCATTCTGTCTGTAACGGAACCCTCGGCCCACTTCTAACATGCTCCAACCAGCAGCAGGGCTGAGCCTATCCGGGCTCAGCCACCTCACCATGAACACGGCTGCCATATATCTGCCAGCTAAAACTACAGACTTCGTTTGTGAAAGAATGACAACGCTTTCGTTTCCTCACATTCCGTTAATAAAGTTTTTTTTTTCTTCCAATTGCACTAAATTGTACAGGTGGAGAAATAAGCGTACACAAACACAATTATTTGACATACACGTGGCGTATGACTTGCAGCAGACAGTTCCATCCAACGTAATGTTATGTAGAATGACGGCAGGATGTGATAACAGTGATAGCACGATATTGAGACAGCTGTGGCCGAGATAGAGTGGGTTGTAGTGTCCTTGGGCAAGAAACCGAACCTCAAATTGCTCCCAACGGCTGTTTCCATCTGTGTGTTAGTGGATATGTGAGCTGAGCATAGAAATATAGTGGAGGGAGCTTTTTTTGGACAGAAAGCGTTGTATCTCTCCTGATGAGCACCTTGTATGGAGAAATGTGTGCGTATGGGTGTAGTCGGTAGACTAATAAGCACTAATCAATTTACCATTTTGATAAACCGCTGACATTCACTTGTGCTAAAGCTTGGTGTAAAAACAGGAGCTCAGCAAAGCCAACAGAAGACAATGCATCTTCCAGAAGATCTGGGAGAATAAAAACAGCAGTGTTGGCAGCACACTGTCTGCAATTTACTTAGACATCATTGACAAAATACATGATGGATGATCCTGAATCCTTTTGAATTGGAAAAATGTGCTTGAGCCCTGCAGGTGATATGAGAGGGACCGATCAAGATTTTCCGCAGCGAGAAGCGCAGCGCAAACCTCCGAACATCTGTACAGATGTGCCTTCATTCGCCTGTTCATGCAATACAACATGAATCGAAGCAGCAGCAGAGGACTGGTCAGTGCAGGGTTCGAAAGGATAGGTACTTAAAAATAACTGCTATGGCACCGAATAAGATGAGAAGGTCAGATGTATGTTTCTTGAGTATGGAGCTATGACAAGAAGGCAATCAGCTTGGCTTGGCATGGAGGCATCAGAGATACACTCTATAAGAGTAAGAAAATGTTCCAAAATGTGTAACTATTCCTTTAGGCTGGGTTTATTCTGTGACAAGTTAGGTGCGGCGTGCGAGTGTAGCAGAGGAACTCGCATCGTCTCTGCGAACCAATTTTTTTTTTCTTGCTCCGTCTCTGCACATCGACTGACACATGTTCAAATAGAGTATGGCGGAGTCGGGAGTTCAGTCTGTCAACATCACAGGAATGTGTTTGCTGATGAGGAAGCTCCTGCCCTCAGTTCCCTCTCCATATCAATGAGCTCGCACTGGGTTGTGCGTCATCAAAACAGATCACAGTGTTTACAGTCAACTTCTCTGTCTGTCGGTGAACGCTCATGTGAAACCTGTATCCGGAGAGACAGGGAGACGGAGGGAGAAGCTGCAGTCACACAGGCGGAAGAAGCCGTCTGTCACAAATCTACTGTTACAGCTGTCAACAGTAACGACTGTGGACCCGCTAATGATTTAGAGCCGAAGTGCATCAATATTTTACCTTACGTGTTTAACGTGCTCTACGTGGCATCAAAGTTCTTGCCAAATCTAATCAGTAGCTCCTGACATGTTCCGTGTGATATATTAACCATTAAAGAGACATTGTTATTCCCCTCGGAGCTGTCAGTAATTCCAAAGTGTAGGATGCATCATTAACTTTATGGCTCATGCGCTGGAGCCAAGCCACAGCGCAGCTTTTTCGGAACTCACTGTGATTACAGAGGCCCTCAGGAACAATCATGCTTTAAGAGCATAAGCATAAACATTTAGGGAAATATACTCCCAAGTTATGGCGAGCATAAAATATCTAAAAACATACAAAAGCATAAATATGAAAAGGAAAAAGATTCCCATGTCAAGAGATGACACAAGTATCAAAACAAACAGGAAAAAAAGGACACGCTGTTTCGCCGCAAGTAACAGCCGAAAAAAGAGAAGAAATAAATATGGCGTTGTAAAAACAGACGAATAAAACAACTGCTGCAAACTAAATAGATAAGCCGAGGTCTCCAAGCAAACAAGAGCTTGAAAAGTTCTGAGAATTCAGATGTCGTTGAATACTGGTGCTTTACGGTGGCGTCCGACCCAAAGCCATTCGTTGGATGAGACTCAACAATCGACGATCTTTCTCAAGGCAGTTACACTTTGTTGTTTTAAAGTAAATACAAGTAGAAGTGTTTTATTCATCTGAGTATCTTCTGTTTGTTCCATTTTTGCTAGTTAAACATGTGGAATCAGCTGCACTCCTAAGTCTTGCGGAAATGAGTAGCTTCCAACAGGAAATGTCGGGTTTCAAGGCTGCTTAAAAAAGGATACATGAGCTCATCTGGAGTTTTTGGATTTCACACGGACTATTAGCTTTTTTCACTTATGTCAGTCCCTTTTAAAATCGTATGCAACATATTTGGAATTGTATAACTGTAAGCTTTAGAGACGGTTTATATGTCTATTTTTATACCCTCTTAATTTTGAGTTTTACCTCCAGCAGGAAGATCATGTCCTCACATTTGTCTGATGTTGGTTGCTTGGTTGGTTGGTTGGTTTGCCAGCAGGATTACACAAAAACTACTGAATAGATTTCCATGTCACTTGGATGGAGGATGGGTCTCGGTCCAAAATAGACCCTGTTCACTTTTGGTGTTGATCTGGATAGAGGGAAGGATCCAGGAAATTTCATAATGCAGGGACCCGATAAAAAGAAAAAAAATCACTCGTATTAAGGTGGCTGGTATCTATAAGTGAGTACAAAAGGGGACTGATGGGCCTTGGCTGAGGTATGCACTCTACTGAGTGCCACACTAGTGTTATTATTCAAAAAGATGCAACATGTAAGAATTTGCCACCTGTCAAACTGAATCCAAAGGGGGGAGCATGTCACCAGTGTAACTGTTAACTGCTGCTAACCGTTGCTGCCGAAAGCTAGTTAGCTCGGTTAGCCGTTCATCTAGCGATCCGGACTGAGAGCTCGGAGCACCAGGGGAGTTCTGTTTTTTACACCACTCGCACAAAAGCTATGGACCGAGACGGGACGGGGCTAATTAGTTAGCCTGCTAACTTCAGTGAATCTCTGCAACACTATAAAAAAGACAACATTTCAAAACTGTTATTTGAAATGTCAGCACTGTGACATTCAACATTCAAAAATGTTGAATGTTGAAAAACATTCAACATTTTTGAATGTTTTCAACTAAAAGTCATACATAGTACTAATCATTTAAAGGTGTACTAAGTAACAGAGCCTCACATGTTTTTTGGATAATAATATTCTTTCACGTAAATCAATTAATGGGTCATGAATCGTGTGCATGGCAGACGCAGCCTGGCCGTCTCCACTGAGGCTGACGTTTTCATGCATGAGCAGAGTTCCTGTATTCTCCAGAGGTCAGGAAAATAGGAGGATTGAGACATATGACTTCCTCACTCATTCCTTTCCACTCCACTCCACTGTATATGTCTGTCTTTACATTTTTACACAACGCCAGTTCCTCTATGAGGAAGCAGGCTTTTATACAGCACTCACAGGTTAAGCACAGCTGCTATTTTTGCGCCTGATCTGAAGGCATTTCAGCACTGAAACACAACGGCTCAAGTCAGTGTCTGCCACGTTTTGGACTCCTGGTGAATAGGCAGATGAATAAATCTCACCGGTGCTGGAGTGCATTTGAAATCCCCTGAAATTTGCATGTGCCACACATTTGATGGTGACGGTGAAGCCAGTTGGTTCTGCAGTTAAACACAGCGAAAACACAACATGGCCCGGTGTATTATAGGAGCAACTGAACGCCATTTCCCTGCACCAGACCAGAGGAATGATGAGTGATGAAGGATGGGGGAGAGAGAAAGAAGCAAGGAGAAGCGAAGGCGGAGGAGCAAGAAGCAAAAGAGAAATAAAGAGAACAAGTGTGGAGAACGACTGTTTATTTGACAAGGGGTGATTACGATCAGACAAGGTGAAGCGAACACTTTTGCGAAGGGTGTGATCCCTGAAGAGAGGGGAAAATTGGAAGGACAGGCAGAAGGAGGGGGCAGAATATGTGAAAGGAGAGAGACACACAGAGGGGGGAAATGGCAGAAAAAGAGCGAATGCAGAGAGAGAGAGAGCGGCTGCTGCTTTAAAAAACATCTGGGAGCCATCAGGGAGCGGAGAGAAAAACGCTGGACTCAGCTGAAACTCTCGGCTCCCCTCGCTGCACTGCTTGCGCACTCGCCTGCTTCATATCCAACTAACACCTTCCCCCAAAAGACACAAAGTAGAGGAGGGAGAATACAGTCAGAGAGCAGAGAAGAAACCCTAGTCCTCTCAGACAACAAGGAGCGCTGTAAAAGCGGGCCGCGCATCGTTAACGAATCGGGATCCATCTGAGGTCAAAACAATGCAGAAAGTTGGCTGTAAACGACATCGAGACACGCAACTTGTCGTGTCTGAGATTCATTTGAAGCCGTTAAATGCGACACATTAAAGCTCCGCCATGTGGTGTTTTCTGCGACCACACGATGTCCGAGCTCATACTGTATACTGTATACTGTACTGCGTTTCCTCCGCGCTGTCACCTGCACTCACTGATCACAAAAAGGATTCAACGTATGACGTCTAAGGAGGCGGCATACGTCCATAGATGGCCTTAAGAACGTACGTACGCGGGCCATCACTTGAAGACACAGGGAGACGTGGAGTTTCCTGTGTGGTCACAGTGGTGTGAGCACAGGGAGGCATCCGTCCATGTCTTCACTGAAATGGCACGGCTCATGTGATGGCATTAGCAGAAATGTCAGTCACCCAGTCCCAGCGGTTGTGTAAAGGGCAGACTTTCTTTTCTCCATGGCACCAGCACATTTATCCACTAAGCCAGCAGATTCCCATTGCATGTCTCCATTTCATTTTCAAAGGATGGAGCAGACAGACAGCTATAGATAACATATGTGTCAAAAAGAGAGTGAATGTGTCCCAATGATGTGCCCTGTTTCTTGGGTTACAATATGTCTTGTGCGTAACATTTGACATTTTGATCTGACTATTAAGGTTTGGACACCTTTACTACAACTCAGTATTTTGTCCAGACGGCGGTGCTGAAGAAGAAAAACTGTGCAGGATTCATTTATAAATATCCACGGCAAATTTCAAAGAAACTTGAAAAATGAGTCTGGGGCTCCTTAGAATTGACCAAAGAGTTAGTTGAAGAGTGATTCTGACTTGATGAAAATTCAGGGAAGTCATAAAAATGGCTTTCAGTGCAACATTTCAAAGCAATCTTGCCAGAAGTTGTAAAGATACCGAAGTGGTGGATGGATCCACAGACTGACCCCCAGTCTTTGGACCCATAGATACTGTAGCAGAAATGTGCAAATTATAGAATTTGTAAAGGATAGACAATGAAATAATAATTTAATACTTATCAGATGTGAGAGGAAATTTACTGCGGAAACACTCACATTTGTACGTGTCACAGTCTACGTAAGATATTGATTACGCTTATTATGCTCATATTACGTGTTTATGACCTGTCATATCAGTGAAGGGGATTTAGGGGTGGAGTTACAGGCTAGAAGGTTGCCAAGCCTGTGACCTCAGTTGGAGACTATGCTTCAACACTGGTAAGCATGACAGTACTGGTATTTTCAACTAGGCGTTGGGACAATTTCCAGCCGTGGTGACAGTAAAATTATATTTTTGATTAGAAGTTGGGACAAAAAAGGAACTTCAAGCCAAAGCACGATCTTCTCAAGTGGTTTTTGTGCCTGAACCTAAGCAGAGCATAATCACAATGTTATGACAAGACATGAATACAATTTCGGTTCCAACAGATTTGCAGAGACATACATTGCCAGCCTTTATTTTGAGTTGTTGGACCTTAAGCAGATTGTTTTCCAGGCCTGAATTCCACCTGAAGGACATTTCACCACCAACGTTCGGTTCATAATTCAACAATAGCTGCTCACGCGATCCTCTTTACTTTTTACTAGAGCTATTGAACGGCTGTCCAAGGTGATGTTTTTATTCACAACTCATACATGCAACAGTTAGAAATTGTTAATTTGCATACTTACATAATCGTGGTCTTTCGTTATTTTGCAGCGTTTACTGTTGTCTTCTTTACAATGTGGATTACAGAACACAAAAAGCAATCACCACCTGGTCCGTAGCAACACTGATTTAGCATATTAAAAATGAATCATTACCTCCAGATTGCAAGTTCATGCTTAGCTATGTAAATAAGCATACACAGAGAGTTACACACATCTTGCCATGTAGCCCTCATTACCTGCAGCAGGGAGTTATGATTCACATCTCACAGCCAGGTCAATCCCTCTGCAGGCTTTTTCCTGAAACTACCTTCATCTGTACCCGAGCTGATCTCTGGACTCCACAGTGACAACTTACCATCAGCATTCATGTCAGGGAGAGAGAGAAAATGCATTCCTCAATGAGCCATTTGTAGAACGCTTCTTTCCATCAAATCTGTAACAAGTCCAATTTCTGGTGGTAATCCCTCTCTAAGGGAACACATAGATATGCAAATTGTTGTCTCAGAATGGCAGAATGGTTATTAGAAAGGGGACCAGATTGAAAATGATTCAGGGACGACCCCGGTAATGTATTCATACCGCAACAACACAATGCTGTCCGAACATCTCATGCCAACAGGACCGACATTCAACCATCACCAAACTGCCTCATATCAGAGATGGGCATGAATATGAATAAGGATGTGACTGATTTTTGCCTGGTCAGTTTGTAGGCTGCTTCTACTAACGTCCAGCTGCTCAGACTTTCTGACTCTAACGACTTATTTGTGCTCTGACTGAACAACCCCCCCGCTCAGTCTGATCTGCATGTCATCATCTCTTTTAAATGATTTTCTCCACTCTCTGGCTGCCTCCCCTCCCCCACTCCCATCCCCTGCCCTCCTTTCATCTAACTTCCATTCTCGCGCTCTTCGTCTCCCCACCCCACCACCACCACCACCACACACCAACCCCTCCTCCAGCCTCTTTCTCCCTTCCCTCGCCCTCCTCTTTTCTGGCACGTCCCTCTATCTTTGTGTTGCCATCCAGAAAGAGGTAAGAGGCAGTGACGACAGCGGTGATGCACGGGCCCGGGCCGAGTCCAGGACAGTGTCGCAGGAGAAGCGCGGGCATCATCATCGCCATCATTGTCATCATCAGCCAGATGAGGAGAGCCAAACTTGAGCTCTGTCCATCCCCATCGGGCTGGCTGACAGTCACAAACTCATCACTTATTCACTCCACTCATCAATTATACACAGGCCAAAGGAGCCCTGAGAGGCAGGAGGCTGCAAAGGCCCCTCTCCCCACGTGTCATCCACAACCGCCACACGGAGACACATCGCGAGCGCTCTGTGCTCAGCCCTTATCATCAATGTCCTCCTTCGGTCTCTGTGAGAGCAGGAGGCAGCTTGTCATCATGCCTTTAGCCACCGCCGCTATGTGCGGATGTCATGTATCTCATCGCGAGGTTGAGGTTAGATCATCTGGCCCACAATGACGTCATGATAAGAGAGTGTAGGCGTGAGAAGAAATAAAAGTTTTCCATTTAATGCTCGTGGTGTCCTGCATCGGGATCCAGCAAAATACAATGTCAATGTTTATATTTTTTTGAGCTGGAATCTGATTAGTTGTTCCCTTCGGATGAAAATGCACCGGCCAAAACAAAACTGACATGTAGCCAACATTAATCCTGCTCAGGTATTTATACAAGTCTCCATTTTTCTGTCCACACGCTGAGCCATTGTTACACTAACTCTGATTTACCGCACAAGTGGGACCAATAACAAATAACAAACATGACATATACTGTAGTTCTGGAAAACAGACTTGGAAAGGAAAAGCAACATTTAACAGTGGGGACAGCTGATTAAAAGCTCCATGTTGGGCTTGTATCAGCAATGTGTCAGGTGTAAAATAGTGCTCCGGATTTACAGCGCTGTCATCAGAGATTAGATATCTTTTGATGCTGCGTTCAAGGAAACGGGTTTATTATGAGAAGAGCTGAGCCTCATGATGTTATCCGGAGGATACAGCTGTCAAGTGGTCACTTCTAGCAAAGGAAGATCAGAGGCTAATGGTTCAGTTAGCTATTACCTGTGTGCAAACACTGCTAATTCTGCAAGTTAGAAAACCCTCCGAGCCATTCTTGGAAAGATACAGACTACGTGGCAACAGAGCGGCTCTCATGTTGTCAAGGGCTTCATGTCCTGCGCAGACATGACTTAATTTTTGTACATGAGGGTAGTTTGATGGTTAAAAAAGACACAAGCGTCCTCACACACAGAGATGGTTTAACACTCACTAGTTATTTCCATATCAGGCAATGCAGCTGGCACTGAGGAGCCCATTCAGAGAGGTGGGCTGGCCCTCAGATGAAAGAGGTAGCATCCATGCCAGATTTAGCATGACATGCCCATTTCTTCTGTGTGTGTGTGTGTGTGTGTGTGTTTGTGTGTGTGTGTGTGTGTGTGAGTGAGGAGGAGAGACTGGTCACCACGACATATTAAGGAATCTGACCTGAGCAGACAGCTAAACACTCGTCATGCAAGTCAGCCGGATCTAACAAGCTCAGCTGAACAGTTTGATTTGCACGAGAGGTGACTGAGACAAGTAGAGTGTGATTGGCTGAACTCCTTCTTATAATGATTTTAAGATGGTTTTTAATCACACAAACATTATTATCTGGGGACATATCTAACTCTCTCAATATTCTAAAGATGTCTGGTTAACAGGCGATGGAATCTTGATAATGTGTGAAAAGATTCAGTTGTTTACAAGCAAGGACAGGGCGAAATCCACAAAACACATGATTGTATAAAGGATACTCCTAGGACTTGCTCTTTGTAAAACTGATTTTTTGGAAATTGGGCTTGTGTATGTTCATTAATCATCATTATTATATTTCTCAGGTTTCCCTATGTACTATATAGCTATTTATAAGAAGCACTTTCTAAGATAATTGCTCCCTTTTAATGATAATTTATGCATTTTGTTGAATTTGTAAAGTAGCAGTTTAAATGTTTTTTTTTTGTTTGTTTTTTTTAAAATCTTATTCAATATTCCTTTAAGTTTTTTCCCCTCTATGGAGGCACATATTTCATCCTCCGGTCGAGGATCAGCCGGTGTTGTCTAGCGCTGCTCTGATTGGTTTTGTCTGGGAGGTGACTGATTATTAATTATGCAGATGGCAACCCTGACTAATGAGTGTGTTTGTGTGTATTATATATATATATATATATATATATATATATATATATATATATATATATATATATATATATATATATATATATATATATGTATATATATATATAGCGCGCGTTCTGCTCGGTGATGTTTACTGACTGCACTGTGTCTCTAATAAATTCAGTTTGCTGAGAGCCAACAGTGCAGCGTGCAGATTGTTTGTGCATTTTCTGTCAGGACACATGACCGTAACATCTCCTGTGCTGACAAATGCAGACAAAAGTTTTACCTGTCATCTCCAGGACCGCACCGGCCTACAGTTTTGTACTCGCAAGTGTTCAGAGTACTGCAGGATGATTAAGCTTTAAATAAAACTATCCAACTATGTGACCAATGACATTACAGGTGCAATGTGCCAAGAAATCTGGTTTGAAACATTCGAACTGAAATCATCGACAGAACGTGAATAAAAATAACAGTTATGCTGTTATGTCAAAGGCGTCTGTACAGTATACTTTGTCTCAGAGATGTCTACTGAAATTAGCATGCTAACCAGCTAGCATTTAGCAGCAGTAAGTGGTTACTCCACTTATTTGCTGCCACATTTTCCTTTTAAATCACACTGGACAGGAGGCCAATTCTTACATATTGCACCTTTAACTCAAAAATAAAAACCTCTCTGCAGCTTATCTTGTACTTACTTATATTTTGTACACGACAACAGTGTTTACACATTCACTGCGATGTGTACACGGCACGCTGCTGTTTGACCCAAAGAAGAAAAAACCTGCCTGCCTGTGTACAATAAATGAGCAACAGACACTCTGTTAATCTACTTCCTGTTGGCAGGCCTTATGTGATCGATGGGCTTTCGTCTAACTAAGACATTGCCTAATGTGAGGAGGAACTTGAGAGATAGAGTTGTAGCTGTCAAAGCCTAACACTCGATGTCGTAAGACGATAATGAAGGGAGGATGGGATGGAAAGAGGGCGAGACTCAGAGATATACAGAGAGAGAGAGAGAGAGAGAGAGAGAGAGAGAGAGAGAGACCACACAGAAAGCTGGACAGCAATGCTGACAAACGGCTGAGGCCTGGAGAATAGGTTGCAAAAGGAGAGGTCACGAGCCAAGCACATTTTAAAAACAAATGTATTTAGATAGAAAGAGGAATCTCAACACAACCAGCAGGCCCCAATTACCCCCACAGATGCCTACCAACCTGTATCATGACAATGAGGGAGATGCCAATGATGTGGAGATAATGCCGACTGAGCGGACGTCATAAGTGCTCTGGCAATGATTAGTGTATAGGTTGAAGTCCTGGGGGTAATTTCTTTTGACATTTGTTTTTGCACAATAGCACATCTCTCTCACGTGTTGCATGTGTCATGGAGAAAGTAGTTTTCAGTCTGTCCGAGGTTGAGGATGATCTAAAGTGATCTGACATGATGGAATTGGTTATAGGGCAGGCAAGAAGCATGACATTATTCCCATATGGCAACCTCCGTCACACACAACCTCCACCCTCCAGAGATGTATGCATGGGAAATACACTATGGCACAATAGCAAAAAGATTGAAATAGACTTGTTCTGTTTCACATGAGTTAGAAGGGTAGCTGACGCTAGGCATGGCTAATGTGCCTTCACTAATTGGTTCTCCCCAGGGCCTGAGATCGGAACACAGAAAACAGCCCTTACCATTCATTTCTGCATCTGTCATCAGCGCACAGCATGCTGCAGTCACTATCATCTCATCCAGCTTCCCTTGACCCTCATTAATCAGCACGTGAACCTGCCACGATTAAGACGCGGAGTCAGAACTGAGACGAGTTAAGTGCCGTCAGGAATCAAATATGCTGATGCTGGCCAGGAATCAGGAATTCTGAGTGAATTATTTCTCATGTCATTGTGGATCATATAAAACTGAAAAAAATAAATAACCTAACCTAAATAAACAAAGATGGATAAATAGATAGCAGAAACATAAATCATGAGTTAAGGTCAGAATCATAAATTAATGCTCGTCTAGTAGCGGAGCGTAATTGCTTTCTGTTTATGTTGGTGATTATTTGTCGTATGACGATCGCCAGCTGGTGGTCGTACAGTTTTATCTCAGCAGAATCTAATCCAACCCAATCCTCCCTTATTCCCACCAGAAACAGAAAAAAACACGGAAAAATAGATACTGTATATTATAGGGAGAACATTTTTTTTTTTTTACAACAAATCCAAACACAGAAGAAGTAGGAAACATGATGCCCCGATCACACTCACTGAGTTTCTTCCGCTCCCCATTGTTACTGTTCTTCCTGCAGTGCTGATGACACACTGTGGATCTGATGAAATACTATCATCTATAAATAAAAGCTGGTACTGCTGTTCAAATGGGAGAGAGCGGAGGGAGCGTGATGCTGGGTAAATGGCCAAAGGGCTATTTGACACTGCAGCACAGCCCCGATGTTGAAACGGCAGTGAGTCGTGGGCAAGCACAAAGACCGAGATAGACATTAACTCATTAATGCGTGCCGTCCTATCGCTCGCAGGTCAACTGTAATTACCACTTACATAACCTCCGCTCACTGACTTTCCCCCTTCAGAGGGTCATGTTGTGATATTTGCATGATGTCAACCGAGTCTAGTGAACTGATTGTACCGAGAGAGCAACCGTGTACTTCTAGCCTGGTCAGTCTATATAAAAATACTGACAGGCATGAAACATTGTCTAAACTATTCCTTTAATAGTTTGACATTTCGGGAAATATGCTTAGAAACATTCTTTCCGAGAGTGAGATGAGAAGATGCAAAACATTCCCATGTCCGTTAGTTAGAGCAGAAAAAGACAACTCTTCAACTTTACTCCTCCTCACATTTCGCTGTGGTATTACTGGGGGGGGGGGGGGCAGCTTTAGCAACGTGGCTACCGCTAACAGCGTGGCCTCTGTTCAAAGCAAAAAAAACAAAACAACCATAAGAATCCCAATTTGATCTCGAGACCTGACTGTATTACAAGTAGGTGGGTTTTTTTTTTTTTTTTTTTTTTACCAATCTAGAAGCAAGAAAGCTGGTTTTGAATCCGTTTCTTATACCTGTTAGCCTCCTCCACCAGCGGGGTCCTTTTCCACAGTTGTTCCCGTTTTTCAACTGTTACCTGGGGATAGCAACCACAGAAAACAATGCCTCTCCCTGTTTTGGTTGCACAATTACGCATTTCCTCTGCGACCCTAACCCCATCCCCGTGGGACAACCCAATAGCATAGTAGAAGTGAGGTTTACAGGGAACCGATCTATAAGCTGATGGAGGCATTTTTCGACAGCCATTACACTTTGCATTCAGTCTGCACTCGTGATGCTAAATAAGTATGAGGCCTGAGCAGAGAGGCGATTAGCCTAGTATGGCAATCAAGACTGAAAGCAGAGGTAACCAGCTAGCCTGCCCCTCTCCACAGCACAGGACACATTTTAGGTCTATTGTATCAACAACAGATTGTATATTTTTGTATGCCAGCATCCATGGACACAAAGAGTACAGCCAGAGACCTCTCTCTCTCTCTCTCGTAGGTTTTCTAGCTTTTGAGCAAAAAGGGAATATCACAGCCCATTTTCGGGTTTCTGGTCATGTAGCCCCCGCAGTCTTTCTACTGCCTAAACAGCCTAGTTTTATGCAAGGGGCTATCTTTCCAGTGGTGAAATACTTCTTTGAGCCATGTTAGCCCTGCCGTGTGATGGTCATTTGATAATAAGCTATGATTTAGCATCAAGACTGTTCAAATAACTTGTGACCAAACACTGCAGCAATCATTCCACCCACTTATTTTTTGGCCAAATCGCTCCATGCTGAGGACAAAATTTCACGAGCTCCACAAAATCCGAGACAAACCAAAGGCGGGGATCGCAAGCTCGAGACCACCGCTGAGCGGCCGGCTTCCCCAGCTGGAAGACGTTTAGACACGACCAGGTCGTTGTGTTGACAGGAGGGGTCAACAGTCAGAGCCACTAAGGATAGATTATTGACCGTTTCTCTGTGCAGTCCGCGCTAAAGGAAGGGCCCTTGGCTGTCAAAATATATTTGTGCACAATGCTGAAACAAATGAATAATCCATCAGGAAGAAGCTGAAGCCACGGATGGACAGTTATGTCACAATACAGACTCGCAGCATCTCAAATAAACTCAAAAGAAAAACTCTGAGATGGAGAAGCCACTCAATAAAAAGACCATTAGGGCTTCTCGCTGTAGCAGATGAAACAGAAACATGATGGAAACCCAATTAAATCTACATCTACAAAGGAAGAGTTAGGAAAATACTCTTGCAGCTGATGTTCCCCTGTCCTCTTTATTACAGACACACACCATGCGTATAACTTGCTCGAGCGCCCTTCATGAATCCCTTATATGGGCTCGTGTCACACTGGAAACTGGCATCACCGTCTGATACGGTTTCTTTGATTCTGTCATTTTTACAGTTACTCTTTAATGAGAAGGAATTTGTTTGATCAGAATAAGAGGTTCGTCTGTTTCTTTACACCACCGATACATAAAATGTATATGTCTCATACATCTCATATCAACATTCATACGAAATGTCAGGACAATTTCGAGCTGTGTTAGTGGCAACAAAACTAGATGAACTAGCAAGATGTTGGAACAATTTCCAGCCGCTTTTGCAGCGAGTGGGATTTGTGCCTAAACCTAAACAGACCATAAGCACAACATTGTCACATAATAAACTTGAACATGTAACATAAAGAATAGTAAATGGCCAACATCTACTCTGGCAAATAGGTTGTTATATGACCATCTGAACTGAAGTTGAATATTTCATCCTAATCCATATACTGTCATGAAGTATTAAGTTAAATATCATAGTAAAGTTGACAAGTTTAACAATTAAGAGCTTTCAGTACACCACAATAATCAATCATTTAAAATAATACTCCTCAACTAAGTGATGAAAAGCATTTCAAGTCAAGAATTTTGGAGCAGCAGCTCAACGCTTTTGTCTCTTGATGAAATGCCTTCATTCTTCACGGAGACAGCGGTGCATGTAGCCAAAGCAAAGGGAAGATTTTGTGCACAATGAGAAACTCAGATGGATGATTCAGGACCGAGTGTAAGCGGAGCTGCAGACAGTGGAAGAGGTCCATGTTTGAACAGTGGGATTGGAGAACCACGGACAATACAGTGTCACACATGACAAATGAAACGGCTTAATAAGATTAACAAGTCACAGAACAGAATGTACTTCGATCAATGGAGATCAATATTTAAGACCGTGACATCAATAAATTCACATTTGCAAACGTGATCAATCCAAAACAAAAAGTATTTATCAGAGATTTTCCAGTGTCGACGGAGACGAAGGGATTGGCATCATGCTGGGGTGTTTGGAAGGGAGAGGAGATGAAGGAGGGAAAACTTATCTCATGGGTTGAGTGAACAGACGTCACTTCAGGGTAGAAACCCAGCGTTTCCTTCACGAACAGGCTGAGGCAGGATTAGGTTCTGCAGGCAAAGCTGCTGTCCGCTCTCTAAATCTGCCTGCCAGTCTTTCTATCAATCATTCTGTTCGCTCCAAATTATGTCACTACTGAGGTCACGCTTCAGGAAATCCTTGGTAACAAGGTGGTTATTGTTTTACTCCGAAAATCCTGCAAATCACCCCTTGAGGGAGATGCTGGGAACACAATGCTTCAAAGATAAAGATGCAAGAAAGATGGATAACGAGTCAGAGTACATTTTATCAAGTGATTTACAATAATATTTATCGAACGCAAACTTTGAAGGTCAAGGTGATGATATAACACATCAACAAACATACAACTGAAAAGATTCTAATAAATGGCTGTAGTTTTGAAGGAGAACTCAGAGTTGTTAGGGCATATCAATAACGTAAGTAATTTTAGACAAAGTACTAACAGTAATTTTCAAATGTTTAAAAGCAAAAAGTACTTGACTGATGTCAAAAACATTGATTCTGTTAATGCAGTTCACTATTATGAAAGTAAATATGGCCGTAGGAGATCTCAGGCCAAGATCACATCAGGCAGAGTACATTACAATAGTGTAAAAAGGGGAAAATCTTCTTACTAGGAAATATTGATCAGAGTGAAGGACTGCAGATAAGGCCCGCTTCCTGTTTTTAGCCATCGACTCCAACTTCGTCACAGCCAAATGGTCTGCTATCAATTAGTCGAGTGTTTTCAACAGAAGTGTGGGAATGTTATTTACTCACTGCTACAAGAAACTGATAGGTCTATTCAGCTGTCTTGCAGTATGACTCATGAGCGACTGAAAAACTGTAAATAATGTCTGCAGTCTAACCTCAGAGTGCACGCTTATCATCGAGAATTTCCTGCTCGCCGGTGGCCTTAAATGTCTGATCCCGTGATAAGTTCTACACGCAAAACTAAGTGGGTGTTAAGCGCAACTTAAACGTAAGCAGTGAAAATAGGATAAATGGGACTTACTGTAAATCTTTAACGTCATTAGTTTCTGAATGATTGTTGATAAAATCTGTGCAGTCTGCTTTTACGTCGGCATCTTCAAACCAAGATGCAAAACACACTGAGGTAAGAAAATCCTCTGCAGAATTCACAATAGATGCATCCCAGTGCTCCTTTCTTTTGCAACTGATTGTACAGGTTGTACAGAGAATGTATTCATATTTTGGACAATAGCCTGAATGATTTGTATGGGCTTAAAATGAGCTGAGCAACTTCAAATTAAAAGACAGCATATGTATTTTTAATGCTTTATCCAAGCTTTTAAATAGAAATGTGGATTTAGACCCTCTAACGGCCATATCTGGTGTTACAGATCCTAATGTGGGCAAACGAAGCCTGAGAGCAATGCGATAACTTTTGTTGGTCTGCTGGCACATGCTGCTCGAATGGCAGCAGGCGAGACCACCTACTCATGCAAACTGGATGAGAGAAGTGATGACGCATTAACATCTAGAGAAAATGTAATTCTACAAAACATGGTTGCCTTCCTTCACTGCTAGTCTTCCACTTATCCTTTAATCTTACTGATTATATTATTAGACTTAAAAAACAATCTTATTGGAGTATTAAAGTTTTGAAAGTTTTTGCTTTCAAACATGAAACCTGGCTCAACTTTGCATTTTTTTGGTAAATGTTACAATGGCAGAAAAATAGCTGAAATTGACCAGACTTTTTTTCTTGTCTTGATCCAACAATGGATGAAAAATACTATGCTGACACATGAAGGTTCATAGTTGACTAATGTAAAGCAGGCTTATGATGGAGTTATTGTAATGACCTGAAACTGCATTGCCTGCACATCTTGGACCCATCTATCAATTTGTCATGAAGCAGTTCTATAAGGGGCCACAGACCATAACATATATGTGAAAGACATGAAACAAAGCGTGCAGATACAACAGGCTGCCAAAAAAAACCTTTCAGTGCTTTCCCCTTAAAAGAATGGAACAACACCTGAAGGCCTCATTATATCACATGCTGGTCCCAATGAATTTTGTATGTGTGCGCGTGGATTGAACAGCCATACTGTTGCGGACCTCTCCCTGAACTCGGTTTTCTCTGCAGGCATGTTCACTAACAGCTGAGACCGGCAGGGGTTCTGCCCTGCTGGCCCAGTCATTAGCTCCTCCACAGCTTGCTCCAAAAGCTGTTCTGCTAATGGACGCCAAATAGCCCCACCGATCCCTCCAACGCTCACATAAGGAACTCATATTCATACCACAATGCTCCTTTCTGCCATTCCAACACCTTGCACCCTCATCTGTACAAAACAACTTGGATACGTCAACCACATCTTTTGTTTCCAACATTTTATTACAAACACAGTTCCATTTCCAACAGGGACATCAAACAGTAGAAAACACACCTTTTTAACAATAAAAAAAGAAGTAGTAATGTAAATAATCATACCAAATATGATAAACACAGTTAATGTTACTTGGGGGGAAAGGAGGTTAAGTTGGTGTGATTTTCACTTTTCAAGTGTATGCTGAAATGTCAGTCATTTCTATGCTGTACTGTCTACAGACTGGGTGAGATTAAGAGCTACAAGGTAGTGTGACTAAATGTGTAACATGTAAGATATGGCCACTTGAAGAAGGCAGCTCCAAAGGTATAGGGGGAAGCAAAACCACCATCTGCTCCTCACTATACTCTTTCATATGGCCATCTGTGGCTGCAGGTACAAGCTGCAGATAGCAAGTTAGCGAAGTGAGCTATACAGTTGAGTGGCTGACTGGAGTTTGAAGACAGGGGATACAGTACGGAGATGATTTACTGTGGCTCTGATCACAGCTATGACTCTGGGGTCGAGAAGACAAGGCAGGTGGGGGAAAGTGAGGCATGCATCAAGAGAGGAGCACAAGAGTCAGGCATCAGCATCGGGTGACAATATATTCACATCTCACTTTATAAATTGAGGATTGTTCTTGGTGAGACTTGTTTCTGGTGAGTTTTATTTTGTTGATGACAAGTTTGAGTGAAGTGTGTTTTATGATGAGTTATCGAGACAATTAAGCTTGTCTTAGTTTGGTGAAAGAGAGAAACTTGAATTCATTAGGTGTTTGATTGTGTTTTTTCTGTTTAGCACGGCTAATATATGTAAAAACATTTCCTTATTTTTGACTTCTTGACTTTAATTTGGTTGCTTATTGCAAAGCTAAGAGATTTGAGTGCAAGTTTGCACACTAGCTGAAATTCAGACTAACGCGTATTATGAGACAGGATGAGCTGGGGCTAGCTGGTTAGCATGCTAACTTCAGTGAACAGCTCTGCAACACAATATATAGATGTCTTTGACATTAACGTCAGCAACACGGTTGATAATATTTGTTCATTCTGGCCATATCTCACACTTTGCACATTTAACTTCTGAGTTATTGCTCCTGAAACAGTTTGCATTGCATTGAATATAAGTCTGACACAACTGGCACAACCTCACACTTCATTGTCATACATACAGATAAATGTACTGCATTCAGTAAGTATAAATAGGAAAATCTGTTAAGACTTCTTTTATGTACAATGTAATTACAACTCAAAATGTCCAAATAAACCTACAAGTGACAATTAACATAGGTTATCACAGTAAATACGGTTCTTTTCAAAACCTTCACAAAAGCCCACATTACACCAGCATTTTCATGGTATAAAAATAAGTTAAAAATCTGCATAAATATTTTACACAAAACAGTTATAAAATATGCTGTTTTTTCTGACAAGGTTACACAAAACAGTTTTTTTTTTTTTTTTTTTTTACCATTGGGTATTAAGTATATTTTCAGTTTGGTGTTTGTTAAGAAAAAACATTCATTGAAGTTTTTGATGACCACAAACTTAAAAAAAAAAAAAAAAATCGTTAGTCCCATTTAACAACACACTTGGCTACAACAGTCATATCAGATATACAAAATTGAAGAGGGAAAACTGGAAAACTGCAGTAGACCCGAGTTTCACTTTAATGGGCACTTTACTTCCCCCGAGACAGATGAAGAGCGTCCCATGCCGTATAGACAAACGTCCTATGAACAAGCATTTCCCCTCAAGTATCGAGTCCACAGGCGACTCCTTACAGGCTGAACACAAAGACATGAGAGAAAGAGAGAGAGACAGAGAGAATGAGTCGTTCTCAGTGTGTCATGAGAGAGATTACAGTGTGAGAAATGGGCTTCATCCTGGATGTTCAGACATTGAGCTGACTTCATTTGCAGTGTGTATTTAAGAGCCTTTGCTACAATAACCTACTGAGGACAATTAATGGAATAATGAAGAACAATCCAAATATGACCTCATGTTCGAGTGAGACTTGGGAAGGCTAGGGTCGTGGCTCTAAGATGGCCGGCTTACCAATTAGCTGGCTTCACGGTACACAGGAACTGTGAATCTGTGGGCGGTAAGAAATCATCTACAATGATGTTTCACCTCAGGAGAGTCGAGACCACGGGTAGTACAGCGGATGCATGAAGCATTACAATTCCATCAAGGCTTTAGCATCGTTTGATCTCCATTATAGCAAAAATAATATGGAAATATAAATGTGTCTGTTGTATAGACTTGTCGCAGTTGAGTTGACAAGAAAGAATAAATCGGCAGCTCTGTGTTGTCTGCAGACACAGGCCAACTGTGAACTTCTGTGCATGGATAATGATAGTTTGACAGTTTTATGCATTAGCCTCTGTACATCTGTGACTACATCATTGCTGCTACAAACTATGAAAATACTGTCCTCATTAGAAATGCATTCAACAATTCAATTCAAAAGTAAATTGTCAAGAAAGAAATATCTGAAAGAAAAATCTGAAAGAAAAATAACTAAAAGGCAAAATTCAGTTATTTGTTTGCATGAAAAGATCTTTTAGTTCAAATACTGTAGTTTGCATTTGATCATAATACAGTATAGAATGAATTGCCTACACAATACAGTAAGTGAGACTGGCAAATTCTGTTGGCAAAGAGCAGGAATGAACAGAGGTGTACCGATTGCAATTTTCTTGATTGATTCCACACTAGATTCCCAATTCTGACCTGCCGATTCTGATGAACTGCGATTGACGCCATGGAAAATTAAATTCCATATTCGGAATAAAACACTGAAGAAAACGCCACTGTGAATGACGGCAAACAGCAGAAAAGACTTACAATGACCTGATAATAAAAACATAACCATAAATATTTAGTTTCTTTCCTTTAGTTCAGGCTGGTGGTCTTGTTGGTGGGTGGGCAGCATGCTTGTATGTGACCTGCACAGTCAGATATATCTGACACAGGCTGGTTACCGGTCATGGCTGGTCATGTTAAAAACCGTCTGATCAAATGGTGCATCTCTTATTATAGCCTTGCTTTGATTGATTAACAAAATTCAGGTTGGTGTGCCACGACAAAACAGTGTTACAATCAAAACACACCATGGTACTATATGTGTGTGTGTGTGTGTGTGTGTGTGTGTGTGTTTAGAATTGTTTTCTAAATATATAAGTGTTTATCGATATCTCAAAATCATACAGACACATGTTTCCACTCACCTCCGCTTCAGCCGCTTCTGAGGAAGTGCTCTGAAAAGACAGAAAGTTTGTGAGGTCACTGTGACAGATCATCTTCGGTAGAAATTGAATACAATGATGTCGTGTTTGAGCCAATTTTATGCCACTATGACAAAATGAGAGAACCTCAACATGGAAACATTGTTGAAATAATATAATCCCAGACTGCCACTAGTCTCTCTCTGCTCATCCCATTCATATGTGCTGGGGTTCAAACACCCCTCTATATTTATTACCACAGGCACCAACCACCTCATTTGTTTGGGGATTTCATGCATTAAGACAACCTTGACATAAACTGGCTGAATGCTGACGGTTATATTCAACTATGAAACCAGAGTCCTGCAGCAGCCCCTGCAGTTACTGACCCTTCAGTTCAAATTAAAATCAGCCAGCCTGTGTGCTGATCAGCACACTTGTGAGACACATATCTCCGGTCAGATGACCACTTTGTTATTGAAGGCGCATTGTTCCCCTTTTAAGATGCATTTTGAGCTTTTTATTGTGTGCTTTAAAGCTAAATTTGATTTTTCTTCTCAGTGATGAGCCAAGTCTGGCAGAGCTGCACAGGATTCAAATAATATCATATGTTTAGTGGAATGTGGTGTACTTAAAGACTGAGAAAATATAGGCTGTAGAGTTACTTTTGGACAGTAGAAATTTTATTTCCTGGTTTGAAAAATATTTAAATGTGATCATTTCTATTTCTAAATGAAGAACGCGAGTTTGACTGCATCACTTTCTTTAATCTAATCTTCTGTTTTCTGATTAATAAGCTCAAGCTTGCACACATGAAATGTAGCCTGAATACCGAAGGTCCAGTTAAGAAAAAATGTCTAAATCACAAGTAACAGGCCTCTTCGTTATCATTGTCTGTGTTTTCTGACAATTAAAATCATATCTCACATTGTTGATCAACTGCATCCTTGAAGGAGTTTATGGTGTACAATGTTTGCCTAATCACACAGACACACGCATGGACACACACACACACAAAAGTGTTTTCTCTGCACTTGTCTTTCTTTAACCAAATTGTCATTGAAGGGGTTGGTGCCACCTGGTGGACCAAAGTCTTAAGGATGCTGCACACACAAACACAGACACACACATTCATACATACACACACACACACGAGTCTTTGAGGTAGAGGCAAACACTTTCTTGTGGCATTTAATTGCTTCACAAAGAGGATTAGATAATGTTTACACATGGGCAACATGTTGGCTAATACAAAACAGATCTGCAGTAGTATGTGCCTTATTGTGTGTCTGCGAGTGCAAAGAAGGTGATGCGCGGTGTGCAAGAGGCTACTGGTGTCATCCCACTCGCTCACCTATAGATGTTTGGGTCTAGCAGCATGGCTGTGTCCTGCGGTAACTGGGACAAGTGCACCACTTTAGTCTTCAGCTGTGATCGTTCCGTTTCGTTCACCCACACGTCAGGTAGTCTGAAAGACAAAACACACACACAGGCAGAGTGAGGACATGTGGTCAGGTTTTGAGCTCTGACAGAAAGAGAGAGAGAGAAAAGAGAGGGGGGAGAGGGATGAAGGTTGAATGGAGCAGGGTGAGAGAGATGGACAAAGAGCCTCTTTGAGTCCAGCACACATGTTAACACCTTCTTTTGAGCACTGAGTACATTTCCATAAGTAACATGGCCTTGACCGAAGCACTGGGATTGACACACATGAACAAGGGAGGGCAGATCAACACACACTCTCACACACACACACACATACTCACAGCGGACAAGGTGTTCTGTCCTCTTGTGTTATTATCAAATAATTTCTACACCATTTTTTCATTAGCTGATTTTTTTTTTTTTCACCTCAAGGGTATGGGATTGGATGTGATCTTTGACAAGCACACACACAAGAGCACATGATGTACTGTACTGCTCAGCTGCACCTAACTGTACCCACAGCAGTGAGACCCCCCTGTGAAAGAAGCACTGGTGTGGCAAGTCGAGGGGCAGAGGAAACAAAGAGCTTAGCGAGCTGACTGCGCCTCCCCTCCCTCCTCCAGCCGCCCTGTCTCCACCCCCAGCATTCCCCCCGTCACTATGTGCGTCATCACAGGAGCCCCCAGAGATGCGCACACGCACACGCACACGCACACGCACACGCACACGCACACGCACACGCACACACACACACACACACACACACACACACACACACACACACACACACAAACTGCAGGCGGCAGTTAGGCAAGCAGCCAGCCACCCAGCCAAATCACTCATTCAATCACATGCCTAGTCAGCCCATTCAATGGGATCGTGTGCAGGTAGCACGTCGCATGCAGCACATTCAGCGCAATCAGCTGCAGGTTGAGGTGGAACAAAAGAACAAAAAAGTGATAGAAAACTGACAACAGAAGCAGAAGAGAAAAGACAGATGGAGAGGGAAAGCGGAGACGGAGAGACAACAAGTTAAGTGGCTCCTGTTGGTGTACAACAACTAGCTTGAACAGTGGTTTCAACCACTTTTATGGCATGTTTAAGAGCCTGGAGGGTGGGGCGAGCGACATACGATAATTAAGTAAATACTGTTAGGTTCAAGAATCCATAGCAATGTTCTTATCATGTTTCAATGTCCCAACTGCGATGGTGTTTAAAAACAAAGTCCTTTGAAATTAAAGTTATCATTGTTACACTAACAATTTGCAATCACTATTTGACCTAAGCTTGCCAAGCTGTTCATCCATATCATAGATTGATATTTTTGTCTGTTCCCTTTTATCACAAAACATGCACACACAGACACAGAGATGAAACTATAGCCGTTTTATACTGGGCGGCAAGCCGCCAATTTGGCCGTCCTTTTTGCAGCTAGGTCCGCGGATTTAGACAGAGGGCGGCAAATTGGGGGTCTGTTTTGGTCCACCAATTTGCCGCCTCGGAGGGAACACTTATTTCCGCCTCCATTGCTATCTAAATCCGAGGCGTCAATGTGCCGGCTACTGTGTGAGATGGGCGGAGGTGTCGATGATGTGCACTATTGTGCGACCCACAGCCGGGGAGTTTTAAAACCAGGAAACAGCTGATCACAGCAGTCAGTCCATCACTTCATCCGCAGACGTCAAGATGAGCAACTGGAGAGCCGCTGAAATCCGGGAGATGCTAGTGTCTCCTCGGTCTCTGTAGCTGTCTTCGTTGTCCGCTTGTTGTTGTAGCGGCAAGGTATGAACAGTCATTATTTTCATATTAAAAGCCCCCCGCTAAGAACCCAGTTCTAAACTCCAATGGGGTGCCATGTAAAGCTCTTATTTTGAACAAATGAACAAATCAATGATTGGATGTGTCAAGAGTTTTCTTCAGTTAAACAAAGATAAGACTGAAATAATTGTTTTTGGATCCAAGGAAGAACGACTAAAATTCTCTGCTGCTCTGTAATGTTGAAAACTACAGACCAAGCCAGAAACCTCGGTGTAATTATGGACTCAGACATGAACTTCAGCAGCCATATTAAGACAGTTACAAAATCAGCCTACTATCACCTTAAGAATATATCCAGGATAAGAGGACTTATGTCTCAGCAGGATTTGGAGAAACTTGTTCACGCATTTATCTTCAGCAGACTCGACTACTGTAATGATGTCCTTACAGGACTCCCTAAAAACTCCATCAGACAGTTGCAGCTAATTCAGAACGCTGCTGCCCGAGTCCTAACAAGAACCAAAAAAGTAGATCACATCACTCCAGTTCTTAGATCTTTACACTGGCTTCCTGTCTATCAAAGAATAGATTTCAAAGTCCTGTTGTTGGTTTATAAAGCATTGAATGGTTTTGGACCAAAATACATTTCTGATCTGCTGCCACGTTATGAACCATCCAGACCTCTGAGATCGTCAGGCACTGGTCTGCTTTCAGTCCCCAGAGTCAGAAGTAAACATGGAGAAGCAGCTTTCAGTTACTATGCACCACACATTTGGAACAAACTCCCTGAAAACTGCAGGTCTGCTCCAACACTCACCTCTTTTAAATCAAGACTTAAAACACTTCTTTTTGCCACTGCTTTTAGCTGAAGCAATTAAAGTCTTTGAACTGCATTATGACTCTGACTCTACAGTTTGTTTCTTTTAAAGCTTTTCTATTTTAGCCTACTTTCTTTTTGATGTTTGTTTTTTCTTAATGTTTTTACTGGTCTAAAATGCAATTCTTAATGTTTTTTAATGCAATTTTTAATGTCTTTTAAATGAAATTTTTAGGTCTTTTAATGTAATTTGTGTGTGCCTGTAAAAGACTTTGAGTTGCCTTGTGTCTGACTTATGCTATACAAATAAACTTGCCTTGCCTTGCCTTATTTTGAAGACAAATTCTTTGTCACTGTTCACTGCCCAACTTCGTGTTTCACACACGTCAAATGTTTACACCTACCTCAGTGGCGACTTTTGGAAAAGAAGGAATATTGCGCCTCCGTTTTAGAAAGACAGGGTGGCACATTGCCGCCCTTACCTTGGAGCAAATGTGCCTCCTTTTCTATCTACAAAGGGCTTATAATGGCATTCAGTAGAGTGACTACCTCTGCCAAGGACAAACAGTCTCCTTTTGTACATTTCAGGCAGAAAAAATTGATTTTTTTTTTTAATTGAATGCAATATGCAATATTTGCTGAGAAATTGACAAAAATGTGAAAAAAGCCCCATATTGATATGTTAAAGATAGGGAGAAAAATAATTTCTGACGCTGTCCATTTATCTGTATCTACTCTGGGCCAGGACCCAACCACCATCCTCATTTGGTGGAAATACATTCAGTAGTTTTGTGTAATCCTGGTGACAAACAAACAAACAAACAAAAAAAGTGCCCAGGGCCAATTACAGCTCACCATTCATGACATGAAGTAGGGTTGGGTAATTTCTGCCGAATTAGCATATGACGATGTTTATAGTAAAACATCGTGATGGACAATGACCTTGTTGTTTACCAGTTTGCGGCAGCGTGTCCCCTCAGTGTTGTCATAAGGCAGCAGTTGCGTATTAGCTCACCACTGTAGCTACATGAATATTCAACTGTCTAACCCTGCAGAGGAAACTATTTCCTACAACCAAGTCATCATATACATCCCTGTGCCACGTTTAAAAGCGCCCTTGTCTCCACACCACCTGACCGTAACTTACCTTTGTTCAGCTTCATATGCATAAAACAATGTTGGCCAACTAGCCAAGGAAGCTAAGAAAACTGTGTATAAAATGACATGACTGAGAGAAACAGCGGACCGCAGGGAAAAGAAACACTACTGCCACAAATGTAACAGAGTGTCTTGGGATCACCTAACTGAGCTGGTTTAAGTCAAAAGTGCAAAACAACTTTTAACTTAAGAGAGAGGAACACTACAAATCAAAAGTTCTAGGAAAAACAAAAACTGAAATTAAGAAACTTTCCCATACCCACATAGAAGAAATAATGCATAAATCCAAGATGGCAATGATATCTGATTAAATGATTTAATACATAATTATTTCTAAAGAAAATACTGTAAATTGAAACTGTTGATAGTGAAGTTTCTCTCTTTTTTGACTCAGCAGCACATGGCAAAAGTGTGACTATACCCTTTAATGGTGGGGAAAGCAAAAAGAGGAAATTGAGAAGAGGCAAGGACAAGACAAGAAACAGTCCCCTTCAAAGTGGCTTTAAAGTTTGGTTTAGTCTTGAGTTAGTGTCCTAGTGCAAGGCAAACCTCAAATGACAGAGGAGGACCTGCTGAGTGTTAAATATGCAGTATACACCCGTGTGTGTTTGTGTGCATGCTCGTGTTCCACTCCAGCGCGACTGTAAACATGTCTGAGCAAGTGTGCTGTGGTACTGATGAGTGATTATTTTCTGATGGATGAGAGGGGTGCAGTGAGGGGGTCAGCATCACACACATGTCACACATACACACCAAAGTGTTCAAATCACTCACTCACCCACACACTCACAAACAGATTTTCAAATAACTCTCCACCCAAAGACTCCATTCAGTCAAACCAAGCCAAATAGAGACAAATGGATTTATTTTATTTTCCAGACGAGACCGTTATTTGGCTCGCTTCTTTATGAGCCAGAAATGTATACTGTGAGTGGGGCCTCTGTGGGGAGAGCTTCTGGGGGTGCCTGCCAGAGAGAAGCCCAGTCTTCCAGGCTAGATTGATGGCTGGCTCCAGGCCTTGAAGCTCCCATTGGTGACAGGAGCAATAAGTTCATCACAAAGCAGCAAAGTGTGTATTAAATTGCTAACACATTAAGTGGCTTTATATGGAACTCCTGGACTGAATGCAGGAGGACCTCAATATCCTTATAAACTGCATCCTTTTGCAAATAATGTGAGTGCAGGTTCATAGGGCTGGTTCAGGGACTGCAAAAAAATGGCAGCATACAGAAGACTGACAAAAGATTAATATGTTTGGTACCCAGATAAACCTCTGTCAACTTTCCAATTAACTCTTAAAATTGTATGTGCTATATGCAAGGTTAATCTATGTTGAAAAGAAAAACATGTTTGGCAGATGGTTAAAAGATGTTGCTGGGGACCTGCACCTATACATTCATACCGTGACCATGTAGTGGCCATTTTGTTTATTCCGTCCCCATCAACACCGTCACCAAAGACACCTAGGTTTGTTCAAAGGTAACATTACAATGTAAAGTTACATGACATAAATAACTGGATGACCTAACCTTACCTAACTAGCTAGCAAATGTATAAAGGTAAGCTAACATTACATTGCTAGCTTGATGTCAGATCACCAACGTCAGAAAGGTTTTGCTTTTCCTTTTAATGTTAAAAAAAAAGGTCTGGAAAAGGACAAGTAGGTTGGTTGCTGCAATGCTTCTAAGATGACATGAATTACTGCAGGCCAGAAAAGATCAAGGCTTTTCTGGAGGGTGGATGCAGCTTATTCAAAATATTTCTTATGAGCTTTAGAACAATTCATTTAGTGGATTACCTTTCAAATTACTTCATGGAGCCATAATCCTAGTAGAACAAACTGGGCTTATTTCAAAATGTTCTTACACACATAATTGTGCGTCAGGCGTACATCATTGGATTTAGAATTATCGATGGATTTAGATGCATATGCACAACTACTCTAGTAGTTGTGTGCAAGCATTAAAATTTCAATGACGCAAAAACAGCATCTGTAGTTACTGCTTTTCAGACTTGGTGCTATTTCATTACCTGATATCCATTTTTGCCTGCAGCTCTGTAAAAGTTCAGTGCCACTGTGGGACACATTTCCTTAAACAAAAATTTGGACTCACAAAATTTCACGTCTGCAGGCAAGAAAACTGCAAAAACTAGTTTAAAAAAAGGTGTATAGTTTCTGTTAAAAAAATAAATAAATAAAAATCTTCAATACACCACGTAAAATCAAGACCAACACAGGTCAACCTCACAGTGGCCTTCCACAGGGTCAAGCCCTAGGTTACGTTGTGACCAAACATACGTATATGTGACGGTTAATGTTGAACTTGTAGTTGAAGTCCTACAGTATTGCTTTATTTCAATTAAAACAAAGGAGCAGTTCCTTTCTTTTTTACCCTTCGTTTTGTAACACACATAACACTGCAGTGAAGAGCTTTCTTGCAGTTTTGTTTTCATTATTCTCTAACCTATTGATTGAATATGCATCCAGTTATTTGGCAGGACAAAATGACTCTCCCTACTTAAGCAGTATCACAGTAGGAATGCAATTAAGCGAGCACAAATTGACCTACAAATGACAAATGTATACCCACTGACTGCAAGCTCAGAAGCCATTCATATACTGCTGGTCCTCCAAGATCAAATATATGTACAAAGACTGGGAAGTACTTTCACAACTCCAATGGATGCTGCTTGCACACCCATTAAAAGGTCCCATATTATACTGTTTTTTACCAATTTCACACAGCTGTCAGAGGTCCCACAACACTGTATTCAAAATGCATTGCCCCAAACCCATCCGTGGTCCTGAATTTCAGCTGTCTAAGTCGCTCAAGTGAGCTCTACTGAGAGCAGGCCGTTTCTGTGCCTGCACCTTTAAATGCTAATGAGCTCCGTCTGTCAACGCCTGCCTTGCCTGCTACACGCCCCTCTCAGGGAGAGGAATGCCGCTTGCGCTAGCAGTAGCATGCGCTAATGTTTTACAGTGGATGTATCGCTATGGCGAGATGCTGTCATTCAACCATACCAGTTCGACCCAGAATCCGACCCAGAAGGAGAGGCTCCTGAAGAAGTACAGACTCTGCGGCTGCAGAAGGACATTTCAGAATGGTTAGCGTGTCTGAATAAGGTTAATTTGTTCGCATGTATTGTAACAGTTACTACCATGTAGCTAATAGCAAACACAGCTTTGGAGACAAAGCTGTGTTTGTCTCCAACACAGTCTCCAAACTCTTGGACACTGTTCGCACAGTCTCTGTCTCCACTCAGCACGTGTCCAGACTTTTTACTGTGACAACCAAGCTCCCTCATAATATTATTAATATTAAACTCGCTTCAAACACCATTGCATAGCGGACCGAAGCGGCGCTAACTAGTTAGCCAATTTCCAGCTGACTTCACCATACTCATAGGCAACTGTAAATACTATCAAAACGTGGCGACACTTACCTGTGGCTCGGGTGCAGTTGCTGGGTCCGGTATGGTTGGGACTGATCCTTTTATGAGGGGCAGTGTCGAGGCAAACTCAGCTTGTACTGACCTTCGTTACTGAAGCAGTCCGATATGAAGTGGTTAGCACACACATACAAGCTAACACGAATTGCAGCGGCACTTTGTCATTAAAAATGAAATGCAAGCACTGTCTCTTCTGTTGTTCTGTAGCTGGGACAGACGACATTGCGAAACACTGCTATCTTACCACTGGAAACACCGAACTTCACCTTGGGGATGAACGCCCCCCTCTCGGATATCTCCTATCATCCCGCAGAGGAGGCCTGCCTATGAAAATGACTCATTTCGTTACGTAACAAAAGGAGCTGAATCTGAACAGCCTGTAGGAGAGCCGTTTTACCGGTGGGTGGGCTGCAGAGACCATATAGGAATCGTTTGCTTTCCTCATTCTGGGAGTTGGCAGGCTCAGGGAGGACCAGCTTATACATGTAGAGACCAGAGAAAACGTGTTTTTCATAATATGGGACCTTTAATGTATTTCTGATCGGCTACTTTTTGTTGCAAATTTGATGAGACCGTTTCTGACAATTTGAAGTTCCCTGGATTTTTCTTCCTACTGAGTTGGGGAGGTTTATATAATGATATATGTTGGAAAAAAATTTGAAAGCATATTCTGATGTTTTTTTTTTAAATATCTAAACAACTGCATTCTTTTACATCATGTGCAGTTTAGGACAGGCAAAAACATACCTAACTAGTAAACAAAGATTTAAGATATAAACCCATTTTGTACAGGATAAGCAACGTGTGATTTGTCCAAATTACGTGCCAGGGTGCATCCAGTGACTCGGAGTGTTTGCCATCACTGTGTATTCTACGGTTTGTTATTCTAAAGCACTCAACAGCATTCAGGGGAATCCATTCACCCATCCATCAAAGATTAGACAGCAATTATGGTTCTCTCTGTCTCTCTTAGCCCAGCCCAGCCCACCCCTCTCTTCCTCCTGAGTGAGCCGCTGGTGGTTCATGTTCAGAATGGCGCATGTTAATCAGTTACTCATTAATCCAAATGGAGTTAATGAGTGTCAGCCAGGACGTGAACGGTTTGCTCCAGCATTAATAAACATGACTTCCCACATTCACACGGCTAATCATTGACTTAGTGACTGAGAAGCACACACATACACAAACACAGACGTGCACTTGATGTTGACCTTGGTGTTGAGAGTCACGACACTTGATGGTGGTCCAAATGAATGCCAGATTGCTTGTCAGATACTAGGACGTTACACTGAGTCAAAGACTAAATATTAACTTGGCCAAACTGACACTTGCTACAAACCATCCATGTCTCAAAAACAATATACCGTTGACTAAATCTCTCCCCTTCACATGGATTTCTGGTCTGTGATGTGCACAAGGCTGTACCAAGAGCGATGCCTACAGCATTTGTCTGTGCATGGCGGCGTTTGTTTTTGGGCCATTCTAAAATCAATATTACGGAAGTAAAAGTGTAATGAAAGGATTGAAAAGTGTGTCTATCACTTCTAATGTTAGCTATAACAGTTGTCCAGTGAACTACCTCAGGGTTTTTCAGACTAACATTAGCATCTCTATCCATCTCTTAAGTGAACTTGCAGTTTATTGGCTGGCAACCCCACCAAAGTCCTCCTCCTAAAAGCCTTTTCTCTTGTGCCAAAATAAATGAAAACACAATGTTTGCAAAACTTCGGTCTCCCCCTCCTGGCAGTGAGAGCAATCACACATTACACTGTCCATGTGCTTTAACACAATATAGGCTCCTATTAGCTGTTGCTAACTTAATCGCGACACATGCTCCCACTGTCTGCTCTGACAAACCAATCTTCGCTGGTTGACGTAACACACTGCTACTCGCGTAAACACCAAGAGATTTATCTGGCTGTGATAGGTTTAATCAGTATTTTGTGAACTGTAACAGACATTTGTATAGAAGTATCATAGAAGAACTCATGCTGCCTATGTGCAGCTTTATATTCTGGTGAGCTACAGATGATGAAATCTGCCAGCTGGAGTTGTCATTTTAGCCAACAAGGTGGATGGTTGTTGGCTAGAGATGAGAAGCTTCTTTTGACTAGGTCATTCTGAAATCACAAATCTTATCAATCGTCATGGCAACCGGATGCGAGAGGACGCTGGCGTGAATATCGCCGCTTCTCAATCCATAACAAAACTACTTTTTCTGCTGAAATATGAAAGGTGCTCCTGGACCTCTGCAGTAACGTCACCCCAAACTCCATCGCTAGGATTAAATCTCTTGGTCTCCTTCATCGCCCCCGTTACATGCACAGGGCCTCCAGATGTAAGTTTATTACGGACAATGCTATTCCCTGCAGCGCTGACTGCAGTATTGCTATTCCCTACATGCTGACTGACAGGCGCTCCATCGCACCAGCACAACATCATCAAATCCAACCACAGGTGCGCACACTGAGCTATCTGAGACCCTTGGCTTGAGTGAATGGTGCCATTTCCTCCACATCCCCTGCATCAGCATCTTTGAACAACACTGCAGCTTTCATGCTGCTGAATCCACATTCACTAAACAACAAAGAACTACTCATCCATGACATCATCACAGACAGAAAAATTGACTTTCTTTGCCTAACTGAGACATGGCAGCATCAGCAGGATTTCTTAACTCTGAATCAAGCCACTCCCCCAGGCTATATTTACATCCAGAAGCCCCGCTCTAAGGGCTATGGTGGTGGGCTGGCAGTCATATATCGAGCCTCATTTACCGCCCTCCAAAAGCCTCCTCCACCTCCCTGTCTGAGCTGTCTGAACTACTCACCTCCATCTGCTCCATGTCTACATCTACACTCCTGCTTGGTGATTTCAACATCCATGTGGACTCCACCAGCTGCCCCTTTGCCTCTGAATTCCTGTCAATCCTGGATTGTTTCAACATCAAACAGCATGTTAAAGGTCCCACCCCTGTCAAAGGCCACACACTGGATCTGGTGTGCTCCACTGGCACAGCTCCCTCCCATCTACAGTGCCTGGACCTCGCTGTTTCTGACCACTATGCCGTCCTTTACACTGTTCTTGTCTCTATGCCCAAGCAGCTCATAAGTCGAAACATCACATACAGGAACATCAAGACAGTGAACACTCTGGCCCTGACCATTACCCTGGAAACCCACCTGGCCTCTGACCCCCCTGACACATCACTGGATGGGCTGGTGGCCCACTATAATGCTGCTGTCTCCTGGGGTCTTGACTCCCTTGCCCCTCTTAAAACCCAGAATGTCTCATTTACCCATTCTGCCCCCTGGTTCACCGTTGAACTCCGCACCCTAATGACTACTGGTCGCCGCCTGGAGAGGCTCTATAAAAGATCTGGCCTCACTGTCCATCATGAAGCCTACAGAGGCGACATTAGGTCTTATAAATAAGCTCTCTCCAAGGCCAAAACAAACTACTACACCACCCTCATTGGAGACCAGCAAAATAACTCTCGATGTACCCCAGCTTTCTGGTGCCCCTGACCTCTGCTTCAAGTTCCTAGACTTCTTCCAGGAAAAGGTGGCTACCATTCCCCAGCAACTCCTGGCATCTGCCACCACCCCACCTTATGCATCTCTGACACGGACAACAGATCATCCCACTGTTTTCCTTCCCCAGTGCTCTCTCTCCTCCTTCTCTACTGTGGACTCTTATTTCTGTTGCTAAGTTGGTCTCCCGGGCAAAAGCCTCCACCTGCTCTCTGGACCCCATGCCAACAACTGTGGTGAAGTCTTCCCTGCCTGCCCTATGCCCCCTCATGGTGGACATTATCAACTCATCCCTAGAATCTCGCTTGGTACCATCCATCTTCAAAACAGCTTCAGTGACCCCCATCCTCAAGAAGCCAGGTCTGGACCCAGATGACTTACATAACTACCAGCCGATCTCCAACCATCCTTTCCTAAGCAAAATCCTGGAAAGAGCAGTTGCCGCCCAACTCCAGCAGCACATGTCCAACCATGAGCTCTATGAACCCCTTCAATCTGGTTTCAGGGCACGCCATAGCACAGAAACTGCCCTCATCAAAAAAAAACAACAACCTCCTCATCTCTGCAGATTCTGGATACATCAGTATGCTGATCCTCCTGGACTTTGACACAATCTCCCACAGCATTCTCCTTACACGCCTATCTGAATACCTTGGCCTCACCGGTACAGCACTCTCCTGGTTCCAGTCATATTTAACAAAACACAAAACAGTTTGTCACCATTGGAGACTCCAGTTCCACCCCAGCTCCAGTCAACCAGGGCGTGCCTCAAGGCTCTGTGCTTGGTTCCCTCCTCTTCACCATCTACATGCTCCCCCTTGGTCAGATAATTCGCAAACACGGTCTCAACTTCCATTCTTATGCTGATGATACTCAATTATATCTCTGCACCAAACCATCCACCCAGCAACCCCCACAGTCACTCGTCAACTGCCTGCATGATATAAAACTCTGGATGACATCAAATCTACTCAAATTAGACACGAATAAAACAGAGCCCATGGTTGTGGCCTCCAAGGCGCTGCTCCAGAAGGTTGGAGATCTTCTCCTGGACGTGGACGGCTGCTCTATCTCCCCATCCACGGAAGTACGCAACCTGGGTGTCATCCTTGATTCCATGCTAAACAACTCCAGACTCTGGCCCTCCCTCTCCGAACCTATGGCTGAGACCCTAATCCATGCCTTCATCACCTCCCGCCTGGACTACTGTGATGGAGTCCTGTCCGGGCACCTTTCTAAAATCCTGGATAGGCTCCAGTATGTGCAGAACTCTGCTGCTAGGGTCTTCATCCGCACCACGCCCTGGAAAAACATCACCCCCACTCTCACCCGCCTTCACTGGCTCCCAGTTAAATCATGCATCACTTACAAAATTCTCCTCCTGACCTATAAATCTTTCCATTCCCTCGCCCCCCAATATCTATCTGACCTCCTCCATCCCTATACCCAGTCTCAGACGCTGCGCTCATCAGGCACACACCAGCTCTCCATCCCTCACACAAAACTACAAACCCTCGGCGACAGAGCCTTCTGTGTGACAGCCCCCACTCTCTGGAACACTCTCCCAGCTGAAATCCGCAAACTGACTTCTCTGGAGACTTTCAAATGAGACCTAAAAACCCATCTTTTTAATAAGGCCTATCAGCTCTAGATCCAGCCCCATCAAATCAATCAACTTTTCTATTTCTTTATCTTATATGTGTTTTTTGTTTATCTGTTTTTTCTTTGTTTTATTATTATTATTATTATTATTATTATTATTATTATTATTATTATTATTATTATTATTATTATTATTATTATTATTATTATTATCGTTCAAAAATTAGCTTCATTGTGGCAACAGTTATTAAGGGGACGGGGCTCAACCAACAGCCAATTCTTCACATTATGGAAAAGATACAAAATAATAAATGTACCACATACTGTACATATTTAAATCTCCTGGTCAACATAAATAACTTTAACTTCAATCTGTTGGAACATAATACAGCCACCCTCACAGTTTAAGATATCACTGCGTGTTTCCTTCACCACCAAGGATTGGTTATGCATATTAATGACCAGAGCACTTTCCTGCTGCAAGGCAAATATATGACTCAGTAGCAGCAATGATTTCTGCATGGTTGGAGCAGAGAGGCATCTCACTTTTGTTTTCTTTTTCTCTGTTTAATTCTCTTCCTATCATTCACTCTCTCAGGTTTAATTCTGCCTCTTCACATTTCTTTCTCCCACAACCATTTTGCTCCTACTCCCATTTCTCACTTTCCTCCATTCTCTGTCTTCTCCATTCTCTCCCACATCCATTCTGCCTCAATCTGTCTTTGAGTTTCAGTATCAATCTCCATCTATGTCTCTCTGTTTAGAATTAATCTGAGGAGTCTTTCCTGATCAACCAACTTCATCTTTCTCTCCCTCCCCCTTTACCTCATTATTTCTCTATGCACAAGATTAAACTCCCACATGCGGGGCGAGGAGGAGATAGCAGAGGTGGATCAGAGAGGGGGAAAGGAAAGAAGGGGGGGTGAAGCAGCGGATGGCTGAAAGTACAAGGGTTTAGCTACAGTATGTTCATCGGAAGCTGTCAGCTGCAATCAGCTTCAGAATGCATCATCCAGGTTTCTTCGTCCACAGTCATCTTTGCTCCTCTTTTTACTAAACCAACTTTTCTCCCTTCTTTGTCTCCTTTAACATTACTCTTTTTTCTCTTTTCCACCTCATCCTCTTCTTTCTTTATTCACTACTTTCTCCTTTCTGCTTACTTCTTCTCATCTCCCACTCCCTTCACACTTGTTCCTCATCTCTTCTTCCTCTCTATGCTCTCTGATTATCCTCAGCAGCTGTGAAGTCAAACCCTTTAATGGGAGTGTGGGAGTTTCGGTAGTGTGGGGGGAGCTTCCCCAGAGCAACTGCCCTGCTGAAAATCACAGCATTCTGTGAGCTCTTTTTCTCTATGAGACAGACTCTTTTCATAAGTGGCGTGCCGGACCTGAATGTCCTTCTGCCCGATAGGTTAAATGAGCTACGTCTTAAGTGGTACAAAGATTTGCCTCAGGTGGACTGAGCCTGATAAGGGTAAGCTGGGTGGGGCAGCTCATGCCCCAAAGAGCTGAGCATATTTTTTTTAGTACAGTTATTTTTTACACCAAAATACTGTGATGAAATTAAATTGAAAATTTAGAGTAGAGCCAATAAAAGAAAGGAAGAAAAAAATCTGGCTCCAAGTAATTTTGGCTGCTAGTCCATTTTTTAAGAAAGGCACCAAGTCTCTGAATAAGACGAAGTCAAACAGATGGTATAGAACTAGTGAGTATCATGACACGGTTGAGGATCCTGGCTGAAAGTCATGGCTGATGCCTTCGACTCCCTTTGGGGAGAGCCCTTGGGCTTTGAGCAGAGGTGTCAGTGTGATATGGACTATTAGGAGACTTGAACTCCTCACAGCCTCCGCAACAAAAATTGGATCAGCCAAGAGAAGAAAGTTGAGACGATTTATAGCAGGCCTTGATATGAAACAGACCCACCATGTTGAGTGCACAACTGGATAGAAAGGAGAATCGTTAAACTATCAGAGAGAGAGAAACATACGTTGTTGATGTTAACTTGTACATGCATGACTCCCTGCTGCTCAAAAAAGGTAATGTTTGGGTGACAAGCCCAGGCTTTACATGGTAAGCATGTGCAGGAGTTTTGTTAATGTGATGTTGAATTGCCTGTTTGTAGATCAGTGTAATTTTCAAGGTTAAGTACAAATCTTAGAGTGTTTATATACATGCATGTGCCTGTCATGTGTACAAAAACCCTTTGCTTTAAAAATGTATACTGAACAGTATTTTGTATCCATCTTAACCAGTCCTCCAACAGGAATAAAGCTACAATGAATAACTTTAGCAGGTAGTTAGGACATCTGGTAATCTGACCCAGAAGCTCTTGCTATGATGACGAAATGCAGTTCACTACAGGGAGATGCATAGCAGGGACAAGAACAGCTACATGAATTTCCAGTGAAGAGTCTGTAGCAGTTCTCCTATTTTGTTCACTTAAAGTATTAATAATAAATAATAATTCTTGAAAACAACTACAATCTAAATCCTAGATCTGTCTACATGTACTACATTATTTTTGTCAAATTAGAACATACCGCTATGTCACAATCACAGGCATTTGTCAAATTCAAGCAGGTCTGATCGAATACAGGCCTGTCAGATGCTCCTCCGAGATGCCAGGAGGTGACCAGAAAGATGGACTGGTGAGACAAGTGTCAGAACAATCAGAACAAACTCTTCATTAAGACCGTGGTGGACAATGGATGATAACCGTCATCCCTGGAGCATTTTGGTTTAGTTTCTGTCTGCATCTATTTATTAATCCAAATTAACTTCATCTATTGTCTGGTTCAGTTAGTACACAATTGGCAACACAAGCAGAGGAAGCCCAGCTCAGCTTCAACCACCCATCAAGTGAGCATCGCTTTAGGGGCAACAAATAAAAGAGCAGCAGAGAGCCAACTGGTCAGTATGTCTGGCTTCAGGTAAGGGCTGCATCCTTTCTGTGTTGCTAGCCTTTGGAGGCATTCGGCATACTGTATCTTATGGCTTTTAGCAGCTGTTGCAGCTTTGTGGTTCTCCAATTCCCTAAACCTCAAAACATTTTACTACTACTACTACTACTACTACTACTACTACTACTACTACTACTACTACTACTACTACTACTACTACTACTACTACTGTTGAGGTAAACTGCAGGCCAACCCCATCTCTGCCTGAGTGTATCAGGTTGGGGCACGCCTCTAAGCCTAGAGGCAGCTGATTGAGGGCACCAGGTGGAGACGATCTGCTAATCAGGAGGTTTGAAGACAGTAATTTGATAAAATGATTTGATAAAAATGATGTGCGTATTATGGAAGTTAAAAGCTGACAAAATTTGTAAGGTTAAAATCATCATCAGATACTGCTTAAAATATAGATAATTCATTTTGGGTGTCTAAATATGAGTAATTTCTACTTATTTTCAAGATTAATTTATAATACTGTAAAAATTAAGTATTTGATTTTGGGTTATGTTGATTATGGGTTTTGGGTTGTATTTTTCCTGACCTTCTATCTGTGTTTGTGTTTAAGGTTTTTCACCTGGTATTGGCCTCGGCAACTTTTCAAATAAAAAGAAAGAAAAGAAAGAAAGTTGAATCTTGGTCATTGAGTGAAGTCCAGTCCAATCTTCTGAATCAAGCTGTCTTTTCAAGTGGGGCAGCTGCAGTTTAAACCTCATAAGTGTGAGGGCCACTTGACAACTACTACTACTACCACCACCACCACCACCACCACCTGTGCCATGACGCACTGAATCACTGCTGCTACCTCTTCTATGCAGTTTCCTATATTTGGACATGATTAATATGTATGTACCTTACACTTAATTTTATGTGCTGCCTCAATATTTGTAATTTGCACCTCTATTTGCTCTGGAAGTCTATCTTTAATTAGTGGGCTGTGCTCGCCAGCCCACTATGGACACCTCTATAGCAAAGCTATAGGTGTCCATAGTGGGCTGTGCGAAGCACAGCCCACTATTGATATTCACCGCGCGTCTTCTTATTATTTTTCATCCTCCTTCCTTTTTTCTGTCGCTAACTTGTCCCACACCGTTGGTCGCACACAAACAAATTATACATCAAAACGTGCGGCTCGATCTGACTCGGTATGCTATTATTTTTATCACCAGAATATACATTTTTCGCGTCGTAAGACGCGAAAAACTGCGAAAAATTTCCCATAAGGAATGAATGGGACGAGGTCAAAAAAGTCGCAAATCTGCAATGTTTTTCAAACATCTCCTGCTCTGGCATACGTTCACCTAGAAACACCATTCAAACTTTAAAATGTAGACACAGGTCTTGTCTATTTGAGTTGTATTTGAACTTTTTTCCTACAATGTATAGTTTTTAAACTCTGACCCCTTAATGACGGTGAGTGATTTTGGAAGAATTCAGGGTTTTCAATGAGTGTGTATGGCGGAATGTTCGTGCAGCAGAGTGAGAGAGCCAACTGACACAGTGGCAGAAACTCAAAATTTTCCTCTGCTATTTTCTGTTTACATCATGATCCCGGCCACAAATGTCACTCAAAAACAGTGATATTTTCCAAAGTTGTAGCCACACGTGTCTTCTTTCTCTCAATGTGTCTACTTTATCGGTAGGATTTACGGTTTTTGAATTAACTGTCTCTAACCGACAAGAGTAGCTCTCAACAGTCCCATTCACTCCAATGTAAATCGGGGCGAGGATTTTCCAAACTGCACCTTTTTTAAACTCGCTCGTATTTCCACATTCCTGAAGCTAGGAACACGAAACTTCATGAGTGTCTTCTTTAAGGCCTTTCTGGCTCGATCGTGAAAAAAAATTGCCGATATCATGTATGATTTTGACTAAATAGCACTAGTTTGACGTCCTAGATTTGAGGCAGAAATCAGTCTCAAATCAGCCTGGGACAGCCGTTGCTACGGGCCCTCACCAACCGTCACCTAGCAACCGAGATCAGCTGGGCCAACAGAGAGAGTGACAGACAGACAGACATATATGCACACACACACACACACACACACATGCACACACACACACACGCTCACATGCAGACACAAATACACACACACACACACACACACACACACACACACACACACACACACACACACACACACACACACACACACACGGACACACACAGATTATTAATCAGTTTTCTAGAACGTTCATGTTTTCGCGAAAACCTGCATAAGCTTTCCCATAAGGAATGAATGGGACGAGGTCAAAAAAGTCGCAGACACACAAATACACACACACACACACACACACACACACACACACACACACACACACACACACACACACACACACACACACACACACACACACACACAGACGGACACACACAGATTATTAATCAGTTTTCTAGAACGTTCATGTTTTCGCGAAGTAAGTCGCGAAAACCTGCATAAACTTTCCCATAAGGAATGAATGGGACGAGATCAAAAAGTCGCAGACACACAGACACAGAGAGACAGAGAGACACACACACACACACACACACACTCACATGCACACACACACACACACACAAAGTGAATGAGACAAGGTGAAAAGATCGAAAGGAAGAGTTCAAACATTGACATCTCTGGCATACTTTGACCGAGACGCACCATTCAAACTTTAAAATGTAGATAAAAGTCCAATTTATCAACGTGGGATTCAACTTTTGCTTTAGCTTTTGTAGTTTTTGTTCGTCACGGGGCAAAGCGCACAGCCCACTCTCGCGATTCCCCGGCGGGGAATTGTCTAGTTGTCTATTTTTATCCATTTTTACCACTGACAAGTATGTAGCCTTCACCATTGTTGGCAGGATTTCCATGAAACTTGGATAGAGGATGTGTCTTGTCCAAGAAAAGAGCCCATTAGCTTTTGGTTGATTGAAATGAAGGGGACTGTTGGGCCTTTGCTGAAGTAGGCACTCTAATGAGTACCATTCTAGTTAAAACTGTACCATAGCTGATATCAGCTGAAGTAGATATCTATTCTAACTTTCAGAATAGTGTTGGGGAAATTTTACTCACATATCCTCAGGTGTCCAATGTATGAGAACCTTCACCTTTCCCGATCCCTCTTTCCTTCTGGCTAGTACCTGCACACAGACAAGCAAGCAAAAATACATGAAAAAAAAAACGACAATAAAAAAAGAAAATGACGACTTCCGTCTCCTTTCAGTCAGTATTACTTCCTGTAACCTGTAAGCGTAAGCAGCTTCACCCATAGAAGAGTAAACACAAAAAAATAGACAGGCAGATAATTGAACCTACATATTACAGTTAATTTAACATTTTGATACAGTTTGTGAAGCATAAGATTAGCATTAATATGCCAGGTTTGGCTCCTCATGCAGCATTCTCTCTCCTCTGTTGACAACAGGCTTCAAAGACATGGCCCCATCCTGGCCCCATCTCTCTAATGAATAATGAGGCTACATGATTCAAAAATCTCACCAAGTGATACAGTGGCTGATCATTTCACTAATAAGCAATGTGAGCGCTATTAATGATGCATGCAGGAGTTAAGTGAGACTTCTATTTTCAACTGGATCTACTCCCCATTCTCTTGCAACATGCTGCAACCAGGGAATTCAAATTCAGACAAAAGTTAGATATATCCTCTTATCTCTCGACTCAACAGAGAACTCCTTATCACAGCTGACATTCTTGAGAGCCACGAAGACAGACGTGGGGTACACACTGAACAGTTATCACCATAAACAAGTCACTGCTCATGCTGTGGATTATGTCAGCACCAGCCGCTTGAGGGCTTCAAGACAAGAGTGTGTCTGATGAAGACTAACACCCACCTTCTTACGTTTACTGCAAAACATGGCAACGTGTGTTCATTTTGTCTTTTACTATTTTGTTAGCTAGTTTAACTATTCAAGACTTGATCTGCCAACACAACCTCAAACATCAAAGAATTTCTGCTTGTGAAAATACAGTTGAGACAATACCAGATTTCCCGAATAGTTGGTCCTTTTTATACGTAACATTTCATCTATCATGCTGTGTTGGTTTATAGTAAAACTAGTCTGGAATTCACACAAATATTGTCAGTAGGGAGAAGAAAAGCAAGAAAAATAAACCAAGAGTGTCAGAAATAGCCACAAATATAACCTCTTGCGTCAATTGGCTCGTTTTCGTTAGGAATGTCTATTTTTAGGACAGAGTGAGCTCACATGTGAAGAACTTCTCTTACGCACATGAATATCTGAAATTATTTTTGTGACTCCAGAGACTGGCTGCGGCATTGATAGAAACTGGTTTGAGGACAGGAGGGAGAAGGCTCCTCTGAGACAGGAGACATAGACAGAGACCTAGAATTACTCTCCGCCTCATCTTACATCTTTTCTCGACCACTCCCTTTTGAGCCAAAACACGTTTTAATCTCTCTGTTTATAGGAATATATATTTTGATCTCCCACTCATCTGATATTCTTAGGCTGAGATCCATATTTTTGTTTTCTGTCTAGCACAAAGCAAAAACTTGTATGTTGTTGGCTCCCTTTCATACTTTCTCCAAGATAGCATGTTAGAAATTTCCCTCCCTCCTCCCATTTTGCTGTGAATTCAGGAGGGGCCAGAGTAAGTGTACAAATCTATATTTATATTTTGATAAACTTCCAGGTATAGAGCTGTCTGGCAGAAGTTTAGCTTCAGTTTGATTAACTTTTTGAAAGAAATATGTATGCTTGGTTAGCAGATATGAATTGTGTTGTTGTTGGCTCTGTGCCTTAATATTTGTCTGTGAGAAGCTTTACAAATAGCAGCCAAATTGGCAAATCAACCATGTTGTTGCCTCTTGTCTGTAATACAGTGCTCGGGCTCCTTAGAGAGGAAAAGAGAACAAGCAGGCAAAGCAAAGCAGCAGGAAGGAACAGCATGAGTGATGAAACCGAGAAAAAGAACTTGAGCATCTTACATTTCAACAGAATAACTGTTTGTGTGAAATCTAAAACCTTCCTCTGACCTACAAAAACAAATATGTGAACTACATTGTGATTTTGCAAGGAAAGCAGAGATTTATGCATCTGCTTCCCTGTCAGTGACTCATAGAAGTGCTGGGATAGAATGATACATGGAGCACACCATTGCAGAGACGTCCTGCTGGGCAAGTATTCTCTGACACAGGTGGTGGAAGGAGTATTCATCCTTTACTCCAGTCAAACTAAACAAGCAATAACATTGTGTAGAAATACTTAATTACAAGTAAAAGTCATGCATTTAAATTTTACTTAAAGTTCAAGTACAAACATATTAGGATCATAATACAATTGGCCTCTGAATTGTAGTAGAAGAAAAATATACAGAGGCAGAAAATCAAACCCTAAAGTAAATTACAGTTACCTCACCATTGTACTTGCAGCATTTGAGTAAATGTACTTAAGTTACTTTGTCAAGCCCCTTTCTTGCTCCCTCTGTGCGTTTACGTGAAATTAACCCAGTTACAGTCTGCTTTTTGGAGTAGGCCCATGTCTTAAACGTCATGTAAATTAGAAATCTGTATTCTGGAACTGGGGTAGGGGATTAGGGCAACCTGATTTCCCCAGGTAGATTTCCCCTGCAGAACACAGATTTCTCTGCCGTTTATACAGGAAACCAGGTTTCTAATCAGCTTAGTATGCATGTTCATGACAAAAAGCTGTAGACAGGAAAGTAACAACTGAGCGGCTGGATGAAAGAAAATATAATTTAGTAGTCCTTGTATTTAAAATGACTGCATCAGAAAGCAGCGTCACAGCATCTATTATCACTAAGACAGTCGAAATCCATAAGCCATGAGGGAAGAAATCTGGTTACTGACTTTCTGGTGATAACGTGGTTGTGTAGTAACTAAGTAACTACATTTTTTTATGGTCACTCAATTCATATGATGGCTTGTCAAACGCCTGCTTCCCATATTTCGACATAAAATAAATCACTTTCAGTACAGTGACACTAGTTTCAATACTCTTGTAAAATAAAAATATTAAATATATTGGCAGATTAACAAATATCCATGAAGATATACAAAGTGTTCTCTTGTCCTTTATAGACTTAATCTGCAGTAAGAAACCCCTCTTTAACATTTCCAACTCAATCTGTAGAAGACGTAAAAACTCCTTCCCAGTGTTTCAGAGCAAGACAAATTAGTATTGCCATTGCATCTTGCTCTTGTTTATCTGCTTCTGCCTTTATCTGATAGCTTTCCACCCGGGCTTTGCTGGCTACTGCTGCTCCACAGTAAACCCACATGTGGGAGAAGAGACAACAACAGGGTCTGGCTGCAGCATTAGCTTGAATCCTGTGGAGGCTGCAGTGGGCCCTACGATAAGTGTCTCAAGCCTTGCAGCTAAGACTCTGTACAGCAGCAGCTGCTTTGCTGCCCTTTTAATTAAAAATGCATAGCTGTTAACCTGTGCCCTCAGGCTCCTCAAAGCACCAGGTTAATAATCACAAGCCCCGGTTACACCCGCAGAGGCCATGACCATGTATGTAACGGCTGAAGATGAAAAAGTAGGCTTGTGTTTAAGCAGCATGAAGTGATTTGTGAGCTGAGTGGTTTGATGATGGAAGTTGGTGCTTTAAGGGACAGATCTTAATCCTCTACAGACCCAAGAGAGGGAGGTAATAGAGAAAGGGAGGGAGGGAGGAAATAGGGAGTGAACAGTGGATATTAGTGTGGCTCCGAAACAAGGCAGTGAAACTGCCGGACCAGAGCTGGGGGAAGGCAGGGCTGCTAAAACTGGGTGCCTGTCTAGTGTCAGGGGGTCAAGCTGTGGATGACGCAGATTGCCGTAATAACAAAAATATCCCATCATAAACATGACTGAGTTGCTCTGGCGTGTTAGCGGGCCCACTGGCCAAGCTCCACAGAACCCCCACAGCTCTGCTTCATCTCCCCAGGCCTTGTCCGCTGGGGCCTGGGGTCTGATGCAGTGCCGCACTCGTTCTCAACCACAATCCTCCAGGGGTTGGAGAAAGGGAGAATGTGTGCCCAACTGGCCAGATCTCCTTCCGACTCCATGACCCTGACCTTCACTTAACCCCTTTTCCTTGTCCTTTCTCTCCAAGTCTCTGCTTCTCTCCATTTGTTTCTCTCCCTCCCCTGGCTGGCTCTTCCTCCTTCTCAGTCTGTGTCCAAATATGCGGTTACCTCTCTTAACCTCTTCCCAAGCTTTATCTTCACTTTTTTTCTCTCGAGTTTTTCTTTTAAAATTCTTGGCTGCTGGCGAGCAGTTGAGGTTTGTAGGAGCGGAGCAGAGCAGAGTTGAAAGAGACTGTGCTAACAGCAAAATAATACTGTAACGAGGATAGCACTGATGTCAGCAGTCTAATTACACTATAACATGAAACAGGAGCATAAACGGTATGTTTGCTTGCACTCAACATTGTATGTTTTACGATATGTTTTAATTCATGCCAGTGGAAATTGATTTACTTGATGAAGATGTATGACACTGCTTGATGGCAATCTGTTTGCAAAATGAAATGTACATGCATACTAGAAGTCTGCAGATCTATCAGAGACTTGCATCATCTGTGCCCCACCACATGCCTTGTGGACACTGCACACACATTCAAAATTAAACTTTGTGATTGGAGTCTTTGATCTCTTTTGTCTGTCTGTGAGAAAAGCTGAACCTCCTTGTGCTTCACACTAACCATAGTTTACTGACTTTGAGTTGAATCCAATTGTGACAATATGATTTTCTTTTTGTATGTATCGTTGTAAAAAAAAATATATGATTCTACAAGCGTCTGTAATTAAAATACAAAAAAACAAAATAAATAGTTATACAAATCATCAAACTCTTCATTTGTGTAAAAATATACTCTAACTAATGTCAAAGAGTGGAACCTTGTTTTTTTGCTTTGCTTGGTTACATTTAATAGGATTCTGCATACATTGTGACATACAGTAAGTTATTTCCATTCAAATCATGATAACAATTTACACAATATTGATCATGCCTTTTAACTATGCACTAAAAGTGCAGAAGAATGTAGGGTATGTATCTGGTGGTGTAAATCACATGAGGTGTTTTCACCTTTCTCTTCTGGAGAAATATAGATTCCTTACCCGAGTGCACTAATTACTTCTGCTAGGTTAACCAGTGGTGGCATGCTACAGTAGCACAGCACATTTAATGCATAATTTATGTATATAAGAGTCAACTCAACGGGGAGGAAAAATACCAAATGGCAAATGCTGCAAATCAATAACAGAGGCCAACTTTCTGCCCTAGGTTGCCTCACTGTAAACAGAATCACTGTCACTGACCATACAGTTTGAAATTTATGTCTAAATATAATGACAGACGATGCTTAGAAACAAGAGAGGGAGGTTGTGCATGTTTGCAGATTTACTGTATGTGAAAGAAAGGCGAACTGGCAGCAGATAATAACCTTTTTTCCACAGTCATGCAATTTGAGGATCCTGAGCAGGAGAGAGAGTGCTCCCTAGTGGTGCTGCACAAGACAAACATTCATACAAAAAATAAAAAAGACAATCCCATTCACATTCAAGATATCATCATAGTTAACATCTTTTATATAGAATTCTATACTCTCTGAAACCTCGTCAGTGATAGACATAGAACCTTTCACTGTAAAAAAAATCTTTCTTGAGTGTTCATGTGCCTCAATAGTATGGTTTAAAGGTATTTTAGAGCTCATTAATAATGTATCATGCAGTGGGCTCAGAGTAGACCACGCACCATACACACAAAACAATCCAATTGTTTTTCCAGTGAAACCCGATTCAGAGAAAAACAGCGTTAAGCCTAGGGGCAATTTGTGAGGTTCACCTAAAGTGCACAAAGAAAAACACTGCAGTGATCAGAAGATGGTTTTCAAAATAGTGACACTTTCATGCCCCCTGTTGTTGAAAAAGAAAATAACAAAAAAGGATGGGTGTTAAATTACTGTTATTTTTTCTATATATAAATATACTACAAGAAAAAATAAGTACATCAATAACTTCTATATTTTCATTAGGGTTTATGGGACACCCGAATACTTCTTCCCATGTTACTAAATGATGTCTATAAGGCACAGACCTTTAAATAGATACAGTGAATAAAATCAGTTTGTGAAGTAATCTCCTCACAATTATGTGTTTTTTCAACAGATAGAACTTAATTAGTGTCCACACTTTACTAACTCAAAACCGCCTAAAACAGCTCCAATGTTCAAAAATAAAATACAGTATATCATTATAGCATATAATATTTCTGTTCATGGGGTTCATGTAATAACGTAATACTAAATATGAAACAAGCCAATCAGCATTCAGTTATAAAATTGTGGTGTCTGTAGCATATTTTCACCTTTTAACATGCACAGCTACATTCTAAATAAGGAGTGGTAAACTCCTTGTCAACATTTTTCAGAGAGCCGACTATCTAAAAGAAGAATGCATCTCAAAAGGATAAATAAATAAACCAGAGTGCATCCTTCCTTCAATCCTGTTCTCTGAATCATCTCAGCAACTCATTGTGTTTAAAACCATTTCAAGTGGAAACAGGTAGCCAGAGGCAAACACTATAAGATATACAGAAGTGGTGGAGCTGCACACGGACTCACCGTGCTGTTAAAGACCACACTGTGGCCGTTGCCCACACTTTCAATGTGGGTGGCGAGGTTGAGACAGATGGCCCTGTGGCGAATAGCATCCATGGTTTGGGCATCGAAGAAGTCGTGGGGCCTCGCTGAAGGGGGAGAAGGACAGACTCAGATGAGTGCAGAGTCAAACAAACATGACACCAGGGTTCTCACTGTGGCCCAATATATAAAAATTCCATGGCTTTCTGTAACTAACCAGAACTACGTCAGAAGCATCTCATAACTGAAAAATGTGATTCCTTTGTGGTTTTTTAACATTGCTTTGCATCAACAAAAAAATCCAAATGTGGAACAAAAGTACGACTCTCTATTGAAAGCTGCAGTAATGAGATTCTTATGGTTTTGCTCCTCTGAATAACTGCCTCACTGCACATATTCAGTGGTAAGGATACTCAGGCCTTGTGACATTTACAATTATTAGGAAATACATTTATTCTGGATTTTGGATCGAGGTCCAAGCAAAGACAATACTGCATATTCGTTGCAAGCCATATATACTCCTTCATTTATATATTCATGCATTCCTTATTTTCTGTTTTCTCTGTAGGATGCATAGAACGCGTCCCTGTCAAATGTTAAAGTGTCTCAACATGTTTGTAACTTACTGTGTTAGGTTTAAGTCCGTGTGTTCAACTATAACTTCATTGTAGGTGTTGGTGGCTGTTTTAGTCATGTCCAAAGAGAAACTTATGATGACAGGCTTTATTTAGACGGACAAGTAATATTCTAAACATGAGCCTCATCTCTGGTGCCCAGTATGTTGCTCTGATGCATGGGTCTCAATGGACGCACATGTGGCTTCACAAACACAGTTCTTGCAACCGTTGCAACTTGCAACAAGGACAAAAATTTACAGGAAGTGGTTAATGCAAAAATATTGAACTCAAGACAGCCATTGGTTTAAATCCACTATACTACAGTATGAACAAACTTGCAGAGACCTGGGTATTTCTTCATTCATTTTGCAGCTTTTTGTTATAGTTTTAAGTAATATTTTGATCTTATTCTAATGAAGTGGCATGCCAAGACGGTTCCATGACCTGCTACTGCATTCAGAGAGACTTCTGAGAGTCGTCTGACAAGCTTATTCTTTTTTTAAATGCAAACATTATTATCAACATTATATACAATTTTTTATCATTTGTCTCATTTCTGTTTCATCTTCTATCAACAAATATTTGTGAAAATAATGCATTTGGCACTTCAATATTAACTGTCAGAAGTCAAGTGTCCTTGAATGCAACACTAAGGCATTTTCAAAAGGTTTACCTCAGATCAGTGCAAGATTTAAAACATGGAGAGTTTTTATATAGATGGATTTTTTTTTTTAAATAAAAAACTAATGGCAATCTAGGAGGTAATGAACCTAAAAGTCATGCTTGGGAAAACAGTTGGAATTAACCCCCATTATACACAATTTGCTGCTGATCTTAACACCTTTAATGCTACCTGGTGTAGGCTCATAATGACCATTTAATCTTCAACTGAAATTGTATAATTCACAGCAGTGGGGGATGAGCATTTCACGACAACAGCAGAGAAGTGCAATATGCTGTTTGTCTTTAATTTACGTATGTAATATGTGCCAAGTGCAATAATTACATCAAATCTTCTTTTTTTGTACATCAGTATCCACCACGGTTATCTGTTTTCCGACATAAGATGATGTTTACAAGTAGAAAAAAGACCTGAGATCTTTCACAAGCCATCTGAGGGAAAAACCCACCACGAGGGAGTGAACTCTCAGTATCAACCTGAGAAAGGACACATCAACTGCATGCATGCATTTCGCAATGTATGCGAGAAGACCATAAAAGATGTTTGCAAGATGTAGAACATTACCATAAGTAGAATCTGTCTGACAGCTGGCACAAATATATCTACCTTTTTGTGTGTGTGTGTGTGGTCCAGCTCTAGCTTCTCCTACAAAAAGATGTGGGAGGTTAGAGACTAAAAAAATCTGTTTCAGCACAACAAACATGACAGTAAAAATGTGCCCAGCGTGTAATCCTTACCATCAAAGCAAAGAGGAAAATCAATGAGAAAAATTTTGAAATGGGGTTAGTTTGTGTGCCTGTTAGGTACGTACGTAGGGAGCACCTGCGTTTGTTCTTGAGTTTCTTCCTCTTGTTGAGGCCAGCCTTGGAAGGTGACTCCTCCTTGAGTTTGGCCTGGCTTGACATTTTGGAGGAACTCTGCTGGCTGAAGTGACTGGGGACATGACGCGCTAACCCTCCTTGGGAGGCAAAGCTGGCGTTGCAGCCGCCAACAACACACTACAGCAGAGCACAAAAAACGCAAGGGTATGACAATAACTTTTCTAATGAATAATAATATATTTTATTTTATATTATGGCAGAGTTGGGAACTGATGACAACTGAGAGATATTTATTGAAAAATACAAAGATACTGAAACATAGACATAAGGGGGAACTGTACCATGCAACCAGACATTTATATTAACGAAACAACAAAAGTGATGGCTCAGTCTAGATGTTAATACGATAAATATTATCCATATAAGGAGTACTATCATACAGCAAAATTCACTGATCAACAGAATTTGGAAAAACAGGTATAAACTGTATACAAGTAAATGTTTTTACCTTGAACGGCTTATCTCCACTGTGTGTCAACATGTGCCTCTGGAGCCAACTTTGACTGGTGGATGGTGTATTATACACCTTACAGCCCTTCCATAGACAAACAAACACCTGAGGTACAAAAACAGTCAAACGAGAAGAGAGGAGAAGGAGTTTATGTAGGCATAGTGAACAGACAATTCAAGAGGAGAAACAGAAAAGAAGAAAAGTGGGACAATGTAAAATAAGGTTGTTGCCAAGACAGCTTGGACGAGGATTGTTGGACAGAAAGACACAGAGAGTAAGGATGCTCCGATTGATCAGGCATCGATTGTTAGTGGCCAATATACATTATAAACAATCTGACTGGTGGTCTCAAGAACCTGTTCAGAAGAGCAGAAGAGCACTAAACACAAGAAACAGTTTCTCAATGTGCTGCTCAAATGTCAACAGCTAACTAACTTTCCTCCTGCCAATATCCATATGGATTTTCACTGTCCTCTTGGTTTAACCAGCACAGTATATAAGCATGGTCCTGCCAGCAAGCTGTTTATGACTGAGGAGATAGATGGAACGGTACCACGGAACAATTCTCGTAAAGTTACATGAGTGGCCAGCCAGTGATTATAACTAGCGCTGACTCAACAGGTAACAGCAAGAGAATATGCACTCCGTTGGAGTGAAAAGTAGTCCGTTCATTTCATCATTTGTGACTGTCTGTTTGTGATCAGTATATTTTCTGTTGTCCTGCGTGGGAGGATGAAGCACTGCATTTTGTTTCGAGGCATGAGAGCTGACAGTAACCAGAGTGAACAGCTGACTGAGCTAACGGCTTACAGCGGAGGCACACAGCGCAACTGAGTTTCTGTTCAGAGGAACATGAAGTGTTAAACAGCAAACTGCAGTTTAATGTGAAACACAACAAGTATACACTAAATACATATAATGAAGTAGACTACTTTTGCTGAGTACAGTTGACTTTGAGTTTGGAGTGACAAGCACTTTACCTCAGTGTACATTTCATTATTCTTCTGTCTGAGATGAATGTTACCAAGTGAATGCAAGCCAAATTTGTTATCTTATATTAGATAGATAGATAGATAGATAGATAGATAGATAGATAGATAGATAGATAGATAGATAGATAGATCAGAGGAATTAAATACAGTATTGAGCTATAAATAGGGGATTACAGAGTCATTCCAATAAAATAAAGGTGAGTAAAGTTTCATTTGCAGGGTTAATTACAGTGCTGTATAAGTACTGGAATGTCTAACCACGATACAACATCCTAAAAAGTATCAATATATGAGTATATAAGTCAGCATATATAAGTATAAGTCAGCATATATTTTTTTATTTTTATATAATATACAATTATTTGTGTATTGTGTGTTAAGAACAACAGCATCTGAGTTAATTGACATCTGGAGGAAATGAGGCCATGTGGGCACTACAGCGGTGAAAGTGTCAACTTGTTGTTTTGGAGAGGATAGCAAAAAAATGCAACTAGTACTGGTGTGTTGATACTGCGAAAAATTTGTATTGAAACTGCTATTCAGAATTTGTATGGATATGTTGAGAATTTTGACAACACTAATAACTTATACTGAATTGAATAGAATATAAGATAAGAGGTGTTCAAACTTTTGAACTCTGTCTCAGGTGTGTGTCACTTTAAAACTACAGCAGAAAGAGACACATCATTCTTGGCCACCCGTCACGCAGAATAAAGGAGATCAACATGAAGCATGTTTAAAAGTTTAAAGTCTACTGACCCCTCCTCTCTGTCCGTCCACATGAATGCCCCTGATATGCTCTGCCAGATCAGGACTGCAGTTGAAGCACTGTGGACAGAGGTCCCAGCAACAGGGGTAGGCCACCGTCTTAGTCCCTGAGGAGCTGGCACTACTCTGACCATTCATCATAGCAGGGGTGGAGCGCCCACTGGACACTGTGCTCTCCATCTCCATCAGGGTGCTGCTGATACTGTCACAGGGAGAAAAAGGAGGGGGGTTATAAAACATGGGTGCTAAGGCCATCAAGAATATTTTCATAGCTTAGAACAGGCGTTGCACAGCGGTGAAGAACAGGTGCACATATTACTAGCTACTATGCATGAAATCCTTCAGGCTGCGACTGATTTTCCATGCATACCGCATTAATCACTCATGCCAAATCAATTGCACTGCTGCATTCAGTGCTCCTAGCACTGTGTTATTAATTTTCTGTGCTGACAAAATCACCTTATGGCTCAAAGACAATAGTTCACTTATTCAACAAGCAATGCAACCGTTAGATGTTACCTTTTCCAGTCCAGTGTTTTAGCCCTAGTTTGAGTAATGAGATCAGCATGATTAAAAGACCCATCTGTCAGAAAATTTGCATTTTTTAAGTCGCACTCCCAACTCATCAAAAACTGGCGCTTTCAAATATTTTGTTTTTGATTAGGTCAGGAAACCCTGGCGAGTTAGGAATGAGACTCGAAAAACAACTTTTCTTACAAATAGCATGTTTAACTTTCAGTAAATATACATTTTTCCACCATGTTTTAAATCCCTGTTTTACATTCACGAGGAAGCCGTTTTCCCATTCATCTGCTGAAAGTGGAATGCTTATCCATGCCCACCTTAAAGGCAAGCTCATGGCATACAAGATTATTTTGTGACAGAAAGTAGTTTGGAAGCCAATCATAGTCCAATACCAAATTTACACAAGTGTGATTGGGATATCGGACACCTCTGCAAGAAAATGGACCTTTCCTTAAAGATATTGGAGACATCGTGCATTCAGGAATGAAGCTTTTGACGTAAAATAAAAAATGTGCATACAGATTCTCTAGATTTTATAATAAGACAGAAGGAATAGAATTAGTGTTTGATGCAGTTTTAAAGAGGGGTTGTTTTAGTTTTTTGGGGGGGTGGGAAAACCTTATCAGGCAGAAATGATTATCTATGGAAAGAGTTTATATGTGTTAAAACATGTCTGATGTTTGATCTAACGATCTAGGGTTAGATGGAAGAAGATGGAAGATGGAAAAATTAAAAGGGGTGTGAGTTAAATGCATTTTGGTTAGGTAGACTTGGACTGTCCCTGGAAATGCACCTGTTTTTTGCTGTGCATTAAAACTTGTACTTTTTACTGCAATGCATGTATCCGATTGTTTAAGTTATCAGTTACTTTTCAGATTACAATGTTTTACGCCCTTCCTGTCAAGGAGAAAACCAGGTGTATAGATGTATAGATGTTGAATGTTAATACCATCAACATGAACTGATACATTGAAAGATGAACTTATCCACTGGGAGTTAAGAGCGTCTTAAGATGAATAAACTCTTCATAAACCCGTAAAAAAAATGCAAATCTGAAAACAGGCCTGTTGAGAAGTTGCCTTTTAACAGATTTGTGGTTCTCACAGGACAGCCACACACATAATGAATTGTATATAATACTGTATGATGCTTTGCTGTAGTTGCCCAACAGAATATAAAGTAGTTAAATCGAACTTAACTTTAAACCTCTGAAGCTTGTGCCCAGTGTTATCGTGTTTTAAAATCATAGATAATACCATTGGACATTGGGATTTGATATATTGACCGTAAAACTGGAAATCTGGTGACCTCCATTTTGGTTGGTATGCTGATAACATAGACGAGTGCTTTTTTTTTCTAGCTTTCACGTTATCTATTAACTGCAAAAAAAAACAAAAAAAAACAAAACATTAACAGTTATCCTCCACTGGGACTACTACTGTAACCCCGTTCACACCCATCACTGGTCAACAACAACAACAACCTGTCATTTCCCCCCAACCAACCTGTCCTCGGAGTCCACACGGCTCAGCGGTTCACCATCCGAGGATGATATCTCCACACTCGGCCGCCTCTTGTCGCCCAGCTCCCCGCCCCCGGCTTTCTCACCATCTTCACAAACTGTTTTGCTCTTTTCGCAGTCTATCCCCGAACACCGGCTGTCCTCTCCAGCTTCCTCCTTCGCTTCTTTTACAGCGGTATCTGTGGCGGGCTCCTTGTTACCTTCTCCGGGGCTTTGCTGTGGCTCTGGCTTCCGCTCCGGGTCTTCAGGAGCGGCGGTCGCCTCCTGGTTGGCCGCTCCAGCGCTGTCTTCTGTCGCCGCCTCACTCGCGGCCTTGTCTGCCGCTGCAGCGGGCTTCTCCTCGCCGGCCTCCGCGTCCACCGCTTCCATTTTCGGTTCCTCGCTGCTGCGAGGTTCGTCTGTTTCCGGTTCGGCGGGGCCCCTTTCTTTCTCCTCTCTGTTGCCCTCGTTTGCCTCCACGGACAATACATCGCCATGAGCACTCAGTGCGGGTGTTTCTTCCGTCGCCGCAGCAGCCATTTCAGCGGCGTACGTACCGTGGGACACTTTCGGTATTGAAATTTAACCGTGGCACCGTCACGAGCACCACTGCAGAAGAAGGGCGGGGTCAGAGCTCATTGTCTACACTCTGATTGGTCGGAGGCGGCACGAGGAGGAGAAAATCGGACGTTGGTATTTAAACTTTCCATGTGTTTCCAGCCCAGTTTTAACACAGGAACGAGTGTTTACTACAGCTGTTCACCTACTAAAATCACAGTTAAGGATTAGTTTACCAATGCCCACTGCAAAAAGGAGGTTTGGGTTGCCAGGTTGTAGAGGACCATTTCACCACTTTCTCCTTCCCCCTCATCTTAGGAGACCTCACATCGTTTTAGTCACCTACACAAATACCACAAGGCCATCATTACCATCACAACAAAGGCCATTATCACTCAGCTAGAAATTTAGATGCAAAAGAGCAACTTCACAATGGCTTGTTCTGTTGGCAGAATACCCGTCCATAAAGGCATTTAGCCAAAACTCAACTGAATTACTTGATTACCTTTTTGCCAGGGAACTAGAACATAATCTTTTTTGTACTTCATTTGTAAATCTGTATGTAAATCTGTGTTGTACATCAATAACACCTTACATTAATCATAGACCACTGGCGTCTGTTATTAACTTATCACTATACTGACTCACGTTTCTGATGTTTAGTTGTTCTTTGTTTGCTTTCTTTTCTTTTTATAATTGTTTTCCACATACACAGTGCCATACCTTGGTTGTTACTACACAATCAAATGAAAAACAACAAACAAAAAATATATATTAAAAAAAAAAAATCCTATAATTGTGTTCATCCTCCAGCAAGACCCATTTGATTTAAACTGCAAGTTATGTAGACTATCAGATAAACATTGTAATGGACAGTGTTGCAATAATAACTGTAAATGTCATACTTGAGTATAAGTGAAGATATTATGTTAAAATATCTAGTAGAAGTGAAAGTCACCTACATGAATTGTACTTAAGTTAAAGCCTTAAAGTATCATAAATGATTCATAATTTGCGATGGATGGTTTTATTGATGGTACATAAGTGATTTTATTCATTTATTCTTCTAGGTTTCTTTTTCAGTTATTTACCATTAAAACCATGCAACATGACAACAAAGCATCTTTAAATTACAGAAAAACAAGTAACTGCAGTGGTGATCACAAATACAAGTATAAATGTTATGTGAAAAAATGCCTGTGGCTGACTCCTCTCTTGCGTGATGCAATTATTTGAAGGCTATAAGCAATCTCTTGGATGTATTTGGATTTAACACTTTTGAAGAAGCCATCAAGCTTACCGTAGTTAATGTTCAGTGTTGTAAAAAGTACCCAAAGTATACTTGAGTAAAAGCAAGTTAAAACGTTACTTTGGTAAATGTGAAAGTCAACCATATGTATTGTGCTCGAGTAAAAGTCTTAAAAAGTCTGATATTAAATCTTCTCAAGTATCAAAAGTAATTTTTCTAGAAACAATATGTATTTAAGAGTCAAACATACATGTTAAAGTAAATTATACACATGACCACCAGAGGGAGCCACTATTTTGTAGTTAAACTGGCAGTCATACAACGTGAGCACCTCCAGCCAGAGTAACCAAATGTAATCAGCCCACATTTTACATTTATTTCTGATGAAAGCTGCAAATTAAAATCATTACTCCAGTAAGCAGGTTTACATGGCTTCATTCTCAGTTTGCCTACTACAGCTGGTGAAAGGGCGGGGAAAAAAAAAACTCAATGCATTTGTTAAGAACAGCAACATTTATTTAACATGATATAAAACAGATGGAATATGAACATTTGCAAATCAAATCTAGTCTGTAGCCATATGTTGGATACATCATCCCATCCTGCTCTACCATGTACATTATATACACAGTAAACCTCTGATAATTACACTTTATACACACACAAAAAATAATCCTGGATCCACAAACATTTTTATTTTTATTGCTTTTTACATGTGCTAATCTTTTTTTTTATTATTTAGTTCCATGACTTCAAACCAACATGTCATAAAATAGAACCAAACTCTTTTGTTTCCTTCTCTCAGTTTAAATATATCTCTCGGCAATAAAAAAAGACAGTATAGAATGACTAAAGCCAGAACATTCACATATATGTCGGCAACAATGCGACAGGGACTGCAGAGGATCCCATTAATTCATAATTACAACCCAGAAAACAGGAGAGATTACAAAGAATCTTAATCTGCAGCAATAAAGTGTCCCCTCCTTTCATTATAATGGAGAGATCTACATGTTTAATATACTAATCTTTGCATGTTTTGTTTTTTTTACAATATATGATAAATATGAATGGTTAGTTGATGACCGATGCCTGAAAAAAAGACTGAGTGACTTTTAAAAAGACATAACTGAAGTAAAATAATGTGTTCTTGCAACCTTTTGGACAGGTGGTGAAACATGAATGGAAAATGTAGCATGGACCAAAAGATTTTTACCACAGGCCCTCCTACTCACAACAGAGCTCAGTCTATAAGCCTCATATAATCATATACAGATAGACGTTGGCCTATATTCAAACAAGAACATAATAAAACCATATAAATAATAAAAAATAACCTTAAAAGCCTTGTAAAAACTGAAAATGGAACTGAAATGGTAACAGTACCGGCTGAAGAGGTCGTGACACCCCAAAAGAGGAGTAAAAACAGAGAAAAGTCACACAGAAAAAGTGTTGTTGGTGGCATAGAAGCTTAAGACGTCACAGTGAGCATACAGAAGTCAGAGGTCAAGACCCTAGGGTACAAAGTGGGCAGTTTCTCTCTCTGTAGGCCGTGGCCTTGTGCTGATGTCCTTGGGGAAGTCTTCTGAGGCGCCTTTACACCTCCACTACTGTTTCCTTCATGTGTAGGTTTTCACTGAAGCCAGAGCCTGTGCTGCAGGGAGAGAAGGAGAGGTTTGAGAATGACGGCAAAGGTCAAATTATTCTACAAAAATAATACTAGACAGTGGATACCTAAGATTTATAGGAGTCATAGTTGTGGGCACTTGTCTACTTTAAGTAGTCTTATAATGCAGTATTTGTTGAGACGATCATTACAGTGTTAAAGGAGACCAACTGAGCATTTTAATTTGAATCCCCTTTCCTTGAGTGTGTTCTATTGGTTCCTGTTTATGTAAAAGACCTTTAAAACAAAAAAAGTCCAATGTCAGCAACAACAGAAGCTCCTCTCTCCCACAGAAAACACTGCTCCTAAAAACACCTTGTTATCAGTCTTGCCTTTAATTCTGTGGCCTTGTGACATCACACTACGGCACCATGTCACACATTTGCATAATTTGTGCCTAGCAGTTAGTTTAGCACGTAATAATTTAGTAAGCACAGCTGTTCTGTTGTTGTTAGCAGTGCTGGGTCTGGTGTGTGTGTGAGTTTACCATTAAAGGGAGTCTGGGGAGAGTAGGGGGAAATACAGAGCTGCAGCACTGGGTAGTAACAGCATTAAAGCAACAAAAACTGAACATTTGAATCTTTGTAATGATAGAACGTATGGTTGACCTGTTGTATAGAACTGGGTTAGATCAAACACGTGTACCTAATAAAGTCGTCACTTGGTGCATGTAACAGTCATCCAAGTCTGGTCATTACACAAAAAATATTGTAAGGAATAGTTGTCCGACATCAGCACTGAATGCTGAGCTGTCGCATGCCTGCACGACTAAGACAGAATGCATATAAACACATCACAACTGTTTCCTCTCCCCATACTTTTACAAAACTTGACATCACATCCTTCATTCTGACATGCTTCTTCTCCCCAAAGACAACAATTACAACACTGAGAACACTTTAGCTTTGTGAGTATGGACAAAACATGTTGATGAAGGCCCTTACTGGTGCTACTACACACACATGAAGTGAGACCCATCAGTGAGTTGAGGGGGTGTGTTAGGAGACTGTGGAAGGGGTGGGGAAGAGGGCGACAGGCTTTTCACTGCAATGAAACAGAGCAAGATGTTGAGCACAAACAAGGCACACACACAAATTAAATCAGCTGCTAATTACTAAACAGCCAAACAACAGAGGAAATGATGATTAAAATCAATTAAATTAAAGAGGAAACTACAATGATAAATGACTCAATACGTACACAATGGAAGCAGCTGCAGGTTGATAAAATAATAATAAAAAAAAGTTGTAATCTTTAAGAAGAAGCCCTCCACCATCTCCTCGCTCATTTCTCTAGGGACCTACCTGCTACCAGCTTGCTGCGTTTGGAGGCTTCTGCTGCCAGCTCGTAGGAGATATTAATCATCTTCTCTTTCTCTTGTACGGTAACCACCTCTTCAGTGTCCTCCTCCGGGCTTAGAGCCAAACTAGGCAGCACATTCTGCATGCTGGGAGCAAACACATATACAAAATGGTCTCTGGGAATGATATATGTTATGCAGCTTCAAGTGTAAACATAATTTCAGACTTAACACATTTACCCCGGGACAGACGAGCTATCTTTTTTCCATCAATTCAAGAAGGCTGACATTTAAAATAAAATGTCACTATGGCTAGGAGATAAGAGCAGGGATGTTTCTGCACATTCAAGGCACTGATCTGCATGCCCCTTTTGAGACATATATTGTGATTCCCAGCTATGACCCCAGGCTTACTGTACTCCTCACTTCTACAAGGAATTTTATGCATGACATCTGCTGGGAAATATCAGCGATCACTGCCAAAGACAGGCCTTTCACATAAGAATTATTTTCTCCCTTTAAGTCTCTGAGCATCCCTGTCCTTTCTAATAAAATGTTACTGGTACAGAGTGTGTGTTTACCTGTTTTTGGCTATAAGGGCTTTGATGCGATCAACTTTCCTCTGCTTATCAGCCTCCTGCTCAGGGCTCAGAGCCTCTTCGGGGTCTGACTCCACATAACGCTCAGGAATCAGCACTTTGTCAGGCACAGACAGCTGAAGAAAGAACACAGGCACTTCATAAAACACTTCACACTAAAGAATAGATACAGAAAAAAATCTATAATCTAAAAGTGTCTACAGTAAACAAATGGAGATTTTAATCAGAAAGACATTAAAAACAAAATAACAGATGTTTGACATGTTTGTCATAATCTACAGTACAGGGAGGCTGTTCCACATTTTGGGTGAGCAAGAGCTAAATGGAGCACTGCTGAAGGCTTCGTCCTAGAGCGAGAAGCACTTAATGTGAGACATTCTGCAGCAAGCAGAGATCGGCTGGGAACACAATCTGTAAGGGGTTCATTGATGTAATCCAGAAAAAGGTTGAACCTTTGTAAGAAGAACAAGAAGAAACTTAAAAAAATGTAATAGGCCATACTAATACAACATCAATACAGTATGATACTATATTTTTTTCCCGGCCATGACTGTGATTGGTCGACCTGGTAGCATCACATCTCGCAACTTCTCATGCAGTGTTAGGCAGTGCTGCTAATATAAGGGATTGTGACCTGTAGTTTCCCCAGTAAACACACCAACCTATTCAGCCGTTTCTTTACCTACTTTCCATCTCTGGGCAAGAGAGAGCATAAAGGCTGGATATCTGGAGGGCTGGCTGCCCGTGGCAAACACCAACTTGCCAAAACGCCAAGTAACGTTCAAACTTGTTGTGTCTGGAGGGGCAATCCTCCCTGTGGACACTCAGCCTGTCTACTCTGCCCAGAGACACAGCTGCGAGCCATTAGGGGTCGGTATGTTTACTCTGAACATGCAACTATAAATCAGCCTTTACACTGATTGGCAATTAGGGCTGTCAACGAATATTCTAAATTCTAATATATATTCGAATATTTAAAAAAAAGTGGCTGCTTTGCGTGTGGGCGCAATGCATGACGGCTCAGGGACAGGTCACAGGAGTCGCACTTGCACAGTGTCACTCACTGCTGAAAGTGAGACGCGACAAAAACCGTGGCAGATGCAGATGGCAGAGAGAAAAACGAAATGGCAGAAAGTTCAGAGCCCAACTCGGCAGCAGAGAGAGTGGTTTGGACTCGAAGCAACCTAAAAAGCCCCGTTTGGAAATACTTCGGATTTTGGTCAGTAGACGGCAAAAAATGCGGAGCCTCAATATAAAGTTGTATGCAAGCTGTGTAGGCTACACTTAGCTTACCAATCCACCACTAGCAACATGAGGGCACATGTCGAAAATGTGCACCCAAATGAGCATGCCATGATGTCTGGAACTCCAACTAAACAGCCACATCTTGACTCATATTTTTCACCGCCTGCCACAAGCTCTTTGTCTGCAGCACAAGAGGGGTGTACGAAGAAACTTGCTTCATTCATATGCAAGGACATGAGGCCGATCAGTATCGTTGATGGCACAGGCTTCAGAGAGTTATGTCAAGAATTGTAACCGAGGTACTGTATCCCGAAAATGCCTATACAAGTAGTTATGTCTAGTTGTATTAGTTTGTCCTCCTGTTACTGACATAATGCGCAAATATAGATATTCGAATGGTTCGAACCTATGTGTTTTTTTTTAGAGCGAATATTCGAACGTCATTTTGGAGCAATTTTGACAGCCCTAGTGGCAATGCGTTTTAGGTACCATGACATTAGTTACAAGACAAGCTCAACATACATTTTTTTCAGACCATCATTTATTACACAACACAACTTGCCTTTTAATTGCACTACTACAATATCATTGTATCAGTTTTATTCTAATTTATTCCAGTTTTGTTAGAAAAATAAACACAGATTTTCTGCTGTGGTATTAAGAATCAAACACACAATACCTTATATGTTGGTGTAAACATTTCCTAAATAATTGCCCGTTAAAATATTATCAGTCTGACTAAAACAGCCATCTGCTATGCTTTACCTCTCGGTCCATATTTATGTGGTCAGCTTGGGAGGCTTCTTTGAGACGGGCAATCTCTTCGGCAGGCGTCTCCTGCTCCCTCACAACCTCCTGCTGCCTGAGCGAAGCTTCCAGTTGCTGAATGTCGCTGCTGATCACATCATCTCTGCGCCTCATTTGAGACTAGAAAAGGCACAGAAAAAAAAGAACAAAAATGATTCCAAACTGTTAGTTTGGCGGGAGTGCTGTTAGTGTCTGCGGTGGTCGCCACAATACTGTACCTGTACACTGCGGAAATGGTTTTCTTTATTGAATGAGTGACTGCGAGAAGGTGTGTTCTCCTGGCTGCTGCCCCGGATACTGAGACCTTTCTTTTTCTCCCTGAGGGCACCCTGCTGGTGGCGGCGGATCCTCTCCAGCTGCTCCTCCACGCTCATCCTGGGCCGGCCGCTCTCTGCAGCACACAGCTGCTGCTCAACTGCACTTTTTGGACGCTCCTGTTGGCCAGAGACGATGACCACAGGCATGCAAGAGCACAATAGAAGGGCATAGAAACACACACAAAAAATAGGAGTTAATAATAATGTGGCATCACTGTTAGAAATTCAATGCTTGGAGACAAATGTCACTATGCTAACAGTTCAAGTGTGTAGCTAAGTGGAAATTGGTGGAGGCAGTGAGTTATATGTATTGCTGAAAACAGTCTAAACTTAACCAGGCAGAATAATCAAATCTTGTCTGGCGATACTGCACATTCTAAAAAAAAAGAATTGTTTCTTTAAACAGTCAAGATTGACATAATAACCGCAATCACTCTTGTGAAATGCCTCTTTAATGTTCACTCTCTTAGAACCAAAATGAGCACAAGTCCAAACACATGTGGCTGCAACCTGACTGGCTGCTGTACACACAGACACAGACACATACAGACACACACAGACACACACAGACACACACAGACACAAACAGACACAAACAGACACACACACGGGTGCGCTCAGAGAGGCAGATGATGTGAAGTGAACTGAGCAGAAGTTGTTCACTTCAGGTTTGTGCCGTGCTGGAGGGACTGACAGATCTGGATTCTGTCCAGAGCCCCTGGACGAAGCCTCCACTGGCCAGATTGTTCAAGAGGGTGGTGTCCAAGGGCCTAAATTGAGCCTGCTACTCATTTCCCCACAACCGTGGGCTATATGGCGTACGTGAAGAAGTATGTTCATGTAGGTTCATTCATACTATATGTACATCTCTTTTTTAAACACAAATATATGCTAAAAACAGGACACACCCTCAGTGTGGTGTAGTAATGACATGGTTTAGTATATTTAAGTTGTTAGTGTGTGAGGCTGGAAACTGTATAAACCAAGCTTGGCATCTATTTTATGACAGCCTTTTTTTAAGAGTAGGAGTCAAACCCTGGCCATGTGACAAGTGGCCTCTTTTGCTACATGTTAGCTTTCACACAACAGCTCAATAACCAAAACAACCAATTAAGAAAATTAAGTCGTGGCCAGTTTGCTGCTGCCCCGGAGGCAGCTCATAATGAGAAGAAAAAATCTTTATCACTGTTGAAATAGTTTTTCTGCTGCTTGAAGTCAGAGATGATTGGTTTGGTTTGATGTTTGGAAAAAAAGTACGTGACAGCTTAGCCCTTACATTTTAAAGTAAGTTTCCAACAACTGATCGTAACATGCAGCAGCATCCATTGGAAAAACAGTAAAACGGTAAAAACAAACGAAAATTTGTCAAAAGAACAATTTGCAGTTGCTATTAGAGGTCACAGTAGATTTAAGTCCAGGGACTCACCGTCCTAGGGTCAGGCTTCTTGCTCTTTCTTAAGGTAACATATGAAGCTATGGAGGAAGACTCAGGCACTGGAGATTTGGTCCTGGGTGGGACAATTCCCACTGGGTAGGATATCCCTGTCAGATACAAAAAAACAAGACAAAGGGTCAGTTGGCAATTTGGTTCAGTGACGGAGCTTTTATACAAAACAGCAATTCACTGAGGCGTATACTGTGTTTTAGCTAGGGATGCACCGATCCGATATTAAGATCGGATATCGGCTCCGATATTGACAAAACGGCTGGATCGGGGATCGGTAAAATGAAACAGATCCACCAGCCGATCCAATTATTTTTTTTGCCGTCGCAGCACATCCTACGTCATTCGTCAGCGTCAGTGTGTCGCATGCTGGAAGAGCGCAAGTTGTTGTTTGACCAACTCTTTATTAGTTTATTCTCAGGTTCAGCTGCTATGTTTTATTTTGTATTCCTGTTTGCAGGACGTTACACGTACTCACGTCACATTTCTCCGCTGATTAGCTAGTAGCCCCGTCGTCAGTTGTTAGCCTCACCTGTCAGCTGTTAGCCTAGCAACGCTAACTTTCAAACCGACGTACTCAGTACTGTGTGGGCTGTCCATCGTTGCGCCGTTGGTCCTCCCTCCACCACAACATCAGGGTTATTCACCGCCGGGCTGCTTTGTCTCCTCCTCTGCTGCTGCGGTCTCCCCGGCTCGCAGCGATGCTGGATGGTCGCCCCGCTGTGTGCACGGAGCCTCCAGACGCTAGTTTGTTTACAGACGGTGCTACTGACTGCGGGGCTAGTGGTCCCTCCGTGCTGACTGACAGGCGCTCCATTCATTCTTTGATTTGTTTGTTCCACTTTGTTACGTGTGTCCTTGGGTACCCTGACAGGCGCTATATAAATTAAATGTATTATTGTTGTTGTTGTTATTATTATTATTATTATTATTATTATTATTATTATTATTATTGTTACACATGTTTACAATGTTCGATAACTGTTTGATTATTTTGTCTTAGTTAGGAAAGTCTGGTGCCTTTAGTCCCTTTCACATGGTGGAAGGTATACAGTTCATTATTAATTCAACAATGGTATCGGATTGGTATCGGGTATCGGCCGATACGCTCAGTCCAGGTATTGGTATCGGATTGGATCGGAAAAAACTGGATCGGTGCATCTCTAGTTTTAGCACACGAATACCGGGTTTAAAATACAATATGTTTGTGTCACAATGAAAAATTCTCAAAGGACAGTTATCATATTCGGACATAAGCTTGTACTTACAAGTATAAGAGTGGTAAATAATATAACTACTGTGGTTATGACATCAGGTTGGTGGGTAATGTTTATTCAGATAATACAATTATTTGTACATCAGTGAGAAGTCCAAGTTTAACCTTGGTAAAAGAAAATCTGGTACACTCTACCGACAGTGTTTTCTGCAGCGTTTGCACATTGCTAGTATTGACTGTGTGGTGATGTGGAACAAATGTGGAGCTACCGTGTAATCATTCATCTTCACAACACCTGGATTATGCTGTGCAAGCTGTTTCACCAAATGTATCCCATTTTGATCTTTTGGACATTCTAAACCACGCTTTTACAGAGAAAGTAATGTGGTTAAGTCTAAATATAAACCCTGATCAGGGAACCCTGATCAGTATTGTGTGAATGGAATACAGGAAAATACTGGAACAAATACCACTGTCCCCATGGTTATCCAACCACTATGTGATACACTGACCTAGCCTTTGGAGAAAAGCCTGACCTCGTGTTTATCCTCTGTGTCAAAGTGATGCCTCTGCAAATGCCATGATGCATATAAGAGTATAATTCATCTTCAGAAACTGGTATCACATTACTTGGTTTTGCCCGACTCAAAGTACCTTTGTTCCCAGAATGCTCAGACGGGTGTTCAGATCTGTCCTCTCCATTGCTCTCATCCACTTCGGTCACTGTTGTGAGCTCTGGTTCGCTTTTATACAGCCTGTAGTCTGGCCCCTGCTGATAAGAGAGAAAGACCAACTTCAACACAAATACAGAACAGCTTTGATTTATGAGTTTGGTTACAAATTGAGTCATAAAACATAAAAAAGTGACAGAATGACATCAAGAAGAGTGGCAAACAAACATTTTCCGTAAAGAAATTATTGCTTTTACAGATATGGCAATCTCAAAGCATAAACGTATATACAGTTTGAAGAAAAACTCTCCATGTCCTTTGACACAGTTTTATAGCACAATGAAATAGCAGGCAGCAGGCAGACACATTTCAACTCAGACATAGTTTGGTTTGCAACCAAGGCCAAACACAACCAAACAGAACAAAATCACCACTTTTCAAAACATAAAGAGAAACAGAAGGTGAATAAATTAAAATGAGAAAACAAAAACACACAAGTGAGGCTTCATCCAATTAACTGAAAAACATAGAAGATGAGAGAATGGCATCAAGTAAAAACAAAAGGGATATGATTGAACCAAAAACAATCCAAAAGTCATGAGAAGTCCATCAAAATGAAACTGAAAACCATCACAGCAAGCAATGGCGAGTGATGACACAGTTGAGGGCAGTGTCAACCATGAGGTCAACGTGTCAACGAGCTTACGCTGTGCGTGCCGTTCCTCTGATTGGCCTTCCTGTCCTCCGGCCTGTGGAGGGATGAAGGGCGAATACCAGCACGAGAGGGCAGAGGGGGCACAGTGGGGGGGTCAGGCTCATAGGACTCGGGTAGGGGTGGCCGTGGGGGTACCGAGTCCTCCTCCTGGGGATTATACAGGGCATGACAGGACAGGAAGCAAGGTGACACATGGCGCCACCATGCACGCTCAAGGCAATCACCATCTGGTACTGAGCAGCTCTGGCCCACAGCTGGGTAGCCAGAGAGAAGGCTCCACATGCTGTTACAGAGTGACTGACACATCCACTCAGATACCACCACTCATACTGTCCATGAGCAGCGCTGGCAGTTTGAGCACTCGGCTAAAGTAGGTTATTATCTACACAACTACAGGAGATCTGCTTAAAGTCAAGTGTATGAGTGCAAATACAGACCATTTTCATAAGTGATTAAAATTGCAAAACTTCCCTTAATGTCATGTCTTCAAATTGCTCAATTTCTCAGAACAACAGTCCACAAACCAAAGATTCAAATACAATTATATAAAAAGAGAAAAGAAATGAATCCTCACATTTGAGAAGCTGGCACCACAAAATATTTTGCCATTTTAGCTTGATAAATCACTTACACTGGCTGCGGTTACATGGACAATACTTCCTCAACCTTATTGAAATCATTCTGATTACAGATTACAAGGTTAGTGTTTACATGGACGCTAAAATAAAGTGATCAGATAAGATGTGCGTTTACATAGCCCCAAAGCATTTTATCAAGATATGACTTTTTTTAAATGACCACAGAAGCATCTAATCTGCCAATGTACACTGGCTGATAGGGCCACAGGCACATATACAGTATAGTGACAGATATTTTAATGGAATTTGGTTCATTCTGTTCTATGGGGAACCTGCCATGCCAAATTCCATTTATAAAGTATCATAATTTTGTATTCCCTTGCTTTTTGGTAAATGTACACATCAAACATAATAAAAAATAAAAATAATGACAACTTGTGTTTCAGCATAACAAGTTTGTAAAATCAGCATATACTTTAGACGAAAGTTCAACTTTAACACAGGCTTTAATTGTTACGACCCTGTACCAAGTAACATCAATTAGGAGAAAAGTGTTCCTGTCAACAATGGGCAGATGACTAGAAAAATTGTTAGGATATACATGTTTCTTCACCTTCAGAAAATTCATTCATCTTGCTTAATGTTACGCCCACATGTGGAAAAAATGCACAGAGAGAATATAAATCAGTCCAGCCACAGAGAAACGGTCAGATTAAGCATTCTCATGGTCAGATTATCAAAGGTTTACATCCCCCTCACAACCAGATTCAAATCAATTCTGATTGAGGCAGATACATGGTACATTTGTATTCGTATAAAGCATTTAATCTGTTTATTAGTGGAATATTAGGGTCCACATGACCGCAGATACTATTGTCGATTAATTGTCTAATCGATTAAATGGCTAATTGTTTCAGTGTTGCAGAACTCAGTGACAAAGTATACTATTTAGTGTTTGTGTAAATGGTGCCTCACCTCATTTCTGTGCTTGCTGAAGTTGGTCATGGGACCATACGGGCCATCAACGGCATTTCTCTGAGCTTTATTTTTATTGAGGGCCTCAATCACATCCTGAATACTCCAAAGTTCTTTCTGGATGTGGACATGCTGCTGGCTGGGGGGCTCCGTCTGGGTGTGGAGAGAAAACACAACTTGTTCACAAATCACCTTACGCGAACTGCAAATCAATACTTAACTTGGTTTCCTGGACACAGGGAAGAGCGAAAGACCAAGGGAAACAGATGCGTCATTATCTCCTCCTCACTGATGACAGGTTTCTCTGTGAGTGAAAGGCACTTTAAAGGAGGATGTCCAGGCTCCCTGCTGGCCCTCTGACTTGTCTACTCTAAATTAGCACTGGCTCTGACTCAGGCTGAACTAGGAATGACTGTTCTCTCTCAGTCTCTACACTACTCCCATGATAAAGGACAAGATAAAGACAGACTTAATTAAGACCTGCTCAAGTCATCAATCACGCACTTTGTTACTTTGATCTCTCAGTTACTTCCCTCCATGCTGCAGCTAAGGGAACTAGAGTGCTCCAGAATCTTCTTTACCGTTTCCCCAAGGAAAAAAAAGTGTCTACAAAAGGTGTTCAAGGTAATCTGTCACATTTTCAGCTTTCTTTGAACCCCAGCAATACATCCACTGAACCAAACCTTGACTATTATACCATGCAAGAGTTAGACAGCAGAATCAGTGAAAGCGTCAGGCAGCACAGCTTCAGTTGCAAGAATGATTCTACCTGAGGGCTTCCAAGTGCTTCAAGTTGCTCCAGCAGGTTGTTTTTAGCCATAGTCACATCTGCTTCCAGCTTGTCATACTCCCTCCACGACCTCTCCAGCTCCTGGTTTGGAAAAAAGTACACTTTGTGAATGACAGTGTAAACAAGCAGAAAAAAACTCTCATCCTCCTCCTGAAGAAATAGAGTGTCAAAGTCCAGCATGAGTGTGTGTGAATGTGCTGCATGACTCACTGCTGTGACTCTGGAGAGCTCTCTGCAGGTGCTGAGCAGGCCGCTCTGCAGTAAGTCTCTCTGCTGCATGACACTCTGCAGGGCAGCGGGGTTATCAGAGCCCATCTCTATCTCCTGGCTGGCTGACAGCAGTGCCGTCTCCAGGGTGTGCTGAGGGAACACAGAACATATGAAACACACATACAGCATGAGAGTGTAATTTGTCAATGTAACCTTTGAGATCAGGTATAACTTTGGCAAAGTCGTGATGGATTACTCAAGCTCTCAAACTTTCCTGGCCAATGACCCGCTTTATAGTTTCCATACTTCTTACAATGGTATTATAAACAGTATGGCTGCATGTAACTCGTGTATTAGTTAAACTGTCAGTGTTGCTTTACAATTATTCAAGTGACTGTTTTGTCTGCAAAATGTTTAAAAATTATGACAATTTACCATCAGCCATTGGAGCCCAAATAATAGTTTTCAATCACTTATTTATTTTCTCTACAGTCCAACAACCTCACAATGTAAGATCTACAATAACATAAAAAAATATAAGCAAAAACTCATAAACCAGCTATTGTTTGGTATCATTACTTGAGCAACTACTTTGTTCATTCATCAATAACCAAACTGACAAATCAATTTATCAGCCAATCATTCCACAGCTTAATTTAAATGTTACATAGTATTTTTCTATTTTTGTTTTAGGGGCATGGAGTTTAACTTGATAACATAGTTAACATGACTACAAATCATGCTACATTTTACAGTTTACTTTATCATTTTATAAAACAATTCAAAACATTTTTGTAAAAAATCTCGCTAATCTGTTTGCATAAATGTTGAGTTAGATATGGTGGACACACTACAAAACTGTTTTTGCAGTGTGCTTCTAACTTGATGTTATCACACAATGCAGATTTTCCTCATATCGTGCAGGCCTCACAGTGACCAACACAATGTTACGGTCTACTAACAGTGGACAATCAGATATATTGACAGTATGACAGTAACTTGGCTATAGTTAAGCATCACAACGGACGCACAAAGCTTTTCAGTTCTCTCTTTCTCAGTTTTGTGCATATACAATTTACTCGAGCTATTCTTAGAATTTAAACAGAGCGTGAACTGTTTATTCTCTTTTGTTTGTTTTTTTTCACCACTTTGTTGCAAACATTTCAAACTGTGTTTCGTGTGAGAGATGTGATGATGATGACAGATGTGAAGTGTTTATTTACCTTCTCTCTGTAAAGCTGCTGAAGTTTCTCCTCTTGTGTCCTCACCAATTTATCCTGCTCACACAACCTGCTAAGTTTAGTCTGAAGACAAAAACAGTAAAGAGTTGTGAGCCACCGTGTATGTAGCATGGAGCATCATGTCGTTACGAGAGTACAACAGTGAACTTACATCAATGTCTACCTCTTCTGGCATACATGTATAGACGCGTTCCCTGTAGTCTTCTGGACTCAACTGTGAAGAAAGGCAGAGCATTAGACAGAAACACCAAATGTGTACATATATATCAGAATCTGGAGATCTAATGCAGTGTCATGACAGGGCTCTCTCAGAGCCACAGGATTTGTCCTTGAGTGGAAACTCATATTTCACTGAATCAGACCATCTAAGTTAGTAAACCAACAGTAGGACAGCAGCCAGTCTAAACACAGATTCTGGTGCCTCGTGTTTCATCACCCACAACCGTTTGTCTCCATCAGCACAGCGCAGTGGTTTTATTGGAAATGCAAGGCGAAGGCATGTTAAACAATCTTGCTTTCTAAACTCTGGAGTCAGCACATACGCTGTGTCCACCAACTCTGTTTATCTCCAGCACCTGCTCTGCAGCTAATTGGTCCAGAAGGACTCTGCCAGTCCAGTAGCTGCGGTCAACTGTGTGTGTGTGTGTGTGTGTGTGTGTGTGTGTGTGTGTGTGTGTGTGTGTGTGTGTGTGTGTGTGTGTGTGTGTGTGTGTGTGTGTGTGTGTGTGTGTGTTGTGTGTGTTGTGTTATGGCTAAGTGCAATATTACTTAAAGATATTCCCATATTAATGACATAACCACAGAGCTTCTTGGGACTTAACTCACAGCCGTAATGCTCAGAACAATTAGTAGCAGTTTAGTTACTTAGTCAAGGCTAAAATACAGAAAAAAGCAGTTCAGTGGAAGAGCGTGTTGCTGTTACTTCTACACTCGTTTGCACTTTATCAATGCCCGTGTTTCTTATATGACAGCACCTGCATTTTTGTAGTTACAGAACCAAAAGAGAAAAACTCATCCTTTATCCACTTGTATTAAAAATCATTCATCTAATTATTTTAAAGATTAAGAAAACACAGTGCTCAACCTGGAGGATATTATTTCAACTGCATTGGATCCCATGTTTCCAGAAAATCCATTCATCACATTATGCGTCATCATTCATTCACTACTCTGAATCTAAAGATACATGTGCAGTCTATGAATATATGGACAGTGACATATTTCTTTTAATATTTTGTGCTTGTACTTGCATTGAATATGAAATGACACACTGACTAAACAGGCCAAAGTGCCAACTGTCAGCTTTAATTCACATCCCTATTCCTTACCTACTGATCTCTCCCCCCCAAAAAAACAAAAGATAAAATTAAGGCAGAAGTGTCTTCTGCAATCGCCTAAACAAAACTCTCTCCTTTGCAACAGAAAAAGAACCCCGCTGATGGAGGAGACAAAGAAGACAGGGAGGGAGAGTGATAGAAACCGAGATAAAATAAGAGTGATTGTGTCGGTTGGTGTTGTGTCAAAGTTTGACGTGTATCCTCTTACCATTGGGACTTGAGCTGGCCAACCAAAAACCAACATTCTTTCTCCTAGATCAGATAGTAACAAAACCTGTTGACTCGTTAATACAGAGATCAGGATTTCTAGGTTTGCGACAGCAGTGCCAACAGTAATACCACAGAGAAACACTAGGAGGGGGGAAGAGCTGAAAAGTTGCCCATTTGTGCTTTAACATTGATGTTTTCAAAATCAAATGTGCTGGGCTACAGAGCCAAAACGACAAGAAATGACACACTGCCCAAATACTTTTAGACTTCACTGTATCCAAACACTCCACCCGCACTCGTTCACGCACACACTTTCCTTCACACCTTTTTCCTCAGTGGAACCAGACAGTACAGTTAAAGCAGGTGGGACCTGAGCACCACATGGCATTCAACACAGAACATGCAGACTCTCCCACAGCTCAGGGAGCTTCACCGTGGTGTTGTGTGGTGTGGATTACAAGTGACATGGGGAAGAGAAGGAGGAGGAGGAGGTAAGGGGGAGAGACAGACTTTTAGCAGCTGAACAGGTGGGAATGCAGCTGTTGCCGGGGCTGGTACGCCGATGAATGAGTGGGAGGGGTGAGGGTGTGCGGGGGCGGTCTCCGGCGGCACTTTTACACCTCGAGAGGCGGTCTCAAAAGTGGCAAAAGTGATGTCATAGCCATCGTCACACACAAGCCGGCACTCTTTATCCTTTCCACCCGCAGAATGACAAGAGGAGGGGGGAGTAATGCAGACATGTAAAAAGAAAGGAGACTCTGCCTCAAAAGATATCTGTCTTCATCTTCAATGTGCTTCCCTTGCCATACCAGGCAGAGAGTGCACAACTAATGCTCAAGTGTCTTAAACCACTAAATTCTTACTTGGCATTACTTTGATATTTTCCTGTAATCTTCTAAAAGTTAAAATATATAAATATTTCCACTAATGTACTTAAATTTGGCATAAAAACATTCCCCTACAATACTTTTTTCACAGAAAGACAAAGTATTAAGTAATACACTGGACCGAGAAGTGACACATTTGGCAACACAGAATTAAGTCACACTAATTAAGAGTCCCTCTGACAGGTCCAGGTGGCTCTGCTAATGAGAGGGAGCACATTCTGCAAAGGGTTATGAAAAATCACACACTAACCTTCACTGGTTCCAGACAAAAGAGGGGTAAATCCGAAAAGCTTCACTACCTAAGTGATCTGGGTGCAACCACAGCTTTAGCCTTTGATGTAGGACAATCCCACAGATAGCCTTGTTGTTTTCTAAGCAACTTCTAGTGGAAACTATATCCAGCCCAGAGAGTGAGGAAGGAATTTGACTGAACAGTGAAGCATACACATCATACTACTCTTTTATAAGTCATGCTCATACTGGCATGACTTCTCAGAATAAGAGAACAGTCAAAAGCAATGGATGAGGAGGTGCTGGCGATACAAACAATACAAGGAGACCAGTCTCAAGATGCCATGAGGACTTGGACACCGGAGGAGGAGCATTGCACGACAGACCAAAAATAACAACAGCGACTGGTGGTGAGGATGAGGCGGAGCAAAGCCTTTGGCTGGCCTTACTTGCTGGTAAAGTTGAGGCCTTGGGGCAGAGTTCTCAATCAAAGTGTGAGTCATGACGATTAAAGGGTCATTTTCCTTCATCTAGTCGAGTGTGGAGAGGAGCGATACGGCAAGTGTCAGTTTATAGCTTCACTTCAGAGACAACATCGACAACGTTGTTACAACCTCACTTGATCTCTCTCAAGAAGCAAACACAAACATCCAGAGTGGACAGGGATGGAGACAGCAACGGGAACCAAAAAGACACGCTTTACAAACAGGATCAGGAAGACATTGTGGAGCAAAGCTCTAGGATGCTTACTTATTAGCAGTGGAAGTTGCTGTTTAACTGTGATGTGGTTTAATTACGCCAATATAGCAGCAGTTTGGTTGTGATCTGTGCAGTGCAGCAGATGGTAACTGTTAAGCCTTGAGACTTTAGTTTTCAGTCTGAAGGGCAAAATTACATATTTCTCAAAGGTTACACAAATCTGAGGCTCTCTCATAGAAGTATGAAGTGATTTTCCATAAATTTGTTATTAGAAATACGTTATTGTGCCTCTGTGTGCTTTACATTGCACTTTTGTAATTACTCAAACTCTCAAAGCACTTTAGAGCAATAAAAAAAAAAACAGATTATGAAAGACATGATACACGCCTCTCTATATGCACAGTATATGGAGCACATAAAACTGCCACACCTCCAAATGAAAAAGAATAGAGTGATATCCACATATTAAGTTAATAAAGCTGACAGTGGGTTTAAGATATGTATTCAGACTAATAAATGAATGAACAAGCCCAATGAACAAGCCCATCTAGCCCATCTGAGGCTATAAATGCTGCAGTATGTGACACTGGCTCATGCCATGTAGCTATGCCTATAAAAACTAACATTCTATTAATTAATGATAAGTTACCTAGGCAAACAGTACTGATCAATTTAATCATAGCAAAGCATTAAATGAGTTCAGATCATGACAGGAAGAGACAGGGCCATGCATTCATGCATTACCCCACCTGATTGTCCAAATACATGAGGTTCCTTTGGAGGTGATGCGAGAGAATGTCGTTCTAACGTCAGCAGCAAAAAGAAGAGGGTAGGAAAAAGAGACAACAGCAGAGTAAGACAAAAGAAAAGAAAAGTAAAGACGTCACGTTCTTTCACCAATATTCGCTGCATCTTTCTCTTACTCACACAAACACACATGACACGTACAGTATGCCCAAAGAAAAAACGGACAGAGAGGAAGGCAAGACCAGTCAAGGTGAAGAAAGAGGAAAAGTAACAGAATCAGTTTATTATGGGACATGAAAGAGCTTCGTAATGACCAACTGGACAAACTACAAAGAAGGCATTAAAATGAGGTTTAGATTAGAGCTTAACCAATACTCAATTCCAATATTGCGGAGCTAAAAAATTCAGATATCTAAATACCCATTTATATCAATATAATATGGATATATGCATCTTGATGTCAAGCTACTGAATGACAGGCAAGGAAACAATCTTTGGCTGTAGTGGTAAAGGAGACTACAAATTATGCTAACTAACTAACTAACTAAAAAACAGTGCACAAATAAATATAAACCTAAATCCCTCACATCCACCTGTCTGACCTACATCAGGAACCGTCAAATCTGTAGTCGGATGTCTTAGAAGAGACTTAAAATGCAAAAATCCTGAATTAACATTCACGTATGCCAGCGGCCTTGACCTCTTTAGCTGGCCGTTCTTTTAAGCTCACCACTGGCTTTAAGTTTCATTTCTGGCTAACGTCTGTCTGGACTATTCAGGGTAGTAAAATTACAAATCTAATGAATGAATGAGCTATAAAAAGTAAGATGCTTGTTGCAATAAAAAAAAAAAAAGATTATTTTTGTTTCCAGACAATTCACACATTTTGGGAAAAGTTAGTTCCATAAATACGATGAGTGGACAACTTCAAGCGAAAGCGTGGAGAAAATGCAGACTGTAACGCCTTTCCTCCTTAAATCAGCTGTGTGTGGAAAAAAAGAAAAAAAATCCCCTGGATCCCAATGCATAATGGATGTGGGTAAAGATGGCACACACAGCAGCACACACTAACACACACGCCTGCAGGGGCATCTCTGGGGGCCTGACCTTTGGGTTGTCGCCATCCATGTTAAGTTGCATAAGCTGTGCTACAGTGTGATCCCGTATACTGTTTAGCTCTGCCTGCTGCCGCCGCAGCTTTATCAGCAGCAGAGTCAGTTCCTCAGGCTGCAAGGGAGGGAGGAAGGGAGGCATGTACCACCACAATGAAACAGGGACACACCACAGGGGAAGTGGGAGAGGAAAGGAGAGAACACACCAGGACAGGAGATTTAGAGGTATCAAGCTCCCAAGAGGTGAACAGTTGTTACATCCAGGTACTGAGTTTTCATGCAGCTCAGCACCGTGAGATTATCTAAGGTGCTATTGCTGTCAGCAGCATGCAAGGTCTACACATCCACTCGAGACAGAAGAACAGTTTAGCATTTATTTCAGAATCCAGTTCACACTTTACCAGCTCCATGAGGACATAGCATGTTCGCGGCTCTGACATAAATTCCTGATCTGGCTTAGAGAGTTGTGAGTGACAGGGTTTTTAAGTCTCCACTGATGTGAAGCGAGTCAAAGGAGCTCCTGAAGTGAACAGACCCTAAATCCTACCACTTGGAACATGCATCTGAGTTCTGCCTAAGTCTGTCTTTTAAGGTTTTGTCACAAAGTCTTCTTGGAGGGAAATGAGGGACACAAAGAGGCAGAAAAGGAGGGTAGAAGGTGTTATGAAAATAGACTTGTCGCTCAAAGGAAGTCCAATTAAACCCAAATGTGTAAATGTGCGGAGCCCAAGCTTGACATTACTGGGCTGTGTATTCAGGAAGAAAGTGAGGGACAGAGACGACATGGATGAGGCCTTACTGTTTTGCCTTGGAGAGACTGGGCATTGATAGTCTGGACCGGGATCCCTGCTGGCATCGACCTCCTATCAGGTGGGTAGGCATACTGCAGGACACAATATATTAGTCAAAACCCAGCCAGTAATTTTATACCATGAATTGTTTTAAATAATCATTCACAGCTGATTGCGTCACCAAAATATGAGCAATATTTTGTGGTATTATGTGTTATTTAGTAATTTAGATATTTTAAGTACTGACGTATCCATAGATTTCGGTCTCAACAACATCTAGTGTTTCTGTTACTCCAGATAACCCAAAGTATAGCACATTCTGTCAATGGAGATGGAAACAGTTGAGCACATTCTAACATTGATCATAGAAAAGAGATGTTGCCCTTTATTTCTTTTAAATAAAATGTTTAATATTGCCATGAAATTAACAACTGGCAAGCACCAAATGCCGGTGGATTTCCATTCGGCGAGTAAATCTCTAGAGGCCTCACAGGGGGGTAAATGTTTGTACCAAGATAGTCATATTATAAAAAGCTACTAGAGTCACTATCACGTTTTGATGATATTGCTGCCGTGTTGGTTCTGTCTGAGTCAGAGTTTAACAAACATAAACAGTTCAGCATACATATAAACCGTAGATTAATTGCTAAATTTATCCATCATAGTTTGAAAAATGTTACTGCTACTTTTGAAAATATGGATGCCAAAACTTGGTGCAGAGTTGCAGTGGAAAGATAGACGAGAGAGATGAGTGCTGTGTTTTACTCTAAAGCGAAATTACTTAAAAGTCGTCACTTTCACATCCATTAAGTGAAAGCCTCTTTTTTAAAGTTGTATTCAACATTATACCTTATTATCTCAATGAAAAGTACTGTAATGAACACATATGTGATTCAAAAAAGCTATTTACTCTTTTGGCTGGTTAAGTTAGCTTAGGTGATTTTTTCATCTACCAGTCATTCATCTATTGGTGAATCAAAGAGGTATTTTTAGACACTGCCTGGGAGCAAGTGCTTTTCATTTTAAGTTATGTTGTTAAACCATCGCTTTAGCATTTTAACCCACCTTGCTGATTTGTGGCCTGAGCCGTCTGTCAATGCTCAGGTCTCTTCTATAGACAGGCGAGGACACCTCTGAACGGGCACTGTGCATGTTGTAGGACCGCATCGGAGAGTAGCCACCGTACATGGACAGGGACCCATGGGAGGGCGAGGGGGGGATGGAGTGGCTCGGTGCAGCATGCTCCGACAGGTTGATCATGGTTTTGGGACTGGCCATGTTGCTGTAGAGTCCTGACTGCCTGGTGTAGGCCTGCCTTTGCTGCCACTCAAATAACTGCCACATGGTGTCGTCGCGCATGGAGCGGCGCTTGTCAGACGGCGAGGGACCCAGGGCCTGGTCGTACAACGACGGCGATATGCTGCAGATGCTGTCCCGCTGTGCCATGCTATTCCTGGGCATACTGCAGTAGCCATCGCCATAATGAGGCATATAGGGAACCCGATGGCTTGGCATGTTTCTAGGCAGCGTCTGGTAGGACGTAACACTGGGGAGAAAGAGAACACAGAGGTTGTTATGAGGGAGATAAAGTGATCTTATTTAGCTGCTGAACACAAACTTTGACTTATTGTTCAGTGAAAGTAATTTAGTGGTACTAGCATATTTTAATGAACACAACTTTTTTTGCTGCTTTTATATCTATATTGTTTCACTGGGATTTTAACACCAGCTCTCAAACGAAGAGCAATTTAACTTTCTTCACTACTCTATCATCAAAACCAATGATTTTCTCTTCATGAATAAGAAGCTCTACCTGGAGGGTTCAAAGAGGGAAAGAAGTTGTTTATAGTCAATTAGACTTTGATTTCTCTGCATTTTTATTTTGAAGAACGTCAAACAAAAACACCCAATTAAAATTTGCTCACTAACTCATCCATCAAAGCAATGTCATGTTATGAAAAAGCAGTGGAATATTTTTGATTTGTTATTGCAAGAAAAAAACCCATCTCTAGTCCTCTATTTGGATTCACTCCGGACACTTCACTCTAAAAGATCCTCCACAGGAAAAGCCAGAACCATCCAAGAGACAACAAAACTTTGAAAAGCTCCCCTCCCACAGTGGGTTCAAAGTCAGTGCAGCTGGCAGTGAGAGAGCTTCCCATTGAGACTCCCTGACGGATCGTAGCTGGAACACTCACTGGTCTGTAAAAACCCAGTAGCATTAAAAAAAGTCTTGTGACTACATGGAAACTAAACCTCATTCTGGAAGACATGAATTTAATGACAAACAGAGAAAACAGAACAGAGTGAGAGTGTAAACGCTTATCACAGAGGACTATTACAGAAAAAAAAAGCTCAGAGGATTTGCTGTGGTGATTTTATCCCCGGTCATCTTTTTCATGCGGTGCTCAAAACAGATGTGTGGGTCCAATTTTACAGTAAATTATTCAAACAGTGAGTGTAGCCAAAGAAGCATGGCTGTGTCAAAAGTGAGCACAGGCCAGGCGACAAGAAAATGACAGACAGATAAACATATGGAGGGACAGACATAATGACAGAAGGACGGGTGGGCAGGCAGACAGACAGACACGGTGAGGGAGTAAGTTTAATCTCGACCAATTAAAAATGTGACTCTCACAGCAGGGTCAGTGGCAGGCTGTAACTCTTGCCAAAAGCTCAGCTCAGCTATTGTTTATTCCCAGTTCTACTCACTGGCACACTCTATAGTGTCCATATGAAAGTGTCTGAATCACGGTAAGGAGCCTTTGAATCCTCGGACTTTAAACTGCACAGAATGAGAAAGAAATAGGTCTAAGAAGCTTTGGAAAATCTGAGTCTGCATATGTACTGTATGTGGGCACTCAGATGCTGGAGGAGAATCCCTCCAGTCTAAAGATGCAGGTCAATCACTATTTCTAGATTACACCAAGTTTAGCCAAGTTCCACTTCTTGTTGTGGAAGTAGGACAAGATTGAACTCCTGTGCAATAACCCCAAAACAACTTGTGCTGGCATATTTTCTCTTCCTTCAGCACCCATTTGGGATCACATAATGAAATAATTGCATTATGACATTAATCATTCCAACCTCCTGGTGTCATCATCCTGGCTGCGCCCTCTTTGTGAGCGGACCCACTGCTCCAGTTGCTGCATAGAGCTGGTCCTGCTCAGGCCACGGTCTGGCTCCTGGATGGGACTTCTCCGCGGAGGGGCTCCTGTACCATCAGCTGGACTCTGTTCACCAGATCCATTGACCTGGGGGCCGCGGTGTGTGCCGTCCATTTCTGTCGGAGTCTGCGGCGAGGCGAAGTTAGCCTTGACAGCTGCTGCCTGAGCTGGCTGCAGTTTAATACTGTTGATCTTGGTGAGCGGGCGCTCGCGCTCCGTCCCATCCTTCTGGAAGCCATAGCGCTCAGCGTCTCGCTGCTTCCTTTCTTCTTCTGTTTTAGCGGAGGGGACTGCTGCAGCACGCTCACGGTCCACCTCACGGTCCACCTCACGGTTGCGTTCATTGTTATGGATTTCCGGCTGTGTGAGGGGCGGCCTGTGGTTAGCCACATGGTTGATCTCTTGTGGTCCACACTGCTCCACTTTTAGCCTGTCCAACCTGATAAAGATAATGAGGTGTTAGAATGATAACAAGAGGCAATCAAGATACATCAGATCACCTGGCAGAAACGGAAAGGTTTAAATTGGCAGCTGGGATACACATATGTGACCTAAACCAGTAAAGGGAGTTTGAGTAATTGTTTAAAGTATGTAGGACTGTAACAAACATTTTCTCATTGTTGATTATGATGATTCTGTCAATTATTTTCTTGATTAATCCATTCATTTTCTGGTTTACAAAATGTGAAAACATTGTGAAAAATCATAGTTTCCCAAAGCCCTAGATGACATTCTGAAATGACATGTTTTGTCCACAGAGTTTCAGTTTACTGTCATAAAGGAGTTAGGCAACCAGAAAATACTCAGTTAAAGAAGCTAGAATCAGAGAAGTTGACCTTGTATTTAATGGATTACCCAAACTGAATAATAGATTATTATGAAGTTGGTGATTAATTTATTACTTGATGACTAATTGATGAATCCATGCAGCTACATTTGTAAACTCTTTTAATAAAAGGGCAATTCTAAAAAAAAAAAAAAAAAAAAAAAAAAAAAAAGTGCGAAGAAAATGGGTGGAGTAGCACAATGTTTCCTCCAGCTGCCAGAGGAGGCCATGCGTGTAAAAGGAAATCAGATATCTCCAATAAAACGCTGCCTCTGCTGGGGCACATCTCAAAGGTGCTGCTCAGACTCTGGTAATTCATTTGCCGCTCCTTTTTGCCCTTCTCTAGTAGACCTATCTACAGCTCAGTGGTCCTTAGGGAGGTCTCCTGAGGTAATAGACACCACGACTTCTTGGCCTTAGCAAGACTCAAGGTCACAGCTTCAAAGTTTAGCAAATTCCCCTCAGCAGCATGGCTCACTGGGTTAGCAATAAGAGGGTAGTAGGAGCGGCATTCCTTCAGAGTTTCCACTTGTATCCTTTTAAATAGCCGCACCAGTCATGTAATGTCTTCTCCAGCTTCTGTGGCTCCACCAGCCCAGTAGAGCACACATTTAGCCTTCTAAAAGTTCCGTGTGCATTTAATCAGACTGTTTGTAGGATCAAGGCTACTGAATCTTGTTCTGTTTTTACAATACCCACCAGCTTAAAATATGAAAATATGGGATAAAATTCAATACTGATTTAATTGACAATGTTGAAACTAGTATAGCCTTAAGTCTAGATGGATATAACAGTGCTATTATTCTATATAGCCTTAAAGCAGCATCACAGTGTCCAATTTAACAACGCATTTCAGTTGATTTCAGGCTCTACTGCTCTGTGTAATTACAAAGCACTTTACCATTACGCCTCTGCTCGCCAATGTAAAAGGAGGGCATTAGACAGGCAGGCTGCCAAATGACAGACATTTACCACTGTTTAAAAAAAGGCAGGAAAAAAACCCCCTCTCCCATTGAGTCAGTGATCCTGATCAGCCAGCACAGCTGTGCAGAACATCCCCTGAACCACCTGTAACATGCAGTCACGGCGCATCTTTGCCCACATACACATCCGTCCTTGTGTATGTTTCTCTGTAATAAACTTTGACAGTAAAAATAGTAACACAATATTCAAAAGAGTCACTGCTTCTTTAACAAACACACAGAGTGGAGATGTCAAACACTCATGCTGAATTGTTGCTTAAGAACTTAACAGGCTTAACAGAGGGATTGAAAAGCAGTTGCTTAAAGTACAATTGCTGAAAAAATAAATCAGGGAGAATGAACCAAGGAATTCTAAGTCAATCATACTTGTTCTAAGAACTGTCCTAGATTTGGCCTTTTTCAACTTCTTTTTTTCTCTGTTCAAAAGCATAAACAACCCACTGCAATCTCAAAATTTCAAATGAAATGCAGGCTCTCTGTAAAAATGTCTCTTTTACTGATGCTCTTACAAACCTTTTGACCGGCTCTGCCTGCACCAGTGCAGCTTCTGTCATTACTTTCATCCACGACTCCATCTCTTTGGCTGTGTCAGTGCAAAAATAGTATGTCCGCATGTTGGGATGTGTCGCCTGTTTTGACAATGGACAGGATCAGGGACAGGAAGGGTGACACACAGAAAAAGTAACCTGAAAGAGAAAGAGACAAGGTTCAAATCAACTGAGATCATAACCACTTAACCGGTTAATAAAGGAATTCTGCTTTATGCAATTATCAATAAAAAGGTTCCAAAATATTTCTTAGCAATGGGTCACCTTGCTTGAGTTTCATGCATAGCACTAGATTAGGGCAGTAAATCTGCCACAATACTGTAGGACTTACCATGCAGTGCATTGTATGGCAGACGCAGTGTTCCACAGTTGCTCTATCCGCTTGCAGTGAACCAATTTATTGTTAAACCCAGACACAGAAAGAAAAAAACAGAATGTTTAGTGAACAACCTCAATATCCTGTTTACCAATTCCTGAAAAACAAATAAAGCCCTGTTACCACTCCACCTACTTCAGAATAATCTTGAGAAATGAGCTTAAACTTTTAATGAGAGAGCCACATCAACAACGGACAGGAAAAGTTAAGAATGAAAAATATGCAGTCAAAAAGTCATCCCATTGCTGACTGTTAACTGAAGAGGCCAGGCTTGCTCTCGTGTTTCTCTCTTTAACTCAGCTTTCTCTCTTTTCAGCCTGAGACTAAGTTGGAAAAGGAGTGGGCCGTGTGGTTGGCGAGACCTTGAGCAGACTCCCCGGCGTCTGTGTTTGGCTGTACTTGGCAGGTCAACTTTGTTGTCTCTTAGGGTTTATGAAGGACCCACAGTCAAATACTGTACACACCACTGAGATCCCGTTAAATGTGCCTGTTGCCCTGAAACTTGGGGTTTCCGAGTCAAGTACGAGTATTGCAATGCTCTACTTCCCCAGCGCAGGCATTTAACTGTTGGCAAGCATTTACTTTGCTTCAGGAGTGTGCACAAGTTTTCACTGTCAATCAAACATTATTACTCGAACAAAGCTTTGCTAAACCAAAGCAGACCTAGAAGGTGATTTATATGCTTAAGAAAACACTCACTTTCAAACAGCATACCAGTGATCACAAATACCATTTGAGAGCTTTGTAGATTGAGCTCTTACCATCTTATGCTATAAGAGCCAGTGCTTTACTTTTCTACCCTTGAAATGTACTTAACCATAGAATGTGCAGTCTAACAAAGTTTGACAGGAATGAAAACATGCTCTGACCTTGAAGGCATATTTTCTGTTAATGTGATCATCCACAGACAGCATGGATATATGAAAGCTCGGTAGGAGGATGCTGCCAAGGATCCCCTCCTCTTTTTCATCTGCAGAGAAAAACCAACACAAAACAATGTATTAGAAGCTATTTTTGTCAGTCAACTTTAAGTTTACCATGATACCACACTAAACTCTGTGGAACACAAAGGAAGGTCAGACAAACCATGTGGATTGTGACATAAAACTAAAAGGGGAGTGTGTTGGTCAGATCAGCAGAGTCCAATCAGCAGAAAAGACGAGCATTGATTCAATGTCCGATGTAGCTAGGCTGCTCTAATCCTCATTAAGTTCGCAGACAGGGCTCAACATTGACAATGGAGTACTCTCAACAGGGGGGATTAGATTGAGTCCCGAGTTTTAAGCAGAGAATTGCTTAACCTCCTAATTTGATGTAAGCAATCTGTGCTGCTTACCCAAAACAGTGTAGGAAAACAAAATATATCAGGGAGGTCACTGCTGCAGCCCCATATGTGCATTTGCTCTTTCTGTTTGGTGTGTGTGCATGTTTGTGTTGACTATAGTTATGTAAAAGTATGGCTTGGATATGGTTATATATTGTGATGTGACATAAATGTTGTGCTCTCCTGGTTTTAAAGGCTGTATTGAAGAGATGTACTTTAGCAGACTCTTCTCCTTGTTTTATATACACATACTGATGATTTAACAAAAATCATTGCTTCAATATTTCTGAATGCACCAATATTGTCCCATATTCATATCAAGGACATAAATATCACAATATTTGATTCTGTGGTCCGGTCCGAGAAGAGTCTAAAAATATTGTAAGGTGTGAGCAATATTTGGGGAACAACTGGTAGATGGTCAGCAATTGGCACTTTAGAAAGGTGAACTGTTTGCCCTGGAGCTGATGTTCAGGATTGATCTAGTTGCCAGCATCAGCTAAACCTGCTGCCCACTGGCTCTGCATTTATTAATTCATCAAGTCTCTGCCTCTCTCTCTCTCTCTAACACACACACACACACACACACACACACACACACACACACACACACACACACACACACACACACACACACACACACACACACACACACACACACACACACACACACACACACACACACACACACACACAATTCAGCTGATCAGCACAGGCTAACATTGTGGGAGATCCTGAGCGCACATAATAGTCTGATAACTACAGCAGATAGCAGTTGTGTATAGTTGAGGGGCAGCACAGTTCATGACCTCTCTGCCCACTCTCTGCTGATGGATAGATTCTCAACATAACCGTCTGGATAAAGCCTTTGGGTCTGCTGCTGTCTGTGGCTTTTGTCAGTCAGTGGGCGGAAAGAAGGCAACAGGACTGGCAGACACTAGAAATAACACAGACTAGATGTCATCCCGATCAGCACAAATGATGACTGTATCCGCATCAAGTAAGCAGGGGGCATCGGGATATGTGGACGTGTGCCAGGATAGACTTATATTTTCTTGGTCACTGCAGCCTAACAGTAGACCTATTCTACATTTACCATACGGCCTCAATGATTCACAGTATTCATTTCATTTTTTTTTAATTTTTTTTTTTTAAATAGGAAACATCTCAAATGTTCTCTGGAAACAGCTGTGTCAATATTTGACATGAACATTAGTTCTGCCTGAGAGAGGCTGACATGGCCAGTCAACAGCATCTTATAAAACAGATCACATAAAACACCTGCAAGTATATTCCTACTATAATAAGGAGAAATAGATTTTAAAAATTGAACGGAAAACATTTTAAACTGGATTGGGAGACCATATCCATGATAAAACATTGCTCAGATTAGGACCGATGATGAATGAGGTTCTATGGTCTATCTAAACAAATTTGCTGATTCAAATTCAGTCAACATAGACATTTTTATGACTTGGTTATGAAAGTATGGGTTGTCTTTATTAAATTTCAGAACCATATAAATAATACTCATATTCAGAAGGATGATGGAAGTGATAATACAAGTGGTCCCTCTAATGTGGAATTGAAAGAGGATCTTTAAATAGCTGCAACTTAAATTGTGTTTACAGCAACTGAAACCGCAACAACTTTGGAAACTTACTTATAACTTCACATTACTGTGAAGTCTAATTGCTGCTTTGCTTCCCATTCAACATGATCAATGCGCCCAAGCTTGGTTAAAGCCTTGCTTGACTTTGCTTGGGGGGGAAAATAATCTCTCCAATAGCATATCAGATGACAGGAGAGCCATTTCAATTAATATGTCTCCCCTGTTGGTCCTGAGAGGCTGCTTACCACAGCGACTTGGGTCCAGACATATTAACACTCGCCGGAGAGCAGCTTATGGCTCTGAAGGTCATGGCAGCACTTTGAAGTGCTAATCGAAAACTGCTATTGTTGTAGTCAGTGCTAGACTAATAAAATATGTTGGTGGACTCACCTCTGTAGTAGAAGAGGCACAGGTCAGACAGCACAAACCACCTCTTCTTCCACAACTTCATTCCTGTACTGTCCTAAAAAGTAACCAGAGGAAGACGGCACAGTTACTCCACAAGTTAGTAGGTCATATTGATAACATGTTTATGTAGAAAGGTACAGAATAAAAGTAACTATTTTCCTTAATAACATTATGATGATTTTGAATTGACAATTACATTTTTTTTTTTTTAATTGAAAAGAATTCTGACGGTTGGTTCCACCTTCTAACAAGGTTTGAGAGTCAGTAGTATAATGCCATTGATATCAAGTGGTATCTGTGTTTCATCAACGATCAAGAGTTTTGGTAGATGCCAGCAGAAATAAAAGGCAAATATGTCTAAGTTCTACATTATGTGCCCCAGCAAACTATACGCTAACATTAGCTAGCTAGCGTTAGCGATGTTAACATTAGCCACTGATGGCAATGTTACTTTTAGCTTGCTAGTGTTAACAAGGTCTACATTAGCTAGTGTTGGCAGCATTAACGTAAGCTAGCATAAGCAACGGAAACAACTGGCAACCACACCAACGTTTTTACCGCATGAAGTGCAAATTTTACGACACACAATTTTACATATTTCCAACAATTTATTTGGTTCAGAGAAAGCATTTGATTTCTGGTTTGGAATAAAGAAAATAAAGACAGCGCTCCACAGTGTATAATTTCAAACAAATAAACAGCCTTCACTTTTAAAAAGTATGCTGTTCAACAGGCAACAAAAATAAACCCCATTTGCTTAAGTTGTTATTTGGTATCAAAGTTGTGTGATCAAAGGGGGTTTCAGGCTGCTGCTTAAAAAGGATGGAGGGTGAGGAAAAGGACAATAACTCCCCCGTTTGCTTTATTGGAAAACTTCACAAAAGGGGGGGGGGCACATAACAACTCTGTCATTATGGTCAAGCAGCATGTGGGCTGCAGTCTACTTTTAATGGAAATTCACTTCCATGAACCAGCATGTTTAACACATCAGTACCAAAAAGTCACAATGCCAGGTGCCACAACGGGGGCACATAAAAAAACTAACATACAGATTCAGACTTCTTGTGTGCATTGATTCTGCACCTTCCCTCCATTCAATGACAGTCTTAACCACTTATTTTACAAGGTGTTGATGAATAAACTTTATCAAAAGTTCTGTCAGATCTCACCCTGTTCGGGCGGGAAAAGAAAAACGAGGCTTTCACCATCACATCAATCACTGTGGCATTTTGCTCTCCCATTGGATCAACTGAAGAGCTGCAGCTTTTACTCAGCCAAGGACCTCAATAGCTTCCAGGTTTCAATGAGGCAGGGAAATAAAAGTGCAAATCCAGCTTTTATTCCTTGTAGCAGATTTGTGAGTCTTTTGCTTGATCTACGTCACCCTGATTGAGGTCCCCAAAGAAATAGCAGCTGGCAGCTGTACTAAAGGAAGCCATCATGTGTTCACAAAGCTGTGCCGGGAGGCTGCAATCAAAACTAAATGAGTCTCCCACTTAAGGAGCATGAGAGAGTCCTGTCTGGCCAAGAGCTGCCTCAAGCACCCCCTTTTCACCCTCCTGTAAGTAACCAGGGAGCTGTGATGAGGGATTGGTATTTAAACAGTGCTTGCACTGGATGACTGGCTGAGCAGAAACACTGGACAAAGAAATGCCCAGATCCTGTGAGGCTTCAAAAACCTGCCTTTGTGCTCATCTTAAGCTTGCTGCAAATCTTACAGAGAGAGGGAGACCTTCACCTTGTTCTGTGTGTAACAAGGAGGAAAACTGAATAAAAATAAAGTTTACATTCACAAAATGACCTCCTGTGCTAAGCTAAACTCATACACTCATTCCAAATATCCTCTCTAAATGTCAGTTACATAAAAAAATACATTTTAAAAAAAAATGGCTTAAAAAGACAAAGACACAATTAAGTTCTAAAAATATGTGTATAACATACGTAACAATTTGCAGATAAGTAAACAAACAAACCTGTCTTTTATATCATTTTTGTACCATAATAAGTTATCTCCTGATGCTGTGTGATAAATATAGCACTGAATAAGCTTTCTATTTGGTTTTGACATTTTCTTTTTAAAAAGGACCAGTGTAGAGGATTTAGTATCATTGAGCTGTGTGGTTGCAGATTGCAACCAAATGATCATCTCTCATCTCACCCTCCCCTACGGTGGCCACTAACAAGGCAAAAGGCCCTCTCTAGAAGCAGTGTGGTTTGTCCATTCTGGGCTACTCTATACACAACATGGAGTCTACCATCCCTCTGGGCATATGAATTGCTCATTCTAAGGTAACAAAAACAAAATGGTTCTAGTTTTGGGTGATTATAAACTAATGAAACCATGAATATTATATTTCGGTCCATACATTTCCATAATCCTTTATGCTAATGAAGTAAGGATTTCATTGCTGTGTGTGCACTATGAATGGTCTAAATTCGGTTTAACAACAGCCTAAAGCCATGCTAGCAGCTCTGTGAAACTGCACACATGTGCCAGATTTCATGGTAGTGTATCCAATAGTTGAAGAAACATTAAGAAGGAATTGGTATTTTGTGCGATTTGGCGCCACCAGACACCAATGAACCCCTTACAAGACACTGTACCATCAAAAATGATGTTGAAGCTGCTTTTTTAAGGTAAATAAGTAATACAGTTCTGCTTTATTGAGACATTACGGTCTTCACAGACAGCCCATGCCATCTATAAAGCTTAAGGGTTAGCATGGCTAAAATGTATGCCAAGTTATCCACTCTGCTTCTCTGCACATCATATGTTTTATCGGTCATATCATTTTACTCACCTGTTTATAAAGCCAGTTTCTCTTGATTACCGGGGCACTGGGATTCCTCCTGATAGAGTTGGATCTCTTCCCAAAGTTATGAATTTTTTTGGAAGGTCTTGAGGGCTAGAAATACAGGAGGGAAATGAGTAAACAGCAAAGTGAACACTTTTCTAGACTTTCTCAAATTCTTTAAGGCATTAAAATATAACATGCTGATAATCCTTTCTTCAAGTGTGTCACTCACTCTTCCTGCTGGGCTGCTGCTGGGGTTTGCAGCGTAGTCCGAGCTGCCTGTGTAGTTGGAGGCCTCACTCATGGTGCTTAGCGGACGGTCCTTTTTATCATTCGTCGGCACTTTGGGGGCAGATCTAAACAAACGACACAGAGCATATATGAAGATCACTGGTCAGAAATATAGAGATCCAGTTTACGCCAAAGGCCTCAATAAAAAAGAAGAAAATAGGAGGAAGCAGACTTTATTGTCTGTTCCCTGAACATTTGTCTGAAGTTCAAACTCTCTATATAATGAGATCTCAACATGGGCCTATGAATCAAGCCAATTACTCCCACTATGTCACTGCAGATACATTCCCAGTCCTGTCACAGCTTTAAATGGTCTGTAGAAGTCTGCCTAGCACACTGAAGTGCAGCAGGGAATCAGGTCAGGATCCCTCTAAAAACAGCTTTCAAAAGAAAAAGTTTAAACTGAAGTTCAATACATTTGTCATAGGACAGAACACCTTGCAAAATAAGTTGTTTCTGGCCCATGGACATGTCCTACATTCTTTAGGAAGTGAACAATGTTGTGGTCTAGAGAAAAAAAAAGACAGGGAAACCAGAGTAGAGCAGAAATACTGCAGCAGTGAAACAAGTGTTTTCTCCCTGATGTCCCGGTTTCAGGTCACAGAATAAGGACAGAAACTACCAACCCTGCACTGCGACTTCCATCTCACATGCCGATTTGATCAATAATCTAACAGTCATATATGTCAGATTATATGGTGCATGGTTCAGCATAAAAGAGACACGTTTGATAGTCAGTCAATTTATTCTGTATCCATTTTATCTACTCCCCCTTTAATCAATCTTTCAATCTATCCATCTGTAAGACGCGAAGGCAAAATTAGGAACACTTTAAAAAAGGAAACTCATTTTCGAACAGTTTAACAGTTGAAACTCCATGCTGTTAAACTCAAGGTGCACAAACATGAAAAAGGATCACAAGGGATAACATCAGCTCAGCTCACAACAGCAGGCAACACACACGGGATTTTCATTCCCTTGCAGATACTGATACGACCTGCAGACCCTTCAAAACAATGACGAGACAAAACAACGACAATCACAGACTGATCTTGTCTTACCTGCATTTAGAGGAGTAATTAAATGCTTTGTTAAAAGGAACATGTCACTTTTACTTACATGAAAGAGATTTTTTCTAATAATCAGGAGATGGAGAGGAGATTATATATATATATATATATATCTATATATATATATATATATATATATATATATATCTATATATATCTATATATCCACCTTTATCTATCTATATATATCTATATATATATATATCTATATATCTATATATATACATATATTATATATATATATATATATATATATATATAGATATATATATATATATGTATATATATATATACATATATTATATATATATATATATACATATATTATATATATATATATATATATATATATCTATATATATATCTATATATATATATATATATATATATATCTATATATATATATATATATATATATATATATATATATATATATCTATATATATATATATATCTATATATATATATATATATATCTATATATATATATATATATATATATATATATATCTATATATCTATATATATATATATATATCTATATCTATATATATATATATATATATATATATATATATATCTATATCTATATCTATATATGTATATATATATATATATAAATAAAGCAACTCATTGGGGTAGGCAAGTGGGTGACTAATGCTCTCTCCAGCTGAAAAGCACACAATTTCCAAGTCTAAAATAGCTGCTTGTGCACAGTGATGAGTGGCCAGTGAGATTTGCCTTCTTCTCCATCTAATGAGCTCACTTCGGAAAAAGAAGCTGCAAGGAGGTTCAGCACTTCCAGTAACGGGCGAAATCCTAAGTGAACCATAATCAATGGTGTGTCGACATGCCAGCAAGACACAAAGCTTGGGAGGCGTGGAGAAAGTGAACCGGCTTTGTTCTTAGAGAGAAAATTGCTCTATTTGGTCAACCAACCATTTCCAGGGCTCTGACCTGCAGTATGTCTGTGTGGGCTGAGGCTGTGGTGAAATTACTTTTTCGCATGACAATGAATCAGCATGCAGTGAAATCGAAAAGTAGTGAGCACTAATACAAAGTAGTTGTTAATACTGAATTAATGCAAAACAAACAAAGCCTTGATGATGTGAATTAGAGCTGATGCAACTAGTCGATTAATCACATCACATTAATTGACATCACATTGAGTTGTGGCACATTTGACAACAATGACAAGTATTATTAGTTGAAGCCCTGATGAGAAGTTATAAGACATTTCTTCACTCCAAACCATTCCCAATCAGGGCATCGCCAGTATTTATTTCTTAAACACGATGCACACATGCAATGGCGACCACCAAATGCTTCACGGTTAGATTTCAAAACGACACTTTGGTCAAACTGGTTTCCTCTGAAATGTTTGCATGAAATTCCACATGGATTGTGTCACTGTTCCTACCAACAACATGCTGTGTCTGTCTGCTTTAAATTACTATTGTTAAGGATGGGGCCAGCTCACTGCGGATATGGATATATGACTACCATGTACAGTATAGACACATTAGTAGTTGTAGCAAAATACCAGAGCTCAACAATAACAATCTTTGTATGTAACATAGCTCATAGCTCATGTCACCAGCAAAGTCAATAAATCTCAAAACAAATCATGAAAGTGCCAACAAGTAGTCAATCCTCTAAAATAATTCAAATAATTACTACATCTACCCGCAAAGCCAGGATAAGAAAATGTAATTTGGTAAAATGTTGACTCAGTTATAGTTTAGTTTAGGTACAAATGATACAGTGCAGGTTTACCAAGCACGCATGCTTTTTAAATGAAGTGCAATCTAACTGCAAAGAAACAATATGGACAGGTTGCATGTTCATCAAAGAGGCAACACATAGTCAGGCAGACAAGCACACTTAATGTGAAACCCAGGTGGCTCCCAAGTGACTTTTATGCTTTTGGTCTGCAAAGGAAACGAAGAATATGCCAACAACACACTTCGAGGCCCACAGATGCCAAATTTAAAGAAATTCTCTGTCACATTTGTTGGGGTCTGTACCTGACCAACATGTTTTCATGTGGAGAACATAGATTTGTAGGCTGGGACATGTCTGTGTTGTCACAGCTAAAAGTAAAAAAATTAAAAAAAAATTAAAAAAAAAGCCTTGAGAGCTACAAGGTTCAACCAGAAAAAAAAACTTCCACAAATTAGGACTAACCAACATGTATTAAGTGCCACATCTCTGTCTGCTCCTGCATGGATTTCTGTGTGCCTGTGAGCGTCTGTGTGTGCAAAAAGAGTGATGAGGGATTATACTGCCAGTGAAGCTTGGCTCTCTAAGCACACTGGGGGGAAACACTGAACTGAGTGGCTGAGGGTGCATTTTAAAATGACCACACAGCATTTCTAAAGAAATAAGGGTGCTTTCAAACACTTTTGTTTGCTGGTGAACCTGACCTTTATCTTTTTTTTTAACAAACAAAAGATTAGAAGACAAGGCAAGCACACATAGACCAAGATATCAGTGTATACATTCATCACACAGTCCACAGATGCAACGTAGCAGAGAGCTGGGTGATAAACTAAAAGTGTACTGACAACAATACAACATATCAATCTGCTTGACATTGTGTTCTATTGAAGTGTGATGATTTTCAAGAGTTGCCCCCTCAAAACACTACAACAATAAGTCAAATTCTCACCTTTGCTCTAAATTAGCAAATGCATGGAATATGAGAGCTAATCTTCGGCAGTTGGTATATTTAAAACATAATTATTCAGTAGGTCTTACTCTGGATAGATCTGAGGAACCAAATTTTGAGACAAACTGAATTTCTATCTGTTGTGGTTTCTTGTTGAATCACTGAAGGCCGGCCTGTTTTTTTATTGAATTCCGGAGTATTTGTCTTTAGTGAATATCATTTGAACTTGCCCAACTCCAACCTTCACAAAGCCATAAGGATAAAGTCAAAATGTTGTTGTCAAGTCCCCTTATCTTTATAAAGAAACATTAAAAATGAAAATAACACTTAACAGGCCATAACAACAATGATCTGTTGATCTTTACAAATCCAAATGCATTTGTCTCACAATCAAATCATGACTTTAAAGTCAAAAGTGATTTAGACAATCATGACACCTCTATTTTCTACTATTATGTTGTATCATATTCATTTTCATTAATATTTATAATCATTTTATTGAAATGTACTGTCAGTTTATAGGCATCAAGTAAAACTGTAAAATCATCATGACATTAATTTTTGGTCGTATCACCCAGCTCTAGCATAGCAAAGGAACAGTCAGGACTCTTACCTGCGTACATGTAGTCTGTACATCCATAAGGGACAGAGCATGAAGGGGTGTTCACAAAGTCAAGGTTTTTTTGTCTAAACAAACTGGATAGATAACTGAGGTCTGCATCATAAAGTACACCCTGTAACCAAACATGAGTGCAGATTTAATGCTTCCGAAGACATCAGTAAACCGCTAACACAGTGGACTGAATGGCAGTGACACAAAAGATCTGTCCAGAGGCTCAGTTTTCATCAAGGATGTAGAGCTTGACCTTCAGCTTAAGAAAAGTGAGTAATGATCTCCCTGTGGTTAGTTGTTCATGAAGGTTTAGAGGAACACAACAAATGCTTCAGACAGTGAAGTAAGTAAAGTGCACCTTACAGGACATAACAAGTCTCCAGGCAAAACACTCACAGTGTGTTGGTTGTGTGCAACAACAAGGATTATTAACAGATAGACACATTCAAGTGTTTTACATATCAAACAAATGTGGAGAACACACATTTAACCATTTTCACCAACGAGTAGATTACCTGCTAAATGCTGGATGACACAATTTTCCACAATTCACACTACAAAACAGAGGAAAGACACATTTGTTCAGAATGAAATCTCAAATGTTTTGACAAAAGAGAAGTTCGAGGTGAAGACAAGCTGCATATAGGCGGTACACAGTGTTTTATGTAGTGAATCTATCAATTTAACCATATTTTAGACAGTCTGAACCCTGAATGCTAATATTCCACTTCCGATAAACTTGAATAGAGGCTACTGAAAGAGATTTACACCCTGACTCCCTATTATATTAGTGTGGTGGTATGGAGTAGTAGTTTAACCACGAATTGTTTTCACATTAAAATCATTTTATGGAATACCTCTTGTTTCATGTTACAAAGCACGGACTATAAAAAAAGAAAACGACAATTACTTTCTTTTTGCTTTGCTTGTAATGGTTAGCACTGATTAGTATCCCAACCCTGGATTTACGAGTGGATGATGTAGACAGAATTTGCTAAAACAGTTCGTGTAATTTTTGCTAGCCGCAACAGCATCTGCTGGTAACGTTTTAACCTTCACCGTCCGTGTGTGTGCATGCGTCATCATGGCAAAATTTGATCTTGGAGACACCTAATGTAGTGGGAACTATCACAGAAGCAGTTTTGAGTACTTGGCATAAGTTGCATGCAAGGTTTTTACGTCTGTGATAAGGTTTTGTCAACGTAATACAATTACTACCATGCAAGATGCAGTCATGAAGCTTTGCAGGTGTGCAGTTGAGATAAATATGAAGGCTGAATGTGAAGTAGGGTGTGGTCCAACTCCAGTGTAGTGAGAAGTTATACGTCACAATGTTGAACGATGAACATGTTGACTGTAGTATACTGTTTTGCCAATATATCATGAGAAAATAGTACGTTTTCTGGTATATTGTGTACAAAAGTAATCTTGCAAATTAGACACCTTAGAGATATTTTGTTACATAAATACACACACACCAAACATCATTATTGCCTTTAAAGGTTTAATACATCCAGTAATATTAAAAGGCATACCATTATATAAACTGCATGGTAAATAAATACTATTTAATACTACTATATAGTGTTGTATCACCCAACCCAGGGGTCAGTTCATGTTTGGTAGACATGTTTTGCACATGAGTTATACAGAAATACTTTCTGTCACTTCAAACATGATCATGTGGAATGCTAAACACAGGCACACATGTAGAGTAATGACAGCAGAGTGCTTAGGCTGACATTCACTGAGGTGGGTCTGAGCCATGACTTGTGCTGTAACTTACATCACAGCGTAGCTATCTAGTTCAAGTTCGAGTGACAGTGTATATCCATTTGCATATGTCATTCTACAATCCGTAAACAATGTTAAAGCAGGTCAGAGCCTAAATGTGTTGCTTAATAAATGCATTTATCCATCTTTGGGTTGAACCTGCACTTTCACAAACTTTAACTGTCAGACTGAACCTTGAATTGTGACAATTGTAACAAGGACCAGGCACTGATTCACCTGCACTAGAAGTGTTCATAGTCAAAGGGCATGAGTCAGTCATCTTCACATGCTTCAAGTTTTGATGCAGATAAAAACAACATTCCTACTATTCAATAGTAATGCTCATCAACACTACATGGTACAGCTACAGCTACAGCATATCTGCCTGTCTTTTAGCCTGTTATATGTTGCCTCTTCACTGGAGGCTGCCCCACCCTCTTATGACCACAAAATTCATCACAGTTGTGTAAATAAGTTTCACACATCATGGAAGATCTGTGTGTCTTTCCTTGTATATAACTGTAGTCTCAGTAGAGAGAAAAAAGTCTTTGTCTATCCACTATCTAAACTTTCTAGCACTCTAATATTTCCTTATTAGCTTGTTTGTTTCTATATGTGCCTTAAGGTGGGTTGAGTTTGTGTTCTCTTTATATTATACAAGACTAATGTGAATCCCTACAATGCCAAATCTAAACTAAATTTTGTGTTTTGGATTTACTTAAAGTGTAGAGCAGATTAAGCAGTGATTTTCAGCCCGGCCTCTTTATCCCCATGGCAGCTTAAATCCGTCTTTGCCTTTTATTACTTGTCCAGGGTAAAGATTTCCCCCCTTATTACTTTTGCTCAAACAGAGCCAACTGTTGGATGAAATGCACTGCAATAAACTTAAAAATAACAATGGGTCAAGCAGTTCACTTTGATCTCACCTTCCCCAATGTTGACCTCTAGTACATCTGACTTAGATTCAATTTGTAGATTATCTTAAAATGATAAAGTAATAATTGCTTAATCAGTTATCATCTTGCAGGGGCATGTTGCGCCTCTCAGTGCGAAAAACAGCAGAGATGTGAGAGTAACACAGTGAGGGGAGGAATGTGTCAAGAGAGTGCAGCATGACCGTTCTGGCACAACAAGCTTCTTCACAACCATTTTCTGATTATTCCATCTCTGTTGAACAAAACACAGCTCATAAGAGGCTAAATTAAAACCAGCATTTTAATTTCTAAGCCACATATCTAGAAAAAGATGAGACTGGTGCCCATGATGGGCGATCAGGGAACATCAGGGGATTCATCCTCCACTAGTTATTTGCCATTTTTCCCCACATGGGAGTGAAATTTCATGTCTTGAAGCAGAACTTATTTCAATTAGTGTTCATTGCTCAATAAAATAATTGACACCAGTTGTGATGACATGTCTTTTTGCAGAATCTGCTATGACAAGGGATTTTCTTAGGGGAGCAAGAAACTGAGTGGAGCTGAAACATGTCGAGCAGCATTAAGCTAAGAAGGCTTGGGTGGAAGATGAAAGTTGAGGCTAGTGTCATGGTGTGGGCTGTGAAGCAAACAGTCTAGTACATGTATATTTAGGGAACTTTCAGATTGGGACAGGGAAAGAAAAGTGAGAATCTGTGAAGGAGGGCAAAGTTATAGCATCTGCCCTAGTTTTTCTTTGTTGGACATCCTGCAAATGTCTGGTGCCTGACTTTGCTCACACCTCACTTATAATGTTTTTACACCAATATTAGCGTGTATATAGGCAAATAGGCAATTCACTTGAGATAGTCTTTCTGTTTATTTTTCTGGTGTGTCACATTTGACATCATGAAAACAGGGAACTGTAGAAAGCAGCAGAACATACACCTCAGCAGACCCCATCCAAGAAATGTTTAAACTTGAAAGGAAGGCAGCAGTGAAGGAGTGAGTCATCTTGCTTCTTTGGAGGCCAGTGACAATGTTACGGTGTTTAATTTTTAATGTCTATTACTTCAGTCTGTCTTTCAAACGCAACATTAAATGAACAGTGTTAGAACACTACTTGAATAAAGATGGACGGAGGAGTATTTACACTCCACTGCCCTTAACTTCAACGGGCATCATAGTGTAAAAGGGGTGACAATTAGCACGTCCATTCAGGCGTCACGTTTTCATCAGTCAATCAGAGCTGGAGCCGATAAACGCAGAGTAATTTGAACTGTAAACAAGTGACGTTTGCACCCTTTACCTTTGAAAACAAAAGCTAAAAGTTATTGGGTGGTGATGGGTTTTCGTTCAGAGTGAAAGGGGAATATGAGCAGCCCATGCGCAAGGTCAGAAGTCAAAGGCAGGTTAAACTGAAAATGGGAGTACTGATGATTCCTAGGTTGGAGAGAAACTGAACAAGTTTATGCTGACAGATTCATAGAATCATTCTCCTTGAAGAGAAAGTTCAAGATGAGTGGCCTCTCATCTAGTCATGTGGGCAGACATGTGATGACTGTTGTGCTGAAAGCAGTGCGGATGATCACATGGACGTAACATTGTTGGGGGACATATGCCTGGACTTATGACAACTACAAAAGGGCATGACCTTTTGTTCAGGTCAAAAAAGAGGGACAAGCGGTGAATCACTGCATTCCTATTAGCTGATGTATCAATGATACAATGGCCCTTTTCCTCTAATTACCCTGCTTTGTCACTTGTAGGAAACAGCAGCCCAATCATGTAGTTAATAAACTCCCTTGAGGTTCTAAAAAAGGGTCATCTCCATATGGAGAGATCCAGTTGGTTCTTATTTCTTATTTTTAAGGAACTTATTTATGAAGCCAGATAACTGAGGAAGCACTGAATAGTAATGGCTTTGAATTTAAAGGGCAGTGCTGCAAATAGAGGGTGGTAAGGCGCAGACTTGTGCAATGTTGCCTACACATCAGGGGTTGCAACATCATACTGTAGAGCTCAAAAATGTTATCCAGTGGCATTCTTAAAGCAAAAAACAAGAGCCTTACTGTTCGTTGACGACAAAGATGCAGTTGTCTTGGGAGGGTAAGCTTGAGACAGGATGCTTGCAGGTCACCTTCCGCTCATTGTGGCTATTGAGAATAGGGAGAGGGGAAAAGGGAAAGAATAGAGTGATCAATGTTAGAAAACATAGCAGACATGTGTCAGTAGTAGTAAGCCCATCAATCATTCTTGATCTATTTTTAAAAACTGGTTAATGGATATGCTGCTTATTGCCCTCAAATCCTAAACAGATTTTCAAAAACGTCCATCGGCAAAACATGAGAACAGCTGAGTCAGAGTTTGTATTAGCTGGGTAAAAATAGGAACATTAAGTGAAGACAGAACAGATTAAGGCTGTGTGTATACGATATATATAATTATCGTGACATGAGACTATAAATATATATAAATATAAATATAAATATAAATATAAATATAAATATATATATTAGATGATTTTTGGTGTATTGTGATATGCAAGGGTATGGTTTGTTCCTGGTTTAAAGGCTGTATTACAGTAAAGATGTAATTTTCTACTTGTTTTAATTATTTTATTTACCCACTCAGTCATTATATCCACATTACTAACTATTATTGATCAGATATCTCATTGCGTTAATATTATGTGAAAGTACCAATCGTCATCTCTACAATATTTATACAATTATGAAGTACTTTTGAGGAGATTTCAAAACATACATCATGTATCATGATATGGCCTTAAAAAAATATGATAAAGGCCATACCACCCAGCCCTGGGACAGATACACAGTACTGAAATAATATTAGAAAGCTGTGCCGAAGAAGGAATTCATGAATTAAGAACTGGCCAATCTAGATAATATTGGGCCAGTGTGACACCTGAGAACTCATAAGACACCAAAATCCAGACAAAAACAAATAGATGGAGCTTGCGGGCAAAACAACAGCGAAAGTGAATAGACAAAGTGTGATGGAGCATGAGGACATAAACTGATGCTACAAATGATCCACAGCAAAAAAAAACAAAACATCTCTTTTGTTTTCAGGCAAGAGCACCAAAGCTTGAGCTTTTACAACAAAAGGAGAAAAGAGCAATTTAGACAGATTAATGTGTGCTGAACTTTAAAACCATTAAAAGCCTATTTCACTTTTTGTAAATCATTAAAATGACCATAATGAACAGGCTCCAGCAGGTCTTTGTGCCATCCTACACTCTGCATGTAATGAGAGATACAGAAGATGCCACCCACACATCCTGTTGGCCATTATAGCGGCCCACAGTCACTTCCACCCCATAATGTGATTAGAGCACAGCAGGACCACACAGTCTTTGGAAAGGAGGAGTCCAGCGACTGGTGCATTTACAACAACAGCACGGTCAGTGTTGTGTGATGGCCTGAGGGTGGAAGGCTCAGTTAACTTAAATTAAGCTTGTAATTCTTTTTCATCGTTGATGTTTTAGCAGTTTCACTGGAATAATGACTTGATAGCTATAATAATCCAAGATCAAGATCATCAGCTTCCTATCTTATGTACTGCAATTTAGAGAGGGAAAATCAATAGTTATCTGATTGTACTGTCAGTGAGTTACAGCTATGGGAAGTTCAGTAACTGTATAAAGCATATTGTGAATACATTAATCAAATATATTGACAGCAGGAGAGATTAAACAGGACAGATAATATGAGTTAAGAGAAGAGCTGCGGTATCAGATTTCAAAGCTACTACTGGCTATATGTGCTTGACAATTATTCTATAGTTCAACTCAGTCAGAATGCACTATAAAGAGAAAAGAGTCAAGCTACAGCACAAAAATAACAGTTTTTAAACATGGGGTACTAGTGTGCTCAAAAGAGCAAATACCAAGGATGAAATAGGGGGTTTAGTTTCAGTTTAGCCTGGAGAGCAACAGTCTCCACAGCTCTGGTCTATAATTACTAGAGGCACTGTTGGCAGCAGAGCACTTTGTGCGGTCTTGGGCCAGACCAACGGCACCATTTTTCTTTGGTATCCCTTCACACATGTCTATACTGTTCTGCACATACGTTGGCTACAGATTTAAGAGGAAGGAAGAAAGTCTAGATAGGTATTTGTGTGCAAAGAAGAGCGATGAGAGAATCATGTTAAATGGAAATGTGGACAAATGAGACTTGATAATCAATTTCAAACTATCCAATACTTGAGAGACTTTTTGCTTTGATACTCATGATTCCTTTGCAAGTAGTGACTCTATGCATGCACCACACGTTTTCTTTCATGTGGTAATTTGGCCATGACTAAAAGGAAAAGAAGTTTAAATAGATGGGTGAATTTTGCCGACTTATTACTATGCAATGCACGCCTCTCTATTCTAGGAAAGAGTTTGATACCTTCTAGGATTAGCGCTGTATCCACAACAATCATCTCATCTAAGAAAAAGCCCTCCGCTGTATCCACTTTAGTGGGTTTATAATCTTCTATCGAGAGACAAGCTAAAGCACCACCCACTTTATCCCCATATGTTTACACTGTCATAACTGCAATCAATTGGAGGGATGTATCACTGTGTTCCCTGGTATGGAAGGACATGCAACCTTATAAATATGCAAGAGGGTAACTGCACATACCAAGAATCATACTTTAAATGTTGCCAATTAAATTTTGAATTAAGATTTTCTATTTTGTGTTCACATTAAAGCAGGTAACTTTCCAACTGGGAATCAACACGCAATGGACAGCTCTAGGCAGTTTTTAGCCCTTTTCAGCACACTGTTGTGCTGGTTGTTAAGCAGAAGGCTCTAATAGACTGTTGGGTAAATATGTACTTGCAGCAGGCTAGCTAATACAAACTATTATACAGATCTTGCTCAACAAAAAATGCAAAAAACAGCTAATTTGCATTCAGCAGGGCACTGATATGATACCAACCCTCTGTTTCTGTTGTTGTATGTTAGACAAGTGATTGCTAAAATATTAGACAAAGGAACTTGGCACTGGCCCAAAACCACCTTGATTAAAAGACAACCCCCATCAGCAGCACCTGTTCATCAAGACGTTTTGACAAGGCACTGATCCAAAGAATTCAAAAAACCGACTTGTGTACGCTTCTTCATAACATTTAAAATGTACTTTCTGGAGTGCTGTATTACGTGGCTAATTGATATTTGTTTGATGACTCTGCCTCATTAATCACGATCATGACTCTTGATTAGTTCATCCTGTCCACTTGTCCTCCCTGCAGAGAGGACAGACATACTGCGAAGATTAATTCCCCTGTTCAAAACCAATAAAATGTCACATAAAAATAATTTTAAATCATGAACAAAAGCCAGTTGTATCTATTAACAACCCATACACAGTTGAACTTAAAAATAGAAAGATATAAATCATATAGGCTAGATAAAAATGTTCAAAGCTATTAGTTAAAATATCACCGTCAATGAAGCTGACCAAGGTCCTGAGGGGTTACATCTATAAAACTGAGGAGGCCCTCCTGATGTTAAGAAACATCTTGCAGATGTGTTGACTGACACGTGTGCGAGGTCAGAGTTTTTAAGAGGGGGGCGTGTGACATCAAAGAGTCACTCTGCCTATATGGACGGAAGCTATTTGAGAAGGTCCTAAACATTCCCAACATGATCCATGTGGCACTCGCGGACAGTGAGTCCTCAAACCTCACGGGAAAACATGGGGGCTGTGAAGTAACATGATGTCTGCTGTGGTTGTGTGTAGGCAAAAATAGGTTGGATGACTAACAGCAATACACGTTTTCCTCTTTAGCATAAAAATCGTTTTGGACAACCTATAAAAGAAGCCCTTGACAATCATCGGTTGTCTCCTTTGAACTTCTCTTTAAGCCATTTTCTTATCCTTCTCAAAATTACACAGCAGTAATGTTTAGCATACCACTGTGACAGGCTTGAACGCAAAAAAAATAAAGGAGAAGGCGTCCCACACTGCCGATCCGTTTATTATTCAAAGTCAACTCCATTGCCTGCACATGGCATCCTTAGCTGATTGCAAATATGACAGGATCACATTGCAAAACAATTATTGACAGTATATGTGGGTCGGCTGCCTTGTCTCAAACAACATAAGGGCCCTCTGAAAACACTGGCTGATAATGTAATAGACGTTGATGACAGCAACCATCGTAACATCAACTGATGCTGCACAGCTAACAGCTCAAAATCAAGTCCTTTTTGAGTAAATATGTTTTGCGAAATAAGTCGGCCGACTAATCTTAGCTCACAGCACCATTTAAAATGGTCACACATGCTCTGGAGGATGTGGTCTGTGGTCACTACAGTCAAGATTAAGTTAGCATAAAATCATGGGGCTGCACAGAAAGGAGAGCATATGGTAGCATTTTTGCCTCTGTAGAGGGCAAAAACATGTTATGCTCTTCATTTACGTTTAGGATTTGTTCTTATTTTTTAGAGTGGGATGTTATTTTTTGGGGCGGGCCTGGGTGAAGGGCACAGGAGGTTCCTTGCCTCTTGACCTCAGATGCAAAGAAGTGGGGATCTACTCTAGGAGTGGCTATAAGAGCTGACCACCCTGCAGTGAGGAGGGTTGGACAAATTTCTGGGTTCTGCACTGTCCTGTCCACAACAATTAGCAGTGAGCTGCAGTAATGAAGAGCTTAAGGTCCGACGGTCAACACTCCACAGGCTTAGCTTTTATTGTTCTGGGTGGGTCTTTGATCCTTCACTCCCCTAGAACTACAGTTTAACCATAAACAGGTACAAAGCTCCTAAAAGGATCCTTACGTGAGGAAAAGGGGAAAAGTCTTTATTGGTTTTGACAACATATCGTTCTATTTTAAACACCACTAACCCCTAACCCACTGGAAGCTCCTTTGCGTTATTTTTTTACTGAAGACCCAAACCAAAACCAGGAATTCAGATCGTCGCTTGATATGTTTTAAAAAGAGGTGAGATAAGGACAAACGTTTGGTTTAGCATTACATCTTACTCATGTCTTCTGTGAAGCCTAAAACAGCCAATTATTTTGGGGCCATCTTTACTAAATAAATATCTTAAAAAGGTTCATCTGCAGTTCAGTAGGGTTTTAAAATATTTGTCGATTTGAACTCATCACCATCATTCCTTAACCTGTCTATGTATTTGAAAGTACAGTGAAGTAGAGCTGCAAAAATATGTCGATTAATCAATTAAGTGATGGAAAGTTGCCAACTATTTTGATGAGAAATAAGTAATTTTCTAAGCCAAAATGTCGAACATTTGCTGAATCCATCTTCTTTAAATGTAAGAATTTGCTGCTTTTCTTCACCATTTATAACAGCAAATGAAGAGACTTTGGATTTTGGACTGTTAGTTGGAGAAAAGAAGCAATCTGAGGACGTCACTTTGTGCTAAATGTGTCACTTGTCATTATGAGGGCAACGAACATCTTTACAGACTCATTTGCTACAGGCAAAACGGAAGACGGAAGAAAAATAAAATCATTACTTGTGGTCATTTGATTTGTCAGTTTTTTCAGTGCTGCATGACTGTCAAAACTGAAGGGGATTTCCTCATGCTTGTCCTTGCAGTGCTGTGTTCAAACTATCCCATTTACATCAGACTGCATGCTAAACATTTCAGCCCTAGCTCTATTTGACCATATCCATGCTACACATCAGAACATGTCACGTTTAACTCTGCCTTTACACATGTGACTGGTGACCTTAAAATGAACTCTGTCCTTGCAATATCACACAATGATGTCACATCACAGGAAAACCTACAGTCATTTTACAAGAGTTCACCAGGTTTTGGTCCCTAACCAAATCCAACTGCAAATCACCCAACAGAGCCTTTCAGTGATAATTAATCCTCCTGTTAATGCTCATAAATCTAATCCTATTACACAGGAAGGAACTTGGACACAACGTTGGCCAAGGCCAGTGAGTACTGATTAACGCTTTCACATTATCAGGTGAGTACTCTTAACTAGCATCAAACAAAAAGAAAAGAGGAAAAAAAGGACTTTGGCTGCAGTAGAACTCCTCAATACCACATGGACATTGACTGGAGGTATGAATAGTCCTTCTCACAAAAGCTGAGCTGAATAAGCAGAACAGGCAGTTTGTGAGTGAGCATGTGGAGGGCAGCAGGAAAAAAGAAAAAAAAAAAGACAAAACAGGGGCTTTGCAGTCCCAGAGAGGCCAGATCAAATGCAGTGCAGCAGCATGAAGCAATGTGCTATCACAAAAATGGCAATACCTGGACTAATCTAATATCCTTAACTAATTTTAACTTAAAGGAGAAGTCATGGGAAACCTGTATTATATCAGGATCATTACAGAAAACACAGCCAGTAGCTTCATCTGTAGGAGCTTAAACTTTAACCTTTACTTAACCAGAGAAAACAGCTGCTCATTGGGGCAACAAATCAGATTTTTTTTCCACAAACAATTTAATTAGCGGCCCCTCGAAGCAGCTGCGACTGTGTGCAGAATATGTCAAGGTGACACAGCTGAACGGGTGATTCAAGCAGATTTCAAAACCATGGAAGCTAGCTGCCTTCTTGAGAAAATATAAAGCACCGATTGAAAAAAGTAAAATATTTTATTTATGAAAGAAATTCATGAGGTTACTGGGGGAAGCTGCTGTGCAATGTAGTCATGGAAAGCCAAGCTTCACTGTGACCTTCTGATCGGAGGCTAGCATGTTACAACTGTTCCTCATCAGACGAAGGGATCGCTTCCTTAAAGGTCTATTTATAAAATAAGTTCCAATCATGACATTAATCACACATCTAAAGTTTGTCTTCCGTTTCAGTGTCAGTAAAACTCCCCTTGTTAACCATTCAATGGTCAATTTCAGGCTTCATTTAAAACAACAGCAGGAATTCAATGTGGCTTTCTTGGCAGATAAAGTACACTGAAAAAAAACAAGTATCAAAAAACATAATAATATTTGTGTTTCACTTCCTGAAAGTGGGACAGAAATCTTATCCTTACTGTGTATGTATGTAGGTCCATTGCAGGACAAAGAGCAGAAGTGTAGCACCCAAAATAGTACCCACACTTTTCTAATCAAGGTCATCTCCTTAAAGGAATAGGTGGATGAAAGGCTTGGAAGCTGCAGGCAACTAAAAATATGACAAATGGCATGATTAAACTACAAACTGACATTCTTTAAGACATGTAAAAGGGTCTCAATGGTTCCCCTGAGCTTTGTTTCATATCATTACAGACTGAACACCGTGTAAGAAGTGGGAAGTAACATTTGCTTTCATGTGTTGATTCCTCATTTCATCACATTGTGGAATAAGGAGGCAAAATAACTGAGAGGCCTTTGAATTCATGCAAAATTCAAAATGTTTCTTTGCAAAATTCTACAAACACATGAACAAGTGTGATGCCCCTACTGGATTTTCACAAAATTTATTAACACATATAAACACTGTCAACCAACTGGGAAGCGAAGTTCACATCACGGAAGGCAACTTTGTGCATTCATTTTCTCCATATCTCAGTAAAAAGTACAAACATTTGACAAGGACGGTAAGTCTGTGTAAAACAACCAGTAAACTGGCTGGATATGGGAGTGGACACCTCTCTGCAGTTTTTTCCATTTTGCTGGTTTATCTCAAAGCCTGAAATCAAATGCAGCTCCGCCCTCCATTTTCCTTGATGTCTTCTGCTCAGTGGGTGCTGGGGCTGGTCCAGCAGCCAATAACAGGGCTTCTGAACGTATCCATTACCGCTGACTGCTCTTTAATAATATCAGTGTCGGCTCATATATACAATTAATTTTGATGGCCATCTGAAAAGATTTGTCTTTATTGAATATTCCTTAAACTTAAAGAGGCTCTGAGGAACTTCTGTGCTGGAAGCCGAGGCCTCCACAAAGAAATCAACAGTCAAGCAGCATTAGACAACATAAACAAATCATCCACAGTCTTCTCACATATGGCCAATAATAAAAGTGATTCATGCACTTAAACTTCTATGGATTGTTTCATAGAGCCCCTTCAGCAGCCTATAATACTAAACTGTCTAAAAAGAATGTGAGAATGCTGTAAGAATTTGATGTAGAATCATACATACTCTCTGGTAAAATGACTTCTTTTAAAAAGAAGTTAGTTTGTTAGTGCAATGATGTTTTGGAGCCAACTCAAGTGTTGGATGACGGAGTGCCCCGCCCCCAGGCTGAACACCACAAGTATAATCTGTCTGTAGGAAACATTGCAGAAACACGATGATTCCAAGTCTGGAGGAAACACAGAGCGTTGAGGACAATGGTCACTGACTGAGTTCATAGGAAAAGTGAATAAGTACAGAGGACAGCATAGCCCTTGTGGGCTTGACAAGTGTCATCCTAATCTTTTGGCTTTGTACAGTGATAGCAACACAACACACAAGCTGAACCACACTATTCTATGCGCATGCTGTTGAATAAATATAAGAGGTTTTAGTCAGACATCACAAACATTCAGAGGGAAGTGAACCGATCAGACCGTAACAAAAATACTTCAATCAAAACAGGAAGGATCAAAACGGTCTTCAGATTTCCCATATTCTTACACGCAGACACAAAAATAATGGTTAGCTTTATAGAGAATGTTTGTGCATGGTTACTGACTATAAATGAGAGCTCAAAAAATCAGAAAGCTAACAACCTGCCTGCAAACACATCCCACTGGATAATGAGGAACAGGTTCTACTGCTCCTTGTGTATTTCCAGGAATTCTGGCATAAACCACAAGATAAATCAACAACAATCAAAACACATGTTGCTTAGTAGATCTGGTCAGGACATCTATAGCCTCTCTACATTTACATAGGTCACCGCAGGAGAGACAGTGGGCATTGCTATAATTATGGCTTCACTGACTGTGATTAACAGAAGAAAGCTTTTAAAGATCATCCAAACCACGGTGCAGTTCAGTCAGGAATAAAAATATCATCTGATGAAGTCATGGAATACAGTCATGGGAGGGGAAACAGTGGCTCATCTGGACTGATTATAGCACTAAAGTGATAACCGACACTTCGGAAAAACAGAAATAAAATTGCTTCAGTTTCAAAAGCACCAGTTTAAGTTTGCATCAAAATCAGACTGCACTGAAATCCAAGAGAACAGCCAAAATAGACTAAATTGAAGCTGACAAAGTATTTCCCTTCCAGGGATTTTGCTTTCACTGTCTGTTGTGTGCTCCAAACTCCAGGGGCTGAGCTCTACAGACTAACAGAATATGAGTTTTTCAAAGTAGGAAAGACAAAAATCTAATATTTGGTTTGCAATTTCCTTTTGGCACTGCACTGCAAGTCCAAAGGAGAGGACGAGATGCTTGTTACACAACAAACAGGATAGAAAAGAGCTGTTGTTATCATTATTATGATCATAACTAAATGATGAGATATCATTCAAAAATAAAACATGACAAAACGTGTATATGCCATAATTTGAATTCCACGTTTACAGAGCTGCCTGGTCAAAACGATGACAAAGTCCAGTGCACGGGGCGCTGATTGCACATGAAGCCATGTGAGGAACAAAACGCCTGGCAGGAGCTGCTTATATCTGCAATGGGCTTCACTGAGCGACCACAGGGGCCGTGTGTACGTAAATAGCCTTTTAACAGCGGCAGCGAACATTAAACATCTGCAAATCGCAGCATTGTGTGCGTGCGATGCAATGTATGTCGCACAAAGCAAGCACTGCAGGTTTTTTTTTTTTTTACTTACAATGAAGACCTTCCTTTAATGTCCAGGCGGTGAAGTGAAACGGGCCAGGAACAAAAAAAAAAAAAAAAACGTGCAGGGAAAACAAAACCCACAAAAAACAGAATGTGAGAAATCCGAAAGTGAGCGTCGGGTGTTGACGACGTGAGAGTTTCTTGGTGACTTTAAATAGAAGGTTTGTTTTGAAGCACTCAGTCCCGCTCGTGCTGCTACCGCCGCCGCCGCTGCTGCTGTGTCTGTTGTGCTCGCACGGTACAAGCCCCTCGCGCTGACTGCTGCGCCGCGTGCGCCCGTAGTAAAGAGACACAGTGAAACCCGAGAGGCGATGATGTCACGGTCCGGATGGAAAGCGAGCAAGGTGGCCGGTGGCGCTTTTATTATTCCCTCCCAGCAGCATTACAAAACCGAGCGAGCAGAGCAGTGCACAGAAAGAGAGAGACTGAGGGTGAAATGACTCCTTCTACAGAAGCCGCGCAGGATCTTTATCCTTTACGTATTTTGTTCATTTCACCCCCCCCACCCACACACACACACTTCGAGGAAACGCGAACCCGGCGTGGACAAATAGGAGCCACTCCATTACAAAACTGAAGTGACACATAATCCCGGATTTAAAATTGACCCATTGTTTATTCGGGAGTATATCCAGACAGGTTAAATATGCAGAGAAATGAATCCGAGCTTTATTTCCTCTGTGAGCTCTGTTATTCCTGGCGTCGACTTCTCCACACTCCGGTGTGGGCAGCTGCACCTCCCCTCAGCTCATTCTTCAGCAAGTCCTGACAAAAAGGGGTATGTTGAAAAATGAGCTGCACCACTGCTCTGAGAGGCTCACCATGAAAGTATTATTATTATTTCTTAATCATCCTGATCAAGCTGTGGTTAATTTTGTTGCAAAACACATCAAGGATCTGTAATACTGTATCTCAGGCCCGGTTTCCATTCACGTCCAGCCCTGTTACTGGAGCTATGCTATCTAGTCGAAGCTTGTTAGTTTCAATGGGATGAAGAGGGAGAAAGAACTGAATATCAAGTAGGTTCAGCAGGGAGCCTGCAGCTATTGAGGACATGAAAGCCCGGACAATGACCTCGGCCCCAAACCTAGAAGCCAAATAGCTCCTCCACTCATCAACCCGCTGAGTGCAGTCAATGGTGCAGGAAGACACCCAGAGACAGTCAATACGCTCCTTAGTGGCTGCCTCTCCCTCCCTGTTCCCTCCCTTTCACGTCTTAAGAGTGTACTGTAGCTCTCAAAGTCATTGAGTTTTAACAACAACCAAACACTATATTAATTTTTTATGGTTTGAAAACACGGTAAAGAGGCATCACATGTATTAACACCACCAGTAATATCGGAACTACCTTGACCAGCCCAGCTACATAAATAATGCAGCATGCTTCCATTATAAAGCCAGGGATTGGGGGTGGGGGTATGCTAAGTCCTTCAGCTATCCTTTATCCTCGAGGGAGGACCTCCCATGCTGGATCTTGGATCCAGAGGATATGGCTGCCACCTGGGGCACAGAATGGACACCATACCCCATGAGAAGGCTCCAAGAGAGAAGGAGGGGGGAATGAATATCTGGAGGATATGTGATATGATTAGTTACCAATCCATGAAAGATGAATCTGTAGCCAATAAGGAGCTTGAGCTCCAACGCCCACAAAAAAGGTGTCAGAGGGGAAAGTCAAATCAAGCTGTTCAGCCATCTGTGTGTGTATGTGTGTGTGTTGCCACAGGAGAGGATCCATGTTTTCTGTCAGCTCCCAAATCAAACAAAGACGACGATTTTCACCGTCAGTCCCACACTCTTATATTCATATTGTTATAACAAGACAGAGTGGCTGCAGAGAATAGTGCGTCAATTCACAGGTTCCTCACAAACACCTAAATTGTGCTTTACAACTCCATTTTATCAAAGGAGTCCCCCTAGACAGAGTGCTCCTAATTGCTCAGCCATTCTAAGTCAGTGTGAGGCCATTTGCTAGGTGCTTATAAAGTGAATGTCACCATCACAGCTACCAAACCTCCCTGAATTACCCTGACTGGGTTCAGAATCACAGATGCTGTAGCTTAAAGGGTAACTGCACTGTTTAAAACCTGGCGAATACATTACCCACAATGCAACGTACCCACTGACTGACATCCCTGGAGGCCATTAATCAGATTACATGCAGCTTCCTTAGAAGACACAAAAGGCTGACTTCTGTCTGTCCTCGCTCGCGCTGACGTATCATGTGATGTTTACCAGGATGTTATAGCAGCAGGCAACCAAATTAATGGCACATTCTCCTTGGATAAAATTAGGGATGTCTCTGGGTTTGAAATTAGCCCTGTTTACACAGGACTAGTATTACCTGGGTAGCTCTGGTAATCTGGAATAGTTGCTTAGATGTACTATGATTTAAATTCTGCCTTTCCATAATTTGTATAGTAAAATTCCACTGCAAATTACCTATCATATTTTGCCAAACACAGAACATATCTCTTTTCCACTGTCAGACTACTCAACATTCACCTTTAAAATGAGTGACAGAGAGGGGTTGTCACAGATTGCTCAATCTACATGAGCTCCATATAACACATGCTTAAAGTAAAACTATTTTTTTGTATATTTATTACATTCGTTATTATTATTTGGGGGGCTTTTTAGCCTTTTTTAACAGGACAGTTCAGAGTGACAGGAAACAGGGGAGAGAGGAAGTGAGGACGTGCAGCAAAGGGCTGAACAGGCTGAATTTGACCCTGAACCACTGCTGAGGACCGACACAGTCCGCCTGCTCTACCAGATGAGCTAACAAGGTATCCACTGTAAATTTTTTAATAATGCAGCTGCTGAAAAAACAGACACTCTGCTTCTGAAATTATGTTATGCAGAGCCTTGACATCATATCTAGGCGATAAAGTCAGTTAACATGAGTACAATACAGTCTTTGCTTACCCCTTACGGATGCACCGCACACAACACAGACGTGGGGTCATTTTTAAATCACATTAAGCCCTCTGGTTATAATAGTCTTATAAAAACAGGGCTATTTTATTTACCATTAAGTCTACAACTCAACCAACCATACAACAAAAGTTTTGTTATTTTCAAACATATCTTTAAATAGTAGTAACCTTGAAGGTTAGTTCTTGATACTCCTTTTACATAAATTAGGAAACATACCAAGCTCGAGCTCATTAGTGGAAAACCCCCAAACAGTTCTTACACCAGGTCATCAGGCATTCAGTGGGAGTGGGAGATCCAACCACCATTCCAAGAAAGGGAGCATGACCAAACCAAGGTCATACAAACTCTGTTGATTCTGTTTCTTCTCAAGCCAAAACTTAACTAGACTCCATCTTAGGGCCACACACCATTAGGCTTTATGACAGAGTAGGGATAACATGCTGGGCAACCTCATTTCAGTTGATGTTATCACAGCGGTTTGGCTCCACCACTCCTGTCTGGACGTCAAAGCCGAAGGCCTCATAAAGTAACGATGGACTGTGTGTGGAGGGAGCTACAGAGACTACAATAGCTGGGCTTTATACAACACTACATTTGAGAAGATTATAATGTTCAATGTTTAGACAGTGTCAGGTAGGTAATGAGTCATCTCCGAGGTATTCAGGCAACGTTTGTTCTGATTAGATAGAAAAGAGCATTATTTGGTGTCCCTGATATTTTGACAGCCAAATTGTACATTAAAAAGGTAGAAAATTAACTGTTTCATGTGCAAAATTTCATGAATCCAAAGTGTGAAAAGGTGTATACAACATCCTGTGCTAATTGATATCCCATTGCTGGTATTGTTTCCCCCCTTTTTTTCCTATTCTAAAAGCATTCATACTGTGAATTGCATATTATCTAAAGACAGTCATGCTGTGCAGTACAATACAGTACAGTACAGGGCAACTGGACCTATATGGTTGTCTATGGATGAAGCAGAGAAAAAAAAAAAAAAAAAAAATTCTATACATTGTACCAATTATCAATGAGCATTGGAGCATTTCTGTCCTGCTCCAGCTTGCTCAAGAGGCTTCATCCGGTTCTCAGCTGACAGATGCCGAGAAGAAGCTTTCAGACTCATTAGCTGCCCACACAGAGTCAGAGGGAGAGAGACAGGAAGCGAGAGGGAATTGCTAAGTGTTCACATGTTTATCCACTCTCCGAGGATCCTCTTCTACATGCCCACTCGCTCTCGTCTCCAGCTCTTTCGTCTTCCACCCACACTCCCACGCTCTCTCCTTTGTCACTGATTTACAGGTTATTACCTGCTGGTGTTCGGAGCAGCTGCAGGTACACTGGCTGAAAGCAACAGTAGCCTGAGGTTGATGCTGAGGAAGACAGCCTGCATCAGGGTGTTTGCCAGGACTCTAAAAGGGCCTCTGTTCCAACTGAGCGATACCGAAAGAATACTGCATGCATTTACAGTTCTGTTAGCAGCTTGACTTGGGAGTGAGGGGGAGAAGATGGGATGAATTGGCCACCCCTCTTGATGCACTGGTGTGTGAGTTTATGGGGAAAGGGGGTGTCTCCTTCTCTAGTAATTAGCTGTGTGTGTCAAATGGAGCTGAAAAACAACAATCAACTCCTGGGTGCCTGTGCGGTCACATCCAGAGACACAAGGTCGAGATCTAGTCACTCCAGTGACATCAGTGAATTGGAAATTACTGGGCAGAGATCAAATATACAATGAATATTAACTTCTAATGGTGAAGCCATAAGATCATACACATGCTAGACGTGTTGATTTGTGGTGTTTATTCTGGGAAGACTTGAAATATTTTCATGACTTCTAGCTAACGTATGACAAGTCATGGCATGCTCCAGGGAAGATACCGACATGATTTCTAAAGAACAAAGCAGGAAGGAGAAACCTCTTGAGCTGTTTCCACTTCTGCGATGGAGACATAGTTGTTGGGATTAGAGAAATCTCGGAGCAAGCTTTATTGTCTGCAGAGATGAAAGCATTTGCATCTGATAGTGAAATGAAAGTATTTCTCTCAAACTCACTGTGACCACTCTGTATAACTGTGCTGAATGAAAACGTCAGCTTAGATGGCTCTTGCTTGATTTTTAAATGTTTTATTGATTTGCCAATGTCAAAAGTGACACAATCCTCCATAGCGCACAGGATGTAAAGATACTAAAAACAGATAAGCAACTGCACTCAACAGGTTCAGCCATGAAGCTGCCTTTTTGGGAGGACATAATGATAGGAAAACGTGTTTACACTAGCACACTGAAGAAGAGACTAATTAGAAAAAGATCAAAAAGAACATGGATGATTTTGCAGAGGGTAACAAAATGGACCAATCAATGAGGAAGTCAAACTCACAGTCCCCCCAGGCAGTCAGGAAGTTTAGAAGAGCTCAATCCTCTCATGAAATACTATACCCCACTGACCATAATTACATGAGAAGGCCAAAAGTCACTGTGTTACTGACACAGTGAAAATTGAAAATCAAAAGGCGGTTTCTGGGATCTGTCTCTTTCAAGCACAGAAGCAGATCTGCTAGTTGGAGTCACAGACAGTCCTGGGATTATACCAAAAGGCTAAGCGATCAAGCAAAAGTCTGGGAGGAGAATTAGGCCTGCAGATCAGTGTGTTTCAAGCACAACAGCCCTGGTGAGTGACATCACAGAAGGTCAGTAGTGAAAAGTGGGGTCGGACTGACTCGCTTCACTGTTTAGGCTGCTCCGTGAGCCGTGGCAGCACTGACAATCCCAAATTCCAAACTTAGAAAGTCCAAACACCAATAGCGATGCACTCTAGCATGATCCCTCAAACCAGCCCAGCCCCCTTCAACACAAGTCAGGCCAACTCATGAGTGCTTGCTGACCAGGCTTGACTTTCGTTTTCCAGGATCAGCAAACAGTACAGAGGCTCTCACCTCCAGTTATCCAACACATCAGCCTGTCAACTGTTTACAACGCTGCAGCAACCAAAACACAGAGGTAATTATTTGTTTATGAATAATTTATAGCTGAACTGTTTAGGATAATCACTAAAACCTTTGGGTAAGCAGAGTGTCAATCTGTGGAGCTTCACTTCTGCGGAATGATGAGAAAGGGATGTTCTACTGCATCAAAAAATGGTTGGAATCTCATCAAGTCATATAAATGGGGGCTAGCAGAGGATATTGTTGTTTGTTTTGGCACTCATACACACATATATATACATACATTATAACACTGCAATCACACTGGAATTTGGGTTTCTGCTCCACACCACTGCCCCTTAACTGGCAGCAACTACCCTGATAACACGGTGGACAGGTGTTTTGTTTATTTTTCCGGGAGATGGGACTTTGTTATTGACATTTGAGTAATATGTCAAGAACGTTTAGCAAGACAGCACAAGCACGCAGACAGAGAAATGAAACTGAGAGGGTATTTGGTTGTGTGCATGCAATTCTGTGTAACTTTGTGGGTTTGCTGTAATGTACAGCTGCAGACTCCAGGCTGCAAACAGGTGTGAACAAGGTAATGACAGACATACAGTAGACATGCACGTCTCTAATATATTATCTTAAGTCACATCAGACATAGAGTTGGGCTGCAGCGAATAACAGAATAACAGACAATTCTCTATTCCTCTAATGAGGTGATTGTAAAACTCATCACATGATTAGCTGAAGATATTACCGTAAACATACAGTTTATGTGAACAACAGGCAAAAACTAAAATAACTCTGAATGCATGACAAACCATCGCATTTAATTCATGGTGGCATCATCGTTAAGCCATAAACTAATTATAAAAACAATACAGAAAGTACATAGACCATTGTAATATCCACTCGCACTTCGTCCAGATAAATTCCAGCAGTGTTATACGTCAGGCTTCACTCACTTTCAGCTTTCACAGTGGGCACATAAAAAAATGCACCAAGTTCATTGTTAGCCTAATGAATGTATCAGCTCTTGTCTTTGGCTGTAATGAGCCTGTTGGGAGTGTCTAATGTAGGCCATGGTGCTGATTTGATTTGATAGAGCCAGTAACATCCAGCCCATGCACATAGGGAGCCTCAATAACCTCATCTACAAAACTGATGATTATACAGCAGTGGAGAAGCACAGCACAGCACGTATCATCGCCTATTCTATCAGCTCATTTCCCTCCTGAGATTATGTTGTCTTTTAAGATTGATTATGGAGAAGCCTTTGGATGCAGAATCAGCGTCTGTCTCACAAATGTCTACTATACTGTATACAGTACAGCAATAAAGCTGAGACAAAGTTTATGCCTTGAATGTAATCAACTCTGCTCTGCCAGACTTGTGATGTGTGTCTGCATGTAGTAAAAGATTAGTTATGTATCCATTCACAGAATAGCGCTGATCCATCTTCTGAAGAACAGTAACTTTAATTCTTCTGTGAATGACTTCAGATCTACATCAGATTTCCATTCATCACAGCCAGGAGAACAATTTACTGGCTCCTTTTTTCTCTCACGACTTCTTCCTCCATCGCTAAGGGAACTGAGTAAAAACTGTCTATTCAGCTCAACTGTTCCAAGTGGTTTTATGACACTCACTTATTTGAAGACCAAGCCTATTGCCACCATGCATTAGAATGGGAACAAAGAGCTGAAATGGTGAAGAATTTCTTTAGAATCAGTTAGTCACAACCCCAGAATTACTGCAACAGGTGCAACTACGTGTTTGAGAAAGAAGGACAGCATGGGAGTATAAAGGGGAGTGTGAGGTACTACAGCAATGGCTATTGGTGACACTTTTGATGTAGATTAGCATTATGTTCATGTGTCTAATATGTCTCTCTTTGCTGTTGTGGCTATAACTCTTGATTTTTATGACCCCATTTCAATATAGAAGGTTATTTGTAAAATGGGAACACAATCACTCGGTTTATTTTTAAATAAAGCCTCTAAATTCTAAGCAGTTTTGAGCATTCAGTGTGCCTAGAAAAGTGAAAAATAAAGTATATTCAAAACAGTAAATTTACTTAATTAATGCTTGATTTTTAAGTGTGCTGTTCTGTGGATGCATGCTACTGGCCAACAATGTGGCACACAGAAAAAAATGGAGGGGCTGTTTACAGATGCCATAAATTTTAATAATTTGGATATGGGTGTGAGAAAACCCCATAAATATCACATAAAACACAAACAATGAGTACTAAATATTTGGAGAGACATTTAACTTTTTCTTGTGTAAGTTTTCTTTGAAGTGGCATGAGAAGGTTGCAAGTAAACATACGTAAATAAACGGGAAAAAAAATTGCAAATGTTGTTTTTCATGCATGTTTTTCTTCATTTAAATCAAAACAAACACAAGAAGAAATTGCTATAACCTCTTCATTTATTTAAAAAAAAGAAAACTGTTAAGTTTCAGGTGCACATTTGCGACCAATGAAAAGGCTTAGTTACACACATTTTTGGGCACGTGCAAACAAAATAGTTGCATCCTGGAGCCCTGGATGCAACTATTTTGGATGCATTCTAGCCATATCTTGTGATGGTTGGGTCACCTAGCCTCATATCATCTTCCTAGGTTAGCTACTTAAGTTGGCTCCTCATCCTGTCTCTTTCCTCTCTCACATCCTTGTTTTTTCTCCACAATGCCACATATTCACTCAACAAGGCAGCCTTTGAGTCTGTGATGTGACATGCCCACAGAGAGGGATAAATGTGGCAGTAGGAGTAAAACAGTGTTCTGATCTGCCACCTAGCCTTCAGCAGTGCTGAGCATGCTCAGTAGGCCTGCCACAGGGCCAGACTCCTGCTTTGGCCTACTTCTGATAAAACCAATAATGTCATGGAAAGTTTCTTTGCAGTGAGTCTGTGTATCTGTGTCAATCTGACAGAATGTGTGTGTCCTCAATGTAGAAGCAAAATCCAATACCATCAACCACAGCTACAAACTGATAACATCACCCCTGGTGATGGCTATTATTGATCTGTCTACCATCCAGAACTTAAACAAAGATATGAACATACTGTGGCTGGGAGGAAATCCACGACCAAAACTGCAGATGAGGGAAAAATACTTGAGAGATTGAGGGAATGGCCTTACTGTAATGAAATGCAATAAAGGATCTGTTAAGCTCTAGTTCCTCTAGTCCCCGGGCATAGATAGCTGCTAGCGTGAGCAGAGAGATGGACCAGCACTGCCTCGCTCAGACATCGGTCCGACTGATTATAGAAAAGATGACCAACAGAAGTGGGTCAGCCATGAGAGTGACAGAACAAGATACTTTGAGAGACAGAGGGAGAAAGAAAAGTCAGAGCCACAGGGACAGATCGTGTGACTGTGAGTGTAATGACTTCAAAACTTATCTGTTTTTGGAAATTAGAAGGAAGGAGATTTGTGGAGTAAACAGTTGTTTACACCTAAAAGAAAACAGCGCCTGTAATCACACAGGCCGATATTTACTGTGAATCTTTCCTTATAATAACATGTACATTTGTTGATCACAATAAGGATTTTCTCAGGCCTTTGTTCCAAACCAAATGAACTCTCTTAAAGCATGCACAAAACATTCATCATGTGCCGTGGATTGTCAAATATTATCATCTTCAGGCTGCAGCAAAGCAAACAGCCGATGACTAAACAAACAATGTGGAGAGAACATGTTCCAGTTTGTCCTTACACTATCAGTCACATGAAGTAGAAATGCCAGACAGCATATAAAGTTACCTAATGAGGTCTACAGCCTACTTTCTGGTGACCTATCTTACTGCTACCTTTGCTGTGCATTTACTCTGACACTTGCATAATGTGTACTCAGCAAAACCGTGCTGCAAAAGATCAGCAAAATTTACGGAAGACGGAAATTCTGAACACGTAACTCGCAAAACAAACTTCTGTGCGGACACGACAACACAGAAATCAGACTTCACACTGAATGCTGAATCTGAGAAGAGAGGCTGCAGCTTCAAAACTGCAACCTAACTGCTGTCTCATCAGCAAAGCCTCATCCAAGTCAACAGATGTACATAGAAGCAGTGGTGAACTGGGAAAGCACACAGGCACAGGACCTAAATGCTCCACACTCTCAGGGACTCACATGCATGTAATATCACTTTTAAGTACCTGTACATGTAATGTGTGTATTTGCATGTTCAGGTTATGATGACATTTAAGACATTTGGCAGTTATTGTTTGTCAGAGGTGGGTAGTAACGTGTTGATGGGAACATCGTACTTCTTCTCTTTATTCAGGTATATTTATGAGCCAGTTATCTTCTGTATACTTTGCTCATTTGCCGTTTATACCTTCATTATAACTAGTCTGCTCTAAATGCAGGGATTAAGGGGTAGAGCAGCTCTACTGCAGATGTCAAGCTGCCAACTGCCGGGAAAAAAAGGAGCACCACCCCAGTGCAAAGATGACAGTGCAAAATCCAGAACAAGAAGCAGCTTCCAGCGACAATGTCTGGCAATAATTTTACACCAAAATCTACAGAGATGACACTTGCAGGATAAAGTGCTTGCTGTGCCTCCCCTTTTCTAGCGCCTGCAAGCACATTAATGTAGGTAGCATATACTGTAGGTGAATATGTATGATAATGGAATTAACTTGTCTTGCAGCTAGTGGTCTTTAGGGCTTCAGAAAGCAGGTAACATTCAACCATACCATTATTTTCATCAGTGCAATTTATTAAAACTTAAAATATTAAAATGGAAACCAGGTACTTAATTTTTTATTCCCTTGACTGGGTTTCTCAAATCATATCTTCACAGAGTTTTTAAGGGAGTAATTGTGCTTTTACTTAAAGATCTTCAGTACTTTCACTCACCACTGCTGTCTGTCAACTGGTTTAAAAATGGCGCATACCTCACGCATATCTAATGCATACCAGAATAGCTACACCTCATTAGCACTTGAGTGGCCAGTTTGTACTTGTAGGCTATTTTTTTCAGTGAAAGGTGCAGATAAAAGTGTGAGTATGGCTCATGAATAAGTAAAATAAAAGCATGTGGTCTGAGTGCATCCCAGAGTACGTCCCCACTGAACTTTCCCACATCCTGATCTGACATTCAATTATAACACCCTGTTAATCCATATATGAAAAGGGGGCAATCAATGCCACTCTCAAACAAGGGCTGGGCGTGTGCAGGGGAAGGCACAGCTGACAAATTGAGGACAGCTTTCAGTGCTGGGCAGTCAACTGAGTTACTGACTCAATCCAATGGGAGTTTGGCACATTCGTGTTTCTTTCCCTCTTGTCATCTTCCCTCATATTCCTCATTCAGAGCAACAAAGTCTATTTCTGACTTTATAGCATGAGTAAATTTGTTTTGCTTTGAATTTGGAGGATCGGGCGCATGAAAGGGGGAGGCCAAATTTTTTATCACTATTACAGGGAGTGTCTCCTCTTAAGTTCGCCCGCTGCTGTTTTTGTAGGTGCAGCTGCATTGCTCAAATCCTGGGAGAAAAAGAACAACAAGCTTCTTCTGTCAGGGTTCAATTCTTGCTCCTTTACAGCTCAGCACGCCCACAACCGAGCGGTCAGATCCAGCTTTTTCACGATAATTGCGGGGGGATGATATTGTTTCAGATAAAGAAGCTCCATGAAAATCTGTTGTAAATTTCTCGGCTGGAACTCCCCCTTGGTTACAGCCCCCTGACCAACAGCTGCATGTGTCAGGTGTAGAGTTATAAGGGGTCACAAAGGCAATATATCAACGTCCTTTCAAGCTCGGCACAGATTATAAGAAGGGAGGGAATTACTTGGAAAGACTGAGAGAGAGACAGAGAGCAAATTGGGTGAATGGTAGCTGACTGAACTACAAGGACAATATAAAAACTAAAATCCAGATGCTGTCCACTCCTCCTCAAGGGTAGGTTGAACTAAAGGGACTTGCATACAAAAAACAGTTTCTGCAGCAGCATGGGACCCCAGCACAGTTCTATTTCCATAAAAATAGATATAGCACCTGTGTGAGAAGCAGTGAACGGTAAGACAGAAGAAGAAATGTTCCCTGTTGGCCACCACACACTACTGTAAACACCTCAAGGTGAAATACGCCCAGCCATCCTCCTACTCTCAGCAGAGACAAGGTTTTTTTTTGTGTGAAACATGCACTTAAGTACCACTTACCTGGATTGATGATGCAACACACACACAAAGTGGGGGCGAGGAGAGAAGAGAAACGGGATAACAGAATATGTGTCGTCAATAAGACTGCACAACATGGTCAAACAAGTACTATACTCTCCCTTTCACACACTCTGCAGCCTAGAAATTTTATTTTTGGATGGAGTTAAGTTTGTAAATATAATAGCATTCTCTGGAAATATGCTAGATGTTATGGGCAAACTCCAACACTGCCCTCCGATGGCTACAATCATCACCTACACAAAATATCTACAGAGCAGCACAAAAGATGGAAAATGTAACAATAAAATTGAACAAAAAGTTCATAAGAGTAAGTAAAAGAGCTGCTGGAATTTAACCCCAAAAAGGAAGAAATTGTTTCAGTTTACCAAGTGACTTAAACTGCAAAAAATAGAAATAACTGGCATAAAAGCTGTTTACAGTTTACTTAAATAATAATAATAAAAATCACTCATAGATACCAGCCACCTAAATACACTTGATATCATTCATCAAGATACATGCACAATTCCTTGAAAAAATGTCTCACATCTCACAATATTAAACAAAGTAAAAACACAATTCCTCGACGTGTCACTTTATCCATATCCACACTGAAAGTTTATGCAGCCTATTTTGGCCCAAGATCCATCTTCCATCCAAGTTTTGTGGAAAACCTTTCTATACTTTTACATATAATATAATTACAATTATTTAAAAAAGAAGAAGTAACAGAAATGCTGGACTTTACCTAAAAAGAAAGCCAGAAATGATTTCAGTTTACCAAGGGAGTAAAAATGCCAAAAATAGACATAAAATCCACTGATATCAAAGCTGTTCGCAGTCACACATCAAACTGTACTCACTCATAAATACCAGCTAACCAAAAAGGCCTGATTTCATCATGACTCCTGCGTCATTCCCTGGGAAATTGACTAAAATATCACACATACAAAAAAGATCCGTCTTCCATCCAAGTTTTGTGGAAATCAATGCAGTAGTTTTTGTGTAATCCTGACGACAATGGGTGAAAACATAACCTCCCCGGCAGAGGTAATGAAGCATGAAAGAAAACTGGCTTCCTATCACGAACCATGTTGCGTTCCTTTGAGGCCCTCTGCTGGGAAGAATCAGTAATTACACTTTTTAGCTAAATGACTAATTGCATGCCGGCTAACATCTGGTCTTAATCTCAATGCTTGTATCTCACTTTCAGCAGCACAGTCAGCTACTCCTACAGCTGGGAAAAGGATGCAAAAGACTGTCTTGATATGAGCAAGGGAATGCATGCAGGCATAAACAACTAACCCCACATGACAGCAGGCATCGGATGATCTCAGTAAATCTATGCATATTCATCAAAGACAGCACAAAGACGGAGATTTGTGAGCACAGCTGCTTGACTGTTAAGACGGGTCTTTGTAGAGGAAAGAAGCCGCTGTACAAACAGAAAAGACACAAATCCGAGGCAGAAATGAGTCAAGGTCTACTACCTTTTCTCTCACATGTAAATATCCAGCACAGGCATCCTCACAATAACACAGATGTTAACGCTAAAATCTTCACGTTTCATGGATATATTTGTCAAATGTGATCAAGTGATTGCAATAAAGCATCACTTGACACAATTAATGATTATCTTTATGAATTGTTATATCAAGTATCATACAAACATGCAAATGTACTGATTTATCTCAGATATGCAAACCAAGTCATAAAAGCAAGACTGGTATTTGGGATTCTATTGTTAGATCAGACAGGAGCATGAACTACAGGCAACATTTAAATTCTGACTTCAGTTTTATTTTTCACATGATTATACTTTCACGCATTTTCAACTCCCACGGAGGCGCAGGGATTATTTAGATCAAAGAACAGACAAAGGTTTAAAACTCAATCAGACAATGTCAGAAACTAAACTCTGATCAAAGAATAGCCTACATTTAAATCTTTAAAAAAAAATATATAGCTTCAATCGAACAAGGAAGCCTAAAAATAATGCAGATCAAAGTGCCTTTCATCTCTCTGCTGCACACATGGATATGCAACCTATTCTGCTAATGGCTGCGCTGGAGGAAACTAAAACAACGGCATGTGTCACAGAGACAACCAGACACACACACACAACATGCGCAGCACAGCCACTGTCAAAAACAGCTTTCATGAGGACCTCAGAATAACATACATTCATTCTGTCATTTTTCGCTCCACTCCAGGTGCAGGTAGAGTGTCATTACATCATTTCATCAGCAGGTCCCTCCAGCTGCTTCAGGGATCCCCATGTGCCCTCAGGCTAATTTGAACATGTGGCCTCTCCACTGCATTAAGGTCTCTTTTCAGTCATCTGTTCCCTGGTTACCACCGAAAAGAGACTTGGAGCGAGCATCCTTCCCGCATGCCCAAATCACCGAAAAATACTAATTTCAGAGTGAATCAGCTGCTCAACTTCAAGTTCCAGCAGGGTCACCGAATTCAACCTGTTTTGAAAAGTGATGCAAGCTACTATTTTTGTCTGCTTCCAGCCCTGATCTGATTTCTGACCATGGAATGAGATAAATCAAGATGTGCTCTCTCCCTCTGTTCAATCAGTCACATCAATGCATCCTCAAAATCTGTAGTCAATATCGAAATCCCTCCTTCTATCACAAGCTCATAAACGCCTCTAACTGAGACATCTGCTTGCTTTGTAAAATAATGGCGCACAGCACCCTTTTCAGAGGGAGAGAAAGGGTCTCAGATTTAAAGATGCTGGATCTTATTGTGACACCATCCCACTCAGTAGGAAAACGATATTATTTCAGTGGGAGGTAACAATCAAATGAAAACAATAGGAAGACACTCTTGCTCTCCAGGCCTCAGTTGTCTCTTTATATATCGTACATACCACAAAAAAAGAGAGAGGAAGTGTGCAAAGATGATAAGGCTTGCCGCCACAGTGTTTTCCTGTTTATAAAATACATATTTTCCTTATCACCTGTAGTGCTATTTATCCATTTGGATTGTTTTGCAGAGAGTTGCAGAGTTTTGGAGATGTCTGCCTTCTCTTAAATATAATGGAACGAGATGGTAACCGTCTTGTGGTGCTCAAAGTGCCAGAAAATACTGGGAAATGACTCGACAGAAATATCTCATTCCAGAAATCGTGACCTGGTTACTCAAGATAATCTGCAGACCAAGTTGTGAGCAGCACATGGGAACTATTTCAATTTTAAGTGGGTCATGATTTCTGCAAAGAGACATTGCTGTCTCTGTTTTTTTTATGTATTTTGCTGCATTTTAAGCACCATGGAAGACAAGGAAGTCATGCTATGCGGGGTCGAGGTGAAATCTGAACAAGGTGGAGATTCTCAGTCTCTCTCAGTGTTCATATATGGCCGCCTGTTTTCACTCTTCTGACTATGGATGCACATACATTTCCTTAAATGCTGTTTTGCTTGACAAACATAACAAAAGCCTTTTTTATATTAATCTTTTAATGCCCCCATGTTTACCAATGGTATCAAACATGGTATCAACGTGTTTTTGATTGAGGAGTGAACTGTCACTTTAATCCTAATTTTCAGCATGTCACCATGTTGTTAATCACAAATGTTTATGGGGAATTAACTATAGCTAGTCTTCAGTGATCAATGATTGTAACTAGCACTAGCTTAAAAAAGGTAAACTAGGTTTTAATTAAAGTTAAACTCTAAATTTGGACATTTCTAACCACAAAGGGATGGGTTGTGTGTAAAACTGGCACATAATGTAGTCTGGGCACGCATTAAACCTCAAATAAGCAGCATCAAGGTATGCATTGTTCTTCCTGTGCCACTGCTATTTATACATGAGGAATGGGTCATCTTTGAGACAGGAGGTAAAAGCCATCTTCTTCTCAAAGTCAAACATGTCTTGAAGGAAAAACAGAGGGAAAACAAAGCACTCAGAAAAAACAGTCTGTCATACAGTCTGAGTACACCGTCAGCAAAAGTTTATTAAAATCCCTGCCAAGCCTGACTTAAGGCCTCTTTTCAATTCATTCAGACCAAGGGAAACCCCTGACACACACACACACACACACACACACACACACACACACACACACACACACACACACACACACACACACACACACACACACACACACACACACACACACACACACACACACACACACAGCATTTCCTCCCAATTATTTTGGGAAACTTTGACAAATCCTATGTAAACAGGATTAGCAGATTTCCATGACTGATGAATAATCAGAATCATCTTCAGTGGAGCTTTATATAGGGTAAAGGAAGCTAACAGTTAACAGCATTAGGACCGAGAAGAGTGAGATGGAAAAGGGACAAATTCTCCAGACGGAACATGAACTTGCTCCCAACAGACTGTGATTGATTTCCCCCGAGGTTGTAAGTGAGATCCACTTTGAGGGCAGAGGTAGTCAGTTCAGTTGGTAGAAAAGCTCTGAGACGTAAGAAAAAACATTTTACAAGTACCAGCTTGTTTCTCACCCGTGTTCACGAAACTAAACAAAAAGCCTTCTCAACTCAGTTCCAGTAAAAATAATTGTCATACCTTGTTAGATCACATTAGAGGGAAGTGAAGAAAATCCCGGCAGTGGTAAAGAAAAATGTATTTTCCTTTAAAATACTTTAAAATCATCCCTGTATTGTTCCAAATCGACACGACACGTTATAATAAACTAGGAAGTATGAGCCATAGACACACAGGAGCACAGTAACATGAGCAATAGGTCTGTCAACAAAGCGCTACGATAGTAACTGCATTATCACAATGATGCTTGAATTGGCGCAATCAGAATGAGCAACACTGCATGATGTCATATCCTATATTGCAACTTTGATATGGGTGTGACGGTTTAAGATTACATGAACACAAAGGAAGCAACAGGACTGCCCTGAGTTTGAGATAAGAGGAAAATAATTAATATTGCTTGTAGCATCTCACTGATTCATACGGTAAGTCTTCTTTTGAAGATCACAGTGCAGCATTAACACTGACCAAAGTATAAAAGAAAAGTCTGTAGTTGATTTATTATACTGCCTCAGGTCTGTTCGACTGTTGCTCCGCATGCTTTTTCCCAGGCAGTGACAGAGCTACAATAGTCCTGTTTTACACAACAAAATAAAGCTGCTCTCTCAGGAGACACACTAATCTCTCTGAGTGCTGGTGATTACTGAAGTCAGATCAGGTCATACAGAGTCAGACTGTATTCATTAAGGAGGCCGAGGCACACCTCTCCTCTGATAATCTTTCATCAAGAGGAAAGTAATAAGTCTGCGATTGAGGTTCAAATTATACAGCCATGACATTTCACATTGATGGAATTAATTGATGCTGAATTAGCAAGACAAAACTGAGACTTGTCAGTACATTCTAATGAGCAAACTATACCGCATAGAGATGAAGTTTAGTTTGATGGTTTTTAAAATACAGCTGCAGTGATTAGACAGTTAATCGATTAGTTGATCAAAAAGAAATACAAAAATATGACCAACTATTTTGATAATGGAGTCGCAGAGGCGTCAGACTGTTTTGTAAAAGCTTGTAGCCACATCTGCTGGCTCACCTGCTGTTGTGATAACTGAATCAGCTTTGGAAGAAATCCAAAACACAAGGTGTGTTTTTTGGGTGATTTTATAAAACATTCTGCTGATGAAGAAAGTCAACAGAGCAGACACGTACTGGGAGAGAGAAGCAGGAAGGCGAGGCAAGTCAGTGTGTGTGCGTTAAGGTGGATTATAAGGCTCAGTCTTGGTCAAATACAGACACTTTGGGTTTGTGGCTTGGCTCTGATAAAACCACCAAACCACCACCAACGCCACCCACCATAGGTACACGGTCATTCCGTGAGAGACACCATTTGTTTGACATTTTAGTGACTAAAAGAAAAATACATAATCATGAAAACAAACAGCAGACGAATCCATAATAAAATGACTAACAAATGTTAGTTTCAGCCCTAGTGTTGCAATAAGGTGTGGGAGTATGAGAAAGACAAGCTGGTCACACATACCTCTCTCATCTGAGGAAAGCTCTCAACATGAGTTCATGTTTGTGTTGTTAATCATAAAAACATGAAGATACTTTGATATGTAGAACAAGAATCCTCCACATTTTTCTGTTGTAGTTTTTAGTTGGATGGGGGAATTATTCATATGTTCCTTCTGCTTCATTTTTTGCTTTCTGTATTAAACTTTGTGCTCCTTCCTGTGCCTAATTTAAGCTGCATGCACTGAATTATTGAGAGAAAACAGCATATCAACAGCAGGTCACTGTAACACTGTCAATCGGTTGATTTTTTTTCCCATTTCATATACCAGTATACCAGTTTTTATCATGTAATCTTCAGATTGTGGTATTTGTTCCTCATTGCTAGGATAGCTCTGTAAACATTGCTGGAACATAACCAACAACCTCCTGGCTCAATATGGCTGCTGGGCTTTAAGTAAAGACTTCAGACTACAAGACGAAAAGTATGAGACACAGTGCACGAATTACAATGCTGTAATTGTGTTGCCTCTGAGTCAGGCACCACCTGAAATCTGAAACGGCGTGGACAGCACCAAAGTGCATCCAACCAGGTTTGACTGAACAGGTTTCAGCTAGTCATCATGAGGGACAACAGACATGAACACCACAGTACACTGACATCAATGTGTGTGTCACACATCTTGCCTAGCTTGGCTCCAGACATGGACTCTTGCCCACAATTGAAGTATAATTGTGTCAAGTAGGTCTGGTGATACTTTTCTGAAGGAACAAATGAGCCTATCAGAGCCATTATAGGCATGGGTTAAATTAGCTTAATCAATATCAGTAGTTGCTGTATTAATCCAAAACTGACCCATATTCAGAAAGTGAATTCATTTAAACAGCTTCTAGCGACACAAGCAACAGAATTTCAGCTTAGATGTATCTCATTAAAATGCTGCTTTGGACTCAGTTGACTGTTGACTACTTTCTTAAGGTTTTTATGTACACAGGCTTTGGCTTTCGATCTAAGGAACAGACAATTTCTGACACGGTTGCTCATCTTTCGTACTAATGATTCAACAGGGTGAGTTTCATGCCCCGCCTAGCCCAAGAAGTGCTCCAACAGCCAGTCACCTGACACTGTCGTTTTATGAAATTTCACAACTACATGGCTTGTGTGAGGGATTGATTTGAGTCTTACAGCTTTGTGTTCTCCTCCTTTTTATGTGGGATGGAAACCAAGTTTAATAGCCACATCTTTAATACTCTAGCCATTTTGCCAGTGAAGTAAAGACAGTAAGTAAGATCTGAAGAAACATGTTTTTGAGAACGGTGCCTTTTTGACTGTAGGTAGGGTAAAGCCAATTTTAAGGCTGGCAGTGTTCCAGCTTTAACTGAGCTTTAGTTCTTGGCAAAGAGCAAACTTCTTGTGTACACATTTACACTGTCACACTGAATGACTAATGAGCCTCCCTCCTCCATAAATAAACAATGAAAACAAATAGGCAGAGAGGCAAATCTTACAGCTCAGAAGATCTTACGGTCCACTTATGGCTTGTTCCAAATCACTACGCAGAGACTTCCTATTGATTTGGGGGAGGCTTCAGATTCTTTCGACAAGCAGATGCAAGTTGGTAGCATTGAGGACCAGGGCCTGCATTTATCAAGCATTTCAAAATCACTCCTAGAAATTGTGCACATCTGACGAGGACTAAAAATACTCAAAGAGACTTGAGAGTTATTTATGAGGCTTCCTGCACAGCAGTTTCAGCGAAGGAGTAGAAGTCTCCTTTCAAAGTGAGTGACATCACTTTTATGCAAAACGTAGTCAAATCTCTCTATAAAAGCAAGGAATCTCTGTCTGTGTGTGTGTGTGTGTGTGTGTGTGTGTGTGTGTGTGTGTGTGTGTATGTGCATGTGTGTGTGTGTGTGTGTGTATGTGTGTGTGTGTGTGTGTGAAATATCTCTGCGGATCAGGATCAGACTGACCTGAGAGTTTCAACATGGCTGCTGCTTGGTTCAATGGTGTGCCATGTGGATTTGTTTGGACTACAATGCTACCGTTAATGAATTATTTCATAAATGCTTTACACATTCTGGAGCATAGTCTATCGGAGCCCCCACAGTGACATGCGCATTAGAGCCAGTCACTGCAGAGCACAGGACTACGACACACATTAAGAAACAAGCGGATGTATACCTGCGGCAGCGCGAGCTGGACCGGGAGTTAGACGGCGGTTCGGTCCTGTTCTGTTCTGTGCATCCAAACTGACTGTTGTGGATTAATGAGACCAAACGAGACCGGACCGTGTCTGTTCGGGTCTGAGGAGAGCGGATTTATACCTGCAGCGGCGCGAGCTGGGCCGGGAGTTAGCCGGCGGTTCGGTCCCGTTCTGTTTTGTGCATGATCTTAACTGACTGTTGTGGATTAATGTGACTAAACAAGACCAGACCAGTCTGTTCGGGTATGAGGAGATGCGGAGACGCGCGGACAACAAAGTGGAAACGGAATCTGTGGATGCTGGTGTGTAGCTAGCTGCTTGCTGCTAGCCGCTAACCAACCTACACGGCAAATACCTGCGGCAGCGCGAGCTGGACCGGGAGTTAGCCGGCGGTTCGGTCCCGTTCTGTTCTGTGCATGATCTAAACTGACTGTTGTGGATTAATGTGACTAAACAAGACCAGACCAGTCTGTTCGGGTCTGAGGAGATGCGGAGACAACAAAGTGGAAACGGAATCTGTCGATGTTGGTGTGTAACTAGCTGCTAGCCGCTAACCAACCTACACGGCCCACCTCCCGAGTCGACGGACTGGACGCACCGACATGTCCAAAACCGGACTTAGGGTAAATAATGTCCGCCACGCTTTTTCGTGAACATTGCCGTCACGTTTGCTTTGTGTCTGGTGCAGAAGAAACGGTAAAAATGGGCTTTTGTCACGAAAGTGTTCAAGCAGCAACTTTGGTTGTAGAGCAACAGGAAATTGTGGGAGGGACGTCGGCGGATGACTGACAGGCAACGACAATCGGCGTACAGACAGCGATATTGACATTTAGCGTGTTTGGAGTGTATAGTTAGTGTGTTATGTAGTGTTTGGTGTCGTGTGTTTAGTGTGTAGTGGAGTCGTGTTTTTGTTTAATGAGTCAAAACAGAAGAAGCTGAATTTGGAGCAGGCAGTGCAGCTCTTCATTCAGCTGGAAGGAGCTCAGGCAGACCTGAACATTGCCTGCATTTAAATGTAAATAGTTACACAGAACTTTGTACATTTTTAAAATGTATGCACATATTCAGCAAACAACAATTTATATTTGCATTATAAGTAATAAAAAATGGTTTGTTAAACATATTTGTGGTTTTCACAGTAAAAAATAACTTTTTCTACTCAGATTTTATGTTTTTTTGTGATTTTAGGTCTATTGTGTTAATACAATATGTCAAAATGAAAAAATAACTGTACAGTCACACATGTGAGGTTGTGCTGAAAATAATCACACCAAGTAAATAGTTTTAAGGTGAAATATAATGGCAAAATCAAAAATAGTCAAAAACGACCAATTATGCCCTGGAATATCGGATTTCATAACAAACCTAAATATCCCCGACGTTCCCCCTTCAAGCAGCCTCATTTGGCCATCAGTGAAAATGCTTCTTAACCTCCCACTTTTTTATAGGAACACATATTTCCTATGGGCACTGCACTAGTTAAATTAAAGACAAAGTCTTGTAATTTATTGCGAGTAGCTACGGTGTGATTAAAGTCATTAAAAAGACCCACAGGCTGTTAGATGATTGTGTACAGAAATAAACAAGGAGAAAGAATGATTACTTATTACTTAACAACACACAAAGAATGTGTAGGTGTATCAAAACAAACAACAAACAAAAAGGCAACTAACAATTATTTTCACAATTTATCTATATGCAGATTATTGTTTCTAATAATAAATGATAGATTTAGAAACAATATAAAACTTTGAAAAATCATAATATTACAAAGGCCAAGGTGGCTTCAACAAATGTCATTTTTTTCATCAATTCAGAATCCCAAAACATTCATTTTACAAAACATTTTAATTTAAGCTTGGCAAGCAGATCAGATGTAGCATTTCAGTTTGAAGGACAATCAAGTTTTCGGCATTTTGGCAGGAACAAGACAGAAAAGATGAATTGGTTGTCAAAACTTTGCTGATTAAGTCTCAATCAATTACCAGATTTATTGCTGCTGCTCTAATAACAAAATGATCCCTTTCATTTCAAGACAATGATCCAAATACAGTACATGCACTTTTTTTTAATAGTCCCATAAAAAAAGGATTACATCATGACATCTGCAGCATTACCACGCAGTGAGCTGCGCTGAAGTCAATCTTATGTCGGTACAAAAAGTACAAATCAGATCCATATCATGGCGCGCCGCTCTGCCATTGTGACATTTATACCAGTTTATTTTTCCCACCACTGCATACACACACCATACCACCCACACACTCAATAAGGGCCATCATCAGCACAGTGGCAGGTAGTAATAAAGCTGTCACACGGGGAAGAAGTGTTGAAAATGGTCTGGCTAAATCCAGCTACCTGACACAAGATGAAGACACAGAGGCACAGACATCGCAATCATAACATCACAGTCAGAGTCGAGGGTGCATTTATCTGAACCACCAGCAGAGGTCTTTCAGGCGAAAAACAGCAGGCTGCCTCTCATCCAGAGAGGAGGAGGAATGCCTGCACACATCAGTTTGTGAATAGCAGCACAGAGGTGGGAAGGCTGCATTTATCCTTGAGCAAGTAGCGCCGATATTTAAACCAGGCTCTTGACTTCCAGAAACATTCATCCCTACTGCTGCAGGGACACATTGCAGAGGGCTGACAGCTGATTAGCCTGATGGATCACTATGTGGTGCAACCATTACTACAGTTATGAAGCCCCTGTCAGCTTACTCCACTGTGTGCCTCATCTCTCTCACTCTCAAACACCCTCTTACTGAAACTGAAAGCTGGCTGCACAGAGCTGATACGGAACATGAGAGGAGAGACAGATTGATTCTTTTTCACCATCTCCTTAAAGGTAATCTATGAAGTTTTTAACCACAAGTGGCAAGGTGGAGTGATGTTTAGATGAGTAGGTCCATGCATTGTTTGAATGCCGAGGGCTGTAATCACGTTCACCACATACATTACTGCAGACTGCAGAGTGCAGTAACCCAACAAAACTAATATAACAAATGCAGGGTTTCAAATGCTCATGAAAGGTAGCTAGAACATTAATATAAGGATCATTACATACAATTACTGTAAGTTTTACTTTTTTGTGTGTGTATATACTGCACAAAGGGGTGTTTTCATATATGTGTTGTCTCACTCCTGTACGTTTCTGTACATTTTTTTTATGCAGCTCATTACTGCTGTATTGTATGAGACAACTATGGAATGGAATATCTTACCATAGAACAAGTACAAATAAATGATGTACCATTTAAAAATGATTCCTTCTTTATGTTTCTTATGTAATTTATTGAACTTCTTTACATTTGTGTGTGTAATGTTGCTTAATGCTATTTTTATTAAATGTAGATTCTTCTAGTCCCGCTTTTAGACTTTGGGCAATAGTAAACTTTGATGTGACTTGACCAGACAAGAACATATAGAATTTCTTTTAAAGAGGTTGTTTACAAATCCACCTCAGCCTAAGCAATTCTGACAATGAGGGTGAGATGGAAAAACAACCTCCTAAAATGCTGTGAACAGGCTACCTCGGATCTTGACAAACATCCCAAGTGAGAGTTTGGGCTTAGGCTACAGTAGCCATTCTCTTCAGCTATCTGTGAATCACCTGACCTCAAACAGACGGACTCCAGGAAGCAGGATGCCCTCAAGGCACCAATTTAGATCAAGGGATGCACATTTAGCTGTTTGTTCTTTCCAGGGTTTAGTTTTTACTGCACAAGTAGTTTGATTAGAGTCACAGAAAACACGGTAAAATTGTTGTCCCTCACAAATGGATACACACTATGGCACATTCTTCTTGCGGTAACTGTAGTGATGGCATTCAGCTAGCGAGAGACACAATTGTACAATATCAATCACAGCAGGTATACATTACTCAGTGAGAGACTTGGCACAGAGTTCAAATATTTGCTCAAGCAGTGACGGCCTGATCCTAGGACAGAGCGTGGGAGAGGACTCTGACAGCAAAAGAGTCACTACCCAACAGTTGAGCAATAAATGCAGTGTATTATCCAGTCAATGCCACCATTCATCCCTCCCTGTGCCCAGACAGAGGAGCAAATCCCCAGCAAGTAACTGAGCATTGCTACATGACTACGGATACAGTATAACGTCAGTAAGTGTAATTTTTGTTGCAATTAAGTTTGAAATATCTCTCCTCTCTCTAATCTGATGGGTCTGATGGTGCTAGTGCACCTCAGAGAACTTGGTGCTATTTGAAGCATTTGTGCTGACCTGAGTACTATTTATATCTGTCAAGTGTCCCATCTAGCAGCTGAATTTACAGCGCACTCCAGCCATGATGGGCCTTGCACTAAACTCTGTGCACACAGACATACAAGAGCCCCGATAAGTGGTCGTAAAAAGCAGTTTCACTTTGGGTTGATGTTTGCCGGGAATAACCATGGAAGTCCTTCACACAGTTATGATATTACATAAGGACTTTTTAGATGAATGGTTTCTACAAGTGCCAGCACTAAAGATGAAATAAATAAGCCTGCTACCGGTGCATCCAATTTCTCCTAGATGTCATCCGATAATTAGAGATAAGGTGAGGGCTATCGAATGTTCATAATGGACAGACAGCCATTTCTTACCAATTCTTGACATTCACCATGGTTCTCATGAGCAAGAAAACCTCAGAGGGCCACACAAGTCCAAAGAAGGTCAAGATACACAGACAACAATTGTGTGAGGATTGTAAACTTAAAGAAGATTTATAGAAATAAACATATCCTCCTGGCAGCGTACAATGTGTCTAGCCTAAACGACATGTGCTGGGAATGGACAAATGTGAAACATGTCAGGTCTACAGAGGGAACAGAGCAGCTGACGCTGCTGCCAGGACAGAGAAGAGAGAGGATAAGCCGAAGCCACAGGACCAGGAGGGTGTGATATTAATCCCTCCACCGCCGCTGCTAAATTGAAAACTTGGCGTCAACCTGTATATCAATATAGCACTACACCCTTTATTCAATCCTCTGGGGGAGTGTGAAAAGGAGATACACCGCAATATTTTAGTGAAGCCTTTTCATGAAGGTGCGATCACCGTGAAAACAGAAGCTCGGATTCTCTTTATGCTTTGCAGTTGTTGAAAAAAAGGAGAGCGCTGACTGCCTGTTTGGATGTGGATAAAGACAAATTCAGAGGCTGAATTTGTAACAATTTGTTTCAGGAAACAGTCGGCTGTTCCAAAGCCCTCTGTGGACATTTTAACATGGTGCTCCAAGAGCTCACAGCTGTAGAACATTTGGGCAGAGTGGCAGCTTCCAAAAGCCGCCTAATCACCATCGACCATCTGGAAAACAACTGGGCCGTGCAACTCCCATTTTGTCAACAAATAGAAGTTGGTTTCTACCTGGGGTCCGTTTCACAAAGCAGGTTTAGTGAAAACTCTGAGTCTGTTAACCCTGAAATGAGGGAAACTCTGAGTTTTCCGTTTCACAAAGGGAGGTAACTCAAACCAGAGAAAGAGGGGTAACTCTAGCCTGTTTCAAAGAGAGAGGTAACTTAAGCTCTCGGTCAGTTACCATGGTAACATACGCTTTGAAACTAACCTGGTCAGGACCAGGTTTTTCTCAGCAAACCTCGAGTTTCTCTCTGTCTCCGCCCTCTTTCAGCCACACACGGTATTTGATTTCCTCATTCATTCAGTCAGCAGGCGAGTTTTGGCGTAGTAAAGTTCTGCCGTCTGTTTTTTGAGAAAATCATTGCAATAATCAGTCAGTAGTCCTACATTAGAAGTTATAATAGGTGGCGACTATTTTCACTACCATGGCGTGTCCTTTTGATAATGATCCCGTGGATGAAGGTGCAGCATTACTGCGCAGAGAATTAAATATTCGTCGGGAGATGATTATCAGACCGCGCACAGATGTTCTTGCATTTCCAGACAATTATCTTTTTGAGCGGCACCGTTTCACGTCACAGTCCATCATTTACATACACAACCTAATCCGTCCTTACATTTCCAACATTACCAACCGAAGTCATGCTCTCACATCCCAGCAGATGTTGTGTGTTGCGCTGCGTTTTTTTTGCAAATTGGAGTTTTTTTATTTTTTATTATACAACGTCGGAGATGCAGAGCACTTGAGCAACTGTATGCAGAGCGGTCAGAAAAGTGTGCCTCGCCCCGAAACGCTTCTACCCATCTTTAGTTTGAATAGGCTTAATTGTTTAACAGAACATGATATAGATGAGAAGACATTTATGTGTGTGAAAACAGCATTATGTTGGGGATAAAACAACTATACGGTCAAACAGCCACTTAATATTTACTTTACAATGTAAAACATGATCAAACTGAGGAATCCCCATGAGATTATGCGGAGGTCTAATGTTTTTATGTTTCATCTTAAGTTGCTGCCAAGTGCGCTTCTCCCCCGCGGGGTTTCAGCTAAATGAAATAAATTAATAGGCTACCACTCAAGCAGTTTCCCCCTGTAATATTATTGTGATTGCAAAGGACTACATTTAAACTAACGCATTGACCCGAGCAGCAATGTTCTCCCACACCGTCTCCCTCTCTTTTGCTGCTGCAGCGGTGTTACACTTCCTTCTAAAAACGTGCGCAGACTCACCGTATGAGCGCATTAATATTTCTAATTCCAGCGGGGTGAGAAACGTAGCCGCCCTCTTCCCCGTTGCCATGGTGACTCGTCGAATCGGGGCTCCATTGACGCTGTCTTTCTATACCTGTGGTGCACGCGCGTAACTCCAGGTGAAACTACTCCGAGTTGATCAAACTAACTCAAATCTGCTGTTCTAGAACCGAAAACTCAGAGTTTCCTATCTCAGAGTAGATCAACTCAGAGTTCAGGGTTAGACTCAGAGTTTGTTGAACCTGCTTTGTGAAACGGACCTCTGCACAAGTGCTGATCAGCTCTTGTTTTGTTTCTACTGGATCTCACCCTGAGCAGCTTCAAGCAATGGTAAGTTCCTCAACTAAACAGGCCCTTTAAAAGAAGTCAATCAGGCTGGATGGAGAACATTTGACATAAGATCAGAGCAGAGAACCTCGAAGACACTCGAGTCCGTCTCACATATGGCTTAAATCTGGCAAAAACATTCTCATTTGTGCCTTTCTGACTTGATATCCCTCTTTCCTAGGTCCTGGCAATAAAACGATATTATATTGTAAGAGTGAGAATGTATACCATCTTGGATTTTGGATGTTGTTATAGCGTGATAGGGCGTAAGTTCTGGCTTTCCCTGCTTTTAAAGGCTGTAATACAGTCAAATGATGAAATGTTCTATATCCACCACTGTTTTACTTGTTCTAGTACTTATCTTTAAGCACCCTCATTCAATATATCTACATTACTGATGATTACATATTTAATATCTCACCGTTTTATATCATATTTAGAGGAGATTTCAAAATAATGATATATATACACAGCCTGAAGATATTATGATACCGTTTTAAGGCCATATAGCCCCACCCTAGTTTCTCCTTTCCAACAATGTGGAGAACAAACAAAGGTAAACAGACTGGTATTGATGGAAAAGCAAAGGAGTTCCCTAAGATATTCGAAATAATTGTGACAAGGTTGTTATACAAAGTTTCCCTATTTAGATCTGATAATGTAAGGAAAATAATAGCTGACCCCGAGCAGCTGTCCAAGTACTGAACCTGGCACAACATCAGCAAAGCGTGGCTCATTGCAGATTACTGCAGGGATTACTCGAGTTCAACAGCTCTATCAGCATTAAATCAAAGACACCACACAACTAAGAGGCTTTAGGGCCAAAGAATTACTGTAGGCTGTGCTCCACTACTAAATCCAGGAGGTAGGCCTACATTCATTCAATCAACATATATAGCCAAGGTTATACATTCATATTCTTTATTGCTGGATGTCAATCATTGCAGAGTTTGAGATTTAAGAAAAAGTGCATTTTGTAAAATGATGATAATCATTAAGGCTTGTACATACTCTGACAGTCAGAAAGTCTGATATCAGATTACACCCAGAGAGCTGTCGCCGTCTTACGGCTGGCAATGAGAAGCACTGCAGACAAGGAATCTTTTGATCCTATTAAAAGCAGGCATGCCTTTAGTTTTCAATCTTGAGAAAGGAATCTTTCCGAAAAGATAAAATGATTGCACACAATTTGTAAACAGCAAATGCAATTTAAAACTCTGGGATAGGTAGCCAAGAATATTATGCACAACAGCAGAGCATTACTTGGTCTGATGTGGATTTTCACTGGGAAACTGCCTTAATCAGCACCTGGGGCAGCCACCGACATCAGAGGATCTCTTACACATATGTTCACACACAGAGCATCCAAACACCAAAACACATACACACTTTTCTTCCAGTGCTAGCCAGATGGCAGAGACCCCACAGAGACTGAAACGCGTGAGAGCAGTCTGAACTGCTCAAAGCCTGTCTGTCTCCCAGTCAGCACCCAGCCTCAGAACAGAGAGTTATGGGGCTCGAGACGGGGATGATGTACAGCAGATCCAGGTCCACTGGTTTCCCTCTTAAATCACATTACACACACAAGTGAAATGCATGAGTGCCGAGCACTGACAGAGTTAGTGAGTCAGCAGCCACAGCCATCAGAGCCTCCTCCTGCCAAGGGGGCAAGTAAACACTCTCTCTGAGCTTTACAGTTTGAATAAGACATTGTCCCTGATGTGCCATTTATTAACGCTAGCCGTGTGTACAGGAACGAACATCTTACTTCTTTACAAGCATACCCCTAGACACTGCAAATGGCCTTTATAATTATGGTTAAGATGATAATTTGCTCAAAATTGAAGACCCATTATCTATCACTCTTTTATGTTAAAGGTTTAAAATGTAAGAATTCTACATTAACATGTCTGAAAACAACAAGACCTTTGTTATAAATTTTGTTGAGTTGTGCACTTACATCATTCCAAAACACAGAAGGTGAGTGTATCTGTGTATGTTTTGGGTCAAACACTACACTTAGCACTCACCACAGACTCCGGTTCTTTCTCTTCTTTCCCTCCCTCTCCTCTCTGCAACGTCACTATCATATAGTAAAGTAAGATTTCCCGTCCAGTCAGCAGTCAACATTACAGTACACATACACCCACTGCTGCGGCCAGGTTGATAAATGGGAGTGAAGATAAAGAAAAAAGCTCTTGTCGGTAAACAGCTCTGAATCAGAGCACAAATCAGTGTAATTCCTCCTATAGAGCTGGCCGGCTCTTACCAGCTGAGCAGCAGCTATGTATGTCCCCTTCCACCCCACCCAGCCCTCCCCATACAGCACTCTGCAAAGATCTATTTTTTCTGACGGGGAGAACCCAAGCGGCAGTAATTTCATATTGTGCGTTTAAATCGGTGTACAATAAAAGTGGATTAGGTGAAAGCAAAGATTAGCATGACACAAGACAGAGCGGAATATCCTAAAGAGCTCAAGTTGCTGCAAGTTTTTCTTCTACAATGGCAATTTTCCGAATACAAAAATATACATTTAAACTGTCATTCATCTTTTACAGTTTGTTTATGGTCTCTTAAGAAATCTCATGTTGTCTTTGTGTCATTGTGTGTCAGTGCTCAAGTTCCCTCCAACATGCAAGACATGCAGGCTAGGTGAAAACTAATTTGCTCATAGGTGTGAATTAGGTCGTAAGTCTTTGTGTAGCAGCTGTCCAGTGTGCACGGTGCCGCTCTCCCAGTGTGTGCTGGAATTGGCTGTAGCTACAGCAAAACAAATGAAAGAAACTGGCTCTACGTGTTGACTCTATAATAAATCTCTTAAAGTACTTCAAGGTGCTACCAGCCAGAACACACATAAAGGAAGAGGCATATATGTGGGAGAGTGGATGGCTGCTACTGATTTAATTGAAAGAAAATGCAAAATGAGGAACATTTGTGAGCAGCAACCATGCACAGGATGTGGTTCATTAGGTTTGATTAGGTTTCATGTTAGTTTCAGCAATGCCTGTTTTTGCTTGGTCCCGAATGTCTCTGAAGATATGTGATACTTGTGCTGAATAACATCTTTGGGGAATGTATAGCCATTCCATAAAATTAAAATATTCTGGTCATGGTTTCCTGCACAACTTCAATCTTGTGTGATAGCTGCATCTAGCATCTTGCACTGAAGAACTGAAATTTCAAGTTTTTGTGTGTTTTTACATAGAACAGTAACTTGTAATGAGCCACTGGTGGACCTGGCAGAGTTTCAGAGAGAATATTCCAGTGCTCGATGATTTACAACAGTGGTTTAACATTTAATTATTGATTAGAGCCATCCTTAAAAGCATAAAAATAATTGATCCCTACATAGAAAACGGAGGTACATTACATTGAGGATTAACTGCGCAGTCACCATGATCTGGCCAGCAGCTGCAACCAAATGTAAAGTCTGGGAAGCAGAGAGCAGTTAATCACCGTGTAACTGAAACAAACACACTGATTGGTCGAAGCTTGATTTGATGCACCGGAGCAGGCACTAACTATAAAGTCAATATTTCGCCTGATAAAGTTTAATAAGCCTTTATGTGGAGGCCAAAATGATGTAATATACAGCCCTCTCCTGTATTCAATTCCATGCCGAGTCAAAACACTTGGTCACTTGTCTCACATTGTCACAACTGTGACAGGATTTTCAGGGTTATATAATCAGGTCTGATATAAGGCTTTGCTCACAGATAGAAGATTGGAATATTCGCTGAAGGGAAAGGAGAGCCTTTAAAGTCTGTCATAACTGTGTGTTTGACAGTTATGGAGGGTTCATAAGGACTCCCCTTGTGTTTGCCCTAAAAGATTAAGACCTCAACTCTCAAATCTTCCTACGTTCCAGGTGAAGCTACAGACAAAAACCACTGCAAACCCACATCGGTAGAAATAAGAATCAGTGTGAGCTCATTCCTCCGATTGTCCCCTAGCATTGGGGATTTTTCCTCACTTTTGCAGATGTCACTCATGAATATCCCCTATGCTTGAAGTCTACGACATGCTAATCCATTCTTCAGATCTCTGATAAGATGCTTCATTTTACTGATGCCCTTAAGTGTCAGTGTCGCAAGGAGCTACATATGCAGAGATAAAGCTCAAAAAGGGAAGATGCAAGACGAGAGGAGAGATACTGGTACAAATTGAATTAAAAGAAATATAACTATTCGAATCCTGGTGAAAACTTACCAAAACAAACAAACACACATCGGTGAACACACATCCTCCTTGGTGGAGTCAACTATTTGCAAGTTCACCATATCAACTTGAAAGCGATAGTAAGTCAGTGTTGAGTTCACAGCTTGTCTCTGCTGATATTGCAGCGTCATAATGACAAGCAGAGGCTCTAATAGATTATCAGTAAGAAACCACAGGATAATCAAAAAGGAGAATTTGATTATTTGTCTTTGATAGATAATTACCACAACTGAATACCATTCACTGTAACCCAATGCTGTGTTTAAATGTGCAGTCAGCCAGTGAGTGGGCTTTCAAACCACAAAATGAGCCAACAGCTAAACAGAGATCCACCAGAGAGATTTTTGTTATACTTGGCCAAATTTCAATTGACATGCTTTCCTCTGTTCTGAGTGATGAATTATGCAGCAGCAGAAGTGAGCAGTCTAATGGAAGTGGTGGTTGCTGAGAAGGCTAGCACAATATTTATATTTTATCTTGCACTTTGCACTGATGATGATCCTGAAGCGGCAAATTGCCCTCACAGGATGCAGACAAAATGTCACCAAACAAAACATAAACAACTAGGCAGCAATCAAGCAAGACACTTGCACTGTGGGGGTCAGCTGTTTGAGCCTCACTCATTAGCCTCAAAACAAGATGTCAGATATCTCATTGTATAACCTACCGTAATTAGCCTTGGCTTCAGCTGATTTTTCCCTCCTTTTCCAGACGGATTAAAATGAGACAAGAATAGCAATAGAGGAAGCTGGCAGGAGATCTGCACCTGTCTATTCATAAACATAATTGCTGTAAACACTTCTGCATCCACGAGGCAACAAACTCCTAATTAGGGTCATCACTCCTTGACTAAAATATTAAGCCTTCTGTACCAGCCAAACTGACTTCTTCACCACATTTATCCTGATACATATTTCTGAAAAGCCTTCAAGAATCCTCATTAGGAGCCAGACAAACATTTTGACAAAAAATGCTGGTTCAATTGCCCAAATTATGTCCCCCCATCTTGTTCAAAATGAGGCTTAAGTTAAAATGTGGGATTATGTGCTACAGAGATAAAATGGAAAACACAAATCTGCCAGATGGCACAGTCTCATCAAAACGCTGTTTACGTCACAAACAAAAACAAACTGAGCAGATACTGCACTCTGGGTGGCTTTAGAATTTATTAGAAGACCCAAGAGAGAAATATAGAGCAAATATCCCAAACATAAAATGTCCAGTGGCTCGACTCTCTGTGTAGTATCAGCACAGAGCACTTCTGCAACATACAGTTTTTTACATGTGTGCAAAACATCTTCGTATCAGAGAGCAGATCTTTGCACAGAAGTGTAGTTCTCAAGACAGGGTACAAAGCAGCAGATGGGTAAACTAAAGAAGAAGGTGTTGGTTACTCTGACGTTTGGATTATACTGTTTGAACTCTTGGAGGACTAAAGCAGCAGAATTGATAGATGGATGGAGTTCAGTGTTCTCTGATTTATTGCCAAGTTAAGCATTGGAGGCCAGGGCCAAAAGCCACTAGCTTAAAATCTTGAATATATTAGGTATAATGGGTGGGTGCTATTGACCCGTTACTCTCTCCTCAATGAGCCACAGCAGATGGGCACACACTCAGTATCGATAATGATGCTGAATGTGTGTGTGTGTGTGTGTGTGTGTGTGTGTGTGTGTGTGTGTGTGTGTGTGTGTGTGTGTGTGTGTGTGTGTGTGTGTGTGTGTGTGGGTGGGTGTGATGGTTATGTGGAAAAACAAACAAGTACATCTGAAAAGAAAAATTGAATGGCATTGAAATTGAAGTCTTTAACTGTAGCATCTTAACAAAAGGAGCATTATTCACAGCTTGCAGTCCCATCTGACTTGGAAACAAAACCGTCACAACAAACTGATGTTAGTAATACACGTCTGCCTGTGAATGAAATTAACAGGCAAATAGTTTGCAGATTTACACCTCCTCATGATCTCATTCTTTGCTGGTGGGGGAGCAAGCACCGGCCAGTTGACACATGGTTCCCATAACTGGAAAGACATGTTGGCATCGGGCCACCTGCTAACAACAGAGACACTCAGAAGAGACTGCCCAGTCTGAGGAGAGCAGTAAGCGTAACTGATTCAATTAACATCTGCACTGACCTTCACTCATTCAAAACTCACTGTACCATAAAATAATCAAATCCTGGGATGGGCCATGCCTCCTGTCTACGCTATCACACCAACAATCTGCACCTTCCATCCTCCTGAGCACATCCCGTCAGAAGACAGCCTACGTCAGCACAATCTGCTCCTTGATGCTCACACTGTGTCACCCGATGGTAACAGCCAAGCCACACAGCCAGCATGTGAATGGGCCAGATCCTTTCACAGGCTCAAAAAAGCCTCGAGTCACATAAATGAATCAATAATCCAGAGTCTGTGAACAAGCGGAGGATGTTAGTTTGCTGGTTAATCTATTTGCCCCATGTGTATGTACATTAACGATGCATAAATATAACCCATAACTAGCTAAACTTAACAAAATTGAAGACATAGTAATGATCACCTACTGTCAAACATAAGGAATAGACTTATCCAGCTGTCATCAGACTAATGATCTTGGACAGTTTTCAGAGGCTTTTATTGGCAGCCTCACATAAAGCCTCAAAATGCCCCAAGTACCGTCCAAGACAGTTATCGCATAAACCTGTCAACATGTCTCTCAGTCAAAACAATGAGTCACATTGAAATTAATAGGCAAAGTTTTACATAGCCCAGTTACTCAAGTTTAAATACGTCTGAGATACACCGTCATCAATTAGGATTGACAAATTGATCACTGACTTATTTATCAGTACATGCGGCCAGCCTAAATACACAAATACATACATAACTACAGTTTAAGTGTGAAACAATAAAGAGGAACCAGAAAACATTCTGGGAGAATGTGTCTTGCTTAAGTAGTCCAAACAAGCCGGGCTGTGATAGCCTCAGTCAAATGTAGACCAATTATTTCCATTTCACCCACAAAATGTGCATCAGCTTTCCAAACAGTATCGTCTACCCAATAAGCAACAATACAGAATGTAAAAGCACTACACATAACATTTACACGAAGAATATGAGAAGAAAATGTCATTTAGAGCTCACACTTGAGCTTCCAGTTAGTTCTCTTCATGCAGTCTTCAAATATAAATGACAGGCATTATAGGCAAGTGACATGCAGCACTAACGAGTGACAGAGGGGAAGGAGGTTAAGAGAGGATTGAGGGACACTAATGGGGGAGAGAAGAAGGTAATCTATTGAACTGCAGCATGTATTTCTGGCATGGACACGTGCTAAATTCACAATATCCTGTACAAATGAATGCCACGGAATGATCCGTCACGTTGCTTTCACATTGCGTTGTCATTTTAGTCACTTTAGGCTAAAACAAGGGGATATGCTGTCGCCCTTTAATTTGTGGCTAAATTAAATCAGCTGACGCCATTTTTTTGTATGTGTTTTCCTTTAATTGTGACTTGTAATTACAGGTGACACCTCCTTCTTTGCAGACAAACAAATAAAACCATGGGTCCTCTGGTGAGCAGTGGTGCATCAGCTAAAACATGGTTGCTTTAAATTGTCTACTTCGCTTGTCAGATAAACAATAGGGCTTACTATTGCTATTAAAATAACTCAGGGAGAAGTTCAATTTCTGTAATCATACCACCTAAAATTAAATTTCAGCTGAGGTAGCACATATTAAACGGATGATTCAATAATAAATGTAACATTCATGGTAAAACTAGCATTACAGCCCTGCGGATGCATGCCTATGCGCACAAGTCAAGTTGCAGTTTACGTCAATGTCTGTCCAGATGCATAGTAGATAGATATATATATATATATATATATGTATGTATATATATGCACAGTGAAGGAATTTAACAGGTAATATAATAAGCATAGGTCTAAGTGAAATAGAAGTTATCACCACACTGAAATGCATGATTCCAGTGAATAATTTCCAGTGAGAAACATGTTGTCTTGGAGACTATTTTTTATAGAGTACAAAGGACAGATAGAGAGCCTCACATAACATAGTTCACTGACAATCACCTGAAGCTCAATATCAGCAAAATCACTTAGTCTGTGGTGAACTACAGCTGTATGTCTATTAGTGTGTAAGCTCATTGAGGGACACAAAAGTCAAATTCCTTGCATGTGTTCACATGTTTGGCCAATAAAGCTGATTATGATAGAACACTGTAAAATACGGATGCTTCACTCAGACACACACACACACACACACACACACACACACACACACACACACACACACCCACACACACACACACACACACACACACACACACACACACACACACACACACACACACACACACCACAGTATGAAGGTGGGCTGCCAAATGTGAAATATGGTCATAATCTCTCCTTCTGTTACAGAGTTTCAGCATTGAATAGTGGCCAGAAAAGTGCATTTTGCATTTCATGATGTTGAAGTTGAGATCATCATTACATTATCTTATCCTATTACACATTTGTGTGAAATTCTGTCATAATTAGCGTATTGGGGAGGAATAGACCAATTATGCAACTCTATGTACCACTCACAACACTAGCCTATACACAATGACTAATGTGAATCTGCAAAATAACTAGTAACTAAAGCTATCAAATAAATGTAGGAAGTATAAAGCAATAGAAAAAGGAAATACTGAAGTAAAGCTCCGCAAAATTGCATGCAAGTACAGTACTTGAGTAAATTGTACTTGTGGCTATAATACTTTTCGACACTAACATTTTCATTTTTATGGCAAATGTATCTTTGTTTGCAAATATCAGTTATCGGTCTACTTCATTACAAATAATCAGTATCTGTATAAAGATATTGTTATGTCCCTCATATGGGGTTATGTCCACCAAATGTGTTTGTCAGGTCAGTGATATTGACCTTTTACCACCAAATTTTAATACAATGGATGGATTGACAGATGCCACAACTATTATTTGGCAGGGAAGCGTCAAATTGTGTGAACACACATTCCTTTGATCACTACCATCTAGACTACGGTTAAACCTTGGGTACAGCAGGTTTGTCTTGTTTTTCCTGCATATAGCAGTGACCTCAGCTACGTAATATGAAGAGGAAACAGCTAAAGGGTTAAGACTAAAACAAAGCTACAGATTTATCTGCAGCTACTAAGAACATACCATTTAAATTCATATTCAAATTATTCCTTCAATACAAGTATGAACTTGTCTCATAACTTAAAATGTGTTTAAAATGTAGCTACTAGATGAAACAAATGGTTTCTCACTTCCAAAATTCAGTCTGCACACTTTGCAGGAGACTGCATGATTGATTTTGGAACTTTTTTTACAGAACGAATTACCATGTCATTGAACTGTGCCAGAATCACAGTGATCAACTAATGAATGTGGTCTCCAAGTCTGTTTTGCACTGAGAAGCTGTGATAAAATACTTGAATATAAAATTACTGCCTTTCAGTCAGACTGCCTGGCAACCTGCCACATGAAGCGCCTCAAATTCATGAGGAAGTCAAAGACGGAGAGGGGATTCAGTGAGGATAATAAGGCATAATATCCTAAATTCGTAGCCAGTGTATTGCAGTGTCTTCAATCACACAGAGCCATTCTTGTATTTTGGCAGAGAAATCCATCTGTAGAATACCAATACCTGCTGTGTGAGAGCAGTTTTTAGTAGGACATTCAAAATAACAAAATATTTCAACTCATATGCTTGGATTAAAAACATTCTGAGGACAGATGATGAATCAGTGCTGACTGAATGACAGGGGTTAAGATCTCTTTTCATTAGCAGCATGCATCAGGCTACCACGAAGGAAAGAGAAGAAAATGTGAAATATAGTGTAGTTCAGCAGCTTTATAGCATAGCAAAGTACGAATGTAGCTCATGTAGACTCTGGTCTTCAAACAGAGAGGGGCACACACTAAAGAAAAAAAAACATGTTTTGGCGGACATGGATGATATATGACATTTTCTCCAGCCCACACAACACACACACATAAGAAACTGGGGATAAGATGTTCAAACAAAATCAATGGAAGAGACTTTAAAAGATAAGCATGTAATACCCTCTGTTGGCATGTAGTTCAGGAATATTTCCAGCATCTACTTAAGACAAGTGTCATTTTGAAATGTAGACCATATAAACTCAAACAGGAAGGATAGCAGCTTTTTCTTATTAACTGTTAAAAGAACAACATTACACTTTTACGCTCAACTCTCCAAGTAGGCTCAGCTCTGAGCAGGGTAAGTCTGAATAAATAAAATTAGCTCTCAAGAAGACAGCAACCACACTTTGCCCATGTCTGTCTAGTATTTGCACAATGTTCCTGCGTAATCATTAACTATTGCGATAGGCTTCCACAGTGCACAAATAGGGAGTAAAGGTTCCAAATTTATGGCCATGCAATATTTACTTGTATTACACAGTTGTTTTCAGGGATTAAGGCCGCCTTTGAATGTGGCTTCATTCATTTGAGGTGATGAAACTGATGGTCGTAAATAAATGCCATAATGATGGTGACATGCACAGTGGAACTGCCTTGAATTCATATGGTATGTTTAGATATTGTATGCAGCTTTTTCTAGGGTTATGACTGGTATGTGTCTTGAGGACTGAGGCTGTTAAACTCACTTGATAAAGCACCGTGCACCCTCGAAAGTATATCCTTCTTCCCATCCAGTGGGTAGGTCTGTGAAAGAGGGAGAGGTGGACAAAAACATGTGAACACAAAATGGGTGGAACAAACAGCTGTTGTGCGTATTAAATTAACTGGGGCTATGCAATACCAGCTGTCATTTCAAACACTGCGATACAAAGCTGCAACGATTAGTCAATCACACTATCATTCGACCAAAAAATATTACTCAGCGGCTATTTTGAACACGCATTTATCGCTTCAGTCATTTTCAAGCAAGAATAACACAAAATTAATCAAACACTAGTGACAAACATGTGTAACAGAGGCTAGGATATTTTACTGTTAAACAACAAACTTTACCATCTAAAATGACATGAAACTTCACTAGGAATATAATAATCATAAGATATCCCAAGCGTCATTTTTTCCATCATAATCTAAAAAGGGAAGTTTCATATAGCTGCATACAAGGCAATATATACAATATATAGTAGCTGTCATAGGCCTTCAATATATCAGTCAGGCTATATTATTCACATTGCTTGTTTTGTCAGACCATCAGTTCAAAACCAAAAGATGTTCCACTCACTTATGTATAAGAGTAGCGGAAGACCCATTATTGGCCCTGATATCTGGGCCGATATTCAGCATTTTCTGATCATCCGCATCAATGATTTTTCTGTCAGATTGCCAATAAAATAATCTAATTTAAAATGTGCTACTTTGGCTCTGATGCAGCCTCTTCTCACACATCCCGTCCACAATAGTATCCGATTGGTATCACGGCAGAATAATAGCCTATAAACACTGAATAATCTGACTCTGCAAAGGAACTAGTAACTAAATTTATTAAATAATAGTAGTCGAGAGGGAGTACTTCAGAAGAGTACTTGAGTACTTATACTGTGCTTAGGTTCAATTACATCTCTGGTTCTACATTTTGAAGAGTTTAATTTATCTATATCTATTTATCTATCTATTTAATTTAACAATCAGTATCAATATCGGCCCTAAAAAAGCCGTATCAGTCAACTTCTACATAAGACAAATACAAGCAGAAAATGAACAAAGGATAGCTGTTTTGTTTTTTAAACATATTTTTTTAGTTTGTTGGACTAAATAGCTGAATCCACGAAGAAAATAGATGCAACTTAAACCCCACTGAGACAGCCACTCAATAACATCAGTGGAAATGCTTTGAAGAGACATGAGGAGGAGGCTGCTACATAGATACTCACACGTAGGCTATGATATACTGCAAGGAGCCAAATTAACAATGCAACACATTGCGTTTAAGATTGGTGAAGAGATTTTTGAAGCGGTCTAGCAGAGGAAGCTAATTTTGTAGATTTACGGCTAACCTTTACTAGCTCTCCAGCCCACAGCAGCTGTTGCTGTGTACCTGTCAAACTGTGTCGGGCATCAATTTAACACCAACGGCAGACATGCGACGAGCCAGACGGTCAACTGAAGCTGTTAGTTTGTTAAAAGAAACAACATAAATACTTTATTTTTTTTTATGTATTTACATACTGATGGTTCTTCACGAAAGTCGCCGTTGAACAAGTTGACAACAAGCTAACGTCCACTCGTCAACTTCACTGCCCGACCTGAGCGAGGGGGCAGAGGCTCAAGAGGAAGTGGCACGAGCAGGGCACAGAGGTGGGCACGAGGGGGTTTTACACTTTTTAACAGCACGAGCGACGAAAGCCCACTCATTCGTTATGAAACGAGGCACGGGTGTCACAGCCTCTCTCCCGCTGTGGGAAACATCGGTTTTTAGGGGAAGGGGGGGGAGACAAACAACTGCACATGACGGCGAACACGAGCGGCGGCTGAACAACGGCACAGAAAAAAAAACTTGACGGCAGCGAGGTGACACCTTACCTGGAGTTTTCCTGTGTCCGGTTATTACCGCCTCGCCACTTATTGGATGCAGCCAGGTTGTACTCTTGGCTTCTTCGCTGTTGAGAGAGAGAGAGAGAAGAGGGGGAAATATCATTCATCATTACACGGGCGACTTTGTTCGAGCCAGAAAAAAAAACGGTGCAGACATGACTCGAGACATTTTTCGGTTTTCCCTTAATTACTTGATGAAGAAGACGCGTCCGTCCCGAGTAACCCCATAACTCCAGGAAGAAGGGAGACAAGAAATCCAGTCGGGTTGTAGGTCCGCCGCCATGTCTGGCAATACTGTATGACAGTCGCGCGGCTCCGCTCTCTCTCCCTCTCTCCACCAGGCAGCGCGTACACGGAAACCTTGGCAACGGCGGATGGCTGAGCGGAGGGCAGGAGCCCGGGGGGTGAGGGCAGGCAGGTACAGTCAGCTCGTCGTCTGCGATTATTTGATCGACAGACGTGTTGCATGCGTTAACTGACAGGCAAAGTTGTTGTTTATATTTGTGGGATGTCACTATTTGAATGCCCAACTTTTTTTTTTTCTTTTGCGTTGGTTGTGGATCCACATTGTCCTGAACAAAGACTCCCCCCAGTACTGTAGACAACCATGGGGGCAGGGCAGGATTAACCTGCTCAGAGGCCCCCAGGGCAAGATCTATTTACTGGGCCCCTGTGTGTCTTCTTCACAGACAGTTTGACTGGTGGTAGGAAAAGGCACAGGTGTTGCTACTACAATTAATGATGGCTCCTTTTGAAGCGTCCCAGTAAGACACTGATGTGTGACACTAAGCCAGTCTGCACACCGCAGGGATGCTGAAAAAAGAATTGTTGCCGATTAATCCTATATTTGACAACTAATCAATAATTGCAGCTCTACCATACAGTAAAACAGGCAGCAGAACCAGGCAGGAATATTAGTATCATACATCTTAATGGGCCGGAGCTCAAGCTCTTAAGATTAATGTGTCTGTTAAATATCTAAACAAACATAATGAGACACTGATGTGTGACACTGAGCCAGTCTGCACACTACAGGGATGCTGAAAAAGAAGAAGCTACCAGAAATGCACAAATTGATTTCATTATAAAGAGTGTTACTGGGATGGTGTATGTTTGAACACTAACCTGGATAGGCAAAGGGCCTACGGAATTTTAGATTATTGCGGAAATTCGATTCAAGGCGATAGTGCTGGCCTTCAAGGCCATCAATGGAACTGCACCTGTCTACCTCCAAACACTGGTCAGACTACACGCCCCGGCGCAAGCACTTCGCTTTACTACATCAGCTGGTAGGCTGGTACCACCAACGCTGAGAGCAAACAACCCCCCACCCCCCCAGACCCACAGGTTTTATACAATATAAAGCTACACAAATAGATATAAATACTGCCATACCAGCATGCAAACCTTGCTCTTTTTGTATTCACAATTGGCCGCCGCAGCTGTAGCGTCTATGGGCTCGCAGGCAGAGCAGACAAGCCAGGTGGCAGAGCAAAAGCACTAACTTATTTCCTGGTTTTAGGACTAATTTTCTGCAGCACTCTATGCCCGTGCTTCTCCTGTAGTGACCTGTCTAAATGTCATCAGTGAAAAGGGCTTATGAAGGAACAAAGTGTTCCTCGCCATCACTGTTAGTGTGCACTGTTGCTGAAATGCAGTTTTCTGGGTGGTAATCTGATTAAGCACATCAATTTATGGATCCTGTATACACAACAGGGAAAGTGGGCAACTGCCCAGGGGCCCCAGGATCCTGGAAAGCCTCAAATTCACCACATGCATATCAGTTGGTTTCGACCATTTGATTAATTGCAAGTTTGGATTATAACTGGAACAAAATTAAAGGCTTCATCATTCTAGCTTTGATTGTGCTTAGATTAGTAAAAAATCAAAAGAATTTGCAACATGGGTCCTACTGATGGCTAAGGTGTCTAAGGAGTGGATGTTCTATTGTTTATATTTAGTCATACATAAACAGACATTGATAATAAGGATGGTAAAGAGTGACAAAAAAGGCTTAGAGAATGTTTTAATGAAAATAGCTTCATCCAGGAGGAGTATGTAAAGAGCAGTCACATTTCCCTGCCTCATCATTTCTGTCCTTTTTTCAGGAAAAATTACCTGTTGCCTTGGTACCAGCCCTAGTACCGAAATTAAGAGTAAGTAAATGTAAGAATCTCGATAGTTTTTTCTGTAACCAAGCAACCAGCCACATCTGCTTCCTGTTAACACTGGGACGCGCATGCCCAGTGTACATGAATGGTCATGTGATATGTGCTCTCAGGTGTGTCGGCTGTAACACGCTGATCTCTCTCCCTCATTCCCCTCTCTACTGTATACAATATAATACAATGCCTAAAAAATGTAAAACAAATAATAAGAGTCTTTGACACAAGGGCCCTCTTAAAGACTGAATGTCTGGCAACAGCAGGGGCCACCGTGAGTCCCTTCTCATCTCAGGTGGTATTGTGCGTTTGTGGCACATATTCCAAAACAAACGATCAGTTAAGTCAGAACAAACCAGATGTCACGCAAACACAGTAAGCCTGCAGCTTTTTGCGGTCCCTTGAGTTTTGGCGTCCAGGAGCAGTTGTCACCTTTTTCCTTGTCGGTACTCCAATCTTGCACTGAGCTGAAGACTGGCATACACACACAACGTGCTGCCAAACACTTTGAACTCTACCTTTAGGTTCTTGGTCTCCGCCTTCTGTCATTGTGCTGTGGAACTGCAGCATCAGCCATTCACGCCGTACAAAGACAAGTCATCCAACACCGCTGTGCCTGGCCTGTTTGTGCCTGGCATTGTGTTGCATTGTGTTCTGGACACATGGTAAGCCACTGCTTTTGAGGCAGCTAGTGGTGGTGGTGGTGATGGTGGTGGGAAGTGGACGTATCTGCCAACTGCCTAGTCATCCACTTTGGAGAATAGCACTAAAGAGAGGGGAAACAGTTAGGCAGTTAGCACTGGTGCCTATCCTAGAGAGATGTCAAACACAGCGTCCTTTGTTTTACTCACCTGGGGGAAAAGCAGCACAGTGTTATAGTTATATGGCACACAAAAGAACTGCTTGTTTTTCCCCAGGTAGTCAAGACAAGGGTCCATGAGATGAAACATAATATTCAAAAAAGCTGAGCGTCATGATTGAGTGAGTGCAGAGGCTGTTTTGCATAATGCACAGCTAAATACATTCCGTCCTCTAAAATTTGCATTCGTATAGATTTTATTCTGACTTTCAGACTTTTTTGAACAGTTTTTTTAAGTGTTCAAGGAGATACCTTACTTGCCCAATTCCCACCTTCTGCATCTCTGTTGAATCACTTTCAGAATATCTATGAATAAGATCGATTAGGTGGAAATAATTGGATTAGAGCCTGATACCTGCCTGCATGTGCTGGTATACTCGTGGGATCTGAAAGTGAGGTAGTGTCTGAAAGCCAGAGTTCCTGCATCTCCGTTTTCCAGTGGGCAAATCTTCTCGGAGCCTTGCCGTTTTTAGCATTCAGTAAAGAGAAGTGAAACATGATGCAAGCCATCTCCTTTTCCTGACTTTTAAAATGATAGTCCAACCTGATGACACACAAAGTTTAGCATCAATATGCATATTAGTCACAAGTATTACTATGAAATTATTTCTCAAGATAGCTAAGAAAACTCATGTAAAAATCAGTTTCATTTTCATTCATTTCATTTCATTTTCTTCACAGATGCCCTGGTCAGTATGCAAGTTTCCATGGATTTGTATTTCCAAGGTCTGACAGTACTGACATAACAGAAAGTCCAGCACCGCAGGTCAGCTCATGTCATTCTTCTTTTGGCAGGAGAAGACATTTCTCAACTCCAGCCCACAGTTGCCAGGGTGAATGATAAATGCTTCTCTGCACTGTAGCTTATCATCAGCACTCAAGCAATCCAATACCATTTAGTTTAAGTGGGAGCCTAAATGAGAGTGACAAAGTATGTTGGTCTTTCTGCGAAAAGGTAAAGCTTGAAGTGCAGGACGTGCATGTGGGGGCTTTGTGTAAACCTTTCTCAACAGCACCAAGTTGGGTAATAGAAAATGAAAATATACGGAGGAACAAGCCAAACAGATCTGCAGCCATTAAGTCCTTGACCTCCTTGGATTTGCTTATTCATTTTGTCAGGCACTAATTTCTCTGGGATCCACTAAATGTCACACTATACTTAACTGAGCCTCCGGTCATAATGTGATGCAAATCCAAAATTGACTCCGCAGAGAATTTGGAAGATCAGAAAGAGCAACACTTTCCTGTTGCTCGCACACACAAGGCTTCTTTGCATCCTTGTTTTAGACCGAATAAAAGAAAAACAAACTTAAATGAATAAAACAATACCTCCATCTTCTCAAAGACTCAATTCAGCTCGAAAATATTAATTCATGTCCTGAAGGAGACTGCGGGTCTGAATACATAAGTGCAAGAGAGTCATTGTTAAGCACATACAGTGTTGTGTCTGGTTAACATCGTGCAACGTATTCTTACATAATTCCTCCATGCTCTGCAAGGCGAGGGGTTCTCTGCTCAGCGACACGGGCCAGGCTCGAGGCATCAGAATGTAATTAATGGTTGCACATTATCAAGCAGCTGTTGGAGGGGCTTTGTTCCGGTGCCAGCTCAGCAGTAGCCTCGTGCCTGTCTGTGCTAGGTAAGAGGGAGGACTCTCCTCTTTAGACTGGAGCCGATTGGCATCTGTGCAGACCTCTCATCTGCTGGCATCAAAAGCCTTTACAGATAGAGCCATCTCTCAGCCTGAATACAGCGCTTTGAAATTAGTGGAATGGAAATGAGGGACATTTTATTACGTTGCCACTTAACTGCTACTAAGGGAAAACTGCTCATTCTTTGATTAGATAAAAATAACAGTTCCTAATATAGCCTCTGGAGGTAACGTTCAGCCCAGAAGTACAGTGTAAAATTAACTGACTGGGCACAATAACTTCCCATGGAACTGTATTTAGATATTGCTCAATGATGTGAACATGATATCATCTTTGCTGCTCTGATTGCAACACACGGTATCATTTGAGTGGCATGCATAACCCACAAACCAGTGCAGTTATGCCCGCCAGTCAAGTCAGCAGGAGAGGATAATAGGAAACACTGGAAAAGTGGTAAAGCGCCTAATTCAGTTGTAGATGCAGAGTTATGCAGTAGTAGCAATAGTTTGAATATGGGTCACTAGGCTTTGGAAGTTTATGGAAAAAAGAAGGTGTAGTTCTCACAACTGATTCATTAAACACGCTTCCCTGAATCACGGTTAGTCACAGCCCGACAAACTCCCAACCCACAAACAGCTCTATGTTTACCACAGTGATGACCTCATTCGATCTATAGCCTCTTTGGATGCCGTCCAAATGTTTTTCTTTCCAGGTTTTATGAGATTTCCACTCGTGATATGTGTCATTAAGACTGAACCAGTGGGTACTCTATTTTGTAATTAGAGGATGCTGTAAGTGGTCGGAGTGGGTTTCAACTGTGAGAGGAAATGCTTTGCAGCTCTGCCGTGGCAAAACAAATTCAAGAAAAGTTATTTTCCCCCATTCCTACTGGGTTTTATTTTGCTATGTAAAGTAAAAACAGAGCTGGACTTGTTCGAGTTGAGAGTTTATTCATGCCCAAGGAGTGAAAAGGTTGATTGTGCTACTTTCTGCAGAGATCCAGACTGAGATAAGGAGTCCTAGCCATAAAGTGGGGCTGCTACAAACAATTATTTTCATTGTCTGTTAATCTGTTGATGATTTTCTCAATAAACGGAATCTCTGTTAGACTTTTAAAATGTCGGGAAATAGTGAAAAATGTCGACCAAAGCCCAAGATGACATCCTCAAATGTCTTCAGCCAAAACCCAAAGATATTCACTTTACTGTCATAGAGGAGTGAAGAAACCAGAAAATATTCACATTTAAGAAGCTGAAAGCATGGAATTTTGACTTTTTTTTTCCTGAAAAAATTAGAGCCCAACCAATGCTGAATTTTCGGGGTTGATGCTGATATCAAATTTAGGAATTTAAAAAATCCCATATATAATAATTATTTTACACAAAGATGTTTAACGGAGGCAGGATATTTAACAGTTTAACAACAAACTTTTTGTCTAGAATGACATCAGTGCACTGAATGAACAAACTAATTATGAAACTACCCGAAGCGTATTTTTCTGCATTATAATCTCCAGAAAAGCGATTGATATCAATTCTGACAAAGGCCAATAATAGTTGATAGTATTGGCCGAATGACATATCAGTCAGGCTCTAATCAAAATTGTTGCAGATTAATTTAATATTTGACAACTAATCGTTTCAGCTCTACCAAACAGTACAACAGGCAGCAGAACCAGGCAGGAATAAAATATCCTACGTCTCATATCAATGGGCCGGGGCTCAACCTCTTAAGATGAATGCGTCTGTTAAATATCTAAACAAACATAATGATCATGCTTGCATGTTGTCTTTAGGCATCATTTAGACAAGGCCCTCTGTGTCAACATAATAAAATCAACCTGCCTTCCTCTATCTCTCTCTGCATCACGAACTGCTATCTATTAATTGCTATCTGTGCTTAGTAAGCACCACAAAATGCACAGGACTTTAAATTATCCACACGTACAGGAACATCAAAGGGTTCCCTATTGATTGCAGCTGGCACCATTAGTCAGAAGATCCCACTGTGTCATTTAAGTAATGGAGTAGATTATTAATTAAGATGAAGGACTACTTAACATTGATCAGGGTCTTAAGCTCCACTTTAATATAATGCATAAATAACCTGACAGGGGTGTGATTCCCCAATATACGGTGCTCATTAATGCTCAACACACGTGCTGACATCACAAATCCTGACACCAAGTGCCTCCTGGTTTCATCTTCATGAGTGCAGGACTGTGACTTCACCCTGCAGCGTATTTATGCTTAAGTAGCAGATTGTAGATCAGTTCTTGGAGCACTAATTCTTGCCTAGTGCTGTGTGATGTGAAAGTGCTTTTTCAAAGGCAGGATTATGTGGTGGGAGGGGACGAGGCCACATTCCACTGCAGACATCTTAAATGTCTGAGGTGATGTACAGTCTTCATTAATGTGTGGATGTGAACCCAACCAAGAAACTTCATCTTTTTTTAAAAAAAGGGGGAAAAGGTAATAGACACTTTTTCTGCTTCAATTTATCATTCTGAATTAAATACTGTTTGCACAATGTAACGGCTGTGAAAAAGGGCACCATGGGCGCAAAGATTGGTTCTCTATAAACTTTGTTTTAGGATCTGGGCTCAATTGTACCTGCAAAAAAGTAGGTGGCAAATGCAGAACTAATGCCATTTTGTAACCACACAGGAGGGTACATTGTTTTCTCTTGTCGCTATCCCCTGCTGATGGAGGAGGCGAAGAATGCCTGGGCAATATGCCTGAAAAGTTTCATATTGGTTGATATCGATAATTATTACGTGGTGAAAAAAGGATGAATTTACCCTCATTTTAATTTAACTAGTTTATGCAGGGGCAATTATTTTATGTTAACAGAAAAATAAAAAAACACAAATAAAAAGATAATACATAAAGATAAAGGAGTGATCTAACCTTGATAAACTTTAAATAAAGACAGCACATACTCACCAACTTGCAAAACTTCTCCACCAAAGGTTCAGCCATTTTTAAAACTTCTTCCTCTCGTCTCACTTAAACTGTTGGCTAGACTGCACGAATGCAGAGTATGGACAGAATGTATCTGAAGTTGAATATAAATGATTTTTTTTGTTTTGGGCAGTAGCCATGTTGCTAACGCCATCTTTGCGACGGTCGCACAAACAGTAATATCACAGGGGAACGCTAGGATGGGGGAAGTTTCAGAAGTTGTCTGTTTCTTTCTTAACAAAAAAGCAGATGACATGGACTGTATAACGGTGCAACCACAACATCTGTTTGGCTCTGCAATATTCAGAATGTCTCAGCATGCAGTCCTCCCCTGTTGACACACATATCCTGTATCGGATGGGAAAGCAGAGCAGTGTGACAAACAGGTCATGAGCATCTTCTCAGGGCAGCGAGGGTCATGTGAGCGACAGTGAGAGAGGCTCCAATCCGGGAATAATTCTTTCAGGCGGATGGCAAGAAATCCTAAAGGACAGCACTGATATTCCCAAAAGATTTAGACGTTTGGGACAATAAACAAAACTTTTTTTGATTATGGGCATCCCTTCCACTCTATCCACTATCAAATTATAAGAGAGAGCTGTCTTATACATTAGTAATGTTTGCTAATGAATGAAATGAAACTATTTAATTTTAATGTGGTGCACATACTGCAGTACAGGTTTCACACAGCTGGGAAAAAAACCTTGTATACAGAATATTCTGTTCACATGTGAAAGAAAAAAACATAAGTAGTTTTTCATGTTGAACCAGCAGAAAAAACAAACACTTTCCAGAACCCGTACTTCTCTGTCAACCGGTGGCCTTGAGAGAATATACAAACAAAGCCCAGTGTACACCCACTGTCCAGATGAAGCAGAGTAACCTCCAAAGTAGTTAATTATGCAAAAAGGTTTGAATTAGATCTTCCATGAAAAGAAGGAAACATATGACCCAGTCTTTGACATCACAGTTCACATATTTATGTATGAACAGCTGCTCTGCTTGGGGCTATTTTGAGCCTGGAGTTTTTCAAATTCAAGGTCGTGCAAAACTGCATGATCTGCACAGCATTTTGTATGATCAAAGTATAGTTACTGCTTTAGTCACTTCCTTATTGACAGTACGTGACCAGCTGTTTAATTGCATCCCTCTTGCCATGAGGGAGGGTGTCTATTTTGGCCTACAACTCAGACACAGGAAGTTATTGTGAAATCCTGGTTTTCCAAGCATTCTCGATAAATGACTCCAGAATATATTCCTGACAATTAGTCTGTGTGCTTAGTCATGCTCTTCAGGACCTGTGTACAGTCAGTTCAAAACCTCGAAAGAAAATGAGCCACATCTATTAAAGCAAAGTCTGTCAAGGAGATGTTTTTTCCTAAAGTATTGTTTTCTTCACAACCCAACCCACATCCTTCAGCGCCGAGTGAGTGAGCTCTCTAATAAAAATACAGAGAGAACGCTGAGGGGAAGATGCTCTGCCTTATTTATTTGTTTATACAATGATGGCGTACATTGTAGTAACGTCCTAAAAGATAGAAGGATCTGCCTATTATTGATGAAGTATGCAGTTAGAAGCCACACAGCTTTATACTGCTACAACTTCTACTTCACCCTGTCATGTTGTGTAGATGTGATGCACGAGGATTTAATGATCTGCCACAAATAATCGGTCCTTAGAGATCTCATAAGGTGGTTTACAGCATGTTAATAAAGCAACCCAAGCAAGACAGTGACTTTCAGTCATCCTGCATTGGAAGCCTCCCATGAAACTCCTACACAGTGTGTTAATTTACTGGAAATACAAAAATAAATGCATAACAGGTTCAGAAAGGGAAATCCAAGAATTTGACATAGTTGGATGTGTCATCATTGAGGAAATGCTTTCCTGTCATTGCAGCCACAGCTCTACTCAAACAAATACAATGTCAGACATGAGACTTAAGTCAATTAGTTTTCAAGTCAAGTTCCAGTCAGTCCCCTTCCGAAGAAACTTGATAAATCTTTGATCTAACCTGCTCAGAAAGTATGACAAAGAATTTGATTTGTTTACCAAGATTCAGATTCAGATATCACAAGTCAAGTCACAAGTCTTTAACTTCCAAGTCTAAGTCGAGTCTCAACTCATTTATTGTCTGACGAGTCAAGTTGCAAGTCAGCAAAACAGTGACTCAAGTGGATTCCAAGTCACAACGATCCAAGTCCATATCTCTGGTCATGATGTTAATTTTACATTAACACAGAACCCGACAGCACAGGTGTCGCCAAATTACAAATGACTAATAACATACATGGGTTACACCATCACACATAAGGATCATATCATATACATTGTCGGTAATATTGGTATCATGTCAAAGGAGGATATAGGACCGTGTTTATGACTTATTTGTGAAGACAAGGTGCAGGCGTTCTTTCTGCGATAGAGCAACAAGATCACTGGGAAGATGATCAAGGAGGGGCTGGCATATTATACGAAAAATGCAGCGTTCCTGTCATTTGTCACTTTTAATAATATGTGTGAAACAAAAATGTTTCCTCCTTCTGGATCTCCTGTCAGACACAGCTATCAATAGACAAAGAAACAATAATAAAGTTAGTCTTTTTGAGTATCTTTCTTCCTGATGCACATGACGACTGTTCTTTATTTATTCTGCTTAAGCGGCAGATGGCAAGTTGTGCTGAGTCACTGACTCAGCTTTAGTTTTTTTTTTGCCTCCCTTACACCTGACCAGGTGTAGTGAGTTTAATGCTTCCTGTAGAATATCACATAAAGAGCTCCTAACTACACCACAAACTGAAAAGAAAGATGTACACATACAGATGACCCATGTGGCATGATGCAATAGCTGATCCAGTGTCAGCATCAGTAAAAAGGCTGCAATGTCAGTAAATTGGCTCTAAATCGACCAGTGGGAGTGAGGGGTTGTGGGAAATCTCAGTTCATTTCCTCCCCTGTCAAGGTCCAGTAAGCATAAGGTTAGTACAATACATCAACATCCAGGCATTTACTGAACATCACACAGGAACATAAAGAATGATTCACAGGCACTCACGGTGATTAAAATCTTGTCCAAGGAGGGAAAAAGAGTTAAAATACAAATTATCAATTCAATCAGACGCATCTGATTAAACTGCATGTTATAATAATCCTCATACGATTTCCTTATTCCTTGACATCTCTTTCTGTGTGTCTCAGTGTGTGTGTGTCTAAATTTGTCAGTCTGTTGGAGAGGCAGTAGGACACAGCTGAGTCCTGTGGAGAGGTTGTGTCTGGGCCACTAAACACGTCCCGTGTGCTGAGCACTGTTGGGTAAGCAGGGCCATCTGCTTTCTATACCTGGACACTGAGGCAGAGCAGGCTTGGTAAGGGGAACAGTTTCTTGTTTAGCTCCCCTAATCAATAAGTATTGATTCCTCACTTATCTCAGATACAGCCTGGCTGATGAGATGTCGCACATGTGACCTCCTGCAGGGAGAGGAGAGCGCGGGTGGCAGCGTCAGCGCTGTGCTGCGGAACAAAGACACAGCAGCACATGTACGCAACCAAAGAAAGCTGTCATACCTGTGGTTTAGAGGGAGTGTATGGGCAAACAGCGACTGACAGAAAGACAGATATGGATGAGGAAAGATATGCACAGATTTGGACTTGCGTAATAGAAATGTATACAAACACAATAGGAGGCACATAATGATACTCCTTTTTCACGTTTGACTTGTTAAAGCTTGCATAGACCAGTTATCCTACTGCTATCCTCTTTACCGTCCATCCTCTAAACCTCCTCCCTCTGCCGCTCTCACTCCCTCTTGTTGCAGGCAGACAATTAATCAGCACTTTGTCGGCTGGATGGCTCACATTCACCGCAGTCGCTGTGCTCAGCAGAAAGGTAAAATAAATAAAGAGCAAGCAAGCCCTCTAAACTGACTGTCACATGGATCGGCAGATGGATGGACAGGCTGCGATATGACAGAGGTGACTCTTAAGACAATATCCATTTCAATGCTTCTTTTTTTTTATATCACACTGTTACGACGCCTCCCCTTCTGCCTGCATTAGACATGCACTAGAGGCTACAGTTGAACAATCTTAGTTGCTCAAGAAGGTGACCTAACAAAAACTGGTGAAATTCTCTAGATTCTAAGGAAAGGTGCGTCAGTGCTTCATTAATAAAGAAAGGATCCACAACTCCAGCTTTTGGTTTTGTTCAACATTAGTTACACTGATGATATGTGTCCAATTCGTACATGCAAGTTGAAGTCTGGCTAGTTTATGCAAACCAGGGACGTCCAGCGCGATGAGCCACCTCTGGAAAACTCCTGAAAAACTACTAAAACCAACCATTTTAAAGTTAAAATGAAGATGGATTTAGCAGCTGTTCGGATTATTTCTTGCCTTCAGAAACCTCAGTGATCTATTTTCGTGATACAAGAGAACGTTTCCAAACAAGCCGCCATGTTGATTATCATCAGCTACTAGAAGGTGGCGGAAAAATGGAAATCTGGCAGACATTGGGCCATATTTAGAAGTAAAACAACACTAGCATTCGACCACTTTCTAGGTAAGATTTGTGTTTAATTAAATCCAGTGTGTCTCACTTACAGGCGTGCCCTGGTATTTTCAAATGAATTTACATTTTATCATGATGTTACCCTGTCAAACAGTAGGTGGATGCTAATGGTAGCTGTTGGCAGCCAGTGGCTAACAAACATGTTGTTCTACCTTAAATGTTGGTCCAATGTCCCTTCCGGATTTTCACTATTCTCGTCTTTTCAGTTGCTGATCAATTGGTAAGTGGTGAAATGATAATAATTTGTCAGATTCCCTATGTTATTCAATTGAGCTTCCCACCCTGAGCATGACATCATAGAGAAATGGCCAGAGAGACTATAAGGAAGGGTTAAAGGTACAGTAGACAATTTTGGAGACAGATGGTTGAATAATCTCATTCCCAATTCACCTGATACAGATGCTTTTGGATGGGGTTCAGAACGAACATGAAAGCGCCTGTTTTCAGAAATGTCAACTGCACCCTTTAATGTCACGCAGGCGACAGGATAGCATCACTGATGAAAGCATAATAAACTTCTCTGACAATTGACAATAAAGGAGAGGTTACAGGAGGCACAGAGAAACATGCAAATGTGAGCACAGATCAAAGCACTCACTGAAAAGAAACTTTACAGGGCACAGGAAGGTGGTGGAGTCGTACCAAAGAAAACTTCCTGAATGTGCCTTTGCGCTGTGAATGTTAAACATTTAGCAATATTTCACCTGGCTGTCCCTTCTCCTCAGCTCACATTTACATATGCATCAAATCATAACTCCTTGCACTGAAATGTCTTTTGATTCTCCATCTAATCCTTTCTATATGGGGAGTTGGATAGTGGCGGCACACAAAGAGATGCTGTAAACGGTGGATTTCAGAGGAAAGCTGGGACCACACTCAGAGCAGTCACAATGAAGAAATGTGCATTTGAATTCATGTGGGCAGACATGTTTTGGCTATCCTTGTCCTCAACTTTACTCTATGATAATGAAGTGTTCATGAACAATACAACCGAAGGTGACCACAGTACTGTTTTTACACCGTATACATTTTGTCCCTTGTGGAATAAAAAGTTTCTTAAGTGGTTCTTGATTGTTTTTCTCAAACCAAGAAGAAGATTTTTTTTCTGAAATGAAACCTGGCACCTAAAGACTTTCTCACGGTGAAAAAAATCCACTGTTAGATATCAGACACTGACAGGTTGCCCAGGAATGCCACTATTTTGGCTTGTGGAGTGTTGGACATCCCCGTTTTTTTAGGAATCCTCAATATCTCTCTTCATGACAGGCCAGAAACAATTTTCTCTACAGTGGGGGAAATGCCCAAACCCAGAATAAGACTTTCTCAACACTGTGGCGTATAAGTTTGCCCTGGAGTCACAAGGTGTATTATATTACTGTAACTAGCTTCTGATGGCAAGAAAAAATAGAAATATATAGGAAAATAACTATTTTCAGTAGCTGGTTAATTAAATATTTATTTGAATGACACTGTTATTCTCCTTGTGAATGTAAGGAATTAACTTATTTGTGGGTAGTGTGAACATAAATAAAACACCTTTATAGATGTGTAGCACATTGAGGAGATTACAGAAGAAGAGCAACAACTGGCAAAGAGTCAGAGCAGCAAGGGTTGGAATAATTGCATTTGTGACTACCATGCAATTACAGTAGCGTGCGCAAAATGAGCTCCTTGATTCCTAATTTGCAGATCATGACTGCTGTATAATGCAATTAATGGATTCCTGATTTATTTAGTGAGCAGTGATGAACGAGTTCCTCTGTGCTCACTGAGGCAGGTCGTAGCATACAATGCTCCATCCTGGCTAAGCACAAACGAGGATGTAAAAGGAGGCAGAAAAAAAAGAAAGGCGCTCTCAAAATGAATGAAAAAGAAATGTGGATTTAGATGTAAGTGAGAGAATAAAACACCCTAAATTAACTGCTAACACACAGTGTAATATAAAAGCAGGAGACACAAAAAGGGATCACCTGACAGATGTGTCGCTCTCAGGTCTCTATTCGGTGACAGAGGTGTCAAAACAGCAACCTCTTGTTTGGAGTTGAGGTTGAGTGCCATGCAGAGGACACATACTATCTTTCTGTTTCCCAAACAGACAGATGCCAGGGGAACCGTCTGCAAAATGCGAGACAACACGATTCCCTGGATGACTGCCACATCCCTGCAGGTACTTGCAAAGTACTTGAACATTTTTTTTGGGGGGGGGGGAAACAGGACACGGCTTGGAAATAATTGGGAGTTACCCTCTGGAAATATCTGCTTTGTTGTTTAGCTTTGTTCGAATGTGATGCGAGGGATTAATGAGAATGCGAGGGAACCATTTATGAAGCCACAAAGCTTTTATTTATCTTAGCCGCGCTCGCGTAAATGTTTTGCATGCTTTTGATTTAACCATGGTGTGATGTGATGCAGTGATTCCAGTGAAAAATTTTAAAAATAAGTCTTGAGTTGAAAAACATCCTTAAGGCTATTGTGTTCGTTTACAATAGAAACCCAATTGGCTGCTCAAATCCGGAGCAAGGGAGGCCTGAATATGTAAATGTCCCTGTCACACTCCATTCTGCTGCCAGATATTTACACAGTGTGAGAGAGGGCCTGATTGGCTGCACAATAACTCAACTTGCACCCATTCCTGTCTCGGCATAACAGGTGTTTGGACTGTTTGCCACAAATTATATCCCGACCAGATGTTACCAAGCAACTGATTAATTAGGCGAGCCTCCTGAGTGGCCAACATGTAACAAAGGGACAGCTCGTTTCACTCCCAGTGGTCCGATGAGTCCACCAACTCTCACCCTTTGGTTTAAGAGAGACATGAGAGAAATCATTTGTATATCTATAAGAGAAATAAGATATCACAGAATGTTCCCTGCACCCTAAAGCAACAATAAACGTTGCCAAGCATTTGCAGATGAGAGAGCCTCCATCCCTGCAAACACTTGTCAACCTCATGTTAGGGAAATGTTTTTACTTTTGCAATTAGAATAATCAGTTCTTTTCCAAAACTTCAAGCCCCATGTGAACACAGCAGATGCTCGCAATATCATCCTTCTTCGATGATCAATCGCTCTATCTATGGGCGGGACAGCACAGGTGGTCGGAAATGTTCTGTTTACTGGTTGACTGATGGCAACAGGACGATACAGTTGTGGGGAATTTAAGATTAATGGAACTAATAATAATGGACTGTGTGTGGTCAGAAGTTTCTTCTAAGTAATCAATTTAAGTGTTCCTGAGAAAAGGAATTTTAAAGAAAGGAATCTATGCAAAAACATTGTAATGGATCTAACAGTAGCATTTTAATGGACAATCAAGCCAGAGAACAGTAGAGTTACCAGGATTACAGAAGCTATAACTCGCAATGTCATCTTAACCTTCTTTTTTCCTGTTCTGTGTCACACATACAGATCATCTTGCTCATGTGTACTCAAATGCAAATACGCCTATAATAGTGTGAATTCTGCCCAGCTATCTATCAATTCACTGGCAGAGGGGCACGGCTTGTTTCCTCCTATTATGGACTTTTCTGACAGCCTGTCAGAAAGCATAAATGCAAAGTGTCTACATGTGACACCTTTTCACTCTGGTGTCAACACATTTATTTTTTTTTTTTCACGAGAGCTCCAATGATGTCAGGCCAAGCTTAACAAAACGAAGGGCACAGTATCTGAACAGGGATGAGATGATAACTGATTTAATCGTATATCATGATGAATAATTCCAATGGCTGCAGAATAGCCCTCATAAAAACATAAGTTGTAGTAAGAGCAATGAGAAATAAGTTATAAAATCAAGGTCAAACGAAAGATTTTAATCTACTTTTAATAATAATGTCATATAATTATATTATTATTTAATTAGCTCTTCACACTATGAAATGTGTATGTAGGCTTGTGCCTTCGAAAACGGATTTACTTTAAGGTGGGGGTGTTGATTCTCAGTTGGATCAGCAGCACTAGCTTAAAAAACCTTGTCACATCACATTAAATACGTACTGTGCTATGCCTCTGTCAACTGAAGTGGCAAAACCCAAGCTATGCTGTGTTGACTCATTAATAATTGGGCTGTGGATGATACAAATCATAGTGATGAACACCAAAATTGCAGTTTTCCACTGGACTACCAGATCCCTACTGTGCTTCTCCCAGAATAGAAATAAATATACCATAACATACCAGACTGCAGCGTAAAGGACAGGCATGATTGTACTTCAAGGAACTATCATTTCACGAACCCATGCTCTGCAAGGTGTCGCTGCACAAAAACACAGCCTGTCCTCAGCACTATGTTTACCTTAATTGTTTTTGACCTTTAATGACTGATGTATTTGATATGGAAGCACAGGAGGAATTCAGGTGAGGCGGTGTCAAGAAAACAGCAAAGCTCAAAAATATGGAGGATGTGGGGTAGATGGATCCATATTATAGGACCTGGATACAGTAATGAAGGCAGAGCCCGGTTCATTCCTAGGAAAGCCGCTCAGTGGAGTTTCTGGGTATGAAAATACCTGAATCGACTATGTTGTGTTGCCCATAGAATGTGCGTTTTAGAGACTTCCGCTAACCGAGCCGGCCAACTTCCGGTTTAGCAGCCGGCTTACTTGAATAGGGATAAAATGATTTAATTGTGCGGCTCTTCTACACTCCCCAAATGGTATTGGACTGAATGGATCAAATGATGACATTGAAATGAGGCGTGGGGGTGTGATGCTCAAAAACATGAATCCATGGTTAAACAGCTGCTTCTTTCGCAATCTAAGTCTTTTGGGGCCGTAGTTCAACGCATAATGATGCAATTACACAGTTTGGCCGCTACGAAAACTGGCTTCAGCGCCTGGCGCTCTTCCCGGGTGGCTTGATCAAACACACCCAAAGATTTAAGCCCACAAGACCGCTGTACATGTCCACTGGAAAAACTATTAGTCAACGTTGAGTTATTTTAACTTTGGCCGCACACATAAGGTAACTCAAGCTTCTTAATGTACTTGATTTCACCCAAACCATGATCTTTTTCTCACATGACAACTGAAGTCCCCAATGACAAAAACAGCAGGCTATGTCATTTTGGGAGTCAGTGGTAATCTACTTATTCAGTTGTTTATGCATAAGGATGTGCTGCATTATAATATCGGGCCTGTGACTCAAAACTCCCCATTACTGTCCCCTCGAGGCTGTGCACAACTTTACAGTTAACCATGCCAAAGCAGCAAGGCAGTTTGTTACCACTGTGAGAGGTTCTAAAATATCATGATCGCTGTCTTGCCTGGTGAACGGTGTCCAGTTCTTTTCTTTGCCAGAAATGGCCTGCATCCACAGGGCAGTGGACCATAAACACACACACACACACACACACACACACACACACACACACACACACACACACACACACACACACATAAACAGATTCTTAATTAACTTAACCCCAGACACTATCAGCTCTTCCATCCTGTACTGGCGCCCAAGCATTGAGAATGGCAGGGCCATTTTGATGCCTAACTCTATTGAGGTTAATATCAGCGTATGAATTAGTCGGGAGGACGGAGAAGCTTTGTGAACCATGAGAGAAAGCTAAATGGTTCAATTTTCCCTGTCAGGTGGTACGCACTTCCCTCACATCACTCTTGGCAGTCAGTGAGGCTTAAAGACACCAATTAATCTCTCCATGGCCATTATGGGGCAGGATGGCACAGAAAATGGATGGGCAAAGAACAGCGAGACAGAAAGAGGATATGTAATTTGCTGGGGACTGCCGCGCATTGGCTGGAGCCAGCTGTAATTAAAACAGCAGTTAGCAAAAGTTTGACAATCATACTATAATTTGTAAAACGGTAATTAAATTAGCACTCTTCATAGTATTGCTCTCTAATTATAGTTAAACTCTGTATAAGCTGCACAAAGTGTCAGCCCATTCATTTTATCAGCTCAATTTGAGTGGCTTAAGAGTCTTTCGACAAATTGTTACGCGACGTGATGAGAGAAAAAGATGACAGCTAGTCAGAAAGCTTGCTAGCTTAAAGACATTTTTCCTTCGTTTTTCTGCCAGAAGATGTTTAAATTGATTTAAACCCATTGTATCCACAGAACTCAGGATTTCTGTTATTTATGTCAAACTCTGTGCGTGGAGCGTTTGTCTTTTTACGGGTGAGCAGGATGCGGAGGGCCTGTCACAACATGCAGGCTCTCGCACACAGCGCGCATGCATCGTCAGTGTTACACATTCCTTACGATGGATCGAGATCTGAGTCATTGTCTCCGTCCTGAGCTGAATAACAAATGAACACCTCTGCCTGCTGCTTTGACTCGCTGATTCCCCTTGACTTGGATCTCTGCTAATAACCAACTGCCTGCCTCTCTGTCTCTCTCTCTCTCTCTCTCTCTGTCTCTCCACACACCGGCACTGTCAGAGAACATGACTCTGATGCCTCGACAACATGCATGCTGCTGGATGGTGTTTTTCTCCAACAGATGGCCGTTTGCTCAGGGCTGTAGCGATATCTCTGTAATGGAACAGCAAGAATATTAAGCAGCCATGAACTCAGATTCATCCTCTGTAAACAGCAGATTTCATAGCTGTCTAATTTATAACCCGGAGTTTTTAAATTCAAGACAAACACATTTTTCGTAGTTGGACATATTTTTTCCCCCCCTTTCCCCCCCTGGTTTTGTTTTCAGCAGTTTCCCCAAACTGTTTGGGATTTCCTGATGACAAAGTTGAGCTAGAACCCTTAGGAGGAGTGAAGTGGAGGGATCCAAACAATGCAATTGTTCATAATAATGAGCCCATCAGTATTATCTTACTCAACCAGCTGGCAGCAAACTCTGCCAGCATGCACTTTCTCTGTGTGTGACGGAGAAATGCTGGTGACAGGGTGTGTTTCTGTGGTGTTTGTGTGGGTTATACAGGAATAAATGAAACCTTTTTGCCACCGCACTGCTTTAGACTTGATGAACCGCCTGATAACAACATTGTCTTCTAACATTCAAATTTATCACAAAGGCACACTGAAATACGTACGCACTAAAATCAAAACACACGGTAATGTTTAAAAAAAAGGTCGAAGTACTGGTATTGAAATCGTCCACACTGACAAGTGTATAGTTTTCCCCTCAGTTTCCCCTTGGAAAAAAACATCCTCTCCACGCGGTCTTGGTTTTAAAAAATATCTCTGTGCACACGAGCACACAAAAATGATTACAAATGCTGAAACACTGACAAAACGATGGAGACAAAGTCTACACCACTGATACATCAAATCCCAGAGAAGAAGATTCTGTGCATGCATCGTCAACTTTTTTCCCTTTAGCGTCAGTGGCTCTAACACATAAACAGTTGTAGCTAATGATTGATTTACTTACAGTTATTTGGCACATATTTCCTTACCATTGATTGAACACCAGCATGCAGTACAATCACAATACAATAACACAGGAAACTCTCATTAAAAACAGTACAGATTTTGTTATCAGCGTTTAAAAAGTTATATTTTCTCAGAAATTAAATGCGCTGTGGGTCCTTGTTATAAATAGCATCAGCACACTGGTCTCGGGAGAGTTTGTGAGGAGTACATGTTGACTCATTAATATTTAACCACACGCACAATATTTTACTCATCGTAAGTGTTTTAGTTGTTTAAACAACAAATTGGAAACAAAGCATCTCAGGTTTCAAAGTGCAGTTAATTATATGTGTATAACCACAGCTCCCTGTTCTCCGCCTCCCAAAACGTGTCTGCTAAAGTGTAGTCACCAGTAAATGAATGTATTTTTGTAGGACACAGGATCGCTAGAAGATATGCTACAAGTGCATGAAGTATATCTGCGCATACTGTATGTCAGAGCTCACAGCTCCTCACCTCTCTAGTTATCCCCTGACATCAGGCATTACCACTGGCACTCTGCAGCCTGACTCAAAACTCCAACGGGCCAGTGAATACCAAATGAGCCGGTGGAAATCCAGCTGGGAATACGTTGTCAAAAGGAAACATGGCCTGCCCCACACCCTCCTGTATCAAGTGCAGAGTCACATTTCAAAAAGGTGCACAAGTCTCAGCTCTTCTCATCTTAAGAATGGGGCCAGGTGGGGTCTTCACTCCGCCTCGCCACAGTATTAAACCTGAGCCCTGGGTTAAGATAAAACCATCATCTCTGTACATCAAAATGGGATACAAAGCAAAAGGATGTGAATTTCCCACACAGAGCAGCACGGACGGTGTGCCCTCCCCAGCCTGCGGGTGCATCTGAGCTCCACATGTGTAACGCTGCATTCTCACACACACACACACACTCACAAACACACGTACAGATCTTTTATTCGCCATCGACCCTTTCAGTATGCACAGATACACACGAGCACGGAAGCAAAAACCAACGGCTCCGTACACAACAACACCGCTCGCTCCCAAATGAATCCAGCTAACCGACCGTGGAGAGGGAGGTGCAGTGAGGCAGAGACAGGGGCCATACACAGGGCCTCATGTTCACTGCCTGGGAATTATCACATCAAACTTGTGTGCCCAATGGTTCTGACAGGCCCAAGGCCGAGCCATTACAGCCTGGTGTAGACAGGAATGACTCTGCTGGACTATGACTAGGCAATGACTATTGTTGTGCACCAGTGATTCACACCACACCAATAACATTCAGATTTACGCAGACAACCAGGGAGGAAGTTCTTGTCAAACTTGCTAAAACAACCAGCGCAGAATCAGTGGAGATGTTCTCTGAGCTCCACTGACTGTTGCAGGGATGCATTTTCCTGATGTATTCACACTTTCATCCACGGTGGCTTTGACATTTTTGAGGATATTGACTTTATTCCATGAAATTATTATCACTGAAGTCAATCTCCACCGCTCCATAGATTATCAGCATTTATCAGCATGGTGTATTCAGGCAGCAGTGCAGCTTGTAGCACACATTCCAGGTTGCCAGTGTATGATTTAACATGCTGTAGCAGGAAATCGCAAGCAATAAGCCATTTCAATTGATGAAATAGACAGCACTCAAAGAGTACATACTGTGAGTGTGCACACAAACATCTGGATTGATTATTACAATAGTTTTTTAAAAATCTGCGGAACTACAGCCGATTTAGTCAAAGTGAGAGTCTTCATCCTGTTCTGAAATATTTAGGACAAAGATGCCAAGATGTCATAATTCATATAACTTCGACTAATTTTTCATGTTCCTGAAAACACCTCGTCGACACCCCTAGTCTTCCATTCTGGGCTACTGTAGAAACATGGTGATGCAAGATTGTGGACTCTGTGGAAGAGGCCTAACCCTCTGTAGATGCAGTGGTTGTTGAAATGGTGCCTCTGAGCAGGACACATACTCTGTTCTGTGTGTCTCTGTTCTGTCCACCCACAGTTATTGATTGGACTCTGCAGCAGATCAGATCAGACTGATCTGATACATCACAACATCACTGCCATTTCATGCCTGAGTGAAGACAGACAACAGGTTAAACTCAAGTCTACCATCAATTTTTATATTTTGTTTGTTTTCTGATTCACCACTGTGTCAGCCCGATTGTATGGGAGCAAAAGAACCACAAACAACTATCTTCATTTATTGGAAATATTTATACATCATGTCAGGCTTCAAGCTATATCCGCTTGTGGCTTACCACAATGGCATTGAACCAATCAGCATCTTTTGAGGAACTACTGGCATCGGCAGCGAGAGAAGCAACTGTTGATTTTAGAACAAAAATGGCTGCTCCTGAAGAGTTTAGTGTAAATGCTGCTGACATCAGTTGTGTCGGGTGGGTTTATTTCAGTGTGAGAAAAAAAACAGAGAACAATGAAGATTTTTCTTGGTGGAGAGATGTTTTTGTTTTTCACGAGACCCAAGAATGCTCTCTTCAGAGGATACTAGTACACAGTTTGAAGCTAAAAAGGTGTCAGGGTCCGCCAAATATTAACAAAAATGAAACTGTGTTGTCCATTGTTTTTCAGTCATTAAAACAGAGAGAGAGTTAAAACTGATAATCCGTCAAAGAAGATTTTTCTCTTCTGATTAAAATTTCTCCCCCTAAACTACATAGTGCACATTTAAAAAGCAAAAGTCTGTTTACTAAAAGATCTAAATATCTTGCAAATTCTGAATTTGCCTTTTGTACTTTGCAGTACTCAGCCCTGGGATCGGGATGTCAGCTGGAATTGGCTAAAGCCCTGCAAAGGATAAGCAGTTACGGATAATGAATGAAAGTTCAGGAGGTATGAGGCACGTGGGAAACAAACAAAGATAAATGGCAATCGTGATCTCTGTGAAGTCCAAACAGGACTGAAAACACAACCTCGGCGGTGAAAACGACTAGTATATGTTGTCTTAGCTCGGCCGAAACTGTGGATATTTCATCACTGTGGTGTGAGATACAGTAACTTTGTCAACAAATATGAAAGGAAAAGACCTTTCACTCACCCCAGACAGTTTTTCACCAGGCAGAAACATGAAGGCAACCTTTCTTTCTTCACATGCTCTGTTCTGTCTGTCTCTTCTGACTGTCTCCTACCGACAAGTCCACCAACTCATGTCTGAAAAAGAAAGGAGAGGAAGACAGACACGGGCTGAGTTTTAATCTCTACCTCTGCTATACTTCAGTGAGAGCTGTATGCAGCTCACTCGTGATCTTCAGTGTTTTTTTTTCTAACACAACATGTGCATAGAATCAGAATGTTTTGTCACCATGGCAACAACTTCCTGTGCTTCCCCAGAAACCTTCAGAGAAAGACAGATTATTTTTGAGCGCTTGTATACCCCGCTGACTTCCTGTTTACTAAATATCCATACTAACCAAGGCTCAAAGACCGCCAACATCTAAGGTAGGCTGTTGTTTACGTGATGTTTTATTGAGTACACTGAGCATTTCCAGCCCACTGGAGTTGCATCCAGCTAACTTTCTCCTCAGGAACGGTTATGCTAGCAAGTATTAAAGTGAGAAAAACATTGATCCACATCTTACAAGAGCCTTAACTTTCCTGGGGTCAGTGAGTTGTTAGCTATTTTACACACACTTAACCATCTCGAGGGTTGTTCTTTTTTCAAGAAAGAGTCAGGATTCATGAGATTTTGTCGTGTCACATATGAGTACAAGTAAATATAGTGGACAAAATGTTGTGTCAGACTCGCAGGCAGTGCATGATGCAAGTATAAGACATTATAAAAGCCAAGTTATAAATAAAATACCAGATAAAAATATACAAAAACGAGCTAAATATACAGATATATGTGCAAAATGACAAAACAACAAACCACCAAATAGTAAACATGGTTAAAAGAGAAATTTAAGATTGAACAGTGCAATTAAAGTGTGATCAGTAGAAACAGGAAATGATTGGTTGCTTCTGTGGATTACAACGTAGATAAAAAAAATTGTGATAAATGCTCTTGAAAAACGGGAAAGAGTCTGAGGCAATCCTATAACTCCAGATATGAGAGAGTGTATCAAACGAGGAAATACTTAAAAAAAGAAAAAAAAAACGTTATTAATGTGGCATAATTATTAAAAGGCCCGCTAATAAAAAAGCCATCACGTGTCTACTACTAGGTCTTCATCAACAATAAGGCAGTCACATAGAAGAAAAAAACATTGAAAAGCTTTTATTATAGTGGCTAAATCATTAATATATGATTTGTCGTGCCCCAACAAGAGAGATTAGATGGCATTAAAGGTGACATGATGTAGACTTGTATGACATCTCTGTCATGGTTTCGGTTTTTGGTTTAGTTGTTACTTCCTGTTTTATTTTGTAAGATTCGTCTTCCTGTGTCTTGTCGTGTTGCTTCCTGCTCTGAGTCTTGTTTTCCCTCCCCTGTGACTGTCCTGATTAGTTTCACCCGTCCCTGATTAGCCTCCTGTGTATTTAGTCCATGTGTTTTCCTCCTCTCTGTCTGTTTTTCCAGCGTTTCCCACGTTGGCTTTTCTAATGACTGCTGTTTGATTTTATAGTGATAACGAATTTTAATAATGGAACAAAATGATCATTTAGAAACTATGATTTACATTTTCTTTTCAGAAATTTTCTACCTTTGATAAATTTTCTTACATGTGGAGCACCTGGGTCTTCTCTGTATAGTGTATAGTAAAACATATATGTGCTGGTACATGTTCTGGTTGCTGCAACTTCATAAAAAGTTAATGAGGATGATAGCAGAGCCGGCGAGTTGCTCGCGCTGATGCGACAGATGCAGCGGGAGGCCGGCCCACTGTAGGGTACCCAGTGACAGCACTGGCTTAGGCGTACGTCTCAACTGTCAAGGGCTGCAGAGCAGAGAGATGAAAGGTGCAGAGGGCGAGAGACGCTCATAAAGGCAGGGGAAGAGTCAGAGGCGCTTTTGTCACACTGACGGAGAGAACAACAAGGAGAGGAGAGGGACTAAAATGAGAGTCACGCAGACGTTCCCTTAGAATTTCATAGAAGTAAGAGACACAGAGTGGAGAGGGGGGGCGGGAGGAGATGGGAGAACCTTGTGCGGAGCGAAGGCCCTGACTTCTCTCGGATTCTCTCTAATGCTAGAGTTTGAAAACGAGGAACATCAGCAGTGAGCTCAGGTGAAAGCTGGGATGCGTCTCAAAGTTGACATTTCTATTCACTGTTTCCTGTGTATTTTTAGAAAACAAATGGAGTGCTGTGTCTTTGAAACCCTTACTAGTGTTTAAAATATCTACAAGATGGCACTGTAAAGAAAAAATCTAGAGTACTGTTCTTTAAATGGACCCACATTCAACTTCTCATCTGCCTGATGCCATTGTGACCGATATTCAGTGTCGCGGAAACAGCATGAGCCTTAAATAAATCAGTAGCAGGCACATACTCATCTTAGATATTCATTTTGATTTGATATAAACTGGAAAGAAAAACTTAATGGGATTGACGGCAGGCGGGATTAAGAGGCTGTGATGATCGTTCACAGGGCATGATGAAGAAAAGCAAGGCCCCCTCCTCCAGGAGAGCTGAAATCCAACATCTGCACCAATGCTACGCCTTGGGCCAGACGACTTTGCCCGCCTGCGCCCTCCTCAGGTTCCTCCACAAGGAGCAGATGGAGCTCACAGCAAATGAGGAGACGGCAGAGAGTCTGATTGATAGATATGAGATTGAAGAGACAGGTAGGTGAAGGGAGAGCTGTCTACCATGTCGGGCTGCTCGCTGCTCATTACTATGGGTAAAAAGAAATAAAGTAATTATAGTGTGTTCTTTGAGGACTGTCATGTAATGATGCTAATTCAGTTGTAGCAGAAGATAAGGCCCGAGCTCCAGTAGTGCCTGGCTGACAGAGTGATTGCTGTAAGTCCAGAGGCAGTGGGTCGAATTGACAGAAGGAAAATGGAAGAGTCAGGCACATCAATGAACTAGTGGACCAGATGTTGAGAAAAACAACACAATTAAGGCGTTATTTGTTTTTGTAGCTTCTCTGGCACGTGTACCATAATTGTACTGCATGCTGTATATCTGTTTCAGAAAATCTATTACTTGTATATAGAGGTGTAGGATATAAACGCAGGTCCACAAGGTGCAGTATTTAGGTTTAGCCAAAAAAACAAACCTATTTCGCCGCAGACATCAGGGACTTGTAACAGTAGAAAATGCTTGAAGTAATTTTTGTTAACGATAGCTCAGTTCCATCAAGTGCCCCAGAAGCCATAACAGTGAAGCGGCATGCATGAGACCCTGGAAGTAGTTCACCCACATGGGATGTAGTTGTTTCTAATGTTGTCAGTTACTCTTGTGCTAAAATGTCTGCTGTGAAAACAGCATTTGTTGTTTCTTTACAGTGTACGTGTGGAGTTGTTATTGACTTGCCTCTTCTAGCTGAGTCCACCTTTACTTTTGTGTTTTCAAGTGTCACTTGATCTTGACTTGAAGTTTAACAGAAGTTGCGTCTTAGTGCTTCAACTGAAATCATGATCTACTAATACAGTAATAGTAACACAGTAGTATGAAGAAGTAAAGGTACAGTATTACGATGTATTTGATATAACAGTATTATATATGTTTATTTCACTACATTATAACATTTGTACTCGGTACAGTATCATGCTCCAAGACCAGACTGGTAACAAGATGAACTAAGATTAATGCCCGCAGTTGCACTTGCTTAACACAGTGTGTTAGTGTTGTAATTGTGGGACATTTAGCATAGAGCAGCACTGCGTTCAGCTACAGCATGGCTTCATGCACCACTGAGCAACTCTGATAGGAATGGACTTAGCCCTGCCTCTGACACTGTATCCAGTTTGTCCTAATACATCCATGGCTACAACTTCCCAGAGTAACTTTAATGCCTGCAGCCTCCTATGCGTGATACTATCTGTGATTTGTTTAAAATTCTAAACTCTAGAGACTGAACCTTTGCTTCAGCCATCTAGTGCAGTCCTCTTTTTTTTGTGCGCTGTCACTGAGTCTTTTTTTCTGCTCCTTCCTCCAGCCAAAGAAAGCAGGTCCATGACGTTTGAAGGCTTCCTCAGGTACATGGAGTCCAAAGACTGCTGCGTGTTTGACCGGGCCCACGCGTCAGTGTACCAAGACATGGACCAGCCGCTCAGCAGCTACTTCATCTCCTCATCACACAACACCTACCTGACCGGAGATCAGCTAGTAGGAAAGAGCCACCTGGATGCCTATGTGTGGTAGGGAATTACAGAAAACAGCACAGCTCATGTCTTTGAATCGCCAAAAGTCCTAATGCTTGTGTCAAACTTGTGTTTGAAACACACAGTATTTAAAAATGTGGGTCGTAAAAAATAAGTTAATTCTACCTGGAACTGGCCAACATCAACAAATAGTAGATTAAAACAAGTGATAAGGCTAATTTAAACCAAATTTTGATCTGATACACATCTAAAATGCCTCTCAACACACTCGTCTTCTCTCCAAAGTATCTCCTTCAGACCTACATGTGTGTGTTATCTGGATATCCTCTTTTCCTCTCATTTCATTGACCCACTCATGTGCTGAGGCAGACGGTAAAATTGCTGTGGGCCCATTATGAGGTAATGGAGGTGATTACAAAAGGGGCTGATGGCAGCAGAAGTGCTGTATTTACGGTCCCTGTGAAAGTGCTGAGTGCCCGGGCCGTCTGGTGGAGTGGAACCCTCCAAACCAGTGGCCTGGAAGCTGTGGTTTACTTAGATAATGAAATAATCATCGAGAGAGGAGAGCAGAGTGGCACGAGCAGAAGGTGGCTTTTTTAGATATCCCTGTACCTCCACAGGGTGGGTGAAGACATACAAGAGGATCGAGAACCTGTAAACTGTGAAACAAGGAAATGGCAAAAGAGGGGGTCAGTTGTATACACTCAAAATGTTTTAGTTCCAAAAATATTGAATCTGTCTTTTATGGATTTAATGAACAGCAACATTTCACACTTGCAGTGCCCACTTGAGTGCTGGTGGCATAGAGGTGGAAAAGAATTTAGCAAAACATTTCATGGTTTTGGTCTTTGGTCAGTTATCTCCTGCTTTATTTTGTCGTTATATACTCTTGTGCTCCTCAATGGTCTGTTTCCCTCCTGTGTTCCTGTGCAGGAGTATGTTTCCTATTCAATCTGCCTGCCTCCGTATCTCCATTCGACTCTTTACCGTTTTGCTAATGTGACAGTTACACTCATTTATTGTTTTATCAAGAGCTGGATGAAAATGATCAATACTACTCTCATGTCTGTGCATAAAGCTGGAGTCAGGCCATTGTCAGCGTTAAAACCAGAAGTAGCTGGAGATGGATAGCCTAGTTCTGTCAGAAATACACATACAGCACATTTAATGGTCATAAAACACATTACATTTGCGTTTAAACCGTATACAAAAAGTACACCCACGAAAAGTCTTTCTGCCAAACTAAGCTCGTCGCTTCCGAGCTCTAGTTCTGTCCTCGAATTATGTTTATTTTTCTGTGTTGTGACAGTGCTACGCTTGTGATCTGGTTTCACGGCAAAAAAACACTTTGGATTAGGGAAAAGATCATGCTCACGCTTGAAATACCTGTTTCGGTTGCCACAAACACAGCAGGAGATGTCCCAACTTCTCCTCAAATGCTGGAAATTGTCCCAAAGTCTCCTTAAGAATATCCAGTGGTGTCACACTTACAAAGAACATTCAATGCGAATGGGATATGATATGTTTTTTATATAAAAAAAAAGTATCCTGTTGACTGGGCTGTGCCATTAAATACAACAATATAATAAAGAAGAAGAAAATATAACTACACAGCCAAAATACAAAAATGAGAAAAAAAGATGATACTACATTTCTCAGAATTACGGTGGGGTTACAAAGCAACTCTGCAATGCACAACTTAAAGCGAGACAATCCTGGCATTTCTGTAACCGAAAAAGAGATGCATAGCTGAGGAATGAACAAAATACACGGACTCCAATTAACTGGCAGAAATGTCTGATTTCCAAAAAAGCAGAAGCCACTCCAGAGTCACACTGCGTGGAGAAAAAAAGGGTGATATCACTTTGCATCAGGGTTGCAAGAAAATGTATCATTGCCAAAGTGATTTTTTTTTTTTGCACCCCTCCTGCTGTGAAAGTGATGTCATTTTTCTCCACTACTAACAGCAACAATATATTATACAAAGAAGATACATTCTGTCCTGTGTAAACCTTGGCTCTTTTTAGAGACGGCGCAGAAATGGAAACGTAACGTAATCAGCCTTTTCTGGTGTTAAACGAGAGGCAGATCCACTGGTGTAGAGGAATAATTTGATTGCGTTGTTTGTCACGCATTGCAGCACGCATATATGTGGTGTGTATGTTGGCTTGACCTGTGAGAACTTGTGCTTTGCGAGGAAATACCTCAGTGTGTGCCTCTACTCTACTTCTAACGTCTGACGCGGTACATTATAAGTGCTTATCATAGCCTTGCCACAGCTCAGTGTGCTTACATGTGTCTCCATGTGTGTGTTTGTGTGTGGGACAGTGCTCTGAGGAAAGGCTGCCGCTGCCTGGAGATTGACTGCTGGGATGGGCCCGATATGGAGCCTGTAGTCTACCATGGCTACACCCTGACCACCAAGATACTCTTTAAGGATGTCATCACCACTGTGGAGCAACACGCCTTTGAGGTGTGTAGTATGTTACGTGACATGTATATCCCGGAGTCGTGCCCCAGGCATCTAACTCAGCGTTCACCGCTGCCTCTGAAGGCCCCAGGAGCCCCTGCGTAGCTGCATTTGCTCTAATTAATAGCATCTCTGATAGCAACGCTTTGCTTGCAAGTTGTCTTTGATTCGGGCGGTTCAGGCCATTCTCTGTGATGTATCTGGAGTATTTAGAGCCTGCAGAGAGGGCTGCAGATCTAGGTTGATGCTAATTGTTGAAAATGAGGGTTGAATCGTGACTCTTTTTTTTGCTTGTGTGTGTATTGTGTGATTATTTCTTGACAGGTGTCTGCCTACCCCGTGATCCTGTCATTGGAAAACCATTGCTCCCAGGAGCAGCAGGAGGTCATGGCCCACCACCTCGTTTCTGTCCTTGGGGACAAGCTGCTGAGAACTCCCTTGGCTCACCCAACCTCTGGAGACCTCCCAAGCCCGAATGTAAGGCTTAGAGAAGTGGGCGCTCGCCCATCTGAGCTGGAAATCGGAAGCAGAATCTGTTTTTAATGTCAGAGCTGCCGGTGCAGGCTGAGGGATGATTTGATGAGGAGCATTTGTATGGATAAATCCTCATCATCTGTCATGGCAAAGCAAAACAAGGAGAAAATGAGACCCTCTCGTCGTCACGGAGGGCCTCATTAGTCTCTTTCTGAGGCTTCCTTCGCCTCTCTTCTCCACAGGGACCAGACGGGTAGATGGACGTCTGCATTTGCAAGCCTCTTTAATCTCCCAGATTCACGAAAATCTAATGTGATTTGGTTGATCCTGAGAAGTGTCCATCATTTTTAAGCGTGCTGAGGCACTTGAGCCGATTGTTCGTTTAGATTACCCTGTTTGAGTTGCGAGTTCTCCACTGGAAGCATCTGCCTGAACCCGTGACTGAGAGGCTGGCCCGGTGCAGTCACTCCTGTCTACTGAATATGACAAGACGGATGAAGGGGTTTTTTCTCTCAGGGTGGATGAATGCACGCTGTCTAGCCGGAGCTTCTTTGCTGCCTCCAACTTCTGCTGCTTCAGAATTTACTGCAAAAAAATGAGTTTTCATAAGATTTTATTCCTTTTATTGTTTTTTTTTATCTTCATGTCTCGGGAAGTGGAGGCTTACAGCGGAGCATGTGCAATTTCATCTAGACTTTTAACCCCCAGCAACAAGTTGAACACTGGTTCGGGGTTCCTGTGTCACATCAATACAGCTTCACACATCCAATTACGAAGTCGGTCATACTCAGAACCGTTCATTATCTTATACGCCACTCTGACTACTCAAAATGAGAGGTTGTAGATCTGTTTACCAAATTGTCAAAGCCACACGAATGATGGAATATTCTTTTCTTCATGCTTCCATTACACCATGTTATTGAATGATTATATATAAGCTAGTTAATTAAGAAGTTATTACTCTACTTTATTGTATTTTATCTATAAACATGGGCATAATTTCTCCACAAGAACCCCCATATAATATCCTAAATTACATCAACATGAGCAAAGTTCTCCAGACTGTATCATTTTGTGCAGCAGCGATGAAAAATGAAAGGGTGCCGTGCCAGAGGAAGCTTATAATTTTCATAGTATATGGACTCTCACAGGTTGTTAATGTTGGCAGATCTGTAATTATTTTTGGCATATCTTGCCTGTGCAAACATTATGTGGAGTTGAGAGGGTGACTTCCTGTTGTGTGGCTTGCCACGGAGCTGCCTCCAAGTCCAGACCATAATGTTTGGTACTTTTTAGCATTTTGCTGCTCATCTGCATAAAAAACCCTAAAGAGCGCAGACAGATATTTGGATGCAGCAGCAGATGACAGAGTGATGGAGTGATTCTGTACACCTGCTTCTTTATCCCAAACCATACTGTCACTATGCATCGACGTGGATGTGGTTGCCGAGTGACTCTCTGGGGAATTGCATGTTTTTTTTTGACAAATCGTAGAGCTTGTTTAGATGTTTGTGTCCTACACAGAGCTGGCGAAGGTGCTTATAAAGTGTGAGGAGTAGAAAGTACAGATACTTGTGTTTAAGATTTAGGAAGTCAAAGTAAAAAAGTGGTCAGAACAATAAATACCTAGTCAATGAATAAGTACAGATATCTGAAAAATCTACTTAAGTACAGTAACAAATTATTTGCACTTGCATTTATTCATGTGTGAGTTCATGCTGCGTGTGCTTTTCGTGGGGGTGCCAGGACCTGAAGTATAAGATCCTCATCAAGAATAAAAAGCTAAAGCCAAAGACAGAGGCAGAGGAGAGTGTAGATGAGGGCGAGGATGAGGAGGAGGAGGACGATGAGGAGGAAGAAGATCAGCAGCCCAAAGCAAAGTTCTGGTCTCCGAGAAAGGCAGGGTCAAAGATGAAAGTAAGTCAGATTGAAGAGGAGAAGCAGAGAGACAGATATAGACTGTTTGTACAGGAGCTAAGGTGCAGATAGTTAGGTGATGAGATGGCCTCTAAAGATTTGTTGCAATTTGGTGAAGACTCTCTTTGGTTTGTCTTCCTCTCTGCCCCTAAATCTAACGAGTAGAAGGAGAAGAAGAAGGTGGCGGTGGCCGAGGCCTTATCTAACCTGGTCGTGTACACCAAGTCTGTCAAGTTCATCAGCTTCGCTCACTCCAAGGACAGTCAGCACCTCTATGAAAACACATCCATGGCGGAGAAGAAAGCTCGGAAGCTGGTCAAAACCTCAGGTAAAGTGTCATTTAAGGGGTATAAGGAGATTTCAGCCTGTCCCTCTTCCGGGTAATGTATGTAAAATGATCTTAAAACACCTATGCCAGCCTGGCCAAAAGTACATTCAAAGCTGTTGTTGAACCATTTACAGTACAGGCATGGTTTGGGGCTCTTTTGAAAGGTTATGAGCTAGATTATTTCCCCAAACTGCCAGAGAGAGCGCTTCTAGCAATCAGTAGGAATTTGCACACAGTGAATCATTTTTTTTTCTCACCTACAGGTTTTAAAAGCAAAAAAACATTCCACTGTGAAAAAAACAGCCTATTCAGAGCATAAAACTCCATAAACCTGCATCATTTCCAAGGTTATGGCTTTAAAATGATATCAACTATATATTACTGGATTTGAAATCTCACTAGCAACATGATACATCAATCATCCAGAGACTGGAGTGTGGCTCAGGAGAGAGGACAGTTTGGATTTTTGAGAGATGAAGCATTCGCACCATTTAATCCTGGAATAATGTGTTTTGGATTACTTATGTTAATGAAGGATCTAGTGGACGTTTGGAAATAAGAGAAGACCGTTTTTGTCAAAACTTTTGTACATAATAGTTTCCAAGCTAGTTTGTTTGTTGATTGTACCTTGCTGATGTGTTTGTTGTTGTGTTTTGTTGTTTGCATGAATAAAATCACAATAATATAAGCTGTCTAATGATGTATGGCTATACACTTAAATTGAGACATTTGCCTGTTTGCTTAGTGTTCTTTGTAAAGCTCAGTGAACTAAACATGACATATTCGACAAAGGGGAGCACTTGACTGGGAATCAAGCACAACAGCAGCAGCCCAGAAATGTGGAAAGAGCCCGCAGAGGTTCGAATCAACTGATAACCAATTGAACTGTCATTATTCTGCTGTGCTGCAGTCTATTGGAGAAACAGAGTGATGTGGAGAGATGAAATCTGCTCCTGCTGTGGAGGAACGACACTTTTCCAAACAAACAGCCACATTATGAGACTGCTGGCTTGGTTGGCAGCGACAGTGAAGAGTCTCAGCTATGCTGGAGCTGTGAAAGCTGTAGCTTTGTCTTCCCCGCGGGGAATCGACACAGCGATCGCACGTCGACTGAAGCCGTGTGGCAGTTTCTTTTGAGTCGATCCAGAATGGGGATAATTATACAGGCATCAAAGCCCGATCAGGACAAACGGTTTCCATCTTTTTCACATATTCTCGAAAATTCCATTTTACAAGAATTAGATAGGAGCCTTTTCCAGCCAGTGACATTGTGAATGTAGGTAAAACTGCTTTCCTGTATCAGATAGTTTGACTAAATGTGCTGTGCAGGATCGTGATGATGACAGATGTGAAGTTGTGTCATTCATGAGGACACGTTTGACCTTTGAGTGTGTGTGGGTCCTCTCTCTCTCTCAGGTGCAGATTTTGTTCTGCACAACCAGAGGTTCCTCAGCAGGATTTACCCAGCAGGCTCGAGGACGTCCTCGTCCAACTACAACCCTCAGGAGTTTTGGAACGTCGGCTCACAGCTTGGTGAGTCTAAGAGAGAGAGAGCGGATGTATGCCTGTCTAATAAAAGGAGCAGGATCACGGTATAAAAGGTCGCATGCATTTATACACATATGCGTTTATTCAGGTGCATGTTATCTGGAGTGAACTGAGCAAACAATGATGACATTCACACATTTTGTTGAGCATTTTCCAAACTTAAAGGGGCAGTTCACTCTAAATAATGCATACCTTTCCTCCCACCTGTACTGCTATTTATCTATCTTGTTTGTTTTGGTGTGAGCTGCCAAGGTTTGGAGATAATAGTCGTGCTCGTGACAGAGCTGTGAATATTATTGTTGTCCTCCTCGGCTATCTCCAAAACTCTGCAGCTCATGCCAAATTAATCTAAATGGATCCAATTGATCAATACATACTTTTTTCATTATTCATACAATTATTTAAGTTACTTAGTTCTTTTTATTTATTGGTATATGTTAGTTAATAATGAATATGTGAAAATTATAAAGTGGAAATGAAGTGCCCATGAAGTTATTTGCACTTTGATGTCAACTCTGTTTCTATTTCGGTCGAAGCATCCATTCAAAACAGATACGAAAAGAGAATTTCTTTGATTCCTTTGAGTCAGCAGTTTGAACAGAAACCTCTCGACACAAACGGAAAGAAAATACAATCCATCCTTCTTTTCTTTTATCCGTCTTATTTTTTTTCTTTCTTCTACAAACGGAGATAACTACACTTGTCAGAGGGGACAGCGTGGCCAAGTGTCCTCTCGACTGGTAGAAAAAGCTGGACAAAAGAACATTTGTCTCCAGTCCACAGCTCGACCACCTCATCTGTGTTTTTCCCGGGAAGCAAGTCCTCTCCTGGCCCTTATCACACCTTTCCCTAAATTGATTCACACCCTCGTCACTGTGTTTTTTTCTCTCTCTTTAAACCACATCCTCGTCTGCGTCACAGCTCAGTATTTTCGCTCACTTATCATTTCTTTAGAATCAAGCACCACATACCTGTACTCCTGATAGTAACTCAGCTTCCCAGAATAAGTGACACACTTTACATCCTCTAGGCTTCTGGCGATGTGTGTTTACTCATGCACTTAAAGTCACAACCCTGATTTGTCTGGCGGTGTCTTGGCGAGTGTTCCTGTCACCCTCACCTGTCTTCACACAGCCTCCTCAATCTGTCTCAATCACTCAGTCAGGCAGCCACCTAATTCTGACACGCAGCCCTGCTGATCGCTGAGCGAACTGTCGACGTGCCTCGGTGGCAGCTGTGCAGACGGTGATCGGCACTTTTCACAGTTGCGGGAGACTGCGGTACAAAGCAGCAGCCTGGGCGGATCAATTACAGTTAGATGAGCAGGGACCCCGTGACACACACACAGGGCACGATAGATAGAAATGTGTGGGTTAGGGCAAAATTAAAGTGTTTTTTTTTCCATCTTCTTCATAAATGTATCACATATTTATCTTTGTTTTTGTAAACAAAAAACGTGTTTACAATCCAACCCTGCAGAGACCAAGCTCAAACCTGTCAGCAGGATTACATCTGCCGCTTTCTATATCTCGCAGTCTATTCACCCGGAGACGCAGTGTGTGCAGCGCACGCGCCAACACAGAGCTTTGCCGCGCAGAAGAAAACCCGCCGCAGATGCACTTAACACACAGTCGTGATTGTGAAAGTGTCCCTGATGCAATGTACGCTATTGTTACGGAAACATTTCAAGTCGTTGTATAATTTAGCTCCCTCCTGCGGAATGAGAACAAGAAAAAAAAAAGAGAAACAAAAAACACAAGGTGCGCAGGAGATCATCTCAAGCTGCTCATTTTACTTCAGCAAGCTTTAGGCATTCTCCATTTTTTGTTTCTCGTAATTGTCTTTGCCTCGTTTTCATTGTTCTGAGATTGTCCCGTGGTGTTTTTGCAGTGGCTCTCAATTTCCAGTCCCTTGGCTTTCCTATGGACCTTAATGACGGCCGTTTCCAGGACAACGGGGGCTGCGGATACGTCCTGAAACCGGCGGTGCTCAGCTCTGGTCAGAGGAGCTTTGATCCTACCTGCAGCCAGCATGGTCTCAGACCCACACACCTGCTGCTCAAGGTACGGCTACAGAGAGTGGAGTGCTGAATGATCCACTGGGGAGGCTTTTATGGATTAAGGTGTAATGTTTCAGGACTGTGTGTGTGTATGTGTGTGTGTGTGTGTGTGCGTGCATCTACGGTAAGTGTGTCTGTACCTCACAATCTCGGGATCATGTGGCATCTTGCTCTTTGCCTCCAGATAAATACTTTCCTGCCGGATGCTGGGAGCCCACAATGATGTAAAAAAACTCCCCGAGAGTGCCTTCGTTTAATTAGATTATCTCCCTCGGAAAATAAAGGGAAGGGGGGGGGGGTGTAATGCAATTAGACCCGGGGTCCAATTAATAAATCATCCTTTTTTCCATTATTTTAAGCATCTTAGGGGACACTAATAGCAGCACTCATAATGTTCTGTATCCAAGCCACATGACGAAGAGGAAATGAAGCGGTGGAGAACAGTCACATCGTGTCGCATCTCCTCAGTGTGCCATGAGGACGACGCTCACACAATAACTTTTCCTAGTCCAATTAGAGAGATGCAACAGTTTGTTACAGAACCTGATGGTGCGACTCAGAGATATAAGAGGCCTTGTACCGCAGAGGAAATGTGTGTAACTGACTGGGATCACATGGGACTTAGTGCTGGAGACAAAGAGGAGGGTGTGCTGGGACCAGTCTCATAAACAGCATGAATCATCGTCCCTCAGAAAGCCAGTGTGTTTTAAGAGCATGTTTGTTGATTGGCTGAAATTCTCTTTACATCCCGGCGGCAATCAATAAATCAAACAGTAGATAGTCAGTAGATATGGTATATGAGTAGTACCAATAGCCATATTATGTTAGATGTTTTCTTACATGTGAATGAGACATGAGTTAGTTGAATGGAGCATCTTGGGTAAGTGGCTCTGGAGGGGAGGCCTAATGTCAGGGGGCGGGACTGTCTCAGTTAGAGTCTTTCAGTGTTTTACTTACTTTTGATGCTCTCGCCAATGTTACCGACCACAAATTTAAAGGATCTGTTCACCTAAATTACAATAGAGTTGTGAAATTTGCCAATCATTCACTCCAGTGACATTTCATAAAATCCTGATATGGAACGTTTCGAGCCTGGAAGGGAGGCAAACCGACCACAAGATGAAGCGCGACTATAAAATGTGTGATTACGGAGTCAAGAAAGAAAATTGGAAAATGGAAATATATCCCATAAACCTTTATGAATGATTCCTTTCAGGCGACTCACAAACACTTGTACATTGCCTGGCGCGTTGGACATTTTTCCTTTTGTTTGAAAATGAGGTGCAGAAAAGGAAACCATGGTTGCTCTGTTAGTGACCCGACCGTGGTAGCAGTTACACGCTAGCTGACATGACTTAACGCAGGTGTGGTAAATTGTTTGTGGGTAGTGTAGCACTCCATGACACTGTGAATAAAACATGTTTTTGTTTTTTTCATAAAAAGAGGTAGATATGCCTCCTCATGCTCTTGGTTTTGCTGTTGTCTGATGGAGAGACTAAATCTTGATCAGACAAACAGAAGCACATCAGACATCGTCTTCTAATGGAGTATGCACACAAACACATTGTACATCTTCCCCAGCATGCTGCATGAAATATAAATCTGGCGTGCTCTGTGTTTGGATGCCCCCCGGGGAAAACCTCACCTTTATTTATTCACATCGCCACTCTGTATTATTTGATCACTCGAGGGAAAACCCTGCAATCTTGACTCAGCTCCTAAACTCAGAGGGAATCGGGAGCCATGAGCCGCATTCAGTGTTGTAACTTAGGTAGGGTCGAGCTTTCAATCTTTAAACAGTGAATTATTCATCTGTTCGGTAAAAACAGCATTTCCCCTTGAGCTTCCTGAGTCTATTTAGCATAAAACTGTCAACTATAAGCAGTGGTCTGTCTTTTTCAATAGCAAAGCTTTGTGGAATGATAACTCCGAGCTGATATCTGTACACTCACAGGAAGGGGGACCATTGTGACTGTGAATGAGCACGACGCAGGGTGCTTTGTAGCATGACTTCAGCAGAGGAAAAGGCATTGTAATTTCAGGCCGGACACTGTAAAGCTCCATCAGTGCCAAGCGGGGCATGTCGTGATAAGTACATGCAGGTTTGTCTTTGATCAGAGTCCGGGAAGAGAAGGCTCAGTGTGAGAGGACTGCAGATAAGCCTGCCTCTCTCCAGACTGGTATAATTACAGCCCTCTCGCCGCCACTTCTTTTCTCTTCTCTTCTCTTAGCAGCCCCCGGTTTTCTTGTTTTAGAACTTCTGTTTACCCCTGATATCATGCTCCCCCCTGTGTAATACATCCATACTGCATCCGTGCATGTGTGCGTCTGTCCACAGGTGATCAGCGGGTCCAATCTTCCTGTCCCCAGGAGCAGCAAAGCACTGGACCCCTTCGTCAGAGTAGAGCTTCAAGGGATTCCATCTGACTCGTGCCGAAAGAACACACACACGGTCAAAAACAACTGTAAGTACAGTGAGACAAACTGTAAATGGCCTGTACTGACAGGAGGCAAAGAAGGTAAAGAGGGAGTGCTGATGTCAAAGTATATTCCTGATCATGTGTCCCCGCTTACCATTGGGACTTGATATTGTTCAAAACCATCATTCATTTTGACTAGATCAGTAAGCAGCAAATCCTGCCCACTTGTTTCTACAACTGGGTGTTTTACTCTGAATTTTCACAGCTCTGAGATCAGGGTGTCTAGATACATTTTGGATCTTTTTGTTGTTTTTTTGCTTTGGCCAGTAGACAGACTCCTAGCAGTAGCCATGTTGCTACGTTGCTAACGCAACAGTAATACCGAAAGGAAATGTGAGGAGGGCGAATTTGAAAAGTTTGCTGTTTCTTCTTTTACTTTTTAGAAATTCATTGAAAAGATTAATTCTTTCTGAAGTTGGACTTTTTGACTTTGACAGATTCTTGCATTAAATATGTTCCTGCTGTAGAGCAAAAACTTGAATGAGCAATTTTCCAAGACGGAAATACATTTTTTTGACTAATCCGACACCACACGAACACACTATTTAACAGGTGTAATGTTTACCAGGTTAACCATCTTAGTTTAGCATGTTAGCATACAGGTTACTATGATGGTAATGTCATTAGTTTGGCCGGTATTCGTCATAAACAAAATATTGGATGAATTTAAAAAATAAATAGAATCTCAATGTTGTCGAGACACTACACTCAAAACCACAAACATCAAGCTACAGGAGGTGTGGCCATCCATCCACCCAGGACCAAAGTAATGGGATGCCTGACAGTAAGAGTGAAAATGTAAACCTTTAGGTGAAACCACCTAAACTGGATTCTAGGGAGTTTTCAGTGACATCAGCCTTTCTTTGGTTTCTGTTGGTTTCTGTTGGCATTTTTGTTCTTCCTTTTAGATCTATTTTTTCCAGATATCTGCTGTCGGGCTTCTGAAGATAAATGTGCTGAATAGTTTCTCTAAAATGTACAAGTGGATTTCCTTTGAAGAGAAGTCTGTCGTACACTGTCACTTTGACAGGAAACACGGAGCTGAAAGTCATTACACAGAAGATGACGTGCTACAGTCTCAGCTGGAGATTCAGAAGTATCACAGTAACATGCCACTAACAAACTTACTAATAACTACGCCTAGTTTATTATTGCTTATGATTATACATTATGAAGATGAGCGTTTGGGTCTTACATGTACTGCTTGTGACCATCATCCGACTCTCAGGTGTGGAAGTTAATCATTCAGCTGTCGAGGTTTCTGACAGACTACTTTTTTTTTCACCACAGAACAAACAGCGCGTCACATTTGACTTGGAGCTTTCGTTTTTTAAAAAACTGGCAACGTGAAAATTAACTTAATACCCAAACATGATATTGATGAGAAACAACACTGTTGGTGCTATTCACATGAGACAGAGAGGGAGAGAGAGAGATAGAGAGAGAGAGAGAGAGATAGAGAGAGAGAGAGAGAGAGAGAGAGAGAGAGAGAGGGTTCGGTAGAGATGGTTAAGACTCCTGGAGGGCGCAGAGCACTTATGCACAGGCATAAATCATAAAATCGTTTCACACTATGAAACAGATAAGGTCACTGGTGAATACAAATGAATCTGGATTTAGATTAAAACTGAGGAGGGGTTACAGAGGAACTCCATGTTAAATCAGAAATGGATTCAGAACTGCAGCAGAGATGACTCATTAGTTATCTATGTGTGCTCTGCTCATTTGTCACTGTAACATTGCACCAAATAACACTTGTCGTGTATCGACACACTGTGGGTCTGTTAATTTTTCATTTGCTCTATAGATGGCAAAGTCAGTGTGGCTGTGAGCATTTTGTTTTATTTTTGTGTGACCATATTTAGACGAGAGGGTGGAAACGAGTTGGATATCCTGATTGGATCTGATTGAGGACCCGAGGACATGCTGTGGTACTTGTTAGAGACTTGTCAATCACGAGCTGCTAAGAGTCTTTTTGAATCTAAAGGGGATCATCATTTACAAAATGAACATCATGCAGTATTGAAGAAGACGTGAAACTAGCAACTGAGACCAAAATCTCATGACTGTTAACTGTTTGAGTTAGTAAATAAGATCAGAAGTGGGTTCATTTTCTCATAAGCTTACATACAATACGACTTCTTTTTGAAACCAGTGGAGGGTCCTTTGGCTCCAGAGCACTGTGAATAAACAAGTTCTTCCAGACAGGCTTTCACTCAAAGGGATTCTACAGTTTTGGCTTCACAATAATGTAACTTGTGTGTAATATTCTAATAGTGCAATAAAATATTTGGCCAATTGGGGGCAGCAGAAATAAGCTTCAAAGAAACCCCTAAGGTATTATCACTATATATGTACCTGGTTACATGTAGTCTAAATTACCAGATGTATAAATTACAGTTATTTGCTACATGAAACAACAACCTCCAAGCTAGCAGACTACACGCTGAAACTGGCAAGTTACTCTACCTGTTCGCTAATGGCACAAACATAAACAGCAGCTGTTTTTAGCCACTTTAATTTCCCCTGGATCTTATTTTGCAGGGGCAACATTGCTGCATCCTGGGTTAAATGCTGCTGAAGATGATCGTGATTAGTTTAAAGACATACAAACAAGCCAGGGAGTCCAATGTTTAGCAGCTTAACGCTCCACAATGTTCATTAGCCAGGTGCTTATTTATCTTTGGTGCTAAGCTGGTAGTGTAGAGTTAGTATTTAAATCTGTTTTACTGAAAAAAGCTGCCCACATGGCCAAAAACGACACTATGAGAGCTGTGGGCGAATCAAAACAGATAAGCTGTAGGCTGCTTTAAGTAAACCTACTAATGCTTATTGATTCTAATGAACTGGTTCATTCCGATTACCATTACAGCTCTGAGTCCTCACTGGGATGCTGACATGAACTTCACCATTGGCGTCCCCGAGCTCTGCCTAATCCGCTTCTGTGCGCGAGACCAGACCGGCCTCCTCAGCAGTGAGTTTGTGGGCCAGTACACCCTGCCCTTCACCAGCCTGAAGAGAGGTGAGCTGCGCAGGCAGAAAGAGCGAGAGGGGGTAGTGGGGGTTGGGAGTCGGATGAAGAGCTAAATTACATCAGGTGACATTGTGTGGCCATCATTGTATTTCCCTTGGTTCACAGTGTCAGCAATACTGAAGGTTGCTCACTGGAGTTTTTATAGAAATGCTTCCACATGCTGTATCTATGTGATGCATACATTTTCGTTTTCATGTCCCCCCTTCCTCCGCCACCTCCAGGCTACCGCTGGGTTCCTCTGCGGTCCCGAGAAGGATGCAGCCTGGATCCAGCCTCCCTCTTCGTCTTTGTTTGGTATTCCTAAAAACAGCTCTCCATATCAGACTCACACACACACACAGTCACTCACAGGCGCGCGCGCACACACACACACACACACTCACACCTCGCCAACAGAAAAGCGTGGCTGATGCAGCAACAACAACAACAACAAAAATATATAAATAAATCAAAAGCACCATTTCCTCAGATATAAATACCAGTTTTATTGTCAGAAAATAGACGTGCCTTTCCCTTTTCTCTGCTGCCTGCACTCTGTGCTGCAGAGGAAAAAGACCAGAAGGTTCCAGCAGGGCTGCAAAGACAGAATAACTCTCTGCTGGAGGAATCCCTGGAGTGGGATATTAGATTCTTATCATAGGATTAATATTTGATGCAAGTGCAATTATTGTGGTAGAGTCGAGCACACATTAGAAGATCTCACCCGACCACGAGACACAGTGTTGTTTTTAGATTAATCATCTATTCCAAAACAATAGATGCATCCCTCCCACCCCCATTAGGTCTGAAACTGGTGAGTGATGCCAGGATATATTAATACTCCATGCATACTACTATGAAAGAGTAGCAGCCAGCATTTTCTTCCAGGCCTACATCACTGTGATCCCAGCAGGGAATAATATAAATAGCATTCACAGAGGTATACATTATTGAACCAAATCCAGTGTGGTGAGGTCTATTTCTATCCTCCTTCATCACTAAATCCTGTGAATGAGGCAGAGGAGAGTGTGGGTCAGCAGGCCTGTCAGGAGGAGGAGGATGGCATTAAGATAACATGAAGACCTGCCTTAGCCTAGAAAGTGTGTGTGTGTGTGTGTGTGTGTGTGTGTGTGTGTGTGTGTGTGTGTGTGTGTGGGTTTTCAGGGGTATTTGTGTGGGCACGTGAGCGTCCTGCCGTTGCGTGTTTGTGCATGCGTGTGCATAACTGTGTTTGAATGCCACTGATGGATGAGACAAAGGATGGAGCGAGGGGGAGAGTTTTAACTCTGGGGCCCCCCTCAGGCCAGAGAGGCTTGAGAGAGAGAGAGAGAGAGTTGTCATCCTGCTCACACACTTGCCTCTCCCCCCTGCCTCCCGCCTCCGATTTCCACTGGTCAAGGACATTCAGTTGACACAGCCCAGAGGGTAGAAACACACTCAGTCCAGGCAGGTATCAACAGCGCCGCATCACCTGCTCTTCAGTCTGTCACATTGACACTCACGACCACACACATTCACAAGGACGGCTCTGACTCACGGAGAGGTAAAAGTGGTCTGATGTAAGTCTGTAAAGGTCTGATGGCAAAAGTTAGCGTTTCTTCCTGTTAGCCACCGTCGAGGCCACATCCAGAAAATCTAAATAATTAACAAATATCCTTAATTTGATCAACATTTAAAAAATAAACGTGTTGGGGGAAGTGTTCACACAGTAAACAGTCTTCTTGTCTGAGTTTTACTCAGCCTTGTAACTTCCTCCACGCACATCCTCCACTGCCGGCAAAATTCAGCTCTGGAGTGATGTGACATCCGATTAAATAGGTATAAATGAGAGAGCACGCTTCCTTTCTCTCAGGTGCATTTGTCTCACTCATGCGGTGGAAATCTTTGGATGGGTTCTTTTCCTTGGCGTGGCAGCACGCCCTGCTGGCAGCAGGCCCACAGCGCAGCTCTCTCTCAAGTCAGATTGCACAGTTCCCGAGAGGAAACCACGTCTCCTTGTCAAGCAGCTCCTTCTCAAGTTTAATGTTGGTCGCAGCCACAAACGTCTTCTTGCTCTTCACTGTCACTTCCAACACCATCCCATACAACAGTACATTATTGTACTCCAGCTGTGAATAAGGGGGAAGATGTTTTAGTTATCAAACAGCTCTTCATTCTGGACATGCAGTAATTTGAGGGTGTGTCTTTCATACAGTTTGGCTTTTATTGTTTGGCTTTTTAAGTGCAGAGCAGGGGCTTTATTCTTTTATTTCCTTCCTTGTGGCTTTGTCAAGGTGTAACGTTTACACCATAAAAGGTGGTAGCAGGCTAACAAGTGTGTGGGAAGCTGCTGGTCAGAGTCTGCAGGGTTTAACAATCAAAGATGACTGTCAGACTCACAGCGGAGAGAGCGGCGCCGCAGGCAGAGCATACATTACAAGGTAATATTTAACACAGTTAGATAAATGTTCAAAGCTCAGAGAGACAGCAATCAATCTCAAGAGGGACTTGGATGCACAAATTGGAAAAAACAAACTTTCCTGGATTATAATAAAACTGCAATTCTGAATAGGATCAGTGTTTAAATTATGTTAGGCCACTGTGATACTAAAAGGTGTGAACTGTACACAACATGCTGTACATGCTTACTGCACGTCTGCCTGTCCCCCTCTCCTCATTCAAATCACGAGTCTACAAATAGAGGGTGTCATATACCGTACAGTTTATAAATTCTTTGAGGCAAATTTGTGATATTGTGCAATGTAAATACAACTGACCTGACGGGATTGAAGTTAATTGTCATTTTTAATATTTAAGTTGGTGGATCAGAACACAGACAAAGTGAGTCATAGATACATATGTCCCATTTCCAGGGTAATTGAAATGTTTGCTCGTGCTTTAGCTTATAAATGTCTTTACCTGGTGCCATTTTCTTGCGAGTGCCTGATCGATACTGTGCATGTGCATCTTTCCACAGAGATGAGAAGGAAACGAAGTGGCTCATCGTTCAATCATCAGCTGCTTAAAAAAAATATTTTCTCGCACGTGAGTTGCTAGATTGGCAAGCTGGACGTGGTATTTTATCCGCCTCAGACAATCTCCCATTGTTGAGCCCCGATTACTTCACCCTGCTTATTTCTCTACAGCATCCAATGCTTCTCATTATATTGACTAAATGCTTCAGTTTGGAACTCACTGTTTGTGCTCAACAGCTTATCTGGAAGGTACACGGATTTACAGTGTTAAGCACCGGCCCTTCATCGAAGGATTAACGCATTATACTTTCATTAAACCTGCCCAGTAATCTCGTGAAAAACCAAAGGATGCCGAGACTGTGCTAATTCATTAATAAAAACATGCATGGGATGAAAGTCGTACCAGTTCGTTGAAGAAAGGGTTGTCATTATTGCGGACCACCTTTGTCTTCCTCTTTGAGCGCTGCTGAGGGTCCGGCCTGAGGCGCGTGACCACATAGGCGTCAGGGTTAGAGCCGTTTGCCTGCTTCTGTTGAGAAGAGAGTATGCAGTACACCATAAAGTGTTTTTAAGAGAAAACACATTCACTACGTGCGTTTCTCCTATTGTTAAATGCTACAAACAATGCAGCAACAAGAATGAAGGTAACTTACAATGTTCTTCAGGTGTTTTACTAAGACTGAGAGCTTAGAGTCAGAGTAAGAAATGCAGAGCTGGATCTGTGGTTTGGATCCTGCAACAGATCAACACATCACCAACGTCAACACCTCCTGTACTATGTATCAACTGAGTAACCTCGAGACAGAATTAGTCCTCACATTCTAAATATTAACTTTAGCGTGATGTTTTTTTTTCCTTTCAAATCTTGAAAAACTCACCGGTCACGCTTTCTCTGGCTTTGTTGGGGCCATCCAGGAACAAGCTGCACACAAACTCATTCTGCAGAGCGAGGCAGGTTACAAGTTAGAGAACAAGAAGACAACCAGGGGACACTGAGAGAAACCAAACCAGGGGACAAGAGGAACTCACTCCCTTGCATGGTCCCTCAAAAAGCTGTTGTAGGTACTTGTTCAGCAAAGACATCCTCTTGCCTGGGCTGAATGACAGCTTATACCAGCTAGGAAACCTTTAAGAGAGAAGGAGCGAAGAGTTAAGATCAAATTATGTCTGGAAAGAAAAGAGTGTATTTTTTTTGTTCGCTCACTGAGGCAGCGTCGACTCAATGAAGTGTTTCTGCAGCTGCTTGTGGATCTGCTCAAACTGCCCGTACGTCTTCTCACTGTTCAGAAAACCGTCATCAATGGCTACTCTCAGGTCATAGATCTGCAAATCAGACATAATAAATTTTTTTTCCCCATTAGGCTGCAAGGTGGGAAAATGAGGAGAGACTGTAGAAAACTCTGTCATGTTGATGCAGGTGTTGAATAACGTTCCACACTCTTAAAATCTATAGGACGCAGCACAAGGGGGTGTTAGGATCTCTGTAACATCCCATAACATTTTATGTTATGGGATGTTGTCTGTAGACAAGTGAATCAAAACTGAAACCTAAATAACCTAATCTGACACACGCGGTCATCCTTAGAAATGCAGTAGGAGAGCGTTTCCAACAGACCCTGGTGGTGAATCAAATTCTCACTGAAGCCAGTAGAGAAGAGCGAGAAACATCTTTCCCATCGAGAAAAACCTTCAGTGCTGTTCTTTGCTCGTCTTTCAGTTTAATATATTCTGCCATTGCTATTTTAAATTCACACTCACTTCTCTCACTGGCCGTCACACCTAAACTACACCTGCATCTGAAAGTAGTTCCTTGACGACGATGATTGGTCAGAACTACTGTGGTTCAGACACGAGTGGATAACCAGCCAGGAAAGGTGGATTTGTGAGAAATCTAAATCCATCTGCAAGGTAAGTGCTCACCCAGGAATATAACAGTTTTGGATCCCTGTAAAGGTTCGTCAGGTTTGAAAACCAGCTTCCAATTTCAAGGACTTTCGGCATGAGTATTTTAAAATACTTAAGAATATATAATACACAATAGAAATCAATCATAACTTCTCTTAAGGTAACTTCGTTAACATTTTACGAGTTTTACGGTTAAATATTTCCTCTGTTTTATGTTTGCCTTCCAAAAAGATTCCATTTTATTAAGTGGTTAAGCACTTAGAAGCATTAGAAATAAATAGCTTAAATTTAACATTTACTGAATGAACAATCCTTGTTATCGCCACTGATTCCGCTACAGGCTTAAATCTCAGTAACTGTTCAAATCTCTGTGCCTCTTTCATCTGACACTGCGCTCCACCTCTAACCTCAAACAGTTTAACCTGACATCAGGAAGCCTATTCTGATCAAAGAGCAGTGAAATGCCAACAAACAGCAGTAACTTGACTCTGGAAAGTGAGTGAAAGAGTCTGTCTAAATGAAGTGTTGCTGCCTTGGAGGCCGTATGTGACAGAGCCAGGGGTTAATCCTCCCAGAACGTATGTGCGAACCTGCAAGAGGCCAACCAGTGCTGGATTTTTAAGGACCGGTGCCAATAGTGATGAGACAACAATGTACTTAAACAGTTATCTTCACAGGGAATTTAACAAATATAATCTACCCCATGGCCAATATCAGTCGATATGTATTGGGCTCTAGAACCTGCAGTCAGTTCCAGATGTGTCATCAGCTCCGGGCTATTAGGATTTAACAACCCAAATCTCTGTGATGCGTCAGGCAAACTTTCACAGTGACTGAATAACCACAGCGTAAAGAGCAACACGCAGCCTCACCACATCTTTGGACCTGACGGTGTACCCCTGGATGACAGCTTCTTGGATGTTGTCGCTGGGAGCCGGGACGCCGTTCCGGGTTTGTGAATCCTGTTTCTTCACTTGCGCCAAGCTGTGCGTCAGGAAGTTAAACTTCACTGCAAAACAACCCATGCTTTCCTTGATCTTCCTACATCAGGAGGGATACAAACTGTCAGATTCAGAAACAGATTTATACATGAATAAAATATGGGTTACTTTAAAAAGACTGCGTGTGTTCATGTGTCGTGGATTAAATTACTTTGTGAAGTAGGATGTGGCCTCCAGGTCTGTGTCGTGAGGTCTGAGGTTGTTCTGGACGTACTGCAGGTCATTAGTGTCCTTCAGTTCAGGCATTCCTGCATGTAGCATCTAGAAACCACACGCACGCCCCGGATGAAACAGTGTTTTATGTAATATTAGTCGTTCTCAGATATCGCTATTAAAGATCTTACCAGCTCCAACAGGCTGAGTATCAGTGCAGAGCGTTGTCTGATTATGTTGTAAGCTTCACAGCACAGCTCCACAAAGCGATGCAAGCGCTGAGGCTTCAGCCCCCCGCCTGTGATGAAGTGATGCATCTCAGATGAAAAGATGAATGGTGATCGGTCCCTGTCGTGACAAAAGTGGGGGGGAAGATTCTAGTGAATTCACATCGTTCTCTTTGACTTTATCTTTTTCTGAGTTTTTTGCTGTTTAAACAAATACACCGCTCCCTCTTCACTTCCAAACTGCTGCTCGTTGTTTTCATCGACTTGCCTTTTAAAGGTTCCAAACTTCTGTGCATTGCCCATAATTTTGCCAAAGTCGATGTGAAACATGTGTCCGCTGTGTTTCAACATGATGTTGTCGTTGTGGCGGTCACAGATCCCCAGGATGAAGGTGGCCACGCACCACCCCGCACACGAGTGGATGAAGTTCATTACAGCCTGCGCACACATACATACGCAGCAGGAGCAAACGTGAACATTCAAGTTTCAAAATCAGGCGTAATGGTAAAGTTAGCCAAGATGTTGTGTTGGTCTTCACCTTCTCGTAATCCTCCTTAGTTTTGTTCCAGTTGTGGAACCATTTCTCGAGTGTGTCTTCTCGCAGGGTGCCACCCAAGCCCCACTCCTGGTGAATCTTACCCAGGGTCACCGCCTCTGGAACCACTTCCACCAGGCCTGACAGCCACAGAGAATATAGCCAGAAAATCATGACTTCACAACCACAGAGAAACGAGGCAAAGGGAAAAATGAATGTGCGTTCAAAAAGAGAAACCAACCCTGAGCTCTGCCAGTAGAAAGACATCTGAAGGTGATCATTCGCATGTCGAGTCCCTCCTCAAGCCAAACCCTGTCCATCACACGCACTATCTGAAGTACCAGCATGTCCTGACGCAGGTTATCTCCTGTCTGAAAAGAAATATTTGACAGAAATTGGACAGCATTTGATGAAAAGGTTGCTTTTTGACTCGACAGGTGACATTTCACAGGTATTCTCTTTGTGTTGAAATGAGCAGACTAGGAGCTTTAACTTCCCTTTTGAAGGAGACAAGAATAAAAGGCAGTGGGCCGATATTAACATTTTCACAAGGCCCGGAGGAGATCAATAAAATAACATTATTACGAACCTTGCAGATGACACTGATGTTCTTAGCCAGAGGGTCGGAGCAGATGAACGAGATCCCCAGAGGAGCAGCGTTGGAGTTGTAGAACTTACAGGCCTGTAGGCAACATATGGACGGAAACAAGTAAACACTCCTGCTGGTGAGCTGTGTGTGAGACTTTAGTACGGTTATGTAAATGGTGTAATGTGCTGTGTGACATTCCTTTTCTTTTAAAAATGTGTGTAATGTAGGCAGAATTCACAAATACATGAATATACTGTATAATGACACTCAACACGGAAAGCCTCACAAAAGGACAGCTGGGCACAAAAGTAAAAAATAATACAATTTTAGTTTTCAGTAGGTCATAAAATGAAAAAGGAGAAATCTACTTGACAGCTGTAGAGCACATTTCTTTTTATATACTCCTACTCTCTTTACTAGAGCTCTTTATTTAATCTTGTTGTGTTCCTTTGTAAAGATTTGTTGCAATTATCTTTTCCAAAAGAAGCTGGATTTGCAATGGATTTTAAAAAACAAAAAATAACATATTGAAGTTCTGGCTCTTGCTTTCAATACAAATAATGTGCCAGACAGAATAATTGTAAGGTGATATCTGGGGAAGGCCTCTGCTGTGTAAAATGAAATCAGAAATTGTTTGATGTGTCTTTTCTGGTCGCTGTGTGACGTTCTTACTTCAACATCCAACGCTTTTACGCGAACAGCCGGATCCAGCGCCAGACAACAGCTGACCCCACCTTTGAAGAACTCAGTAATCTTCGCTTTCTCTTTCTTCAAAACGTTCTGCAGAGAAAAGCACACAAATCGAACTACTAAGTTAGTTAGTCGTAATGACTGAGTAAATGAATACATGAGAAGATGATATGAGCCTGGTACCTTACGGCGAGCCTTGTCAGCAGCTCGGACCTTCTCCGCCACCTGCACGAGCACGGACACGAGGCGGCTTTCAAGCTCCAGCTCCTCCCTCAGTGCCCGGCCACAGCAGTGCCGCAAGGCAGCCTGAACCTTACCGAACCAGCTCTGGTAGTACGGTTCACTTTGGGCATCCTCCAGCAGCCTGCCAGCGTGTAAAACTTTAATACAACTATTACCATTTGTGCTGCAGAGAAAATTTGAGTCTCAAAAGACTCAAAACACATTCTTCCCTCAGCAGTTTTAACTTTCATTCTTTCCTTTTGCAACATTACTAATCCAAATTTACATTCCTTCAGTCTGATGTCTGAATCTCTGGCTCACCAGTAGAGCTGCTGGGCAATCTCTATGCTCTTCAGTGATCTCTCCAGCAGCAGCATCACCAGAGGTCCATCTAACTCCCACTCGCTCTTCAGAGCCTGCAGGAGAGGATGAATGATGAAACCAACATCAGACCAATGAGGAAAATACAGAGCGTACAGTCACCTTATCTCATAGGTGTGTTTAACACTTGTTTGTGTGCTTACCTGGACCAACTGTGGCAGAAACAACTCCAGCTCTCCATCCGGTATCTGCTCAAAGTAGTGAACCGCAGCCCTTCGCACGGTCTGATCATGGAAACTGAAAAATATGTTCGATGTCACCAAACATACTAATGTAAACCTGAATCACGGTCGTGATCACAGATTTTGGGTAACCAGTCTGCTTGTCTGCAAAACTACATTCATCACAAACCTGGCCCTTTATCGGATCAGACGTTCATTTTCCAGCATGAGTATATTTTGATGCAAATACTTATGTACATAAATCATATTTTAAATGCAGCCCTTTTATCTTAATGGAGCATTTTTTTACGCTGAAGTATTACTCCTTTTCCAAAACAGGACATACTGTAGCTAGGAACCAAAACACTTTACTAAACAAGCAACACGTTACCCACTTGTCACTGAGCAGGAAGAGCGCCTCCTCAGGTAGATGAATCAGCCAGTTCTCCACAACAGTATAGATTTCTGTCAGGTCTTCAGACTGCCACCGGGGGGCTCCACCCAGCAGCAGGTGGAGGAAAGTGCTTCCTTTGTCACTACAGTAACGTTTACTCCAGAGGAAGGCTTTCTCATTTTCTGTCAGGCTGAGAGGGGGGGAGAGCTCATTTCAAGGGTGTGTTAAGGGAAAGGGAGGGATTACAGATTTCTAGAATGTGTGTCGTTTTCTTCTACTCACAAGCAGAGGCAGTGCTTCTTAGAGGCGCTCAACATTTTCTTTTGCAGCGCCTCACAAGGCTGAGTAAACAACGCTGAACCAGGGAGGGCAATGGGCCTTTGATACTTCCACTCAAACTCATCTTGAAACTTGAGCTGGAGGATTATGGGAAGGTGAATGATTGAGCAGGCAGTGTGGTGTAGTTTGTGTTTAGGTCAACAGGGGGCAGAGTTACCCAGTGATACTGACCTGCAGTATGACTCCGACGGCTTGTCTGTGGCTGTCAAACAGGGCGGGAGAGGGAGGAGCTGGGGGCTCAGCCAGCGTGGACATACTGAGCAGAACGGTCTCCATCACCAGAGTCCTGGACACACACACAGAGGACAAAACACATTCACTGTCAGATTACACGCTGGCAACAGTTTAAAGGTGCAGTATGTATGAATTTTAGTTTAATCTTTAAAAATTAACTAACATTATTAACACAATGTGAACAAAAATGATTAAATATTGTGTTATGTGTTGTGTTGCACTGATATCTTTTTGGGAATTGAAATGCTAACAGCTAGCTCCCAGCCACTTTGTCCAGGCAGAGTCGGCTAATACAGTCGCTAGCTGCACGGTTCTAACCTCTCTAACGGCAGCTATAGTTAGTCGTTGCTATGATGAGTTGATATGTCGCCACCTATTTGTTTGAAGTTGGTCTATAAATTCAACAGGTGGACGATTCTTACGTATTGCACCTTTAAAGATTTGTTGATTTGATTGGATAGTACAGCTAAAAGGAGTTAAATAGTATAAGGGCATTATAAGGGATTTATTAAACCCAAAAATACATTGTCCTAACTTGAGATAGCAGTCAGAGATAATTATAATGCCTTTAAGAGTGTTAAAGATGGTGAAGGTGACTAAAATAAACTCTCTAAAATAAACATTTCCTAAAGAGGCATTACACTGATTTTACAATCTGATCTTCGCAGTAGTTTCGACAGGCACATGAGTCATTTGATTTTCACATGTTTGTTTCATACAACCCTCCAATCATTTATGTCAACGACCTTTCTCTCAAAACAAATAGTCCATAAAAACATTTGCTGCTCGTTAAACCGCGAGCTCACATTAAGTCCCTCCACCTTCCCAGCCTCCCCACTGTGTTAGCATTCAAGTCAAAAGCTTTATGAGATAGTGTGGACGTTGTGTAAACACCTACCTGTCGCTGTAAAGAGGTAGTACAGCCCAACCTAAGAGCTCAGGGTTCTTGCCCCGCTTGGCGCCCTTGAGGCGAAATGTCAACATGCACTCATACGGCAGCTGATTGACTGGAACAGGGAACACCATCCTAAAACCAAACAACATGCGCATGCAGTTGAAAAAACACGTTTATTTCTTCTCCATTTATTTATTCTAGCTCATAAATATTTTTCTTTACTAGAATTGAGTCAATGTATTAAAATGAGCTATAGATCATTTCTCTTATTAACTCTTAAGGATCTGTACTATCCACTTTCACTTCCTCGTCAGTGACAAAGTAATTCCTGTGAGAATGGGGAAAGAGGAAGTGAAGTATGGTCAAGCGTACTCTGAGAGGCTCTTACATGCGGTTACACTGGATCTTGTTTCCGTATGACAAGGCGGCGCTGATGTTTTCAGAAACGCCTGTGTCACAGATCTTTGTTGCTCCGTACGTCAAGTCGCAGGAAACAGAGAAGCACTCGTAGCTAAAAAACAAAAACAAAAGGGAGGAAAGAGAAAGCAAAACAAACCCTGGTCAGGAAGCGGTTAATTCGTACAGTGTTTGCTTGCATTTCTGCACGCTCATCATAATGTGTGCATGTCTGTGCGTGACTATAAATGCACACATTACTTGATAATCCAGGCGGGTTGTAGTTTGTAGAGAGCAGCGATGTTGAATTGCAGGATTTCATTGTTGTTCTCCACGTCAACTATTTGCAGTTTGCTGGTGAACTCCTGACCTCGAAAGTCTGAATGGAAGTTGTCAAAAAAGACCTGCAGCACTCTCTGCAGCTCCTTGTGAAGCACGATCATGGCTGGAACACGGAGACGAAACGATTGTTTTGACAGGAAACACTTAAGCCCCCCTATTCTGTATCTATAAACAGCATGAAAACAATGGATACCTTGTTTGTGAAACACTACAATGTAGTAAACCCCTCTTCATTCACTGCTCTCTATACAACAGACATTAAATTGCACTTAATTGAGATTTTTACAATTTTACATTTTACGAGAGACATATAGGTAGATAGATAGGCAAATATTTAAACGCAGTCAAAACAGTGTAACATAACTAAAAGGAAGTTCAAATGGTGATCTGGGTTTCCCTAGTGGTTACGAGTCTTACCGTATAACCTTAATGTGACCGGTTTGGTTATCAAATGGCAAGAGTGCCAAACAGATAGAAGAAACACACACTCATGCAGACAACAATGGCGTTACTGTCGAGTAACAGATACTCACCTGTTTCACACTCAGACATCTCCTCGTGACTCTAAAAAAGAAAAGAAAAAAAGAAAATAACAAACAAAGCTTTGTATTGTTGATTGGAGGAATGAGGAGGTCTTTCACATTTCTTTGGTGCACTGCAGTGTCACAATACTTTGGCGTATATGTAAAGTGATGGGATTACACTGCTGGAATGAGGAAACCTTTCGCCATGGGGAAAGATTCATAACTGACACGGTGATATCATACCAGGGGTATGGGGTTGATTCGGTTGAGCCTGCCTATAGTGTCCTCCAGCTCCGGACAGGAGAGCCCACACAGAAGGTTGCTGATGGTGCGAACGCAGTCCACGATCACATTGACGTTCATCCCAGACTGCAATGACAGGAAGTCAGCTTATCATGCGTCACTCCCACAGTCGTATCTGAATTACCCTTAGATGAAAGAGAGGGCTTCAAAAACTGTGTGAGACGAATAAATACTGACCTTAAATCTCATCAGCTGTGTCACCTCCCTGTTGTAGCTATTGAGCACATCCTGCAGACTCAACCTGACAGACGGGTAAAAGGGTAAACACACACACACACACACACACACAGGTGTCACAGCGGTGGGAAACCACAGAGCAAAGCTGCCTTTGCCAATGTTTTTCTACAAACAGACGTCGGCTGACACATGACCCACTGAACACCTGTCATTGTTAGTGAAACCACTTCATAAAGAACAGATTAGGAATGCAGGACTGCCCGCAATCTTACTTGCAGGCGTTGAAAACAGAGACGGGACGCAGAACCTCGCAGAGCTGGAATGAGTTCACGTCGTCCTCAACCTCAGAAGAGAAACGCAGGTTAACATCCATCTATACATAGAATTTAAATCAAGCGTTTGGGATCATTAAACGGTATCAATTGGCCTTTTGTGGCTCCACATTAGCTTCAACTTTATTCCTTTTCATTCTTGTTGCTAAGTGCCACCCGCCGTGACGTGATGTGTAAACAGAACAAAGTCAAGAAGTCAGGGTGGAGGATTTTACAGCCCTGATGATAACATGTTGGCTCGGGGCCAGACGCAAACAACATTTCAAGACTGAAGACAGGCTGCTCTCTCTTAGTAAATGATCTACACTGCGGGGTGGGAACACCGAATGAGTTTGAATTGACTTACATCTCTGGTCAGAAGGTGTTTGAGGTTGTTCGTGTTGAGCAGTCGGACGGGCACTTCTTGCTCAAACTTGTAGTAAATCTGAACAGTCTCATGCAGTCCCAGCAGCTCTTCACTTAGGAAGAGATATGAGAAAAAAAATGGCGTTTGGCGCATAAAGTTAAACACACCATGTTTGAACAGAACATCTTACACTTAGTAGTTAAACATTCCTGGATCGGTGGCTTACTTTCGGAGGTACTCGTCAGAGTTGCACAGCTTTAAGACATAATGCCCATCTGTGCTGCGCTGGAGGTCCAGCAGCTGGAAGATTTCATCAATCAGACTCTTCACTGTCCTGTTCACTGAACAAAAAGATCAGAGTTCAGAGTCCACGCACCTCTGCCAACACATGCAGAAGTGACTGGAGGATGAGCTGAAGAGTCCTCAGATTCTGGAGCACATTAAATCCATGCAGTAGTGGAATAAAACTAAGTAAATACCTTTTTATTTATAATATTTCGTTTTTTTTAACATGCTGCCACTGAAGTACAGCTCTACTTTATACAGTACTTCTACTTCACCACATCACAGAGGAAAATATTGTGCTTTCAACTCCACTTCATTTATCTAACAGCTGCAATTATGGTTATCACAGAATGAAGTCCCTACACATCCATGCAGGCATAACACTTACTGTCTGCTGTTGATTAAACATGCTCAGATTGGAATTTCGCCAAGCTTTAATGGGATTTATGTGAAGTCACCATGTATGAATAAAATGTACCCACACATTTTCCAGGGTAGCTCCTCAAGTCCTGAAAAAATTATATGTTTTCATGTGTGCACAATCTGTTTCTTCATCTTTGTGCACGCAAGATTAAAAGAAACCTTGGGAACCATTTGTTCCAGTAACTACTTGTACAGTACATTGTGCTCATATCACTCGAGCAGAAATTTGGATGCAAGATCTTTTAAGTTAGTTAAAGTATTTTACAAGTAGTTTGATATTGTGGTATTGCTAAATGTACTTGAATGCATAGTATGTCATTTCTGCCGCTGGGGGTATCGCAATCAAATCAAAAACAAAAAACATAAGCAGTGTGGCCTCATGGGAGTTATTGTCTTTATTGTTAACAAGCCACCATTTCTGATAAAAATCCGTCTTCCCTGAATGAGTGACTGTGGTTCTGTGCTGGTTGATCTTACCTGTGGTGGGGATGGGGACCTGAAAATCATCCCACTCGGTGGCCACGCTGACAGTCACCTCTACCTGCTGCAGCAGGGCAGGGTGGATGTGTAGCATTCGACCCCACACCACGCCTGAGTTATGATCGCTGTCTGTGTGCTTGTAGTGTGACATTAGCCTGCCAGAGACGGAGGAGAGAAAAACAGGTTGCCAGTCTGAAACTGAAAGAATGATGGCAAACATGTTCCACGCTTCAACTTCATAGCATGATTCAGCAGCATGATTCATATCTGCTCCTTAAAGGTTCAAAACAAGGCTGAGCTGACAAACCAAAAAGTGGATATAGAGAATCTGTCCAAAATTAAAGTTTTCTGTTTGTTTTATCTCAACGAAGTGCTTCAAATTCATTGTTTACAGTACGATGCATTTATCTCATTAACATTACAAAATAGATTATGTTGAAAAATTAACTTTGGATTCTCTCTCTTACTTTGAAGTTGCAGCACAGAAAGAAGCCAGGCTCTTGGTGCTGCCCTGTGGAGTGTCTATCAGATTGATGGTGAACGGGTCCTGATGTGTAGGGGGGGAAAAAACGATCAATTCGAGCTGTTGCATTGAATCATAAGGAGCTCTTAGTTTCTGCTGAGGGAGAAACTACAAGAGATACTCACATGATTGTCTATTTCTGTCCTGGAACGGTTCAGTTTCTGAGCGGGCTCGGTGAGGTCACAGGAAAACTGCTTCGTGCTCATGAGGGGGACTCGCCTCCTGGGGGGAACTGGCGGGGGTGCGTTGCCTGGTCCTTCTGGCAAACATGCACTAGGAAGTCTGGTTCTGGGTGGGGGTGGAGGGGGGCGAACAGGCATAGGCCTATCCGTGCTTTCTGTATTCCCTGGAGGTTGGGGTTGGGGTTCAGTTGGGGTAATAAGCCCAGACAAGGTGGCCTCATATATGTGTGCGTCATTATCTTCAGGAAAGTTTCGAAGGGACTCATAAAGGTGCTCTTCATATTGATGCTCAGTTAGGGGCATGGGGAGGTCAGAGTCGCTTGCATCCTGTCTCCGGATTGATCCATTTTGCCTTTGAGGAGGATCCATCACATGTTAGGACGATGTAGAAGCACTCCTGGGTGATGCTTTATCTCAGCAGGTCCTCACTTCATTTCATGGCAGAATGCAGAACTATGCGGTGAAGAAGAAAAAAAACAATCACAAAAAACAGAATTAGGCATTAATGACAATAGAGACAACGGGAATTTATGATTAACCTTTGATTGGCACAAAAACATCCAAAAATATATATTTGCTTGTCAAATATTTCAAAATAAAAGACAAAAAGACATTCTATGCAAACTGATATTGCTAGCCTGCATTTATCCATTTAATAGCCTCAATATGGGATGGATTTTGTTGGGCTGGTTCATCATTTTGTGCTATTTAGTTTATCATTCAAGTAACTTGTTGTTTACTTTACCTGTTCTTTTAACTTCGAATGCAGCCTACTCTGACTTTGCATTAAACACAGATCATGTCACTGTTTTCAAATAGGGAAAAAAAGTCCAAATCATTCTATATATTATTAATGATTAACCGGTTATAGAAGGCAGCCGACTAACAGTTAAAAGGAATTGATTAGAATTTCTAATCCCTTGTGCGGACTGGCAGGTCAAGAAAGCTGTTCTATGGCTCGAGTTCTAGCTCAACCTGAGGATTAACTCAGGTCTAATCATTAACAAGCTTTCAGATCTTACCAGGAAATCCACCGGTGCTCGCCTCCCTTCATCTAAAGGAACACTTGTGTAAAGTAAAACAAAGTCTACACCACTACTACAATTACGTTATACACTGAAGCTTTCATTTCACATGCTGACCCTGAGTAAACTGACATGACAAATTCAGTCAAAACTGTAATCCATACAAACAGACTGATGTGTTTCAGTTAAAGTAGCATTATCACAGTTAGATAACCTTCAGAGACAGTACCTAACTTTAATCTCAGAGCAAGTATTCTAAATATGTATTTTGTCTGTGACTTACCCTCAATGCTCTCTCACCCTGTCTCGAGCAGACGAATGCCTGACTTGAAGACATGCTCTGCGAGTTAGACCTGTAAAAAGGTTCAGGGACCTTCCCATCTGTGTTTCCTCAGCCCCTGTCGGCTGCCTCTGTCCCTCCCCTCCCCTCCCTCCATCAGACCCACAATAGCTCTCCCTCTGCTGGGGGAAAGAGAACATTTCATGTGTGCAATATGTAATAACTCTGTTTAAATAGCGCCTTTAAAAAGCAGATATTATGAAGTGGGTTGAGGGACAACGTAAAGGGACGGTCTGACAGCAGACAGCCAAGCAGTAAGACCAGATTCAGGAAAAGTTAAAGCAAGAGGACAACAAAGTCTTATGATTTTGACCCTTGTTAAAAGCACCAAACCATTGTGCAGTAATAACTTTAACCATTTCAATGTGTTTCCGATAGATGTAAAGGTGCAGACTCCCTTTTCCTGTAACAAACACATCTATCCAGTTGAACAACACTAGCCAACTATATCACATCCACTCCTCACTCAGGAATGTCATTGGGCAGGTTAAGGTTTCGGAGCAGCGAGCTTCTCATACGAAGTGAAATCAAAGCAGCAACGTATGAGACATAAGGTAAGGCTGAATTCTTTAAGCTGAGGAGTGTTTTGGACGTTACAGGAATCCTTCTTTGTACAATCGCCGACTTCCTGCTCAGGTTCTTTGAAACACTTAAGCCTTCATTTTTTCCTTTTGTATTATCAGTCTCTTCTGTTTGACTCTCCACAGCAGTACTCATGAGTCTTCCTGTGGCTGGCAAACGTGGCCTCTCGTTGGGACTGACAGCAGCGTCGCTCTACTGAATGTGTCACCGAGGTGTCAGCTGAGGTGCATGGAGCTGAGGGGTCGTATGATGGAGGGGACTGAGGCTACAGAAATGCGATCCAACCTCACAACTCCGCACATTTACCCCACAAACCCAAAACCCGGATTTCCTGGTTACTATACCCTCATCCCCCTCGTACTGCTCACACTGATTGGATGTGTAGTGGCAGTGGTAAGATACGTTCTGCGTGGCTAACTTTACATGACTGCAGTATACCGTAGTGTTGTCTTCAAGTTTGTGTTGTTGTGCTTCTCTCCAGGTTGTTTATATCAGGAGGAGAGCAAGGTGAGATGGTCTCTGCAAAGCATCTGTTTAAGTTCAAATGGTTGTCTTGTGTTCTGTCGTAATTTGGTTTCTCTTGCATGTTTTTGCTTCAGATTGGACGAGCTGCGCCACAGGCTGATCCCTCTGTACAACTACGACCCCACAGAGGAGCGAGAGGACTGGGGGGACGCAGACAAGGAGGAAGACGAGGAGCTGACTGTAAGCAAACCGCCAAAACTTCACCAACCATCACATATTTGGGGTTGTGAAGAGCTTAGAGTTTGTTTTTTTCTTTACAGGAACCCTTGTACAATGAGGGGAAGCTCGCCCTCTCATCTGCTTACGGAACATGAACATCAAGAGAAGAAGGAGGAATGTCCTTTTTTGGGGGATTTTTTTATTGATGGTGCTATACAAAAAAAAAAAAAGACAGACCTTCTTCATGAGGTTTTTAAAACATCAAAATCATTTCTTTTCTTCCCTCGTGGCAGCTCCCATTTGGCACACCGGACAGCAGATGGCACCGTAATCCGGTCTTTTGCCTCAGTAGGAAAATATCCATTTTTGAAAGATGATACTAAATGATTTGAAGGATTAAAGATGTTATTTTGGGGCAATAAACTGAAATTCAAATTTCAAAGCTTTTTGTTTTGTGTATGCGTCACTGTGAAATTATTCACAAATTAAGCTCAAACGGACATAAGTACACACCTGGTTCTGCTTGGTAATCAGAGGGTTTGCTGGTGTTTGGACGTTCCTCAGGCTGACACATGTTCACATGTTCAGAGGGCTTTCCAGGAAGATGGGATCACAAAGAAAGAGCAGGTGAACTGATGACTAATTATATGAAAGTATGTTACCACTGTGCATCATTCCTATTTAACTCTGTGTGTGTGTGGATTTACTCAGTCTGGGATCACAGCGTTTCCTGACCTCCATCCTATTGACAGCAGCTGCTCTGGTCCTCCCTGCTCTGAGCCTGGACAACTTGCTCTGTTACTTCTGTCCCCTGCAGCACAAAGGCAAGTCCTGCCCCAACATCACGAGCCAGTGTCTACCTCATCAGCACTGCTCCAGCTCCAGGGGCCGCTACGGCCCAGTCCACGTCCTGTCGGCTCAGGGCTGCGTGGACTCTGAACTCTGTGGCTCCCATGAAATCCTCTCTCATCAGGGGGTCAAGTACAACGTCAGCCACACCTGCTGCTGCAGAGACAAATGTAACGTCCCGCCGAAGCCCGAAACCAACCTGAGGACGCTAATCAGGATGATCGCAGAGAGAATAGATCACACTGGCATCACTAATGTTACTAAAGAGGAGCTTTGGGATTCATGTGCAAATTACACATCATCGAGGAACTCAACATTACCTGCTGCTGCATCATAGAAGTGCTTATAGAAGGGTTAGGGGAGGCCTGTTAGCCACCAGTACTCACTAGAGTCCCTACACAGTCACTAATGTTTGGTCAAATGGCCAAATGCTTTGTGATTAGTATTTTTGCTCACTTATTCTTTCTTGTTCAAGAGAGGGGAAAAAGGTGGATTTGGCAGCCATCCTCATTTTATACTTGAGTAAATGTTGACATTTGTGTGAGAAATGATGATGCAGTAAATAAAAGCACCATAATTAAGCTCCCACTTGTTTTAAGTCTGTGTAGATTTGTATTTTACAAGCAGCTGTGCTGTGGGAGGAGTGGCCTGCGCAAGGAGATCTAGAGTCAGTGGTGAAACTCAAGCTCATCAGGAGAAGCCCTGAAAGGTTGTATCCGTTTGATTGGAGTTGTGATCTTTAAAAATGAGCAGGTGAGTCCTCGTGATCATTTTTGTGTTGAACTGCACACTGAAATAGTTTCAGTCTTCAATTTGTCTGCTTTGAGTCCTTTAATTGTGACAATCAGTTCAGAACATTGGCACCTGTGTGTAAGAATCAAGGCGTTTGTCAATTTGCTGAATACCTTTTGGTTCAATGATCACTGATTTTTAAAGAAGAAAAACATGAAACAGAAGAAGAAAAGTGATAAAAGAAGACTGATTTTACATGTCAAAGTCAATATATCAGCGCTAATGAAAACTGCAGAATTACATCTTTTGTGACTGTGGAGGAGTTTTGTGAAGTCTGAGATAATTACTCAAGTGATAGGACGTTATCTCTGAGAGCACAAGCGTTCAACAGAAAGTCTGTGTTGCAAGCTGTGGAAGTGGAATTTGAGAGCTGAGATATTTTGATGTATGAATACAGGCTTTTCCAAGGCAGAGAGTCTCTAGATACCATTAAGTTGCATTATGAGAAGTGTAGAATGCAATGATTTTGGAACTGGACCCATACTGGTTTATTTAAATCTCTCAAGTGCCCTTCGTGGAAGTGCAGTACCAACCCAGACGGCAGAATAAATGTTGGCATTGTGTGTTTCTGCAAACCATGCTTGTTCTAAAAAAATGTATGTAGGGGTCACTGCCTTGCCTCACAAAAAAACTTTGTCATGGTTCGTAAAAGATCATGTTTTGTCTTAAAATAACTGGTAGTGTCGCCAAAAACACGGCTAGAAAATGTCCCCGCTGTCACTTCAAGTAAAGATAGCATGTTAAAATATTACTTTTAAAAAGTATCTGATATTAAATGTACTAAAGGATCTCAAGTATCTCAGATCTGGACTTCAGTATAGTACATCTGCTTACTTACATTTCATTGCTGCAGTTATATGATACATACTGTAGAAATGTTGATATTGTACATATAAAACATATGTAATGTTTGCGGAAACGTATAATGCCAACATTTTCCTCTGGTGAGTGGACTGATGAGGCCTCTCTCTTCGACTTGCAGGCCGGACATGTTGCAGCTGCTGCTTGTTGCTCTTCTGTTGGTCTACCTTCTCCTCCCCTCGCTGCTCTGTGACAACCTGCTCTGCTACTACAGCCCCATCCTGCAGAAGGAGGTCAAGTTCGAGCTCATTGTGACGGAATGCCCTCCTGACGAGCTGTGCTTCAAAGCAGATGGTCGCTACGGGAACCACAGCGCCCTGTCGGCCAGGGGCTGCATGCCGAAGAAGAAGTGCGGCCTGGTGAAGAGCCTCAGCCTCCAAGGAACCGTCTACACCATGAGCTTCAGCTGCTGTGATTCGCCATACTGTAACTCCTGCACGGGCCTCAACGCCAAATCCCTCCTCATCGCTGTAACACTTGCGACTGTAGCTGTGATGACTGGCAGCTCGTGATTAAAGACTCCTGTTGCGCCACGTTATGAGCATCTTTAGGGGCTTGTGTCAAGGGGGGGAAGGGTTGGGTCAACGCCAAGCGAGCAGGGCTCTGCATGGACTAATGCAGAGATCCTGCAGAAGTGTGTGGTGAATGCCCAGTCTGAAGACACTGAGGTGTGCACCCAGGTGATGGCAGAGGCTTCAACATGATGTATTTAAATTTTTAAAAAATATTTAGTAACAAAAATCTGTTTTTTATTATGTTTTAATGTCTACAAATAAAAAATGTGAATGAGAAACTACATGATATTATCTCTAGCCACTTTGTTCGTTTTTCTTAATATTGAAAAAAATCCCATGGAAAGACCATAATGCCTCCATTGTTGTCAAAAAACAACAAATAAAAAGAAAAAAATGAGCCACACCCTTGCATATGGTGACATGTTTCTTCATCGCAGGGACTACTTTATTAAGAGTTGATCCAAAGTGCACCATCCTGTCTCTGAGGAGCATTAAATGTGTTTTCAATATGCAGATGAAAATAGTCCCCGACAAATGCAGTTTATTTTGTCACATTTAAATCTGCAGTGCTTTTGACTCCCCCCTCCTAGCAGTAAGAGTAATTAGATGAGTAATTACAAACACTGTCGACGTACGCTCTTCCCCCATCTCTCAAACCCCAGGAGCACTTTCTTCTAATCTGCCTCTGAAAAAGCTACAAGAATTTTCACCAGTTAACTTGAATAGCTCTATTCGGAAGAGAATCAATCATTGGACTGAGTGAGTGGGGTGATTTTGTAGAGTGCCTTTCATCAAACACTTAAAGTAGGTCCTGCTTTGTTTGAAAAACTGATCAAGAGTGATTGAGATTGGTGGCGCTCACGACCCACAAACGTCCATGTATCTAAGCCTAACCCTAACCCAGCACTGGTCAGACCTCTCTTGCAGATCAGTCATGGAGAATAAGCACCTTGCAAGTTTTGCTTGGTATAAAGCAGCAAAAAAGTTAGTAGGTTAGTAAGTTAGCCTTGTTCGACACGCACACATTGTAATATTGATGCCGAGACTATATATGTGCAGCCCTGCTCTGAATGCATAGTTTCTCTTTTTGATCTTCAGAAACTTTAAAAGTTTTCATATTCCACACTCCTCGCTGCTGAGGCCTGCAGTGTCACTGTGGTCGCTCGCCACTTCAGCTCTGACAAATGTTCATCGCCACTAAAAAAACTCCAATACACCGCAGAAGTCTGTGTGCAACAGACAAGGAGGGAGTCAGAAAGCACTGAGAGGTGATGGAAGGACAAACACATCGTTGAGATTTGTTGAGAAGTGTTAACAAATAAAAGTCTAAACAAGTCTTTAGAGAATGAAAGAAAAGGAGCAGCTCAAGCAGCATGTACAGTATGAGGTTTGGACAGTTCTTTATTTCCCTTTTATAAGGCTGCTGGGTCTCCCCATAGTGGATATACATATATATACAGGAGATTGCTATACTGGAGTTACACTGAGGGCAGAGGGTCCATATTACACAGACTTCAAAAAACAACACTAATAGAGCCTCACCTCCAGGTTTCAGAAAATCAGCAGAGAGAGAGAGAGAGAGAGGGAGGGGGGGGGGGGGAGAGAGAGAGAGAGACAAGGGTGGGTGGGTGGGAAGGTGGGAAACAGCACAAGAGAAGATGGAAGAGAAGGAAGAGGGGAGATGATGCAGTCCCGAGAGCTCGACTCGACTGCCTAATAACTTAACACTAGAAAATAACATACAGATTCCACGCACAGTGCATCTTAAATAGGTTACGTGAAGAACCATTTACCATAAATATCTGTATTTTCGGGAACCAACATATATAAAAAAAAATGATAAAAAAAAGAAAAAAATAATTATTCAGTCTTTAATTCTTTTTTCTCGTATTTTCTCCTTTTCCCGTCGTGCAAATCGTTCTTTTCGTTCCTTCTTCTTCCCGTGGAGGCCCGGGTTCTTCCCGACCCCTGCACAGATCCGTCTCGGATGAACGAAGGAAAAAGGAAACAGAACCCAGCAACCCCCTCCCCTCCCCCCACTTAAAAGCATATGAATTAGTAGAAAACGAACAAACGAATGAACGGAACACCACAGTCAACTCATCACAAAAAGAATCCACAGACACACAGAACAGCAAGAACACAGTACTCTTTTTTTTTTCTTTTCTTTTCTTTTTTTGAGCTTCTTCATCACCGTTGTTCCTCCTTATGGTCAGTATCATCGTCGTGGTCTTTCTCCTGGCGTACTGGTTTGGCGGCAGTGGAGTGGTCCTCACCCCCTGGCGGCTCAGTGGAACTGGGAGGCAGCTCTCCAATCGGCTGGTCAGTTCAGCAGTGATATATTATCTCTCAATTTCACAGTGTGGTAGGAAAAAGGAGGATGAGGAGAGGGAAAGGGGGAGGTGAACCAGAGGGAGGGCTAATCGGAGGAGGGAGCAGGGATCAGAGGAACCACAGCAACGATTAGAAAACAACTAGAAACCCCGACCGTCCATGATAAAAAGTAAACAAAATGGCCGCTTCACTCCTTTCTTCTAAGTTTCGTTCCCGCCGACCCGTGTGGTTGGGAAGGCCTTGATTGGCTGGCGTAAACTGATTGGATGTGGCAGAGGGCAGGGAGAGGCGGGTGAGGGAAGTCTAAGGCTGACTTGAATCCACTGGTGGACGGGACTCGACTGGTCGATGTGTCGTCAGGAGGGAAAGGATAAGCGTGGCGGGTCGATGTGTGATTGGCAGGTCAGAGGGCGAATCCCTTCTTCGGTCAGTTCAGGCACGCTGTCGCAGTGCCCGCCTCTTGCGGCTGTAGTAGTGACGCGCGCCGGTCTGTCTGGCAAAGTTCATCATGTAGTTTTGTTTACGGGTGCTGCAGGGGTACAAAGACAGTGAAGGAGGGAGGGAAAGAGGAGGGGTGTGAACGTTAATGACCGCGTTAAGGGCGCTTCAAATCCACACGTCCCCATGCACACACTCTCATCCATGCACGCACACACACGGAATGGGTGAATGCAGCTTTCGCGCTCACTCACACCCAGGTTCATGCTGGAATTTTTTTTTTTTTAAATCACGTTCAGCCGTAACCTCAAACACTCAACAGCAGTATGGATCTCATGGCTCAGACAATGGGTGGCGCTACTCTACACAACTGGACTTGTTACGTCCTGCACAGGAATGAGCAGCTAGAAGGTGAACATGGCGGCAGAACTAGCTACATGTATCCAAGACCAAATGTCACAAGACAAGACATGGGACACAGAGTCTACAAACATACTACCACAGAATACTAGAGGGGATCTCTGACTCTGAGTGTTTGAGGTCAGAGTCGACAGCCATCGCTGGGAAGAAATGAAAAAAAGAACTAAACCAAGGTCATCAAAAAGTGCAGGGACTGGGGTGGTTTTGTGAAACTAAGAGACACGGAGAAAAGCTGCGGAGGATCGCTTTTTTGCTTAGCCTGTTCATTGCCTCTTCCATCCAGCAGAGCGGTGCCGGTGAGCCAGGAGTGCAGCCAGGGCAGGCAGGGGCCTCTGCGAAGCGGGGTGGGGGTTGGGGGGGATCAGGAGGGGTGGGGAAGGGTGGAGGATGGTGCATGTGTGTGTGTGTGTGTGTGTGTGTGCTTGTGATGGGTGATGCTATGGAGGTGTCAGGTGGGAGGGATGGCTGGTAAACTGCATGTTTCTGAGAGTGCGTGCGTGTGAGTTTCTGATTTTTTTAAAACAAAAACCAGACGGTAGTGAGAGGAGGGAGCTCCTGATTTCTTCCCGGAGTCATGTTGTTGTTGTCCGCAGACAGACAGACAGACAGCCATGAGTGAAAGAAAAAGGGTGATGGAGAGCTGTCGCAACAGTTGATCCGTAAAAGCCATGCAAGTAGCTGGATGGAGGAGGTTAGTCAGATGAAACTCTCCTGCCAAATGGGCCTTCATTTGAAATCAGAGATGCGAGATGCACTGTTATGTCGTCATATGAATGAAAAAAAAAAAAAAAGACTTTGAGTGTTTGGGCTGGAGTCAGATCAATTCTGGATCTACGAGGGGGATCGCTGAACTGGGCGTGTTAGCTTAGTAAATTAGCCGCTAGGTCGAAAAACTCTTTCCAGTAGAGGTAGTAGCGAGAACGAAACAAACAGATAAAGGTAGAGTGATGGATTACATCACACATATACACACAAACACAGTAGCGTTGACATTTTCTATATGTAAATCATTACATTAAAAAATGCCCAGAGGAAACATTCAAAGTCACGGCCATTTAACAGGAATTTGTTTTCATCTGCTGACATTGTGTTGAACCCTTGGTGAGGATGTAATGTTATTTCAAAAATATCAGATTTGCCCCTTTTATGTCTGTATTTGTTGTCGTGATTATTGTTTTTGCTTTTCTGTGCTGAGAGCTGTCTCGTCAGATCTGTGTGTTGGATCATTTCTGTCAGCGAAAGCCTCCACCTGGACGCTGTGAGCATCTGGCCCGCTTGTCGACCTGCCTTTGGGGCTCGTGTTAAAAGCGAGGGCATGAATTATGACCGTGGTGATAATGAGGAGGGCCGGGTGTGTCAGTGAATGTGACGGAGGGTGTGCGCAGCGTAACGGAATTGGGGGGTGGGGGGGCAGAGAAGAAGAGGGGTTTCGGGAGGAGGGTGAGGGAGGGGGCTGCATTCAGGAAGAGGCGGAGAACTTACCTGACACTACAGCCATGCCACAGGGAGCAGAATACAGAAGAGAGCAGAGGTTAGAGCGCGAGAGGGGAGAAGCAGGAGGAGGGGACTGCTGTCTCGCAGAAAAGTCTGGGGGGGTAGGAGCCCCGGCCTGGGGAGGCAGGGGGTCCGAAGCGGGGAGAAGGGAGGAGAGAGGAGAGGCATAAAGATAGTCAGAGGTTCAAGGAAGAAGAAGTGGTAGTGAGCCGGACAGATGGAGAGAATGAGGAAGAGAGAATATGAAAGTGACGGAGCGAGGAGCAGAGAAATGTAACAAAGACGAGGAGAGAAGGTGAGAGACGACAACAGACAGAGGTGGAGACAGAGAGCAAGATATACAGAAGTAATCCATCCGTTGTATGCCAGAATGGGAAGAGAAAAATAGAAAAGGGGGAAAGAGCGAGTTTGGAGGAAGGAGAGAAGGAAGAGGAGGCGGAGGAGGAGGAGGGTGAAGTAGGGTTGGATACGATGCGGCACGAGCAGAGGAGTGAGCATGACCACATGATCAAAACACGTTTTAAGCAGCGGGGAGGAAAAGGCGCGTGAAGCAAAAGAAAAGATTGAGCAAAGGAGTAGGGGTGAGAGGAAGGATGTGTGAAGGAGTGGAGGAGTGGCGAACAGAGAGAAATAAACAACAGAGCAAAGTGTGAGGATCACGGTCACTCTTTTCAGCAGACACTGTTGAAAACCGTGCAAGTGCGAGGGAGGAGGGAGTGGGACAGGTCACGACCACTTAGACCAGGGACAGCTCAGGTTAGGCATCAATGTGTGTGTGTGTGTGTGTGTGTGTGTGTGTATGCATGTACAACTCTCTCTCAACTGTACATGAGAGCCTTATGTGACTGTGGTAAGCAGCATTTGAAATGCATTGGGCACACATCTGAATGAACAATCGGCACCCAGGTAGGAGGGAACATTGCTCTGGTACCCACAGCAACATGCAGAAAATGCATTCAAAATGCTTAACAACACTGCCGCGTTCACAGTACGCTCGCTGAGAAGACCATGTTCATGATACCTTCAGTGCCCTGCAGAATCTCCAGCTTGCCAGTTTTTATTTGAAAAGCAGAGTTTTCCTGCATGTAGGGAAAATGTTGACTGCTGGTTTAATGCTGGTAACAGACTTAAATGCAATATACATAAATGTGAAGGGAGAAACACAGAAGAAGAGTGTAAGTAGGGTTTCTGATCAAATAAAATTTAAGGATTGTTTAATTTCATTTTAATCCAAGTAGAATTAAATACCATCAGTGCACATGAAATGAACGTGAAAATGAAAACAAAAAGTCACAGTGTGATCTTCGTTCAGCATTTTGTCTCACGCCTCACATTGGCCACTAGGGGGCAGGTGGGCTGACTGTTAATAGGGATTCAGGATATCTACCATGGGGCATTTACAATATTGGCTATTGCACCTTTAAAGTTTTGTTTGTGATCTGCCAATAAAACAAGAAGCAGAAAAGGAAGAAGAAGAAAGAAAATGCATTTTGTGCATCCCAAATTGTAAATAAGTGAAACCTGTAAATAATGAATGGACACGTGAATGAGTCTGCGACCTTTTCAAGATTTTTAAGACTTCCTAGACATTTCAGTGGATAAACATCTTGGCGAGTTTATTTTTCTTTTCTGGGAGATGCAACGGCTTCTAAAGGACACTGAAAATATGATGATCCGACATCTGTCGTACACAGAACAGCCATCCACAAACAGCAAAGCACACTGCAGTCATTTTTCTACTCCGCTTGCCTGACACTGGAAGCTGTGATGAGCGTTTCGAACAACTGCTGAGAGGTTGCTTGTATGTGGTAAGCAGCACAAGTGCAGATATTACATTGTGTATGTGTGTAGACTGTATCCCTGTGTTTGTGTGGAGCAGAGGGGACCGTTTCTACAGGTGAGGCTGAGGCAGAGGTAGAGACAGGGGCAGATTGGGGCTCTTTTGGGGGCCAGTCTGGGGAGGGGGCCGTGGGCCAGCTGGGAATTGGGTACTCACAGAACTACTTCCACATGGTCCAACGCCCACTGGTCATGTCCCGCACCATCGTGGCGTGGCTGCCACCATCGCAGCATCACCCCTTTAACCCTCGCCTCTCTGGAGAGACCATGGGAAACATTGTATGGTCAGTGAGGATTATAGCAGACTTCAAACCAGCCTGATGAAGTTTTACACACCTGTTTACCTGGGTCTACTGTCTAATAAGGCACCATTATCGGTCTAGAAGTGGCAACTGATGGATTAATTAAAGATTAATAATGAATGATTCGCAAATGATTTTTAGATCAGTTGTTAAACCATTACAAAGATTTCCTGGTGATAAATCTCTTTATAAGGAAGACTCTCGCTCTTATCTTCTGGAAAACAGCTGCAGAACATCTGGACAAAGTTGGTTCAACTGCAGATGACTTACTGTTTTAGTCTCAAATCTCCAGACTTGCCAACATGTTTTGTTTGAAGCTTAAGATTGATCATCATCAATAAAGCCATTAGTTAAAACTCCTAAAATCTCTATAAGTGCTGCCTTATTAGAAAATGTTAAGATTTACACTGATGGTCACTCACAGTGGGATGTTATAGGAGACTCTCTGGGCCTTTATGAAGTCTTTGGGCTGGTGCTGGGCGATTACGTGCCAGCTGACGCCATTGTTGACGCTGTATTGCAGCAGCACGGCCCGGTCGACTGTGTCAGCCTGATCCAGTGCTATGTTACAGCTTTCTGTCTGTGCCACGCTGCCGATCTGCAGCACAAACATGATCTTACTGTGGGGGGACAGAGAGGAAAAGAGACATCATTAAAGATATGTAATACAGACTCCACTGAGGAGAATCAGTAATCAGTTGTAGCTGTGAGGCAGGTAGGTGTGGTTAGTATAATTAGTTGATGTAAAGTATGTTGTTAAAGTACCTGTACCTAGCTCTAGTGAGGTCCAGTGGTTTGGTAACTGCCTGCCTCATCTTACAGCCATTAAAGTAGAGTGAGTCTCCGTGTGCGTGCGGTGAGAGCTGCCCACAGCCGCTGCCCACCCCGCCGCCCTGGATAAGCTGCCAGCTCTCCTGAGACACGCTGCCGGACTCAAAGTTGTCCTTGATGGAGCTTGGCAGGTCGCTGCTGGATAAGGAGCAGTCGTCGCCTGTTGAGGTAAGAGGAAGCAGAGGGGGAGTGATGAAACTGGGAGACTAAAGGGTCGAAAAAAACAGAAATAATGCAAGGGGCAGATTTTCAGCGAGCGTGACCGAATGCTGTGTTCAAGATGTTTCTTCAGAAAGGTTTGCTCAGTCTTGCTGCAAGTGTTTACTTTCTCTCCTAACAGTAAAAATGAGGAACAAGTGCGTGTTTATCTACTGTAATAGTTTGAACATAATAAGCTGTTTGTGGCCCACCATGATGTCCCTCATCACAGATGCAGACCACTCCACTTGTACAGTAGCCGTGGCCGCTGCACAGCCCCGTGCAGGCCTCGCCGATATAAACATGGTCCACTCCCCAGCTCTGCCGCTCTCCTGTCCCCTCCTTTTGGATCCAGCGGAACTGGGTGGCCCTGGAAATATACAACGAATCACAGAAGGCTTACATGACTGCTTCAACTGGCAGCAGAGAGAACTATTGCCTCTAATTATGCAGGTAAGTATAAAAATACGACTTTAGACAAATGTCAGGATGAGACTAAAGTCGGTAAATAAACCCTACCCTGACGAGACGTGGTCCGGCAGCTGGACAGTGACCCTGGTCCACGTCGAGCTGTTGACTGGACTGTAGATCGTGGACTCATGGAACTGGAAGGGTGAGCAGCCCACGTTGTTGACTGAGGAGGGGAGGCACTCTGACTGTACCAGCTGCCACGAGTCTGACCTGCAGGGAGAGTGTGAGAGCTTAAAAACGTCCACATAAAAATACATCCTATGAAAGAAAAATAATCATTTCAAATAATGATTAAGTGGTAAATGGTGGGTAGAGAGTCCTGGCATTGACCTGACAATAAATATTGCTCATTACTGTCGATTTTTAATGTTGATATTGGTTATATTGATTGATATTTGTTTGAAGAGAGTTTACATTAATAAAAAAATTAACTGTATAGTAGTTGCAAATGTCTGTCAAAAATATCAATAAAATAAGGAGCAGAAAGGCACCATCAATAATAAGAGTCCCAATGAGCAGTGTTTTATAACTTATTCTACTTATACACTTATATATTTCACTTTTAGTGGTGCTGTTCTTGTCTGTCTTACCTTGCATCCTTCCTGTACTGCAGCAGGACAGAATGACGGTCCTCACAGGTGTCTGCCTCACAGCCAACAACAATCTGCAACAACAACAGAGATGAACAGTTACTGACTAAAGCCTCCATGTTTTAACACAGCAGGTTTGTGGCTCCCTTTCAGCACTCTACCTTAAACTGTAGAATATATCCAGGCTGCACTATGAGTTCCCGGGTGGCCAAGATGTTGTGTGTCCTGTCCTGGTTCTTGTTTGGCCAGTACAGGTGGAATGAGGGGTTTCCACAGAAGCCAGCTGTGCGCACAGCATTAGGGTAGAAGCTCCAGCTCTCCTCATGAGAAACACCCTCTGGTGAAAAGCAAAGAGATGAGGTGGAAGAGTCGAAGAGATTTCCACACCATTTTTCATGGTGGTAAGGAAATGTCTACATCACCTCAAACAAACTCACCGTCATCAAAAGTGTCAAGTAGAGTGGATGGGTTGATGTCTGACCCCCCCACCAAGATGTTGTCTATGGCCCACTGGGCTCTCTCCAGGCTGGGGGTGGCCAGTCCAGAGGAAATGGTAAATGGCTGCCACCAGCGCAGGCGAGTAGCATTGGTCAGAGCTCCCTCTGGGAGGACGATATAATCTCTCCTCACGGACACATACTTCAGATAGTCCATCTCATGGAGCAGTGTCCAAGACACACCTGAGAAACAGATGTGGACAAAAAAGGGAGAGAGAAAATAATGAAATGATGATGATGCAAAAGGAAAAATACACATTGCATTGTATGCACGTATGTTGTTAGCGCACCTCCGTCAGTAGAGTAGTCCAGCAGCACTCCCTCTTTACGACAGGTTGGACGGTGGCACATGGTCATGTTATCTTCACTTCCGATCCTGGCCCAGTACTCCACAAACCTATCCACAAAATCACAGTTCAAAATGCGCTTACAGAAGAACAATAATTCGTGATAAACAGAAAACACCTGAGGATCACTTGAGTACTAACTTTGCTCCGCGAAGGTCCAGATCGGCAGTCACAGCCTGTCTGGCATCAGCCCCTCCAAAGTACAGGGCTGTCCCCTCCACCAACACGCCGCAGTCTGTACACGGCCGCCCACCTTCAAGCACCTGCCACTGAGGGCCCGCTGCCCCATCCCAATCAAAACGCTCCTTCAGCGATGCCTACAGTCAAAAGACACACATCTAAATGTCAGACGAGTTCTACTTGTCTATTTATATCCTGTGGGAGAGAGCCACACTTCACCTTTAGTGCTGTGCTGGCGTAGCAGTTTGGTCCGGTGAATCCTGGGTCACAGAGGCAGCGCTGATCCAGGCAATCTCCATGTCCTCCACAGTGGCCGTCACACGCCGGCCCAATGTAAAAGTTCTCTACACCCCACTGAATGTCTGAGTGCTGCTGGTAAAACCTGAACCGCACGGCGCTGAGGGGAAAGAGCAGATAGGTTATTCAAACAACACGCATACCATCTTCATGATTTATGTGACAATGGTTTTAATCATTTATACGAGTACAATCATTTGATCTATCAATAATTTAGATGAAGCACGCCATTGAAGGTGCCATTAAATATGAAGCAGAAGTGTATGATGACTCACGTGTCAGCCAGGCTGTCAGGGAGGGGATAGACTGCCCTCTTCCAGCCATCAGCAGGGAAGAAGACAGAAGGCTGAGAGACCTGGCCTCCACAGCGGGGGTCAGCTGGCAGGCACTGGGGCACTAGGTACTTCCAGGTCACTCCAAAGTCCACTGAGTACTGAACGTGAATTTGTCGATCTGCATGGCGCTCCAGCTCGCTGCAGCCTACTGCGATCTAAATCAACACACAGGGATTATCAGCAACATCACAAATCAGAAATTAGTGTTTCTGTTGCCTGTTTGTCATTTAAGGATCATTAGTTACCTTGAACTGCATGACCCAGCCCTTGCCCGGAACGATATCGTGTGTGACAGCATACACCTCCCTCCCGTCAGCATTGCCACAAGCCATAACTCCATCAGGAGAGCTGCAGAAACGCTGCACTGAGCAGTCCTCAGAGAACAGCCAGTGGTCGCTCACTGAGAACAAAAAAAGAAGCAAAAATTAGATACTTATAAGACCAAGAAACTTTTTGGGTGATAAAATCAATGGGGCACTGATTCAGAAATACCAATGGGTGCTTCCTCCTGCTCGCTCGGTTGCCCTATCCTCCCTGAAGTCCCATCAGCAGGAGCTCTCTCATGGTTGGGCAGTGCCACCCCTCCGAATGTGTCGGATATCTGCGCTCGTGGGTCCGAGCCTGCGATGAGGACGTTATCCAGAGCCCAGTCGCTGTGGTCTGCTCCCTCGTGCTGTGGCTGCCACCACCGTACGCGCACTCCTTCCTGACGGGCAGCAGGGGGCAGCAGCACATTCACAAACCTAGGGGCCAGACAAAAAAAGAAACAAAGTCACAGACATCCTTCTTCACTCTTCACTCAGTAGTTACATCTGTGTGTTGTTGGTGAAAATACCCACCCGGGCTTGGTGTACAGATCGTAGAAGATCTCTGTGAGTAGGTGCCAGTTGATTCCTCCGTTCAGACTGTACTCAAGAAGGACACCCTGGTTGCGGTTGCTTGGTGGGATCATGCAGCCATACATGAAGTAGAACTGGATGAACTCTGCATTGGTCAGGTTCAGGTCAACTGTCACCAGCTGACGGCTACAACTCTGAGCAAAGACACAGAGAAAAGACAGTCTCAGTCAATCAGGGCCTGTGACGGACGGATGTCTGTCTATCTGTCTGTCTGTCTCTCCATTATCCTCCTAAAAACATATGCAAAGGTCTCAAACATGATCTGTCATGTTGTCTTTACAACGGGGGACATTACCCGAACATAAACAGAATAATAAAACTGACTCAAGAATAAATGTATTGGGTGAACCACAGTAGTAATTTGTCTTCATATGGCTTAATGCGAGACATTAACGGCCGCTCTTACGAGGTTTCTCTGGCAGTGTGTCCGTCCAAGATCAGCCTGTCAATAGGTATCCATTTACAAGACTGCGGTAAGTGCCTCGGGAAAACTACATAAAAGGCTGACAGCTACTCCCTTTGTGGTCGTTTATTAACAGATTAATATGTGATGCAGCATCTTTTCCGATCATGTCAAATGTCTCTCTTTTCTAACTCTCTCTGTATCATCTGTTTGCCCCATTGAATCAGCATATTTATCAGATGGTTGTCCTTTGAGTGCCCAGCTTTAATGAGTGGAAGGTGGGTGAAAGCGTACCGTCCCCAAAGCGCATGTGCAACTTTAAAAGGCACGTTCTCTTATCAAAGCCAGAAGCTCCAAAGTCAGGAATTAAGGGTGGATTTAGAATTTTCCGTCAGTCCTTCGACTAACCTTGTAATATGAACGCCTCCGTTTACGTAACCAAATCTACGCTCAAAACAGTGCGTCAACACTTAGTAAAAATGTGACAGGAGCAGAAGCAAAAGGGAAACTTGCTTCTGAGAAGAGGGGAAAACTGGATTGGAGATTTCAATTTGTGCAAATCTCTGAATATACTGCACGCCCCAGATGACATGTGAAAACTTATTTCAAAACGTGAATGCTTCAAATTGCAATCTTCCTCCGGCAAACCACTGGTTGGATAGAATTTCATGATAGAAAATGTTGCTGGAAACAAACAAAAAAAAAAGATAAATGTATGAAATAAGACTCAAACAGCGAGGATAGATGTATATTTACCCCACTGAAATGCAGAGCAGCTCCAGAGGCCACAGCTCCACACACAGTGCTGAGCTTCCCGCCAGTGAGTATGTGCCAGTGGCTGAGAGACGGAGCTCGACTGAAGCTGTCCTTCAGCTGGGAGGGCAGAGGTACCACGGGCTCGTCGCAGTACTCTCCACCCCACTCTGGGTCACACCTGGGGACGACAGTGTAGTCAGATACAAGTAATCAGAGTCTAAGGACTTCACTTCACTTTCCCAACCTACTGCTCATTATTAGCTGCTGACATTTCCAGACAAAAACAGCAAAGTCTTCGGTGTATGCTTGCGCGAGGCTGCCGCTACTTACACACAGGAGCTCTGTTGGCAGCGTCCGTGTCCAGAGCACATATCTGGGCAGCCATCTCCAATGTAGAGATTATCCAGAGCCCAAGTCTGCTGCTTGTCAAATGGTGCCTGCTGGAACCAACGGAACCTTGTGGCTGGCGACCTGAAGACATAAATCAAAGTCACAGACGCAGTAAAGTTAAAATAAATGACATAGCGAGGAAATTGAACCGTAAATCCTGGCACAGCGCTGTATGATTTGCGTCAGACTGTAACTGTTTTTGCAAAAGGGGCATACTTCTGTGTCAGGATATGTTATACGCTACACAAGTTTGTCTGGAGCTGAAGACAGTGCTGACCTTGCATATGACGGGATAGGCAGAGTGACACGGCCCCACTTGTTGTACGTGTCAGAAACCAGCAGCCTCTGCAGGGTGTACGAGGAGCAGTCAGGGCTTGTAGGCAGACAGTCTCTGACCACAGGCTGCCAGCTCAGACCCAGATCCAGAGAGTACTCCAACTCCACAGCTACAGAGGAAGAAGAGAAACACAACTGTCAGGATGAGTTTGCTTGATTTTATCTACTCATATGATTCTTTTTTGCGGCTGTATCTTCACATCGAATGCAATTGTACCGTCACTTTTGATGAAGGCATCAGCTAAATTAATGTAATGTAATGTGATGCGAATTAATATTCATTAATTGTAATAGATCTGGTTCCAGCTTCTCAAATGTGAGACTTTTATTGTCATATGTAAAAGTAAGTGAGCATGTGTGCAATGCTTACAGTAGCAGGAGTTGGTGACAGAGCAGGATGCAGAAAAGTCAAACTGGATGAAGGCGTCTTGACCCAAACTGATGTCGGTGGTAACAGCGTAGCGAGTGTTGGATTTCTCTATGAATGCGAAAGCGGGCCCGTCAGAGCCGCAGACAGGCATTCGGGTTCCTCCAGGGTGGAGGAGCCATGAGCGCCCGTCGATTGAGGAGAAGTCATCTTCCAAAGGTCCCCAGCCACTGGCACTGCCACCTACTACCACCTAGGAAAAGATACATGCAGCTTTAATGTGAAAAGAAGTGTTAACTTAATTTACATGAGATAAAATAAAGTTTGGATGGATAATAGCAATGATGTTTAAATGTTTGAATACAAATTATTAAAAGCCTCTTAGAGGGATGGATGGTTGGATGGATCCTCACTTACTGTACCTGGTCAATGACCCATGGGCTGTAAAAGTGCCCGTTCTCAGAGGGCTGCCACCAGCGGAGGCGAGTGGACTGCGTGCGGGCACGAAGCGGGATCTCCAGGGCCACAAGGCGAGCCTGATTACTGCTGTTGCTGAAGAGAAATTCCTGGAGAAGGCCCCAAGTGAGACCTCCGTCCACAGAGAACTGTAGCAGAACTGGCTGGGAGCGAGGGTCCGGAGCTGCCTTGCCACAGCCGAGACGGAGGAAGAACTGAACAAACCTGCACAGTACAGCCTTTGATTCATGAGACTGTTACTGACAAAAACACTTAGATGTGTGTTTGTAAGTGCTTTTCTTTATATGTTTGTGTGGCTGCAGCTTTACCTGGCGTTTGACAGGTCCATGTCATTGGTGACCAACATGCGCAAGCCGTCCTCGCTGAAAAACAGGTGGTTCCCGCTTGACATGATGCCACACTTCCTGGATGGTTTACCGCCACTTAGTAGTCTGAACCGCTCTGCATCCACAGCTCCTCCTGGAGGCACATATATGTACACATATAGTAAGCACACAGGTATATATCAATCATAGACTGTAACAACAGAGCAGAAAAACTGAAGCCCTAATAGCATCATTGATCAAAATAATGTTTAAAATGCTTCAAAAGTACAAATAAAAACATTGGTATTAAATAAAGAACAACCAAGTTTGCCCAGAGGGAGATCCTTATCTTAATTATTGTAAAATGCCAAACAACAAAGATTGTTTAAGGGCACAATACATCTTACCTGAAACTTCCAGCATCACATTTAATTCCAGTAAAAATTGTAAAATAAGCTGAATCGAAGTTATTGTAAATTTGCGGTGACCACAGGAACAAGAGCAATATCTGATAACCCGATGGAGTATTGTGTGTATTTGTATGTTGGTGTACCTTCAAAGTCCTCCTTGAGGAAGTCAGGGTTGGGGGTGTCGGGCACAGAGCAGTCAGATCCAGAGTAGCCGGGGTCACACACACAGTGCGTGCCACCCACACAAGCCCCGTGACCATTACACATGTCCTGACACTGTGGGCCAATGTAGATGTTGTCCAACGCCCATGTCGGAGGAGCAGAACCAGTTGAAAAGAAACCCTGATACCAACGGAACCTCACCGAACTGTAGAGAGGTCGCAGTTCAAGGATTAGAGAGAAATAGAGACACACATAAACAGTTTCCCAAAATGGTTCCCCTTGTGCTCTTTCCTGCCTCTGCTGTACATGATGTATCCAGTCCTTACCCACAGAGGCGAAGCTTGCCAAAATGAACGACTTCCCTCCTCCAGCCCTGGGTCGTACCAGGGAAATAGATACTGGCAGGGTGCAGCTCTGTGGAGCACAGGGAGGAAGGCTGGGGTGCACCGGCACACAGGGGCACCAACAGGTGCCAAGTGGCACCGAAGTCCCGTGAGAACTCGAGACGCACTGGGTTGGCAGAGGAGCTCTCAGCTGTGCAGCCAACATTAATCTGCAGATACATGAAAGTACACAACATCAGTGAAGATGATGGAAAATTTAAGTCATGAATGAGTAAGTATTATGATTGTTGCCGTGGAAAAGAAGTCATCGAGGCTGTGTTTTTATACCTCGAACTGGATGATAGTGTTCTCATTTACGTCAATGTCCCTGGTGGTAATAGAGTGCTCACCAAGCTCGCTGGAGACAAACACCATGGCTGACTCATCCTCCTCCCTGCACCATTCCCACACACAATAACAACGATAAGTCAAGGGTGAAAACATCTTGATGTAAGTTTCATCAAAACAAGGACACTGTGAAGATGCCGTAATGTCAACATTAGTCAACACTAATTTTTTCTCTTACAGTCCAGTCTTCTGATAGGGGCAGTAGAGGCCTGTGTTTCCACCGGGGAAGAACAGCCAGTTGGACTCATTAGGGCCCTCCTCAAAGCTGTCTACTACCACTGGTGGGTTGTGTAAGGAGCTGCCATCAATGATGAGATCATCTATTACCCACACCTCCTCCTTCTTACCTGTGGAGATTATCAAGCATGGATGTTTTACAGGTTCAGGAGGCACAAAGGAAGTTAATATGAAGAAGAAACAGACACAGATTGTATGAATTTTGGCGTGCAACCACACAATGTGTTCACGCACCACCGTTGTACGGCTGCCAGAGTCTGAAGCGGGTGGCGTTGGTCTGAGCACTGGCCGGCAGCGGCAGGTGGAGGAACAGAGTGTCAGTGGAAGCTGGGAAGTAAAACTCATCCAGCATCAGCCAGCTGATCCCTCCGTTCACAGAGTACTGCAGCAGCACCGAATGAGAGCGTTCTGGAACACCTGGGAAAACCCACAAGATAAACTATTTATGACTACATACTGACTAAATTATTATCAAAATACAGCTACACCAGGAGGATTGCTGAGTTGTGTTCGACCTTTGGTGATGAATTTGAAGGAGAACTGGATGTAGAGAGTGTTGCTGCAGTCCAGATCCCGGGACACTATCATTCGCATACCATCCTACAAACAAACAGACAGGGATGGTCTTGTTGGTAAATGATTTAAAGATATCAACTGTGTCTTTGTGATTTAACTATACTATCACTGCGCTGGATTTTCCTACCCCTTTGAAGATAAGGGCAGCGCCAGATTTAAGAGGCTCTCCGCTCAGAGTTCCCCTCTCAGCGCCGTACACCTCAGGCCATGTCTCCTGCTGCAGATTCTCATTAAAGTCCTCTCTGAGTACAGATGGAAGGGGAGCCAAAGGTACACAGTGTGCCCCTCCATAACCTTTGTCACACCTGTGAAAAGTAAAGGTAAGTAACATGTTCACGTAGGCAGAAAACAAGTGTAAAAATGACTAAATATTAAATTTGTCGGCCAGTTTGTACTTACACACAGCGTCCATTGTCACACAGACCGTGACCGGAGCACATCCAGGGGCATCCAGGGGCAAGTAACACGTTATCTAGAGCCCATCCTTCTGCCCCTGGGGTAAAGTGAGTCTGGATCCAACGGAACCGAGTTCTTGGGGAACTGAGGGATTCAAAAGCAAGTTATAAATAAGAGTAGCCTCAGGAGTTCAACCACTAATTTTGGGGAGTAAAAGTTGGAAAATGCGTACTTAGCAGCACTAGGCAGGTAGACAGTGATTCTCCTCCAGTGTTTGTACTGGGTCGAGGTATAGACGGAGCTCTGAGTATAACCAGCGCAGCCGATGGCGGGAGGTACGCACTCTGGGGTGATGAGAGACCAGTGATGGCCGCAGTCTGTGGAGTACTCCAGTCGCACACCGTGGGAGAAGGAAGTGGACTTACTACAGCCCATACTCAGCTCAAACTGCAGGAATGACGAGCCCGAAACCTCAAAGTCCCAGCTCTCTGCGTATCTTGGCTTCTCTGTAGACAAAGCAGCGTCACAATTTTGCGTCAGAACTTTGGGTATTTACTTTGTGCCGATTCTTTTATTTAGCCTTAGCACACTGATTTAAAATTACTTTCTTCATACAAATCTTTATAAATCAAAATGATTCAGCTGTTGGGAATCACAACATTGTACCACTTAGAACAGGTCGACAGACTGTTTGTAAAATACAAGAAAGAATTTGCTTATATGTATCCGCATGATTTTAAAGTTTTAAAGCTAAACAGCACCATTTGGTGTTACAAAAATGTTTCCTTACAAACATGAGGACAAGCAGCAACCAGCCTTAAGTGCAATGTGTCTGCCCAGGCAAAGCCCTTCACCCTCCAAATTTCCCCATCAATGCCACATGAAATGAAAAGCATCCACCCAAAACACAAAGTCAAATACATGAGCAAATGCGACAATGGCCTTGAAAATAATAGGTACCGCTGAGTTATGTCTGAGATGTGTGCATGTTTCACATGAGAACAGCCATGGAGTCTGGAAATCAGTGCTTTATGTGTCCACACAGGGAAGCTTTATGTTTATAGATGTGTCACCAAATTGCTCTTGCCGTGCACACTTAATGAATGGGCCCGGTTGTAATGTGATATTTGCACAAAGTAAATCCGCTCACAGCTTAATGCAAGCATAAATAACAAGCAGGATGTTCATTCAGGTTTGCTCACATTAATAATTCAGGACCTGCAGCGCCACAGTAAATGGCTGATTCAATTTCAGCCTGTTGTGTGGGTAATACCGTGATGTCACCGTACTGCCATTTTTATGTGGTTTGTTGTGGATGTGTGTGTATGAATATTTGTGTCAGTGGAGGTTCAAATGCACGTATGCGTGCATTGTTTTGTCTTTTACCTTTTTTCCAGCTGTTTTGCGGTAACATCCTGCTCTACATTCATTCACACCAGGGCTGCTCACTCCAAACATGTCGGCTTAACTGAAGCAGTTTAGTGTCAAGGTTCTTACTAGGGAGCCACTTGACACTGATTGTTGAGGGAACATTGAGTTACTCCTTCCCTTTCCGTGCACACGATTACAGCTGACAAGCCTGTAGTCATAAGCCCTCTCCTCTAAATGGATGTGCTCATGAAGATGAATGTGTGTGACTCACTGTCGATGGCCTCAGAGTTGAACGTGAGTGCTGTGTCCAGAGACAAACAGTCCACAGTCACCTCCCCGCCCTGGATGCGGTACCAGTTGTGCCTCAGAGGGGTCGAGCCATCAAACTTGTCATGGAAACCTGTTCTGGAGCTGTCGTTCATACCGATCAAGACATCATCCAAAGCCCACTGGGCAGAGTGTTTCCCTACAGGGATGAAGAGAAGGAAGTTAAAATGAAAGCTGTGATGAATTAAATATATTTCAACACAGTAGTTTTATCATTTTTATGTACTTTTTAGCAGTATTGTGCACCCTAATCATGCACTAACCTTGCTGTGGCTGCCACCACCGGAATACAGTGTAGGGAGTTTTGGCTGCCGGCGGCAGCTCGATGGTCACCACTTGGGGCTCCAGGAAAGAACTAAAGTCCAGCTCTCTGAGGAACTGCCACTGGACACCGTTGTTAGTAGAAAACTGCACAATGACACCTGGAATTACAGAATATAATGCAGAATCAGTCTGGAGGGCCTGATTATTACAGACACGCTGTTTAGGAGGCTGCCAGTCTTTTATCTGATGCTGCGGAAATGATCAGACTGAGCCCTCAGCACTGCTGCAGGCTAGAGATCTACAATCTGCTGACCGCCGAGCAGAACAGAACAAACAACTGACAACAAAATTCGATCCTGCGTTAGAAAAAATACTGACAATGTAGATCAGATCTGTAGCCAAGGGCCCTCGACTGGATTGAAAGGTTGATGGAAGATAAATAGTGAGGAGGAGCAGATGGAGACAAGCCAGTGGTGATCAGATTAGACGAGGAGCTGCACTGGTGAGGAACAGCCACATGAATGCAGCAGAGGGCCTCAAAACAGGATGTGATGATTACCTTCGTTGCGGGAGCGAGGCCTGGTGCAAGTGGGCCCCAAACTCTTGCTGCCAATTCGGATGTAGAATTGGACCAACCTGTGTGCAAACAGTAATATTTCACATTTCAGTTCACGTTAAACAAACACGTGAGAGACTTACAGGTGTGACTATAAACTCACCGTGTGTTGGTGGTGTCTAGAGGCACTGTGCGTGCTTCTCTCCTCCCGGGGCTGCTGAAGTAAAGAGCTTTGCCCTCGCCAATGATGCCACAACCGCCTCCAATCTGTCCCCCACTTAGGCTCTGCCAGAGAGGGCTCAGCTTCCCCTCAAAGCCCTCAGTCAGCTCAGTGGGACTGGCTACAGATGGGACACAACTATCCTGCTCCACTATGGAAAAAAACAACAGGGAAATTATACAGTTATATATATATAGTTATATAGTTATATATACAAGACCAATATGATCTTCACCTTTGTTTATTTCAGTTCACGTTCTTACCTGTGTATCCCATATCACAGAAGCAGACTCCAGAGATGCAGTCTCCATGTCCCCCACAATGGTTTGGACAGGGCTCAGAGATGTAGACCCCATCCAGGGCAAAAGGTGGAGCATCTCTGTAAATGCTGCTTTCCTGGAACCAACGGAACCTGGTTTTACTGGGAAAATGAGGGGAGAGGGAGTTAAGTAGACATTTAAACTACGCTAGTCAACTGTGTCTAACGGAAACAACTCCGCGGATCCGACTGTATGCCTGTTAGCATACCTACCTGGCTGCAACATTGCGCGGTGTTACCACAGTGACCCTGGTCCACTGTTCATAGTCTCCAGTGTTGTAGACAGTGGGCTCTCTGAGCTCACGACCGCTTCCCTCACAGACACCGGCCCCAGGGGTTCCTGGGTAACAGCCCTCCCTCACCAGGGCCCAGGTGCGACCTGCATCATGGGAGTACTGCAGCAGGACTGGGGCAGACGCGCTGAACTCTGACTCACAGCCTATGTTCAACTGGTAGATCAAAATTGTAGATGGTTGATTAAAGAACTATTCAAGCAATGCTGTGTGTCTGTTTCTTCTGTTATTTTTAACCCCTTTCAATGACGTGGGTACCTTAAACTGAAGAGTGTAGCCATTGCGCAGGGCCAGGTCCCTCGTGACGGCCACCCTATCCCCATCGGAGCGCCCGAACACCATGGCAGAGGGCGTCGGAGCGCAGAAGCTGTTGTTGCTCTCCCTCTCCATGCCTTCATTTCCCAGCATCAGCCACACACTCATCTGGTTCAGAGGATAGTCAAATGCCGGCTTCTCGTAAAAGTTCTGTGGAGACAGAAGAGAGCTGAGTTTATTGTAGTGTTTTGTGCTAAGGGGCACCAGTGTCTGCAGCAGTACATATTTCTCACAAGATAAATGGATACACTCCTGGAAAGATTCAAGATTTTACGGCTGTTTTATCTCAGTGTGGCTGACACTTTCCATTACAACAAAAGAGGCAGTATCTCAAGATGAAGAGGAAGCCGCTGCATGAGGTCAGAGAACAAAAGGTAAAGGAAAAATGTTCTCAGGCTGATTTCCTTACCTGTGGTAGAGTTGGATTGGCCATAGGGATGATGTGCTTCTCCCTCTCGGACAGAATTATGACATCGTCAATTGCCCACTGGTCGTAGCCCTCCCCTGAATGAAGAGGCTGCCACCAGCGGAACCGCGTGGAGGGTGTTTTAGAGGCCAAGGGAAGCTCGTAGTGGACGAAGCTGAGAATGGAAGAAGACATTTGACATTTCTCTTCCTGAATGAACAATCATCACAACCACAACAGACATTTGAACTTTCTCACCGAGGCTTGGTGAAGTCGGTGAAGTACATCTCGGCGATGAGGCCCCAGCTGATGCCTCCATCATTGCTGTACTGCAGCAGCACCCCCTCCTCCCTGCTGTCCGCCTGGTTACACTCTGCCCAGTCTCCGCCCACCCGCAGGTAGAACTGCACAAACTCCGCCCATTCAGTGTCCAGGTCCCAGCTCACCAGCTGTCTCAGCCCAGCCTAACAACAACACACATGGAGTATATTGTAACTTATTAAGGAAGGGGAAGTCGGCTAAGACCTGCACAACAAACAACTAATCAATCTAAATATTGGTTGTTTTGCCAATATTGGCATTTCTTCTTATTCTTCTTCTTCAATCCTGGAATAAATGTTACTGCAACAATCAGGAGAGGCTTTTTTTCTGGGAACAGCTGCAACAATTAGATTTCCAGCTATAAGTACTAATTTAGAAAAGCGATGAGGTTGTTCCAACACGTCAGAGGTGTGCAGCTGACTGAAAATTGCACACATCCTCCATCCAATTAGAATTAAGTATTCTACAGAGCCATGGTATGATTTTTTTTAAAAAACACCCATTTTCAGAAGTAATTCAGAGGTCAAAGGTCAGCAGTTTTGGCAGTAAAAACCAGAGAGTAATCAGAGACTCATACTGTAACTCCGCCAAGTTAGAACAATCCTTTCAAATTAGTTATTTTAATAACTCAAAATATTTTTACATTCCAGATTTGGATCTTGGATTGACACCAAAACAAACATGGATAATGATGATCTTCATCATCCATGTGGCTTTCCATTTCTGTCCGGGAAGAAAGTGCTGTAGTTTACGTAAATATGGGAAATTGGTGAAAAATGCTGTTGAGAAAATTGTTTTAAAAGTTCCTGTATCTGCACCTGGATCTTCAACAAGCATTTCTTTTCATCGCAACTTTACTTAATCTTACTTTACTTTACCGTATCCTGATAACTGATGCAAAAACCAAAAACATGACATTCTTGAGGTGATTTCATAGCTGTATTACCTTGCTGAAGTACAAGGATGATCCAGAAGAAACCACCCCACAGCCCATATCAGGGGTGACAACCTCTCCACCAATCACCTCCTGCCATGTGGCCAGCAGTGCATCCTGGGACTCAAAGTCAGAGAGCACACTGGAGGAGAGCGGGGAGGAAGGCTGGCAGTCGGTTCCAGAGAAACCATCATCACACCTACGAGAGGAGACAGCAGGTGAACATCTTGATTTTGCTCTGGTTTCATTTAAGAATCCTTCCAAAACATATTCAGGGGCCTCCATCAAGAACAACCTTGAGAAGTTTAATGCGTGTCTCTGTGTGTGTGTGAGAGCTGACCTGCAGTGTCCGTGGTCACACCAGCCATGTCCGTGGCACATGTTCGGGCACTGCTGTCCGATGTAGATGTCATCCAGGGCCCACTCGTCCTGCTCGCCATAGTAGTTCTGTATCCACCGGAACCGTGTGGCACTGGACCTGAACACAGAAGGTACACACACAAACACACACAGAAATGTTTAACTAGATTCAGTCTATGGAAACTGAACAAACTGTATATACATCGACGAAGACCTGCAATATGTTAACTGAATGTAGAGTTAAAAACGCATTACATGACCTCAGACATGACCATTTATCGTCATGTTAAACTCACTAATCTACTTTTCTACCAGTGATTTGTGGGTTTAGTGCTCTGGCAGGTAAAGATTAACCTTATCACGTGTGTGCATGTCTATTTTCATGTGTGTGTGCATTCTGCTGCTGTGTGAAATGAATGTCAGAGAGAGGGCAATATCAACATCACACCGCCTCTGTGAACGGCAGCCTGTGCTGTGAATGTGTGAGCAGTGTGGGAACATGTCTGTGCCAGTGAGTGCAGCATGCACAGCAATGACAAACGGCTGTAAAGGCGTAGATTGTCAGGTATATTGGGGATTATATAGCAGGGAGGTTTCTTGGTCCGCTGCTTCGGTGACCCATATCAACTCGGACCACCTCCTGATCATGCAGAGCCAGCCACGACTGTTTTATTATCATTTACTGCCATGACCCTGTGACCTCTCATCACAACCTGCAGGAGATTAGACCGCTGTTATTTAGGAGCTGGCTCGTAGAATGAAATGGAGGTGGAGGTGGGCAGCGAGGAAGGTTTATGTGATTATTCCAGTTGATATATGTGTGAGCCGAGTTTGTTAACAGCACATGTAGTCCTCAAGAACCGGTTCAGTGTGGGACTTGTTTCAGTTCTCTTCATTCTTTGAACTCTTGTTAGCTTAATACAATGTATTTATGTGTATGTGGGTGCAGTTTGCTGACTTCCGTGTATTGCTATGTACATAATATACTGTTTTTTTTATTTATTTAATGTTTTTATTTCATATGTATAGAATCTCTCGTTTTTGTGTTCTATGGGCCTTTTGTGTATCCATAATAAAGTCAAATCTTATTTTGTTTATAATTATATTATATTCTTATAGATTTTTCCAGACAAGGATCAGTGAACCACATGACATGTGTATGCACCTCATTTCTGCTGGAATCACTCGATTTCCCCAACCTTCCTCTTCACAACGTGAGTGTTTAAGACTGAGACTATTTCACAATAATCAGTTTATTGAAAATGTCTTTATTTTTCAAATGTGCATAGTTTTGTAAATGAGCTGGAACTGCCTTGCGTGTTCTATTTAGATGACCAGATTATCTGGATATAAAAAGCCCAAGAGTCATTTTACTTTTAGTATTGATGTTTTTTCAAAATAGAGAGAAATGCTATCTCTTGTTTTTCAATCTGAACGAAAACATACCAAACCAAGACTCACAAATCTATAAATATTTGACAGGATATCTGTGTGGATCTGTGTGGATATGTGTGTGTGTGTGTGTGCGTGTGTGCGCGCTCATGTCTGTAATGTGTGTGAAGGTCATGTGTCTATTCATGTGCAGACATGCAGACATTAACAGATGTGGATGCTTGCTAGCTTTTTCAGTTCTATGTTGTACACCTGACAGTTTTTCAGGTGCATTATTCCTGTTGACTGAAAAAAAACACCATGGAACCAAAACCGTAGAACATTTCATCCCAGTGGGCGCTATGTGAATCTTTTCTTTTCTGTCTATTGTACAGATCGGTGTTATTTACCATGTCTTCTGAGGCAGAGACAGAGTGATGCGTCTCCAGTCTTTGAACTCTGATGGGTGGTAGACACTGGGAGCTGTAAACTCGGAGCAGCTCGGCATGCCGGGCAGACAGGCCTAGGTGAAAGAAACAATTGGATTAATTACAATACACTATCAATTAAATGCTCATTGGTTTGGCTTAATGTTGAAGATGCAGAATACATATTCATTGTTTTTCATTCATTATTGTGGGTTTTCTTTAGTCGCATGACATACTGCAGACACGCCTCAAACTGGATTAGCCCCACAGTGCACGCTCATAAAAGGCTAGCGTAGGATTAAAGTATCTCTGACCTTGAACACTGGAAGACAGGCAAGGATTAACAGTACAGGACATTCAGTGAGATACATTCTGCACTTGCCAGATGACTGCATTTTCATGCACATGGGAGAATTAGAGAAAATTTACTGATGGAGGACTCATTACGCCCTATTCAATTCCAAAGGCAATAAAAATCTTGGCAGATACTTTGCTTCCTTATGAATATTTATGAGCCAGTTGTGATCACAGAAAATCTTTGTTGAATCATGGGAAGATAATCTGCTTGCTGATTCAAGTATTGCCATGTATTTGCTAATAGTAGGATGATAAAAAAGTAATTACGATAATTTCTCATCTGAAACAAAGTGCCACATTTAAAGACTCTCATTATTTACACATTATTACGGAGGCCGTAATGAGTAAATCAATATTCACGATCATGAATAAATGATATGTTTCCTCGTCTCTCTCTCCAGGATGACTTCTACAAGTTTTGGTTGTAAACAAAGGCGTGAGCCAGGCTGTGCAAACAAAGGGGATCTGGTGTCACTTTACAAGGGAAGGAAAGCTGAACATGTTTCAGGCTTCCTACCTCTTTGACCAGGTGCCAGGTGAGGCCGTGATTGGTGGAGAACTCCAAGCGGACCTGAGTGTCGATGTGAGGGGAGGGCTCTCGGCCACAGCCCATGACCAAAGAGAACTGCAGGCTGTAGGAGGCGCCGATCTGCATCGACTGAGTTTCCACGTATCGGATGCTGGAGCCAGGGCTGGGCTCCCCGGAGAAACTAGAGTACAAGATGAAGGAAAAGATACTTTATATCATACGGTTGTGGGATATGATCTTTAAGTCACTTTTTGTCAGGCCTTTATGTGGGTGTAGCGTTTTTTCAAATTGGTCAGATGGTGTCATTTATTCTTTGTCGACAACAAAGACAATACAATACAAGGTGGAGTCTACGTGTAGCTTTCATTACATGGACTGTGAGTTTTAAATAAAGCTGGAAGGCACGGCACTTGGAAGGAGCGCATGGGTTGCAAATTCAAATGCCATTGCCGTATAATGATCAACATTTGCATCAGAGCATCGAGCCTCCTACCTGAGGGTCCAGTCATGCTGGCAGTAGGGCTGCACGTGGCCAAGATAGAAACCGAGACTCTGGGTGACGTCGAGCACGTTGCTGAAGTCCAGGCTGATGGTGTTGAACAGCACAGATGTCATGCTGATTTCATCCAGCGCCCACACGTCATGGCCACGGCCTGAGTGGTACGGCTGCCACCAGCGGAACTGCACGCCAAACTTACGAGCGCCGGACGGGAGTTCGACTGACACGATCCTTGTGAGGGGAGAGGGAGGGATTATTGGACTAATCTCTGGAAAGTTTGCTTGACACAAGTAACGCGCGCGCCACAGTCACACAAATGTAAGAATAATGAGATGGTCTGGAATTAATCACACTGAGCTGACTGAACTGTGACTCAGACTCTGACTTGGACCTAAAGCCCACATAATAACAGTCTGCTGTTTGTAAATAATGTACACTTGGATGGTCTTCAATAGATTCTGACACAATACAGATGGTCAATACAACCAAGAATTATAAATACAGCATCTTATGTGACTTATATGTTTGTTATATCCCACTCTCTTTGCCTTTTTTTCTCTTCATCATGTTGTTTTGTACACAACATGCACTTGGCCCTGCAGGGCAGATCGTTGTGTAACTTGTCCCCGACTCATCGACCCCCGCTGACCTCTCCAGTGCTGATGAAGAGCAATGAGACCCGGTCTGAGCAGTTGGAACCAAGCCCACTTCATCTTCATTACACACATAGATGGCACTTACTGACTCAATGGGTCCCAGTGGCTTACACCTCCAGCACGCCATTAGCGGCGCAAATGTGTGTGTTAATGGAGTTATAGGGTCTCTGTGGAATTTAGATGTTACAAGGGTGTGCGGGCGGGCGGACACACATTGCATCCACACACACACACACACACACACACACACACACACTCTCTCTCTGAACATACCTTGGCTCGTGGAAGCCTTGGTAAGCGTAGTGCTGCAGCAGCGTCCAGGTGATGCCGTTGTCGGAGGAGTAATGCAGCAGGACACCCTCACCTGGCTGGTCAGGGGCAGGGCACGAGCTCAGGGTGCTGCGGCTGCCCAGGCGAAGAGTAAACTGAAGGTACCTGTAAGAATGTGACGTAAAACGAAAGCGAGGAGGGGAAAACAACGCGTAAAAAGAGGATATGACACAGAAGGAGAGAGAGAGGGAAAAAAAGGACAGGTTGATAAATGGGAAGAACAAAAAGTAAGGTGGCCAACATTGTGTTCAGGAGGGAGTGGTGAGAGAGAGGGGGGGTAAAAGGGTAGATAAACAGACAGTCATGCAGAGCAGAGGGGTGGGAGGGAGGTGGCAGGATGATGGATGAGATAATTAAACGAATGAGGACAAAATTAGATGAGAGAAGGTGGAGGGAGAGAGAGTAAGGCAGAGTCAGAGTTCATATCCATGTAGCCAGGTTAACTTTCCATAGCTCCAATGTAGCATTTTGTTTTTGTCCTCTTATGTGTTCATCTTTATTTTGGCGGACAATTATTATCATCTGTACTAATGTAATATTTATTCAAACTTCCATCATCTGTCTCCGGCTGCCAGTCCCCCCAGCTCTCTCTGTCCTTGGCTGAGCTGTGTTTTCAATAGTGCTGCAGTTTCCTCTCTCAGGCAGCTGTTCACTCAATCAGCCAGGAAACTGGCATTAAATATGGCCATCAGGTGGCACACAGAGAGGCGCAACAGGCATAATCAATCTAACACGGATGCCATATCTAACTTCATCGCTCCCTCTCTATCTTTCTCTCTCACATTTTCATCCCCCTCCTTTCATCTCTCCCCTCATCTGCAGTCCTCCCCATGATCACAATCCATCTCCCGGCACAGGAGCACAAAGTGTGAGGGAAAGAGGGATTGACAAAGTAGGAGAGTGGATGGCTGACTGGCTGGAACATTTGCAGTATAAATCAGAAGTAAAGACGCCTGATGAAGACAAGGCACACCGTTTTTACAAAGTAATCTGCTGTCGGCAAAATCAGCAGAATCTCAGTCTGCTTGTGTGCATGCCGATGTGCACGTAAACGTTTGTACGAGAAGAATCCCTAATGTCTGAAAAATACGTTTCTTTTTTGTTTTTACATTCACGATCCTGTTCTGTATCAGCAGTTTCATTACCTGGCCTGGGAACTGTCAAGCGGAGCAGTGACCAGGTGTCTCCGGCTGTCCCTGTTGAAGACCAAGGCCTTGCCGCTGGCCAGCACCCCGCAGCCGAAGCTGACCTCAGCCCCGCGAAGTGAGGAGAAGCTGTGGTAGGAGGAGAGGCGTGGGCTGGAGAAACCCTCCGACAGGAAGGCCGGGAAGGTCTGCGAGGCCAGCTCACAGGCTGGACCACTGAAGCCTGGGTCACATCTGATAGATGAGGAGAGGAGAGGAGAGGAGAGGAGAGGAGAGGAGAGACGCAGGGAAGGGAAGACATGAGACAATAAAAAGAGTGAAGGATGTGAACGGGGAAAAAAGACAAAGATAATGAAAATCCATTAATAAATCATAACCATAATACAATTGGATTAATTTTGAATGGTGATTGGTGCTGTAAGGCATTAGGTGGATAATGAGCAGACTCATTTTGAAGGAGACACGTTGGATTTATTTGGTTTAATAAAACGCTGATCCTTACTTGCAGCCGGTGCGAGAACAATGTCCTCTCCCGGAGCAGAAGCGAAGGCAGGCAGGACCAATATACACTGGAGCAAAACACAGGCAGGAAATTACATTTTCTTTTACTGCAAAAAGAATCATTTTTTTTGTATATTTATCTGTATTCTATCAGTTGAAACCTGGAACCTAACCTTTTCGTGAGACTGAATGTAAGATATGACCTGCGTATATATAACACTAACCATTATCTATGGCCCACATGTTCCCCACTCCAGTGCCGGACTGTTTCCAGCGGAACCGCGTTGTCTCCGTCAGAGCAGAGTTGGGCAGAGGGATCGAGATTCTGGTCCACCTAGAGACATGAAATACAATTTAAATGGACTGTATAAAGTATAAGGTACACACAAGGACAGTCAAACACATACAGAAGTGTAAACTCATTCATACCCGCTGTAGTTATCAGAGGAGTAGACAGTGCTGTGAGGTAGATGGGGTCCGGCGCAGAGCTCCGGCAGACACTCAGTGTGGAGCAGAGACCAGGAGCGACCATGGTTGGTGGAAAACTCCAAAGTCACGCTGAAGAAGGAACATTTTTATCTCATCATTTTCATTTTCAACATGATTGAATCGCTTTGAGCTTTCATTAGATAAAAATTAGACAATGCTGATGATCATTTACCACTTCTATTTTTTTTCTAATTTAAACTGCACTTTGCAATCGAATACCTTTGCGGCTTCAAATGAAAGCACCAGTTTGAACTTTGAGGATTAAAATGCCCTCGAAGAACTGTAACATGATCCCAACAAACTCCTTGAACTCACATTTCTTATTCTTACAGACTAAGAGAGTTCAGCTGTCTCTTGATGCTGCTGTTTAGAAGCATTATGACATTATGCACTTAAGTTTCCTTGGTCCAGCAGCTACCATTACCTGACCAAAATAACCCAGTGTGTTGAGATTTTTCTTTGTTGCAGTCCACGTAAAAAACATAAACGTAAAAGCACTGTCGAACCTAGTTTAAAAAATGTGTCATACCTGTTGGCTGGCTGGTAGGAGCCACAGCCGAGGTTGATGGAGAACTGGGCGACGTGCGTGTGGGTGCCAGGCAGCACGGGGAGCAGCTGCATGAAGTCCACGGCCCAAACATGGCGGCTGGCACCTCCGTGTGAGCGCTGCTCCAGGCAGAACTGAGTGACTGGTGTTTGTAGCTCGGTGGGCAGCGCCAGAGATACCACTGCAGGAGTCTGAGATAGGAGAAACGAATAGATCCCACCAGAGGGATCGGACTAATTAGAAAATAGTGAAAAGTCATCAATTCTTTACAATCACAGTTTGCCCCAAGGCTCAAGATTATGACCGCAAATTGCTAGATTTGTTTTCCAAAGATAATTCAGTTTACTATCACATAAGACAAAGGAAAGCAGCAAATCCTCACAGACGAGAGTGGGAACAAGTAAACATTCTGCATTTCTGCTTGAGGAATTCCTACAATGATCAATCAGTTATGAGAATATCTATTTATCTAAAATGTATTGTTTCAACTGTCATACATTTGTATCAATTCAAATCTTGGAATGGGAATGCTTTGGTTCAGCAATTAAGCATCTCTCTCTCAGAGACAGAATGATGGAGGGATGGTCCAAAGGTTCAGACTCACTTGACATATGATCACATATGTTCAAAGCTATTCCAAAGTTTTGATTTATTCCATTAGTCTGAACAACATGTTTTGATCAAGAGAAAGGAAATGACATATGATCAATCGTAAGGTTGTGATGGAGTAGATATTCTTTGTCAGTATGTGGTGTATGTCTCACCCTGTAAGAAGAGTACGGAAGAGTGTCGAGCACCACGCGCTCCCTCCTGCCCTCCGACCTTCCAAACACAACCACATCGTTCTCATGGGACTCTCCCGGTTCGCAGTCGCCGCCACCTTAACACAAAACATACCTCACCGTGACAATGTGTCAAGTACTGACAATGTATTGTTCAAGTATGATGGATGGGGGATTTCCATACCCATTGTAAAGTGGAAGCGAAGGTTTCCATAAGACGTGGTGTCGAGGTAGGGGGTGCACACTCTCCTCCGGCCCTCCCTGTCGAACACGAGCGCTGAGCCTGACTCAATCTCTCCACACTGGGTGCCGTAGACAGCTCCTTCTATGTCCCAGCTGAGTGGAAAAAACACGGACAGGAAAAGCTTATTTTTAGCGGGTAAAACACGTTTCTCAGGAAAGAATGTTTGTGTCAAGAAACAATATATTTATTTTGGAAACGGAATGGTACTTGGAATTTGAGCGGCAAGTATTCCAACAGCATGAATAACCCTGCAAAACAAGCGATTCTAGCAGGCATGCCACATGATGTATTCCTCTTACAAAACTTTCTTTTGTGACTCACTTTTAGCCAGATGGTTTACGGCCCTGTTCTGGTCTAAAAGTAACAACAATTTAACTCTTGAGAATGATTTACAGTCGAGAAAAGGAAACCTCTAAACACTTTGGCCAGGTATTAACCCCTAATGAGACTTTACTGACACAACAGCAGAGACACAGACAGAGAAAGTGTAGGATGTCCAACACTTGTGTTTATAGATTTCCTCTTTTTACACAGCATCTCTCTCTCTCTGGAGCATTTACTGCAGTAAACAGTTGCCATAATTCACACTTCACCAGTTAAGAAACACACAATGCCGGCATAAATCACCTGGAAGAGGATTTACACATACAGGAGAAGCACACACACACACACACACACACACACACGTGCGGACACATATTTCTGCACAGTGGAGAGAGGATCCTCATTAGCACTGACAGAAGTTAACTCAGTGTGTCAGCCCTCTCCTGTGTTCCTCTATCCTCCCCTTCCTTTCCCCCCTGTTCCTCTCTATTTTCTGCCATGCGGTCTGTAGCTGGTGTGTCTCTGTCACAGCCGGCGTTGGGTTAAATGACACTTCCTGGATTGCAGCATGAACACAGGCAAAAAAAAAAAAAAAAAACCTCTCCCCTCCTACCTCACACATGTGTCAGCCCATGGCACCTGATGGGTTGAGAGCTAGCGTGCAGTGCAGCATGTTGGTGCGCTGCAGGAAGGTGTGAGGGTGCGGGGCGGCCGTAGAAAACACACTTCTGTTTGAGGTCCTTCTCATTAATGGGAAAAATGTCCTGACAGAGCTGGTGCACGAGGCCTGTTAATTACTCTCTGGCAGTAACACTATCTATCATCTCTCCTCTTTTATCTCTCTACCTCTCGCGGCGTCTCTGACAGTGTTTCCTTGCTGTCTGCTGTCCGGTGTGTGTCTGTGTGCATGTGTGTATGTGTACGTGTCCCACTCCGAACAGATGGACTGGTGTCTCTGTAGCAGTGAGAGGCATGGCATTCACCTGTGTCAGCCCCTAAGCCTGACTTAAACTTGTGCAATACGCTGCATGTTGCATTACTTGACATATGACAAGTGACAGGTGTCAAAGAACGTCCATGTTTCACACAGAGAAATGCGCAAATCCTCCCCCTCTATTAACTCTCTCCTGGTGCCGAAGTCAAATTTATCATCCAGGACTGATCCTACCTTCATCAAGTAAGTCTTCTCGGGTTGTTGGTTTTTTTTTTTTTTGAGATTCCTTCTGGTTACTTCGAAACTATTTTGATCTTTAAAAACCTTCTCCTGATCTTTCAAAGACTGTTCTCTCAGGTCTGACCATCACATTTCTTACACTACATCAGCTTCATTGCTGTGAAGCCAACTCCCACTCACAAATGCAAAAATAGGTGGTTGACTGCCATCCCATTGTCAGTAGACAAGTTTCTCATGTTCTTATTCCTGGTTTTTCAACTTTCACGTCACAGACTTGCCAGAAAACAGGCGACAGCGGAAAGCATCATGGCAGTTACTTCATAATTATCTGAACTTCAGTCTCTTTTTCTATCTCAATGCAGATTGAACAATGAAAATTAACATGTCCCCCCGGTTGGCATGTCTCCATCACTGCCACTCAGACGTGGAGCTGTTAGATACACATGACATCTGCAGAATCCTTTGACCTGTGAATGAATGCCAATCGTACTCTTTTCCACTGAAGACAGATGTTAGTGGGTGTGGAAAAGAAAATCAGTATCAGGTCGGCTAAGTCAGTGCCACATTTTTAAAAAGCTTTTAAAAACCTGTAAATCTGTAATGAATGACATTTTAATGATGTATTACTCCAGTGCTGGCTTTAATTGCCAGCTTTGACGTTTTTGTTGTATTTTATGGTCCTAATGTGCACCTGTGAGGCATTTTTTAACTGTGGATTTGAGAGGTGCAATAGAAAGAAGGATTACTTACTGACTTGGGTTACATTAAGATAAAATGAACCAGTAAAGCGGATGGGGAAGAAATGAGACAAGTGTCCTGGCTTACTTTGCAGGGGAGCTTTCAAAGTCCTCCTCCCAGTAGCTCCTTCCCTCCTCGCGATGCAGGTCGATGTCTCTGGTGGACGTAAAGCTCTGGCCGACCCCCTCGGCACCATGGAAATACAGGGCGTTGCCCTCGGACTGACAGGCGTGCTGGCCAATTAGAACACGTGTTAAAACATGCAATCAGTAAACACTGTTGCAAAGCAGCCTTTTTGAAAATTGCAGCAAATTTCATGTGGAAAGTCTTCTTTCCCGTCTCTAAGGTTGAAATGAACTCTTGATTATGGTAATCATTCACAGCAGAGCATAAAACACAATTTGTCCTCTTTCTAGTTATACTGAGTTGCTTTATTAATTTGAATGTTCATGAAGCTTTCTCAGATAACCACATTGCCAGAGGGCTTTGATCCATTTGTGAATAAAATCCATGTGCAAAGTAGGGATCTAGGTAAATGTCCAATGGCTTATCAGGGTACCTTGACTGTGGCTCCGGGGAAGAAGAGCCAGTTTGCAGTGTCTGGAGGGTCCAAGTTGTCCTCCATGAGAGGGGCTCTGTGGGCAGCATTGACCAGCAGCACATTGTCCAGACCCCAGCAGGACTCATAACCTTCAGGGCCTTGGGGGGCCTCTTGAGTCCAGCGGAGACGAACGGCTTCAGCCTTGGATTGATGTGGCAGAGGGAGCAGGTGGACAACGGTGCTGCTGTTGGTCGGGGCTCTGAAGGAGGTGGAAAGATACAACTCAGTGAAGGTCTGTGTGTGGTGCTGTTTATCATTATCATCATGTAAGTGTATTAAAGTCATTCTGAAACAGTCAGATATTGAGAGACACTGCTGGAGTAGACTGAATGATCAGTGGTTGATCTATGAGTCGGTGTTGGCGTTGACGTCGTCACAAAGCATCACATGCACTAACCTCAGCTTAACACTGTAGTCAGAAGACAGTCTCATTACATTATCCCTGTATGAGAGCTGACTAAACAGAGAGGGAGGCAAGGATAGAGGGATGAAAAACAGGGGGAATCAAAGAAAAACAAAAACAGGAGAGGAATGACAAATTGAGAGGGGGAGGTGTGAATGAGGGAAAAAAAAAGAGAGGGCGGGTTTTCATAACAGATGGAAGGACTGTGGGATGGATGAGGAAGAAGGAAGAAGAAGAGGAGGGAGAGAGAGAGAGAGAGAGAGAGAGAGAGAGAGAGAGAGAGAGAGAGAGAGAGAGAGAGAGAGAGAGAGAGACCTGATCTTCTCCAGTGTGATCCAGTCATCTGAGGTGTTGGCGTTACCACTTAGGCTGTATGACACAGTGATGCTGGGGTCTGAATAACTGAAGCGACAGGAGCCCGAGCCTGGGGAATACACACACACACACATACATAGAGGACAAACACATACAACAGTTAGCTCCTGTTGAAGGGAGCTGCTAAAGAAAGTGTTAGCCAGTTTCCTTTTTTCAACAATTGAATTTTATCAGCGGGGCAATGATCCTTTGTATGCCCTGAGGGGCAGCCAGGCACGGCGGGGGTGGCCTCTTCTGACTGATTGCTCCCACATTCTCCCTCTCAGCCAAGTGGAAAATGATGTTTAAATGGTGTCATGGTGGAACTAAGTGATCAGCAGCCTAACAGGGCTGAGAGAAGTTAGGGGGCGGTATGAAGGGGTTGGACAGAGGTGATCGGAGGAGAAGTGCTGACGCAGGGCCGAAAACTCTTCTATTTGAAGGTTTTGTGTGGGGATCCGACTATTTTTTCAGCTTTAAAACACAGGTCTGTGATGGTGCTGTGGGAGCAGGCAGGGGGGTCAAAGGTTGCTAATGGAGGAAGCGGGCTAAACTTAAACTCCACCTTTCCTCTCCCCCACCCCTTGCTCTCCCCCTCCTCGCCACACTGTCTGATGGTGTGCGGCGTCCATGTTAGGTCAGTGTCCCGCTGCGCCGCTCCATCCCCACCGAACACAGATGTGCATTAACCTGCCAGCACTTCATCGCTACTGCATCACAAACTCATTTTAATGACCTGCGAAACGAGCGCGCAGCCAGACAGAAGTAAAAGACGGGCACAAAGAGAGAGATAAATACAGGAGGGGAGGTGAGGGTGAGGTGGGGTTTGTCGCTACGCTTATGTACTGTTATTTCCTCCCAGTTGCGCTCCCATGAGAACCGGCGGATGCATGTAATGGACATGAAAAATACAACACCTCTAAAAACCTCTGCCATGGTCTTCTGGGTGTCTTTCCAGAATACTGTAAATCATTCATTACTGTGATAGGAGAGGCGGAGCAGAGAGAGAGAGCGAAACAAGGACATACAGTGTGTCCATGTAACTGGGCTATTTCTTGAGGATGACAAAGGCATTTATTGTCCTGGATGGAAAAGACTGTTGCACGCGGGGTAAAGATATTTTGAACAGGGTTAAAAAGGTCTCATACATGAGCCTGTTTCACAAAACATGCCTTAATGTTTGCGATGCGTGTACAGGGTTTATTACTCACCCAGGGCGAACTGCAGGACTGAGGCTGTGCTCGTGTTGAGGGGTACAGTGGTCTGGGGGAAGAAACACAAGGCGATTCAGAAGATCACCCATAAATAATCAGATGAAATAATGTCTAACTACTCGCACAGGTGGAGGCATTTCCAATATGAGTTGTTGCACATAAGTAGGATAGTGTTTTTAACTTTGCACCTCGCTTAAAAAACTCTTAGTTTCACTGATGTATTTCAGGGTTTCTCAGTATGAAGCCACATTTAACAAGTGTTTTAAGCCCTTTCCGAAGACATTTCTCATATCGCCGCAGAAGAAGTGACACTGGAGGTGAGAAAAATAACATCACATGGCGTGAAATCATTCTTTAGATGGCAAGTTGGTCGAGCATTTTTTTTCCTCTAAGTGATCATGAATGTATGTTCCCATTGTTGATGATGCTGTATTTGTGACTATCCGTGTGTGAATGTGTCAGTGTTTCTAGATGCGCACGCTTGTTGCACTTGACAGAAGAGCTGCCAGGCAGCGGCATCAAACATTTGGAACAGCGACAGACAAAGCAAATGCTTATCAGAGGAGTACATAGAAGCACAAGGCACTGAACACTTCGCTGCCGCTGACTGGCTTTCATCTCTTACAGCAGAACAAACAGTCGCAAATCAACTTCATAAAGATAGAAAAGGGGCGTGAAAAGGTTTGATAAGCAATTATAAGTGGATGTGTTTGTGTTTTGGCATGATGTGTGTATGTGTGTGCATGTGTGTGTGTGTTGCATGTCAGGCAGTACACTGATAATACTGTACTTTACTGTGGTATATGCATCGTATAATATTCAGCCCTTTGTCCTCCTTCTAGTCTCATTTTTATTTTAATTCTGTGCTACAGTTGTACAGGAAGTTAGTTTCGTCCAAAACACATCTGAAGTAAGAACTCAATGATGCTGAACAGGTGCAGCAATGTTTTCAGTTAAAGTTGGCAGATGACTAAAGAAAGTTGTCCTGTACATGTTATATAAATTAAAAAAACATTGTAACCTGTCGTTACAAAGAATTAAATAGAACAAACACATCACAAGATGCACAAAGCGACTTATGTAAATGTGCAAGAAGCGATACCTGTCCTGCTATTTCAACACATCTGGAGCCGGACAGTGTCAGCCTTTTGTTTTAACCATGAACATGGAGCAAGTATTAAACTGTTTCGTGTGATGGGTCTGTGCTTCCTTTTATTTGTTTTCTGGTTTGAGGCAGGCCAGATATATTTGGGCATGCTCAGTCATGCCAGGCCTAACACATGCAAACAGACTAAATGCATGTCTGATTTTGTTTAATCTGAGCTGGCTCCTGCTGACTAGATGCGCAAAAATGTTTTAGCTCTCACTATAAATAAAACATGTGACAGTAAACTGCAAAATGTTTTATCGTTTTTTTAAAATCATTTTTAATTTTTTAAATCATTGCCCGGCCAGGCACATTTCCCGCCCTGCACATCAGACATTATCAGACACGCCTTCTTTGCTAGAGTGGCATAGTTATGTACAAGTTTTATACAGAGATTCAGATGCTCAAACATGAGAACCTAATGTGGCGACAGCTTGTGTTTCTGTGATGTACTGCACTTGTGGTTGTGGCTACAGAGTGGCTGGTTTGAATGTATGGTCAATGGGCCAGAAAGTGTACAGCGGTCTCAGTGTGGTCAAACACAGCAGTTACCAGCTCTCGCTCTCCGAAGGGCTCGCAGAAAGTCACCGCTCTGCCATGCATCAGTACACCGCACTGCTCTCCCACTTCACAGTTGCTGCACTCAGACCTGTGAGGAGAGGAGAGCAGAATGAGTTATAACAACTGCAAAAGGTATCACGGGAGAGCACCGCAGATGTAGTGATTTCACCCTATGATTACAAGAGGAGTCGTGAACCTTTTCACCTACCAGATGCTCGGGTCCAGCTCTCCTTGGAGGTTGGAGTCAAAGTCGTCACGCAGCACAGCGTGCTTGCCGTGGAGTTCCACTGCACAAGCACATGCGCCATATGCTCACAGTTAGACACAATCTGTACAACACCTTGTCTTCTCATGTTGTAATTACCTGTGTGATTATAATATCAAACGAAAAAGGAAAAAACAGCGCATAATGAAACACAGACTCACCAAGACTGGGTCTCAATGGGGACTCGGTCGGAGCTGAAACAGACGGAGATGAGGAGAGTAAATATTTTGAATTGCAACATCTTGAATGTACAGTCCTAGGCTTAAATAGCAGGCAGTTAGTTTGTTGTGGGCAGATTGAGATCTGGAGAAGAAGCTGTATGAACCTGTGAATAGAAAGTAAAAGAACAGACTGCACAGACTTTATATATCCGTGCACTCTTGCATTGGGTGAAGTGCGTACTCGTCAGCGTGCGGGGAAACGGGCCCTGTTCTTACATCATCTCTGAGTCAAACAAACTTTCTCCGCGTCCTGGCCGGCCACGGCTGCAGTCTCCTGGCTGCCGCTGCTGATGCTAATTCCTTTCAGTAATGAAAGGCCGGGCGGCCATGATAAACGGTTCAATGCCAATTAACCGCCATCCTCCCCAGAGGCGCCCGTGTGCTGTAATCTGCGGCCACTGCCGAGCTAACACACTCTACCATCAATCTCTCCCAGGGGATGCACAGCTCCGAGAAGAGGAGGGAGGTGAACGGAGGAAGGCTGGTGAGAATTAAGACTTAAAGACTCAAACGCGGGTTTTTAAAAAAACACACGGCCTCTGACTCAATTAATACGGTCCACTTTTTATCAGAACATCATAAAGGTTGCAGAGCATGGGTTTGACCTTTGGCTAGAAAAGATGGAAGAGGAACTGCATAGTGAGTTCTTGATGGATTAGCTCAGCAGAGACTGTATTTCATTAGCTGGTGCACGTAGAAAGAAAGAGACGGGGAAGGTGTAACAAATAATGCAGTCAGGCGGATGCAAATCAGACTCACGCAAAGAAAAAGGGTGCACCCGCATATAATCAAGGTCGCAAACTTGCCTGTTGTACATTTAAGACTCAGCCACTGAGAAAATAAAGTAAAAACTCAATTAACACACATTTGTTTCGTCTTGTCATGTAGATATACAGAGTTTATGCTGCTTTCCCATATTAAAGAATTTGAGTTTAACCTTGTTTCAGTCACAGTGGTTTTAACCTCTGTGAACATGTCACCCTTCAATCCCTTTGAGCCTCTTTACTCTCCTCTGGTATTTTTCTTAAGGCTGCCTCACTCCAGACTGAAGAGATGGATAATCTGCCTCCTGTTCTCCATCCAGGATGAGCCTGCACACCTGATAAAAAGCGCTCAGATAACACAGTGAGGACTCAATCCAAAGTTTAATTTCAAGTTACTTAAGACTTTCTTTCAAACCTTACCGCGGTTCTAAAATGTCCCTCTAATAGATGGGCTTACATTTGAGAAAGCCCACCTAAAACCCCCTCATAAACAACAGAACCTGAACCAAAAGAGGAGGGATTATCAAAAAGTTTCTAGCTATCGCAATGGCTCTGCAAATGTCTTCACTTTGAGCTCAAGCCCCTCTTTTTCGTTAGCTGCCCTCATTTCTCCCAATTGGATCCAAATGCCGGACGCTTAGAAAATGGATTTACTATTCACAGAGCGCCGCTGAAGTTTCATGCTGACTGTAGAAGTTGGAGTCTTAGTGGCCTGTGTGACAGAGCTGGGCGCTTCACTGGCTGCGATTGCTGCCGCCGCCACTGCTGCTGCTGCTGCTGCTCTGGTGGGCCCTGACACTCAGCTCCGTGGCTGGAGCTCGCCTCGACGATGAAGCCCATTAAAAAGCAGATCAAAGGGGCCTTCTTCCTCCCTCTTTCTGTCCCTCCCTCCCTTCCTCAACCCTCTATTCCTCCTATGTCTGCTGATTCAAAACATGTTTAGAGGAGCTATCAATCCCAGCGCGTGTAACTCCCTCATTAACATTTTTTTTTTTGCCAAACTACAATAACGCTGGAATACGCAGCTGTGTAGCTCAGTTTACACGAGCGTATATTCATCTTGCAAACCCGAAAACCTGAAAAGAGCATGTACTAAAACCCGATTCCTGGTAATCCACCCTCTTAAACTGACATACTGTAATAAATGCTTGGTTGGTACTCTGCTCTCTGCAGTCTCCCGTCTCTTAAACAAACTCTTTCTAAATCGCTCTCAGTCTTTCTAGTGAGGCCATTTGGCTGGAGAAAGGCCCAAAGATTTTTTTTTTCCTATTTTTTTTTTTTTTGGGTGGATAATCCCTTCAAGCTTCCAAAAAGTCCTCATTTACAGTTTTCTTTCTCCATGCTTCATCACGCTCTCCTGCTGTCTCTCTCTCTCTCACTTGCCTTCTATCGCAATCTCTCCCTCCTGCCCACCCCTCCATCCATCCGCACCCGTTCTGTCTCTCTCTCTCTCTCTGCCTCACCCCTCTGCACGTCGGGAGCAGACAGTGGCGCTCATTTCACTTGGATTAATCCCCTCTCACTTTCTTAAAGACTTCAATTACTGCCTCCTCTATTTGCGGCTCATCTCCGCTAATGCCTGTATCTCCCTGGCCAGGGCTTATACTCACAAGCGCTCACACACATAACACACATACACACACACACACACACACACACACACACACACGCACACACACACACGCACACACACGTCTTTTTGCCTTCCACAGTTGACCCAACTCTTCTTTGCTGTTTTGCACATGCACACATATCTACACATATAAACAGGAGGGGGGTTCTCAATAAACTATACCGGGACTAAAATCGGGGACTAAATGAGCATAAGCTTTGGCAGACTCAGACATCTCGGCACAAAGAGCGCAGGGCACAAGTCATGTTAAGTCCTCTCCCCCTCTACTCTCCATCTTCCGGCTCTAATCTCCTCTCTCTCTCTCTCTCTCTTACCCCCCCCACCCCCTTCGTCTGGCTCACATCCTCGACGACGTGTGCACCGCGTTTGAAGTCGAGTCGCTCCCGTCTACCTGGCGGTTGCAATTACCGCCTCGCCGGGACGCAGGACGCTGTTGTTTTCCTCCTACAATGGCTATAAAAGAGAAAACGGTTCTCAGAGGTCAGACTGCCAGCCACTTCACTCCACTCAACGAGAAACCGGGGCCTCGGTGTGGGCTTCAATTGGCATCATTACAATAATCATAGGTGAGTGGAGAGGAGAGCAAAGAAGTTAGACTCACCACTATTTTCCAACTTCCACATTACCTTTTTCTGGATGTGCTTTTAAGTAAAGGTGGGATCCAAGGTAAAAGCAAGACATACTTTTCTTCACAATAGTGAGAATTAAGCAGTTTGGCCGTGTCTCAAAACATGAGGACGGGCTTCTTTGGCATGCAATTTTTGGCTTTTTCGTGCTTATCTCTTGGCAAACATCTCCTGGCTGTCAATGTGTTAGAGATGGAGGGGAAACAACAAAGAACATTCTTACACATATCATCCCACCTTTCTTGTGGAGGTTGAGTAATGCAGGTAGTTCCAAAGAAAATTGCACAAAAAGTGGCGAGAGAAGAACCAACTTAATAGCAGAAGAACACAAAAGAGAAATGAAAAACAGGACAAAGGACGGGCTCGAGGAGACAGTCGAGCGATACGAGGGGGGAACATAGACGAGATAGGGAGGTCTCAAGGTTTCTCTTGCTGGTGAGCGATGAGGGATGGCAAGCGAGCCGGCGTTCAGCCAGGCAAGCAGGCTGGCTGGCAGACCGGGTGGGTGGCGAGGAGGTGGGAGAGTGGAGGCCACCCGTCCCTCCTCTGCTGCGCTGTGATCAGGCGTCCCTCAGGGAGCAGTGGCCCCGTTGAGTTATATGTCCCTTTAATAATCCATCTGGGGTGCAGTGCACTCGGCCAGGCCCATAAACACCTGATTTATTCCCTCGCTGGAAATGAGAGGACCTGGCGACGCTGGGCAGGAAGCAGGGACCGCTGGCCCTGCTGTCAGGAGATAGAGCTGATGGACGGCCGGCAGCACCATTCAACACCCGCAACCACTCCACCCTTACCTTGCCCGGCCCTGCCTCTCCTCATACCCCGCCTCGGCTCCTCTCTTCTAGGCTTAATAAGTCTTTTTACGGTCTCTCAGTCGGAGCGGAAATGTACTTTTTGTTTCATCCCCCGGCCTGTCTGTTCGCATACTCGCAGTTGTTTAAAAGCTGTGGCGGCAATTTGCATTTTGCCGCGTCATGCTCTGAAGCATCTCGAGGAGCCTGTCCAAACAATTTTGGCAATGTGCTGATTGGTACCAAGAACTACTCCGTCGTGCTCTGCATTTCATCTGGTCGCAGCAGCATTTGTCATACTCCTATTGGTTTTGTCTTCCGAATCCATGAATAAAAACACAAATATGGGTATTTTTTTATTCGGTGCTGGCTGTTGAGTACAGTAATGGGGCGTAGATCAAAGCAAACTAGAAGGGAAGTCAGAGGGATGAATTAGACGTTGTCGAAGGAATGGGGTGAAGAAGGGTGCTGGCGCAGCAGAAAGAAGCTCTGAGAGCCCAGGAGAGAGCAGTGTGTGTCTGCGACCCGGCATCCCCTTACACTGCTAGACGGATTATTTTACAGACACACGCACACACAAATCCAGCCTTTGCTTCTGTCTAACGAGGCGTTTCGGCGCACCAGAGTGGAAACATTAACACAAACACCTGTCTCGGTGAACTTTCAGGGAGGCTTTCTGTTACTGGGAAGCGAAGTGCCGGGTGTCAGACGTTCCACAGCGAGTTAAAGGCTTATACCTCTCCACTTCTTTCCTTTATCCTTAAATCTCTTATTTACACTGGAGTTTATTCCTCCTTTCTCTTTATCACGCCAAGCTCGAATTCACACTCCAAAGTAACCTTCTTTTTTCCAGCCCCCCTTGGCTAATCTGCTCATTTGTCTCTTAAAGTCCTCACCCCGGCTGATCACCCCTGATTGCCTCCTTATTCGAGCAGGCAGCCCTTAGATTCTCTCCCTGCCTCCATGCCTTCCTTTCTCTCGCTCTCCCTCCTTTCCCCCTTCTCTCCTCCATGGATCATAACCCTGCTTTAGATAGCTTTCATTCCTCCAGCTCTTCAAAGCTTGAGTCTTAGGCATATGAACCTCTGAAGTGGCTTGAGCCGGCCCCGTATCTTTTATTCCACTCTGAATGCTAATGCCGAGATTTGAAGTAACTTTGCTCACAGCCGTCTGCACTCTCTTTGCCACTCCGCAGCTGAATTTGGGACGGTAGCCTATGTGATCCCGCTGGAAGGGAAACGTCTACAGGCCTCTGCCTCACCTGCCGACCGAGTCTGAAGACAATAAACATAAATTATGCATAATTTTACTTTCGCTGTTTAATCTGCAGTCCTGCACACATCTCTGCACAGTAATACAGTTTTGGCTGCAACCACAGATCAGTTTGATTAAAGAAGTTCTTGAGTTTCATTTTATGAAAAGGCCTTGCACATTCCCTTTTTTTAATCTGCTCTTTTGAAGTTGCAGGTTTTGGTTTGGAAAAAGGAAGAGGAACTGACTACGGTGAGTTAGATCAGTGGAGTGGAGAAAAACGATGCTTGTCTCTATTTGGGCAATCCACAAGAGACCAAAAGAATGATCAGACCCATTTCTGTTTCTGTTTCCTCCTTTCTCTCATCTCCCCTCTGTCTCCCTTTGCCTTCTGTTGCCTACGGCATGTTCCTTTCTCATTTGTAATTCAGATTTTCTGGCGTAGTTTGGCGACAGAGAGGGCGACGCGGTATTGGCCATCAAATGAATTCGCCTACAACAAGGTCGTCCACCCGCTCACATCTACTCTTTCCCTGCTTTTCTTTTGTTAATAATGTTTAATCACCGCGCTGGCTCCGACAAACACCCAAATCACCTGTACTTTATGACCTTCAACGTTCTCATTACTGCTATCTCTTCATCCCACCATCTTTGTCCTTCTGTCATCCCGTCTATCGTTTACCAATTAGACGGAAACCGTCATTACCGACACAAGTCATTTATAGCTCGACAACCTTCAGCTCCGGCGTGCCCCTTATCACTCTCACCGCCTCACATCCCTCTGTACCCCTCATACCTGCACATAATACCTAAATACCTCACTGCTACTTACTCTCTCCCTCTGTTCCCATTCACAACTTTGCCTCCTCCAAGGCCTTGTAAGGTCTAAATCTCTTCTTTCCAGCTTGTCTGCTGCGACTAGCTGTGTGTTAGTGTGATACTGCAGGGCCTTGGCACTAAACAACTAAGTGACTGTTGTTGGCTGTAGATATAGTATTCGCAGAGAGGGGGGGAAGACTGGGGCAGTGTGTCAGCGGTGGTGAGCGGATGAGCTCTCGGGCAAGGAGACAGAGGAGAAGAGCCTCGCCGCTTTTCTCCCTGTCACTCTTCCAGGCCTGACTGAGGGCTCTGCTGCGCCACAGCTTTTCCAAATGGGCACGGCGCCATGAATTGAGTGCTCTCTCCCTGGCATGGGCCACAATCATCAGTAGTTTCTCCAGTGACCTGCTGAGGGACACACTTGTCTTAAAGAGTCCTCAGAGACTCGCCACAGAGATGATCTTTTTTTTCCCAATAAAGACTCAATATATATTCCAAAGTTGAAATGGAGTTGTTTTTCTTCCCCGAAACAGTTAGCGAAAAAATCAAAACAAAAAAAAACCCAGCAGCAGTTAGTGTACTTCACTTTAAGCATTAAAGTCAAATTTGATCTACAAGGAGGAGTTCTTGACTGAGGAGGAGGCTTCTTTCCTGTAAACAAGCAATTATACACACTCAGCATGCAGAGTGGGACTGCACTGTCTGTCAATAGCTACTTAAGACTGTCACAGAAAGTGGATGTAAGAAGTGTCGGCCATAAAGCGTAAATCTCCGGCTGAGAGAGAGGGGGGGGGGGGGGGGGGGAAGCTGAGTTTAGCATAAGCTGAAATTAAGCTGGCAATATAGGACATCCAAATATCTCTGGCTCTGGCTGCATCATTAGGCAGAAAGAGAGCCAGGAAGCGCTGCGATGCCACTGTCATGAAGAAGCAGCATATCATCCATATTGTGTCATCTATATGCTGACAATCTGTGCATATGATTGACAGTGATGGGAAGCGAGGAAGGGGGGCATGGTGCATATATGTGTCGGTGCACATGTGTGCCTCAAAATAGGTGTCTCTTCACGTATGAATATGACACATATGTGTGTATATGCTTCTTGTCATAAAGGGTGGTATTTGTGTTGTCCCTGCTACTGCGACTCACCTCCCTGCTCACAGAGCTGCTGGGCCAGAGCATCCTTGAAAAGGATCTGTCCTCGGTGTGTTGCCGTGGCTCTGAGAGAGAGAAGAGGGAGAGACAGAGAGTTAACGCACCGAAGGGAGAGTTAACCACACCGTCCTTTTCATATGAAGATCAATCGTGCACAGATGGCATCATTTCCCTCTCAAACAAAAGTGAGTTACATAAAGGGGGATGTTTTTCTGATGTTCATTACAATGTGAGTCTGAGGTAAAAACGGCAATAAAAGCTTTACTGAGGCTAAATTTATACACATATGGGATACAATAATAGGATAAAAATGACAAAATACAAAACTTTATTACAGTCATTTCAAGGCATAACTCTGGTTGCTAGTGAGCAAAGTTGGAGTTCTTGTTACTGTAGCCCCCTTTTCACACAAGCTCTGCTACCCTGAAACTGTCTCCACATCGCCCCCGAGGAGATGCATGTGTAAACGCGAATGCACAAATCACTTGGCACGGACGTTAAATGGACCTTTCACCGCCAGCTACCTACTACAGCTTCTGTGTAATGCTGATTGAGCCCATGTGTGAACAGAGCATGTCCAGAGAATTCACAGCAAGCGAATGATCGCGTTACTCGTGACGGTGCATGAAGACACATCCAGTCGTTATTACAGGTGATTCGGGCTCTTTATAACCCTCGCCCAAACATATTTTCCAAACCCCTGTTGTACAATACATGTGTGAAGATTGAGTTTGTATGTGCAAACTGCCTATGACTGCATATCGTCTGACCAATGGGATATTGTCGCATTATTGTATAATGCAACTTTTCTGTGCCTGTACAGTATGAAATAGAGTGCGTGTTATCAAATATCGGCCAATATCCTCTGCACTACTCTACTGCACTACTCCGGAGCACCAGTGTAAAACTACCTATATGTTGCGTGCTGTATGTACAGAATGTAATATGAATTTCCTTCCGGGGCCATGAAATGCATTATTTATTTGAAAATGGAGAGAGCTTTAAAAAGGGTGAAATGGCTCGTAATGCGGTGGGATCTTTTACATAGAGACATGCGGAGAGAGATCCACTCTCATTCACAATAGCAGAAGGAAGATGGGTAAAAAGCCCCCACCACAATACTACTATGAATAATATTAATAATAATAATACTAAAGTTGTTGGATGATAGTGATAGAATTAATAGTATACGACAGGAAAATGAAAAGCCCATGACTGGGACAAAAGATGGAAAGAGTGTGATAGGAGCTGCAATTTCTTGAAATCAGTCATTGGAAAAAGACTGTAAAGTTTTGAGACCTTGAGCATTTTGTAGCTCATTCTGGTCGGAGCAGACTGGGGTGTATCGTGGCCCAATGAAGGAAAGTCCTGTCCAAGCAGAGACAGCAGTTCATTTTTAAATGGCTAGTAAAAGCCTTATTACACCACTTGGACCTGCGTTTTCCCCACATAATACTCAGAGGAGAAACAGTTGGAATTGTATCGAGGTCAAAAACATAAAGAGGATAAACATCACGGCCAGTGTTTCCTAACACTGCTTGTCCATCAAGGAGAGCAGGGCAGATGAAGTCTCATCTGTCTAATGTTGTAATTTGGGTTTGCTGTTAATCACACACATCATTTGTGGTTCGTAAATCTATGCAAACCTCACACTAAAAGCACACACTGACACAGAACTATGTGAGCCACCCACATACAGTGAGAAAGTCCCCTCAAGGAGCCACTTGTGGAAATAAGAGGCCTCTTTTGTCAGTGTGTGCCATGTAAGGACACACTGTTGTCTCTGTTTTCAGGATATTCCCACGATCAAGAGACATTACACAACATTTCTTTTATCTTGGTCAAACTAATGAAGTGGGGCTCTGAGTAACCTCACTGTGATTTCAAAATCACTATACGTCAAACTCTATGGAAGCAGTCCAGTGTGTGTGTGTGTGTGTATGTGTGTGTGTGTGTGTGTGTGTGTGTGGCCACACCCCGGTCAGCACCAGACACACTGTCGTTACGACACAGACTAAATGGAGGAAGAGAGGATTAAAAATCAGCAAAACTTTATTGGGTGTGCACAATATGGCGAGCGGCTGAGTCAGAGAGCCCCGCATCCATTTTTCAGACTCCCTCCTTCCCCTGCTTCATTCGTCTCTCCCTCTCTACAGTCCCGCATGGATTTCGCCTTGCACCTCCCAAACTCTCCCCCAGCCCGGCCCACTGTGCAGACTCAGGCCTTTTATGGGTGCCGAGGCATTTACTCGTTCATCTCGGCTCATGAATAATGAACCGGCCCCTCATTAATTAGTAAAGAGCCCCTGTCCCTGCACAGAACTGGGGAGAAAACATACTTAATTACACTCATATTTCAGAATTGGATGAAAACTAATTTGAGTTTGGTATTTATGAATAAAAGATGGCGCGTAACGAAACAGCGGGTGGGGATGTAGGAGCAAGGCCCTTAAATATTTACTAAACACAGCCTCAGCTCAAGTTCACTAAACAGATTCTGTTAAGTGCCAAGGGACGTTGGGCTCCATCAAAGAGCACATTTGACCTCACACACATCTTTTACACTCACTGAGCACATTTGTGACTGTAACCCTTACCAAGCCAGGTAGAAGAAAAATACACTGCAAAGCTGACGGCAGTGGAATATTTATTCTGATCCCGTATATGTGTAACGGTAGATATACAACATTAGAGATAGAGATTAGAGATGCACCTGTCTTCTTTTTTTCTACTCCTATCTGATACCTGCAATTGGATGCAAGTCAATTTTTCTTGATTGTTGACTGTTGTTGTTGCCACAGTGCTTCTTAATACAAGAGCAAAATATATGCAAAAATTGCAATAACTTGATTATTTCCAAGCAATTCAGTAGGCTTCATACACAGAAAGGTGTCAGAGAGCAAATACTACCGGCAACTACATTGATGTTTAGAGAAACTTGCACAAGTCCAGCGCGCAGTGATGCGTTATGAACTATTAGTGAGTAGACTTAACATAAATTGAAAATGTATATGCAAATTTCAAAGATTGAAAGAGAAAATTGATTGTCAATTTTCTCGTTCAATCTTTGAAATGGAATCTCGATGGAATCTGGAGCGGATCACGTATTGGTGGCGTCAGTGCGACAGCTGAACTATGTCAGCATCGGCACTGCTACTGTTATTTGATGGTTGGTCCTGGCTCTAACAACAATGTAAAAAAGTCCTGGATTCAAGTGCAAAAGTATGACAAAATGTAACAGTGGTGTGTAAAAGTAGTCATTATGCAACAGAATGACTGCTGTCAAAGCTACAGTATGTCAATATATATTCATATTGAGGACTCATCACTGATTCATAAAACGTGTGAGAAGCTAGTTATGCTTTAAACAATCTATTTATACTGTTGGATTTTTATCTGTAACAATGCACCAATATTTTTAGACCATCTTAATCTGTAAAGTAAGTGCACTTAATTCCTTTATATCAAGTCTGACCAAAATGTGAAAATAATTTTGAAGGAAAGCTTATTAAAATGCAATTATGCAAAGGAGTGTTTGAAAATTCCAGACGCACCTGTCTGTTTCTAATGACGTTGTTGTCTTTCCCGCCAATGAACACAAAAGCATCTATCAAACAGAGAAGATATTCAGCGGGAAAATAGTGTGTGTTCCTTTGAAAGTGTGTGTGTGAAGGCTGTGTGCTGGTGGTCCAGCTATGTGTGACTTAATAACGTGTCATGTCATTAAAACAGTAGCCAGGAGAGGGCATTTAGTCTGAGCCGGGGAGTGTGTGATCGGCGCAGCGCGACGCCAGCGTCTGTCCTGCCGTCACACTCCAGCGGCTCCTCAGCGTGTGTCTCTCATTACCGTCTCCACTCTGGGAGACACACACACACACACACACACACACACACACACACACACACACACACACACACACACACACACACACACACACACACACACACACATACATGCACACGCAGAGAACAGCACTGATACACACAAAACATTCATTGAACATCTAAATGTTAATTTGACTTTCTTCGGGGGGAGAAAAAGGCAATTAAGGTCCTAAACGTGTTGCTGTTTTTTTTTTTCCTCCTCCGATTCAAACGAGGGATCGTTCATCGTGTGAAAATAAGTGTCACCCTTTCCCCTCTCATTAGTCGGGAGGAGCAAATCTGAGAGATGGGAAACAGAAAGAGGGATTGAGTCAAAAGATTGAGTGAGAGAAATGGAAAAATGTTGGAGGAAGGGAGAGGATGGGGGGCTGGGATGCGGTCAGAGGAAAGAGTGATGGGGGTTTAGATGGCCTTGTCTTTCAAAGTCCACAATCTGCTGTCAAATAGCGAGTAAGGGCAGAGATCCAGTCCACACACACACACACACACTCACACACACACACACACACACACACACACTCCAAGCCACATATGAGCTTTAACATGTATGCAGATGGACAGGCTGTCACTCAAAGAGCTCCCAAAAGGGCCTGGAGTGGGTAATTACCAAGCATGTCTTCCATGTTAGATTACATGTTGCTGTCGGCCATAAGTATCCCCCAGGAGCCGGTCTTGACAGCTCCCTGCTAACCACACTCACACACACACACGCAGCAGGGAGCACAGCGGCTGGTTTACCCTTAAGCCATATACATGCGGTTAAATATAGCTGCTGCTACCTTAAAGAAAGGAATATGCACCAAAACTGACCACACAAACAAACGTTTTTTTCTTTTTTCGTCCACCAGTGAGAAAATGATTTTTCTCTTTTTGCAGTAACTATCACATCTTCAGGGTGGAGAACACACATGTTGCCTCGTTAGACTCTTCCACCCCCGTTCTCCCGAAAATCCCAATTAAAAGCTCATTTTCTCGCCCAGCTCACTAGGCCTGTTGGTAATCATGATTAATATGAGGAGTTTTCGGCGAGGTGCAGCTCCGGTCGCCAGCGCTGATTTGGTGCATTTGGACCCAGCCCTTAAAATAATACACCCGTAATTGGTTGATTTATCTTCCACGCTGAGGACCAGCTGCGGTTATGGCACCACAATCAGAGACAACGAGTAAAAGACGGGAGAGGAAGGGAAGATGGAGAAGCAAAGACAGGACAATGAGAGTGGCAGACTAAAAAGGGAAAAGAAGAATCTCCAGAAAATCACTAATGAAGCCTTGTTTCTTTGTTCCTTAATGTTTTTATTTCAACCGAGCCTTGATATTGTCATACCCATCAGGGCCTGAGAAGTCTTAACTGGCTATGTGGAATCACATAACTCCCCCACCCTCCGTTCCCTCCTACCCCTAAATTAATTAATTGAAAAAGGCTCTCAGAGAACATGCAAATTTAATGAAGCTCCACAGAGGAGGGATTTGGGAGTTGTTTGGCAAATTACCTGCTTGTTAGCACAGGGTCACAGAGAGTTACGACTCCAAATACAGCCAGAAGACGCGCCGTTACTGCTCAGTACACAGCCAGGAGAAGAGCAATTGACCTTGACTACTTTTAGCGGGTAATAATTAGGGGAGATTAGGAAAACAACGGCAGTTAGGAGTAAGTATGTGAAGGAGAAAAAAAAAGTTGAGTCTAAAAAGTCTGCTTAAAATCTGCCTTTTAAAAACCTTTGTCTCCCTTCCTTGCCTCCTCACTGAGGGTCAGACTAGGACAAGATGGGGAGAAAGAGAATAATCTACAGTACTGACCTGCCGTCAGCAACCAAACGATGAATCCCCAACAACAAGTCATGTCTGTAATTCATCTTGTCAGTCATGTTTGCAGGGAACAGACATCGCAGAATGTGAAGCAATCATTGCTCGCAAAAATGTGAGCGGCCCCATCTCCCCTGAGCACGGTTCATTCTGCTGCATTTAAAATCATTCTTTACCTTTTCATTTTCAGTCTCCACGCTCTATTTCATCAAAAAAACTGATAAGGAGGTCAGCGTCCCAGCAGGTGGGACGGTGATCGGCTGATGAGAGCGTGTGATGTTTGGTGCAACACAGACGTGATGTGGACAATTTGTGACCGTATTGATCAGCGCGCCGTGCATGTTTCTGTGTGCACCCGTGTGCCTCTCTGTACACGGGTGTATGTATATAATTTCAGGGGTCATGGGAGACCGTCTCTGGGGAAATAAGACCACATCATGGATGCAGAGACCTTTAGGGTAAACAGCAACAGGAGACCGGGCTTTGATCCGTCGAGGAGGACGGGAATGACTCTGCCTCTAAAAGTTGAAGATGTACTGCTGAACATCACATCTTAAAAGTTTAAGAAAGGTTAAACACATGAATATGAGAGATATAAGAGTTGCTGTCTTGTACGTGAATGTGTGATATATGAAAATTGGAATTATATGGGCGGACTCCGTCAGATTTGCAGCTCTGGTCGGCGCGCGGAGGAAAAAAAGTGGTTCAGATTTATGTGCTCTGTCATGCTTCACATTTCTACCCCGTATTTTCTAAATCTACAATGCCAGAATGGGATTACCTTGAACCAATCTTTCATTTTCACTGGCCCAGTGTCTACAGTGAATCTGCCACACAGCCACAGGCTTCTGTGGAGCCTTTAGTGACGAGGGGAGCTCATTAACTAGTGATTTTATGTTAAAACAGACCGAAAGATTGACTTGAATAACAGGAAATCAATAGAGAGGACTAATACCAGGAGGAATGAGGTGCTGGGTGAGATAGATCAGCTGCCAGCCTGATATCTGAACTCTGACCTTTGACCTCTGTTTAATATAACAAGCTGTCAATCACCACACTGGATGAGCTGAAGGACACATTCTTGTAATAAACTGGAGAAGGTCAACCAAAATTTTTAGCACCACGCCCGAAAGAGGAAATAAATCTACCGTATGTTACCGGTCTACCTGCTGCAGCTATTGTTAGCGTTCAGATGGGCTTCATAACACCTGTTCTGCTGACTGACTCTTGCTACATGTGCGACAAGCTCGGACTGAAAAGACCACTTTTCATTTTAGTGCACCTGACCACTGGAACAAAATGCAGCACCTGCTTTAAGTCAACACACTTACACCCTTCAGCCATTTCAGTCTACAATTTCCCAACTTTTACTTGTAATTGCCTTATATTTTTATTTTACATTTATTTGTTTTAATTTATCTATCAAATTATCTACCATAGTTGCAAAGTTTTAGAGGTTTTAAATAACTGTATTTGATGTTACCTTATAATTACATCTATCTATCTATCTATCTATCTATCTATCTATCTATCTATCTATCTATCTATCTATCTATCTATCTATCTATCTATCTATCTATCTATCTATCTCCTCAGCGAAAGGTAATTAGAGTCGCCCCTAAATGATGTCTTGAATATGAATAGTGGATGAATGAAATAAAGGCGCAAAGAGTTTTTCTTCAACAGAAGCAGTCAAGGGAGGCTGTGTTCAGATGCACCAGTGGACTGTAATCTGCGACATACGATGCAACACCTTGTTTCACAAACTTCGTCCTCGCACAGGCCTGCCTGCTTTGAACAGATGGCAGTATCAACAACACAACAGCACCCGGAATACTTACAACACAGGAACCACTCCTTTTCAATTACAAATAACAAGACAAGAGAAGCGTTTTAGCGCCCACCTGCCCGATTTCTATTTCTCCTCCTAATTGCTCCTACAAGTGGCTTCAATCAGTCTCGGCAGAGGAACCGCAAGTAGCGGAGATGTAGAAAAGAGAGCAAACGTGCAAGTGTTTGCGAATAAATACATATAAACAAACGTATACACAACGTGCCGTCACATAAAGATCTGGTGTGTCATTAAGATCTGCAGACATCCGTCTCCTCGGGGGAACACTTTGGAATGAAGGCTCACGTGCAGTAATTAAAGCAATCTCTAACCAGGCAGCTGTCTGAGACCCACAGGGAGACAGTACACAACACTGCAGCTCAAACAAACACACACACGTATACACACAACTACCAGTACACACAAGGAACTGTCAGTGCGGGGCTGCATGTGCGCACACAGCACCCAGAAAGGGCCTAATGGCACCCACACACAAGCAAGAAAGAGTTACAAAGTTAGGAGTTATGTTTGAATATGTTTCTCTGAATGTAGTTGTTGTTACATTTAAAAATCACATGCACACACACACACACACACACACAGACTCACACACACACACACACACACACACACACACACACACACACACACACACACATACACACTCACACACACATAGCAGTGACTGCCTGGAGGGTGTAAGTGAAGCAGAATAAAGGAAAAGAAAGGAAGAGACACAGCAGTGCATCTTTGCATTCACCAGAGGAGGCTTTTAACCATTCTCACCTCTGTTAAGTGCAGCAAAGCATTCAGTACATTATGTTGCGGTGTGGACTGTCATGTCTGAGCAAGAAGAATAAAAAGTGGGGCACAACTGTGTTTTACGCGAACATTAAAGCGTGAGTTGTTTTACATTTTGTGTGTAAGAAAAGGTTTTTCTCCCGGCTTACAGCGTAGCTTCACTACGATATTTGTGGGAATAATTGCAGGGACTGAGTTCATAAAAGGGCTACAGCTAGTGATCACCTTAATTATACATTAATCCATTATTCATTCTTTTAATTAATGCTATGTCTGTTAAATGTCTGAAAGTATTTTTAAAAAAATGTTGATCACATTGATCCAGTTTTAGCCTGAGTTACTGGTTCCATTTATAATTGATTTGAACATTTTATTGTCAACTTTTACAGCTCTTCATGGCCTGGGACTTCGCTACCTTGCTTAGTTTCTATTCTCATACAATATGTGCCAAGTTGTAACCCAAGGGTCCTTTTAATACAGCTCCACTGGTTGTCCCCAAGTCTCGGTTGGTGACTGGACCGGGCCTTCGCTGCAAATGTCCCTAGATTCTGGAACAGCCTACTTGAGATGTAAATAAATGATAGAGATAAAATAAATGAATTTAAAAATGTAATCTGCAAAGTAACTTGTAACTGAAGTTATTCAATAAATCTAGTGGAGTAAAAGTACAATATCTGCCTCCAAAAAATTGTGGGGTGAAAAAATGCTCATGTCAAGTAGCAAATACCTCAAAACTGTACTTAAGTACAGTGACTGAGTAAAGGTACTGAGTTACATTTCATCACTGTGGACGTGTGTGTGTGTGTGTGTGTGTGTGTGTGTCTCTTCTACTCTCTTATTCCTCTCCAAGGCCTCCCCTTCTCTTTAGATGGCAATTTACAGCCACCCAGAAAATGAGTTCTTCTGGATGCCCACCGTCACTGCACTCTATCACACTCCTGCTAGTGATGTGTTACCAGGAACACTCCCACAATATTGCCCATAAAACTGCTCGCAGGCCTCATATTGATGCAGCGGCAGACCTGCTCCAGCCCTGTGAAGGACGTCGGGTGTCTGCGCCTTTAATTTAAACTCTCATGGACACTGCCTGTGGAAAATGGACCTTGTATCAATCAGGGCAGTGGACAAGGGCAGGACATTGCATTATCTACATTTTGTATGGCCAAGACAAACATCTCTTAACCCATATTTTATTACTTTGTTTGTTTGACTTAGACAATATGACAAAAGTGACAGTCGTATGATCACGTCTGAAAGGAAGGGAGACCTAAAGGAGAAATGTCAGGTCACCCACAAAGGTAACTCTAGATCAAGGGCCTCGCCTGTTGAATTTCTCCCAGATGTCACGTCACTGAACCCAGGGAGGGCAACTCTGGAGGTGAGGATACACTCGTGGAGATGGGGGCTGTGAACTGGAACAGGGTGCGGTAAGCATGTGTGTGTGTGTGTGTGTGTGTGTGTGTGTGTGTGTGTGTGTGTGTGTTTGTGTGTGTGTGTGTGTGTGTTAGAAGCAGTCTTCAGCCAGCTGGAGTGTGACTGGCTGACCTTGATAAGGTCAGCCGCAGGGGCCCCTATTGTCATACAGTCGTGGCCCCCTGCCAGCCCCACTGTCATCAGCACTGGCACACTGCTGCTCCGTGGTTTACACTCAGGCACAAACACACAGCGCACGCATGGGCACCCACTACACACGTACACGCAAAACGCTGAGGAAACACACAATCCTCGTAAGCTGGCACACGCTCAACAGTAAATGTGTTTGCTGGCAGACCAAAAAGCCAGTAAATCTGTTTGGCTCTGTGGATATTGTCTAAATGGCAGCTCCACTTCAGCAAATTCCCCAACTGAATCCTCTTTCTGTCAGTCTGTCCATAAAAGTCTGATAGTCTATCGTGTCCCTCCAGGAATTCATTGAGGGATTTTTGTGAGTACTGCCAAAATGTTTAATTTAGTTGTGTTTTTTCTTTTTTCTTTTTTTTATTATGAAGCACTGATGTGCAATCCGCAGTGTCTTTCAAGTCTGCAGCGAGGATGACTGGTGATATAAAAGGGAGAAAGAAAATTAAAGATTAGTTTGCAGTTTGATTTGACTATCCGAGGATTAAAACCATATGATGGTAATAATGTTTTCTTTTTTGAGATTTCATTTTTTAAAAACATGCTCTTGTTGATGTAGACTTGTGAGAACTGCTTTTGTCAAGTGTATTAACATCACAATATTTATGGTTGAATTTCTGATAGAGCTTTGAAATGTGGTGCCGCTGTGACTTTGCATGGGGGCAGAGTTACTGGAGTCCTCCCTTTTCCCTCCATGCTTCTCCAGTAACAGCTGCTAATTGCATTTTGACTGATTATCAGCATGAGGCTGTAAATCACCAGCCAAGAGAACTACAGGGAAAGAGAGTTAGAGGATGTTTCCAACAGACAGAGATGGAGAAAATGATGAAGAGCAAGAGCAGACAGAGGAGGGGGGGGGGAATGAAAATGAGGAAAAGGAAGAGGGAACACGGCTTTTCTCAGGCGTATTAAGATAGATCTTGTTCGTCCTGAGCCAATCAAACAACATTTATGCTTTGGGGAAACACAGCCAGTGACATGTACACAAACAGACCTGTGCACAATCCCCACAGACTGTTGCAATTGAGCCTCTTATTTGTACTAGCGCGGCTGGATAACTGCTCCTTATTAACGCCTTCATGTAACGTCACCGGGCAGAGGAGTTTTTTTTTTTTTTTATCTCAAAAAGTGTTTTGTGAATGTCTGTTTCACGCCCCATCCTCTGGGAATGGGTGTATCTGTTCAGCCTCTCGGACATTTTCCAAAGGGAAGAGGGACCAAGGCGGCCGAATGAGAGGATGGGAATTCATATTTCCGCTAATTCTCAGAAGGGCAAACACACACTCCCACCTGTTAATGCACAGGCCCTGTCAAGCAAGGTATTGAGGACATACACGCTATCTGTGTCCTCGATATAACCTCTTTCCAGTCATCATGAATGCTCTCTCTGACAGGGCGGCCTTTAAACATCCTTTCTCTCAAAATAAAAACCCAACCCATGATGTCAGTTGATAATACTCTCTCAGGCTCACTGGGTCAACATGCAGCCACAAAACACTAACGGATATTATTGTTAAGAGTTTTACGACTTCCGTGTCTGGGGTCGGACGCGTGGCAGCTGTAAAGGTCCAGGATCTGCAGTATCTCTGTTTTGTCCTGTTTTAAGTGGCTCTCTTTTACACACAGAGACGCTCAGGAGTGACTTACAGGAAGTTGACGCAGCCAGTGCCGGGCGGCGGGGCGATCCAGACGAAGCTGAAGCTGGAGGAGGGCTGGTGGCTGACATGGGAGGCGACCACGCTGCAAACAAACTGGGTTCCAGCAAACTGACGCTCTGGCATCACACCTGGAGGAGAAAAGAGAAGAGAATGAGTGAGAGGCCGAAGAGGACAGTTTACAGTGTGTTTTTGTGTTATCTTACCATTGGATCATTACAAAACATTTACCAAAGCTGCCTTAGTCCTTCAGATGTTTTCCCTGACTTGTAGGTAGCAGCTGGTTTTCATTCATTTTACTATGTTATCAAAGTCAAGTGATACCACGTGGAAATTTGCGTGTTGTAATTCAATCTTCTCTGTTCTTTGTAGCTGTAGCTGGGGCTCCATATCGACAAGGAGCTGATTGTTTCTTAATTTCAATGTGTAAATAACGTAATGCGTACAAAACTTTACAGGCCAGCGCAGACATGAAAGTTAATATTGCTGCTGAATTTTGTCTATAGCACGTTTAAGTACAAAGTACAAATACCTCAAGAGTGGTACATTCTGTCAGTGGCCAGTGGTGTGCGTTCGTAGGCCTCTTGATCATTATTGCCTTTATAAAGAGTCATAAAATCCACACTCAAAGACCAGCTATTACTAAAACATACTGTAGTTGTGGTGTGAAGCTTTTTTTTTAAAGTTACGGTGTCTTTTTGGTCACCACCTCCTCTCACCAGTTTCCACACAGCTTACTTAATTAATCCACGTTCTCGTAGAGTCACTGAAATAATGATGTTCACTGTGACAACTGTATCTCAAAAAAGTCTGCTCAGGTTAATTATACTCAGTAATGAAATGGGAACCAGATTAAAATAAAAAAAATGGTATTGTCCATTTGGAGCAAAGTCAAACAGAACGGCTGCAGTAATATTTTGGTAAGACAATGAAGCTAACTTCTTAACTTACTGCTGTTAACACACATCGGCATACATCTGAAGCAGATGCATATAGAGCACTGACATCTACAGAACCCTGTCTCTAAGTTTGCACATGCACACAGTGCACCTTATCCCCTCCTTCCCTATTTTCATTTGCTTTTTATTACTCCTCTCTGATCTCATGCCACACTACTGTTATTATTTCCATCCGCTGGCATCCCACCGTTTCCTTTTTCTTCTTCATTGCTTCCTGCCTCACATCCACTACTCAAACACCTTCTCTCCTTTCATCATTATTATTTTTTCTATCACGACCCTCTCCTTCTTTTCTCCGTCCCTGTGAGCTGACACTACCTAACGGTGCTCTTATTAATGAGGGCCCGTGTCCGGCTATGATTGCACCGATGGGATGACATCATGTCACACAATCTTTCCTTCACATCGCAGAGGGCAAGGGCAGGACGCCGCCTGACTCATCAATCACTGTGCAGACGTACTGAGGAGTTCAATAATTTACTGCAACCAAGCGGCTTTGTAGCGGAGAGATGCGCAATCGCAACTGGAGTATGGTGTGCGCTGGCAGGCTATCTTGGAGTTAATTCTACAACACTGAGTCAACGTAGCTTGGTCCAGTGCACACAGAGCGAACACATTCAGACGGTTTTAAAAAATGTATGTGATGTCCCATCTGTGTATGGAAGTGTGCGGCGGTCTGGTGGCGGCCCTCCGCTCTGCACAACCTGCAAAAAACAACCCGCTCCTCCATCATAACTCAGCTCACTGAAAACATAATCAGCAATGATTAATAATATCAGAGCTTTAATATCCCCTGAATCAATGTGCAAATCAATATGCAAAGATTGTGTGTGCATGTGTGTGCGTTTGTGTGTGGTGCAAAACTAATTATTTGCAGAGAAATAATTCCGCCCATTGCTGACAGTAATAAATTTGACCTCACAGATTGCGCCCATAAATACACGCAATGTCGACAGCTCCATAAATGTTTTTTCGGCCAGCTGTGTGTGCGTGCGTGAGTTCGTTTGTATCGTTGTGGGAAATTTATGTTGATGTGAGCATGCGCACGCGCGCGCGTGTGTGTGTGTGCGGCGTGGTACAAACAAACCTAGTTATCATTGCTGTCGGATGAAAGCTAAGAAAAAGCATGCTTGGTTTTTAATTGAGCACCGTGCATGTATTTGTTTAGCCTGTGGGGTCTGCGAAGGCTCTCCCTCCACCAAGGAGTTGGTGCATTTTCTCATCAAGTAAGAGAAACATCCAACTCCTTACTCAACTGGAGTTCAAACTGAATGATCATCAAAGCGGCGTGATTTAAGAGCTCTCGCATGACAACAGCATATTGTGTCATTATGTGCGAGTGCGAGCAGCGTGTGGCCCTCATGTGTCAGATTTATGAGATGTCGAGCGACGCAGACTTTTTCTTACATTGCAAAAGGAGCTGCTGATGTGTAAAAGCAGACTGAGATGTAATCACCCACTAATAGTACTGCTGTTCTCTAATCACCTCGGCTACAACCTTCTTCGCGTAATGGCCACGATTTACTCCTCAGCGAACACATACACTCGCGCAGGGATACACACATAAACACACATTACCGTTGAGGGTTATTGCGACTTGTTTTGTTGTTTTGCTGACCTCGTCAGCAGCCTTATCTTTACCGCCAACATACGGAGCATGCACTTACATACCCATGCATCTATCTCTCTTTTTAACCCCCTTTGACACAAAAGAGTGTCATTTTCCAGACCGATTTTTGTTGCTGTTACGTGCCACGCATTTACCGTCGCAAACCAAGGCAGTCTGGACAACAGTTTTGGCACTCCAATTTTCGTGGCAACAGAAGAGAGGGAAAAGTGCTGTGAATCTTTTCTCGCCACATTGCTGTGGCGCAATGTGAGAATCCCTGCAGATGTGCATAATACAAGCTTAGCTCTTGTGGTGGCAATGGGAACACTAGCTGGAAAGCTGCAAAGACAGACAGAGAGAAGTGTGGTGTTGGGGTTGAGCGGCAGACTGAGCAGAGGAGATAGCAGAAGGAGAAAGTAAATGGGCTGTGGCTGGTGGGGACAGACGGACAGAAATATTGAATCACTCATTCAAAGGAGTGTTCTCGTTTACAGTGCTGTCACTCATCATTGAGGGAAAAAAAAAAGAGGAGGATACTGTCAATAAGTGCCTTTTTTTCATTTGGAGTGATGACAAACTCTTGCAACACAACCTGAATTCCTTTACCAAAGGCTATGGTAACTCTTGCTTTAATAGGAAAATAAGCTAATATTGGATGAAGTGAAAACAAGCACAGAATTCCGCTTTTGAAAACAAAAATTTGAGCACGACATTGTGACAAAAACAAAGATGACAGCGGCAGGCAGAGAGATGCGCGGAGAGAGGGAGGAACTGTTGGTTTGGCTAAAGAAAAGCAGAGAGCAGTTAGAGCGGGGTGAAGATGAAAAGGCAGACTGATGCACTCCAGGACACAGCAGCGCTGGGACTCGACACCGCTCACAGAATTTCTATTCCCACTTGAAAAATACACTCAGGCGTAGAAATGCAAATAACGAAACTAGTGCCTTTCATGTCCGGGCGGAGAGAGAGAGCGAGAGGGAGAGGGAGAAAAATCACTATTATTCAATGAGATCCAAATCCCCAAACGCTCAATCCAGTAAAGCAACAAGCTGTAGTGAACCTGGACGGGGGAAAAAAAAAAGAAAGCTCTGATATTCCTGTTTATGTCTGTGGAGATGAGCAAAAAAATTAGAAAGACGGACTGTTATAGCGAAAATATATAATAAAGCCTCTCCTGTGTCCTCATATGTGGGGTCACACCCACCGCAAAGACTGTTAATTAATTTACTCTGCCCTCAGATGGCCTCTGAGGATCCATTTTACCTTATCTGGTACCTGCGTATGTGATGGATGTTAACTTTGCTTCAGTCTTTAAGGGGCTTTCATCATCTCCTCATTTCTAACTGTTGACCCCGGCCACCACAATTCTCCTCTTCTAACGGAAGAGCCTGATGCAGACGTGTTTATCGAAACCGACAGTTATTGAACTTGTCGGCATAATGAAAGAAACATTTAAAAGCGTTTCATGCTCCGTCAGCTGTGACTGTTTTTGTTCTCCGCTGGTTATCACAGCCACATGCAGCCCTCACGGACAACGACACAAGTTGTAGCTGCAGCATAAACGCCGCCGGTGCATGTCAGGCAAGAATCAGCAGAGGCCACGTTCTAATTAAATAAGCAGCCACGGGAGGGATCTTGGAGGACTGTTGCAGCCGCACAGCCACAGTCAAATGCACACATGCAAGTACGCGCGCATGCTAACTTGCTCGCGTGCACACACACACATGCGGCCCTTTCACATGCAGATTGGGCACTTACGAGCTGTCGGCAGTGATTAATGGCAAAGGAAGATGACCTGCTAACTCCCACGGTATGACTGGGCAGAGTGTGTTTCATAAATATAAACCCACACACACATACACACACACACACACACACGCACACACACACAAACGCCTATACACGCACCCTTGGGCATGCCCACACAAAAACTCGCTCAGATACATGGAAACACAGGAAATGGGTGTGTCGGGATTTTAAGGGTCATATGTTGGTTGTAGGAGTGTCACCCCGACATCAATCTTTGCTGGTAATTGTGGTGAATTTTTTTGAGCGCCCAACAAAAAGGAAGTGGGAAGTTGAGCGCCTCATATGTATTCATATTCAATCCGCCCATGTCTGCAATAACAAAGACTTATCCACATTTTTTTTTTCCCTTCCGTCTGGTTCTTTTTCAAATATGTAAACACATTCATTCACATCTGTCTGTGTCCTCTTAACATCTCTGTGTTTGGAGGCAGCATTTTTTATCTGTCTTTATATCTCACTTTGCAAAGCTAATGAGCTTTTTCCACAGCCAAGCTCAAAACAAGTCAAATAGATGGAGTGAGAATTCTCTCCGATGGAGCAGATGGGCAATCGGTGGCTCAGCCTGGCAGCGACTTCACACTGTAGGACCAGCAGGAGCCGGTCTAACTGGCACTAGAACTGATAGTTAGGCTTTGTGGCAGAGTGGCGAGAATTCGAGAGGCACCATTCAAATTGATGTGCACATTTACCGGAATCGTTTCGGACTTTATACACACCATTTGACATCTGGTCGGCACCAAATAGCTGCCGGATTTTGTGCTCATTTCACAAGTGTCCTTCAGCAGTGTCTGGCATGTGGAACGACAGAAAGCTATTAGCTTGAGTGATGTGTCTGTGTTTGATTTGACTGTATCCACTCCTGATAAACGGTTGTTGAGATGATATCAAGATGTTTTTCCTGCTATATTTCTGACTGACAGGAAGACAGTGGTAAAAATGCACTCGAGTCAGAAAGGTGAGAGGAATCTGGATGCTTGCTGTTTCTCTTCTTTAACTCTCTCTCCACTAGAGCAATTGGTTTCAATAAATTCATGGATACCTTTTACACACACACACACACACACACACCATTCACAATGGTAACAGGCACTGTCCTCACCCTTTACGCCTGCACATTCACGTATAACAGCGACCAGAGACAGAATATTAAAATGCATGTGTATGTGCGCCGGTTTGCTCGGGGCGTTAATGAAAGCGCTATGAAGTAGCGTAATGTGCTGTAAGCAGATTAGCTTATTTGATTTTTGTCTAAAGAATTCATTTTTGTCCCCGCTCACTACATGCTTTATGATTAAACACAGAAACGTGGGTCTCATTTAAAAAGCACAGATTAATGTTTACGACGCACATCTTTTGTCCTCCAGGCCTGTGTGTGTGTGTGTGTGCATATTCAGACTGATAACAAGCGGTGATCATTCTCCCACTTGATCAAACTTAGAAATTCAATGTATACCACCCCAGATCATTTGGAGAGTGGGCCCATTAAAGGTCCATATTTCATGTGGTAATTCTTAAAAAACTGTCATAAGCCTATTGGAGCATTAACATGTGTTATTAAAAGCCAGTGAATGTATGGGAATCTGTCAAAAGCCAGAATAATGCCTCTGTCAACATGTTTGAAGAGAAGGCCACACAATGGCGACATAAATGATACATCACAACGGTACTGACAGCCCGAGCAGGGACCCCATAGGCTTTGTGCTGCTGAATGATCCATTGCAATGCGCGTCGGTGTGTGTTTGTGTGCGCCCGTTGCGTCGCATTCACCCGTTACTCCAAACGCCATCCTCAGCTGGTCAGCCGGACCACTGCAGGGTCGGCGCATGACGACCCGGCTCTTATCTGCCATTGGCTGAAGCGGGCATCCATCTCAGCATCTGCCAATCACACTACCATGGAGACGGGTTGGCAGCGCTGAGGTAATGGCAGGGGTCCGGCACAGCCTTGCCAGGAGGAAGCTGTGTGTTAATATGGGTGGTGAAAGATGCCAGTGGCCAGGGGGAGAGGGGGTAAGAGACTCTGTGGGAAAATGTGAGGAGGGGGGGGTGTTTGCCACATGAATGAAAGAGAGTTTAACTGGCAGGAAAAGGACACCTGGAGGTCTGCGGAGCTGTATGTGTGTGTGTAGGTGAGCATGCATGAGACTGTGCATGTGTATATGTTTACATTATTATGTTTTTCCACATGCGCACAGTCATTCGGTTCGAACGTTCTGTGAAAGAACCCACTTGTGTGTGTAGATAAAATGTATGTTTTCACGGACGGGCTCTGAGCACCAAACCAATTTTTAGCCCATATGCATGCATTCACGGAACAATTGCTCTTTCATTTAGGCCTCCATTGTATCTCACAGCATCCATCATCCATAAACTCCTGAAGGCAAGGCCACACACACCCACACAACACACACAAACATACACAGCGAGGGCTTATTGTGGGAGCTGCCAGTATGGCTCTAACCAGCTGAAAGTACACAACCGCATATGGTCAGGCATGAACAATTATTTACTACAAATTCTCTACTAATTAAATAAGCCCGTATTCTTCTGTAATACGCCGCACATATACAAAATATGAAGAAAATAAACATTTAGCATGTTGCTTGAGGCCAGGCACTGCTCCCATCCAGTGATTAGGAGCTACAAGCCACACAAGCATGAATGATAAATGGAATACAGGAACACCACGGGAGCATTAATATACCCCCCTGAACTAATGTGTCATAATTGAAATGAATGTTGTTCTGAATCAAACAAGTGTTGTGTGTTTCGGAGCCCCACCCTGCATGATAGATGAGACTTCTACATCTCCGCACAGCCCTGCAATCCATCTAAAAAGGCACACACTCACACAATCGCAAACACACACTTAGTGGCACACTTACTTAGCCAGTATGCATGTTGCTTATATGGCTGAACATATTGTAGCAGCTAAATGTTCCAAATTTGTGTCTCATTTTCATTGTTTTGGCCATCATTTTCTATCAGAAATGGTGCGATTTTATCCAATGAAGTAACCGATGGGAACAATAACAACATTGCTATGGCGACAAGAAACAGTTGAGAATCAGCCGGTCACACGTGTTGAGAACAAGCCAACAGTGTTTAAGCCAGTTTATTCGGAGGTAAAACCAAAAATGAGCACACCCCAAAAAAATACTTCACTGCACAGGAAAACTAAGTCTCCAGGCTGTGATAGATGTTTACAACTGATGATTTGGGTAATAATTTGACCATTCCACTTTCATTTTCTCCTAAAAAATGAGTCTAAAACCTCTTTGATCGACAGGCTTTTCATCCTTTTAGTGACATTGCCACGTTTTCAGAGCCTTGCCGAGCACAATGTTATTATTACTGAGTGGAGAGATGGCCAAAGCCTTGAAAATGAGTTCTGTATTGACAGGGAATTTCCCCTTCCCGGTCTTCCTGTTTTTGATGGACTCAAGCTGCAATACAGGGGCCTGTTTAAATCTGGGTTCGGTCCCAGGCTCAAGATGTGTGTGCATTATGTAAACCATAAGGGTGAAATGTTGCTGAAAGGCCTGTTTGGAGTGACATAGCCCAGTCTTGCTGAGTGCTAGTGTGAGGCCTGTGGAGGAGCACCCAGTGGAGGACAGCCAGCTCCGTGCCCCAGGAGAGGCTTACCACACTGGGTGGCAAAGTCACTAAACTCCCCTTCCCCCGCCCCTCTAGTCCTTGAGCACCCATTTCTTCTTCCACCCTTCCATCCCGTCCATCCATCCATACGTCCATCCATCAGTGAAGCCCATGAGCGGCAGCCTTCTGTGGGTGTGTGTCATTGTAGCTTTGGCAGGCACACACCACAGCTTCAGCGGCAGGCGCCAGGGCTAATTTGATTTTTAATTCAACACGACTCCTCGGCTAATAGTTTGAGCTGGGGATTAATTAATCTGATTTGACTTGTGCTAATTTCTTACACCCACGTCCCTTCTCCCCACCCGTCAAATGTAGCAAACAAACAAACTGGTGAGGCCGCAGTGGTCTCGCAGGCTCTGTCCTGACACACATGTTGAGTATGAGGGATAGGGACCTGGGGCGACAGGTGAGGAGCCAATGGAACGCCTAGGGAAAGCAAGGCATGGTGCCTGTGCTGCATTTGCATGTGTGTGCCTACAGTATGTGTGTGTACCTAAATATGTCTATGGCGGGCGGAGGCTGGAGCTGAGCCTGGTCTGACAGAGGAGTGCTGGGAGGCAGTGAACTAATCACGGCAACAGCCCGGCTCTTGTAAGGAGGGCGAAACACAGAGAAGGTCACCAACTATTTTTGCTGCCAAAATATGGGTCAGATTGAATCTGGGTGAGTTGCTCACACATAACACACATGCTCTCACACATAACATAACTAACATAAAAAAAGGGCCAGGCAACGGAGCATTCCCGTTCTTCTCCAAAGCTTTTAGAGGGAGGAGAGCCAGATCCAGTCAGAGCCCTAAAGGGAGAGACCAGGAGAACCACTAAGCTTCCTCTTCTCACAGACTCACACGGAGCACTTCCACTTCTTCTAATACTCTCTGCAAGGGAACTTTAAAAATGAATAGACCTCAGAGTGCAGCCCGGATGGCATGCACTTTGTGGAGAAGACTTTGTGAAATCACTTTATCTCTCAGTTTGCACACCAAACCCACAGATGCCCACACACTTGCAAGGTGCATATGGAGGTATAGAGGATAAGTTTTACATCACAGCACAACAAAGATGCGTTTCAAAGTCAGCCTTCCGCTTTGCTGAAATGATGCAAACCCACTAGTGTTCACAGAAATGTGTCAAACTGAGCAGTCTTTGAGTCAAAGCTCTCTCTGTCTTTCTTCTATCTTTATTTCTCTCCCATTCTCTCTGGCATGTAACCAACCTCTCTGCATGGCAGAAAATAACATTGCTCCGCTCAAGAGAGACCACACATGGGAAAAACAGCCTACGCCTGCTGCTCTCTCCTGCAGGATACAAAAAATAAAAATAACAAAAAAACGGCCAGCATCTAACGCACCGCTTTGAAATCTCTATCACAGTCGGTCCAGCTCCTGCTCTCCCCTATTTCTGCTTTCCCAGTCACCCTGGACCTTTTTTACCATACATTTGGATGCAAAAAATACAGCGGGGGAGGGAAAAAGCACTCAAATTCTCAGCATGTGCACACAAATACATGTGTGCTCTCTGAAAAAAAATCCGCAGCTTTACTCACATATGCATGAACATAAGACATGCTGTAAACCGCGTACACGTAGAGAAGCGAGCACACCTAGTGAAGCCGTGGGAGTTCAAAGAAGGGACTATGTTTTCCAGGAGAGCCAGTGTACACTAAGTGAACCAGCAAATTTCCAGCTGCAGTGCTCCGGCAGTTCTACTGTACCATCACACCTGAGAGGCCACCAGACTTATGCTGCTGGGGTGTATGGCCAGCACTAATGGACTAGTCCAGAGTCTGCTGTGGCTGAACCTTACATTAATAATGGATTATGTTATATGCTGTTTGAATTCTTTGAAGGTAGGTTTGCTCTGTCCTTCTAAGGAGGCTTTGCTCATAGAAAGCAACTACGGCGACATGGCTTGTGATGCATAATCACCCGAGCATTCCTCTGGACTCCGAGAGCACCCAAATGTTTAGCCACCTGTTAGCAGCTTCCATGCATAGTGAGATCGGTGGGGGGGGGACCCGCTGGGCAGAACAGAGGCTCATTCTGGGCACGGAGGGTTGGGAAAGTCCTGTGCCAGCAAAGCAGGCAGATTTACAGCGAGCCGACCCGGCCGATCTCGAGTCTGATCTAACTCTTTGCCGCAGAGAACACAAATCACCTCCCATACATAACCCTGCCCCTGACAACTCATTTCATCTTCCGCACTAATGAATTCATCATCAGGAGGGATCTGCCTTTGGGTGCCTTAGCCCTGAGCAGAGAAGGAGTAATGGCTCAGATAAGTCATCATCGTCGTTATCATCAGCAACACCAGCGCCACCTCGCCTCATAGTTCGGGAGCAACAGTTTGGGACTGTGCGGCGTCCTTGACGGAGTTGGAACAGGGGGAACTTCGGCGGTGTTCAAGGTTGCGATGAGGAGGGATGCCGGAGCAAATGTGTCACAGATGCACATCCTGAGTGTGAGAATCAGCATGAGTGTGCGTATGTCAATGGAATTTGAATGTGTTGTGGTATGAGTGGATGAATCACAGAGTGGAAGAGCTCTTATGGTAGCAAGCAAGATAGTGTGTGTGTGTGTGTGTGTGTGTGTGTGTGTGTGTGTGTGTGTTTGTGTGCGTGCATGTGTGTGTGTGTTTGTGTGCGTGCATGTGTGTGTGTGTGTGTGTGTATGTGTGTATGTGTGTGTGTGTGTGTGTGAAGGAGTCTAAGCGGCGCAGTCAGGGAGCTGTCAGCAGAGAGCCAGGGAGCAGGCTGATCACAGGGCTGCAGTGCGTTTGAAGTCTCCCAGGGACTGACAGCTTCTCTCCCCATGGGAACCCCCTTCCCCTCGCCCCTTCTCTCCTCCCTGCACCACCCCTTTCTCTATATCATTCCTCTTTATCCTCCATCTCTCCCTACCCTACACGGTACCTCCATCCCTGTTTTTTCTCCTCATCCCATTGGCAGAAGGGGGTATGCAGAAGCACACTCGCTCTCCCCTGGGACTGTTAGCACTTCCCAAACAAGGCCCTTTGTTCGGCGGGAAACACACCTGCGAGTGTGTCTCTGTAAATACTGACATGATGAGCTGCCATCTCTCATAGTCTGACATTCTGGCTGACATTCAATCTGGCTTGGTGGCGAGAGGGCACAGACAGCCGACCTTCAGCCTCGAGATGGATGAGCGTGTAGACGTCAGGATTCGAATGCGTAATTGTGCATAATGAGAAGCATGGACCATTCATTATTGTGTAACTCTATATGTTTTTATTTCCGCATTAAAATTAGTCTGTAGGCATGATCACACTTTTGGCTGCACCCCCCACCCCCCCACCCCCGGCCCGTCCTCCGCAGGTCAAGGTGCAGCAGGATTTCATCTCTGATCGTGCCGTGCGTTAGCATGAGCCCATCCGTCATGGGGACAGAGTGTCGGCTGGATGTCCCTGTCACTAAGCTGTCCATTTTGTCAGATGGCCAGATTCATCATATTGAGATGGGGACTGATCCTTTGCGAGCAGAAGCCAACCGCCCCGCAAATACATACAAATATGCAAATTAACGACAAAATAAACATCACCCTGCAAACGAGCCATCCATCAATGACCGGTTTCTCAGCAGCTCAGCATTGGCACGGCAACACCAATCAGCCACTCCGTCAGGGGGAGTGATGGAACGCCATCCTCTCATCTTCATCCGCCCCCCACTCCTTACATCAGTCACATACTGTCTTCCTTTCATTGGTCCCTCTTTGCCATTTTTCATGCACACTTTCTCCAATTTTCTCCTCTTGCACTCATTCCCTTAATCTCGAGCACTTTGTCAGCCCCATGTTGGCATTTTCGCCCATCCATTTCCCTCTCCTGTCTGCTTTCAAAGCTCTCTCCTCCATTTCAAGTGCCTTTTGTTCGTCATTGTAATTATAAATCTGGAGACGCTTAGGATGAATACTTGTTCTGTCTTTGTGTTTGAGTGGGTAATGATGTGATGGGAAAATTTCTGCCATTAGGGGAGCAATGCAAATCAGACCACATGTGACATTTTATTTCCATCCAGGCCCCGGCCTGTAGGGTCCAATAAGTCACCTCATCACTGCTGTGCGACACTGTTGCCTATGTAAACCCAGATGAAATAAATAGGAAGGTACATAAGTTATTGTTTTCGTCGTTTAATCTACGTCGTCGCCAAACTTGAAAGCTGTGTGAGTTCTTTTCAGAGAGCCAAGAGGCTGGAATGGAAAGAAAGAGCTCTTAATGGAATAAAAGTCAAAGGAGGGAAAAACACGGAGCTGTTGGAATTCTCCAGCAGCTGAGTCAGTCCAGACTCATGTTGCTTTTCTGGCAGTGTGTGTAGACATCCCCTCCGTGCATGTTGCACACACACACACACACACACACACACACACACACACACACACACACACACACACACACACACACACACACACAAACACACACACACACACACACACACACACACACACACACACAGCATCTGAAAGTTTTACTGTAAAACGTGCTGCAAAGGTCTCTGATGTGCAATTAGGTTGTCAAACTATACTATGCAATAAAACGAAATGAATCACTTTACACACTACCTCGTCCATTAACTGGATATCGTGACTAAATGAATCCCTCACTGACACCTTGAGTTTTTTCTGCCAGCCCTGCGTACCTCGAAATAGAAACATAGCTGCAGCTGTGCCTCGGCCAGACTAGTTTATCAGGCCCCTGATGGGCACATTTAAAGAAACCACAGTCGATTCACACTCCTCTATCAACATTGTTTTTAGCTCGAGTTTGTATGATTTTGCACCAGCCATAGCAAAGCAATTACAGCATCATAAAGGTTTGTGGTTAACCACCAGGCGGCTAGTGGGGGGGATCTCCTGCCTTGAGGCGGTGGAGGAATGAGCCGCAGCTCAGCCCAGAAGCAGAAAATAAGGCATTCCTCAGACTGCCCCGGGTACGACTCCAATTGCTCCATCGCATTTGAGCTAATTTGACAATAAGGGGGTGTAAAGTTCTGACGACGCAGTAAAAAAAAAGTCAAGTCTCCCAAAGCTTCGCATTTTTTTTACAAATGTAGCGTGAAGTGTATTGTTATTCAGAGGGAGTGGAAGCTCGTAAAACGTCCTTGTCTCCGTCTCCACGTCCCGGTGTCCGTGTGTGTACAGTAATCCACGTGGTAAGAGAAAAACACAAAAGACTGAGGAGGACGACTGGTGATAGAGCGCTCGTATTTGCATGCAGTGTGGTCATGCATATATACATGCAGTGGTTTTATGAGCTCTCCGTAAAAAGCAGCGGAGGGTGACATGGGCGGGGAATTCTCTCCGTCGAGGCCATCCTGTCTACTCGCTGCAACAGCTCCGACCACACAAACCACGAGACATCCCCACACAGACAACACAAACCTTTCCGTCTCCACAGATCACCGCTTTTGTCTATTTATTCCGGCTATCTCTGTCTTGTTTTTTGCGTACTTTCTCTCCACTGACTCCTAAAAAGATCTACCACTGTAATAGTCTTCCCTCCCTTCTTACTGAGCATGATCTTATGATTTCAAATCTCAAACACATTCAGCGATCTTAATTTACTGCTGATCTTCACCCCCCATGTGTGCCACCCTGTGGTGGCGGTTCATTGAGGTTTCATTCTCCCCATGCTGAGGTTCACGTTGGTTCTAGCACTGATACATCTGTCAGCCACATGTTCCCCCCAGCCAGCCGCGACGCTAACAGCTGTACACAGCTGGAGTGTGTATGCGCTTTTGAGTGAGAGTGGGTGGTTATTTCTTTATTGAATTCTACGTGTGTGTGTGTGTGTGTGTGTGTGTGTGTGTGTGTGTGTGTGTGTGTACATGTTGCTGTCCATGTGTCGCTGTGTCCCCTACATGCCTCCGATGGGATTAGAGCCCCACCCTGTCTTAGACGCTCTACACTCAACACCAGGCTTGTAAAACTCCCTTGTGGAGTTATGTGACCCTTTCGTTCTCACAGATCCCTTTATATCTGTCACAACAACAATGAGCATCAAGTGCTGTCTCGTTCCGTTATTGTTCCACTGCATTATCTTCAAAGCATTTCGCTCGAACGCTGGCTCTCTTATGCACCGTGATGTCACCGGGTTTTTGTGAGCTCATTGAGGAAGCTCTCCTACTCTCTCTGGGACCATCTCTTTTCAGCCCTCCCAAGGCTGAAGAGCTGTCGCTCCACATATGTGACACCCTGTCTGTAGACCAGCCAGGCTGCTGCCAGTTAGGGTATGGAGGGTGTCTCGCAAAATTCCCGTTTACAAAATAATTGTGCAGACAAATGAAGTAAAGGAAAAATGTGCATGTAGACAGCGGTGCCACCATGGGAACCAAAAAGAGGGCTATGGTCGCACTAATAAATCAAGCTTCTATTCCGCCTTTATGAAGGCTCCATTGAGTCCAGAAGTCTACACTGAGAGGATGCAGGAGAGTCAGTGGAGCGGAGATCTCCTCTGCTGAAGACAGATCCAGTGACTGGCGCTGTGAAACCTATATGGCATCACTGCTTTGCAGATTACACATATTATAACGGAAAGCTTTACAGACTTATTCAAACACACACCGTGCAGAAACTCAAAGTCTTACAAGCTGCTGCCTATCAGTCTGTGCAGCCCTTTTCTTAAAAGTTTTCAAATTAATGAGAGTGAAGCAAAGGTGACGCAATCCTTGCTTGGATGCCTCCCCAGTAAACAGTGCTGCCAAGAGCGAAGAGCTGCCCTGGCCGGGGTGAAGTCAGCGTCTGAAGAACAGTGGAGTTAGTCAGGATAAGTGAGCCCGCTGGGCAGCAGTTCTGGGCCAGTAGCCCTGTTCTCTAAGGAGTTCTTTATGGCCAGTCCATCACCCCGAGAGAGCCCCCACCCCTGCACACAGGGGCTCCATCCGCACACACTTCATCTGAGTCTAAAAATCCTCATTGTGTGTCCAGAAATGGGTCACACTTAACTTTATTTTCAGTTGCCTCTTTACTGTGTAATTAGACTGCACATGTCAAAACAACTGTTTGTCTTCGTATTTTGCAGTATTTGGAATAAAAACAAAGCACATTGTAAATTCAGAGACACGAGGAACACACAGATATACATGTTGACAACAACAAAATAATTCTGATAACAACTTAGGACAGAAGAGTTGCCAGTTTTTACAGCAAACCAACAACAAAATTATATAGTGCCCATTTCCTTAAATGTTTTCCAAAACCCTTAAACACTTCTTTCTGTAATGATCAATATGACTTTGTATTTTAGTGAACCAATTGCGATTCATCCAGACGGCTGCACCTTTTTCTCTCAACTCAACATTCATCCAGCTATCCTGATAACCATTATTCTTTTTTTCATAGTTGAAGTTTGGTTTTGTCTCTCTGAGGCCTCATTTGTTTTCCGCTTCGTTCCTCAATATCCTTTCCTCATCTCATATTCAGTTTTCTGTTTTTCTTCTTCCGAGCATCAATGAAAACGCATCTGGCCGAACCCAATGGTCACATCATTCATCACAGGCCTGTCACAGCCGGAGTTGGGAAGTGGTCTAATGCTCTTTCTGGGAACGGATGCGGATCACTGAGCTGGGTCGTGCTCACCGTGATACTCCATAGTTCCAGAACTGGGACACAATCTAAAGTATCTGACAGTCTGTTTGTGTTAAAAGGCCAAGCTAAGTTGAGCATTTGATGAGAGGCTTGTGTTGGCATGAGGAGCACAGCTGAGGAAGCCTCTCCAAACAGATTACAGCGGTATCTTAGGAGAACTTACCAAAGCCGAAGGCGGCAGGAGCAGGGATTGGCGCCGACTGGACTGGTGTGGAGGTGTAGAGGCCCGTCACCAGCAGACCATCAAAGGATACGCTGGTGGAGATGGTTACTGAAGAGACAGAAGAAGGAAGATGCTGAATGTTACAGCAGTTCTACAATCAGCTGGTCTTTATGTCACAAAAGCACCAAAGCGAAACAGGAAATATGATATTTAAGTACATTCTTCTCTCATGTTTTAGCGGCCCTTTATTGTTAACTCACTGGAAGATAAACTGTAAAATTGCCACTGATAAGGTGTCAAAGATCACAAGAACTAGGTTGTGCTCACACTACGAAGCTACACCGATAATTAGCCTGGGTGATGTACACGCGTGTGGACAGGAAGTCTGGAAGCGTATACACACAACAGCTCTCCAACATGCTGCTAATGAGCACCGTGCTCAGGTGTTAACAAATGTTAATGTAAAGTGACCATTAGCTGTGAGGCAGATGAGACCGAATGCCCTGCAGGAGGTGAGAAGGGCACACAGATGTGCAAGCAGGTGTTATATATTTTATTTATATAGATTTGTTTCTCTCTTTTTTCTATTCACCCCTTGTGCCAACAAAGCAGGTATTGTGATTTAAATCAGTGTAATAATAGGGTGCTTAGGGCAAATATGTTAAATATGGCACCTGTGTTTATGTCTATGACAGTGAAGAAGACAAAACAAAGCTTATAATAAACTACTTATTGAGCAATAGATAAATACATATGGATGTACAGATACGGATATACAGAGAGACACAAAGGAGCCTGCCAAATGGCAGTTCGAGTCACTTTTAAAGTAGTCGAACAAAAGAACAACACGGTAACATCACCTCACACCAAACAGCTTGGAAGTGTAATCCTGAACAAATCACCATGCTTTAATCAAAGCCTGTCGTTGTTGACAACCATATTAGAAGAGAGTGATGAGCTAATTGGCCTTAACCCTGATAGCCTAGCTAAGCCTCTATTCATTGCAGGTCACCACAAACAGTGGGGCAGAGCAGAAAACTGCCAGAGGTCTGTTATCCAGCTGTACAGATCTACAGCTTAGTGTATCCAGCAGCAAGTTAACTATCGATCCACTCGGTAAACAAAGGCCCTGAGTGACGGGACCACAGAGCCGGCTACATCACCGGAGGAAAAGAGCTCAGCCACTGGACTGCTTCCAGCCAGACAGATCAGAGCACAGGGGAAAAGTCTGCGGAAAGGAGCCGACACAACCAAAATATACACTTTCACACACTGAGGAATGAAGCCCTTTACAATTGGGAAAAGATGGAGGCATTGTTATTTCCTGACCCTGGAATCCCCCCTGCTTTCGAGGGGAAACGCGAATAGGAAAAGAAGAAGACACCCGCGGCGTTGGGCGTAGAAAGAATAGAAACATGTCAGTTTGGTCTCGGGGCCGTTTATTCTTCTGGGCTTGGTGTGTTTTCGATGTGGGAAATCTGGGCAGACTCTTGTGTGGCCCAGTCTCCTTGCCTGTCTGTCTGTCTGTGTGTCTGTCTGTCTGGGTGACTGCATTAACACGTCCTCACACCAGGCGCCCAGCAATAGTGTGTGTATTTGTGTGTGTGTGTCTGAATGTGTGTGTTCTGCATGTGTATATGTATGCTGGATGTGCTAAACCCTGTCTGAAGAGCACAGTTCAGCCCATCTCTCCCCTCCATGTCACAGCCTCAATAATTCATCCTACAACTCACTTTTATTGTATCCAGACATTTCCTCCTCTCTTCTACTGTTGCAGGTTTTTACACACAGATAAAGATACAGCATAGCACCAATGCTGTATTTAAGATGCAGGGCCGAAGTTTCTAAATCTCACACGCAAATCTAAAAGTGTCCATACATGCATGTGGTTGATACTTGCTGCAACTATGTTGTCTACGTCAATTGTTTTAATCGTCCGCTGAAAACTTGCAAACGTCCAAAACAATTACAGAAAGTCATTTTCCAAACACGAGAGGATTCACATTTCCATTACAACTCGGCTACCCACTTCAAGGTGTGATCAGTTAATATAATGTGCTGGTCTTGAGTCAATGACGTTTAAAAAGCTGCACGTCTCCCGCGCTGTTTACGACTGCACTGCGCAACGGCTGTCGGTAGCCACCTGCTTGTCATCATGCAATTTCAGGCTGTTTCGGGTTTTTTTGGCATCTACCGCTTATTTCTTGAAAAACAGAGACGGGATGAAAAAGTGGATCTGAAAGAGGAAGAGGAAGCCATCGATCATCCCTGACTGAGCTGCAACAACTAGTCATAGTCAAAAGGAAATCGATCGCCAGCTATTTTGATAACTGATTAATCGCTTCTGTTGTTTATCAAAGCAACGGCGTCACACATTCGTTGGATCCAGCTCCTACAAATGTGAGGACTTGCTGCTTTTCTTTGTCATTTATGATAGTAAATGACTGCCAGTTGGGAAAAAAGGGGATCTGGCTCACTTTAGACTCCGGGAAATTGTGATGGACGTATATTCTCGACATTTTTAGGGACTCATTGATTAATTGTGAGAAAGAAAAATTAAATTAACTGCTGGTTGCACCCTAATGCCATGGTGAGCTTTGACCTGACTCCAAAGATAGATCATTACTGGGACAACTCGCCACGGTTCGACTCAGAGCTGCCAATAGTGCCAATGGAGAAGCACTAATGGCGACATGCATCAAACACAGTACATGCTCGGCACACTAGCATTTGTCAAAGAAAGGTTTGCTCTTCATGGCGTCATCCGAACTGCCCACCAAACATAAGTTCTAAATATTTCTCTGTTGTATGAACGGCTCCAATAACACTGCGCGAGCCACAAGTAATATCTCTGTATTCCTTCTTCTTGTCAGCTGTGTGAGCGCTGCCAAAAATTATATCAGCATGTACAGCGTGTACAAGAAGCCGTATTGTGAGAAAGGCAGATATTTTGCTTGGCAACAGAAGAATTATCATATTCAATCCATGTTGCTCGGCGCACCTCTAACACCGCAGTATCAACAGAACGCAGGGAAAAGGGGCCTCCTCATTCAAAGCCAGCAATTATCATGTCCACGCTGAGCATACGTGTGCTCTTCTTTTATGCTATTTTTTGCTCCCCAAGAATGCATTACCTATTCAACAAATGCATTCCGGATTGTGGTGAGACAGGTTATGAGTGTTTACATTACGTTGTATTGATCCAAGGCCGTGGCGTGATGCAGTATTTAATGGAGTAATGGACCGGGTGAAAAGCACTGACCGGGCTTCATCAGCCACACAATATGCTCATTTCTGCTTTTCCACTGACCTGCATCACCAAGGCTACACATACTCCATTACTCTCCACAGACACTTGCACATGGGCTACACACACACACACACACACACATACACACACACACACACACACACACACAAAGAAAAGATTTTTTCTGCCTCCGCCATGCTATTTCTTTCTTTATCCACATTTCTTCCAGCCTCTCTCCCTCAGCCTCGCTCCTATTTGAGGAATCATGGTAAAAAAATTTTTTTAAAAAAAGCTCTCTCCTGCACTTTCCCCATCTACTCCCTTCTCATGCATTTTCTGCTCCCTCGCAGCAGTGTGCCTGCTCTCCGTTTGATGTGGAGGTTGGGGTAGGAGCGGGGGGGGAGAAGGAGCGGAGGGGAGGGGAGAGGAGGCAAAGCTGGGGGCGCAAGGTTACAATCGAAAAACAAGAGCAGGGGGCGAAGAGGGATGGAGAGGATGGGTAGTGGCCCACAGAGAGCAGCGCTACCTGATCAATACAAATGCAAGATCTAAATTATTTAGACGGGGCCTCAAACACTCGACTCTCACTCGCCCGTGGAACGCTACAGACGGATGAGCCAATCAGATGGGATGAGATGAGATGAGATCCAATCACCTGTGGGGGTACTTTACACACACACACACACACACACACACACTCTCTCTCTGTCTCTTTCTCTCACACACACTCACACACACACACACACACACAGATCTAAAGGAGGAGGCTGGTGGCCTTTGATGGTAGCCTTTAAAATTCTTGTCCATACTTCATTTCTGAGTACTGTTCACTTGGCCGAGGGGGATGAGAAGCCATGAGGCGGGAATGGGGCTGAACTTTATTAGCACTCTCGTCTAACACATAAGGCGGTTCTGTTTGTGCGTGAGGATGTGTGTGTGCGCACATTTGTGCTCTTGTGTGTGTTTTGGTAACGTGTGAAGAAAGCAGGTGTTTGGCTGGCACAGTTTATCCAAACATCTGTACTGGATTTTAGGTAGGGATGCACAATAGTATTGGCACTTTGTCAGTACTTGCGGCTGAGGCTTTTAATAAAAGGACAGCCTAACATGAACGTATCTGCCGATATTACATGCCAATACGACGGCGCTTTGCTGATGCGCACCAGCTCGAACCGCTGACTTGGGTAGTTCCCTTACTCTGCCCAGTGAGTGTGTTCATTTTGAAAATTATTTGCCAGTGGACCATCACAATAAGAATATGCATAATAATAAGTTAATTTCACCGCAGGAGAGGCTTGATGCCCTTTTGCAGTTAGGTTTCAATAATATGTCCGTATATCAGCCAAAATGAGTTAGGAGACACTGGCATATCGGATATTGGCAAAAATCTAATTTTATGCAACCCTAATTTTTGGCTCCTCCTACCGAGAGACTTAAAAGAGACTAAAGGCTTCACTGTGAAACATGTACTGTAGGGTAGAAACAGATTTTCGATTAAGGACATACATAAAGCTGCATTAAAGGCCATTTTAAATCACAGGAGACATTTTAATACAAGTCGTGCATACCGACTTGTGAGTAAGCACACAAATATAAAGTTTAGCGCTAAGAGAAAAGTACTGTGTCAGTTCTGAAAGCCTGGTTATTATTTGGGGTTGGGTTTGGTGTTGGCAGAGTAACACGTGGATGTTACAGCCCTTCTCTCATTCCAGCAGTCATGTGCCCCTTTGGCTCATGACCTACAGGCGCCCTTTGCTCCCGATCCCTCCCTCCCACTTTAACTCCACACCGGGACCTCCACGCGGTCACGAAGTCTGGAGCTGGCAGTTGCGAGTGCACCTGACACAGGTCTCACAAAACACTCATTACACTGTATGCATAGCACTCGCATCAATATGCACACGCTCATACTTTATACTTGAACACACCACAGAGCACATCCCTTGGCTCGAAGCCAGCATGTAATATTGATGATGCGATGTGGTATGCCTCATTACAGACACACACAACCGTGCTCCTACTCAACTATTGATGGGCCCAGGGCTTTCTTCACCTCTCTGGATCCACCAGGAGTAATGTTAAAACACAAAGTACCAGCACACACACAGACACAAATTCGCAAGCAAAATACTGGCTTTGCTGACACGTCCCCTCAGAGCTCATACGCCCAGCGACGACTAATCTGCAATGGAAAATTAATCTCTGCAAAACTCCATTCAGCAAAAATAAGATCACAAATAATTGCTGGTAAATCTAAAAGCCCTTTTTCCATCTAAGTTCATCCATGTGCAGAGCATTATTGTACTTGTTTCATCTCGCCAATTCTTGGTTTAAAATTGTTTGATTAATTCATCAGCTAGGATTTTGCCTTGCAATCAGAAAGCCCAGGAGTGCATTAACTCCTGTGGTTACCTGGCTGCATCATATTAATTTTAATGCTTCAGAAACATTCTTAAACGTGGTGCAAACAAGGTACTGGAAGAGGACAGTGAACAGATGTTTAAAATTTGATGAGATACTAGAGTACGATTTTACACCAGTCCCAAAGCAGTGTGTGGTTGCCTTTGGAAACGAATGCATCTGAGGCAGACAGAGAATCAATTTTTCTGGTTGTTTCCTTATTTATAGTACAAGCAGTGAGGGGGCAGCCATGATTGATATATGGTTTTTGGTCGATTCCTTGAACAAGATGCAGGTCTGTTAAGTAGTGGAAAACCAAGACCAAAGTGTGGCCCGCTGTATGCTGGGTCAGCAATCAAAGGGACATGAAAAATCGGGCACAGTGGCATCCTTAAAGCAATAGTAACGTCTCCTTTAGGTGAAGAAAAAGCAAGGAAGGCACTGCCGTTGGCAACAATTGGTGACATGAGCTCATTCGTAGAAAACAGAATGGTGAGGGTTTAGGTCGGAGCTGGACAAAAGTCTGCGAACTCCGAGAGAAGACAAGATTTATGTGGCAGCCTGGTCCCCGTGTGTTGGCATGGACTGAACAGCTCCTTTCTGCTCTTTGTGTACAAACACACCCACCGTCCGACACCACACCCACATTCATAACCTTTACTTTACTTAAACAAGTCTTGGAAAAAATAATTACAAATGACCCAAGGCTGAAAAGGCACAGCCAGACGATGTGGTTTTCTGATTTGATTTGGTAAATCCCGCTTACACCACAGACAGAAAATATTATAGTCTGTACAGTGGCGTGATTATATCATAAGGAAGTAAGAGCCACAGTAAGCCTTACAAATGAGAGGCTGTAGCTAGAAGTATCATCAATGAAATCCCCATTTTTTTCCCAAGTGAACCAGGAGGACGCCCTTTTTGTTTCCAAATGGATGGAGGTTTTCCTGGCAACAATCTGGATAAAGATAGGCGACCATCTGACCCATATCCCACTGGCAGACACACACGTGCCCCAGAGAGGACCAGGAAATGGAGGCCAGACCATGGGGAAGCTATAGTTCCATCTGTTTCCCTGGCCATGCCAATGTCGGGGTGCCACTTCACCCTGAGCTTCCTGAAATGGTTCAAACTGTCAGTCACCTGAACGTGACACCATGAAGGACAGGCCGCTGTTTCCTTCTGACAAGGAAGGAAAAGTGCGGTCCTTTAAACTGACCCCGAGTCCAAGAATGCAGACAAACCGAATCTCGTTAAGTATGAACGTCTGTACAGTTTGAGAAGGTTGTGTGGGAAGTGTGTTTCTGCACATATATGTGTCATGCGGTGTTCTAGTCAGGTCTTAGAGGCATCATTCCATTGCGTAACCTTCTGGCACCATCCTGGCCTGCCGGCACTGCCATCTGCCGCTGTGAAGCACTAGATCAGACACAACCTATCAGCCACTGAGCTTCTACAGGTCTGTTTAACCACAACATCCCCGACATGTTTTGCAAAAGGGCTGAATGAAAGCAATTAATCTCTCGGGTCCGGTTTACAGGTCCTTTCATTATCAGATTATATCACACAGACCACTCTTGTTCTCGGTCCAAATCGCTCTGTCGAGGTTCTCCTCTGTTTACCGAGGAGGGGAGTTGAAGCCTTCCTGCCTGCTCAACTTGGCTTCACCCCTGCAACAGCCGTGGAGAAAAACAGGAGTGAGGAGGCAGTTCTGTCACACACATCCTGTTCCTCACACATAATCTGCTCCAGAATCACACTTCATTGTGCTGCTCTCATACGATGCGATGTATGCGTGTCTGTTTACGTTCATATGAGCCTGTGTGTCACATGCTAGAACACGAGCAAACACAGGTGCACAGGTGCGCAAAGCTATTCATCACAAAAAGGAGGATCATTTCATTCTCTTCCTGAGGATTTTCCTCTAAAGAAGTCTCCAGGGTATAAGAACTGAGTTTTTATGCTACTTTCTTCTTTTATGAATTCTGGGGTAGCACTATTTACATATCATCTACAAGTCATATTATTCTGCAAACAATGTACAATGCTTTTCATTTTTAGTAATGTGCGAAAGGGTTGACATTTGACTTACAAGGAAGATACAACCCCACTGGGAACGCATGTCCACGAATCAACGAGGCCAGATCAGTTATGACACGGCTTCTCTTCATAGTTTCTAACTGAACACTGCATGTTCAGAAGGAGCACATCACACTGTGACAACTCAAAGGCTATTCTCTTTACCTGAGACTGGCTTTGACAGCAAATCATCTCTCCGAGCTTTGGACATTATTCATCGCTTCATTGTTCAGAGGGCTCAAACAGCACACAGATCTCATCTCAGTACCGATCTCTGCCATGAGACTCTTAATGGGTTTTGATAAGCTACAGTTCTCGTATGTGGATCTGGTCTTTATCAATCTTGATGAAATCTTGGTGGAATGAGAAGGGAATGGACAAGGCAGCATTGTAAGTGCAAGAACAAGATACAACTGGATGAGAAAACATCAGAAAACCGAAGCAATGAGCGACCAAAGTTGGCATAATTGCTCATTAAAGGCATCTTAAAAAGCAAGATATTTAGTAAAGATTCAGAACAAAGGGGAATGTCATTCAGAATGAGATGCATAATTGGTGGTTGCTGTAAAGGGTTATATTGTAATAAGGTTCAAGAACACCATGATTCTTTCCCTCTGTCGCTTGGTGGCTGCCAGGACTGGAGAGCGAGCTGTCCTTATGATCAACACCATGTGTTCTGCAGACCGAGAAAAGGCTTCAGCCATCCAGTCCTGACAAGCAAGGCATCCTCCTTTACTGACCAGAGTCATACTGAACACGCTAACACACGACTAAGAGCCAAGGTGTTTGATGTGGGAACCATGAAACAGAAAATATAAACATTTTCGATGTGAACAAACGCAGGTTACGGAGGAAAGTTGCCACTGCATACAGCTTTAGCCTTCCCCAGAGGATATCCAAGGAATGTAGGAGAACACTCGAAGCCCAGTCAGCCTTAAAAGACTGGGGTAAAACCCAAACCGCAACTTCTTACCCAAACACACAGCGTAATGTTAAATGTATACATATATATATATATATATATATATATATATTATATATATATATATATATATATATATATATATATATATATATATATATATATAATAGTCTACAGCAAGATCAACACATGCACTAAAGACATCCATCAATATGTGTAAAGAGACATCTCATCATCACCCACTAACCTCTTTGCATGGAAACCTACAAACACACAACAAAACACAGACAAACACTCAGAGACAACAATCAAGCCAGCTGTGAAAGTACACACAGACAAAATGCAGACCTTGGACAAAGACCAACACTGTTGCATAACTCCCTTTCCATCTCACCTGCTCCACCAGGAGCTGCCCTGATAGGAAACAGGAAGGAGGTAATGAGGGCCAAGCTGTCAACCACAGCCTATAACCTCACTGCCTGCTATGTCCTTCTGAGGGACACCAGGATACTTAGCCTATGTGACCCCCGTCCCCTTCCCACAGCTGGTCTGTCCCCCACCTCACAGAATCGCCAACAGACCGTCACAAACTGCTTCAAAACTGAGCGAGCCATGTCAACTGTCAGTCAAAACAAGACCTTGAGACAAAGAAGAGCAAGGATTTACAGAGACATTTAGGGACGGGAGCTCATGTCAACATTAGTGACATCCTTTCAGTCTGGTTTGACAGATCTAACCACATAAGCCATGTCATTTGAGCAACCACTCCATACCCAGATCATTCCAGAATAAAGAACAGTTCTTTATCATGACAAGCAGAAAAACACAACTGCGCTCTTATCTGGGCACACACCATTTAATTGGCCAAAGTCAGCAATAAGCTGATCGCTAGGGGTCTGCAGAACAATGACCAAGGTGCAGAGAATTTAAAATCTCTCTGCACTGACGTTTCAGAAATTTGTCCCACAGGCCATCATATCCAATATCTGATATGAGAGTGAGCACCGAATCACCTCCGTTATTAGACCTCTGTTCTGTTGGGTGCGCATGCTAATACAGCAATAAAAGAGGCAATGTGATAGATCCAAGGCAGGCAGAGAGAACTTTTGGTAATTCAAAGTCGCTCTTCATCATTTAATGGCCATAAAAGACCACTACAAATCAGAAGCACAATCTGGCTGGCTTTAATCAATTTCTATGTAAAAGGGCACTGAAAGTCTCAGGAAGACACAATATAGGTGTATTCCTTTGTCAGTGTGTCTTTTCTACCACTCTTTACAATTCTCCTAAAAACAGATATATTAGAATTAGCTACTATCAAATAGTATTCATTTTAGCATAACGCTAATTGGCTTTTTAACAGAACTTAGCCATGCGTCACATGCAGGAATCAATTGATCAAAACATCCCATCCTCACTAGAAAATTGGCTGTAGAGGTCATCCGTACAAGCAGTGGTACGACCCACATTTAAGTTTATTGATAGCCGCGACGTCTAGTGGTTGCAGTACTTATGACGGAGGCAAAGGAGGAGATCAGGTGACGTGGTATAAGAGCAACAAAGTCCCCAGAATGCAGTGAATGGGACAAAGTACAAGACTTTCACTCAGATGACCGCTGTTCATGTCCCATGCGAAAACAAGCCATCGGTGAGTTCTTTTAACTTACGTAAGAAACTAAAAGAAAAACTCATGTACATATCATATATTTTACATTGCTAATGCAGGTTAGTCTTTTTAATCCAACAACTTTTCTGAAAAGCAAATCAAGTACTTTTTTTGCCGCAACCTGACAACACTGAGACCACTTCACAACATTACCATGAGACAACACGTGCACATGTGAGAGATGTGCTGTTTTTGTGACACACAACTTACACCTCTCCTCACACACAAGGAGTCAAAAAGACCAAACTTATTAAACGTCAGTGTCTTGGAGCCACTTAGTCATGTTTTATTAAAATGACTCACTGCGCATGCTTTGAATTATTTCCAACAGAGATGAAATAGCCTTAAAAGCAAATGCTTTATTTTCATATTATACTTAAAAATGTTTCGTTCAAAACAGTCCTGCCAGTTTGTGATTTATGCTGAATTTCCATCCCTATATTTTCCACATTGCATATTCCAGGCTCATGAAGGCTTATATGATGAAAGAGAATGAGTAAGTGAGTTAGCACCAGGTGAACCTGCCCTCTTCTTAGCCATCCTCATGGGCTGACACTTCAAACTGCAGTTTTTATCACAGTATCAACCTGGACTTTTGAACTGTTTGAGCTTCATGAAAAGTAGAAGAGATGGTGCTCATTTTATGCTGGACAGCAACGTTGTGTTTTGCAGTGTTCGAAAAAAGGAGTTTTTTCTTACAAACAGAAGTGTGCAAGTTTTTAGGAAACAAAGACTTCAAGGGGCCGCACTTGACAGAAGGGAAGCAACGATGAAGTGGTAGTGGTGTTGTTTCATTGTATGCCTTTATCACCAAAAGAATGGAATTAAAATCTTTACATGTTTTTAAACTGACACAAAAAACCTGTCCACAAATGGGTCCGTCTACTTGTAACATCTGTTCCGAGTTTTGAACACCTCCTGCCCAGAAACATCTGGACACATCTCCCTTTTGCAAAACCAGACAGCTGCTCGGCCTATTAGCACCAACTACTCCATGCACATGCATGCATATGTGAGCGCATACAAACACAGAGCTCTCAGCACAGGCTCAGACCCGAGCTGCCGGCAGGTCCCAACCACGTTCCTGCTACCACAGATATAATAGCTCTAATATGAATAATGGAAGTGTCACTTTACAGAGAGTTCACTTTACATCCCCACTCTGTCAGTCCTATGAAGTATCTCCTCCACACCCTTTCCTCTTCGCCTGCATGCTTACACAACATCTTCTTAGTTGCAGCACTTGTTTTTATAAACCTCAATGTGACCCATTATAAGAAAACTGGTGCAGTTTAGAACAAAACAGTGGTTTTACAGATGCTGAATCTTTCATTCTGCACAGTGATACTTCACAAAATCATAAAAGTATAATGTGTGTCGATAGACGGACTTAACCAAATGATTTAGGGAGGGATTCGAAGCAATTCTTCTGATGTAACGAGGGATACATGAGACGAAGACCGCGCTATTTGGTCTCATTTCGTTTTCCACAGAAAATATCTGCAGGTCCCTCATAAATCCTAAAAATACACAATTGCTCACAGATGTAGCAGAAGGACAACATGATAATAGTAATTCAATTCGTCAATTTGAATTCAGTTCTCAATCCTGAAGCAATCCTGAAGTTTGGCAGTTCTTTTAAGACCTCAAAGACGTCCTGGGAGCTTGGAAAGGAAGCCAGGATATTGTGCCTCACTTTTTTGCTCTCCGCTCCCTGCTCTTTCTTGGCGTGAAAATTACAGATTATGGCCAAGTAAGTGAAAAAGCACTGACATTAGTCAAAGCCTGACATGTCTCCATAGCTTTTGGGTATGAATGTTTGGGTGGAGGGAGAGTGGCACGGTGGTGTGGAGGGGGGCGGGGTTCATAGAGCAGGGGAAAGATTGATTTCTAATTAACAAGCCGGCTGCAGTAATGAAAGACTAGATGGTCTGTACTGGCAGTGGATCAATGGGGAGCGTTTCCCTTGACATCCAGTCTTAATCACACCGGCTCAGCTTGGTAAGAATGCACTCATTGCTGTAATTAACACTTTCACGCTCCCTTCATCTCCCCTCTCTCATCCCCACCTCTTTTCTGCCTTAACCTCTACCTCAGACCTCTGCTCGCACTCGATAGCAGCGATCGCTCAATTACTCTATAACTCGCCGGTATCCTCTGCTTTCGAGGCGCAGTGACGTGCACATGGACAAACGTGTTGAGTCACCGGCAAAGACATTGTGATGCTTATGTACTGCACTAAACTCCCAGTGTTTGGTACCAAATTGACTGCTTTTGAATTTGTTCACCACAATACTTACGTCTGTGGTTCAGTAGTAGACTACTTTAAACTTCAGCCAGGCTTCATTCACAATCCCTAGTACAGAGTCTGCAGTTGTCCCTGAATTTCCTCTGTAAATTGGTAAGTATGCCAGTTTGAGGGTTTCTTAATTACTTTTAGTTATGTCTGAGTCATGTCTGCTGCAATTGCGACTCCAAAACAGTTTCATTTAAATTAAAGGTTGAGAATACAGGTATTTTCCTGATATTTACTCCATCTAACCATCCATTGTCTGCAACCGCTTATTCTTTACAGGATCACGGTGGGGCTGGAGCCGATCTCATTGGGCGAGCGGCGTGGGGTACACCCTGGACCAGTCGCCAGCTCATCACCGGGCTGATATTTACTCGCAGGATCAAAAAGCACAAAATAAATAAACATTTGTCATTATTGACTGCCATCACCAGAAGGGGCTGTGCATGATTGAGAGTCGGTCTCATTTCATATTCCTGCTTCCAGCAGACAGGTTGCGCTGAGCGCTGGGTGACAGACACATGTTCCCAGCTCTGACAGAAGAAATCAGCCAAAGAGAGAAGGATACTGTCCTTTAGGTCGACTGGACACAGTTTTAAAAAATTACAACTTCCACATAAAGACAACAACACAACTTCAGCACAGGGGGAACGGGCTTGGTGTCCTGTGCGGAGCTATTTGTTGGTTTCTTATATTCAGATTGTTTGTTTTTTTTAAATGTTCACTGTTCTCTCACAGTTTGGTGAGGTTTAGGCAACAGAGCAACTATGTTTGGTTTGGAAAAAGATCATGGTTTGGGTTGAAATCAATCTTTTCAAAACGTTAACCACATGTTAGAAACTACAACTTCTTCTATGCGAATGTGTTTATGGTCATTTTCCCGAATTGCAAAGCTACGACACAACAAAAAGTTGTGATTGGTCAGTCTCACTGGTGGTCCTGGAGCAACATTAATTACAATGTTGTTGGAACAGCACCACCCAGCTATATCAGATCGTGCGGATGGACACGGGCATCAGACTCCCGAGAGCACTGTGAGACAAGACAGTGAGATTGCTCTGAATTTCAGTTGCCACAAGACAAAATCAAACACCTGATCCACTGAGGTGTAAGACATGCTGCTCCTTTGGGTACTCCTCGGTGGAGAAAGATATTTCTTATCTAAAAGAGAATGAATCATTGATAGCCTGTTTCTACAAGCTTGTTATCTTTGAGGACTGGTTTTGAAGAGATTTTTTTTTTTTTGATCGCTGGCTACATTACACAAATACTTTTAATGAAATACAGTAGGGAAAGGTTAGCATGCGTTGCAAGAAATCTTCCTGAGAAACCCTTAGAGCAAGAGAAATGTATGACTTGTAATTATCTTCTACTGGGAGCATCTCTGTGGATGTTCTAATCCTGAGTCAGAGCTCACTGATGACACATAGACCTGTGGGGGCTGGTGGGTATGAGGTTTGATATGTGGGATTTCACAACAGAGCATTAGGGGAATGAAGTATTTTCAGGGGCCCTGTAAACACTAACCCCCTCACCCATGCTGTCACTTTCAGCCGGGGTGTGTGTGTGAGCTTGTGCATGTGCGCAGATGTGTAATCTGCCTCGGCCAGCCTGCCGTGTCTCTGTGGGCAGAGAGGGCCAGCTTGTTTGAAGGAGGCTGGCGCTGAATGGGGGGTAGCGCCGGGGCTAATCCGCCTGTGCCACGCGCCATGTGCCCAGCACCCAGCCAGTTGCACCACGCCGCCTCCTCTGTAGTGGGTCCATTGGAGCGCTACAAGGCCCCCTGAATGCTATCAGCACAGACGACACACTGCCCCCCAAGCAGGGATTACAGCTCTCTCTCAATGAAGCCGCCAGGAGGAGGATCCAGAGCAAGAGGAGGAGAAGGAGGAGGAGGAGGTACACAGTCCTCCAACAGGAGCTCCATTCTCTAAAAGGAAGAGGCCATCGGCAAAGCTGACACGCTAATCAACAGCGGCTGGGAAACCACCCCATGAGAAAAACGCGTCCAGCGCGAAGGACAGGGAGGAGGGAAGAAAGGTTTAAAAGGATCCATCACTTTTTAAAATCCGGCTTAGGGCCACTTGGTACTCCTTAAGGAGAATGAACACTGGTCCATTGTTGTGAGGTAGATTGGGATGGGGACATTAGCATGAGTTTGCATAGACACACGGAGCTCTTAAAGGTCCCATATTATGAAAAACTGACTCTTTCTGGGATTTGGGGTGTTATTGTGGGTCTATGGTGCTGCCACACGCCGAGAAACTTTGAAAAAAGACTATCCATGCTTTTTTGAGTGAGATACAGGTTTCTAAAGGGGTCTTGCCTGCAGTTTCCAGATACATGAGTCAAATTTGCTGCGGCTGTCGACGTCGACGGCCGCACATTTGCATATGGCTACCCCACTGCCCCTCCCTTCACCGCACGGTGTCTCCACCCACCAGGTACAGCTATCGTCTCGGAGATCCGCCATTACGCTACTGAAATCACCATGGCCAAACTCAAGGAAAAATGCTCTGTTGTTTGCTGCAAGGACCAGCACAACACACTCCATCGTCTCCCAGCTGCAGAGGACAAAAGAGCGGCATGGATTGAATTTATTTTTATGATTTATTTTTGAAGTTGGCAAAAAACTGTTGGTGTGTGCGAACCACTTTGACACTGACTGTTTCACCAACTTGGGCCAGTACAAGGCATGAGTGGTCGGCAGACTTTTACTCAAAGGAATACATGTAGACCAAGGACATGTAAGTATACAAATAATGTGCTGTGTGTTTCTGTAGATTAGGCTGAACCCGTGCCTGATGTACTGTGTGTTTTGCCATTGAGAACAAGCTAAGGTTAGCGGCTAACCGCTAACGTTAGCTTCCCTGACCACACAAGTTAACGTTAGTGCTAAAGCAGAATCATTGTGTGTAGTACGTTTCTGATCCTGCACACTATGTAATGCGTGTCCCAGGGAAATGTCTGCATGTACAAGTATTTAGCTGTGTTTATTTAGCAATTTTACACGAACTAACCAAGCAGTGTCACATAGTACCAGCTAACGCTAACCGTGAGCTTTCAAGCTAATGCTAACCGCGAGCCCCTAGTTCGCATCAACACGGTCTCCACATGCAAACCCAGAGGCGCGGTCGGTCAAGCAGTACATACACACACCCTCCGCCGGGTCTAAGCTTTCAGGATTTTGTGAAATAATGCATTTGAAAATGTTTTCTAAGCTGGAATATGTTGGCATAGGCCGGGGCAATACGAGGGTACTGTTGACTGCTACATAGAGCTTAGATTCTCTGCCCGAGCCGGGTCGGGCTGGGCCCTTGACCAAGCATTTGTGCTTTTTTTGTTTTAAATAACTCAGCATAATGACTATATTTCCAGCTAGGAAACACGCATCTCTCTCCTCCCTCCATTTTTGTGTTGCTGCGTGGTGTACACGTGAGTTATCCTCATGGCTAAAACGTGACTTGAGACGTACGTGACATCACTCCCAGAGACAAGAAGAAAGCAAAAATATATATTTTTACGAATGAAAATGACAATAATTGTAACGCACAGTGACTTCAATAAATAACTTCAATGTGATTACTGGTTTGGAAATATTAACGCTAGATTACTCGTTACTGAAATAAAGTGGTCGGATTAGAGTAATGTAAGGCGTTGCAGCCTTTAGTGCTTGAATTATACTGTAACAGTGCTGTCATGTGTTACTCCTATCCATATCTGGGAATGCTGTGCAGGTAAATTAAACTGTGATTACTTGTTGAGAACATTTGCCCATTTCTTGCAATTGTTTTCATGTTTGTCTTTTTACTGTTCAAGACTCTGACTGGCTGCACTGCATCACAATAAGAATGCTGATAGGGGACAAGCCACCACATCATCAGGAGATCCTCTTTTCAAACTGAGCTTTCCAAAGTCCTGGAAGGGAGAGTGCAGAGCCAAACCAGTGAAGACAGACACGACATTCTGTAAGTTTTACAATCTTTTATTTGAACCTCTCAAATTAAAATAAACATGGACACACAGACATCACTCAAAAGGTTGAAAACAAACACTTAAAATCTGAATTCTTTTAAGATGGTTTTCAAAATAAATAATGAGAATGTATGAATGAGAAGTAATTAGGAGAAATAAGAGACACTTTACAACACTGCAGCACAAGGCTTTTTGGTTCTACTGCAGTTTTCCTGTAAACATGCATTTGTTTATTGCACTGCAGACTGCGGTGATGCTCTGTTGGACCTGATCTTCCAGAAGGTTTTCCAGGACCCTGCCCCATATGTGAAGGAGGTGCTGAAACTCATAATCCCTGAAGACCTCTCAGACCACACAGACGGGCAGCACAACTCTCACTCTCCTCCCCAGAGAGCCCCAGCACCAGCTTACAAAGCTTATGTAGGCTATATTGGCTGAACACAATTCAATATAAAGTCAGCACTGAATGTTTACACCCATGGCAACTAGATACTTTCTTTGTTATTATTTTCATATTGATATTGAAGTTAATATATAAAGTCAAACTGTTTCACTTCAGATATGTATTTTCTTCTTATTATTTCATTCATGTCAACACATGTTTACAAATGTTTCTTACAATTAAAACATCTTTCCTAACTGTTCTGTGTTTTCATTGTTTGATATGTAATTTTCATGGTAATAAGTAAAAGATAATAAACTATAAACAATGTAAGATAGAAGAAGCAGTTATGTACTTTTAATCATAACACTTTTACGATAAATGAATAGTATTTATGTGACTAAAAGCTGACTGCACTATTCCCCTCAGACGTAAAGATTCATAGTCTGCCCGATAAATGTTCAGTGCATTCTGCAGTGCAGATACATTCAGGCAGACAGGTTACAGGCCAGGGTGGTCCACCATGCATGATGGTGTATCAGGAAGCTGCCGCAGTCTTCGTGTAACCTAGAAATTATGAAAGGTAAGTGAGTGACAATAGATTAGAGAAAAGAGAGCAAAATGACAACCATGTTTGCCCAGTGTTTACACTTTATTGTGGTATTTCCAAACAGCAGATATTCTCAGGTTCTGTAGGCATTTGTTTACAATAGCCACAGGAACACCTGTTTTTATACCGATTTTTTATTATTCATTGGAAACTATGATCACTAATCATGTCACATTGTTTCTTTGATAATATATATAAAGCTTATAAACCGTTTTAAATGGTTAAAAAACAATTCTGCTGGTAGAAAGGTGATTGGAAGCAACTGTGGCTTACTGAAAACTACAGTTGAAAATTGCTGGCAGTAGCTAATTACAGGTCGTCACTGCAAATAAGAGCAGGTTCTCAATCAACTTACCTGGCTACATAAAGGTAAATAATAATATGGGGTTACACTTTTCTCTTGCAACTGCTTTTGCTAAATTGCATCCGCGTTACTACAACTTAACAGCAGTAAACACCAGTCGAGGTTTGGCTAAGCTTTATGATGTAAACACTCGAGGAGAAGAGGGCTGTTAGCTGTAACAACGCGGGTAGACGGCCAGTAAGCCCGTAAAACTTTCGTTATCTGCAGTAACATAAAAGTAATGTCGAGGTAACAAACTTAACTACTGACCACTGAGAAACATCAATGTTCATTCTTGGCTGCTTACTTTCTTCTGGAGCCTCTTGTTGTTCTGGGTCGGACCGCAGTCTGTTGTCCGGCAGCCATTACTCCCAGAAACTCCGCCGTTGCCATGGTCACATGATGCCGTCCTCACGTCTTCCGCAGGCAGGAGGAGGTGGGCGGCACCGTGGGCGGCGCGCAGTAGCTCATTAGCATTTAAAGGGAAAGGCACTGAAACAGGCCACCTGGAGCAGGGCTGTGAAACTGGTGTTTCAAGAACCCTGCTGTGCTCAATCCTTCAGCTTTTTTCGACCAAAGCATGTTACTAACATTCCATTTAGACATCAAGGAACCATGTCAAGAAGCAGAAATGACCATAATATGGGACCTTTAATGTCACAGGCAGACTGGTATTTAGGCTTTCTGAATGAAAAAAAAAAAAAGAAACAAGCTTTAATTATGTTTACAACCTGTCTGTAAGTTGAAAGTAAACATCAAAGAGGAAGACGCAAAGGGGGGAAACTGTGATGTGCCCATAAAAAATAATTTAAATAGACTGTAGAGGGGTGTGTCCCCTGTGTTTTCAATTGGAAATCTTAGGCGGTAAATACAGTGTGGTTGAGATTTATCCTCACACCCTCAGGGTCCGGAGGATGTTGTGTGGGCTCTGTGAGCCTGTGTTCTGTTTCTCACTGAGGGTTTACCATGGGGACTGATGTATATACAATGACTGAAATTCAGCATTCCTCGTCAAAGTTAATCTCCAGCAACAACAGGAATGTGAGTGAGCAACGAACGAGAATCCTACGAAATGCTTCAGGCGTGGAAAAAAAAAACTCACAATGTCACCATATTTTGGGTTGTTCCAGGAGTGGAATCTCTGAAACTTAAACCTCCAGACGCCAGAGAGAGACTCGAAGCGAAACACAGCGAGCAAGAACACACTGGGACAGCAGGAGCCGAGCATCTGCACACCCCAGCTTGTATTATCAACAGCGAGGCACTCCAAAATCAGGCAAGCCCCCAAAAGGCAAGCACACACTCCAACATCCTGAAAATACTTACGCCCACTCGTCTGCCCACTCGTTAAAGTTACTGAAAACACAACTCGCATTTTGCTTGTTAAGAGCTTTCCTGTTTTGGCTGGACAATGAATCCGTTGAGGAAATTAAAAATAAAAAATTGGAAGAGCTCCTCGCCGCTCGCCCAGATAAGGCTGGCACAGGCACACACCTCTGCCTGGCAGGGATCCACTCACTACTTTCAGTTGTTTTTTTGTTTTTTTTCTTTTTTTTTTTTTTAGCTCTCTCTACCACACCTGGCACCATGCTGGCATCATTCTGCCACCAGCCTGGCAAAGGCTAACAATGTCACCGTTATCTGAGGCGATTCTCCGTGCTCTGAAGCAGTAAATCAATTTTTCAGAAATGTAGCATATAGGTGGCATCTGGGCCGTCTCAAATTCTGCGGAGCTGCTGCAGCTCACTGCCTCCTCATGAGGAAACACAAAGCAGAGGCAGAGCAAGTTTGCACTGTCATAGGTTTCGTACAGTATATTCTGATAGCTAGAGCATGTTCCTGTGCAAACAACTTGACACAGCCGTTTAGCACCTGACAGGAGGAAAATAGCAACCTCCCGTTCATATTATCATGTTGTATCCTGTTGTAACGTCCGCACAAAGAATTGTAATAGCCCGCTGATCAGGACGTTTGTGTTTAGCGAGCGGAACATCTGACCTGTCTCGATGTCATGATGGATCACCCACTAAGAGCCGAGTGCTGCGTGCACGGCCAAGCGTGCACGTGTGACAAAGGGAAGATTCCCGATGAATATCCATTCTCATTTCTCGCCCATCTGCTCCCTCATAGAAAGGAAACTGGCATATCTCGGTGAATACAATGCTCTTTGAATGGATCATCATTCAATGTCCTCAAAGACAGAACACCCAAACACACCCAGCAAGCCTGGACAAACAGTAACACACTTGACACACTTCTCTCCACTCAGTGAAGTGACCTATTCAGACAAAGCAGCAGGAGGCAGAGAGGCTGAAGAGCCGGGGAGCTAATGAATGCACAGGGTTTGGACCACTTGAAGTGCGAGTGCTATCTGCATGTTGCTTTTGCTTTGCTCACAAGAGAGCCCTATTAAACCATTAGCCCCTCTCCTCCGTTGTATACCTCCTTTTTCAGCATCCCCGGTCCTGAAAACTAGGCCAGCCGTTTGATGGTTCACTGACCAATGCTTGCCGCACCGTAGGAAATACTTCAGTGTTTTCCCGGACTTTTAAATAGATAAACAGAAAATGTTACAGTAAAGACGAACAGAGACATAAGGAGGGAGCGCAGGGAACACCAGCCAAATCTAATCACGCTGCGGGAACAGAGCTCCAAGCAATGCGGCACTGACAAGAAGTGGTCAGAGGTCAGAAAACAGACCCTTAGCAGTCGCCCTCAGAGGTTAAGAGCTGCAGAAGGCGATGATGACATCCGACGGGCGGCTGACGTCACAGCAGATTGATGCCATTTCGGCGCAAAGCCTCAACCATGTGTTTCCATGATGTCCAGCTGTGGCTTTACTGATACGACCTGATATATGGTAAGATGTTATCTGCTTTTCTAGAGCCTTGCCGGGGCCTCGTGCCTGTGACCTTCACTTCAACAAGACTGGCTCGTTGTTCTACAGACATCAGTCACGGAAAAAAAAAAAAAAAACTCCCCCAACCACGACGAGTAATCAACTTTGCAGATAGATAATGGGCCTCCTTCCCTTTGCAAAGCACACTGAGTTGTTTCTGCCGGTTGGCAGGAGAGCTGCTGAAGTGATTCACAACGTCTAATCTGATAGGTTATCATGGGATGAGCTGATGGCATTTTGTGGGGATGAATTTATCTCTGAGTTCCCATTAAGAATGTCATTTAGTGGCAACACCCAAATCTCCTTGAAATGTTGATTGTTTCTCGGGCCTCCTCAATCATTTGCACATGAAAAGCTCCGTGGACCAGGGACTTCTGCAGAGACCATTGACAGATTAGCAATGGCCATTTCAGCCCGTACTGTCAACTAGTCCTCTGAGCAGCCTCTCTTGTTTGGCCCTCTGTCACTTTCCCCCTCGCACCACTGCTTCTCCTCCTGTTTTTTTGTCTATTGTGGCAACCGTGCTAAAGACAACCTGCCGAATCCCATTGAATGTTGTTTGGCTTTCAATAGTGTGTAGGAACAATGAATGTAGCGAGAGGGAGAGCCACGCTGCCTACCTGAACACACGTGCCTCGGCAGGGGCTCGTACGAGTGGCTCATTCAGTGCTCTACACCGACTTCAACAACCCTGCATATAGAAACACAGACAAAAACTCTACCACTGTATATGCAAATGCACGCTCAGGGACACAAGCACTCACTTAAAGGGGCAGTTCACCCCGAAATAAAAAAAGATACACATTATTTCTCTCAGCTCTAGTGCTATTTATCCGTCTGGATTGTTTTGGTGTGAGTGGCAAAGTTTGGGAGACTTCAGCTGCCTTCCTCTCGAATATAATAGACACTATATTGATAAACTCAACTGCCAAGTCTCTTCAGAAACCATGACCCAGTTACTCAAGATAATCTTGTTGTGAGTCTTTTTATGTCGGAACTTTTTGCTCTCTATCGAGCTACGGGACATCCACCAACCGAATCGTAGCGCAGACAGAAACGTGCATCTACTCGTGGATGAGAGGCAAGCTAAATATGCTAACTTAGCTAGCTACTGCCTCTCGTCTGTGAGAGATGCATGCTACCCTCTGCGCAGCGGTAATGTTTGCAGGTGTAGCTCGGCAGAGGGCCAAAAGTTCCGACCCAACAAAGTCGATGGGTATTCTCGAGTAACCGGGTCACGATTCGTTTTCGGATTTGTCTTTGGCGCTTCGAGAATCGCGAAGCATGTGCCATCTAGTTCCGTTATAGTCAAGAGAAGGCAGGCGTCTCTTCGTCGACTTGCACCAGATCGACAAATAGCACCAGAGGTAGGAAGACAATATGTAAGCCATTCAAATTGACAGCCTATTTGACACCAGACATAACAGTGTATTCTTGACAAACAAACATGCAGTGTGATCCAGGCCACTGGCACGATAAACACAACTGTAGCTTTAACCACAAGTGCACACGCCTCCATTACTAACGAGAATGAAATCAACAGAAAAATGGTACAAATTCCTCGACACACAAAGGCACTCAATCAATCTCGCTGGCCCCATTTCTGCTCACGCACCTCCATTTTTCCATCTATTCTCTACTGACTTGCAGAGGACACCGCGTTGCCACATAATTCCCTCACCAATCTTTTCCATTGTGCTTTCTAATCACGCTGCGTAACGACAGTAGAATCGCGTCCCCTCTGCTCATGATTTGAATCCAATGTGCTTCACTGGAAAAGGTCATGTTTTCTGATACTAAAACAGTCTGTTTGGAGGAATTTTTGCCTCTTCCTGTTCTCCCTCCGCTCTGTCACCGTCCCCTTCTGTGAAAGTGAACATGTAGCGTTTCCAGAGCAGGCGGGCGAGAACCAACATGAATGAGAAACAGCGCTCTCTGATTGTGTTTAGAAACAGAGCTCTGGGGTTTTGGTTTTTTTTGCATTGCGATGTTGCTTCCTATAAACATGCGGTTGCCGAACAAAGAACATCTCGCATTCCCCACAGCAGTGTTGAAGAAGGTCGGAGACAACATTTTCAGAAAATGCTCGAGAGAAATAAAGAAACCGCTTCCTGAGTGTTACTTTAAAAGTGGTTCAAAAGGGTCGTTTGATTATTTAGAGGACGGGCTCAAATCCCTGTGTGACCTTACTTTTCTTTGCTTCATTCTCTGCTCTGAAAGATAAGGCTATATGTGGGCTGTAGGAGTGTGTATGTGTGTGTGTGAGTGACACTCTGTCTCCATTTGTCTTGTACACGGATTGACCCCGGGAGACTGAACGCAGGCACACAAATCTCCACACATCTTTTCACTTCTCCTCCTCCTGTTTCCCAGCAGTTCATAGTGTCTCCACAGTATTTCTGTTTTCCTTTTTGTCTACGTGACCCTGCCAATACACCCACCCTCTCTCAAACATTTCACACAGAGAGTAACGCAACCTCTCTTGGTCATTTCATTCTGATAGCTAAACACAGTAATCTCGTCCGCGGTGCACACACACACACACACACACGGAGCGCGCTGCCCACACATGGTCTTATCACTCGAAAGCAACAGAGAGGCAGAAGGTCAGAAACCCAATTACTGTACGATAAACGGGCCACGCAGAATCTTCCTGTTGCTTCGCCGCGGAAAATACAGAGGTGGTGCTTTGAGACACTCACCTCCCGTCTCTTTTCATAGGGGGTCATCCTTCTCTTTTTCTTTTTCTAACTTTCTCTCCCTCCAACTGACAACCCCTCTCTCCTTTTGTGCTCTTTCCTCATCTTTTTTTTTCTTTTTCTCCAGCCCCTTCAACAACCACACGGCCAGCATTTTCTAATGCCTTCCGCCCACCATTTCCACACGCGGCTCTCTCAGCGGTTAGATCACACGTTGCTTTTTAGAAGATTAAACCAAATGTAATCCAGAAAAACTAATGCCCAGGGAGCGCATGAAAAGCAGTGACGAAAGAAAAACAATCGAAAAACAAATAAAAGAAGCATGCTGGAAAAAATGGTACCAACACTTTTCTTTACCAGAAGGTGTGATTATTCCCTTTCTCTCTTTTTTCTCTCATTCTGCTACATCCCTACACCTGTATATTTAGCACTCAAACCACCTGATTCCTGCCAGAGACTGTGGTTAGAACATCTATGGATCAAGGTTTGCTAAGATGAGAGCCAGATGAGAGAGAGAGAGGGAGAGAGAGAGAGGGAGAAGGAGACAGAGACGGGGATTGCTCCCTTATTGCACAACTAAGCACACAGCCAGCCACGTTGCACTTGCTCACTTGCCATTTATCCTTCCCTCCCCATGCAAACTGAGTCAAAACCCCAGGAAATGTAACAATGAGCTGCCATCATGTGCCAAAACATGGGACGGAGAAAAGAAAAAAGTGAGCAGCTTGGAACCCTGTCATTTTTTTTTTTCTCCCGTGCAAGCCCTGCCGCTGGTATCTTATCTGCTCAATCCTCTCATCGTCATTTAAATCTCCCCCTACTCCATCCGATCCCAGCCGTGGCCCTATTTAAATCTCTCCCTCCTCCCAGTCCACCACATTTCTAATGCTAATTATTTAAACCTCTCCGCGCGCTCTATCCCTCCCATCCACCAGCTAGTTATTCAAATCTCTCCACCGCCCGCCCTCGCTACATGCCCGGCCCCAGTTAAAAGGTGCTTGACTGAAGGGTTGATCCAGGCTGTTATTTTTCAGACAGAGGATAATACAGATCCTTCCAGACTCCTCTCCCTTCCTGCTCTGTTTTCATATCCTTTTTCTTTCTGTATACAATTACACAAACTCGGCGGCAAGTATCCTTTTTGAAACGAAGGGGTTTATTTGCCATGATAATGAAATGCATCTGTTAACAGTGCAAGAACAGCGTAATAAATCCGCTGTTTGCCGTATCAGATTTGGTGGAATACAACAAAGACGGGGTTAGGAAAGGATGTGGGAACACAGATGTACACAAAATGTGTGTGTATTCAGGAAGTTAGATATGATCAGTAATACACATGAAATGTGTATACATCCAACTCTTAGAGAAGAGGATATCTGCATGGGAATGTGACCTCAGTCGGTCCGCGGTGGCCTGTGCGGGTCAGTGTCCCCAGTGTTAAGAGAGTGGTGAGAGTGAGTGACTGAGCAATGATGACAGTCTGGGAGGTCAAAGAGAATCTTTTTTTTTCCAGAACCAGGTGCCAGCACACCAGTGTGGGAAAGGGACCGTTAATCTCCATCTCCTCGCGCACTCTACTCATGGTTTACCAATTTCCGAATCTTTTATTTCTATCGGTCACAGCACCTCATTTCTGTGCTGCTCCGTTTGTCCGTTCTCACTTACAGTTTTTTCGACTCTCTCCCTCTCTCTCTCTATGTCTCTCTCATTCAGTTGGAGGTTTCTCGCTGTTAGTCCTGTGGAGAAGCCACCTACACATGGAGCATCAGGATCACAGCTCAGTAAAACACCAAAGCTGCTCACGGCGCTGAACAGGAGTCCCACTCAGCATCACTACTTATTACAGTTACATAAATGCCGGTTTCCAACAGCAGCCACCCCACACAAACTGCACACTCCCATATGCACACGCCACAGCAGAGCCTCATGTTCGAAGCCAAAACATCTGCAAGAAAATGTGTTCGCTGCGAACACGTGTGTGCAGAATTCTCAATTGTGAAGTTGTTTTTTAATATCATTAATTGGCTCTAATGCCGTTTGCAACAATTTTAGCACAGTTCAGGAATGAAACCTCCACAGTTGTCAAAGTCACAGTCTTTCCCAAGAGGAAACTATGAGAAAATAATACAAAATGCATTTATTTTGCACAACCACTGAAATTTACAATCAGATCAATTCAGCACATTTCTTTTTTATGTGATTCAATAATCTTAAAGATAAATCCATGCAGCAAAAAAAAAAAAAAAGAAAGAAAGTGGACACCGTAGGGGGTGTGCTCACCTTGGTACTCCTGTCCAGGGGTGTAAGCGGTGGGGTTGCCCGTAATTTGGAGGGTGAGTAGCACCTCTCCCCCACCTTCTGCCACCCCGGTTCCCTCCAGCTCCCCGTGGTGGGTGCACAGGAAGAAGAAGGGGTTGAAACGGGGGTAGAAGCTTGCAGGGGGTGCCCCGAAATCCATGCTGCTGCTCCCCAAGACTAGGGCTAGCAGGGCACAGCCTAAGGCACCCCCGAGAGAGGCCCGCGCCATGGCCATCTGCCCCTCACCAAGCCAGGGACTGTGAGGTTAGAGGTGGGTGGAGAGGTGAGGAGAGTGATGAGTGAGAGCGAGGAAAGGCACAGGTAGAGTTCCAGAGGACCGCTTTCGGAGTCCACAGATGAGCCGAAAGTCCAAAAGTGGGTGCGTGAGGGTGAGTGCGTGTGTTTGTATGTGCAGTATTTATGTCTGTGAGTGTGTGTGGGCTTGGCCGTCAGGAAAAAAAAAACTGTAAAGCTCTGCTCTCCTGCTTCCTCTCCCTGTCCTACCTTCACTCTCTGGGAGTTCAGAGCTTCGCCTGTGCTGTCCTGCTCCGGCGTTTAAATACCTCACCCCCTCCCTCTGTTTCCCTCTCTCCTCCCACCCTCCCTCCCTCCCTCCCTCGCTCTGCCTCTCTTTCGCTCTAACACCAGCTTCACGCGTGCTGTATGTGCTCTACAAGACGGCCTCCCTCCTCTCTCTCATCCAGCTCTTCTCTCCTCCCTCTTCCCTGCCAATCTATCACTCTGCCTTTTTCCTTAATCTCTTCCTCCCCCCCTCTCTTCTCCCCTTCACTTTACCTCTCACTAACCCACTGTGTTAGTCCACGTTGCTCTCTTGTATCCCCCCTCCTGAGACCTTGACTGTCTTATCTCTATGCATCTGTTAGTTTTCTTCATCCCTAACCAGCCCACTGTCATTTCCCTTTTCACTCTCCTCTCTTTCCTTTGTCTTTTTGCCCATCCACCAGACTGTCTCCTCCTCTCCCACCCACTATCACACCTCCTTCCTCCCTCCCTCTTCCGCTCTCTTCACCTCCCTCTCCTTCTCCGTGTCTCTCCGCTGCTCTTCCACTTGGTCCCCCTCCCCTCTTTCGATCTCCCTCTTTTTTTCCAACCCCGTACCTCTCTGTCTCTCCCCTCGTCCTCAGCAGCGCTCAAATTTGTTTTTCTTCTCCTCCGCCGTTGCTTTCTTCATGGGTTTTCCATCAGAATCTCCTTTTCCACAGGATTCTCCAACTTTTTTCCCCCTGTCGGAGCAGCGTGCACCGCCTCTCTGTTCCAGATTAACCCACCACTACCGTGCAGGCACAAGGCACAATGCTGCTTTCTCTCCTGCTCCACATTCGCCAAATGATGGATAAGTGTACCTCTAACACCCCGTACACACCCCTCATCTCACACTCTCTTTTTTCATACAAAAGATAAATGCCAACAACATGAATCTGCACCTCTTACACTTTTCATCCATGCACTCCACTGTCTGCTCGTCTATCTCTCGCTCTACGTGAAAGTGATACACTATTCCTCCCCCCTTTCTCCCGCATTAAACATATTATCACAAAGGGGGAAACTTAAAGAACTTGCTGTTAACGCCGCTGAGCGTCTCCTCTGGCGTTTCTCTTTAGCTGCCTGCTGGGTTTGTGTGGTTAAGTGCCTATTACAGACATAAACACTCCTGAGCCAGTGAGCTGCACACACACACTCACAGCCGCTTCATGTCCAAACAGCCTGACTGACCCACAGCAGGAGCACACAGCCAGGCCGGCATGGCCAGATGCTTTCACAGTCCAAACCCTCGATCTCATACGCACACACACACACACACACACACACACACACCCACACAAATATATCCCTACACATGTCCATATGCACAATCATGGACATTAAACACACATACATGTGTACCAAACTGTGTATCTGCCGATTTCTTGTTTCTCTGCTTTGGTACTTAGAATACATTTCTTGCCCGGATTAAGTAATTCACCTGCTAGGCCAGCTGCTGAACCCAGACCTGCTCCAGTCAGCATGTTTATCCACATACCAGTCCAGACTTCCAAAAAGGCTGGACATAAAGGCAAATATTATGCAACATTAAGGGGGAGCTTAACTCACTTTTTGGAATTCTATTACAGTGGCCAGTCTGATTAAGTTACATGAGACTGTCAAAAATACCATAAAGGAGAGAAAAACGACGCTTCCCATAAATGCTTCAAATACATTTTCCATTATGTCACATCTGAAACAACAAAATGCACATTTTTCTCCATTAAAGCGCCTGCTCAGCGCCCCCCTCGCCACAGACTTTCACAATGTATTCGCTCCAGAGTACACTTTACGTCCAATGAGATCATGTGTTTGAGTTTAAGGGGGTTTTTTTGTGTTGCTTTTTTCATCCATTACGTTACACGCAGCGATATCTCTTTCCTTAAACTTTAAGTACCTTAAAGTAGCAAAGTCATCACAGTTGCTCAAAAGAAAAAGCAATTATTTTCCTCAGAGTCGGCGTTAATGCTGTGACCGAACCCGTGCCAGCGCTGTTGCCCATGGGACAACACAACATCAGAAGGCTAACATGGAAAGCGTGACAGCGACAAGGGGCCAGGTGTGTTGTAATGTTTGTTTAATACGCCAGTTGAAGATAATGTAAAGCGTGTAAGCTGTAACATTGCGAGAACAGCAGTGTTAAAGAAAGTACAGTGAGAAACAGTCTGGTCCAACTAAAGGCAGTAACTTTTTCAGACACAGTGTGTGTCCTCCCCGAGTGGCTCCACGAGGTCGTCTAGGTGGACCACTCTGCGGAGACTGGAGAGTGGGGTCGGAGGTTATCTCACTCCTCTGCTGTTCCTCTCAACCAGTCCACAGCCGCCCTCCAGCTCCTCAATGCCTTAATTAAGCACTTTTAATTAATCTAACTGCATTAACTCACCAGTGAGACTTCTTAAAGAGCTTAAGTCCTTACAGGATGTGCAGCTTCGATAGCCTTCCTCGTGGTAAATGTTGCTATACCACAGTCACAGCCTTGAGCCTGCGCTGAAAAAATACACCTCTTATCTTTCAAGTTATGACTTGGATTCAGCATTAAAGTTGTGTTTTTTTAATAACAAGTGAACAAGAACTTCCCTTTGGGTCCAATAAAAAAGCCACGCAGCCTCAAGAGACATTTACATTTTCATCCATAGCGAATAACATTGTGTGCGTTCAACCATGAAAATACAACCCCAAAAATTGCAAAAATAATGCAAGTACATCAAGCTTCATCAAATATGCTTCAAGTGCTGTAGAGTTTCTGCTGTCCTGATGTCAATGGAGAGCCTTTACCACCATTGTGGAGCCAGGGCAGCAAACAGTCAGGATTTTGTTTAGCAGCAGCTGGGCCCCAATTGTAGAGACTGACTGGCAAGTCGACTGGCAGTGGCAGAGTGTAGCTGATGGGCTGGAAGTAGTTCTGGAGGTAAGATGGACCTGAGCCATGCACATCAGGGTAGGCAAGCATCGCTGTTTTCAATTGGATTCGAGCACCCAGCAGTGGGTTATGCAGGGTGTGAAAGAGCTGTGTAGTGTAGGAGACCTTAGGTGGGTTGAAGACCAGCCAGGCTGCAGCATACTGGATGAGCTGCCAAGGTTGGATAGACACATGTAGGCACACCAGCCAGGTGTGAGTTGCAGTGGTCCAGGCGAGAGATGGCAAGAGCCTCAACCAAAACAGTGCCACCTATTGGGCGAGGTAAAGACATACTCTCCTGATGTTGTGGAGAATCGACAGGAGCGGGATGTCGCAGCAATGTTGGCACCAAAGGACGGCTGTTCATCCAGCGTCACACCTAGTTGCCTTGCAGTCCAAGATGAGTACACCAAAGAGTTCTCAATGGTAACAGAATCTGTTTCTACTGCACTTTCATTGATAAAACAACATTTACACCGCAACCAAAAATACATATTTTGGGGGATATTTTTGTTTTGTTTTTGTTTCTTTTTCCTCAAATTTTCTGCGTTTCCACTCAGGGTTTTTTATGCCCCAAAATTCAAAATTCACATAGAGACAGGTGGATTGAAATGCACCTACTGTTGAGAAACTTTGTCATTCTATGACATGATCAATAGGAGAAGGTGAGGCTGAGAAATGTGATACCCCAATAATCAGAGCCACTGTTACAGAATCCGTTACAATCCGTTTGTGTCGGTCAGTGGCACCACTTTGCACGCAACGTTGACGGGGCATGGCACCCAAAACAGTCCAACAATGTCTTAACAATTCAAGGTGAGTCTCCACAGGAGGGCCCTATTACCAAGAAGTTTTCCAGTCCACCAAAGGTATGTCAGTCATAAGTTTGTTAGTGTTCCCTCTGCTGTCTAACAACATCCTGACTTGAGGTCAGCAGTTCTCCATTGACAACAATTAGGTCCAATAGTTCAGCTTCAGCTCCCTGCTGAGCACAACTCTGTTGGAGTTTGGCCCTGAGAGAGAGGCCTGCCTTTACAAGACTGCATGAGAGTCCCCTAACCCACGAGGGGGTTGGGAACATGGACTCTGCGTTCAAAGCCTCTGCTTCAATGATGGCTAGTCAGAGCAGTGACCAGGAGGTCTTTGGTGGCTGCCAGAGTGGCAACTGAAGAACCTGCTGGGAAACATCAGCAGTCGACAGAGAAAAAGACTTTTTTAGGGTTTGATCACCCACAGACCTCCCTCATCAGCAGAAAGGTATCACCAAGCTAGAAAGATTGCAAAAACAAAAACTGATTTAAAGGAGGAGTTTAAGACGCCAAGAAAAAGGACTTCTGTTTGTCCCGAAAGAGGTTTTGGTAATTCATTGATGGGGTACAAAGGGGAGCAGACCTTGGCCAAAAATCTAGGGTGCACTGGAAACAGTCTGAAATCTGACAACACTTTTCAATAACATGTACACACTGTTCAGTATGATGTTTGCCTGCCATAAATTAATTGAACTAGAAAAGTACAAAGGTCACCAAATTTAGCATCTTTAGTTCATATGAAGCATGTTTCTGTCCTGGATTGACAACGTAACACAAATAAACAAGTGGATAGCCGCTATTCCTACAGGATAGTTTACATTGCTGGTACACTGACAACCCACGCAACTCATTATATTTAACTATCCCCACTTATTTAGACAAAAGTGCTGTGACAAAGCCTCCTCATTCATTTTACCGAGGACACTGGATTGACACAACAGGTTTGCAGATTAATAGAAATCAGCCAGGAGCTCAGGGTTTCTGGCAAGAAGTCGATCCTGGCCCCAGGGCAAACACATATTTCAGAATACCTTGTGACATGTTTTTTCTATTAAGGGATATTGTCAACTGAACATAGCCTTAGCCTTAGTGCAACACATCAACAGCAGCACTTCCAATCGAATATAATGCCACCACTATCACACCGGAGGCCTGCATCTGAACACAGCCATGAGGAGTAAACAGATTAGTAAGATTGCAAGTCTTGTGTAAGACATCTGTTATCTATAGGGCACCAAATAAGGTAATTGTGTCACAGGTCATCGATATGAAATGTGTGTGTGTGTGTGTGTGTGTGTGTGTGTGTGTGTGTGTGTGTGTGTGTGTGTGTATATGTGTGTGCACATATGAGTGTGTGTGTGTGACCTTCTGCAGCCTTCTCTGACCGGAGTTGCTAGCAGAGATTGGTCACAGCACAGTGTTCACCGTCTGTTCCACACACCCCTGCTGAATGCATGTGCTCTCAGTGCTCAAACGCACGCACACACGCACGCACGCACACACGCACGCACACACACACACACACACACACAAACACACACACACACACATACACACACAATCACCTAAAATGAGGAACCTTGACAAGATCCCAGCACTGTAATACAGAACCAAAACCAGCACAAGTGTTTCTGATGCAGGAGAGGCAGTAAGAGAGAGGAGCAGCGTGTGCCAGCGAGCCATCTGTTTTACCTGTAGCAGTCTTTATTAACAGCAACACACAGCCCCGTACCTGATGGCCTCTGTGTTTTCTTCATGTAGGTCCTGTCCTACATCCATCCCTACTACACCACGGTCATTCTGCAGCCCCTTCCTCTATGTGTGCACACACACAGACAGTAATACACACTTAAGCACACACACATAGTGTGAGACTTGGGGCTATCGTTCTCCATTATGAAAACTAGGTCGGGGAGGCGTGGGCGAGGGGAGTGGGGCAGTAATTATTTTTATCATTATTAATTTCCACCTCAAGGTTGCGCCAGGGCTTTTTTGTCCGCTTCAATCTTCATTTCAGACCCCCTGCATCCACACACACACACACACACACACACACATCACCATCACTATCACTGTCTTTGAAAAGACTTCGTGCCAAACAAGGAAGAACAGAGGGTGGGGGCACAAAAGAGGAAAGTGCTCAAAGGGATGGAAAGAGGGTGACGGCAAGGGAGAGAAGGGAAAGCAGAGGCAGGGGAGGCAGGAGGGGTTGCATGTGTCGCTTCATCACTCACTGGACCCTAATTTACACTAACAGGTTGTTTACTCGATATGGCAAATGATAATAAAAGGCTGGGTGTTGGAGGAGGGGGGAAGGCAAGAAAAGAGAAAGAGAGAAAGAGAGGCCCTGCGGGAGCACTTCAGCTATGATGGCTTGCACACTCCAATTAGTCCCATGAAAAGCTTGCCCCCCTTGAGAGGAGTTAAAAGGAGGGGTGCGTTGGTCGATGTGTAAATAAAACCAGCCAGGATCACCCCAAAAATTCATTGCCCTATCACAGAGGGAGGGCCTCAGCCGCAAATATCCGGGCTCTCGCTGGGCCAGTACATAGGAACAAACTCTGCCGGTAGTCGGGTCTCAGCACAGGGCACATGCAATGAAAACACAAACATAAAGACACTTGAGTGCGTTGTGACCATCAGTGACACAAGCAATGAATGCATTTCTTTTTACAGTACAAAAGACAAACGGTACAAAGTTTTAACAAAACTTTCTTCACTAAATCTGAGATTTGACTGTGCACAGCAGGACCCAAGTAAGATATAGTTACTATGAGTGATTTTGCTGACACACATATCCATGTCTGTGTTTTTCCATTGTAACCTAGCCCAAGTTTAAGTCACTACACATAGGAGAGCTCTTTTTCCATGTGCACAGCTGCCACAGAAAAAAAAAAAGCTGTATTCCAAAAGACAAACACTGTATTTTGTCTACTGAAATACCGAAACAGATCGGGATCAGATATGCTGAATGGCAAGTTATCTGTCTGCTACCAGAAATTGCCCCAATAAAGGTTTCAAGTTAAATACCGAGAAGATAAACGACTCCATCACAAGTTTTCTGCAGGGATTTACACAAATACAAATTTGAATCCACAGCTTGAACTGTAGATTAAAAAAAAAAAAACGTTAATCTCATCTCATTGTACCAAACACATACTGGACCATGACTTCTTTTACACCCCTGAATGATGATTATTTCTTATTCGGATAGATTGCTCTTCATTTTGTCCAGTTACAGTAAAAGATGTGAACCTGTGATGAAGTCCTGCCCAAACAACCTCATGTTTTGAAAGTGTTCCACTTCATTTAGCATTCAGACTTGTTTGTTGTTGGTGTAACTGCTGCAATAATTACAATATAATCTTGTGATGTATTATAATTGCTCAGTAACTGAGTGACTGATTCATGATTGCAGATTGAACAAGCCGCCTAATTATACAAACCAGTCCCTACAAATAGTGAAATGTGCACATGACAAAGTGATCACAGAACAGTAATGTACTGTACTGTTTGTTGTACTCCCTTTGTTGGCAGCGGGTCAATTTGGCGAGTTTTGAGTTTCAACTCCTTGCCTCTTGAAATACAGTGCTGCTAAACGTGAGTCCCCCCCTGGGTGATAAGAGGCCCCTGTCCTGCCTCTCATACCTTGAGGATTAAGCCGAGAGCCTCTGGAAGTGGCTCCACCGACACCTTGACAAATGGAGCTGTCGTGTAGACCAAGTGGAGTATCATCTTTTGAAAAACAGTAGGATCAACATTCCTCCTCTCTCACATAAACCACCTGACCACCAGAACCCAAATCTGTTATTTGGACAAGGCAATATAAACTGTCTGAGTGCTTAATTGATGGGCTGTAACTCTTAGTGCACCCGTCGCTTCTGGAAATCTTGGCAGACACAATTAGATAACAATCAACGTGTACACTGTGACTGTGCGTCTGAGAATTTAGAGGACAGAATTAACCATGATAAGTCAGTTGTTTTCGGTTTCCAGTTTAAGGCTCCATTAAACTCCTGACTACCTAAAAGCTGCAGATATTATTTAAATATAGACTAAGCAAAGCCCTGTTAAAGAAAACCAAAATTGTTAAGACATTATTTCATTTCTCAATATAGAAACTACATTTTCTTACAAAAAACTGAGAACATGTGCATTCAAATATCAAAAGATATGCAAACTACTGCATGTCTTTCCCCTGATAATGATGTCTTCAAGTAAATATTTTTTTTGATTGAACTGACACTTGTCTAGAATATAGTTTAACTATCAGCCTGGCCAGAGAGACTGCTCTGGGCCAGCTGCTTGGCACAGAGCGTTTCTCTTTGTTTGCATGACCAAAAAGAATGTTGATGGAACACACAGACATTGTTTTGAAGTAGAGGAACATGTGCTGGCTAATAGTCCTGTCTCTAACATGCCTTTCATCCCTTTACTACCCTAGATTGTGAGGGAACAACACATCTGTCATGGCCATTCAGAATTGACCATTTACCAAAGAAACCCTTAGCTCACTTCCTCGGTTTAGGCTTGGTATCATTTTATTATCATAAGAATTATAACACTCTCTGTTTTAAAACCTTTCTCTATTCAGGGAGGATTCACTGAGAGAAATGCTCTCTTTTTCAGGAACACACTGATCACATTCACACCTGCTCAGTACAATCACAGTCTGATCTGCTGGTTTCTGAGCAGCTACTTGGTTTTTGCACCCCCACCAGTAGTCCACCAATCAGATATACGGCCTGTCCAGAGACACTCTGGCAACAGAGAGCAGCTCCAGAGGAATAGTATAACTCAAGAAGAGCAACAACTGGTCATTCAAGAGGGATTGCAACAGCTCAAGAGGTTGGTGTGTTTACTGGGGAAACTACATGTCACAATCCCCCGTATTAGCACCGCAGTAGAAGCTGAAAACAACATCGCTACCAAGTGGACCAATCACCGTTCACAGAGTACCCTACGGTGTCGGATCAATCAGATCAATCAGCGCATGTCTTGAATAATCTCCTAGCAGTAAAAATTGTGAAATACACCAATTTCTGAACTGGGACACAGCTACAGTGTGTTATGTATCCTATACATGTTAAAAGTTAATAAACTGATTAAGATCGCTCCCCTGCTGTCTTCCTTGCCAGACAGAGGTAAGTGCAGCAGCATACACTGCAGGGGTTCCACATAGAGAAATAAGTAGAGGTTAAACTAGTGCAGGTGCACATTTGTTGTCCTGGTGGACTAGTTCGAGCTCTATTTCTTTAGAAATACACTAAGAAGTCAAAGACTTGGGATCATACATCATTGCCTGCACTGGCTACAGCAGATGTGTGTCTGTATCTGCGAGTTTAAATGGTGGAGGCACATGGTCCTGGCACAATTTAAGTGTGATACATTTTTCAATAGCTGTGAGTCATAGTAACTCTTTCTGAGTTCATCTCAGCGTGGTGAAGTGCGTCGCTCTGGGCTGTCTGCGTCCACAGACTGCTGGCCTCGTACTTCTTCTGCATTTGCTAGACATGAAATCTGTTCTCCAAACTCCACGTTTTCGGTTCAGCTCCCAGTTCACCGTCATCTCAGCGAACCCCCCCCCCCACCTCCCATCCTGCAGTCATGGTAACAGAGCTGTGAAAGAACAAGCTGAGGAATATGAGACATGGGAGATGACAGACACATGGCCACATTGTGACAGAGACAGACGGAGTGGGTGCTGAGTGGTTTGACACCACAGACAGCCATTTCCCCATCCGAACATCCAGCACGCAAGCAATTAGAAAGGACAGGAGGCAGAAGTTACATGAGACACGGCAGAGTCAAGAGTGGGAACAGCAACAGGAATGCTGGTGTTTGGGTGGCATTCAGGAGCAGAGTGAGGGGAAGTAATCGCTGAAAAAGTGTTATAGTTTAGAGGTACATCAATGTGTTTTTGGTATCGTTCATCAGCTGACACAGGAAAACAAAAGAGATCAATGAGCTGACCTCCTGACATGAACTTTTAAATATTCTTGCACAAAATCCCTGTTGTTACCATTTTGGCATCCGAGAGAATATAAGCTACGAGCGTGGCTGAAAATCAATGAGATAAATGATCAAGAAATGTTCTAACATCTGAAATCCTACATGCACACTCACAAAAAGACCTACTGCCATCACAAAAAAACTCTTATAGCCTAATAGATACAATATTGATTTTAGTGTGGTTGATGCAAATGTCCATAAACTTGTAAAAAAAAAAAAAAAGTAAGACAAAACAGCTCTTGTTCTCACTCTGCTGTGTCCTGCATAATCCGAGCTGTTTTCAGGCATTGTGCACAGCAACAGCCTGGGAGAGGTTGCTTTTTGTGTGTGTGTGTGTGTGTGTGTGTGTGTGTGTGTGTGTGTGTGTGTGTGTGTGTGTGTGTGTGTGTGTGTGTGTGTGTGTGTGTGTGTGTGTGTGTGTGCAATAGATGCACAGCATGTCTGGCACACACATAATAAAACAGATCTATCCCAAAAGATACCATTCATCCCCAGACACCAGCTCAGGCTCTCACTTCATACGAGATAGAAGGTGCGCAAACACACATGTAGTGATAGCGGTGATAAAATGCTCATAATCACTGTTAACATACATGCACACGAGTCTCACTCACACAGTGCTAACACAGACACACTCGTAAAAACGCACGCGGTAGTGTAAATGAGCATGCACACACAGACACACAGACACACAGACACACACACACATATTTGCTCTTGCAGATACACTTGCATTACAAACACAGAGGGGGGAGGGAGGAGGGGGAAGGGGGCACTGAGGCCACAGAACATACAACAAAAAGCAAGCAGACAGCCTTGAGCTATGAGCTCAGCTAAATAAATAAATAAGTGAAAATCTCATTTTAAACCAGTAGCTTCACACCCCCTCTTGGAGCCCGCTCCTCCTCCCTGCTCTCCTCCTCCTCCTCCTCCCCATATCCCTGATCAAGGTTTCATTCTGGAGAAGCACAAAGACTGGCTATCCAGCATCCATCTCTTCAACTCCATCCATCCCACCTATCGTGGGCCTCCAGAGACTCGTACTAGGAGTATTTCGCTGGCTGTGTTTTCTGCTTTATTTCTTTTATTCCCACGATGAATTCCAGTCGTACCAGACCGCAGCAGAATATGACACCTGACAATCAACCTGCAGAGGGGGCAGGGGCCACATTGTATGTGCTTAAATCTACTGTAACAAATTCAATTGGCTCTGTTTCATATTTCCATGTTTTATTATATTGAAGTTTGTGGCTGGTAGGGTGATGCCAATTAAAGAAACACATGGATGGCATGGGAGCTTATAAATTCCAGACCAAAGACCCCAGTCGGCACACTATCGTCTTATTTACCATCTAGGCTTAGTCCACTGTAGCTTCACAGGCTAAACGCTGAGTCCCACCACCTCATTTAAGATGAGCCATACCCGAATCTATATTGTGCTGCATTGTGTAAACAAGTAGAGATAAGTAGTGGCTGTAGGCATGTGGATTCTGTGGGTGTGGATGCTGGTGAAACCAACGGATTGTGCTGTTTTGGCATGTATACCCCACACAGATGGATAAACATCCTGCCCTGACAGATTTGGATTTGGTTAGACATGACACGATATCGCCTAAACAGAGTGAACACTCGAACCAGGAAAAAAACACAAAAAATCAGACAGTTTCATATCTAAAATCTATTTCTCAGGCAAGTCGTAGAGATCATGGTAGGCTTGACACCATAGTCGGTGTTACTGGTGTTGCACAGTGTTTGGACAGACACCAATGACATTACTTACCCTATAATTTTGGCAACCAAGGCAACCCTAGATCAGGGCATTTAATTTCCCCTTACTTCTGTTTCCAAACTTTATATAACCTCATCAACTAGTGGTATCCGCACTATTAGAACAAACTAATAGAATGATATATGATTCTGCTGTTCAAACAAATTCCTTCGCAAGGATCCTCCTTTGGTGACGTATCGTAAATTATGTAACATGAGTTATAGCTAGCAGCATGGCCTATGAGAAGCCTGTGCTAAATCAGAACTATTTTTAATGCAATATTGTGTTTTAATGGTGCAGATGGAGAAAAGAATAGGCTATTTGAGAGAAGTGAGAATTGTGGATTGTGATCAAAATGAACTAGATCATAGTGTTTTTTGGCCAGATCACCCACCCTTACCACCAACATCAGGGGAAGGAGTGGTAAGGACAATGAGTGGGGGGGCTTCAGTGGGGCCCAAGTGAGACAGATGATACAAATGATAATGTGCCCTTCATCTTTGTGGATACGAATAGAAGGATAGAGGCCTTTGCCCTTAATTATATGGGTCAGTGGACCAGGAGCTGGTGGTCCCACATGGAGGGGATCAACAAGTCAAACAAATGCAAAGACACACACAGACAGCTAGTTGATTTCAGGGGAGTCAATCAATGATGAGGCCCCTGCTTAATGAAGTCGAACCTACCAAAATGAAAAGCACACAGAGGCATATTCAGTGATATCATTTTATCAGTCAAGGGAAAAAAGGAGATCATGACAGAGTAAAAGAGAACATCTCTGTGGAATTTGTTTCCTGACTTTGTATTCAGTCATCTATAACAAAAAAAAAAAAGCGCAGTGCGCTTGTTCAATCATAAAAAAAAAAGCAAGGACAATAGCTGCCCCACAACAGTGTACCGATGACAAAGAGAACAGAGCCCCATGCACACCTGCTCCACCATCATCATGATTGCTAGAGACTGTCATTAACAGCGAGGTGCAGATACACATAGCGGCGAACAAATGCAACACAGCCACACCTTTACACAAAATAAAATGAATCCGCCACTGTAGGTCCTTCACACACTCACTGATCCAATTACAGGTCAGAGGTCACAAGACAGTCCCATCCTACCACAATATACAATAGGACCTCCCCCCACTCACTTCTCCCCATCCTCCCAGCATTTCCCTCATTCATTCATCCATCCTCCTCTCTTCACACCCTTTCTGCTCAGCTGTCATCTCTCACTTCGTCTCCCTCTAAATGGCTATTGACTGTGCTCACACAGCATTCGCTCTTTGTCCATCTCTATCGCAAATGCGTGTGCCAATCACAGGCTTATTTTCTTTGTATGTTCACCTCTCTGTTCTTACCAACCCTATATGTAAGACAAAATGCCAAGTTATCCTTTTTGAATCTATTTTGAATCATTTATTAAAGTCTAAAAAACGCCTCCCTTTAATTTTGTCTGCTCTTCAGGCATTCCGCACGGTTCCAAGTGTTGTTGCTGCGGATTCTCGACTAATCTATTTTCTCTGTGGTTGCCCTTTTCTCAATCATTGCCCTCTCTCCAAGCCCTCTCTCCTACGCTCATCCACCGTTACTCACTCAGTCTCTCTCCTACTCTCTCCCTTATTCTTCCCTTATTCCCTCTCCCCTTCACATGGTGAGTCTCTTGCCCTGAGGGAAGCGCTCTCTTTCAACTTGCTGGACCTGGAGAGAAGAAAAATCCATTTCTCTCCCTCTGTGTCACGGCACTTGTGTTTGTTTCTGGTTAACTAGCTGGGGAAGTCGATCCCGTGCGTGGCAGTCACTGTGTTACTGTGTCACTGTGTCAACATATGGCTGCCTTCGTAATGCAGAGCACTGTTACATTACTGATCTTCACTCGAGTGTTTGTTGGTCATTCACTAGTATTGTTTATAATGGTCGGAGGCCGAGTATTTAGTATACTTGAGCACACACAAAATCTTTTTTTTTTTACTACATGCACAAAACATCCTAATCCAGTGAAAACACTTACAAACTCCAGATAACTGGTAGAGCGACCACAGAGACAGGAAGGAGAACAGCCAAGGGAAGAATACATGTACATATATACGCCCCATTCAGACAACCACACACCTCACACAGACAAGGCCATGCCTCATTAATCTATCAATCCAACAAGCAGCACCCCCCCTATACACCCTCAATCCTCTCCTCCACTATGCATTTGCCACTTGTCCTGCACGAGTGCCCCCAGATTTACTACCTCTCTGCTCACCAGCAGACGTTGATATACAGTGAGCAGTGAAAGAGAGGTATAAAAAAAAGAGAGGAAAGAAAAAAGAAGTAGAGATGAGAGCTGAGAATTTAGCACTCTGTGCCCTCAGCACCTCTGCTGATGAGTTTTGCTCTCCTGGCATCAGTCTGGCATCTACTCGAAGAGCGCGGAAACTCATCACCTCTCTGGGCAACAGCAAAGGTAATTATGACTAATGAAGTGCAGACTTTTATGGCAAAACATGGGCCTAACTGCATTTTGTGCTCATAATGGCATACAGAGAGAGAGACACACTCTGCTGCACTGCATAAACATTACCCAGACACAGAATCAAGGTCACCTCGGCAGATTAGCACAGCCTGTAAATGAGTTCAATTAAACAAGTTGCTAATGACTGCCAGCTAATGACCAAGTCCTACACTGGCAGCTCAGTGACAGCTCACACAGAGCGAAGCCTTTTGTGTATCCTACACTGTGTGAAAATCAGACCATCTACAGGTACATCTATGGATTGTTAGTGTTGCTAAAAAAATACATGATAAATGATTATCTGTGACGAGATTTTTATCCTATAAAATAAATTGAACTAATCATTGAGTTGACATGCTTTGCAGTGCTCGACTAGTCCTCGGGGATTAATGAGAAGATTTTCGTTAAAGAAAATAATATTCAGCTAAAGTGAAATCAATCATCCCACTGGTAAAGCACACAATGGAGTAATTCCACCCCACACAATGAAAAGAAGAGGACACATTTTGATCAGCAAAAAAATCTAGTTGCAATAATTAAACATGAGTAATGAGCTCCTCCATAATTAACCTGCTCCCCAAGCTACGCTCTTCTCTATTAGAGAGAAGATCAAGAGAGAGCACCACAGACAGAGAGATAAGGGTGGGATATGAAATGTTCACACAACAGTGAGGGAGATCAAACCCATTTGCTTGGACCGTGGTGGAAACTTTCCATGCAATTAAATGGCAATTCCAATCATGAATTGAGAGAGGGGATCTCATCATCAGCAGAAGCTGATGGATTATGGTCATGAGCCTGAGCCGTGCTGTCACAGGGCCAGGCCAGGCTCATGCACCCCCACCACCCCTCTGCTCGCCATCATATACGCCAAGCTATTTAACAAACCATTATGCCATCTCATTACATTTGACGTCACAGTTGGATGTTTGACCTGGAACAGCACATGGGCAGTGAGGTCAGGGGGAGCCCAGGAGCAATTAAAGAAACACCATCATCTTCGGCCTCTGAAGCAAAACACAAACAGATTATAAAAGCACTCAAGTAGAGGGACTGGTTTGTTTGAGGAGAGATAAGAAAGTAAGAATATGTTGACATATTAATCAGCCAGGCCCCTCCACAACCAGGAATAAAACCTCATATGGGAAACAACCTTATAATGAGGAGCTAAAGGTCGATCCAGACCCTAAAAACAGAGGAGGGCAAATCACAGCTTGCGGGACAAATCTGCTCCTCTGCCAGGATAATTTTGCCCCAAAATGAAATCTAATATTTTCCCTCGTTGGACCAGATTAAACATTTTAGGAATGTTTAAAAAATCCTCTCTCGAGATTACAAAATACATACTTAGTAAAAACCTAACCTGATGAGCCAGATGGTTTATTACACAGAACCATCTGGGAGGTCGTCCTTGGAAAATGCTTGTCAGTTGATTGGACGAACCACTTGTCTATCACCACCTACAACAGGCTGACTTCAACCAATCAGATCATCAGTAGGAGAGCGCTACCAGAGCAGCCTGTTAAGAGTCAAGAGATGACCGAAAAACATCTTTTCCATCAAGAAAAGCCTTCAGTGCCTTTCTTTGCTCTTCTTTCAATTAAATATATTCCTCAGTTCTGATTCAACTGATGCCATAGTAGCATCTACACTTATCTCTTTCAGAGTCGCCATTGTTGTTTTTAAACAACAGTTGCTTCTCTGGTTAGACTAAACCCTGACTGTAGCTGCCCCTAGTTCCTAATAGGACGCTGATTGGTCCATACCACTGCAGTTCAGACACAAGTGCGTAATCGATCTGCGCTGCAAGGTCCAAGTTAAGCTAATGCACAGGCTTCAATCAGAAGAATTAAAACCCAGACATTTAGTCCAACATTTATTTAAAAAGCATGTGTTAAAAAAATGGAGTAATTCAAGACACAGACGACTGCTTCTTGACAACGCCCTAAAGAACAGAGCTAAAAAAAAAAGAGGTTCTTTGCCAAATCTACAGCACCTGCTGACCCTTGTCCCAGAAAATCATGGTGGTGCTTGGCAACCTTTCCTCCTAGTCAATGCATCGTGGTAGACAGCAGACAAATTTATCCACACAGTTTAGGGTTTCATGACTGTGGCGGTGCCAGGTTTCAATAATATACCCCTTCAGGGAGATAAAAAGTAGTCCAGTGGCTCGGTGAGGAGGCTCTATCTGTGGACTTCTGGGTCTCAGCCAACACGATACCACTACTGGAGGTCTTAACACTAAGCTATCCTCCATCCTTCAGCAGCCAAACCACCGACATCTCAAAATGTTAAGTGGTAATATGAATGAAGACCACAAGCCCAATGTATTGCATCCGTTTCAGACATATACATAATACTGCTATAGCTGCTAGATGCAGAGAAGATGAAAATAGGTAGTTTTTTAAGTGAACTTTCAAAATGGACTGCACTTGGAGGAACAGGAAGAGTCACCCTGTGCTCTTGTCCTCTATGTTTCCTTCCTTGGTTACTTATTGAGGCCAAGGCTGTGTTGCTTGTACACTGGCTCAGCGGCGAGCCTCTCTGAAGGAGCAGTAAAACTAACCACCAGTGGGAGGTTAAACTACTCCAGTGTCACTCTGACAACCCACAGTGATGCCGACACACTTCCTTTGCCAAGTTTGGCGGCTGGATCCTGACAAGGACAAAAATGTTTCCCAACTCATCCACTGGGGTCCGAGTCTCACGCCATGGATGAACAAGCTGAATAAATCATACAAGTATGACTGAGAGTGAAGAGCCAGAAAGCCTGAAGGAACAACAGCGTGGATTCTGAGCTTCTTTCATATTAGCAGACTGCCCGCCGCATGGCTGGGGGAAGCTGAGCCCTTCGAAGCGCAGGCTGTTGTGAGAGAAACACTGAATTATGCATCTGAGAAGGGAGGGGAGATTGGCTGCTGGCTCCAATAGCACCCCCTCCTCCTTTACCTCCTTTCCTATTCACTGACAGATAGATGAGGGCATCTAGATGAAGTTTCACAGGAGGTCATCGCTGCAGACTCACGATTGATAGACACTGTGGGGCGTGTCCCTCTTTCTCCTGTTTTCTGCACCATTTCACAGAATTGGGGGAAATGCCACTCTCCGCCCTCTCATCCGACAGAGGGGGGGTGCGGTCGGGGGATGCGTCCTGTCGCCTCTGGCGAAGACGTATGCTCGATGCCACATTGATGACACATTTGGGCCTCTGAAATCGGCCGAGGGTGGTTATGAGGACTGCTGCATCGATCCTCAGAGATGAGGACCATCTCCTGCCACACCTACAATGAGCAATGGGGTCAGAAGGTCACCCTCCTAACCGCCGTCCCTCTCTCTAAAAAAATCAATTCCTTATTAGAACTTCATCGCCATCAGAGAAGGAATGGAGCGGCGTTAAAATGAAGACAGAAGACATTCACCTTTGTCATATATGATTATAGATGTTTTCTGGTTTCCCTCCTGTTGTTATGGAGGAATTTCAGTGGTTCAGTCCGTCTTTCATTAGCTGGGCCCGTACAGTTCCTCCTCCTCATTTGAACCTCTTGCTCCTTGTCTCTTGACAGTTCATTGCCAGGCTGTTGGCTCTATTTCTGTCCATCGCCGCGGGCTATACATTCTGCATATTGTGCATGTACAGATGAAACCCACATATGAAACACCTGCTTGTAACACACTGTAAAAAAAATGGTTTCATGGTTTCATGGCAATGCAAATACGAAATCCCCTCTAAAGCCTTGTGAATTATTGAGAGGGTAAAATAACCTGCTGGTGTAGCTCAAGGAAATCAGTGATTCCTCTTTCCGTCTAAATTCATCATTGTTTGTCCACCCAGATGCCTCGTGAACCACAATGTAAACCACACTCCTGCTGTCCTTCAAAGCCGCTGCTGTTAGTGAGAACAGCACCTCTGGCTAAATGGGGTTCACCGGGAGACGGTGTTATAGATGAGGGCAGGTCCCTTAATGGATCCTCCTGACTGTCATAACCAGCCAAGGCCTGTGGCAGAAACATCCTCCTGCCGTCAATTTGAAACTAGAGCAGTGGGCCCCTCCCTGTCCCTGTCCTCTAGACTACCTCGCCCCCCCCCCCCCGACGGATGACTGGCGGTCTACGATAAGCATGGCCAAGGCTACTGGAGACCGTAAACATGCAATAAAAGCAACCACATTAATAACATAAGTATAATCAACTCCAACCAATATATTTTACAGACATATTCAAATTATGAAAAGATGCACAAATCAAGGCAATTCCCAATTTCCCTCCTTCTGTATTAAAATGCACATCAAGATGGAAAATAGTGACTGATTACACATTTATTCATTCCTACACTGATCCCTCCATTCGTCCATTTGTATATGCGTATGTAGGCATTAACCTCCCATTTGAGATTATGCAAGCCAAAGGAGGGGCGTCAGGGTGCCATATATTACATCAATTTGTCCACAAAGTATTTATGAGCTACTACAAGCTGTGGCCAATCTGCAGACACAAACAACTAAATGAGCGCATAAATATAGATGACATGCTCCAGGCTTATGGCAGGAATATACGACCCCCCCAGGCTATAGGTCCGTTTCACGCTTCTTCCCCCACCTTGAGCTCTGAGATGTGTGTATGTATGGAACAGAGGTGGAGGGGAAAGGCTCTGAGGCTTCTTCTTTCCGAGTCAGATTTATGATCTGTGTAAGTAGATAGGGGCGCACCAGCCTGTCGCGTCCACAGTGGTACGGTATATTTTTCTGCAAAGCTCAGTGCACTATAGCCGTAGAACGCGTTACCTGGATTCTACCTTCCCCGCCTCGTGCAGCCTCGTTTCTTGTCTGACGTGCAATAGCGCCAGCTGATGCATGGCACGCAGTCATCATGAAGATGTGCTCCATAATTTTTCCACACCTTTCTGGGGCATAAATCATCTCCTATAGCTGCTGGCATGAAGCATGAAGAAAAGCTGTAAAAGAAGAACACGATAAAGTACAAAGCCTCCCTTCTTTTTCCTGCTCACTACATTCTCACTCTGCACCTGCTTTATCCCGTCCCCCCCGTCACAGTGCGTGTCTCGCTGGCTGCTGTAGCCCTGGAAAATCCCATGCTGGGGATGTACGGTCCAGACATGTGTGGCAACGAGCCTTTACCATTTCACAAAACTGACCTTGACCCGGCTGCTGTTTGAAGAGCCGTGGAGCACGCTCTGTGGCTCAGGTGAGAGGGGAGGGGGGGAGTGGGTGGTGGGTTACACGACTTGAGGGGGTTCTAACAGGTTTTCCTGATGCATAACAAACTCCCAGGGGGATAAAGACTGTAGAGTGAAAACCTCGGGGATTTAAATCGTTCCAGGTTTTCACTGAATATGATTTTCTCCTCTCCAGTAAACATCTGTATCAACCTGCCTTGCTTGGTCTGGCCACCTCCTTTGTGCTCTTTTATTTCTGTCATAGCAATGGATGCATTTATTTTCCTGTCGCCTTCGAATATAATATTTCTGCATCTCCTTTTCGTTCTCCACCCATGCCCTTCTCCACCTCCCCCATATCAGACGCCAAAGGGCTTCGCTCCCCTTTTTCCTCTACTTGTCTCGCATCATCTCGTGACTTGGGGTGTTGTGTCCTGCTAAAAGTTTACCAGTTCGTATCGCTGAGAAATGACTGATGCTACATTTTTCATGCGGGGCATTAAAAATTCAAAAGATCCGTTCCCCTTCTTCATTCTGAGACTCAAGGAAAAAAAACAAGTCTCAATAATGGATGAGAGAAAGGTTTGCTAAGAAAAGAGAGCCGGTGTGGTGCGATTGAGCTGAGGGGAGGCAGAGAGGGAGAGAGAAAAAAGGGGGGATTGGAAGGGGTTGATATATGGATGGACAGAAAGATGGAGACAAATTGAGGGGAAAAGGAGCTGCTGACCAGTGTCCTTGATAGACTGCGAGAGGGATGACGAGAGTCTGTGTATGTTGAAGGTGATCTGACCTGGTGTGGTGAAACATTTCTCTTCCACGTGCAGCCTTTGTCCATACACAGTATACACAGCTGGCTGCTCCTGGTGCTCTGCTCTTAGTCAGTCACGCACAGCAAACGCTGCCTGTTCTGTCTCACAATGCCAAACATTCAATACACACATTCGTAGACACACACACACACAGAAACACACAGCTCTTGTCACCTCATTGCCAGGGGGCGTATATTTGTCACTATAAAAGCACATTCACTGCTCAAGAGTTTGTTTGTCCCAGAAAAATGTCAAATTAGTTGGAAATTCCTTCATTTTTAGGATTCCTGAAGGGCTCAAAGTGGCTATTGTGAGAGCCCTGCTGGACAGTGGTAACATGGCGAGGATGGAGACGTAGGTGCACACTATGTGGAGGACTGACGGACTACAAAAGTTGTTTCACAGGATTTAATTTCAGTGGAGGCACAGGTTATCACAGGCAAATAATGTTTATCATTAAATACAATATAAATTAGGCTCAGAACAAAAGACATAGCACATCTACTGTAAGAGTTTCAATTGTCATCTCCAAATTCTCTCGAAAAAAGGAATGCAGGCTTCACTGGCCGACATTTGAACAGCCAGAGTCTGTACGAAACACATTCCTAGACGTAATCACGGCTGCATCTACAGCAAAAGAATAATTCCCAATTGTTCTATGTATCAACAGGCGCAACATGCTGCACAGCTGCAGAAGGAAAAGAGATACAATATTCAAGTCCTATGTTGAACTGTCACAGAAAAGGCTTTAAGCGCATCAAATTTATCGGTGCACTTTTAAGCGCAAATAAAAATGAATGCCAATGAGGATTAGCGTTATTTCATAATGCCCCTCTTGTGTTCAGACAACAAAACAATGCCGCTGGGGTGACAAGGCCTCTCTCAGGATGCCATCTAGTGGCACGTCACAACACACACACATTTTGTATTTTGTGATTCATAAAATACATGCGGAGAATCACACAATCCAAGATATTAAACAAGGTTCAGTGAAAGGAAAACGTGTTAAAAACAAAAAGGTATTTAGATTCAACGTAGATTAGAACAACGTAGATTCATAGAGGACAGAAGCTGTCTCTCACCCTGTGATAAATGACATCAAAGTCCTGAGGGGAGAGCAATTAAAAACCAGGTCAGTGTGCATACTCTAATGTATGTCCTATACAAAGACATGTCCTTGTGTGTAAGAGTGGATTCACAACCATCACCTAGGACCAGCAAAGACCTTCTCCCTTTTTCAACACATGAAAAGGCATGTTTTAAATCACTGTCAACACACACACAGATGTTACAGACTCATTAGTCCAGCGCAGGGCTTTATCAGTCTAATGAGAGCAGCGTAAACATGTCGATCAGAGCGAGACAGACGAGCGTCAGAACTGGGAATGCAGAGACGGAACAGACGTCTAACCCTGCCAAAAGGATGCCAGAAGACAGTGCACAAGACTGCAGACCCATCAACACACTGCGCATTGCTACGTGTCATGATATGAACATAGTTGGTCTATTAAAGGGCCATTTACCATATTTTTCCTATTGCTGACAAATCCCATTTGAAGACCAAAACCAACAATGTGTTAGTTTGACTCTCGGTACTTTTCCTGACTTCCCTACCCTGTCAGTGGGATAGCACGAAGCCTATCTGTATTTTTTTAAGTGCTAAATAATTGCCTAATATGTCTTGGTACTGTAATGTACTAAAGCAGTAAGTAGTGCTGTTAATAGTGAATTCTTTGAATGGGTACAGACTAACTTCTTCAGCTGGTTGCAATGGTGCGCCTGATTTTTTCATTTAGGAGCACAAGCATAACATTTAGGCGCACCCAATAATATATTTTAACTCAATTTCATACAGACATTATGTAAATGCAAATACAAGATTTTCTACATTTAAAGGTCATATTTGTTGCGTCAGTATTTGACAACTCAAACATGTTCACAAACTTTTCTCACAATTAGGTCTTTTAAATGCAAGAAACAGGAAACGGAGATAACCTTAATAAACTGCTAAATTGTTGGTGCACTTGACAGATTTTTGGGTGCGTGGACAGTCAAAATAGTGGCACCCTGGATCCCTTTTTTGGGGGACTATTTTCAGGGGCGGATTTGGGGGCGCTAGTGTGCATTAATGCCAGCAGGATGATGCGTGGGATCGATTCAAAATAAACCGCATTGTCTGTGTCTGTGGTGGTGAGGGGCCATGTCAAAAATGTGGTAATGTTTTTTGGTCATTAATGCTTTAACGATAAGAGCAGACTGCGTCGGGCTGTGGAGGCACAGAAGATATTTAATCATCAGATCAATTCATCGTTGGTTTTGGTTCTTTGATTGGAATTTCTTGACAATAAGAAAAGTATAGAATTCCACACGCTTCACATACTATTACAGTGATATCTATTGTTTTAATCATTTTTGAGTCGACTTCACTGGTTTATTCACTTTCCCTATCAAATGCTGAGAATTCACCAGGAGCTATTTTTTTTAAAGTGATGCCAACTAGTCTATTTGTTGATGCAGGCTTTCAAAAACACTGCAGATAATTCCACTAAACCGTAGATGGCCTAAACACACGCAGACATTGAGAAACACATTCCCCCTCTATAATCAACAAATTCCGACACCAGCCAGCATCAGGCAACACACACACACGCACACACTCCCGTCACTATTCAACAACCCCTCTCATTGTGTTGATTTTGCTCCCTCTCCAGCTTTCATTTGGGTGTTTTATCTTTTGTTTACTGGTGGGTTTTTATTCTCAGTGGCTCGGGGAAGCAAAGTGCTGGCAGTAGCTCAGTTTGATCTGCGGTCGTGGATGAATAGCGCCAGTGGGGGAAAACAAGGGCATTTTGGAAATATAAAAACACTGCCATGTAATTACAATGAAAATACATAAATATGAGTCCTCCTGACAGCGAGGGAAAGTGCCAGTGTCAGCATTGTGATGGTAAACAGTCTGCGAGGGAGTGTTTGTGCGGCTCAGTGGGGGTCACCTCTACAATAGACAAGCCTGAGTTTCGACTGGGAAAATAAAAAGTCCGGAAACTTCCTCCCGATCCAACCAGCCCTTTCAGGCACTTGAGGCTGCGAGGCGGCACACAGCGGGCTGGTGGTGATTTAGCATCAACAACACCACGAGACCATTTTGATGTTGAGGGGTAAAAAAAGACAGACAAAGCACAGACGACAAGGATTTGCCAGAAAAAATCAGTGAATGGTTTTTACTATGAATAGAGCAGATAAAAGCAAGGCTGATTTGTTGACTGTCAACAGAAAATTAGTTCTGGTCATTTATTTCAGTAACTCAGTCAATTAAAAATCTCTCCACTTCAAAAGCAATCCAATGCACACTGTAGGATTTGTGCAAAATTACATGTCTTCTCATGATTACCTTGACAAACACAACTGCAGTTCATGATATCATCCCCTTATTCATCAAAAAATGCTTAAAAATGGCATAATTGAATCAGGACAGTATGTCAGAGACCTTGATGGTTTCTTTTCAAATGTAAATGTATTAATAGAAATTCACCACAATCAGCTTATCCTGAGCGTTTGATTGACAGGGCTGATAATATTGTCAGCAAACAGGACAGGTCAGACGGATTTCCACTGACACGATTGCTATTACACCACGAACGGGATCCTTTCTTGCACAGAAATGTCGCAGAATGAACGATGTGTCGTTAACCTACTCTCTGAAGTGTGTCCTTTTCCTTTTTCTGGAGGCGTGTCTTACCTGCTTTAGATATGCTGGGTTTAAGTGTGTATATCCACGTATCTCCCATCAACTTCAATACAGCTGTCAGCAGTCTGGCCCCAAAGCAAGAATCGGTGGTATAATGACCCTTTAAGTTCTTTAACCAAAACAAGGACGTGATATCTTAGCCATGTAAAGTAAAGGCATTTTTATTTTGCACAAACCCTACATTGTGTGACTGTGTTTGAAGGAGACTTGCATTTTATATTTTTCATCAAGACTATATCTCAACCTTGCAATGAGCCCTTCACAAGAAAGTATATGCTGGTAATAGCTTCTTATATGTGATGATTTGCTGCATTTTTGTCTTTCATATGATTTTAATTTGAAAATGTTTAGGCTTTGGTCATCTGAAGACGTGACCTTTGGTTCTTAGACCAGTCTTTTTTCAGATACTGCACAATTACCAGAGAGACAAACAATGAATAATTGATAATAGAAATAAGGGTGAGATAGACGTCTGGTTTAACGTGTGTTGTTTTCGCTGTTCTCAGATTAATAACTGTACGTGGGATTTCGACAATTTATTGAACATTTTGGTGTGGGTAAATTAGCTCCTTTGGGTAAAAGGATTGAATTTACTGTCCAGATCCTGAAATTCTGGACAACAACATAGCAAAGTAGATTTGATGTCCTCCTTGTGAATTAAATACAAATCAACAGATGGTCAAGCCCACATAGTTCTGCCATCCACCATATCCCAGAACACAAATTTAGTCACTGCGCAAGAGATTGCGCGGTGGTGTGAACCTCCGAGTAGTGATTGCATGGCGGCAAGACATCATAAACAGGCGCCATTCCCAGCATGAAGAAGATAAGAGACACTTTGGCCACAACAGGCAAACAACAGTGGAGCAAGTTAGAAACGCGTAATCGCTCGATTCTGATAGGAAAAAAAACAGCATCTGGGAAAAAGAGAAAGAGCAGCAGACTGAGGGAGAGCGAGGGTAGGAGGAGGAGATGCTTATCGAGAGCGGCGCAATTTATGGACATCATTTTAAACAAACTACACGCAGCCCCAAATCACTAGTCAACAACTAGTCACAATGTGCACACATAGACACAATCACTTACACAAGCGCAGGCACGTACACACCATCAGCGTGCCCAGAAAACAACAACCTCACAACGACCCATGCTTATCTCAACACACCCAGGCTTTCTCACTTTGGCATTCACTCCCTCTCTCCCTCTAAAACACACAAACATACACACACAGACACACACACTACACACACACAAGCCTATCTTTCATCCCAAAATTCATGGAGGCAAATCTCTCTCATCCTCTACCAGCCATTCTTTTTCCTCAACTCTCGCAGGCACCGTTCCCGCTTCTGTCCCGGCGTTGCCTCTGAAATCTCCCCATTTTTCTGGCAAATACTGACCAATTCAATGTCACACACACAAACACACACCGTCACACACACAAACACACACCTTCACACACACACACACACACACACACACACACACACACACACTACGCTTTCGTTTCTCTGGCCTCGTCCCAGTCCGGTGGCTTTCTTTTCCACCTGAAACAATTTTGTTCAAATGAAGCAAGTGTGACAATACTTTCCTACTTGAAAAATCCAGGCGAGTCTCATTTATAGGCATCCTGTGGCACAGGTACAGAGATGAGAACTTACAGCCAGATGAGGTTATAAGGACCAAAAGTCATGTTGAATTAATTTACAAAGTGACTCAGTAACAACTGGAAGTAGTGACACTGTCATCATCTACTCTGTGTTACTGGTCATCGTAATGCAATTCAAGTGAGAAGCTAAAGCCGGTTCCCAAATAATGTCTTTATTCTGTTCCGATATCGCTGTGCACAGCACCAGGCTTAGTGAGGGTTACGGTCCAGAGGGCACAGAGCGTGAGAGGCATGGCCTTTATATCTGGGCCGGGATTCTCACAGGGATCAGACAACAGATTACAAAGAGATTAGTGACATCATAAATCATCTTCCAGAGCCTTTTTTTTTTTTATGTACAACAGCGAGCCAAAATTGAACACATTATAACTTAATATGACGTGTCGTACTATTATTTTACGATAAATGTATCCAGATAAGTCAAATTATGTCAATTGAGCGTTATGTGTTATCAGTGGTGCAGTGCTACACCTTTCATGGGAGAGAGTGAGTCATCCTGAGATCCTATCCTCGAGCCCTGCCTGCACCCCAGTCTAATGCTAGACTACACTGACCCTTGGTGGTCAGATGAAGTACTACAGATACGGTAAGTCATGCTGGGTTGCTTGAGTACAACATGAAGGGTCTTTTGGAGTGTTTACAGTAAAAGCCACTTTGAAAGAATGACTCAAAATGTTTATTGTGCAAATTTTGAAAACATGAATTCGCCCCCGCCAGTCACTTCTTGTAGATGTCGTTGGAAATGTGATGCAAATTAATTCTTAAGTGATACTATTTAAAAAATTTCCACACAAACAATGAAATACAGACCAATTCCTTTTTTTATTATTAAGCATTAACTTTTATATCAGATTTGGCATCTTCATGCATAAAAAAATTAACTTGTGTACCACTTGATAGGCCTACAGGGAAATAATTTGACTTATTTTTTATTTTAATCTAAATATCTTCATGTTTAGGCTGCTGTTCAGTGGAAATAAGACTTCAGCACAAATTACAATTTGTTCACTTTTGAATTAATGTGAATATTGTTATTTTTGTATTATATCAAATGAACAAAGGATCATTTCGGACAATTGAGGTGAGAAATATTCTGATTTGGACCAGCAGATACAGTATAACCACTGTATTTATCCAGTAAGGCCTATGTTTAATATAATGTCTTTTCCTTGGTCAGTTTAAATGAGCTCTGCATTATAAACTGATTTAATGAGGTGTACAGCTCAGTGATGTCGCTGACATCTCAGCAGATAATATAGAAACACGTTGCAATTGTTTTCTCATTTTACTTTTGCACAGTACCACTGAAAGAAGGGAGGGCGGACATGACCAGAAATATGAAGACAAACGAGACGGAGAGAATTATGAGGACGACAAAGAGCGTGGTGATGAAAGGGGAGACTGCGAGGAGTCTTATAACAACAAATGTGACAGTCTGGAGGGAGACTTCTGACAGGAGCTGGATGTCAATGAGGAGAGTTTCAAAAAATAGCTTTCACAAAGGAGGAGGGCTGTGAGAATAAAGGGAAAGGGGGGTGGAGGAGAAGTAACTTGAAAGAAGTATTTGTAGGCAGTGTTGATGAGTCGTGAACTATATATTGAGATATACATACATATATATATATATATATATATATATACTCAAATTAAGACAATTTTATACACTAAAATTAATCATGAAATTGTCATGTCAGAACCTCAATTTGCTGTAATTTATCTCAAACACTGATGCTGGAGAACATAATAATGTGTATTTTACCATCAAATCTGATATTTGCTAAAACATCCCTCCATCAAAATGATTAGATAGTTATTAAATGACTCCACACAACCACAAAAAGATCTGGATTAGGCTCATACATCTGTGTGGTACGATGGGGGGATAAAAGCATGTTGATTGCTCATTGTTCACCTAATTTCAACTCCACGCTCAGCAGTTCAATAAGCAAACCAACTTCTGCGACTATCAATTATTTGACTGCAGTGACACCACGAGTCTCCTGCCTCTTCGCTCTCCGATGAAAAGTCTCAAATCCATCTGTGCTTTAAACAATCTGCATTGAACTCTTATTACAGTAAAACCTCCGAGCACTAATCCACGAGCAACTGGCGTCGTGCAGAGTAGCCATCAAGGGAGCAATGTAAGGTCAGACCAAAAGAAGGACACAGATGTAAGCCTATAGAATGATCTAAAGTGCATCATGCATCGGTCTTGTAATACACTTGTAATCTGGTGGAAAATAATATGGATTATATACATTTAACCCAGGATAAATCACTGAAGTCCCCTGATGTAAGTAACTAAATGTCATACTTGAGTAAAGATATCCTGTTGTAATGTCACGTGTTGTAATATTATGGGGGCATTGTGTAGTTTTGGAGAAGAAACTGATGACTGAATTTTTATATTTACAATATTCATGAGGTAAAAATACAACAGAAATATTTATTTTTCCATACCTGGATAAACAAGCTGTTTTCAGAGGAAAATAAGGTCCACAGAACGCTGTTTGAAGCTAGAAAGTTGGCAGAAGTGGGCCAGGGCCATAGAGGGTCCTACCTCCGACCTCTCTGTAGTTCAGATCACACCCATCTTCAAACTCAGGCTTCATTTTGATCTGAACTACACACTTTTGCGACCATATCTTGGACGGCAAATATCTGACAATAATCTGTCCGTAGACAGCTGACATATTAACACCAGGCAAAATAAGGTAAATCTCTTGTATGTTGTTTAATAGATATCTTTAGGAAGACATCTTGCCATGATGAGACACTGTTGTTGCTGGTAATAAATGTCTTTTTTTATGCATCAGACGAAATTTTCAAGTATCAAATGTACTGGTAAAAAACATTTATCTAATTGGATGTATAAACTGTATACTATAGGTGGACTGACCATCAGATTATTGGATCTGATATTTAGCATTTTTCTGATTATGAGAATCATGTTTTTCATTTTTTAATCTGACTGCCAACAAAACAAAATACATTTTAAAATGTGCTACTTTGCAATGCAATTAGCAAAGCAACTAGCCACTATATTATGTTGGAAACACAACGTAACGTAGTAACAGATCACAACATATATCGTGTGGAATTACTCCAGTGAAGAACCTCAAAGTTGAACCAATGTGCAGCACTTTAATAAACGTATTTATGCCAAACTCAGGACTCTGACGCTCTCACTCACATCGTACTGCGCTATGCTACTAATATTAAGAGTACTGTTTCATATCATACCATGCACACTGCACCATGACAGTATCTGCTGCTGACAATCACACCACATCTCTTTATATCATCACTTGTCACTTTAACTTGCCATTTACTGCACAGAAAGTCTTAAATTCTCCAGTACAGACACTTTACTCTTCACGTAACAACTGTAGTTACCTCCTATTTTTATTCTTATCTTTGAAAATTCCCATCTCAATCTCTATGTGCATTTACCTACTTTGTGCTACTTTGTGTTTGTGCAGCAGCAACACTTGAATTTCCGCCTCTGGAGATCAATGCATTATTATTTCATGCCTTACCAGAACCACTGGTAATAGAGAAAGGTAAAAGGAGGACAGGCTTTGTGTTTAAAGTGATGTTGCTGAGTCCGAATAAAGCCCATTTCATGTGTTCTGCTCATGATATGATGAGTAAAATGGGTTGTTTTTGACTGAAATGTTCTTCATCTCTGCTGGTTTTCTTCTGTCCTCCAACATTTGTATGTCTAGTTGCCTTTATTGTGCCTGAATGTAATTGCAGGGCTTGGGAACAGAGACAGTGTTTTACATAAGAATTTGTTTCACCACTCCAACGATAGCTGGTGTTTTTCACCAAAACAGCTAGGAAGATGGGAGGAGACGCATTATTTGCTTCAGATCCTGGAGAACCTGGGTTTAGAAAGGCCCTGAGCACACACAGTATATTTTTTTTTCTGTTTTTTTCAGGCTGCATGTGCTCGCTCATGAAGTGTTACGTAACATGGTGGCAGCAGAGCATCGCCTGATGAAGCCGAGCAGAGCTTGGCTGCGTCTTAAAATGAGCGCAGCCGTGTAGGGGGTTGTTGGTTTAAGGCCGTCCTAAGAGCTGATATTTCAGTGGCTGTTGACGCAGCGTTGTCCAGGAGGTGTTTGCGCGTACCGCCTGCGCCCCTCCCTCCCCTCCCTCCGACTCCCAGCATCACTGGCAGCTCGGTGATGCCAACATAAACCGGAGAATAAATTCACGGTTAACGATCTTGAAGGGGGGCGTCGTTGATTTTCTGAATAGTTTATCACGGTTTGGCTGCGCTCGTTTGTAAGTACAGGCCTGTTAATGTGTCACAAGCTGCTTTTTCGCGGGGCTGCTGCTATTTAGATAAGTAGGTGCTTATCAGATGCTGTGCGATTATACATTTCTTTCGTGTTTTTTCGAGGCTTTCCAAGGGCATCAGTGAGCGCCACGGTGCGGCAGCAGCAGCAGCGGCGGCGGCGGCGATGAGCACGTCTGATGGCTGCGCCGAGCAAGTGGGAGGGAACCTGTTTCTGCTTCTGTAGTCAGTGAGTTTTCAGAGTTATCGGCCATATCCGCGGTTCAAAGCACTCCTCTCGCTGTAGCTCCTCGCTCGGTTTCACTGCTTGGCTTTAGGGTGCGACGTCATGACTTGATCGCGCCTGACAGATGTTGCTGCGCTGCAGACGCACGGGTGTAGACAGATCCTCCGCCCGTTCTCGCCGCTCCGGGGATGCTCGTGTGAAAAAAACGCTTCGTGCGATAGATGTTCAGTCCTCGCCGTGCGCTCGGGCCGATCGCGACGTTCGTTTAGTCTTCGGGATTGCGTAAAATGATACCTGGATCCGCCGCATCAATGCTACCGTCTGCAGAAGCTGCGAAATTGTACCAGACCAATTACGTCCGCAACTCCCGTGTCATCGGACTTTTATGGGCCATCTTCACCATCCTGTTCGGCATCGTTAACGTGACCATCTTCTCACAGCCCTATTGGATCGGGGATGGCGTGGATACGCCGCAGGCCGGCTACTTCGGCCTTTTCCACTATTGCGTCGGAGACGGACTCTCCAGGGAGCTGGCCTGCCAGGGCAGCTTCACTGAGTTCGCCGCTATCCCCTCCAGTGCGTTCAAGGCCGCCTCCTTCTTCATTGGAATGTCCATGATGCTGGTGGTCACCTGCATCGGCTGCTTCAGTCTCTTCTTCCTGCTGAGCACCTCCACCGTGTACAAGATCTGTGGCTGGATGCAGGCATTGTCAGGTAAGCACCTGTCAGTGCCTCCTGATGTGGGGCGCAGGGGGGGCTGGAGGGGACCTTGACAGGAGCTTAGATGATATGTGTTCACAAAATGGTAAGCAAGGCAACTTTGATTATCTTCACAGCTTCTCTAAATACAGGTACAGGCTATATGAATATCTCTGTCAGTGACAAAATTACATGGCGGATCTGATCTAATGTCTCTGAGGTCTAAAGACTTTCTGTTTGGGGTCCTTGGCCCTGACCCTTCATCTCCTAAACAGTGGGATATTGATCGGTTGATTAGATAAATTAATTGTCATTGGCAGAGGCCAAAGTGAAGATAAGCAGACAGCATGCAAGATCTGTCCATGGTGCTGAAGTGCTGCTGAGAGGACAGGGGACCGCAACTACTATATTTTTGACTGTTCAAACTCCAGGTGCAGTGAAGCTTTTCTCAGAAAAATATTACAGATATAAACAGCCAATCAGCGACCATCCTTCCTTTCAAAAAACCTGTCAGTCAGTTTAAGAGTAATAGGCTCCAATTCAGGATGCACCCATCTGATATGATGGTTACTGGTCCAATACTGAGTCTAATAAGCCGTTCAGGTGTAGCGCCATGAAGTGACCAAACCGACACCAATGCCATTATTGAATTCAAATCGTTTCCTCTCTCATTTTCGCAGTATTCACTGACCACGAAACCCCTGGTCTATTGTTAACTAAAATATTAATATGACCCCATGAGAGTTCCACACAGCGAGGTGTTGGAGAGCACTGATTTTGGTTCTTGGCACACACACTGAGTTGAGGCATTTCTGGTTCCACTCATTTTGAATGTTGGTGGGTAGCAGCACATTTGTTTTTAACATGAGGAACCAGTTTTGTCACAATACCGTAATTTCTAACGTCAATACAATACTTTGAAAAATATAGATATTCGATCCCATTTCAGACACCAAGAAGAATTGAAACAACATATAATTTTAGATTTTTATCAAAAAATAGATTTATATAAAAAGACTACAACATGACAAGCTTGTTGTTCTTAGCTTGTTGTGGAGAACAGCAGAAAGACTGAAGTTAATAAATATCACAATTTTAAAAAAAAATTAAACTTGTCTGTCAATATGCTAGAAGCAAGAGCATCAATACTGCAGAAAATGAGTATTGAAACGCTTTTGAACATTGAGAATCAATATGTTTTGATTCATCAATGCTTTTCACAACACTATTGGCAACATGTTATTGTGCCTTTAGAATTATACCACTCTTTGTTTTAGAGACATCCTAATACATCCCCACAACCTGGGTGCACATGCACGTGGCTTAAATGCATGAAAAGCACATATCTCTGTTTATTGGTGGTAAAAAAATGATGGTCCATAAAAATTTATCTAAAGCATGATTAAAGCAGAAAACCATGTTTAATTAGTCATTAATAAAAACCTTACTGTGACGTGGAAATGATCTTATCAAGAAGCAAAGTGTAGACTTTTGATTCTCCTGCTGGTCATGCGGAGGCATTGCAGTTTGGGAAACATGCATCCAAGCCTCAAGTCAACTTTGCAGGAGCGTCATGAGAAATGTGCAGCAGCACACTGGCTTTGTTTGTCAAACCCAGTATTAAGTCCACTGAATAATACGTGTTGCCTGTTCTCTTTCAGTCCATCATTATTCCTGACAAAACACTCATTTGTGCAGGAATCCGAAAAATGGAAAGTGAAGTGAGGGCAGGTGTGGTCATTTTTAAACTCATAGATCACAGGTGAGTGTATTGCTCAGCATCGTTTATGAATCGAATGTAAGCACACCGTCAGACATGATCTGAAGACTAAGTTCAAGTATAAATGTAGACACTAATTTATAAATTAGCTCTATAGGAATACTTTTATATTTATACCAAAAGCCTGATTCAGACCGGTAACAGATGATCAGCTCACAAATGTTACTTTGTGAGGCTGACACCACATGAATATTCTGAATTTCATGAAAATGCTGGTGCAGCTCTACAATGCAGCCAAATACACAGCGATCTGCAGACAACTGGTTTGTGTGAGTGTGTGTTTGTGTGGCAGAGTGGGTGTTGTGGGTGTTAAAAATGTTATAGAGGTCAGTGGTTCAGCTGCTGACAGCATTTGTCACTGTAACTGTGCACTTATGTCATCCAGTGTGAGCGGCGGCCTCCGTCCTCTGAAAGGAGTCCAAGCGTTGCTAAAACACAGGTCCGCTCAGCTGCACCAGTAGTCGAAAGCAGCCGGCTTCCCATACGCAAACAAACACGAATGATGGGGGGGTTTTTTTGGAGCGCTGTGTGCTACATTGGGGCTGAATTAATGCAATGGGCCTGTCTAATGAGGAGACCGCCGGGCTTTGTGCTTCTGCAGCTGAGAGATGAAAGAGAAAGCTAAGAGGAGAGACCCTGACCATGGCAGGCTGGCACAGGGACGCCTAATGAGCGAGCCCGGCTGCTTAGCACTGTCAAACTTCATTACACTTAGCTGAAGGTTAAACTCACGCTGCCTTCACTTGCTAGCCCCGCGGAGGACAGGTGGCCCAGTGGCATCCGTAATGGGGCCCTCACTGTCTGCTGATGTTTTGATGGGGAGTAAATCGTCAATATAATGGTGATAAATGACAGGAAAGTGTGTGTGTGTGTGTGTGTGTGTGTGTGTCTGTGTGTGTAGGTGTTTGTGTGAGTGTGTGTGTCTCTTCAGCTGCTGTTTTCCCTCTTCGAACATATTGGTCGCACAAATGCACGTCACATTTCATGCCAATTAGGCAAACTGAAATCAAAATCGACACACTTGGTCAGCCTGAGCTTCAGTCTGTTAGATTTTCTCGTTGTAAGGCTCTCCCATTTGGTGCAGATTTATATGGTGCTAGTGCCCGTTCAAAGCATGCCGTGCTAAAATATAACACGTGGTGCGCTATTTTCCATCAAACTATTCAGCATTGCATCAGAATTAAAAGCTCCACCTTGAACAAGCATTTGCCCGGGGCCAACGCTTCAACAACCCGCGCCTCAGAGCACCCAAAGCAGCCGCCTGGACATAAACACTTTTCAAAGAAACATCTTTTAAGTACATCAAAATACTAATCAAAAACATCTAAAGAGACAAATGCAGCATAGTGAGACTTTGCAGTAACAAAATCTTGTTTCGTATTTAATCAGCAGTGTTTTTCTCAAGTTTTGATGGTACAAAGACAGTCCTCGAGCACAACGCTACCTCTTTTTAATACGTTTTGCCTTGACCTAACCACCATAGATTTAACAGGACATGGATTTAACATTACCAGTGTTATAAAATCGAGTGGCATATGCACCTGTAACTTCAGTTCAAACGGCGCTGTTCATCAGTAGTGCGAGGGGGTTTACAGATCCCGTCTTAAGCCTCCTGAACTGCTCACAGACTCATGGGGACCGCTCCAATTATATCGAACAATTTAAAATCCGGATGATTACATCCGCACTTTTGCTGTTTAATCAAAAGTCGTATCGATAATAAACATGTCTCGTATCTCTACATTGGACACTGCACTTCCTTGGGTCCTCGGCGACAAACCGGCCAAGTGTGAAGAAGATCGGATGAAAGATTATCAAGATATGCGAAGGATGTACAGAGGTTGTCTCGCTTTATAGTTAGAAACAACAGCATATACACAGCACCGTGCCTCACCGAGTAGGAGGGCTGTCTGGATACACTTCTCAATATCAAGGTCATACTATGAATGTCAGCCACGTATGTGTAATACAAGTGATATACAATGAGACACGCTTTCACAGTTCCCCCTGGGCAGAGGTCAGGAGGTTGTGGATAAACACTTAACAACATATAACAAATTCCCGCCGTCACTCAGAGCTCCTCTCAGTCTGTGAGAGCACGCACACAATCTCCGGCCATCTCCAGGAGGAGAGCCTCAGGTAGAAAAGGCTGAATGTTTGATGAGAGAGTAAACCACCAGGACACATTAGATCTCTCAAAACGTCTACCTCAGCCAAACACAGCTGAGTGCAGAAATGCTCCTGCGTCCGTCCTGCCCTAGATGGACTTCCATCCCTCTCTTACTCTCCCCACCAGTGCTATTTCCGTCCGTGCATCTGCTCAAGTCCGCGGCATGCAGATGTAAGCGTGTGTTTTCTTTCCGCTGAGCTGAGCACAGCGAGGTACATGATGCACGGGCTCCCTTTACCTTATCTCCTTCTGCTACCTTAACACAATTTCACCCTTCTGTGCACCTCGACTCGTTTCACTCGCTCATTCTGACCTCGCCCTATCTCACTTTCCCCTCTCCTTTCACACCTTTTCTTTTCTTTAACCCCACGCTTCAATTTCGCCATCGTTTTCCCCTCATAAACTTGCTTCGGTGAGCACACTATACGTGCCGTCCGTTTCTCTCTTTCTGCCCTGCGACTGCAGTTCTTCAGGGGTCTGCATGCCAATTAACTAAGAGGACTTTGAGGTCAATGGTAATTACTTCACCGTTTCATACCCTGTCGACTTTCTCTGTTACTTCAGCTGCCAGACTTTTATTTGATGGGATTGTTTCTTCTCAAAAACATATGAGTCATACGCTTACAGTCGTAAGCTTTTCAAAGAAAAAAAGTCAGCAGAACAGTTGTGCAGACTGGGGGTGGCCTATTTGGAAGAGATACGGACTGGACTGTTTTCAAAGGGCTGTATTTACTTACAGCTCGGCTTTCTGTTTTCTCCTTTTTTTTTTTGCTTATTTTGATTATTTGGTCTGTTGTGTTTGTGCGGGCTTGGTGGTTTGTTTTTCCTGAACTAATTAAGAGAGAAAATATTTGCTTAAGAATTTATAGAAAAATGACAAAATTGCATTCTGGAACATCCTCTGCTTCTTCTTTGAAGTCTTTGGTAGTTAATACTTCGGGGATGATACTCCGGATTGTGCACAAGCCTGTGCTTTCCGCAGAACATGCACGGCTTCCTCTGACGATAAGCTGAATTATATTTTAACGCTGTAAACTTTTATCTAATGAGCTGCTGGATTTCGGATGGCTTTTTAATTTAAAACATTCTGTGCTGATGTCGCACACCCACACAGGGTCGTAAAATAGATATACTTCTGCGATTGTTTAATGGTGTGAGGGATTCACTCTTTTATGATGATATGAGCTTCATTAGGTTTGGTTGAGGTCGGCATGCTTCATATTGAGGAGACCATAATCTTTGAAAGGAATACTTAAACTTCTGAGGAACAGGCCTCGGAGCCACTGTTATTGTTGTTAGTAACACCTGAGCTTTTTCCTACCGCGACATGATGAAATATCCTCTGTGAAAATACCATTAATGACTCATGGATGACATTTTCTTCTGGATGCAGTTTGAAGACATAAATGAATGACCATGGAGTCAATCTATACTCAAAAGTCGGGAGAAATGACTTCCCCAAGCACGCTGGGTTTATTACATTACAGGTTTGTTTTAGCCAGTTGTGAACAGTTTGACTTCTGTTTAATCCGTCTGCAGATTGTTTGTTTTCTCAGACCATCGGTTCCAAACCCAAACATATTCTGTTACCAATCAAATAAGATAAAGTCAAGAAAAAATCAAATCCTCATAAATAAAAAGCTGCAACAAGCAACACATTCTCATAGGTAAACAACTCCATAGGCAGATTGCCAGCGATTCCATTAACTACACAGGGCGACATCCAGTTTTTGAGTAAAGGTAAAGATTAAAGTATCTGATGTTAAATGTACTTCCTGGCAATAAATGTACTTGAGTATCCAAAGTAAAAGGAACTAATACATATATTAAGTTGGTCAACTGATTATTGGCCAATCCAGATCCAATATTCAGCATTTTAGTCAGGGTTTTTGATCAAATTAATTACTTTAGCTCTGATGTGGCATGACATCTGCACTGTAACTAGTAACTTAAGTTGTCAAACACATGTAATGGAGTTAAAAATGGAGTGGAAGTACAGAGTAGCAGAAAATGGAAATAAATGCAATACTAGGACATCAACATTGTAGTTAAGTACAGAGTAAATGTACTTGGATACATGAGTAACTTCAGGTAGGTAATGCATGTAACCTTCGCTCAACTATGTCAGTAAGTTAAAATAGCTCACCGTGGACTCCCTTACCTCCTCCCTATGGACACTCTTGGCTCTTCATACTACTTCGCCTGACTTCCCCCTTTGCTGCCGTAATAACTTCTCCGGCCACTAGAGATCGCTGCCTAAAATGACACGTAAATATAGGTCACAAGCTACTTTCACGATTCATCCTATGGTCGTTTTTCTGTTGATGACTGGAGAATGATGGTATTTTAAGTGAAGTTACTGTAATCCATTATCAGAATACTTGCAGAATAATTCAGTCAGCTAATTAACTGACTTTAGTTTTAGTTGTAAGCCAAATTATAACATGTGATTTAGTTAAATTTGGAAACTAGTAAGTAAGAACGGCTCTTGTGGCTGAAATCAGTCAAAATTTGGTTTTAGGTATCAACAGATTAACACTTTGAAACCTTAAACATGTACTGCCCGACAGTGGCGAGAGAGGACAGTGGGAAGATCAAGAGAAGACGATAAAGAGACAAAATAACTGTTTGAGAGAGAAGCATGAGGGCTGAGAGACAGAGAAGACTGAGAGAAGAGACAGACATCAGATAACACATCTCAGAGAAGACGTAACAGATCCTCTGGGTCATCTAGTTCTTTCTCCCGGTGTGTCATTATCTGCGTTTCTTTGTGACTGACTCTCACTCCCATGGTCCATTAGCTCTACGGAGAGGTTTGTTCTGAAAGGAGAATTGAGGTCCAGTTCAATGCGGAGGTGGAAAGCGGAGAGCTACGCTTTCCTCTGCAGCAGGACCAGACCTGTGTGCTCCAGTTCTCCAGAGTTAATGCGGTTAATGAGCACTTTTGTCTGAATATCAGGCCTTTAAAAGCAGATTAGAGCTCGACTGAGGGAAAAAGCCTGATTCTGTTACTTTTGACTTTCTGTGTTTGTGTGTCACATTGCTTCACAGCAACATTTGTTGTTCATACAGCAGACAGAAAAGATCCCCACCCTTTGTCAGCGTGGTCACAGTCGACCATCCCTACCCAGAGCTTCATTAACTTTTTTGTCCACACGCACCTTTGATGAAAAGCAACTTGAGCTGCCAATGCCAAACAACTTAATGTCGTAGCAAAAAATTAGCATATAAATTAACAAAATTTCTATTAAAATGCACAAAAGCAGTTGCCTTGAATTTGATGAAGTGCTGTTAAGCTTTGTCCATAATTGCCTTCATCCCAAAGTTGTAAACAAAACAAACAAGCACATTAGAAGTTTGTCATGTTTGACTGACTTCTGCAGCTTTTCCTTTTCTTTTTTTTTCTTTTTTTTTCGCACATCCTTGAATGACCTTTTGGATCTCAACTGCATGTCACACTGAGCCAGTGAACCTGACCAATTTCACACCGCTCTGTGTTTACCCTAAAGATTTAAGTTAATATACTGCTCTATCAATGCCAGTGAATTATTATTTATCCATAGTTCAGTTAACTTCAATTTCGTTTGACTTTGTGAAGTCCTTTGAAAGACAAAGTTAATGCCGTGAAGGAAAGTTCTTGTCTTTTGAGTTTGTAAAAAATGCAGACACAGCTCATTTTACTTACACCGGCAATAGATTTAAGATAAGAAGTACATACTGACTTCACAGTGTAATGACGGTAGAAAAATGACACCATCACATACAGCTCGGTTCCCTTTAAACCTCGCTTCACATGCTATTTGGTCTGACAACAGGTTGGATTTTCCTCAGAAAAAAACGAAGGTTTGATTGCATCACAAAGGAAGCATGTCTACCATTGTATAACTAAAACAGGAAGAGGTGTTGTTCGTTTCCTGTTTTTTAGGTCAAATTGGGATTCTTACAGTGTTTTTTTGCTTCGGCCAGCAAGCAGTGGCTAAGTTGCTAACACTGTCTGACCACAGGGAAAGCCTCGGTGGGGGAGAAGTTGAGAGGCCCATCTTCAAAGCTGCTGAATGAACACTTTTATATGAACGATCAATCACTGATCATTATCTGACTCTGCAGTTCCTCGCAGCGTTGGGGAGTTTCGGTGTTGTTTTAGCTCTCTGTTTTGAGTTTTTGCATCGCACAGCTTTATTGTTGTCTATTATTTCTATATCAAGCTTTCCTTGAATAGGGCTTTGTGACACCTTTCTGTTTCTTCTGCCTTTACTCATGGTATTTGTAGAAGGAGTGTACACAAACATGTGACCTAACTGAGCAAATGTTAGAGGAAAACACACTATATATACAAAAAAGCAATGTAACGGTAATAATGTGATGTTGATGAATAACGGGAGAAATTACCTACTGATTGATCAACACCGTCAACACCTGTGGCCTGTTGTAACTGTGCACCTCCTGCTCCTCCTCTGTCCAGTCTTCCTAGTGTGAATCTGGGAGATTGTACGAATGTGAAGCAGACTTGAAACCTGAAACCATCATAAATGCTACACTGGATCAGCTAAGCTGCAGCCTGTGACGGGAGGTTAATCTTACCTCGGATCTTTTTGTTATTTTACAGCCATCTGTGACAGTTTTGGGGCTGCCGGTTATCATCATCATGTTAGAAACAGTCTGATGTGTCCAGTCAGTCATGCTGCTGCAGCAGCGCACAGAGCAAGGAGTAATGTCTCTTCACGGCACATCAAGTCGGGTACCCAGTGGGGCAGATTTGGTTTAACAAAGACAGAGAAACGACACGGGCGAGGACTGTCTGCTGTTTGAAACAACAGTAGACACTGGGCTCATACTGATGTTAACATAACAAACAAGAACGACCCGAGAGATTTTGCAGCATCAGAAATATTAATCCTCTTCAGAGTTGCTCTCAAACCCTAAATGCGCTCCAGAAATGTTTTGGCTCAAATCCACACTAGTTGTCCAAGGGTGCATGACAGTGGCAGTCAGGTGGTAGAGAGAAGTGATGACAGCTGGGTTCCCGATAATTGCAGAGCCGATCTGTATTCTCACTCAGTCTTTTCAGAGCAGCGCCGAAAACTGAATGTGCAACCTTTTTTTTTTGGGATCAAATCAACTGGCTGCACAGCACTGCCCTGTGCTCTCATCCACAGACGGCACCTTCGCAGCAGGTGGCTCAACATTTAAAGGTGAGACGGGGGTGATGTCTAGAGAACAGACAGATCGCTTCTGTGCGCTCGTCTACTAATCTTTCTCTCCCATTTCCCCTCTTTTCATATGCAATCAGACAAACAATCGTGTCGCTTTTTTACCCATTTCCCCCCACGACTGCACAGGTAATCTGTTCTTGAAATCAACACCCTTCCACTCCTGCGTGCATTTTTGTAATTAAGAAACACATACAGCTAGTTGAACCACCTAATTATAGCCAGCGGGAGGCTTTGGGGAGAACCATCATCCATGCAGCTCACACTCCTGCTGATCGTGGACAGCAGGAGGAGGAGAGGATGGATGGTGGACAACTACACACACACCATCACACGTACTGCACACACACACGCAAAATTTACATGCAGATACTGTATATTTTGTCCCTAATTACATACCGTCCTTCCAGCACACTAAGAGATCTGCAGGAGTGTCCGCATGCTGCTATTCTTATAATGCACATTTGCTTTTCTTTGAAGAACATCTCGTGTTTTTTTTTGTTGTACATTAAATCAAACAAATCAATGCAGATTAGTTAGCCCACACCTTGTGTGTTTGTGTGTAGAGCTGTGGAACACAAACTCTAAATGCCAGCCAAGTCATCAGCATGACTCCCCCTGTGTTTGTGTCCCTGCAGCCCTGCACGGTGTGGACTATAGATTTGCCTGAGTTAATCCCTGTGATCTCAGATGTGGCCTGGCTCAGGCTGGAGCTCAGGCTGCTGATTTATTCCACGGAGGGAGGGATGAGGTGGGACAGTAAGGACACTGTGACCCCAGAAAAAACCTCCCATGCTGTTGTAACAATAATAGTCAGAGTGTTCCTCCATGACAGTGCTGGAAAGTTACTCAGTACATTCTCAACAAGACAAGTACTGTCTTCATGTCACCTATGATGTACTTTGATATTTACATTTCATGCTAATTACACTTCTGCTTCACTTTAGTTCAGGGGGCAATGTACAGGAGGCCTACTGCTTGACTGTTAATACATCAGTAACTGGAAAAGCACTCAGTAGATAGCATACCTTCGCCAAGCCCAGACAGTCCCTTTTAATTCAATAAAGCCTAATCTAACATCAAACTCAACTCCAAATTTTTGAAACTGCTTAACCATAATTTAAGATCACCATATGTTTATTACATACTGCATCAAACTGTAGTCACTCATAGATACCAGCCACCTAAATATGCCAACAAACAAACAAAAGGTCACGGGTGCAACATGTAAACATGTCCGTGACGGGGACCGTTCTGCATGACAGGCACCGACTTTTCCATGAATAATTGCATCCTTCTAACACTATGTATGCAAAAAACACTGAAATACATTAAAATGAATTTCTTTCAGCTGCAGTAGCCTGCGCTTATATCAATCTAGTCCTGGAGCACTATTGCTCGAAAGTGGTGGCTGGAGGCTGCATTTATGCAATCGTGTACTTTTAATTTAATCTTTTTACTTTGCTACTTGCACAAAGAATGCCGTTGTAACTCTCAGTCTATCCTGCCGTGGCTTTTTGCCTTCCTCGCTCCTGAGCTGGTGGTCTCGTCGGTGTTATTCACAGAGAATTCAGAGGTTTCTTTTGATCTGCGTTGCCCTTGCCAATCCTTATCCTCTGTGGAGGTACACGCTGCATCTGAACCTGTTACATAAGCCCTCCGCCCCAGCCTGACTCCCTCCTGCTCTGCTCACTGCGGTTTACGCTGCACTCATCCCTCAACTCCTCTCCCCTTCCCTCCACCCTCCACCCTCCAGCTCTGCATCCCCACCTCTGCTTTAACCTGAAGTGCTACATTTATTATAGAGGCACATGTTTCACCCCTGTGTCAACCTTCACTTGAGTGTAGTCACTCGATGATTTCAGAGTACACCGTGTCCCTCTCTTCCGGTAGCCTATGTCCGGCTTCATCAGTAGGCAGCCCGCTCTCCTTTTGCAATACCAACTTCAATCAATGTGCAATAATGAGGCGCCATCTCACCGGATTGGTTTGTGTGGAAATTAGGAGTCAGAGCACACACGCCGGCTGAATATACAGCGACTGGCCAAAGCAGGCAGGATTAAATGAAAGCTTTGAAAGTCACTGATCATTAACTCCAAGGAGACAATGAGAGATAGATAGATAGATAGATAGATAGATAGATAGATAGATAGATAGATAGATAGATAGATAGATAGATAGATAGATAGATAGATAGATAGATAGATAGATAGATAGATAGATAGATAGATAGAACTTATCACAGAAACTTTGGCCAATTTACTGATGAAGAGCCAGTGCAACTCACCCACTCTTGTTTAACTGATCAACTGACTGGACGATTTGGGTTCGCTCATTTGTGGGTGGTGATTGAGACACTTCATCTTTTTCATCCTCTCCTGTTGAGTACAGGGTGTCTTTTTCAGTCTCGTTTGGATTCATACATCAGGTTTGTTCTGAGGCTGTAATCAAAATGATACTGAGATCTCCTTCTGTTTGAGTTTTATTCCCTGTTGTAAAAGTCAGAGCGCTTCCTGCAGCCTACAGGTACACTAGAATATGCAATACATTCATGTGGGAAGCTTATTTGCAGCATAGCGAGGCAGCTAAAATGCTTTTTAAGACTAGATGCTGGCACAGAACAGAGGTGATTTGATAAAATAAGCCATTTTCTTCCTCCTTCTAATCTTTTGAATTGGATCGGTAGGTAAGCTTTGGGCATTATGTGCTCATTGTGCAGAAAATTGCTGAAGATGTTGACGGAGCGGGATCCAGAGGACGCCTGCAGCTCCTAGCTGCTCACCCTCTAGCAACCAGCCAGTTTTGCCAGCAACTCAAGCAGAAATAGATTTGGACTGCAGACAGCTCATCTTCAGAAGCATGTTCCTCATCTTCCAGGGGAGATAGCTGGAGTCAGTTCTCAAAAGTTTGTCTTGCTCCACTTTCCACTGTATCTTTGACACTTTGGAAGTATTTCTTTCAGAGAACTGTTGAAAATGTGTGTCCAGCCAGCTGTCAAAACAGATGTTCATCTCCTGTCCATGCTATGTGAAACTATGAAATTCTAACTTCTTTAGGATTTATTTATCAATCTTTTTTTTCTCTAACACAATAGACGGTTTCAATCATCTCCACATTTATAACTCTCTATCTCCACCCCATAAACCTGGACCACGAAGCAGACTTAAGTGGTGACACATTTTCACACTCCATTTAGTCCCACTATATAGATCACGCACTCTTAATATAATGGCCCCATTTCTCTGAATGCAATTATGGCATATCATTGTCATAGTCCTAGGCTATCTTTCTGCGGTAGTCATTCACTCGTCTTTGGAGCCAGAGAGAATTCGTAATTGTCCAGCCTGAAGAGGAGGTTGACGCTGCCCACAATCTGTTAAGAGTCTGGAATGGCCTTCTGAAAGATTAGATTAATCAGTCTTATTGTACACCCTCGTCATTTGACTACATAATGCTCAAAGAAAGCCTCATAGCTGAAGAGGAGGGAACTACTATATTTTGTTTAGTGTTGAGCTACGAGAGTTATATGAGGAAGGCTAATCACAGAAATCTGGAAAGTAAATTGGACAAATGCAGTCTGAAACCATGGATGAACACTGCAGAATGCAAATGGAGGAATACCCGCAAAAAACCTGGGGGCTTATAGAGTGAAGCATGTGGAGTAGAGCATCAAACAGACAGCATCCCTCGGTGGCAGAGTTAGATGAAAGAATTCAGACTTGCAGGCTCAAAATGTGAATTGAAATCCTTTTGGATTGTGGCAGACATTCATATTCAATCCAAGAATATACTGCATATAATATCTGACCTGACAGTATACCAGAAAGCCATTCAGTCTCCTCTTACGAAATGTTTTGCTATGTTGGTGGTGGAAGCTATTTTCAAGTCTTGGTTTAAACAGCCTTTCAAGGAAAAGCAACACTTAACTAACCTTTAAATATAGGGGTAGAGCTCCAACACCGCCAACATTCAAAACACGCAAATAGAACGTGCAATAACTCCTAAATGGATTAGAGTCAAACCGATACTGGATTTTTGGCCCTGATGTAGATATGATATTAGGGACTAAAGAAATTCTGGTGTCAATCTATTGGTTGATGTTCTTATAAATACTGATTAAATACATAAACACACATTTGGGGAGCAAATAGCCCTCAAATGTAGTTACCAACAATTGTGACAAAGATATGTATGTAATTAATTGTTGGTAATTACGTTATTTTATTATCATTATATTACATTAAACCTAACCTAGAGTTACAGCATCTTTTTTTCCACCAAACGTAAAAAAAATAATAATAATAATCTGCTGTCATATCTGCACACATAAGAAAATATAAGCCTAAACCAATATATCTGTTATAGGCTATTATGGGCCAATAATATCAGCCAAAATAAATATTAGTCAGGCTTGTATAAATCTCATATCTGCTATGACACACAAATGTAAAACTGGTCATTTTGAATTAAGCACAAACAAAATCTGATTTCTTATCTTTGAAGGAGAGAATTTTTCACTTAATACGGTGTGTGAATTCTCCCGCATTTGGTCAAATATATCAATATCAATACAACAACAACAATCTTTCAGGACCAATACTGAGCAGTTTGCTGGAGAGACTTGTCCAAGAGCTCTTCAACAGAAGCTGTTTACAGATTAAGTTAAGGAGGATTTTCTCTTCCTCGTAGATAAAAATTAATACTGGTCTCCTCCGATGTTAAGACTGCTTCTGTTCGTAGGCTGACTTTCCATTAAAGCATAAGTTCATCCAGAAGTGAAGCTTAAGTCAAACTCTACACACCGCTGAGCAGATAGTCCACAAAAAGGGTTAGAGTAAGTTTTGCTGTGAATCGCCAGAAATATTTTGTGGACTACGTAATTTCACCCGACTTTTTATCGGCATGATGGCGACTACATATTGACTGAGTGAACTTATCCTTCAATGCAGTGGTTTCAGCTCAGACCATAATCAGCCTGTAGAGAGAATAAAGAGGTAGTCTGCTTTTTTTTCACCCCAGTCACTGTATGAGACCACAATCAAATCATAAGCAGGCATTGCTTTGACAATATCTTATTTGTTGGTGCATTTAAGTGCTTTCAGGAAACAGCAAGCTACAATAAAAATTTTAAAAAACCTGCGGAAATGTAAAACATATGCAGTTTGACGTCAAACCACTACAATATGCAGAACCAACCATTTGGTCCTTGAAACTTTAGGCTAATGCTACCGCTCCCACCTCTCTCCCACTGTGTGGTGTTTGGGCTGCTTGTCTCCGGTCTCAGCAGCGTGAGTCATTCAAGCACCGAGCCACACTGTCACACTGTGCCTCAACACTGGCAGGAATCTCACTCTGCCTGGAGCGTAATTCTGAGAACGGCAACGCAGACAACAAGCATCAGGGATGAGCAATGTTTTTTAGGGGTGGTAGATCACATTACTGGCCAATGAATAACAATCACAAGCTGTTATTTTGTTCTTTTTGGATGTGAGTAATAACGTTACTGTCTTTTCGTATATCTCCTCCCGTGGAGCTTCCTGTCCACTGCTTTCTGCAAGAACGAGCACAAACGAAGGAACCCTTTGAACTAAACTAGTGAGATTTTGCCTACATTCAGGTCACTTTTTCACCTGTGGGAGTGTAGCATTAACTGTAGCATTAAAGCAAACTCACCTTTGCATATTCATGGGGAGCCCCACTGGGATAAACACTTAGAGCTATTCTCAGAGCGTTTGTGCTGCCTTTTTGACTTTTAGTCTTTACCTTAAATGCCACTTTGCCAGCCGCTGGCTCATTCACCAGTTCAGTAAACACACACTCTCTTATTCATCAGCACCAAGATGTGTCACCGTGAGAAGAAGTGATCTTCGGCGCTAAGCCACTGTGTATAATTTACATAGAGAGTGAGCAATGTAAAGGTTCATTTATGTTCTAGATACAGATTCGGACAGAGCCTTTTGTCTATGCTGTGTTCATTTTTCTGTGTATTTCTGCACGCTATACGAAAGCTTACAGAACCAACGAAGCAGTACCTCTGGTAGTTGCGGGGGGCAGTGTAGCAAATAATTCACAAGACACAACCACAGGACAAGAGGAAGGGGTTTTAAAAATAGCTGAACTTTAATAGGAGAGTTGGTGAGAAGTTTTAAACGTTTATATGCTGTTATGAACAACTGGAATGAGATCGGACGCCGGCGAGGGAAAAGTGGAGGTCTGTGTGAGACTGATTTGATTTTTGAGCAGCCGCCCTCTGGTGGTTGCAGTACACAGCGTGTGTGCGTGTGTGTGTGGTAGAACTGGATCCATATGAAGTGTGAGATAGAGCAGGTCGGGATGTGTGTGTGCATAATTTAGTTTGTCACAGCTATTCAAATGAGGTGCGGAGAAAAAGGACTGTGGGAGTTAAAAAAATGTGAATCGCGTTACATGGCTGCTATGACGTGCTGCAGATGTGTAAATGATGTTGATTTAGAGAGAGCGGGAAAACACATATTGCTGTGTTTTCCCATCTGCCACGCGGCGCAATTGATGACACGCCGAAACACTAAAAACATGAGTCTGATGAAACCCTATAGTCCTTCGAAGGCAGTCGACAGTGTAAGTGCTTTATTTTTTCTTTGTCCGCAAACCAGGAACAAAAATCCAATCAAGCCGCTGCTTCGAATGTCACATAGGACCTCCAGTCACCCACACTGCTTGCAAGTGACACACAGAGATTATATGAGGTCGATGGGATTCTTTCAGTATCGATGGGATTTAGTCGTCTTTTTTGGCGGAAGATGAGCCCAGTGTGCTCCCGACCAATCTACCGCCATCATACCATTCTGCACCGACTGTTCACACCTAATCTGCCCTACCTACAGTCTCTTACATAAGCCGCTGTCAGCCAACAACCATTTCTCAGTCCAGTTTTCTCCACTCGCATGATCCCGCTGTTCCCGGGGAGAGGGAAAAAAGAGACAAACACGGAGAGGTGTGATGGGGGAGACAAAAAAGGGAATAAACACTGAGAATAGCTCCGCCGAGGGGGGCTCCAGCATATGGTAGCCAGTGCTCATGACGTTGGCGTGGCACTGGGTACTTGCTGGCGGCCACACACGGGTTCTGTCTCTCACCACCTCTCTTTTTTTTCTCCTCTCCTCCCCGCCTCGGCCTACCTCATAATCCGTCTCTCCCTCCCTGCGCCTGTCTGCCGCTCCTCTCCTCCTGCTCTATAGAGACAGCAGGAGAGAGACGGAGCGATGGGCCGAGCTGAATGGGGAAGGATCATGTCGTCGGTTAATATCTCGTCTCCTCTCTGACTGACAGCTGCGTTCTGTCAGGTGTGCTGTTGTTTCTGTTGCCAGGATTTGAAGCGCGCCGCTTATTAACCGCAGCAGGAAGTTCTGCTCCAGTGCGGAGCGAGTGGGTGAAGCCAACAGATACCAGCTGATAATCAGATCTTGTCTTTTGAAATTTTACTTTAAGTTCCCCTACAGTATGAGAGCTGTAGGTAGCTATAAGGTCATTTTGTGTCTATAACTTCTCATTCGGAGATAGATTTTATGTTATTACAGCTGTGTTGTGCTTTATTATAATTCATTATCTGTCTTTATAACAGCTTTTACTTATTATCTCCCACAGGAGGAGTATCTGTCATTAACAAATACATTATTAAACACATATCTGCATACATCTACATTATTATGTGCTATAAACCAGTTGTTAAGCATTTATACGCTGATTATGAATGTTAAATGGTGGGCTTGAAGGAGAAGTTCCACCAAAAATCGTTGATCAGTTGATCATTATCTACCTGTGTGAATGGGAAGCTGAGGTAAGTTTTGCAATCCACAAAACATTTCTGGAGCTTTACATCAAAGCAACGTTGCAGCATTCTCCTAAACAGCTGAAGTAGATGGAGACGTTTAAAAACATGGCTCTTTAAAGCTCATCTGGCATAGTCTAAGTCTCCCGAAGCCAAGAGATCCCAAATTGATTGTAAAAGATGTGCACGTGCATTATTAAGCTGAAATTGTGAGAATGAATATTTAGGAGAATGCTGCAGCACTGTTTTGCTGTGAAGCTCCAGAAATGTTTTGTGGACTCATTTTTGGATGAACTTATCCTTTAAAGCCAAGTTTTAATCAGTTTTATTAAAATAAGCCTGGGGACTTACAATTTCTTTCATTATGTTTTTTCCTATAATTCAAGTCAGTCCGATTATAATGGGGAATTTGGTTGAAAGTAAATGACTTTAATATAGAAGCCCAAGCTTTCTGGAACAGAGGATCTAAATGAATGTAAAATATAAAAACATGTCTGTTGTTTAACTCAATTTTAATTTGAATTTGCTTTGTTATGCTCTGCCTGTTACCTGTGGTGAAAAAATAAATATTGATATATTAAAAAACACAATGCAAGAAAATTGGCTCGTAAAGTGCTTCTAAAGAAACGTCTCTCTCATCATCTCCATATCTCTCACTCTATTTAGTATTGATTCGGATATTGCATCGGAGTTAATTTGTCTCAGTACGTCTCCCTCGTGGCACTTGAATTCATGCACCGTATCATATTTAACATTTTCATTTAAAAACATAGAAAAGCATTGCTTCTTGCGAGCCCCTCTTACTTCTTTCGGATGAGTGCACTCTGTAAGGTATTTTATTTCTCCTCTGTGAATTTTGATTAAGCTCCTCATTATGTAAGTGGTGTTATGGATTAGTTGACTCCAGGCTTACTGTTACAGTGTATGAAGGGGACATGTGCTCCTCCTATAACCACAAGCTGTTTCTGGCAACAGGAGCGGCATATGTGGCACCCTCTGTGGGTATGATTCTCGCCAGTGCATCTCTCAGAGATGTTCATCTGCAGAGGCATGCCTTGGAGGAGATATTTTACAGTGTTAAGTAGCGACTGTGGCAGATATTCTGCTGCTCGTGTATTGCTTGTTCTCTTCTCCCTCCCCTGATGCTATCAGTATTTGTCAGTGTACTCCTCTTTTGTTCGTCTCTTTTTCCTGGACCCTCTTTCTCTCTCACCTGCTCCACAGCTCTGTGTGCCTCTTCTCTCCCTCCTGAGCCTCAATGTAATATTCATGACGGCGCTGAGTCGAGCCAAATGTGTGCAGGAGACACCCAGAAGGATCTGGAAAAAAAAGCTTTTGTTACCTTTGTAGTAAACGCATCAAGAGGAGGAGAGAGAATAGCAATGTGTATCGGCTCGTTGAATTTCAAACGTTTATTTGATCCTCCGTGGCACGCCTTCTGTTAAGTGATACCTGTTAAATTATCCCCCAAGATCATCATAGCATTCATGCAGCTCGTCCACTGATATTATTGGACCACAGTTTCCGATTGGCCCATTCTCCGAAACACAAATTAAGGAGCTGGTTGTGAGCTCGGCAGCCACCAATCTAAAACAACAATATGTGACGACCTGGGAACAGGATTGAAGAATGAACTATCTAACGAATTGCCACTCCAAAAGAATAACTACATGATTGCAAATGAGACATACAATTAACTGAGCTTCCAAGCTATTATTTGTTTTTGGGTTGGGGCTACAAACACACAGAGTCTGACACACAGAATACATTTTGTGTCTCCGTCAAGGACATACAGAGGCAGCGTTTTCTCATTTCTTCTGCACCGACTGCATCAAACTCCTCCTCTGAGGTATCTGCAGAGGACTGCAACTATTGTGACAGTGTCAACTTTTTCAACAGTTCTTATTACTGGAAAAAAAAACAGAAAGTCAGACACCGAGGAAAACATTCTGTGTTTTTCATGTTTTGGTGTCAGCCAATTTAAAGGAAGAATGATAAGTGGCTCTCAGGGACATTGGGGACTTGTTAGGAAGTAGTAAACGGGCAGACGGATATGATGCCGGTGCAAGCAAACCTGTTCACCGTCTGCTCTAGCTGGTCACAGTGTACGTCAAGGAGCTGAATCATCTCGGCTCTAGACGACATTTGACAGACTGTGACGCTACACTGTATTAAGCACTCACGTGGGCTGAGCGGCATACGTCCTGGCGATACCCTATCACAACCTATCACGGTCAAGTTTAGTCTTCCTTGAGCGTGAAGGCTCTGTCTCTTGATTCAAAGGCAGCTTCATGTACTAATCATTCATAAAACCAGAGCCGTTAATCACATGTTGTTCGCTCAGCTGTTAAGCGACGTAAAGGAATATTTCTACCATAAAATGTAATGAAATAAAATAATTTCATTGCAGTACCCCTCTGTCTGTACCTGAGTACTTGCTCTGTGAATCTCCGTGTGCATACAAATATGATATGACAGTCAGAGCCCTGGGGGGAGTTGGGAGAGGAGACAAGGGTACGCAGTTGTACTCATTTGCTCTCTGCAAAACATCTCAACACCCCCTGATGTCTTTCAGCACTATGAAAGTCTGCATCACTACTGTAACTAACTGCAGCGTGTGAGCGCTTTAATGCGCGTGTGTGTGGGCAGCTTGTGTATGCATACAAGAAGAGAGCATATTGTTCTCGCTATTGTTCTCTTAGGTTGTAAGAAAAGCCGCTGAAGGACATTAAAACTTCAGTTATATACACACGTACATTTGTGTTAAAAGGTATGCAAATAAAGCAGCATGCAGGTCCTTAGAAATGCAGATTACATGGTTAGCTAACTCAAATAATGTTCAAAAGCCTCAACCTGAAAACACGAACAAGCAGCATTCACGGAGGAAGCACTGCAAGAAAGTGTTTTTGGGGTTAAAGAAGTGGGGTGTATGTTTTATTATTAATGTGCAATGCACTCTGGATAATTGTGCAGTCAGCTTCTTTTTTCCAGGTCTGTTGTGCTGCAACACTGCCTCAGAGCAGAGCCTCATCCAAATTGAAGATGAGAGAGATTTTACCCCATGGGCAAAAGACGAGAATGAGGATTGCTTAGTTAAAAAATCCAAAGAGGAAGAAAAAAAAGAAGAAAAAGCTGCAAGACAAGTGCACAGGCTTTGGTTTCTCTTGTGCTGTTCTGCCGCAGCATCACCTCAGAAAAGAAGCTCCTTTAAACCGAAGATGAGAGAGAGCCAAATTGAATATGAGAGAGATCTTTACCCTTCGGGCAACAACTGAGAATGAGGAACAGCCAGTTAAAATCTAATATTACCACAATTTAAAATCCAAGAGGGAGATAAAAAAAAAAGAGAGGCGTTGAAGTTGTGCAACAAAAAACAAGTGAAGTACGTGAATGTGAGGAAATGCACTTCACATTATCAGAGGCGTTGCTACACTCCAAATCTCTTGTTGCAACCATGTCCGGCTATGACTGTTGCTGTGTTTGTTTACTGCTGTTTTAACTGCTCCTCAGCTGGCACTCATTGTGTCTAGACACTTATTCCCCGCCTCGGGGAGGGAATGAAAATCGATGTGATAAATGTAATAGAGCCGCGGCACACTCTCTGAAGAGGAGAATGTAAGGGCTCAGATTTTTTAAAGCACTTGAAATGATTCTTTATCATTTCCCCACAAAATCTCATTATCCCTGGCCTCATTTATTACACTGCACTCTTGCCTCAAACTCGTTTTTTTGTTCTGCTTATACATCTTTTGTTCCATTCTTCCCCTCTCTGCCCCTCGCTAGGAGTCTGTCTGGTGCTCGGCTGCATGATCTATCCTGATGGCTGGGACAGTGACGAGGTCCGGCGGATGTGCGGAGAGCAGACGGACAAATACAGCCTGGGAGCCTGCTCAGTGCGCTGGGCATACATCTTGGCCATCATGGGCATCCTGGACGCTCTCATCCTCTCCTTCCTGGCCTTCGTCCTGGGGAACCGGCAGGATGGACTCATGACAGAAGAGTTGCTAGCTGAGAGCAAGGGTGAGAATCTAAAATCTGATCCGATAATAAATGTGAAATTCAATCTTTGCCTACGAACAGCACTGGAAGTCAGAGTCATGTTCCAACCCAATCACCAGAATAAATGTTAGCCAAGTACTGCAAGATTCTGCAAAACCACATTAAGTCAAAGTGATAAGTTAACCCTCCCCGTTTGCTTAGGTGTCATTTTCTGTTTCTCTTTTGATACAATGCTGTGTGCAAAATATATATTTAACTGAATTGTTAAACATTTCTCCACAATCATCGCATGTACAGCAAATGCACCTGATTTCATTTATCTTAAACCCCAAATTGAGTTATAAATCTCTTTTTGTTTTGGCCGAGTGGAACCAGACAAATTGCTCTCAAAGCGCGCTCTCAATGCAATTTGTGCTATAGTGGTCTGGCAAAGCATGCACTTAAAATAAATGAGAATACTTTAAATTTAGCTTTAAGAATAGACTCCTCGTTAATCACAAACCACGTGACTTTCCGCCCGGACTGAAAATAGAACGCGTGCACTCATTAGGGTTGTGATAAAACATGCGTGAGTCTGGAAAACAGATTACAAGAGCTGAATTAAAAAAAAAAGGATCACATTCGATACGCTCTGGTATCTAAAGCCAAAGTTTTGATGTAATGAGCCTTTGAGGCAGCCTCTATAAAAATAAGACTAAATTTAGGAAGCTATAAATGAATTTGAACATAACGATAAGAGCCTTTTGGGTTTAATATTCTAAAAAATAGCAACCACGTGCCCCATTTTGATTAAGGAATGTTAAAGGAGACATTGATGCTCATTTTCAGGTTTATAATTTTAATTTAGCTGACTTCCAGAACAGGTTTGCATGCTTTAGTGCTCAAAAAACACATTGGTTTTCTTGTACTGTTCAGTGCTGCAGCACTGTTTTGTCCTGTCTGTCTGAAACGCTCTGTTTGAGCTCCTGTCTCTTTAAGGCTCCCCTCCCAAATACCCAGTCTCCCCTGAATGGTCAGATCACGCATGCCTGACCCAGCACCGCTAACAAACACAGAGCAGCCTTGAAAACGTATGCAAATGTGTAACATGGTGACGTAGTGAGATGTCACAAAGTCACAGAATTAAAGGTGAGCCTACTGAAGAGGCGTTTCAGGAGCAGTGTTTTCTGTGGGAGAGATGAGTTTCTGTTGGTGTGGACTTTGAACTTCTTTACTTCCAAGATCTTTTACATGTACAAGAAACTATATTAACCACTGAAGGGGAAAAAAATGAAAAGCACATTAGGTGTCCTTTAATATTCTGCTCCTTATTAAATATACAGTACAAGGATCCAAAGACAGTAGGAGTATCTGCTCTTACCAACATCAAACTTCACTTTCCCTCCAAAGATATATAAGGGATGCAATGATTTAGTCATGGAAATGGCCTGGCCTATAGACTGGTGTCCATGCATATATAATTCTGTATTGCAGCTCTACACAGTGATTTACTGTGTAAAGGCCTGGGTGCAGGTATGTCTCCCAGTGGGAAATGGGATTAGTATGTCCTCACCCCGTACTTTGCAAGGGAACCAGACAGGCATGGGCAACCAATAACCCATTAAACAGATGTGGGGAGAAAGAATGAGAGTGAAGGAGAGTAACATAGATGATCTTTAGCCTCTAAGATCAAACTACAGTGACAATAATGAAACATTCATCTAATCGACAATGTCATCGAGAAGGAAACTTGAGTGTGATTATCAGTTACGTCACCGGTCAATGAGCAGCCTCGCTTTGCAGCCTGATGATGTACCATTCCTTAGTATCCAATTATGAATAATTCATTTCAGTTCACTAGTCTTTTTTTTCCCATTTAGCTCTTCCATGCTGCCATCTACTGGTGTTTGTGTGTAATACACACACATAGTGAAGGATGCATGGATCTGGCAAAGTGTGGACATGAGAGTCTATTAATAGCATGACCTTGAGCACCGCGTTGTAGCATTTCTTTATTTTTCTCTGTGTTTCTGTGTTTGCAGAGGGAGGCAACGCCTAACCAAATCTTTCGGTAAGAACAAAATATACATACATCTTGAATTATATGCAGATGTCATAAACAAGCCATCATTACTGCATCTAAGCATGCATGTGATGTGATTGTCCTTTACAACCATGAAACATCATCGTGTCCTCACGTGCTGTACAACAGTGTAAATTCATTGTAAATAGATTTTCCAGAGCATAAACTATTTTCCTCAATCTTTGCCTCCTGTTCCTTTAATTAAGTAAAAGTAGCAATAATACACAATAAGTCTTTAGTAACTGTAACTATCAAGTAAATGTAGTGGAGAAAAAGTACAGCATTTCACCGTAACATGTAGTATAAAGTTGTAACGTGAATTTGGAAATTCAAAAACTCAGTGAAAGTGAAAGGTCCTCAACATCAGTGGCCAAAGAAGTACTGTGATTCTGACTTTGAAGTAAAAGCAGTAATACGAATATGTAAAAAAAAAAAATAATATTAATAACAAAAATACTGATACTAATAGAAAATTCTACATTCAGAATTAAAAGTGTGACGATATATTATAATACGTGACAGTATTAAATTGTTAGCATAGCAAGTTAGCAAAAGCATCTTACTGTTAAAGCTGGTTGAGTTCCGAGGCCGATCCGGTCACAGGATAAATCTGAGAGACATTTAATGGGCTAGCAAAGGGGATTTGTGATATATTGAATATTTTTACCCCTTTACCATTTGAGAAGTTTATAGAGGAAATCTGTCTATGGTTGATCTGCTAACAACTAATGGACATCAGGAACATGCAAGGGGCCCCAACTAGACATGTTTCAGAAACTACAGACACCAAGAAAAGCCGTATTTTAAAAGATTTTAAGTGCTGTTATCTCAAGATTACAGTTAATTATTTAATTTCCGTGAAATAACAAAGCTCATTTTCTCATGATAACAGGTTGATTTATCTAATTATTCTGATAAAACCAAGGGCAGATTTCTTAAGATATATAAACCTTATTCATTTGTTGAAAGAATGAATAAATGAATGAACCTACAATTTTCAAATTAAAGTGGATGGCTTACTGTTCAGTAAGCTACAACCAAAATAATTCTTTTTGACATGGCTGAACTAAAAAAAAAACTTCCCAGATTCATGAATGTTTACTTGGTACAAGAAAGTATGTATATAAGTATGGACAGTCTTATAGTTTGATTAATAATGGTATTCTCTTGATTTGACATTTTCAGGTTAAATCAATTGCCACAGTTGTTATGATACCATCTGTGCAGGCTAGCAAGTTATAAAATGTAACAATCTTTTGTTTTCTCGTGACAACTGGTATCAAAATAAAGAAGCTTTTTTACTTGAGATAAGGAAGTAATGAATTTGTCACCTAGGAATAACAATATTTGATTGGCAAATAATTGCTAAACGGCATTCTTTGTTTCCACAAAAAGGTTGGGAACCACTGGTTTAATCTATAATAAGTTTCCCATGGTCATATGTTTTTTGTTTTTTGTTTTTGTGCCCAAGCTTAATCTAAAAATCAACTATAGCTGTCAAATAAAAGTAGTAGTAGTGTAGTAAAGTGTAAAATTTGCTTCTGATATGTGGTTGAGCACAAATTCAAAGTGGCATAAAATAGACATACACAAAAAAATACAGTACCTGCATACTTTCCACTTCGTTCTTACAAACACAGTTTCTTTGGTTTTCTTTTTTTCAGGTTCCTGAATTTCCATGTGTCTGTTTTCATGAAGTCCCAAAACATCACCTTAAAGGAGGGAGTCAAATTAAGGTCTCTGAAGGAGAGAAACACGATGGATCCAGCCAGCCTGCCTGTCACATCTACCTGCCAAAATCCCAGCGTAACCTTCCCCTTGAAGTCCATGCATCTTGCTTGCAATCCCTAAACCACCATCCCCAGCACTTAGATGGAGCCCAATGCACTTTTACCCCAGTGTGTCTACAGAGCTGACCCTCGCACAACATTGCATAGACCCACGACAGGGGCAGAGACTGTTATCCTATTAAGACGTATATGGACTACCCACTACCTACCTGAGAAGGCACAGGGTTGACATTGTACACCTGCAGTACGAGCACAGACACAAACACACGTACACACACACACGCACAAACACAACTCTGTTACACGTGCACGTACAGTACATACACTGACAAACTCTGTAATTACAAGTATTATACTATGTTAACACTTAGCCGTGTGTACCACCGTCAGAATGTGTGTGTCATGTTTTATTTGTGAAAAGAGAAAACGGCTCATTTTCAGATAATTGATGTAAATCTATTGTGTTTCATATTGTAAGGTTTGACAATGAAATGAAAGTTTTAGTTTCTTCTTCTTTGCTCATATGCCCCTTTGTTCCTCTTCATTTACTAGAAAAAAGACATTTAAGACTGTTTTATAAGAATATTATCATCCAAAAGAGAGAAAAAACTTGTATTACAAAGTATGTACAGTGAATATTAAAGATGTTCTAAGAATTTTACCTAACTCCACTCAATGCCCTGCTAGCTAACTTTGCACAGCGCTTCAGTTCGAGAAGAAATCTAATATTTTATAGTCTGTGGTATCTACACTGTGATCGGGGCTATTAGTTCTGTGTGCCGCAGGACTCATAGCTGCTGTGTGAATGTGTGTGCGTGCAGGGAAGTCTGTGAGTGCGAGTGCATGCACATATGTGAGTGTGTACGCAAGCGTGTTGTTGGGCTAGTGAAAACAATATGCCAGCCTCACACACACTCGTCCCGTTGTGTAGCTAAATCTGTCTCTGTCTTTGTCTCCAGCTCTCTCTTTCTGTTTCTGATCCCCTTACTGGCTTTGTTTTGTTGGGACATACAGGGTAACATGATGGAGTATTGTGTACAGTGACTGGTGTGCCTGAGGAGTGAACTGCAGTGGTAATGGATTAGGAAGGCCTGTCCCAGCCTCACCTGTGGATATTGTGTAAATAGATATTCTATAGATACCAAACAATTAGCAAATATGGAGGAGATTAACTTAGATCAATTGAAGAGATTCCTTTAAGAATATATGAACACTTAATAAAGGTTTTCACTGTAAAACTCTGTTGTGATTTTTGTTAAAAGCAGTGTTTTATTAATTTTGCACATCATAATTATTGTTGTTACTACTTGGCCTATAAAAACAGTTGTATAATATCTGATTTGGAGGGGGCATGAGCCAAAAAAGGAAGAATCTGGAAACAGTGTTGGAGACGGGGCCCCGTTTATTCCTAATAAATAAAATGCTGCCGCATGAAGGCAAAAAAGTTTGACCTCCTGGGTGTAAAATTACATGGATCTTCCACATAGCTTCCACATTGTGTGCTAATGTGCACACTGGAGACCTCACGTTGAGCAGCTAACCTCTAAAATCATTTAATCATACGGCTCTACTAGACGTTCCAAATCTGACTGAAAGGCGGTAAAAACTATATGCAGCATTTAACTTGGGAAAAAGTCTCTTTGGGTCAGTGTGCATCACATGACGTTGTAATTACACTATGTGCTGTTTCTGGGGGCTTGGAAGGGAGTGCTGAGAAAATTAAAGCTAGAGGGTTTAAAAAGAGATTGAGCTGCACTATGGGAAATATGGGATGCTGTGGTTTTTAAGATTCAATATATACTATAGGCACTAAATGTCGGGGTATCTCAACCAGTTTTTCTGTCTCTTACGAGTTCTCTCACTTTATGGAGGTGCTTTACAAAATTGCTCGAGTGCCCCTTTAAAAGCCTGAATATGGTTATATTAGGTAGGACATTTGACAGTTATTGGGGACATAAATGATGATGATACTCCCTCTGCTATAGACAGTTTATACCAGGAATTACAACAGGTCACTTGGAGCAACTGGTAACAATACACAAAACAGCTATATACGCATGAATACTGAGTTTGACAGGCTGCAAGCTGCCTTCAAGCTCATTTATCTGCCGGCAAAGACCACACAATATAGTTAAAAGTTCAGTATGAGGACAGTGAGTTTGTATATTTCCAAGGTCAGGAATAAATACACTTCCATGCCTAACAATGGCACATTCTGAGCAAATTGATGTATTTGTTGTAATTACAACATGTCCAGCATGACTGTTTGTTAAAATATATGTAGCCTTAATGGGTTACAGCGAGATTACATAAGAAATTGCTGCACAAGACTCAAAATGTGTTTGAGGGCAAAAAAAAGAAGAAGAAAGAAGCAGAAGACAGCCAGCACACTTTACTGCTTGATGTTGCGCCTCTATTATGCAAGAAAGGACGCTGGATGTTGCCACAGCCTGAAATCTTTAAAAGGGCGGATTGCAGCTTTGAGAGGAAGAGTGGAGTCTTCTCTTCAGCTTAAAATAAAACAGAATTCTTTAATTTACCTTTCATTTCAATGCTAACCTTCGACTTCTGTGATGACGTTGAAAAATCAGAGCGTTAACTTTTTAGAAGAGCTTACGTTTTAGCCACCATTCTCATCTATTAGTGTCAGGAAACATGAGAAACAGAGCACAGTTTCTTTGAGGTGAAATTTGGCCTTTGAGATTATGAAAGATTAACATCTCACAATAGAGTTTTCATCCAAGTCACATGTCTCGACCACCATAAAGAAAAGAATGCTGTGGGGGAGAGAACCGTGAGGGGGGAAAAAAGAAAACACCACATTGAGCAGTTCTCGTCTGCAGCTGATGCTTTAAGGCAAAAACAGCAGCAACCCATTTCTTGACGCTCAGATGGGTTTGTCATCAGGAATAGGAAAAGCATAGTTAGAAGCTGTGTGTGGTTCATGGTCCTCATGGGAGTCCTTTAGGGTATCCAGGGTGTCATACGAGGAAAAACTTCATTTTGTCTGACAGCATTTCATTGCCGCACAATGAGCAAGAGCACGAAAATCGCAGCAGTATTTAGACTTGAGATTTGAATTAGTAGTTTCTTAGTTAAAGCTGCTTTCATGGTAGAAACTGTTATGCATCCCGTTTTAAATCACAATGAGTAAATGTAAAATAGGGCCCCACAGGATAAACCCATCAATGTTGAGTCTTGACACAAACGGGTACCTGGGAAAAGTAATATTCTGGCTCTAAACTCTGTTTTCCCCCGCTGCGTCTCTGATATCCTGACATTTTCACTCCTAATGTGGTGAATTAAGGGTTTGCTGTGTGCAAAGTTGTTGATTACTGGATAAGTGGAAAGACAAAGTGGTTTGGGGAGTTTAATTTGGTTTTCTTGTTGAGTTTGAATGAAGTATGATTTACGACAATCAAATGAAAGTTTCTGCAAATGGAGTCTGGTGGCTTTAAGCGAGAGCATGAAAGTCTGTTTCTAGTTGAACATAAAGGATCTAATTCTTTTACAAGAAGGTTTATCGCTCTGGGAAACCTTTCCATAATGTTGGAAAGGACACTTAGAATAGCAGTATGTGCATGTCAGTGGCAAAAACAAGCACTTTAAATGGAAGTACCGGTACTTTAACAACAGCTAACATTAGCATTCCACCACTCCAACTAACAATACTGTCTGATAGTGTCACTAGGCGCGATTGGAAATGCATGAATTTTTTTTGAAAACATAAAGACACATCTTGGACACATGTATTAAAGCCTTGGGGTGAAATGCACTGGATGTAATCAAACGTTAATGTTAGCTAGGATGTGGATGAATGCTAATGTTATCTAATGTCTAACAGTAGCTGATGGATTATCAAAAATGTGGTTTTACCTTGAAATATGGTCAGATGTCACTCCCAATTTCCACTATCCATTGTCGTGGCAGTCGACGTCCAATCAGGAAGCTGTGAAATGATAGCAATCTGTTAGATTCCCTAAGTTTATACAACTTTCAGCCTGGAACAAGGCAGTCTGAGCATGGCATCAGAGGAAAATAGCCATGTAAATATGATCTATTAATCACATAGACATACAAAAAAAGTGGTGTAGCAATGACGTATTTTTGTAGGCTAACCCCAAAGTTAGCATAACCTGGTTCCCTCGACAAAAAGCCTATGAGATCTCTTAATTGGATTTTGGCAATACCACTGAAAATAAGCTCTGTGACATGCAAAAGTTTATGGTACATAATCACCGATGAACACCACCTTTGTATTTTTTTCAATACATAAATTACATAACAAAACATAAACTGAATTGCTAGAAGTAAAAAGCTAACATTAGGCTATAAACTGACTACGTTGCACTCGCATGACTTAAATGTCACCACCGCTAAGTGTCTTACTACACAATTAGTACTTAGGTTTTCTGTAAATTGATTAATGTACAAGTCGTACAGTTTAAATTAGAATAATTTGTAACTAAAGTCGGCCTGTAAAGATGCAGAGAGAAGAAGAGTCTCTGTGCTCTGTCTGTTGCCCATTTAGCCACCTAAGACACTTAACTGCGTTAATATTCAACTGTGGGACATTTAATTATGTATTTTAGAACAAAGCACTTAAATATCTTGAGCCTGTGACCCTATCTCAAGATTTTAACAGAAGACCAATTCAAAAAACTCATTGACTTTGAGACAAGGGAACCAGAAGTGCAAAAATGCAAACAGATTTCTGGGTTTTAGGACAACAAGCTAAAGCACTCTTTGGTCAATGCTGGACTAGTTACAGTACGTGCTGTCACCATTAGTCACATACACAAAAAATAGGGACCCAGCTTGAAAAATACCGAACTTAACCTTTAAATACGTCCTCTACCTACCACTTCTTCTTCTCTTTAACTGGACTGTACCTTTAAGACGTGCACCGCGGGGGGGAGGAGGAGCGGGATTCAAACCGTGTAGCCCCGCCTCTGCTGCCTGTCATCGCGGAAACAGAAACTAAACATCAGCCAAAACAAAATGGGTGCATCGCTGGACACTCCGGCGAGGTGTCCTCTGTGCAACGAGCTGACAGGGTCCCCCGTCACCCTGAAGTGCAACCACCGCTTCTGCCAACGATGTATCGGAGACTTGTGGAGCATCGTCCCGAACGGGCCGTACCACTGTCCGGAGTGGAGGTGTAAGACGGTGTACCAGACTCTGCCGTTTGATAGCAGCTTGATACGGCCACACATCAGCAGTCAGCGTGCTCAGCCTCGGAGCAGCGCAGGTAAATACAAACTAAACTCTGTTCATGTTGGACTGAAAAGTGGCCGAGCACATGAAAGTGTAGCAAACGTAGCGTTCACGTTCGTGTGTTCACTCTCACGTGATAAGATATTTAAACCGTCCCGGGCTAGCTTAGTAACGTTAAAGGTTGATGCTAATGCTAGCTAACGTGATTCTGTAGCTGTTTGGTTATTTGTGGTTGTCTGGCATCCTGACAAAACTTCGTCCCACGTCCTTAACGCTTTAGCATTATATTCACATATTTAGAATATTTTGTTTCTTTTTACAAAGGTAGCTCTTCCTCGGTATTATTGTAGTGGTGCTCTATGTTTGTTTACTGTTAACATCTAACTGTTACATGTCACTTCACGCCCAAAGTTTGTGGTTAGCTGTAATCAGTAAGGGCAAAGGTGGATCACTTTATGTCATGTGTTCATGTAGTTGTCCTGCTTGGCATAAATCATCAACACACTTTAGTCATTATATATTTTGAACTTGACAGCTGATGATGTCCAGGATCAGTATCTATGTTCATAATGACTGTATGATTAATTGCTCAATCGTTAGTCTATAAAATGTTAACAACTATAAAAAGTGAAAAATGCTCATCACAATGTCCCAGAGCCCAAAGCATTTACTACATGCTGGACCAAAAATTTCATCAATTAATCGTCTCATTGTTGAAGCTTTGGTTTATAAGATATCATAGTAACTCATATTACATCAAACAACCCAGATAGGCACTGTTTGACCCACCAAAAGTGAAACAGCTCTGTGGGCAGTAAAAGAGTGTAGAATGTAAACGTGATAAGCAAAAGTGTTTTTTTGTGCTAAGTGCTAAGTCTACATTCTCTTTGACCCATTTTCCTTTTTTGTATTCTATTTTAAAAGGTGCATCCAGTAACAATGAGGGAAACACATCTGATCCAGCATTGAGGAGGCCTTCAATCACCAGCCGACTTCTCGGGAAGAGAAAGGCCAGTACACCTGCAGCAGAGCAACCTGACACAAAGCGATCAACTGTGGAAGTGCCCCGGTCCAGTGAGCGGTCCAATGACACCGAGACCCCAACCACTTCATTCTCAAACTCCATCTCAGATAAACCCACGCAGTTGACTACTGTGGAGACATCTATGGAGATAGTGAACCCAGAATCTATTCAGTCTGAGCGTGGTGATGCCAAATCCTCCAGCAACAGCTCCGATAGCAAAGCATCTCCTGCAGACGAAGTGCCACGTGACGTCCCAGTCCAGCAGAATGAGCATAAATACAAAGAAGTCGTCACACTGGATGACTCTGACAGCTCTGATGAAGTAGATCTATGTGATGCACCTCCTCCTGCAACCCCCAAGAAAGACGCACAAGAATATGCAGCTGCAAAGACAAGTGAATTACCTGCCATGTCCTTTCCTTGGGCCTCAACTCCAGGTAAAGATAAGCCTCCTACGATGTCCACCAAACATCCTGCAGCTGCTTCAGGATCCCCAACACGTTTTGGCGTCTTCCACTGTTCGGAGAGCAAAAGCACCAGCCCCGTACCCTGCCATTACTGCCCTAAAACTGGGTATCAGTCCGCTGTGAAGACTTGTCTGGTTTGCGGAGCTTCCATGTGTAAAGAGCACCTCCGTCCACACCTGGAATCTCCTGTCTTTCAGAATCACACCCTGGTCCCTCCGATGGAGGACATTTCTACATGGAGGTGTCAGGAGCACCAGGAGATAAACCGAATCTACTGCCGACAGTGTGGAGTGTGTGTGTGTACAGTGTGTACTGTCATCGGCTCTCACCGAGACCATGTCTGCATCAGCATCAGAGAGGCAGAGAGAGAGCTCAGGGTAAGTGGTGACTTTGCAGCACCATATATACTGTACATATACAGTACTTTATGTTAAAGTTGAGATAGATGTAAACAAAGCCTTGGCGATAAACAAGTGATTTTTAAACTTTTTTCCATAGGGGAACCTAAAAGAAGAGATCAAACAACTTCAGGAGGCTGAAGAGCAAATGAAGAACAGAGTGGCTGAACTCACGCAGAAGAAAGAGACCTTCAAAGTAAGAGCATTAACTCTATAGTTCCCAATCAGGATTCATGTTTTTAGATTAATTGCTTAGAACTAGGGCTGCAACTATAGATTATTTTCATTATCAAGTAATCAGCAGATTATTTCACGGTTACATTTTTATTCTATACCATGTCAAAACAGTATAAAGTCCAAAGTGATGTCTTTGAATTTCTTCAACCAGCAGTACAAAGTCCAAAGGACTCAAATAAATGAACCTTGAGCCATTTTAAAACAACAGGGTTGCAAAACGAAACTGAGTTTAGTCCCTTTATGCTACATCAAAGAAAAACAAAACAAACCTTATCATAGAGTGGACTGATGATGATGATGAATTGAGTAGTCTCACAGCCTGAGGAATGAAGCTGCTCCATAGTCTGGTGGTACAGCAGCTGATACTACTGTTTTGTCAGATGGCAGCAGAGTAAACCGACTGTGGCTGGTTGGGTGTCGTCTTTTAACATCTTTTTGGCTCCATGCAGGCATCTCATTAATTTATTATCATAAAAGATAAAGAAAAGAAAATCCTTACATTTAATGTTTGACATTTTTCCATAAAAATCGACATGAAATATTCATTAATCAACTTAGTAGGAGGAAACTAATTTTCTTTTGGTGACTGATAGTTTAATCGACAATAATTGCAGCTCGAATTAGAATTGCAGTATAATAATTTTCAGCCCTAGCAACAGGATGTTAATTCTCTTTGTTGTATGTACAACTTATCATTTATTCATGAAGATCTAGGTTAGTGACTTCAGTGAATATTACTAACTTTTATTATTGCTTAGCCTATAAGCTAATGATTCTAAAGCCTTGAAAGTGCCGCCAGTGTGACAGATATACTTTTTTACGCTATTTCCGACAACTAGGTTTGATTAGCTTTAAATGGATAAGATATTCAGTCTATCAAGGCTTTGAAAACTTGTTCTCATTGCATGCTTAGTCTGAACATGAGAGTTTTTTTTACTGCCATCAGAACAGACTTTGAGTAATCAATATGAATGCATCACATGACATTGATTTACACTGTGTCTATCCAGGTGGTTTTAAGTGAAGCTCGAGCGGGGGTGCAGCAGCAGTACGGAGCCATCAGAGAGGCCCTGGAGCAGGAGGAGCAATCAGCTCTTCAGTGTGTGACGAAGGAGGAGAGCAGGGTTCTGGGGGGGCTAGAGGAGAAACTCGGCCACCTCAGGAGCTCCCTGCAGTCCATCCAGCAGGGGCTCCACACGCTGGAGGGGCTGGCTGATGCCAAGGGAGACAAACGCATTCAGGACCAGGCTTTCATTATGGTGTGTACGCTGTTAGGAGACAGGCATGTTTGTTGATTTAAAAAACGTTTTACTGTCAGATTGTAAACATTAACACAAGGAAATGTCTTTCTTTCCCATGACAGGAATACAGCAAGACTGCCCAACTGTAAGTTATCTCTTAAACTTCAACTTAGTTGCATGTAAAGTTGGTATTTGTTTTAAATGTCGATACCTAAATTAGTCACCAACAAAGCATCGCTTCAGTAGACAGCCTGTAAAGTCTTACGCGTCAGTTCGCACTTATTACAAATAAACATATTTTCTCACCTACTCACAGTGGTGTTATAAAGATTATGAGACATCTAAATCAGTGCCTCTGTTCCTCTCCATAATCAACAGACCTCGCTATGTATATATTTTCCTGGAACTACGTTCTTCTGTATTTTTTTCTAGATGAGTGAGGTTATCATAGTGCTGTGTGATTTGACGATAAAAATAAATGACAAAATAAAATAAAAGGTGCATATATTACATTACAGCCCACAAGCAAAACTACAATTAACCTTTATGTGTTTGGGTTGATGCATAAATCTCAGAGACGGGACTAAAACTGTCTACACGGATAGATACCACAAGAGGTTAGAGAAAAATGGGTAATTGTCATTTTGGTGAACCAGCCCTTTACTAGTTTTGTCCCCCCATGAAACTACTCACATGAATTTAAGTTTATCAGATAGGACTTTCTGCTCTATTATTCACTCTGCTCTACATCACCAGGGCTAGTAACATGGGGAACTGTGTGAACCAGTTTGAGGCTCCAGAGGAAGTAGATCGAGCCCGCCTGAGATGTCTGCAGCGGTGGACCGAGAAACGGCTGGACACGGTCGTCATCACCGTGCCAGGAAAAGACAGAGACCTCTACAGACTGCTCTGTGAGTGTTTTATTTATACCGACACCTGTTTATTTTCCGTTCAGGGATGAATTGCAACTAATAAACCAAATGACTAAAGGCATCCTGTAAGCCCAAATGTGGCACAATCGATAAAGTCTTAATGCTCTCATCTAAATTCTCCTTTAATTTCCTTTCCTGTGTTCAGATGGTAGCATCCCCTTCTTGGATGCAGATACAGCCCATCCCAAGCTGCAGCTGTCTGATAACAACAGAAAGGTGACCTACAGCGAAGTCCAGCAGGCCTACACAGACCACGAGGCTCGCTTCAGCTCCTTCCCACAGGTCCTGGCCTCCTGCGCCCTGGAGGGGGGTCGCTGGTACTGGGAAGTGAATGTGGCTGTGGATGAGGGTCGCTGGAAGGTGGGGCTGTGTGAGGGTCAGATGGAGAGGAAAGGCCAGAAGGACAACTCTCGTCTGGGATTCAACTCCTTTTCGTGGTGCCTGGCCTGTGACAGAAAGAAGGTGGAAGCTCTGCATAATAAGGTGGCAGCTCCTGTGGATGCAGACCAGCTGCAGAGGGTCGGAGTGTTCCTCGACTTTGAAGAGGGTATTTTATCATTCTTTAATGTGGCACCAGGGGGCAGTCTAGCTTTAATGCATTCCTTCAAGCACAGGTTTACTGATCCTCTTTACCCAGCCTTGTCTGTGTCTAAAACACACCTGGCCATCTGTGATCTGTTCCAGTCATAAACCATGAAATACTGGCATGTCAGTTCTGCTGAATATTAGAGAATACCTGAAAGTGCTGTGCCTTTTCATAACCCAGATTCCAAAAAACTCGGGATGCTGTGTAAGATGTATTTTAAAGGGGAATGCAATTATTTGCAAACAGAATGTCAGAATCAGCATATATTGAAGTTGAAGTTGATGAAGTAAAATATTAATCATATTGTTTTTGTACTTTTTTCAAAGAGTTTAATTAAAAAAATAGATTAGCAAATGTCAGAGCAGCAATGTTTTCCAGGGGATTTTTCAGTTTTACTTGGCATGTCAGTGCAGAAGGGATTTGCATTTCCATTTCAACAGGGCAACCTCATGTAGGTGTGTCTCTAACTAATGATGTGCTTGTCTTGTGTAATGGTCTAAGAAGCAGCTGTAAATTCTGCTTCTTCTGCAGTATTACCAAAAAGTAGCTGCGAAGAAAATCCACTCATCTGGTGGCAAACACGTTTTTAATTTCCCTTAAATGTTTCTCACAAAAGTCCTTTTGTTATCTGGTTATTTAAAAGCTTTAAAAATGAAACAGCAAAATCAGGAAACATTTGGTTTTCACCTCACTTGTACCGACTCAAAAGAGGGTCCATCCTGGGCGTAACATGGCTCAAACCAAAAAAACCCCAACAGTGTCCCTACTTTTTTGGAATCACGGTTATATATGTTAATATTATGTCATCAGCATCATTTCAAATGTGTCGATTTGTAAACTTCTCTGGGATTATACTTCTGTCATGCACTGTACATAATGCTATACTTGAATGTGATTTTTATAAGATAGAACTGGAATTGTGCCATGCCAGAAAGGCAGATCTTTGTAAACTTTTCATGCTGCAACATTTTAAACAGTGGTCTGTTTTTGGTATCAGGATTTTAACTTTTATATGTTTTAATTTTAGGATGTCAGTGAACAAATGAGCAAGTTTTTACATTTAAGCGAATCTATCAGTGCAGATCAGTAAAGAGTAGATTTGTATCATGTTTCTGTATTGATAGTGTGTTAAAATGTGCTTTATATCCCCTTCTTGAAACGTCTTTCGCTCAGAATAAAATGTTAAAGATTCAAAAGCAAAGGAAAACCAGCGTTACGTCTTTCCTTCATACTTCCTGTTTGTTTAAACCGAAACACGGGTGTGTAAATGCGTAGTGTATGTTCACTCATGCGTGACAGTCGCTACCTTCGAACTTTTGCCCCCACAGCATGAGAGCTTTACTGACAACAAACACTGCCTTCTGCACAAACTCCTTACAGCACCACGGGTCGCTACTGTTGTTAAATGACCCTACTCCTTGTGAGCTCTGAGGCTCATTTATTCTGACGGCAGTCTGTGTGGCTGACGTCACTGAGAGGGATCAAAGTGGCTCTTTACATAAACTCCTGGATGGCTGGTAGAGCACCTGCATGCCAGAGGTTAAGGGACAGCTGGCTGTGGATCAAGGTTTGTCCAAACTTTTGGGCTGATTAAGTAGCAGTCAATAGGCTACGTGGGAAGCAGGTTGATGGCTGTCAAGCGAGACACTGAGATAAATGGTAGTTTTGAGTAGAGTGTACAACATATGCTCTACTCAAAACTACCATTTCTCTCAGCGTCCCGTTGTGAGCATACTGAGCATATGAAGATACTCCAGGAGATGACATTACAATCAGCAAAAACTAAAAGTGCAATACAGTTTCTACTGCAGATGAAACTATCAAAATGCCTTGATACACTGCTCTTAGAAAATGAGAATGTCTCAAACACTGAAATATGAATGCAGTTCAATAAAAAAAAAAAAAATGTTGAGTGTTGAGAAATATTATTTTCATGTTTCTACATTATGACATTTTTGGATCAATATGTTTTGATTTTTTTTACTCCATAAAATTCGATGAAAAATGTCAAAAAATATTTTTGTTTAATATATTTTACTTATTATTACATTATTTTGACAGTTTTATAGTTTATTGACTTATATAATCTTTTGAGTTGGAGGGTTTTTGAAAACTGTTGGATTTGTGTTTTTATTCAATAAAGAATGAAGGTTTTTGACAGATTTTCAATACTTTAATCATTAATTGTTTATTGACTTAAATATCCTTTAAGCTTAGGTTGTACAGGTTTTAGAGATATTAAGCATTTGAAGATACTATAAATAACATCATACTAAGCAAAATTATCAATGTAGAAAACTGGCAGAGTTCAAAGGGGTTAAAATCCGCAGGAACGACACTAAAAAATGTACTTACAGTACTTTTGAACAGGACTGAATAAAAAGTCTAATTGAGCTTGTGCAAGAGGGCTTTGTAAGGTCCATCAAACACTTGCAATTATTTTCTCATAAACTAATATCACCAGAATGTCCGCCTCCTTTCTGACAGGCTTTCATTTGGCATCATGTCAGACACACTTGCAGCCACACAGGTGTACCAGTCGACCGTGGCAACAGTTTTGCGCTTGTTGTCCTTTCTTTCTCTCCTCACAAAGGCGGGATACTAGACATGTCTTTGACGAGGGGAGCTTTAACAGTCAGGATGATTAAATCCCCCTCTCGCTGTCCGTCCAGTATTCTCTCTCTCTAAGTCAGATAGGCTCCTACAGGCTTCTTCCAGACGTGTTACCAGTAAATTAAACTAGCTAACGACTTATAGTATGTTGGCAGGGAACAATTTGTCACATATTTATTAAGGGATAAAATGTAGGTGATGAAGCACTGAGCTCTAGACAGCTACACTGGCTGCTAATGGGGCATCACTAAATAAAGGTGCAGAGTCTTCATTAGTGATCCCAATAGTACCCGAAGGTGTCTACGTGTCAAAATGTCCTAACGTGATAAGACCCCCCCTACGGACTTCTTGTGCCGCTGTGGTGAGATGCACTGTGTCTAAGAGAGATATGCAAAGAGTCAAATCCCTAAATTACCGTGTCAGAGGCATGGCGGTGTACAGTGATGAATCACTGGGAGGAAGCGGCCTCGCCTTGTTGCTGAAAAGCCGCCGAGTTACGGTGACAGTAAGCTTCTGTGGGGGAATAACAGGTTGATTTACAGTAATATATTATTCAATTCCCGTGCTGCTCTCAAAAGCAAATAAACAGAGAGATTAGGGGGAGAGGGCCAGGCAATAGAGGGTGCTATTTGCTTTTAAAATCAATACTTAATCAAGGAGAGTCTGAACTCATCCAACTATAAAGGCTAGTCCTACATTCATCTCATTTGTTCGTGCGGCAAAGGCCTTTTCTTCTCAGAGCAGCGCGGTAAGTAGGGCAAGTGGGTCTCATTTGCCTTACGAGGCAGCACTCTCCCTTAGATTGCGTGCTTTTATCTCTCATCATTTGTCGTCAGGATGGAAAGTGGAGTGACATAAAATCACAGAGGTCAGAGCCGTTGGAGCAGATGGTTGGCAGCGAGCCTCCCACTCAGGCTTCTGTCTCCTTAATGCCACAAAATGTCACTCTTCTCCGGTTGGAGCTTTTTAAAATTTCGTCGCTGACCTCGTGTCAGGTTAAGCGATTTCGTGTTTGCTTTGAGATTTCGATACACTGCGCCATTTGATGCAGGCCGCTGACCATCAAAGCCTCATTTTCTGTATTTTTTTGGAGGTAATGGTGACGGCGCAGCAATGACTGCAGTTTCGCTCCCGGGCTGGGAACAGGCGCCAATTCAATCCCCATTCTTCCATGTGAAAATCTGGCCCCCGAGTCAGCCTTCACCTCCTGGGTCGAGACCAGCCAAACACGCTGATCTGAGCCCATTCAGCTCGCGAAATGTTGTATTTATAGGCAACCAACAAGATCCAGTCAGTCAGTGTTTCAGCTCAAAATCCTGTGAGCTGATAACTCACTAAACTCTTACAGTTTAAGAATGGTTAACGGGGTGCTTTTTGTAATTCAAATTAAACAGCTTATCAGTTTAAATGTTTCAGACGTTTGGGGACTTGTGAAAGTTGGATGTCACCAAAAATCTGCCTTTTCATCCATCACATGCTCCAAAGTAGTTATGAAAGATTAAACAAACTGTTGAAACCACACACTCGACAGAATATGTTACCCATACAACAGTGACGGCTCTTTTAGGTGTTTTTTTTCAAATCATTTTTAGACAACACAGACCTGCTACGGCTGGTGGTCATGAGCTATATCAATACTTCTCTGTGGGATAAAATCATAACCGGTGTTGTTTTTCTGTCGGATTTGTTGATGATACGAAAGGATAAATAAAGTGGTGTCACTTTTGTCTGGAGATAATAAAGCTGGAGCACACAGAGGATCTCCTGTGATCTGCTGCTAGGATACTAACAGATATCCAATTCCTCTCTTAAAGAGGTTTGTTATCCCCGTGTGTAAACTTCAGAAGTTAAGTATCATAAAAAAAGGATGGCAACTGCTCTACCTAGCAGAGAGTTGTGGTTAACGCGTTTGTTATGCATGAGCAGGAACCCCTCCGCTGCCTGCTGGCAAGCTGGCTAAGTGGACTGTGAGATGATTTCTGCCCTCTCTGGAGGAAGATGTCGTCCTGTCACACTGTTAATGAGTATATGCCTTTCTAATGAGCACAGGCCCAAATTAGAGTACAGACAATTACTTCACAGCTCAAGTTTCAGACTGTGTTCGACGACGATTAATGGAAGTAAATGCTTTTATTCAACTGTGTTGTGCTCTCTTGGTGTCGCTAGAGAATTAAGCCACCCGTCATCCATTTCCTCTTCAAAGCAAATACGTCGGCCAGAGAAGGACAAGTACAAGCACAAGTACCAAGCCAGTCACCAGGATAAAATGTTGGCTTTAATGTTTCTTGCAAACCACACGTATGTTTCGAATTTGTATGTGCTAGAGGATACGTAATGTAGTGACATGTCGACAAAACATGTCGTATGACGTTCAAATTAAATGTTTGTTACCTTTTTGAATGTGGACGACGAGGCTGCCATGCCAGCAGTCATAGTTTCAAGACTTCATTTCAAGATTTGTAAGTATGACATATTTTTAAGAGGACCTTTGGACAAATTCAAGCCATGTTTGTGACAACAAAAAACAGATATTTTTGACAGGAAGTTGGGACACCTGCAGCTGTGTTTGTGGTGACAAAACAAGGTGTTTTTAAAGAGATCTCAGAAAATCTACAATTGCGTTTTTGGCAAACAAAACAAGTATTTTCACCCAAAATATGATGTTATCCTAAACCTAACCAGAGCACAAACACAGCCTTGTGGCAAGAGAATAAATGAAAATTTAACCTAAAGAAAACTAAAGGGGATGGGAATGGGCTCACACGATAGTAAGAAGCATCAATAAAAAAAAGCAAGAAATAATAGATAAGTGCAGGCATTGTTGCACAGTTTAGTATACACTGATATTGCATGAGTGGACTGAGTCGCTTTGGTGTGTGGTCTTTGATCTGACAGCAGCAGGAAGAGAGGAATGAATGCTGTGCAAGTATTACCAGGTGTTGGCACAGTCTACACACACACACACACACACACACACATTCGTCATCTCCCCCCCGTAGGCATGGCAACAGTTGGCGAGCTCAGGTGAGCTGGGAGAGAGTCTCATGTGTCTGACCCAGTCACCTGCCAGGCCTGTGGAACAGTCTGTGGAAATCCGAGGAAGAAGAAGTGATGGGCCTATTGTTGAGTGACATGCCTATTCTTTTCCTTCACCTTTCTCCAGGCAATTCAATTTACTCCCGAATGCTCCGCGGAAAACACCTCATGACTTTCCATGAAGCAGGTCTATCTCTGGTTCCGTCCGTCATTACCTGATACAGCGTACATGTGTTCTGGTGACTGTTCTGTCTCGTGTGATTACAGTGTGCAGTGGAAATTGTGCAATTTCTAAACGCACGAAAGGAAAATAAAGCATTTTGAAGCTGATTGTGTGATTGAATGGCACAGTTATGTTCTATACTGGTGTCTAATTGTCCGTCTCGGGCTGTTATTTGGTGGCGTTGCCCTTTTGTCAATCTAACACATCAGCACATTAGGATGAGGCTAAAATTGCAGCAGCATCTATTTCAAGCGCTCTCTATTGTCAGCTGTATGGTTCCTGTCCGTCTCCGCCTCCTCCTCCATTCTACATACTGCCCCCCTTCACCAACACCACCACCCCCTCCCTTCCCTTTCTGCCATCTCTCCGAATGTCTGCAGTGTCTTTAGCATTATTTATTTATTTGTCCGCCCTCCTGCTCTTTTCACTTGGCCCCTCCGCAGGCAGGTCAGAGTGCAGGGTCAGTGGCAGAGACGGAGCCTCAGGAAGCGGCGGGGATTCAGTGTCTTGGTCAAGGACATGTTCGCTGAGGGAATTCTGGCTCTCATGAGAGAACAAGTCTTATAACAAAGTACAAACATTATCACAACCAACCTCAGAATATTCTTTAGAGGAGATGGTTTATTTATTCAGCCTTACCCCGTCAGTGGATGAAAGGTTGAGTCACACGTTTGGTACAATTCTAAACACATTCAGTCTCGTTTTCTGTTTTTTTTTTTGTTTTTTTTTATAACACAGCAGACTCCAATCTTTTCCATCTTCTAATATGTATGGGTAATCCTAATTTATATCAAAATCAATGTACCGTTTACCTAAAGACACGCATCCTTTAACCAAACTATATAATCTCCTCAAAAGGGTCCAAATATCATCAGAGGATTTGAACAAAAATCTGCTGAACCTCTCAGGCATTAGGTGGTAAATTCATCTCCCCCCTCTGTTTTTCAATCCCTTTATTTTTTTAAAGGATAAGTTCATCCAGAAAAAAAAGAAAAAAGAACCGACAAAAAAATATTTATCAGTTTCAAGTGTCCAGAAGCCTCCCAAGATCCTGACTTGATGTAAAAAGACTTTACTTACATCCTTTTTAAAGCTGAAATCTTCATTGCAGCTGCTAAGATAGAAGCGTTAGCGTGCACCCTGTCTGAGGAGGGTGAAGCTCCAGAAAATGTTTTGTGGAATTCAAAGCTTCTCTTAATGGGTGACCTTATCCTTCAGGGCAAGGGACTGGATCTATACTATACATCACATGACTGACTAATGAAGTGCAGAAGCAAACTCAAAGATGAAGGAATGAAACACTCAGTAGGGGAAAATACCAGCTCCGGATTCAATGTTTTTCGTTTAAAATTGAGAAGACACTGTTAGATTTAAGCTGCATGTAACAGAAAAAGTGTTATATTAGCTAGAATATGGGTTTCAAGCTTACATAGTGCCGCCTCCACTGCCAGAGAAATAGATCTTCAGTGCAATGCAGAAACACAATCTAGTTTTTTAATCACCTCCTGTGATTCCATTTATTCCTCCTGTCGCTTCAGTGCCGAGATTCTGCAAAAGATAATTGTCTTTGTTTGGAGTCCCAGATGTGCGATTTATTCCATGAGGTTAGTTCAAGATAGACTTAATTGAGATGTCATTCAATGAAGAGACTGCTGGATTTTTTTTTTCTAAACTTTTTGGCTCCCTTTAGTTGTCTTGTGGCAGTCCTTTGTGACCTTTGCAGGATTCAATGAAGCGGTATTTGCTGAGATGAACTAAAGGCGCTCTCGGCTCCGATCATCCAGCACATTCATTTCCCAGGCAGACACAGTTGGGGACTTTTTTCATCTTTCTGCTTTCACCTCTGAGGTTTTTGTCTTTTTCTGGCCAAAGTTTAAAGGCTGCTCATCGCACCTACAATCACCAGAAAGACAGAGCCATCTCGTGTTTTTAATCATCTCTCGCCTCTTCTGTTGTGCTCCTTTTCAGCTCAGAGCAGAGTTTCACATCGCCAGTTCGTTATTTCTGTCAAATTCGGTGACTCCTGTGACCCGCCTCAGAGATTCTCCCACACAAACACATACAGTAGTCAGACCATGGAAGGACAGTCACTGTGTATTTACAGGTCCAGTGTGTAGGATTAAAGAGCGTCTTTTGGCAGGAATGGAATACAAAATTCATTATTATATATTCATGAGTCTATGAAATGAAGAATCATGTTTTTGTTACCTTAAAATGAGCTTTAATGTCTACAGAGGGAGCAGCCACGTTCCTTCAGCAACCCAGAAATAACAAGCCGAACACTGCCTATATGGAGGGCCTTTTGGGGTTTTTCTGCTTCGTCCACACTGCTTGATCCGACAAATCCGACATATTGCACCTTTAAAGGAATAGTTTGACATTATATAGGAATGCAAGTGAATAACAAAAGAGCTTAAATCAGTAAAAATTTCAGCGTACTTTTTATTTCCGCTGCACAGCTGACTATTGTTACATAATTGTTAGATTATTACAGGAAATTACAGTAAATGTTGGAAATTTTCGGAGTCTCAGAAGCTGTTCAGCCATCTGACCCGCGATTCTGATCAATTACACTGTCCCCCTTTAACTAATCAACTGATAAACTAATGTTCTATCTGTTGCTTTAATCCATAGGTGGATCCATTTCCCCATATACGAAAGAAACACTCTTGTGTTTTGCAATCTTAAATTGCAGTTTTGACACTTCTACAAAACATAGTGTGTTTCTCTGTGAGCTGTGGAGGTGCCTGTAAGTGGAGGTTGTTGCTTTCAGGCAGAACCAAAATAGCTTTTTTCCTATTCATGTTGAGCAGACTGATTAGAGTCGATCTTTTCATCCAGCTCCAGCGAGAAAGAAAAAAAAGTGTGTCTCCCCATATCCCCCCGTAAAAGCTGAAAATTAGAGTTAAAATTGCAGTGAAAGTACTAAAAATCGTACATGATAATAGGTGAGAATGAAGTAGAGTGGAGCCGTCTCCCATGAGAATCAACAAGCCAATATTTCCGGAGGAGACGGATGACTGCAGTCAAACAGTGGACCTTGGAGGTACAGATTTCTACAGTATGATTTGCACAGTCAGTCATTGGTTATTTTGCATTTGGTTTAATAATATTTCAGAGTGCCGAAGGGGGGAGGGAAACATGCAGAGTAATGATCCATTTAGCAGGATCGGTTCAACAATCTGCCCCACTGCGTATATTTCTTTATAGCTGGCGGCTATCAATGAAACAACCGAGACAGTTAACTTAATTTATTAGGCAACATAAGTCTTAATGGTGAATCTGGGAGCTGTGTTTTCAGATTACTCCTACACCATCAAAATGTCAGGCAGGAAGCCTTCTGACCCCAATAGCGGATACACAGGCGCTGTACTATTGTGTACTGGAAAACGTTTGGCATTTCCACACGAGGTGGCTTTGTGACCACGAGATGAAGGAAGCCGGCCGGAGACCATCAATGCAGCCCAGCGCAATCAGGCCTTTTTCGGTGCAAAAGTATTGCATCCTTATTGTTACCATTCAGCATTTTCATTTCCCCCTGCTTCCTCCTGGGCCCACTTTCAGCTGCCTGGAAGGTTTTTCTTTCGCTGATGGAGACGGGGGGGAGATGTTTCTGTTTGCACCTGTGGATGGAAATATTAGATATGAATCATGATGTTATTTCTGTTTTTATGAACATTAATGATATCAACGCTCATATTGCAGTCAGGGCATCTCGTCTCCAAAAGCCACAAATCATTATTCTATGGGGTGTTTTCACTGTCTTTGTAATGAGCGGGTCGTTACTTGTAGCAGATGTTTCTTCTGTCTGAGAAAAAACCTTGAAATGTTCTCTGCGCTTTCTTCTGACAAGTCCTCAGATCCCCCTAATGAAGCATGCTCATTAAAATGAAATATTCACTCTTCTCGCCATTTTTCTTCGTTTTTACTTGAACTTTCTTCGGCCCATTACGAATTCCCACAGTTTGCTTCTCTCTTTCTTCTCACACTGTCATTTGTCTCCTCCTCCTCGAGCTTTTGCTGGCTTGATTTATTCACATCTCGAATTCTCGGTCTCATGGCGTTATGTGAATAACGTCTGTGTCCCCGGGGCGGCTGGCACCTGAACACACTTCTCTTCTTCCCTGACTGTCTATTGAATCCTTATTTTACCTGAGCATGACCAAAACTTACCTCACTGGATACAAACAAACATTGCACTTAAAGGGATATTCCGGTTTAGGTTTAATCCATGGTCTAACACACTGTAACACTGAGTAAGACCCCCCCTCGAGAGATCAAGTTTTCCGACCGCTAGCTTATGTAGTCTTAGCAACCTCAGAAAAGTCTGCAAACTCAGTCTTAAACATTAGCAAGCAGATATTGTGTCAGAAGGTTTTGACTCACCACAGTGTCCTTTCTGTATATTTCAGTGTAAAACATAGCAACAGCCATGCAAGGTTAGCTAAATGCTAACATGCCCACGGTGGCAATGCTAACATGCTGGTACTCAGCAGGTAGCCCAGGTATTTTTGGTCACAAAGCAAATTAGACACATTCAAATTGTGACCTGGTGATGGCGAGGTATGAAATGTTGTGGGTCAGTCAACAATAGACTGTGTTTACATGGCGGCCATTTCCCTGTGATGTCACGCTCAGGGTTGGGAAGCTCAAATGTCACGCTGCTGTTTTCCAGGCTGCAAGCTGTATAGAAAAATTATATAAACAATATTATCATTCCAATGCAATCTATAGGGACATCAGGCTATAGTTCAAGTTAAAATAACATATTCTAGTCATCCTGAGGAGGACATGAATGTCTGTACCAAATCAGATAAGGCTCAGAAACAAGTCGGCACACTTAAAAAGTCATTTCCTGTTTCTGTGTCATGTGGATTTTAGCCGCTGCTCCTTTAGGAGACTAGCGGCACATCCATCAGTTCATTCACCGCAAATGGAGAAATCATTGTGACATTATCACAGATTCTTTGGCCCAAAAGTCATCAGACTAAATCTTGGACCACTTTTTCACAAGCTACATATATTTCAAAACATCTGACACCTAAATGGCCTTTTTCAGAGAGACAAACTAACAAGCCTGACCCTGTCTCTCATGACACTGATCTGGAGATGTGGAGCTAGCATTTTTAGCTGGCAGATAAAAACCAGTGGCAAAATAATACTTAGTACTGTATTTAGTGTTGTATAGACCGAATCACCATGAAGTTTTTCATACATTGTGTTGCATTGCTAGCTTCACAACAGGGACAGCTCAGACTAATTTCTAGGTTGGGGTAAACACAGGCCTTTTCTTTTCTTTAGTCTGTGGCCCAACAGTTAAAGTAGCTCTCCAGACTAATGTTAATGTAAGTTTTGTTCCTAACTGAAGCATGAAAGCGTCAAACCGCCATTTTGACAAATTGGATGTATACACTTGAAATAACATGAAAAAAGTCAGTTAAATTGTATGTAAGTAAACATTGTGATTGGTTCTTTCATTTTGACATGGGCAAGCAACAGTCCATTAGTAATGCCTTAGTGTTAAAAATGCCCTGTGGGGATTGGAGATGACAGGCGTCCGTGCCCATCTAAATGTTTTTACTACATTTCATGGCAATCCATTCAAAAGCTGTGGCGATGTTCCTCACAAAACCACAAATGCCAACCTCACTGTGGCACTTAAAGATTAGGAGATCAAGGAAGATTGTAGGATCCATCCTCTGGGGAACATGAATATGCGAACAATATCTCAGCAATAGTTGTTGAGATGTTTTAGTCTACAACAAACTGGCTATCAATTTAGCCATAGCCAAAATACTGGGGAACATCACTATGTGCATTTCACCACATGCTTCGTTATTGTTGTTGTGACACTGACCGTAAGTCTCACTGCTGGTAAAGTTCAGACAGTGACAGGAAAAAGTACATGAAAATCAGTTCAACACACTTTTCCTGAAAAGCTGGAATATATTTGTTTCTGTGAGGGTTCAAACAAACTCAGAAGTATTTCCACATATGGTTTGAGCCAGTGACGTTGAAGACATCACTAGCCTGAAATAGCATTTTGAAGGAGCCGATCATATTGACTTTGCCTTTAGCTTTCACTGTGCTCCAAAGTAGGACACATCCTGATTGATAGATAAAGCACTGCGGGGAAGTGTAAGAGAAGTCGGCTGCCCTTCTGTGTCCCCAGAGAGCAAGGGCGAAAGCTTCAGTCAGGCGTGTATTATGCCACGCTGGAATCAGCAGGTCAGCTTGGCTCCTTCAATACAGTCAGTCTGGCTCCTGTCTGTGTCCGAAGGCACAAACACCTGACACAAAGTCAGTGGAAGAGCTTGTTTTGAAACAAAATACGCTGTGTATTTCGCTTCAACCAGCACCTTGTGATGGATGTTCAGCAAAACACAGACCAAACTAGTCATGGAAATTAGGATCATTGGAGGCGACACATTTCCATGTTTCATCTACTGGAGCGGACCCCTGTCCCCCGTGGCAAACACATGAATGTCGGTGAGACGCTATATTCTCACCAGGCAGAGCAGAGACTTCGACAGTGTCAGTCGGGTCTAATTTCATCTTCTGTCGGAGTGGAAGGAAAGATACAGTACCCTCAGTTCTCTCGTTGACCCGCCTGTCAGCAGGATACAGAACAAATCGATGTGTGCCTTTACATTAGTCTGTGATGAGCTGAGGTCGCCAAGACATCAAGCACGAGATCGGCCTGATTCAGACTCAGACGTGAATTCTGCCCTTAAATAACCACATTTTCAGCCTATTTACATCCCAAACTCAGCACATTTTTCATGTCCAAAGCAGGTACATCACCATCATTAATACATTCGAGGAGTTAAAGGTCAGGAAGTTGAAATTCGAACCCAAAGCATCGGTATTTGAAGACCTGGCAGTGAGATACAACAACCAACAGTCTTCCCTACCTTGAAAATCTGCCCATTTTAAATGGGCTGATGCTTGTATTTTTTTCTTCCTCCTGTTTTTCCTGTGCCTGTGGGCCTTGGGCTGGGGTGTTTGCTGATGTGTGAACCTTGACAAAGACAGCCCTGTTCACTCACTTCCAGCCTCAGCTCTAATCTCTCAGCTTGCCGGAGATTCAGATCACGAAGTCTAAGTCTTCCTCCTTTATCACTGGCACCAAGCTGGACTCCTTTTAATCTGTTTTTCACATTCTGCTGCACACTTACAGAACATCTCCCCCGTGGACCACAGTTCAATTTGTTCCCAAAATGAACGAATCATATATACTTTTACCCGGTCTCAGTGTTGCAAGTGTTACAAGTAGTAAATATCACAATTGGTGATACTGGTATATGTATTGGACTAGACATAGTACAACCTACATGGAGCAAAGCAACTGCAGATGGAAGAGGAGATTCAGAGGCAGAAAGAGGCTGCTAGATGTGCAATAGCAGTCTCTGAGGCAGAGCAGGGTCAGTGGGAAAGGGTAGTAAAGAAGAAACCTAGCTAGAGGGAAATGTGAGGCGTGGAAGTAGGCAGGATTAGATTAATGCTTATGATGTGCTTCCATCTCCCCAGTATCTTCGTAATTGGACAGGCAACAGCCCGACACGTCCCTTTTTTATTCAGGTATCTCGCCAGGAGAAATTACAAGGCGCTGCAGCCATTACTGAAGTAAATTCACCGGATGCAAAAAGGAAACAGGATGGGATTTTGTTTGTCTGTGTGGGTGAAGGAGCCAGACAGCCGCCACTTTAAAACTGGCGTGTTGTATGGCAGTTGAAGGCAGGGAGGGGCTGCAAAATGAGGAGATGTAAGAAAACAGCTCACAGTCCCTCAGGAGATCCCCCCACCACTAATCTAAGAACAGATCTTGTGCTGTGGTCAGAAAAACACAGTGTGCAGTATTTTGTGGAGCTGGCAGTACCACGGGGAGGGAGCAGTGGAAATGGTGTCAGTACAAGTACAGAGTTAGTAACAGAGGCAAAAAAAAAAACCTTCAGATCCACCCTTTGGAGGGTAGCTGGGGGTTTTGTTGGCCAATCAGTTTCATCATGTTGTTGGTGTGATACAGAAGGATCACACTGGCCTTTCCTTTAAGTGATCATGAAAGCTAGAAAGCAGATAATATAATGTAATGTGGAGGTATACAAAAGATGAGGCTGTTCAAATGTCAACAAATCGGAGGCCCATTTTTTTCCTTCCATCATGCGCCCATTTCCTCTCTCAGCTTTTCCTGTCAACACTTAACCTTTCAGCCGATAAATAGCCGTTTGATATTTTAATGATGTGTTCATGTTGTGCCTACTTGACTGTGTGTTAACAGGGCTGAGCCTTCAGCTGTGCTGGCGCCTCAGTAAAGGACAAATGTGCCGTGTGTCTGCTCTCTGATTGGGTGAGAGCGGGAGTTAAAGGCAGCTTAAAGGTAAATTGGGTTTGGGTGCTGGAGAAGGCTGCTAACATCAGGATCCTAGCATGCTAAAAATTCTTGGCTACCAGCGGACACAGATGGCAGCCACGTCAAGGGTACACGCTGTTATCTGAGATGTCGAGGTAATTTCTGCTACCACACGTTATAAATATCTCATTGAACACTCCAAGACTATGTTGTACTGGCAAAACAAAAGTTCCTCTGTGAAATATTTAAGCAGTGTTCAGTTTTCGTGCATGCCGCGGCGTGTTGGACTGTTTGTCTGCGAGGCTCACAGATGGAGAGGAGAAGCTAGTCTGCATCAGCTATGAAATTATTCACCTTCACCACTGAGCAGTTTTCTTCCTTAATGATGAAAGATTATGTAAATATCATGTGCAGGCGTCTGCAAGACATAATGCATTCATCCTGGGGCGCGCGGGGGGGGGGGGGGGGGGGGGGGGGCACTACAGCAGGGGATTTATACCCTCTGTGGAATACTGTTTATCATATAGATGCGGTGAGTGTGGGAAGTGATTTCAATGACACATTTATTGGTTTAAAAGGTTCAAACTCTGCTACTGTTTTCAAGTATATGTGCATCCAGTCTGCTGATGCAACAGTCAGCATCTCTTCTAATTTCAAACCGGAATTAATTAGAATGAATCTGTATTTAAACAAGTTATTAGCATTTCTTCTGGCTGAGACCCATTGGCACCTCATTTTAAAGCTCACAAGTTCCTATATATTTTATTTCTTCTAAAACACCCTTTGGACATCTTTTTGGCATGTGAAAGGTTTATGTTTAATACATGATATAAAATCTTATTTGGACCCTTACGAGTCGACTCCTGGGCCTCTTTTGTCAAATCTCGGGGGTAAAATGCCCCGAAATTTGAATTAAGCCTATGTTTGGGTTAATGATATCCCCCTACTTAGAACAAATAAGAGCCAGGTTGCCAAAATAGCCCTTGGCTGAAGCAAAGAGGAAATTTAATTATACCTGAATGAACGGAAACCATTGTTCCCATAAGAAGAGCAGCTTAGGTGTTAAATATTTAGTTAGAGCCCACGTAGCAGCACAATGTGTTGAAAGCTTTTTTTATAAAAACATTTCCACTCGCTTAATCTTTTTGAATGTACCAAGGTGATTATCAGATGGACAACACCTCCACAAAGACATCACTTTGCTCTTGTTTTTTTAGTCTCGTGTCTTTATTGTTTTTTGGATTAGTGGGTTCTCTAATTCTGTCCAGGATCAGATAAAGAAATTAATGATAATCTGGAGGTAAGGGATGAGCCAAGGAAATGATTAACTGGCTGTGCATTCGTCCAGTCTGGTGTAGGCCGGGTCAATAAGCCTGCGTGCAGACAGAGCGGAGGGGAGACGGGGACGGCATTTTAATAATAGTTGACCTTTGCTTCCTTCTACTTTCGAGCACCAGTTGAGCTAAAGCTCATGGGAGACTCTTACTGATGAGTAAACAGCCAAGCCACAGCTGACTGCTGCTCGTCATGCACCCCCCATCGCACCCCGCTCCACGGGCCTCTCTCAAATCACCCTTTGCACTCTCTCCACACCCACTTCTAGGCACCTCCATGTGTGCGTCCGCCACATTAATTTCCATCTAAAATCAACTAGCGAGGCGTGGAAGTGGGTCAAAAAACCCTCCAAGAGTGTGACGACATTGATGCTGTCACGTTGTGTTCGACTTGGAAGATGCTCCGTGGAGAAATTCAGTGCATATCAGTCCGCGTATACATTGGTTCGCTCACTTTCACTATGCTAATTAGTTTTCCACTGGGATGAATTTTTCCCAGAAAAACCAAGATCGAATTTCGGCACTGAGAAAGGTCGTCCGCCTGCCAAAACAGGAAGAGCCCCGCTGATGGAGGAGGCAAAGATGGCGGAAAAGGGATAGTGATGTTGTCACGTTACCTCTTACCACCGAGACCGGAGGTGGTTCAAAATCATCATTCTTGCTTCTTGTTTATTAAATTACAAAACCTGTCTGCTTATTAATACAACCAAGTGTTGTACTCTGCTTTTTCAGAGCACTGAGATCAGAGTTTCTGAGTTATTTGGGATTATTACGGCCACGTTGTTAATGCTGTCTTTGTGTCAGCAGCACCGTCAGTGGTTGAGGGCTGCTTCATTCTGGGAGGCTGGAGGAGGGTCAGGTTTGAGAGAGGCCCCTCCTCCAAAGCACCTGCAATTCATCCAGGATTAACAAATCAATGCTCAACCTGCTTTTAAAGGAGCACAGTAGCTGGATGAGACTATCCAGTGTTGTTGAAGCCTCATCAAAGCATGTTGGCCTGATTTAGTTGAAGAACAGGACTGTTGTACTCTTGATACTGTGGACTTTATGACATTTCCTTTACAGAACAGAAAGCTCCATCTCCCCCCTGGGTACTTGTTGAATCGCCTCTCTTCTTCCTGTTGTCCTGTGTCTGCTTCAACACATCCTCTCACCTGCCATTATTGGCCGTGGACAGTATCGGCTGATTCCTGCTCTCTTCCAGGAAGTTACCGTCCCTCCTCGATCCCCCGCAGCCTTTCCTGTTGTGATTACTGTGGTTTCAGTTTTCTCCACCCGCTGGCAAAAAGCCTAAATAATCCATTCCTTGAGATGAAAAGAAATATCACAATCTTGCTCTTAAACAGCATATCCTGCTTTCTTGAGGCACGGGGGGATTAAGGGGATGAGATTTTAATACATTTTTAAGGCCATATGATTACCATATGTGAAAGCTATCACATGCTCTAAAAAAACATCCTGGAATCTGAGGATGTGGAGTGAGACGAGGCTCAGCAGGGGAATTTAAGATGTGTGCCTATAGGGCTGTCTAACATGATTAGCTGAATGAGGTGGGATGTCTGTAAGGGAGCTGATAACTAGACCGTAGTGTCACTAAGGTCCACTGAGGTGTTGAGTATAGGGAGTTGGTCTGCGGCTTCTCTTAAAGGACAATTATTCATGGGGCAGACGGTAACAAGACGGATATCACGTGGATCTCAGAGTCGCTGGTAATGAAATTGAGTGGCCATGACCGAGAACCCTGATTTCCTCATGTCACGTGAAATGTTTCAGTGAAGTAAAGGGATTTTCTGTTTCCACCTACTGTTAATTAGTTTTCGCATTCCCGCAGCAAAACATACACAAGTGACAATAAAAAGACACTTTTGTCACTGTCACTGTTGTTGGATCTCTCTGAGATGATATTCAAATGATGATTTACAACCAAAAGCTGCAGAATAATCAAGCGTGAGGGCGCGCAATGTAGGTTGTAATAGCTTCTTCTCCTCATCCATGAGAATGAAACCCCTCGTTACAGACAATTTCATCCGAGAAAGACCGAGGCAAGAGGATTTTTTTTTTTGTCATCCTGATACATGATAGGTCGCTGCTCGCTGGGGGTGGTAGAAGAGTGTTGTTTGTTTGACAGGTCTGAGTGTGGGTGAAGACAAAGCACACATGCCTCCCACTTACCAGCCCCTTTTCTTAGAGCCCATATTTTCTTTCTCATTGCTCAAAGCACACGCAGTACATGTGCACGTTCCTGTGTCTGCAGGCTGAAGATGGCCAGTGATGAAGAAGAATGTTATAATAAACAGAATTAAAGTGAATAAATCTCCGTCTCAGCTCGGCATGGCCCTCCACCCAAATCATAATAATCATGTCAGCACCGGAACATGGTGATATCATTCATATGTGTGGTCTACTTTTGTATCAGGAATCTCAAAATCAACTTCAACAAGATTTAAAGTTTTAAAGATTTATTTTTCAGATTTTTACTACTGACAATTCATGCGCCTGCAATGGTTAGATAGTTTCTATTTCATTATTTTATCTTATCTTTTATCTTATTTCAGTGTGGTGCAGATTTTAAAGGTTAACTTCACCATTTTATTGGGTTTAGATTTTATTCAGTGCAGGTTTTATAACACAGTGTTGCAACATCCCGCTTGTAGGAAGTAGACAAGCTGCTTTTAATGCAGTGCCGCTAACCTCAGCTAAAAGAAAATGGAATTCATTTTTTAAAGGTGCAATAAGAATTGGCCACCTTTTGAATTCATACTCCAAACAAATACGGGGCAGCATATTACCATATGAACCGCTAGCTGCACGGCTAACTGAGCTCTCATTGGATCGCCTTGTGTAAATAAAAATGTCTTTTTCCTCTCAGTGCGCCCACACATCTTTGCTCCTCTCACACCGGTCTACCAGACCTCCTACCCTATTCTATCTCTCGACAAATTGCCCCTGCCTGCCATTCACCTGCATCCACCCCCAGTTATTACCGGTCGCTCTTAAATGTCACTGTTTCCCTTGAATGCTTGAATGTCCAACATCTTGGAGGGTGGCTGTCATAATAATGCAGGTGGGGGAAGATGCCACTAAAATGACCACAGTCCTGATTTTAAAATGTTCTCCATTATCCTGTCATAGGCTAGTTCCATGGCTGACATTATTAATAAACAGCAAGACCCATCTGGTGTGTAAAAATAGACTTCTAAAGGTAACAGTGTACGCTTTCAGTGGAATTGGACTTCCTTGATAGTACCTAGATTTGGCTACATTATGAATACTTGGAGATATCTCTATAACATCTACATCACGACATTTCACTGGTCACCCTGTTGAGTCTGTTTTGTGTCAGTGGGTCTGTTCTATCAGAGATTCTTGACTCAGGAATGGTAAGTTATGATTTACAGCTCATATCCTGTTTGTGTTAGACTGATCGCATCATGAATTACATCTGAATTATAGTCTTTTTGCTAAGGTGCATGTGCAAAAGAACAGTACCAAAGACATCTTGTAAGATGTGGCCTGAATATGTGTTTAAAATATTCAAAAATCATTCTACAACAAGAAAGAACAGTGTTGACATTTTGTGGAAAAAAAAAAGAAAAGAGTAGTTAATTTCTTAAAATTTTGTGAGTTTATTAACGATTGGGGATTTGTATTGTTGGTAACCTATACATAGAGGGGACTTTTGCCTCTTTCCAGCAACTCCAAGAAAGGTTTAATTTACAGAGGAATCAGTTTTTCAGATATCTTCAGATTAGGAATTATGTCAGAACACACCTCCCTAATTTCGAGAAAGCATGCCCAGACAAGATAGAGAGTTTTTTTAATCTGTTCCCCAATCCACGCTACATAATCTCGCAACTATATGAGATACTACAAAACATGTGCCCTCCCAAGATGGACAGGATAAAAGAGGAGTGGGAAAGAGAGTTCGGAGCCCTGATACCTCCCAATGTGTGGGAGGAGAGTTTGGAGCACATTCATGAATGTTCTATAAACGCCCGACACTGTTTGATTCAATTTAAAATATTGCACAGATTACATTAATCCAAAGCGAAGCTGCATAAAATATTTCCTGAAGTCTCTCCTTTGTGTGAGAAATGTGAGTCCATGGAGGCTACCCTATCTCATAGTTTCGCGCTCTGCCCCAAACTTCAAAACTATTGGCATGAAATATTTGATTTCTTTTCGTCGATTTGGGGGATGCGACTGGACCCAGATCTTATTTTAATAATTCTGGGAACATCCGAGGGGCTAAGGAAGCTAAACAATGCACAACAATGCCTTCTGGCACATGGCCTTATAACAGCAAAAAAACTGATCCTACTTAACTGGAAGAAGAAAGAAGTCCCCTCATTTAAGCATTGGTTGACTGATTTGACAGACACTTTACATTTGGAGAGAATTCGATTTATTCTGAAAGACAAGTTGAGGGACTTTGATAAAATCTGGCAACTTTTGATCTCTCACCTCGAAAGAGAATCTGATTGAGTCCCTAGTTAGATGCACTCCTAAGGGGGGTTGGGGATGGGGAGGCTGTTGGGAGGGCACGCACTGTCGTTTTTTGTGTCCTGTCCTTTTTGTTTTACCTGCTTTGTTGATGCAGGTCTCTGCTTGTTTACTTTTTTTTTCTTTTTTGTCCTTCGTTGTTTCTTTTTGTCAGGGATTACTTGTTCTTATCTTCCGTAAAAAACAAGGAAGCATAACTGTCAACTGTCAATTTCTCTTTTAAGTGACTGGTTTCCAAATAAAAATAAAAGGATAAATTTTGTGAGTTTATTTATACAGCATATACAGTATCTGCTTTTCTTTATTTTTCTTACATAATAGAAAAATAAAACACCTTGTGATTTCAAGTTTCCCTCTTTTACTGAACATAAACTAAGTAAAGTTCAGCTAAACAGTCTTGGTTTGTCTTTCCGCAATCACCTATTATTTGGTAGAAATAAATCTTCAATTTACAGATAAGATGCAAAAAAAAATCCAGCTGTACACACTCAATTCTCTGTTGATTCTCCGTTGCCTCTCACATTCTCGCCTGCTGTGTCTTGTAGTCGCTCAAGTCTTGGCCACCCCCGCTGTAAATCACTTCGGTACTGTGTCCCCCTGACCTCAGCTGGCCTTGGAGGCTGTGTTCTTTCCCAGTTTGGTGTCCAGCTGTGTTCACACTCAGATCAGGCTGCTACATACAGTTGAGCTTAGCCTTTTCGTCCGTGGTGACTCCCCCTGTGATCCGAGGTCTCGGCCTGGACAAACTCTTGGGCAACTGGCTCCAAGGCTAAGTGAGCCATGAGCTGATTAGCTAATGTCAGCTAGCTACAGCCAAGGACAGCTAGCACAGAGCGGCAGTTGTCGCTCACCCTGGTGATATGCCGAAGGAGAATCATGTAGTTACGCTGGCCCATAGAGTGGTTTATTGTATAAAATATAGCCCAGTCCAATACGAAGTTGACATTTTATCCAACCACAAAGACAGGAATTGTAAAATCAGAAGAAGACACATTAGGATAAAACTACCAAAATACAAAAACCCTCTAGATTTTTATATTATCCATTGTCTTTTTAGTGGCTGTCCAATCAGAAAGTGGTCAAACGATGACAACTGATGACAATCCCTGTGTTTATTGGACTTGCAACCTGCGAACACAGCAGTGCGACATTTGAGCATCCCACCCTGAGTGTGAATATGGTCTTTTGAAGCAACATTCATACTAATAGTACTAATAATAACATCTAATTGTTCCACTGCTGAGCACATTCATTAAAGCTTTCAATCTCCACTCAAGACAGAGGACAGACATCAGAATCCTGACATGCCTGTTCAGCAGCTGATGTGACAGTCTCTGTATGAAAGTGTCCTAAATCAGAATGAGAGAATCACAGATTCAGTGTGATTTTCCTTTAGTCACAGTGTCAAAAATACATTAGAAGAAGTTGAACTTGGCTGACTTCTTCCTACGGTGCAGTAGCCCGTGCGATGTTTCTTTCAGAGAAATTTGTTTACATTATGTTACCATAATGCTATTCTTTTGAGTGTGTGCCTCTCCATCTTGTTGCCAACCTCCGTGTACCTTTTCCCTCCCACACCTTTCATTCTGCATCTGCCAGGAAATCCTCAGAGGTCCTTCCTCCGACACTAATTTACCACCTCTATTCAAAGCTGAGGAGCCTGTTTTATTACCACCTGCCTGTGTATCCTTGATGCTGTTGCACAGGCAATTAAAGACAAATAACCCTGCCCTTTACAGTCAGGCTCTCGAGATAAAATGTGGAAATGGAAAGCTGTTGAGCTGTAACTATTTTGCAATATTACGAAAGGATTACTGTTGAAACTCTTAAGTTTTAAGGAAGCACAACGACCATATGCTCACTCATCGTTTATAATAGTGCCTGCAATATTCTGTATAGGCAGTAAAGGTCCTTTTTTTAAATGGCTGAAATGAGCATTGAGAAAAGTCGTGCAGTGACTGGATAATAGGCACAGGGATGCAACAGAATCCATTTGTACACTCAGGTATGTACAGGATGTTTTGGCGCCTCAGGACCATTGCATAATTTCTGACAGGAAGAACTTGTTCGAGCCATTGCCTTTGTGTAAAAGCAAATAACTTTGTGATTGATGCCTGTGGCCAGTCTTCTTTTGTGTTTTTCTCTATTGCCTTGACACGATTGTCAAACGAAGAGCACGATTCTAAAACCACTGTGTGGAATTTTTAAAGCCTATGCTAATTTTTGGTTCTTTTTTCATTGCTTTCATTCTTTGTTAACCGTGTCCATCTTGTCTTAAAACAATAGTTTGGTGCCCATACAGTAATTGAAAGGGCCTTGGAAAGGGATTATTAATGCAAGTAATACCAGTGTCAACATTTTAAAACAGACTTAATGAATGATAAACAATTATTTTTATTCCATCATATATACATATTTCATCAGGTAAAGTAATTTGGTATTGCCATTAAAGGTATTATGGATTATTATTAGCATTATTTCAATGGGTGCTTCCTTAACTTCAGCCTTTGTTAATGAAGTAGGCCATTCTGTACAATGACATCACTTTGTGTTGGAAAGTCATGGGAACAGAAGGGCTCAGATGAAAACATTTAATATTTTTGGAAAATAGATTTTAGGTAATGCGATAGGCTGTTAGGTACAAGGTAAGAGAAGATAACTGAAACAGGAAACACCTTGCATAACGTAGAATCAATATGGCATAGCCTACAATTGAAATTATGAAAATACTCAGCAATACTTGAGCGCACAAGCAGAAGAAGTTCACAAGAATCCATGACTCAAATTCAACTAATGATGTCTGACTCTAGGCATAAAGCCACAGGTTATTTAATCCTAGAAAAGCACAAGTCGTTAATACAAAGTTAACAACATTCTCTACAATACAAAGTTTTTTTTTCTTCTGGGCCCAACCTTCTTGGGCAAACAGTTGTATTTTTACCAATAAGGTCCCATGGGGAAAACTGGGCCGGACTTCAGCTTTCAATAGAGAGGTTATATTTGTTTTTTTGGCATGACATCTTACAGAGAGCCGAAGCCATAACCCTTCTTTTGGACCCCATGGGACCTTTTTTCGGAAAAAACTTGTATGGAGAAAGACAAATCATTTTTTTGATCCCGCTTGAATAGTGCCATGAACTACACTTATTTCAATCGGGAGAGACTCATAATTTTTGCAGCGAATACAATAGAGAATAAGAAAGTTTTTTTTCTTTTTCTTTTTCTGTGTTGAGCTGGCAGCCGCCTTGGTGTTGGTGATGTCTGTTGAGCGAGACGATGTAGCCTTCTGCCCTTTTAAACACAGAAGTAGATGGTATTTCACTTTAATTACAACAAACTCTCTTGACTCGGAAAAATATATTCTAAATTGGAAGATATCATGTAGTTCATGGTGCAACTCAAAACACTTTAAAAAATGATTTGTCTCTTTCCATTCACTACCGTCCAAGGTTCCTCCGACTTTAGGTGTCGAAGGATGGCCACCGGAAGGGGCGTGACTTCAGCTCTCCATTAAAAACACTGTACTATCTAAATGATTTTGAAACTTGAAAAAAAGTTACATAATTTTGCTCTAAGGAAGGACTATATTTTGACACTCGTAGATGTGTATGGAGCAATAGATTGAATTTTTTCCTTCCTTATTTGTTTTCATAATCTCATAATTGTGCTTTGGCAACACATATAACACGTCATGCCAGTGAAGCCTATTGAAATGAATCGAATTGAATAGAGTTTAAGGAGGATGCCAGTACTCCATACACCCATGATTGAAACCAGCAGTAGTTGTTTTTTTTCACTGCGTAATAAACCACATGATCTGTGTATTACGGTAGATACGCTCCAACGTGCGCCTCCGTGTGAGCGCGGGTTATTACGGTACGGTTGCAGATCCCTCGGCTTGTTTGCTGCTGCTCTGGTTAGTGAAGCACGGAGCCTCCACACTCTCACTGTGACCACTGTCTGTAATGACGGCTAACATTTCACCCTGAAGCAAACTCTCGACACCGCTCCACTCCTCGCTGTGAGTTACACATCTATTCTCTGCTTTTTTAAGAAACACCGTGACTACCGTCTTTTTCTTCGAAGTAACGTTGCAGGTTTTTTTTTTTTTTTACTTTAAGGTGCTTCAACCTGTGTTTTGTCCTCGTCATTAAACGGCGAGCTAAAATGTAAGACAAATGTCGCGCTCGGCTGTTTTATCCGGTAGTTAAGTTGTTGAGTTGTGGCAGAAGACCGTGTGAATTTATCTTTTTTTAAAGTGTGGATAACAATAGAAAAAGCCGCCGGGGAAGTGAAGTTGAGCGTGGTCGACAGCTCGAGTCAAAAAAGACGTTCAAGAAAATAATCCGTTGAATGAATTCAGTTGGCTTTAACTTTAGGAGAAACGTTTATCTTAATCAGATGGTAAACCTGTTGATTTATCCCCGTACGACTGAAATGCTTCACCCCACCTAGTTAAACTGTGAAGTTATTCAGCAGCCAAAGGTTCACAACTAGTTATTACTCAGTCCAAAGCCCTAAAACATGTGCTGCCGTTATTAATTAAACGTGTGCATTGCCTGAAAAGCCCTCAAAAATGTTAAGTTTTTCAAAGAGAGGTGGCAGAGTTGATAGCATAATAGGTTAAAGTGGATTATTTAGCAGTGTGGTAGAGCCAAAACACACCCAATGTCTGGATGTTTGAGTGATCGAAATTGCCCAATAAGGGCAGCACTTGGAATTATTATTGAGGAAAGAAATGCCAGTGTACAAGCTGTGTTTATCACAAGACAGGAGGGAGGCATACAGTTTGCTGCCATGTTTATATAAAAATGAAAGGGGTTTGTATCAGTGTTCATGTTTATATGTCTGAATTTCCCTCCAGAAATTGAGATTAATTGTGTGTTGAAATAGTGGCTGTCTCTCCTGGCATAGATGAATCACTCTGTGTGAGTCTGCAGCCTTACAGTTCAGGTTAGTGTTTGTGGTGTTGAGACTTGTCCCAAGTGCAGTTCAGCAATGCTGCAGCCCTCCCAGACTAAGCAGTCGTTGTGTCAGTGCTGTGAAACGAGCCATTGCACAATGCTGGGCTGCAGAACATGGTCAAGAAATCATATTGTGACTACTTCTGCAGATACTGTGGTGTGATGTTAGATTTGTGTAGATGATCATTTTAGCATTTGTTTTCTTTTTCACCATTTAAAAAAACATTAAGACCATAAAAGGGGCTCCAGACTAACTACGCATAAACTACAAGAGATTGTGATAACCTCAAATATTCTAAAGATGAATAAATAACTTAATTTCAGGCACACCAGTGCTACCACTGAAAATGTTTAGTCATACTCGACATATTATTGCCAGCATGTGTAGCCAAAATAGTTGCACCCTGGAGCCCTGCATGATGATGTGACATTTGTTAAAGTCTGTAAAAAAACAACAACAACAGTTTTCTTGCATCAGGAGAACAAGATTTGTAGGCGTGGGGCATCTCTACAATACTTCATTATAATCATGTTTTGTTACACATTTTACCTCTGTCATTAAATTTCAGCTTCTTGCAATCTGAATATTTCACTTAGCCCTTCTGTAATTAAGATTATATTGCGATTCATTGTGCTACCGTAGCATTCTGTTTAGCAGCCTGCAGGGAAAGTCTCAGTCCCATTTCTCTTAAGGATAGTTGATTGGTTGGCAATATTAACTTCTTTTGCAAGTAGGCATGGAAACTAGAATTGTGGCAGTGTGAAACTTTCTGCAAAAACAAAGGATAAATTAATGACGTTAACCTCGACTCCCTACAGTTTCTCTGGTTTGGTATGCATATTATTAACCACATCCAATAAAGCATCTTTTTGTGGTGGTCATTCTGCAATGAACAAGCCATGTCTTCAGCCATGGTGACAGGCTTAGCTGGACAGCTTTTTCAAGCCAACGATGTGGGGATATTCACGATTATCTTGATTCTAAATTGGTGAAAATTCACCACGATCAACTTCTTCCAAGTTTTTTTTTTTTTTACAGTTTTTTAGCCTCCAATTACTGAATTTGGAAGTGTTTTATGAGGAAGAACAGACAATAAACAGTAATATTTTTAGTTTTTCCTTAAAATGATACCACTGCTGATTGAGGTATGCATCAGCATGACCATGTTTGTAAGACTACAAGCATCACGACTCACAAGAGAAACCTAAAAACAGAAACGGAAGCAAATTACATGAGGGAAGCAACATGGTGGTTATTACATTCCTTATGTCTCAATATGAAAAATGTGACATGGAGACAAATGAGCTATTCTGCTCAAAATGAAGCCTGATGGATTGCTTTGTCTTTTTTATGAATCAAGTCTTATTCCCATGGCAGCAGTCATACAGTTTTTTCTTTAATCGCCTTGCAATCAGGAATCAACCTGTTATCCTGACTTTGTGGGCGGGTGGGGGATTCTAATTGGCCAAGGAAAAATGGAAAGATGAAACTTGGCTTCCTCCTCTGTTCTTGTGCCCATAGTGACAGAGTTTTTAGCTTTGTGGGATATTGATAAAATTGATGTGGAGTGGGCAGCAGTGGATGTCTGTATAAGCTACTGTGGCAGTGCTGATGTAGCCATCAGCAGTTTTTCTGGCTGGAGGTACTGGCTCAACTGCATCTCTGGCCTTTTAACCAAAGCAAGATCAAACCATTAGATATTTCCACCATCAACCATGTAGCACTCCACTTTCTGGATGCAAGAGTAGCTCTTGTAAATGGGTCGTATCTGGCCTGTTGACCTTTTAGACTGTTCTGTCTTTCCATGCTTGTGACTGCAGGTTTTCACCTCAGAAAACCTCAAAGACTCTTTGAGCTTTTGTTGCAAGCTCTTCTCATTTTGGCTCTCATGCAGAACAACAGCACACCTCTCGTTGTCACTCTGAAGTGGTACATGTCTTACAACTGTACTTTACAACTGAACATTACACCTGTTCGACCCATGGAAGTACAATAGTATATAGTGAACTCCCTATTTAACAGGTCAGATTCACTGCGGGGGTACTGTTGGTGGAGGTAACACTCTATTTTCTATAAAACCAAGTGGAAAAGGATATTATCTCTTTGCAAGTTTTGAACGTCCCCAATGCGCTCCAGCAGACTGGATAGAGAGTTAACCCAGTCTCAGTGGAGCTGGGGCTGTGAGGCTAAACTAGCCCTCAGAGAGTTAGGCAGAAGCATATGTAGACATTTATGCATCCCTGTATAGTTTCATGTGAAGAGGCACTGAGGCAGGCAGTGGCACAGAGGACAGCCCCGAGGCAATCCCACAGGTCCTTCACACACTCTTGGCATGCTGCATGCTGGGGAACCAAAGCAGATGGTGACCGCTTTTTTTGTTTTAACCCTTCAGTGATTAATTAACACTTCACAAATCACACAACAATCCGTAATAATTGTAATTTTAATGGTTATTTTATAGCTAAGCTCTTAAGGCACAGTTGCACAAATTAACTGATTTATTGGCAACTATTAAATTCATAGACACTATTTTGATAATTGGTAATCTGTTTGAGTCATTTTCTAAAAATAAATTGATGTCAAGATTCTCTGATTTCATCCTCTTAAATGTTATCTTATATCGTCTGGTTTTCTTTACCCGTCTATGACTGTAAACCAGATATCTTTCTGTTGTGGACAAAACAAGTCCTTTAAGGAGGTGGGCAGCTGTGGCTCAAGGGTAGAACCACCATCTTGTTATCGGAAGGTCGCAGGTTCGATACCCCTGGTCTGCATGTCGAAGTGTCCTTGGGCAAGATGCTGAATCCCAAACTGCACCTGATGTGCTGGTCAGCATCTTGCATGGCAGCCAACGCCATCAATGTATGAATATATGTAGGAATTGCTGTAAGTCGTTTTGGACAAAAGCGTTTGCTAAATGCCATAAATGTATGTCATCTTGGGCTTTGGAAAACAATCATCAACATCTTTTGACATTTTAAAGACTGAACAACTAATCGATTATTTGAGAAAATAATCAACTATGAAAATAATAATTAGTTACAGCCCATGTGATTTTCCTTTAAACAGTGGCTGTAAAGGATCTTTATCACACAGTTTTGTTATTGTTCCTTTATTTAATGATTCGCAGGGAAAAGATCAGGCTTTTTTATAGAGAATGTGGATCCCTTTTAGTAGTGTTTGTTTGTCACTTTAATTTTTACAACAGTAACAGATGTGAATTACCTCAGCATAATGGTGGTTAGCTATATTTAGTTTTATCTCACTGTACTGACTTCTGGTCTTTCTCAAGGGACTGTTGCTGTGTACCGGCAATATTCTGCTGCCAATAAGGATTCTTTTCTTCATTTTGCTTTTAATTTCCTACTGTGTGGTGTGTCAGTGGGTTAGCCATTGGCTTTAATAAAGACTCTACAGCAGCTGTGCTTCTGTTTATTTCCAGTGGACAAGATTAGAGAAGCTAAGACCATATGCTGCTTTTCAGACTTTGTCGTTTTATGGCAGTGATCATCGGCTGTCCAACTCATTAATTACATGTGGGGAAGACTGAAAAGCAATTCTATTGTTGAGTGCTGGCAAAACACTGTAGACCATTTCTGTGTATATTTGGCAAGTAATTTTCCTCAGGCAGTTCCAGCTGTCCATATAAACTCAGCAAAATCTAGTTTAGAATTAATCTTCATTGATAAACCATTCATTTTATGTTGTAGTGGTTTGCATCATGTGGTGCTATCTTTTGTTTGGCTTACTTGCATCCTCTTGTTTGGTCAAAGAATATTTTTGCGACTTTCATTCATTTCATTCATAGTAAAATATATCAGGACTGCACAATTAATCGAAATACCATCCAAATTGCAATATTGTTTAGTGCAATATTCAAATTGAAGCATGTGACAAAATGTGTTAAAAACAACATGAGGACGAAGTGCTGTAGTGCTGCAGAGATGCCTTGTTCTACAAATCTTGTTCTCCAGAAGTGAGAAAACATGTTTGTTTGGTACAGACCCCAACTAATGACACTTTATCATGATATTAATATTTTTTCTGTAAAAATGAAAATTGTGATACAAAAATAACAAATCCCTGGGATCATAAATCATATTGCAATCACAATTCCTGTGAAATAATCGTAATAAGAATGTTTCTTTTTCTTACCATATCTTGTAGACCTAAAATATATATTTGATTTTTAATTGACAGGTAAACTTAAGAAGACCCTACAGGACATTTGGAAGAGCGGAGTATTGGCAGCAGCAGTTTCATCTTCTTCAACTGGGGTTAAGAGCAAAGTGTGTATTCCACATCTGATAATATCTTATATTCAGTAAGTAAAGGCTTTGCTTTTGTTTCACTTACCTGTTTTGTAAATTACGTAGTTACTGGTATGTTTGTAGTAATGATGAGGAATATGCCAGGCTGTGCTGGTCAGCTGTTCAAAGAGTCATTCTGTGGAGACTGGTTGTTTGAGGTCTTTCATGCTCACAGTGGAGCATTGTGATTGATTCGGCTGCTTGTGTGAGCGCTTTGAGTTTTTTTAATAATATGGTTTCGCATTTCTCCCTTGCCTTTTTGGACAAAGTCACCTTTCAGTTTTCCTCAGCAGCACGCCTAGCATTTCCATCGCTTGCTACGTATGTCTAGTTTACTGACCTCCTAGCAACCTTTTACCAGAAGGACTACACTCTCAAAATAGGATGAAAGAAATGCAAATCCCTCAGCTGCTAAATGTTAAGATTTGAGGCAGCAGCTTTATCTCTCTATAGGCTCAGGCTATAACCTCACAGCCATCCATATTCAGGTTGCTTAATCCATTTCCTACAAGTTTTGTGTCTTTTCCATTTACTCACTGATTCCATTTAGACATCAGCAGCAGTTCACCACTGAAAATGTGGTTCTCACTGTACTGACAACTGTGCCAGAGTACTACATAATGGATCATTTAATGTTCTGGGTTCATCTAGAGGTCGCTTCTCTAAAATAGTTTCTCTGTGAATTTAATAGCACATATCTTGTCAGACTTTCAGAAAGAAGATCATTTAAGTAATATGGCGCTGCAACAGTTATTTTTTTCATTTTCTATTAAAAGGGCATGTGGGACTTCTGTGTTGTGCTGGAAGCCGGTCATTAATTTTAGTTTAGTGGACTAATGTTAGCTACTGTTGCTCCCTGTTAGCAGAGAGGAGGTGCTCAAAAACATGCATGAAGTCACATCCTTTGGACTGTTGTGGAAAATCCAATCCAAGTCCTTGACAAAGAAATCAAGAGTCCAGCAGCATCAAGCGACTTAATCTAGTTGTCCGCAGGCTTGTATAGGCAGTAGAGAGATGCAGAATGTCTAATTTCTCACGTCACATTATAATCTGCTTACATATGGCCAATAAAAAAGTGATTAATGCATGTAAATTGCCACAAATTGTTAAATCGAGCCCCTTTAACATGTTGACTAGGTTCATTGTTTGGTTTGGAAAAAAGTTTAAAAAACCGAAACCAATTTTCTACCATGAAAGACTTCAGTAAATAGTGAATATTCTAGCCCAGTCACCAGGATTAAATGTTGGCAGTTAAAGTTTCTGCAACACTGCATGTGTGTTCACATTTGTACTTGTCATATTCACATTACACGTTTATGACCTGACTTTCATTTTGGCAAGGTAAAATTGAAAATGATACCTAAAATATGTGAAATTTAACGTCAGTGGTTTGCAGAAACGTACATTGTCAACATTTAGTCTGGGGATTTTTGACAGAATCATTCACCAATTATTTTCTATCTATCTGTCAACTAATTGATTAATGGTTACCAGTTTCATATGTTACTAAGACAGGTGTGTAAAGAGGCAGAAAAATATCTAAAAGTTGGTCTAAATTATCGTATAATGTTATCATTCAGCAGCAGTTGTTTTCAGAAGAATGTATGTCCCTGGTCTAACATGGCATCCTTTGTTCAACAATGTCTTTTATCCATCTTTCTTGATTTGTTGGGTTTAGAGAAGGACAGAAATCTCAATCCTATGACGCTGTTTCAAAATAGTTTTCATCTGTTTGGTATCTCTGGTATAATCATGCATCCAGTACCAGTATGCAGGTTTCCATCCCAGGACACGATATCAGCTGACGTCACTAGTTACTGTCTTGATTGTTACTCCTCTCTCATTTTGAACATTACATTATTCTAGTTTAATAAATGAAAGCTAGCTTACATTCATGGTAAAACCTGAAATCATACCATGCCCAGACTCTGTGGATCATCCAGTGAGTTGTTTTAACTAAACTGCATTTCAGGAGCTTAAATAAACATGATCATACTGGTTAGTATCAGGACTGTGTATACTATAATATATGTAATTAACAGAATTCAATCAAGGTAGCTCAACAACAGGCGCTCCTGTTTTGTGTACCTTTTCACACTTGACAAGCTGCGAAGAGGGATGCATGCTGGGACTTCCAGTACCAAGTGTCATGTATACCTGCATCACATACACTCTGAACAAACACGACTACTTGTAGAAAAAGGACTAATGGAAATAAATTACACTTCCTGTGGGATGAAGCATCTTCAATGCAAATGTATGCAAATGCATGCTAAAAACCTTGTAGCCCTGTTGTGCAAAATGATGATTGAAACTCAGGGTAAAATATAATTCAGCCTTGACGCCAGCCTTCCCCTTCCCTGCATGAAACACATAATAGACAGTCACACACTCGCTCGCAGTTACACACCTTTCCTCAGTTCTAGAGCTCACACAATGGTCAAAACATCATGCAGTTTAAATTTTCCTCGAGTAAAACACTGTTTGACTCCCATTTTATCTAATAGCTACCACACTGTGCTCACTTACTTCATTCTAACACATTAACTCTATGTGTAACTAACTAACTATTATCATACCTTTTAAAACTGTATCCATTCTTGGAAAAAAAAAAATCAATAAATCAAATGCTACTTCCTCTGAGAAGAGCTCTTCGGTACACAGTGAAGATACTCTGCCCCCCCCCCCCTTATTTCTTCTAAATAGTTTAAAATAATTTAATCAGAAGCCGGCGCTTGTCAAAAGAAGTAAACTGAAGGTAATAGGGCCGTAAGGCAAATGCAACCTTTTTCCCTATTGAATATCCACCTCATCATGCTCAACAGCAGCCATTCTGTGCAGACTCTACTTGCCACTGGCTACTGTTGATTCCCTCATTTGTTTCTGTGTAAACTCAGCTGAGCCCTCGTGGCATTTGTGGTGCTCTGTAAAAACCTGATTAGCAAGCTGCGTGGGTGTACTCACATTTACCAAGCGGTCACTGTGGCATATATGAGGATAGGCTAACAATATAGAGTGAGACAAAAATTGGCAGTAATGGCAGGTGGTAGAGAATGCTTATCTGGATCTAAATTGGAAAAATCAAAAGTTTCACCTATGGAAAACATAAACAAACATAATTTAGTGACATGTTGAAGAAGGTTCTTCATTCATTTAGGTCATGGTTATTCTAAGTGCTGTATCGTTGGCAACTTTACTTGCAACACGTCCAGTTGCCTACGATACAACACTTAGAATAATTTAGTGACAGATTGATCCCTGGCCATGGCTGCACTGGTATCTTTTTTCCACTATGGACGTGAAAAGTGATCTAATCATTTTTGGCTCTCTGTAGATTGCTGCTACTGTGGACTATTGAGCAATTCTGCCCACAATTTTAGTAACAAGCTGTCTGAGCTATTTCTGGTCTAATACGAATGTGTTTAGGGCAAAAGGGTAATTTCCCTACATCAAAGGCCTTACACACTCACACACAGGCCCAGACGGGGTTTGGGGACACTCTGAAGAGTTGGAACCCTTTGAAAAAAAATCAGCTGCAATCTTTGGTTCAGATGAAACCAGTACCCACTAACAAACAAGGGCTTTATTTAGGCCTTTCTCTGGTGTTTGGGCTGTGTTTACAACTTCTGGCAAGATGCAGGCCATGTTCACTTCCTGAGCAAAGCTATAACATTTCCAAGAAGAGATAACTTCTTGAAGGAGATGACTGAAATTCCACTGTCTGTCACTAAATTATGTAACATGGTTCATTGATGTCCAATAGGGGTAGGCTGTATGACCTATTATTTATATCCTTAAAAAGTGGCCAAACAGGTTCCAAGTTTGAACTCCGTAATGACTGATCCTTGAGCTTTAGTTTTGAAGTGAGTTGTTGTGGGGACATTTCCATTAAAAATAAAGTTAATCCACTGGATCTTCACTTCCTATGCTGGTTTTTGCAGACAACAATGGAGAATGTGGGTTCTTTGTTGGATTGTTGTTCATGTTGGTCAACATGAGAAAGAATTGGTAATGAACGTCACCAGCTGTAACTCTAGTTCTATGAGTATGTGAGTCAATTTGGTCTCTAGTTGAAGATTGCTTTGTATTTTTTATACAAACAAGAGAAAGGTTGAAGTCTGAGGGAGGTTATAACATGTCATGTTGAAAGTATTGATTTTCTGTCACAGAGAACCTTTATTGTTTGCGCTCTGTCTGCAGTGTGGGAGAATGATGGACAAACCAATCACAGAGTCTGAATCAAAACAAGAATGGTATGTGCCTGTGTTGGCATGGATGCTGCTGTGTATATTGCACTGTTTGTGGAAGGTGCCCTACTTACTAATAGGGGGAATTGATTCAAGCGTTTTATGTCATCGTATCAGAGCTGAGTAACACAGAAACAATGACAGGCCGATGAAATGCTATAATCAGGTTCTTTGTATTAGACAGGGGGGTTGCTGTTAGCATGGAGACTAGGGTTGTCTCAGGAGAATATGCCTCATAAGAGAGGACATTCTGACCTACTGACCTGTGGCAGTAAATTACTTCGATATGTGGAGTAAATCAATCAACTAGTGACTCTGTCTTTATAGCTATCTTGTGTAATAATTAGGCCAAGGTATATAACTACTGACTCTAGTTTTTATCACATTCTTGGTCAGTTTTGTTAGTGGCTGTTCAGACAGAAGAAAGTAGGGGTGTCACGATTCTCCAAAACCTCGATTCGATTACATTTTAGATTCTAAGTTCACGGTTCGATTCGATTCTCGATTTTTACATTTATTTTTTTTAAAGCACAGGTTGCTATGCCATTTTTATACTAGACTTTTATGCAATGTAATATCTGACCTTTGTTCGCAATCTACTACACTACATTGTCAAATGTAAAACATTTATGGCTTACCTAGTAGCTAAGTTAGGGGAGGTTGACTCGTAGCACTTCAACACGTGTGTTTTTTCCACTTGGCAAACCGACTGGACGTGACATGGGGGCACGGCAGCATCGACAATTCCATTTTTTAATTCGAAGTTCGAGATTGTGACTTAATTTTGGTCGATTTCGATTTAAAATCGAAAACGTGACCCCCTTAGAAGAAAGCCCTGTTTTAAAACATTGCAAAGGTCTGCTTCGTAGGGGTGAGAGTCCTTGTTTCAGGGTTACTGGTGAGACAATAAATTATAATCCAAGAAAGTGTCTTGAGTCATGATTACTGCTGCAGTGTGCGCTGTAGAACAAGATGATTTGTCATATTGACTATTCGCCAAAATGTCAACTTCATAAATTCTTGTTGCTCTTGAAACACAAAGCTTTAAAAACAAAAAAAAAGTCAGTGTGTGGTGGATCTGTTATACTAGTTTCACTTTGTCCAAAAGAAAAGATCTCTCTTTCTGTGTTTGTATATATGTTGTTGTTGTAATGTTAGAATGTAAACTACCACTTTTTTTCTGAAGGCCAATCCTTTGTTCTGTACAAATAGTCATGTATCATGTACAGAGTGAGCCTATGTTGTTGCCCAATTTCAAATGTGCGACACCAAGATAAAAGTAGTTGTGCCTCAGGCCTTACACTAAAAAAGCTGACCAGCACTGACACCTACTAATGTAGATGATGTTTGCTCTACTGTGGAATCTTCTTGTAGGCTCATTTGAACCTCATAGGCAATAAATGTGTGTTTATTGCTGTATTGACCCACGTATGTGTGTGCATTCATTACCTCTTCTGTGTCTGGAATGATGAGCAGAGGATTATAGTGTAACAAGCTATCTTACACTTGTTCAGGAAAGGAAGTGAGGCAGTAGAGGATAACATGACATTTAATAACATGAACTACATGTTATTAGAAGCCAATTTAAAAAAAAAAATGTTGGATGTTTGAGGATTTCTTTTTGAGCTTTCCGAAGCAATTAATTCCACACAGACCCTCAGTTACTCATATTGAGCCTTCAAATGAATGCTCTTCGTCATCCAACAGGGCTGCCTAGCAACCAGGTAGCGCTTCAGCAAGCGGGCAAGGTGAGGAAGGAGGGACAAAGTCAAAGTCTTTAAATAGTCATATTGTGAAACCTCAGGAATCAGTCCTATATGCAATTAACATTGTTTGTCTACTGTGAAACACCTTTATTGATTTGTGCTAGTGGCAATACATCAACATTCATAACCACGGCAAAATCAGTTTTCACAGTATTTCTTTAAGTATGGCATGAGCGCATAGAAAGAATGTTTTCCATTCTACCGCTGATCACAGGAGGCTCCAGGAGGTAGACAGCCAGGAAGCTGTTTCATTTACTTTACCACTCACTTTTGTCAGCGAGAGAAAGTAAATGCCCCTAGCGCCGTGGGGCTCCCTAGAAACAGGGAAACATGTCTTTTTCACTTTAAGAAATTGCACATTATCACCTCAATACTTGGACCTTTGAGTCATTGAAAAAAATCTTTGTGGCCCTTTTAAGATTTGTATTTGAGTACCCCTGCTCTAAACCTACACCTCTGCAGCCCCAGGACTTGTGTACTTGACTTATGTGGTCCCCATACAGACTTTCAGTTGATCATTCCTCAAATTGGTAGCAAAATAATATTTTGATCTACAGGCAGCAGTGGGCTGAATGCACGGAAATGTGCATGCCAAATGGAATCAATGTATATTAACCTTTGGATTGTGTTTCTGACATAACTATCCCCAGGGAGAGACACGACACAAACTAACTCAAACAAAATAAAACAACTGAAAAGTGCCTCCCCACAGGATTATCATTTATAAGCTCCAGTCTCGTACCACCGCTGTGACTCCAAAATAACACCATTACCGATCATCACCCATTGCTATCCACTTACTAAACAGATACTCAAATTTCTTACAGCTCTTAGCAAGATGGCATTTGTAGATACAAAACAGCCCCATAATCATAATAATTTCTCGTAATTCTCTCACGAAATCATTGCTGCTGTTACTTCCTGCATTTCAAGGCTATGTACGCAAAAATTCTCACTGTTACCCACAAACAAAAATGTACAGCATTCTAGCACCATGATCTGAAATGTAACTCACCTTCATCCACAAAGTGCACTAACACAACCCCTTTTACTGTCATGTTGTTTTGTGTAGTGAAGGGTCTGTCCCCTAGAAATGCCTGAAATCTCCTCTAATATGTCAGCGGTCTTGAAGGGAAAATAATTGGGTGTGCAGAGATTTATCCACTAATAACCATTTGTTGTGCGTCATTTAAGCCTGCCTCATTCTATCATTAAATTAGTCTCGGCTCACAGTTACCCTGGACAACAAGCATTTGACATCTGGTATTTCCAGCTACCTGCGACTCCTCTGCACCACCAGGGCCTTAATTTCTCCTGACTTGACTCTGTGATACATGCTGTCAACCCCGTTTGAGAAAAAGAGGTAGATTACACAACAGAAACACTTTTCTGTATAATGCATTACTACCACAAACTTCATTCTCCAAATAACACCTGACTTTAGTCTTGAATGTGAATGGGTACAATTGGCACGCACCCCCACGTCAAATGACTCTGTAGTAATCATTGTTGTTTATCGTCTGAACACCATGGTGAACACGCAGATTTTTGACCCTTGTCAGGCACTGTGTTATGTCGTGCATTGTTAAGGAGTCTTGTTAATACTTTTCCATCTGGCAGCTCTTGACCGTCGTTCAGTCGGCGCTGAGTTATAAAGTGAAACTGAAGTGTGTATGTTTATGTATTTTTTTCAAAAACGTCTGAACATCTGTGGATTCCAGCGCTGACAGAAACGAAAACACTCCTCAGGCAAAAGTAAAGGAGTCCCCTGCCTATGTTTAACAGGTTTACCTTTACCAAATTTCTTTTTGCAGGACTGCAAAGATATATAAGATGTAGACTGTATTTCTTCTAGCTCGGTGTACCTTATACACTAAAAACTGAGTGTATGCGTATAGTTTGAAAATTTAAATGTCCATCTTTCTTTGGCTTTGGCACAATTTTAACTCCTCTGTGAAAGTCTTGCAGCTTTCATTACAATAATGAAACAGAACATCGATTTTTTATAATTACTGTATAATTTAAAATCATAGTGACAGTGCAAAAATATGCTGCTTCAGAGATGAGGTAATCAACAACAAGCCTGTCACTGTGCAACGGTGAAATAATAATTAAATATAAGTAGTAATGATTACTGTTTGGCTGTTTTTCACAGCAGTTTCTTAGAGTACATACAGACAGGCTCTGAAGCTTTACGTCAGCTTTGTTTTGCGTGTGTAGATTGAAGGCAGGCAGGGATCTCATCCTCGTCGTCTGTTCTGTGTGCTGGATCCCTGCTGAGCTTCGATGCTTTTGCTCCTCGGAGGAGGATCATTCACCTCCCAGCTGCATGTGTGCACCAAGTGTCAGCTCTGTTTTACCTCACCTCATCTTTGTTGCTTCTACGTTGGATTCACATTGAGCCTGCCGTGTCAAAATGGCTCCAGAGATAGAAACACCAACCAATCACTACTAGAGGGCCCCCCTCAGTTCATGTAACAGATGGTAAAAATAACCCACCTGTCTTTCTTACACACCATTAAATAATACATTGTGTTGGTGCATTCGAGTTCAAATCTGTGTCCAGCGTATGCTGCCATTTGAAAGTGGGCCGTATCCAATATCATTTTTTACAATTGAAGCTTCAATTGAGGTTTTTTGATTAACTGGTTATAAAACAGTTTGTTACATACTGATGCCTCTATATGACCTATACAAGCAAAAGAGACCATCAGCAGTAAGATGGCTATTTCTGTTTAATTGTTATAGTAATTTTTGATATCTGTAATTCGGTCGGATTCCCACTTTCTGCTCAAAAACCCTAAATTTATTCGTCAAAGATCTAGAGAGTTTTAACACAAATATCAGATGCTTTTTTTCCCCCTGGAAAATACATTTGAGGGAATGGAGGTTGTATAAAATTCTAAGGCTAGACATTTGCGCAACACTTTTTTAAAATTGTAGTACAGATTGAGCCTGTCACTGGCGAGTGATGCATTATGGGTTGCTTCGAGCGTTAATGTAACCAGGCTGGCTAGTTGCTTTAATTCTAGCTGAACTTATAGGACAGTACTTGACATTGTTTTTCAGAAACACACAAATGCTCTTGATATTTCACTTTATAAGGTGATTATAAGTAGCATTTAATTATGATTCTTATAATACTTGAACTGTGCTTTTTCAAAACATTTGCTTTGTTAAAAGGGCTTTCAGATACAGGTATCACGTCACATTTCAGTGAAAGTGACCCCTGGGATTGTTGGCTTTGTATGTAATTGGGACTCTGCGAAGATCCACTCTAGAAACATTCTTACATAATAACGTTGGAGTAAGTCAGCCATCAAGAGGGTAATTTCCCTGGCTGCAGTGTGATGTAATAACTGAATATTAGGCAGGGAAACTCCAATTCCCAACAATCATTAGGACTAGTTCATTCCTTGATGACTGCCCCCAGATAATTTAACAGTATTAATCAGTCCGACTCAGCACAGTAAACCATTGATGGTGACTAAGAAGCAGTTCTCTTCTCAGATTGACTGCTTGTACAGTTTCCAGGGCATGCATTGATAGTCTGTTCTGTCTCTAGATAGGAATTCGCTGCCTTCTTCATTGTCCTTTGTTGAGCATGGCTTTCTATGTGCATCTGCGTTTCTCTGCCCTTTTGCCACAACTGAACCTCATTCGTAGTTAACACTACATCAGATCCAGCATCTGTCAGGCGGGGAAACCATTACTTTAGGTGATTTGAAGAAATCTGAGTTTCAACACCCTTGGAATAGTGCAGGATCTCTCTCTCCATTTACATGGTATAATCCCTGTTACCAGCACCTTGAACTTTGACTGAGCTGTACTGATGTCACGGTCAACTAAGCAAACAAAATGTGCATTGACGCAGGCCACAGGGAGAGAAAAGGCACAATTTAAGACTTGTTTTGTTGCCTCTGTACGACATGAGATACTAGCTGTACAACTTGTGCAAGCTAATATTCATTACAATATAATTGCAACAAATACTTATTCTATAATTTTTGTTCTGGTTGCATCAGAGAGGGTTTTCTCTAGGCTTCTTTTTCTGGTAATGTTGTTCACTTTTCTGGGTTGGTGACTTTGAAGGATGTAGGGCTGCAACTAGGGAATATTTCCTGTATAATCTGTATAATCTGTTGATTATTTTCTTGAATAATCAGTTAGTAGTTCTACAAAAAGTCTGAAAAATTCATTAGTGTTTTCCAAAGTCCAAGATGATGTCTTCAAATGTCCTGTTTTGTCCTCTCCCTAAAGACACTCAGTTTACTGGCATAGAGGAGTAAAGAAACCAGAAAATACTAACATTTAAGAATCTGAAAGCAGAAGATTTTTACTTTTGTTTTATCTTACAAAATTACCCAAACTGATCAATCATTTGTTAAAATGTTTGTGATTAAAAACAGGGGCAGGCGGGCCAAAGCTATGTTAGTAGGGTTCAATTTGGCCTGCCAGATGTTTCTATAGGAAACAAAACTAAAAATATATAAATCACTGTTCATCCTGTATGAGGTAAGATGTTATTTGAATATGTAGGATCCCACAATTAATTATATTTAAAAATTAAAGCATGGCAGCAAATGTATTAGTTTGTGCAGAAAGTAAGTCATTGGATTCCGCTTTGGCCAAACAAAGACAAATGTTTTAGCACCCCAGGTTTAGAGAATCACCTACAAGCCATGATGCACCATCTTGAGGGTTGTCAGGATATTATTAAAGCCCAGGTGTAAACACCTCGCATGAACCTCACTGTGTTTTAATTTACTTCTTCCAGCAGTGCTTGGTTGGCGCTATAATGACTTTGTTGATGCTGTAATGAGGTCTAGTCCTCCTTTGCAGTCTTAGTTGACTGCTACTGCACACTAGTAAACAGTAAAAGTCTTCAACTAGGGCTTCTTCACACCCTTTGTTGTTCCAGCAGTGAAATGTAGAAACTATGGATGTAGAAATTAAAGGCTTCAGAGTTGCATAAAATAAATGTTTTTTTTTCCACCAGGAAAGCCACAAAAAGCTAACTTTTTGCTTGAGAAAACTCTTGATGTGTGGACATTGCTAAGTGCTTGTTTTGTATTGAATCAGCTCTGAACATTGCGAGGGAGAAATTGACTTAATTGCAGCTCTGATAGAGCATAGCTAAAAGGCAAGTGGATGAGAGTGCAGTTGAGGATTTATCTGTTACATGACTAGTTGGGACTGTAATGCAGGGACATAACAAAACTCAGGGTTGCAGTATTCTCTGAGCAGTTTGTCATACAGGTTTGGTTTCTGAGCAAAAAAGTTGAAAAAGAGACTGAAGTAATGCTTTTGGACAAACAAGTTTAGATTCACAGTTAAGGCCAGGACACACATAATCAGGGTGAACGATGCCTTTTCTAATGCTCTTCCTAATATATAGAAACAGTGTTTACACCTTCACTTATGCTCAGGATTGCTCATGCTGCCGCATGCCACAGGAATTTATCCAAACCAAGATCTTGCAAGCACTCCCTGCTGGTTGTGGGAATTATTCAGGCTATCCAAGCTGAGTAGGTATTTGAGGTTGTTGTAGAAATACTGAGCACCCACAGACTTCAAAGTGGAGTCCTACAGTAACCCACCTCCACTCACCCTAGGCATCAGGCAGTCATGTTGGCATGTGTCAAGGAAAACGTATGTCTTCTCTAGTAATTGGATTTTGATCACACACAAAGAGCGATGCAATTATTTCATAACACAATTACAAGTTGTCATCAGAGCAATTTTCCAGCCACTTTCCCAGTTATTTACAAGTTGCATTTATAAGCTTCATTTGATGAATTGTATTATTTTATTACCTTTGAGCCTCACTGCTAATGATCGTTTTTATTTGATCGTGAATTGTGAAGCCCTTTGAAAGTCTCTTTCAATATGAGCTCTATAGAATAATCATTGATTGACATTTAATAACGATAATTTAGATTTTACAGTGATGATGGTTTACAGGTACATGTGTGGGTGTTATAAATGTCTCGCTGATAGACAGAATCAGCTGTACTTTTTCTTCTTTGCGGTTCCCATTGACGGGTCCAATGAGAGGTGGAGCAGGCTTAGGTATTGATATGCAAATAGATTTTAGACACTATTTTGTACAACTATTTTGTACAACGATTGAGATTTAAAAAACAGAATCAGGCATATATGTACAGTTTTATATATATATGATGGAAAGACTTTGGATGCATATTTCTGTTGTTCACACAGAGTTTTAGTCTGGAATCTACTCAAAGTTTTATGCACCTTGACCTCTTGAATAAGTGGAAACTTAGACCCGCAAGAGCGAAAGTCGATGGGAATTATCGTCTGTGCGCCATAGATATCTGTACCAAATTTATGACATTCAATAGTTCTTGAGACATTTAACCGAACACAAAGATGAAAATCATGATGAACCTGCAGAAAAAGGATATTTCAGTTGACTAACAGAACATTGCTTGCCCCAGGCTATAGCCATGCTGCTACAAATTACTTCTCCACATCTCCAGATTCCCCTTCCCGGTTTAAAGCTCCAACCTCAGGATCAGAGGGACCAGCTCAGTGTGTTGCAACAGCAAGACAACACAAACAAGCAACACTTAACATTGTTAGGATATGTGGAATCCAATAATGTTCAATGATGCTTGATCATATTCCGTCAGATCACCAAATGCAGAGCCGAACCTCCAGTATTCCTGGGGGCAATGAGAAATCCATACCATTAACACTAACCATGAGGGGTGAAACATTTACTAAAGGTCAGTAAATTATTGGGCACTGACTGACAGACATTTCATTGATGACACACAGCTGGCAATTGTTTCTAGAGTCTGTTGAGGAGAGATTATCTAATCCTGGCATTATGTGGTGCTGAGATATGTCCCGAACATGGTGGTGAGGGGATTTAGAGGCATTTGGGCATTTGTGAGGGAAAGGAGGAGATGAGCAGGCTGTAGAGCCTGCTTTCTTATTTTGAGTAACACATTTGTTCACAGTTGCTCCTCCACACCCACACACTGCTTTGTTCATATGATACAATAATTTTTTACAGAACATCTTTGTAGTCACTAACAGAAATCTCTCAAGGAGTTCGCACCTTTCCCACAATATCTTCCTCCTATGTTTAGCAGCTTTTTATTTGCACAGCACATGTTCTGTCACAAAATCCCAGTGAAGGAACAGAAATAGTATTTGTGACTCACATTATTGGTGGTACTAAACTCACAGGTTTTCATTTAGGGCTGCACAATTAATCGCAATATAATCCAAATCTCAATATATATGCATATATCACAAGCGCAATATTCAAATTGCAATAATTGCTTTGCCTTATTATACAGTTGCTCCAGGAACATCTATGTCTTCTAGAAAATTATTCTTCTTATAACACAGCACTGATTAGTTCTTGTCCAGCTGAGGCGACAAGTGTTCTGGACGTATTTTTGGAGGCTGTTTTATTAGCATGTCTTAGATAATATTTCACCTGCCATTCATCATACTCTCATCATTCATGACAGTTTGTTTTACACTCTACACTAACTCTTATTCATGCTCCTCAGTTCAATGGTTCCTGTAACTTTAGCACGATTGAACATGGCTATATAAGCATAATGTATATTACTTAAGGACAGCATAATTAGTACCCTTCACCTTGATGAACATACATTTAGGGCTGCAACTAACTTATTTTGGTTGTCGACTAATCTATCGATTATTTTTTCGATTAGTCACCATTATTTTGGCAGCATCGGTTTCGACTTTGGTTTTACCTCATTCTCAGAGCCAATTAAATACCCATGAAACATGTATTTTAAAACATAATATTTTGAATACAATTGCATTTTTAAATTGTTATTTTAATGAAACATAAATTAACAAAATAATACATTAAAGTGCAAGTTGTGAAAACAAAAACATAATGTACAAATAACAACTAAAAATAGCAGCAGTTAACAGTAATAAAGTCTATCCTTTTGGAAAACTTGCAGCCAAGTCCAAAACTTCAAACAAAGCTAGTAAAAGTACACACACACACACACACACACACACACACACACAAAAAGGATTTCCAGCACAAATGACTGTATAACTGACAACTTCTTCAAATTGCAGTGCAGGAATGTGAGCATATCAACATGCTCCGGTGTGAGGCTGGCTCTCCTCTTGTATTTTAGGTTCCTAGCAGCTGAGAACAGATGCTGTAATTCATATGAAAAATATTCTAAATTAAAATACAGACACGTTCAGGAAAAGTCATGTAGCAGTATTGCATTTTTTCACTCATCAAAGCCATTGCACATATACATTTGAAAACGGTCTTGGCAGTTCTGTTAAGATAAGCACTTATTAATTAGCGATGTATCATATTAAAATGCTGGCATTGTCTCAAATATTCCACCATAGTCCGAGTAAAAATAGAAACATTAAAATCAGATATCTAGGGTATAAAGTGTATAAAAGCGTAAAGTTACCGAGCGGTATGATGTCCCGGTGGAGGCCGGCGGCGGGTGTCGTTGGTTGAGGTGCACTGCTGGTGGAAGCCTGAGGAGACATTTACATTCAGGGGGATGGCATTAGCAAAATAAAAAAAATGGGACGATGTCCAGCAGTCTCTACATCTACAGTCTATTAGAAAAACCAAACAAATGATGTTGAACACTAGCAACATAACCTAGCAAAGATAACCTCTACTGGGCTAACGTTAATTAGTTTTTATGCTAACATTACTTTAGGAGTTAGAAAACAAACTTACCGAGTGCTGTGGCGGCACTGTGCTGGACGCTGTCGCTGGCGCATTGCTGAAACTTTGTATTGCCTCCAAAATGGCCCGTCCAATGTTTCCAGCTAAATCAGTGGACATGCTGGTAGACAACAAGAGAGCGCGGTGTGGAGACGCGACAAACCTCGGACCGCAGTCTCTCCGCCTGACGACCCGAAGAAGACCACGGAGAGAGCGGGCTCGCGTCAATGAGCTTTTATTTTGGTACTTCCGGTGACAGACGGTGTGAATTTGCATATTAGCTAAATATTTAGTTTCACCCGTGACATTTATATTTAACATTTATATTTAATATTTATATTTATATTTATATTTAACATTTATATTTAACATTTATATTTATATTTATATTTAACATTTAGATTTAGATTTAACATTTAGATTTAACATTTAGATTTAACATTTAGATTTAGATTTAATATTTAACATTGAGATTTAGATTTTTTTATTCAGATTAAACCCTGAAATTATGTTTTTTACAAGAGAAGTAAATATCATAAAATTCACAAATATTGCTGTTAATCTGGTCAAAAGTAACATAAAAACAATTCGGGTGTTTTTTATACATGTTTTTTTTGCTAAATGTGGCAAAAAAGTTGTTGTTTATTTTAGCATGCCCAACTTTACAATCGGCGCCCCATAAATATCAGACCTAAAACTAACTTCACCACAGTCCGTTGACTTGTCACCTCTCGCATGACACTGGTTTTGTCATTACAGAAAACTACTGTGATTGGTGCGTTGTGGCCAGAGGATTGTAGTTTTTGAACGATCACAGACAATGTAGGTTGTGATTGTACCTTGTGACCTTTGCTGGCACACTGTGCGCCGAAATTTCCCGGTTTGCACATACATTTTTTTAGGGGCAAATGCAGGTGAAATGCTCGCACTGTAGAGCCCTGTATAAATCATTGCATTAAGTGGAGGTTTACTATTCAGTGTTTTATCCAATTTATTTATAATGTTCCCACACTTTGGACGTTTTGGTCTCGTTTTCCTGCTCTCCTCAACATGTTCCGCCATCATTCATATTCTTATTCTTCTGCTGCTGCTTCAGCTTCTTCTACGCCACACTGTGGTGCGCATTCTAGTAGCGGTGCTAAAACGATTTGCTCCTGCTTAAATCTAAAAAAAAAAAGATAATAATAATAATAACAATAATAAATACGCGTTGATGCAAAAATTTCGCATCAACACATTTTTATTGTCGACGTACTTGATTACGTCGACTAATAGTTGCAGCCCTACATACATCATGATGCATCTAATGTGAATGCTGAGGTTTTTCTCCCGGATGCCAAAAAAAAAATAAAGAATGGGACTGCTGTCTATCTTGATCTGCTTCTATGTTCAGCTCCTCTTCATTCATCCTGCCAAGCTCACTCAATAATGCATTGTTTGCACTACTTGTACTTTTCTCTCATCCAGGTAAAATGTGGTCTGGTTCACACCTTAAGCAAACTGCTAATCTGAAATAGTGAGCTTAATGGTTGCAGTGATTCACCGTTTTCTGGGAATACCTAGTGTTAGTTATATTAGTTATATTAATATTACAGTTAAATGTAAATTAAAACAAAGACTTTTTTTCAAGTTCATATCAAGTTTAGTGTGTCTAGACATAATATTTTTGGAAATTATAATATTAGATTTCAGTATTTTCTATTTATAATGTATACAATGTAAGTTTTTGTTCAACGAAAGAAACAGGTTATTGTTACTGATAATATTTGAAATAAAATTAATAATTGGGTTGTGTCGTTAACCGGGAAAAATTTCATATAGTTGCAACCCTATTGAAGACTGTAAGTAAGTTCCTCTTTAGTAATTTATGCCGACTCAAAGCTTCTCATTAGGAGCGCATGTCTTCACTCCAGTTGACTGAACGGAGATCAAAGTGTCTTAATTTATCCTAACATAATACCTACAACAACTGAGTCATGATGAGTGACTCTCAGCAGAGACCTCATCATCAAAGGTGGCTTCAATCATGAAAGGTGTTTTCGATAATGATGAAGACATTCCTCCATTGGCAGTTGCTAGGCAACGCCATCAGCATTACTCTGGGAAGTAGAAGAGCACTGGTCGGGAGATTTAGAAGATGAGACGTGCAGGGGTATACAAGCATGTGGCTTACGACTGCATGCATTGAGGTGTTTCTTATTTGCTGCTTTATCGCACATTCTGATGGTGTTTTGATGGTGGAGCCACAATTTCATTGCTGTAGTTCTTCATCATTTACAGGGATATAATGCAATGTATGCTTTCTCTGTTCTCCTCAGATGGGGCCGGTGATATGGCAATGAAAGCAGGGAGAATGATTTGGTTACTTTTCTGTGAAGGTGGATATTGTTGGATACAATTGGTCCCTTTACTGCATGAAACCAGACATGAATCGAGGGCGATTGTAGGGCCAAATAATATATAATCTCAGCCTTTATATAACCTTGATTGTAAGCATATGGATTGATCACAATTACAAATGATGCAGTGTTACAGAGCAAATTTGGCCCAAAATGTCAACACTCAATTTTGCTGCTTGAAAACTAGTTAAATTTTCTTTTATAATGACTAATAGACAGCGTATTTCATCTGATCATTTACATAATGTTGCCTGAAACAAATGTCTTACCACAATCAATCTGATGGTTCACTTATTCAATGAGCATAAAAAAACAAGCTTACAAGTCTGATTGATTGTTGTATGAAACAATTAGTGATGATTTGAAGAGACGTTTTTTGCAAATTGCTAAATTTGCTAAATAAATTTCACAAAAACAAAGAAGCAATCCTGTGTTTTCCTAGTAAGATTCTGCCCTTACACTCAGGCCTGTTTGAAGCACATCATCGGATCCCCTGTCCTCTGGGGTGCCTCTTCCTGCTGATAGTTACAGAGAAGGGAAAGTCTAGAGCCTTGAGGCACTGTGTGGGAGTCTAAGTGGAATGTTTGACAACAGAAGCCTGAACACATGCTGGGTAACCTTCACTGACCTTTACAATCCTATGTATGCATGCCAGTACAAGGGAATGTAGTCAAATCTTCCCATATGACAGAAATGTACTCAGTTTAGCACATTTAGTTCCCACCTGTCTGTCCCTTCGAAGGAGAAACTTCCCACAAACTTTGAAGAAGATGTGTGGCGTATGTGTTTATTTACGTTATTGTTTAAGCTTTTATATATATAAAAACGTACAACAAGGAACTTTGAACTGGTTGTGAAACAGTCAAGTTTAATACTGATGCAGACTTATATGGCCTAGATAAGCAAACAAGGTAATTGACAAGAAGATAGAAGATTCTGTAGAGTTAGTATAGTATTAGTATTAGTATAGTATATATTTGAAATGCCTGTGAGTGTTACTGAGTTGCATTATGACCTATCTGGGCCTGAGGAAGGAAGCTGCTATGTGGTCTGGAGGTATAGGATTAAAACAAAGTCTAATCTGTTTCACCTTCAACATATTACAGTTGTAATCTTACATAGACACACATAGATTATACCCATGCATCCTGCAAACAGCTGCTCGAAAAAAGAAAAAACTTATTTAAGTATGTTGCACTCGCTCAATTAAGGACAAGAGCTGATAACTTTTATTCACAAGGGCCCCCAGAATCAACAAAAAAATAAATTAAACTTCCGTGTTGCACCTTTAACTTAATTGTTTTGCCAAGGGATTTATACAATTCAACATTGTTTCTTACCAGCAGCAGTCAGAAATCCCAACGATATTAAATGCATTGTAATATGAAAAAAAGAGAAGGAGCAACAACACTCAAACCAGCAAGTGCCTTGTAGTAATTTTTTACTTGGTAATTGACTAATTAATCAGTTGTAAAAGTAAAGTAAAACATTTCAGCACAAATTCTGATAGAACATTTAATAAAGCTGTTATAGAATACTAGTTGAACCAACGTCCTTCTGAACTATCACATAAATGTAATATATCCCACATGACGTGTTGTCAGCTCAGTATACTTTCTCCTTTTTTGCAATTTGCCTTGCAGTATTTGTTTATGTTTTTGCCTCTAACTGTTTCCCGGTGCCGCTGATTGTTTTTTTTGTTTGTTTTTTTTTTCCTTCCTGAGGACAAAGCGGTCTTTAGAGGTGCTGTCCTCATTCTCTAAAGAGAGGCTCAAAATTGATCTTGTTTAACTCCTCTAGAGAATTGCAGCCATCGATGTTTAGAAAGGCAGTCCCTTTGTATGTGTGTGCACATGTGCGTGTTGCATCCAGTTGAACCACTACCACTTCATTACTGAGTCGATGATGATCTCTCTTGATTCAACTGTTGCTTGTACTCACTATTCGTTTACACTGATCGATAGGGCCACCGCAGTGTATTCTGCTATCAGAGTTCAAACAGACATAATACAATAAATTGCATCGCATTTGCCATTTACAACATTTCTAGTTTTAGGCATTCAGTAAATTATTGTTTGAATATTAAGATAAGATTTTTTAATTGTTGTTTTAAGTTTTAATCTACTAAAAACAATACAGGGATCACAGCTTTACCATGAACTTTCTGACTTATAAAGGGTAAGCAGAGATCTTTCTCAACTGCTCCTTGGTTGTGAAATCTATTTTTTATTACTTAAAAACTAACAAAGCTGTCTGGCTGCACAACAGTGAAGCTTTATCCTCTTTTAATCACAGCAGCATGTGGGGATAAAAATAAGTCATGCTTACGGCTTACAGCAGGAAACTGTGACAAACAATACAGAAGGAAAGAAATCAGATAATGATATCATTGTTAGAAAAGAAACTGTTGAGTTTCTTTCAAACGTGACAGAAATGTGTCTGTAGGTTTGATCATATTGCACTTGATGGGTCACATGTTAAAGATAGTGGAACTTGATCAGTGTGCGCGTCAGTGTGTGTGTGAAGCCTGTGTCACGATCCATTGGCTCTAAGAGTGGGCACCTGCGTCTGTTGGCCTCTGAGCAGACCTGGAGGACATCTGGCTCCTGCTTCCATTCTGACTTAAGAGGAGGATTTTATGGATTGCTTGTATTTGCTCGACCCGTGTTATGTAACTGTGTTGCATAAGTCAAGTCCCCAAGGGGATTATTGGTAGATTGGTAGATACCTCTTCCTGCCTGTGCTGCATAGATGTATCCTCTTCAGAATGAGGGGTAATAACACAGGAAAACTATATAATAGTATGAGAACTCAAAATAAATCTTTCATTTTTTTTCACAGCTTCTTTTGTACTCTTTTTCTGAATTTAATGTATTACTTCCAACAATACTGCCACACACACCCTGCTTACCTACATCTCTTTCCACTTCTGTGTCAGGTGTGTGCACCATGACGTCTAAATCTCATCCTCCTCTGATGAAGAAGCACAGTCAGACAGACCTGATAAGCCGCCTGAAGAGCCGGAAGATCCTTGGAGTTGGCGGCGAGGATGATGATGGGGAAGTGCACCGCTCAAAGGTCAGATAACATCATATGATGTTTTATTCATGATATTTTCATTCGCACTAATTCAGACAACAAAGGCAAGAAGCTAGTGCATTAGTGCAACAAACACATTTGTTATAAATGTAAGCACATTTGTTAAACCATCATCACTCAAATGGATAATATTGCAGCAATGCATAAGCAACAATGGCTGTCAACCACAGAAGTGTTCATTAACTCAGAGAAGAGCTATGGATTCTTTTTAAAAGCCACAATAGGCTTCTAATTGGTTCATCACTCTCATAGTGTCCCATTGTGTGCATTTACTTCTTATGCTTCAATGAATCTAGATCACGTAATCCCATGAGTTCCCGCAGCTCCACTGAGATGTGACTGGCTCCTCTGGGAGACTCCCTGCATCTTACATCTCATGCATTATATTCCTGCGTCACATGTATTTGCACATTTATACAGACAGTGCACAGTGATGTGTATACCACAAACACAACGGCACACATGCTGGTCGTTCCAGGAGACACAAAAACACTTGTTATATGAATGCATGTTGAGCTGCTCAGTTGCAGACTGACAATGATTTCTTGTTCTGTTTCAGAGAGCTCAAATATCAAGGCTTTTTTTTTATCAGATTGCAGTCGAATGATAGGCAGAGCAAACCGTTCCTCACTGAAATATTAATCAGGCAAGTAGGAGATGGGAACAGAACAGAAGGGAACAGGCATACGGTGGCAGCTGATGGCTTGTGATGAGATGTTGGCCCCTTTATCTCAGTCATCCTGAGTGTTTGTTTTCTCTCTCAATGTTTTAGCAAGAAGACTAACCCAGACATCTGCCACTCAGATCTCTTCCACAAAGCGCAGTGATGGATACATATACTTAGAAAGAAAAAGAAACATTGAATGCCTCAGCTCCTATACCAATTAATCTTTAATTTGAGAAAGATCCCTGTGGTTAGATACTGTCTGTAATGACTGATGATCTAGCAGAAGACTATGCAAAATACAGTAACACAATATTTAGGTTATTGTGGTTGAGGGTGGTGCAGGAATGAGTCATGAAACCGGAAATTAGTTCACATTTTAATACTTCCAGGGAATGGGTTTTCAGTTAAATGCCTGAAATAAGGTTTGCTGTAACTACAAGCTTCAAAAGATATTAAAGTTTTGTTCCACAATAAAATAAGTTTATACCACATGTTATCATGTCATAATGTCAATTATAAGGCCTTAACTCATCCATAGCAAAAAAAAATGGAGCATTGGCACCCCCAACACAGAGACTCATCTACTCACTAGTACGTCTTTAAAGGTGGACTTTATTTGCAATTCTAACTCTGACTTTACAACTTATACATTGATCAATTCAAAGTAAGTGTTTTCATTATAGTGTAGTAAGAGTAGTGCTGGTGATGTTGAAGTCAAGTGACTGAAATGTTATTTTATAGCATTGCGATAGCGTTCTGCCGATTTAATTTTCACAATTAAAAAAGTGATGTTCACTTTATCTTGCGGAACAAAATATGTACGTTTTCATGAACATGTGTAAGCCACAGAGCATTCCAAATTCTAATTGAAAAGTCCCTTAGGCTTTTTGTAGAGGTAACCAGGGCGATGCTTACCTCTGGGTTTGCCTACAAAATAACCTCATCCCTGCAGCACTCTATTGTATTTGCCGTTATGAAAATAGGTTTCCCTATTTAACTGTGGCATTGACCCTATTTTAGAAATAAATTGTTTCTCTTACAATATTATTGTTAGTTTCTTCTACTGCATTGTGCTCTTGCTCTTGAGCTGTTCCACTTATCCTTGCCACAAGTGTTTGTGGTAAAGAGACCCATGGGATCTAAGGTAAGGTTAGCTGCATAGCAGGAGTTGGTTTGGAGGGGAAACAGTTGAGTTTGGTAGTTCTTGTAAACAAAGGAGGGAAGTGCTCCTGTAGTCCGCTGACTGTCTCTTCCTGCCAGTTTAAAGATAAGAATACTGCTCCTGTTACTTACACCTCAGTGAGAGAGAGGCTTTGTTTTTGAGCCACCGTATGTGAATGCAACTGTGCCAGGACATATTCCCCATTGTGTCACTGCCAGCTTGTTTAACCTACCAGTACATTAACGTTGTGTTGCAGCAACCAGGCTCTGACAGCATGAACCCAGGCCTTCATAAATAAGGCATATCACAATGTTTTGAGTACATTTTGTGTCCCGCTGAAAGACATATGAAACTGTGACATATGAATCCTCTTAATGAAAACATCCATCAGATGAGAAGAGCACATTCTTTCAGTTTGGGGGTTGACAGACTTCTCCTGAATAAATTTCGTGCTCTCTGGTTGAAAAGTTGCCCTTTGTTTACCGAATGTAGCTGACTGAGTTACTGCTGACAAGGCTAGGCCACAGCAGCTGTGATTAAGCGTCACTCTCCACAAACGGCATTGTGTATTTCTTCCTTTTCCTGTTTCTCCTGCTCTCCCCAACTTGCATCCGCTCTATTCCACCCTGAGCCAGCCCTGTGCCATCAGTTGACGCTTAGTTCCCTTTGAGTATTTCTCATGCCAGTCATGAATATTTATATGTTCCTGTCAAAAACAGCCCCAGAACCATGGCACAGGAAGGCTGATTCACCTGGTCACGTGCTCACAGCTGGCACAGACGGATTCGTGTACAGGCACTTCAGCTGTAGTGCAAGGAGAGCTGTACTGAGTCTAGTCTTTTATCTTAGTATTTTTAGGAGTTTAACTTCAGGGATGTCTTTTTTATAAAGGCTGTGCTTTCAGATCAAGGTGAGCAGCAACCATGCTTGAGAGAAAATGTTTCAGAAAATCAGAAAAAAGCAGCAACACAGCGATTCCTTTTTTCTTCAGTTCTATTAAGACGCATTAAAGCTTTTCATATCTTCCTTTCTTCTATTTTTGACATCTGAAAACGCCAGTTCTATGAAGCTTCTTAAAAGAGGCCTCTTGGCCCATTGGTATCACTCAATTCATGTTTGAATGCATCATAGTATGCTGCCAGTACAAAGATGCAAGAACATCCCACTATACTTGTTTTAGATTTGTACACATAATGTATGTATAATAATGAGTACTGCAGTTGAGTGATGCATATATCACTTATGTGATATGTATATATGAGGTGCTGTAACTTATTGAATACAAGCTTCTCAAGTATTTTTACATCATCAGTAAGATGGACAACACAAATTTGATACATTTGATAATAAATAGACAATAAACAAACTAATAGTAAGTGGATCAGATGATTGATCATGGAGTGTTTTTGTTTTCTCTTGTGATTTCTATTTAATTTATTTTTGTACCAGTGGAAATGCTGCTTCTGGTGTTTAACATTATTTATGATGGGGATTTAAAAAAAACAAAAAACACAAGGAGCATATTTGCAAGGGGCATTGCTACCCGTTATAACATTTAGTCACAATGTCTTCAAAAAGTGGTTGCAGTCTGAAGCCCTATACTACCACTACTAAGACTACCACTATTCTGTTAACTAAATGTAATACAGTTTTCCAAACGGTTCCAGATACATTACTCATTTGCATGATGGCAAAACCCTTGGAAACCCTTGTTTTGATCACTTAAAATCAAAATGTTTTGATCACTCCTGTATTGACATGCATCAGTTTGATTTCACAAAATACTACTTGTCAAGTAGAAAATGGCTTTCTAACTGATACCAAGTTCCCTGGAAATAAGGCTAGACAGAAACCGATTAATCCTCTCAGATTCAGTGGTTTTCATGCTTCAATGTAGTTTTTAGTTTCGGTGATGTTATGTCCTACTGCAACACTAGAAGATGTGTATAATAATAAAGGGAACTTATTGATGTTAGGAGAGTGATAGGACCTGAAGGCTTTGGTTGAAGGAATTCAACTCTACACCAAACCAACTGTTGTACTTTATCGGTGGGTTGCTGTTTCTTCAGGATGAAAATTGGGTATATTTCTTTCCCTTGCCTTCTGTGGTTTATCTGGGCTAGCCTGTTTACCTTCCTTCCCTTGTGTATTTTAAGAAATTTTGAGACAAAATCTGATTTCTAAAACAGATTTTTTTTTTCTGAGCTTATATCCTCCACACTCTAAATGAAAAGAATAAATGTTCTTACTCTATGAACTACCTCCTCTGTTTTTTCCCTGTATATTTACAGACATATACACACCAATACAGACAGATTCAGTATATACAACTCTTTTTAGGTATTTCCTTTCACTTGGAATCTGTTGGGTTTAGGATGCTTTAGACCTTAAAGGGCATCACAATTCTTCTGAAATTCAAAATACACATTGTGCTTTGTTTAGAGCTATTGTTCATTTGTGGCATTTGCATGATTATTGTTGGAGCTAGTTCATCTGTTCAATATATTTGTATCAAGTACAATTTTTTGTGTGCATGATGAAAATATTAACCCATCAGAAAAATTCCAATTTCAGGAGTTCGATCCAGCAAATGTTTGACAAACGACGGCAGGCTGTTAATATCAGACTGAGCAGAGTATTCTTGGATGCTGTTACAGTTGTGTTTCTTGGAGATTTATGTGAATATCTTAGTGCTTGATGGAGCAGAGTAAGACAGATGAGTTGCCAGTTAGCAGCATTCGAGCATCCTCTAGCATCTGTGATAAGAGATTCCTATCCTGACAGATATTTCTTGGGTTTGTCTTCTCCATATTGCTGTTTGATAAGATCCATTCTGTGTGGCGCTTAATGAAATATTAACTGTTTTTCTATTCAACTGGAATGCACAAGTACCTTGGGTTTGTGGTAATTTTCACCCACTAACTGCTCCTCAGGATTATAAATTTATAGAGTATTGCGTGGTGCTCGTGTTGCTAGGATTAAGTTAATGTGGAGAAAATATGGCTTTCCTCCTGGCGTAGACTTGGTTGTTGGTTATTCATCGAGAATTCACTGCAGGATGTTATGACATACCCTCTTAATCGTCAGGGGGTGATTAAGGAGGTGAACACATTTATGGTCTCTAATTAACATCTTAATAGGTCCTTCTTTGACACTGAGCCTCTTTTCTTTTCTCTCTACTGCTTTGTTTAATGTGCTTCTCTCCAGCAGCTTGCCACAGATGCACTGACAACACTGAATATATCTTGATGAAAGGCACTTTATTCTTGGTTATGTGGCTTTTGTTGAAGCTGTCATAATAGATACCTGTTAAGATGATGTGATTGCTTTTACATTTCCCTTTGCATAACTCATTTCCTTTTTATTTTGTTCGCTCACAGATCAGTCAGATGCTCGGAAATGAGATCAAGTTTACAGTGCGAGAGCCTATCGGACTGAGGTAAGACTTCCGCCGCTCAGAACAGCTCACAGTTCACACGTCAGACTGTGTGAGGTCATCTGTGTCTCACTTCTTAGTCAGTTCAACATGTTGTAAACGCAAAGAAAACAAATGTACAATCAGCAGTGGTTGCAGGAAGGATGCAGTAAGTCATGTGATGTTTCTCTTTTTAGGGTGTGGATTCTCATCTCAGCTGTGGCTTTCACAGTTATGGCCCTGATGGTGAGTGTAACCTAAATTAGCAACACAGTGAAGATGTTGTTTCACATCCATGACTAAAAAGCTTTCATTCCATTTTAACGCAGACCCTATTTCGAAGAAATTGGGACGCTGTGTAAGGGCCCATGTCCACATAACGTTGCTCTCTAGCACTTGGGACAGATTCGAGTGCTTGTGCACTGAGAGAAAAATGCATGTTTGTTTTGATTGACATTATATGCTATGATAACGGAGGGCTGACTACATAGCTAATAACAAGCTTACAACAGGTAGGGTGATACATGTACAACACTCACCCTAACCCAGCAACACTGTGTGTTTAAGTGTATGGATAATCTGCTCCCACAAATAGTATTTGCTGTCTCTATTATCATGTCTGTTGAAATTTAAGGTAGACAGACATAGCCAGAACAAGATTCTCCTCCATTGTCTTGGTTATTAGAGTGAAAGAGGAAACCATTGCAGAGATTTTCAACGCACAATGAAAGCGGAGCACTGGCTGCAGTGTTTTTTCTGTAGGTAGCAACATGCTGCACTAAGAAAAAAAAAATATGTTGACAGAGGGCATAAAATGTAAATAGAATAGGAATAAATTAATTTGCAGATGAGCTGTGTTTATTACCGTACGTTCCGGACTATAAGCCGCTACTTTTTCCCCATGCTTTGAACCCTGCGGCCTATACAACGGTGCGGCTAATTTATGGATTTTTACAGCTAACGGCCACTAGGGGACCTCCTCAATCTATGGATTGTACAGGTTACGTCCCTCACCTTTAACGCCTGGTTTATTATTACGCTTCTGCGTCGCGGCGACAGCGTAGCTACGTCGTCGACCCTACACCGTCATTGAGCATTCGGAGTTCTGCGTCGAGGGAACGCGTTGTTCTGTCGGTGGACGTCATCAACGTCAGTGATTCAGGTATGTTATGCTAACAACACATAGTCAGACAGGTGGCGGTGCTAACGGAGCTAGCAGCTGTCTGTCAGTCTGACCGAGAAGTTTCTCACTTTACTTCGCTGTTAGTTGAATTAAATGACATTCATGTTGTCTTTAACTGTCCGTGCGAACCAGTCCGCAGCTTTGTGCGTCTGTTTGTGCGTCTCTGACTCTTGCGTGTTGACGTTTGCGTGGTCATAGGTTGTGCAAATATGCAACTTGTGTGTTGAAATGTTAATAAAATGGAAGCTTCCCCAAACAGCAGTCTCTTTCCCGACAATCTCCTCTGTGCACGAGCCTTTACATATGGTAATTAAACGTTAAAACACCTGCGGCTTATAATCGGGTGCGGCTTGTATATGTACACATTTGTGTTTTTCCCTAAAATTGGCTGGTACGGCTTATATTCAGGTGCGCCTTATAGTCCGGAAATTACGGTATTTAACTGCTTTGAAAAGTGTTCCCTGCCAATGTAATAATACATTTAATACAATCATGTGTTTCACAAAGTGGTCAACCTCACCCCAACAACTGAGCTTTTCGAGGATTCCCCTTTCATACACAGTCTTGATACTATCACCTGTTACAATGAACCTGGTTACCCTTGGAGTGATCTGAACAGGTATTTTTTTGAGCATCCCACAGCTTCTCTAGTCTTTTATTGCCCCTGTCCCAATTTGTTTGAAATGTTTTGCTGACATCAAATTCACAATAAGTATATAAAATCAATGATGCTGATAATGTTAAAACATTAGATATATTGTCTTTGTACTGTTTCAGTTGAGATTGTGTCATGAAGAATTAGGAAAATTATGACTTTTTTAAAATTTTTATGCAGCATCCCAGTTTTTCCAACAGAGACTGTACATTTATGATGAAGATAAAGCACTCGTTTTAGATAATAAAAAAAAAACATGTCATGCCAACCCAGCAGTCAGTGACTGTAGATTCTTATCAATGAGAGACATCTGGAAAAACAGCTACGTCTTTGTCAGCAACACCGCCTGAACGCTCAATATCCTCAGTGTTCAGGGCATTCACAGTGAATCACAGACAGGAAGACTTTGTCACTGCTGCTACATTTTGGGGGCATTTGGGGAAGACAGAATGCTGTTGTGTTGATATGACAGAGTTGTGTTGTTCTTTTCTTTTCCTACACAGGCCCTGGTGTTTCCCAACCAGCTCTATGAGCTTGTTTTTGAGGAGGAGCTCTCCACGACTAACATATCTGTTCGCCTTTATGGAGGAGCACTGCTTAGTAAGTCTTCACTCCTAAAATGAAGAAAGACACACAGTTCATAAGTACATAAAACTGTTCTTTCTTCCTCATGCGTAACTGCAGCACATTGAATATACTGCAGCTACGCATGAGGGATTTCATTCACTTTGGCTTCTAATGCGTTCATTGCAGGTCACATGCATTCAGATTATGTGCAGAAAGCCTCCTTCTTGCTACAAAATCTGTCCTTCAGGCTACAAACAGGCTGTATAATTTCATGCATTTCTGTGTATCTAAAGTTCACTGCGAGGGTTTGCTGGGTACAGACACCAATTCTCCTCAGCTCACAGCAAAGGCTCCAGTCGCTTTTCTGTTGCCTCATATATCAGGTCTAAATCTGCTGGGAACAGTGAGGGGTGGCAGGAGAGTGAATTGCTATGTGTATTGCTATGTTTTGTGTGTGTGGTTTGGTGTGGATCTCAGAGAGAAGGCAGCACATTACTGTACATTAAAAAATGTTCATCTCGCTCACTCAAACACACATTAAATAGAGTTCTGCTACGCCACCCACAGAAGACAATCAATGCTCATAAATATGCCAGGTAATTAGGGCATTTGCGCTTTGCTCCCCTCTCATAAACAAATAATATTGGAGATGTGAGTTATTATTTTAATGGCCTTAATTAGAGAAAAGGCTGTCAGGCAAGTCGGTGAGTCAGTGAAGAGGCACAATGTGACTGTGACTGTGACACAGATGCTGGTGGCACACTGGATGCTCCTTGATGGGAAAATAAGCAAGAAAAAGACAATATGGGAGTCAAGGTTTAGCATATATTTCGGAAATTTTGCCAGGTTGTCATTTTTAGCTGAAGCAGACATGACAGATGTCAGGAGGTCAGCACAGACCTTTATATTGACGTGGGAGCACAAGGTATTTCATCTATCAACAAGCCTGATTCCCAAAAGGCGGTATTAAAACATAAATAAAAGAGAATGAGATAGTGTGCGAACTCTTTTCAACTTGTTTTCAATTGAAAACGGAAGAAAAGGCAATATATTTCATGTTTTACCTCATCAGCTTCATTATTTTTTTTTTTTGTCAAAAGATGCTAATTTGAATTTGATGCCAGCAAAGCCTTTCAAAGCCAAAAACACCTGTTTGGAACACTGCACAGATTGAAAGCTTAATTGGCGACAGGTGATACCAATTAACCAACCTTGAAAGGCTCAGTCGCTTGCACTGTGTGAGACACGATTGTATAAAAAAAAGCACATGGGTATTTTTAGTGGATGACAAGCTCTCCTTTACAGCCCATTTTGAAAACCTAGTAAAGAAACTAAAGGTTGAGCTTGATCTTTCTTTTGTAAATAAGGCTTGTTTTAACTTAGCCATGAAAACACTGGTACTGGCTACCTTCTTAAGTATACCTCTACACTTCACTGCCTTGATGCTTTGTATTACAGCGCTCTCTGTTTTTATAACCAACTCCTTGAACTGAACACATCACTGTGTGCTTTATACACCTGGTTTCCATTAAGCCTAAGGAGACAACAGCATTGGTACACATTCATTTACATCATTTACAAAGCAATGCTAGGTATACTCCCGTCATATCTACACAATCTCCTGACTAAACAACAGCTCTTATAAATTCTGCTCCAGTAGACGGCTGCTCTACTGGGTTTCCAGGATTTTTTTTTTTCGTTGTAGATTACATTCTCCCTAAGAGAGTTCAAACATCGATTAAAAACTGTGTAACCAGAGAGTGCAGTTTCTATTCCTAAGATGGACCTTGTATTATATATCTGTCACCCCTTGTCTATTTTTGAAAGTGTTCCTTTTTGACTTGCTCTATTCTGTAACTATAGCTTTGTAATAATGTGCTGCCATGGCCAGGTCTCCCTCAAAAAATAGACAGACGGACAGATGGTCAGTTAGTTTTTAATTAGTGTTTTCACAATGTCAACTTTATTGGAATCGGTGTTTTAATATGTTAAGGTCCTCCTTCCTCGCAAGATATTTATTGGAATACCAAAGAGAAACCTCACACTATACTTCAACAAACTGAATAAATATCTGCATGATTTAAAATCGGGGCAAATCAAAAATCTCCCTCTGTACGATTACTGCATTCCCTGAGAAAAGATATATCCTCAAACACATGGTACTAATAGAGGAAGATATGAGTGAACCAGCTTTCAATCCCATAAGGCCAACATAAGATGGGCTTCTTCATTTTAAATGTCAGCAGGGCTGTGGGGATTAGCAAAGACGGAGGGGGGATGTCTTACAAGAAAAGGAACGGTAAAGGGGTGAAGGATGAGGTCTCATCTGCCACACAGATGGAACCTGGCAGGGACAGGATGCAGTCCATCAGCCCTCCCACCTCTCTGCCTACCTCTGCTTGTCTCCATAGCCTCACTAGTGTGGGTGTGTGTGTTTGTGTGTGGGTAGAAGTGAAATGCAGGAAAATTAACTGGAAGAATGGCAGGGAATAAACTGATTGAGCACAGGCTTTTATCAGAATCAATGAGTCAGAGCGTTCAGCAGAATCAATAAGCGAATTATCAGCGTGTTCACATGGCGTCACAGATTGCAGCTGCAAGGAAACTGTTCTCAGAGTAGTTGTGTTAATGGAATAGCTCTTTGGACGAGTAGGATTCTTCTTTCCTGAGACTCCTCTGTTTTTCTGTTTTCACATTCCCATGCCCCTGAACCTATAAATGTTCATTTTATCATGTCTTTCTCCAGGCCTGGCCCTCATCATGTGGAATGGTCTCTACACAGCGGAGAAGATAGTCATCCAGTGGACACTGCTCAGTGAAGCCTGCTATTTTGCCGTCCAGTTTCTAGGTGATTTAACTTGTCAAGTAGATTATTTCACAGGTCTGTGTTTTTTTTCTCTAGCTGTTAGAATCCCAGCCATATATATCCTTTCTCCATTTCACTATGATAGTGACACAGTTGAGACTAAGCCTTAGTCAGGATTGAGTGTACCTGAGTTTCGCACATGTGTTGATACTGCCCTCTTGTGTTCAAAGTGTGGAGTCACAGCCTTACCTTAAATTAATAGATTAGCATTCCTACTGTCAGTACTGGATGTGAAGAGCCTCCGTCCTGAGGCAATTTAAAAAATTGACACAGAGCATTTTCTTCCTACTTTCTACTGAAGCCAGTACGAGGCTTCAGCAGTCAAGAAATCAAGTTGGTTTCTTGCTGTCTTACCAAAGAGAGTACAAAATAATTCTCTCTTTCTGTTATTATCCCTCTACCCTAGCTCAGCAAGAAATGTTGTCCAAGGAAACACCAAAAGGGAATGTACTAAAAACTTTCAATGACTGTAGCTTTTAATTATCGCTGACCCTTTCAGTGTACATATGAGCATGTGAGTATTGTTTTAAGACAGAGTTATAAAAATGTGAACCTCCTTTAGGGCGGCCATTAAAAACGCATTGTGAACGTTCTCCAAAACCTTGAAATGAAAACCATTTAGGAGTTCAAGCTTTAACTGGAAATCACTGCCTTTGCTGTAATGTTCATTAACAAATTGCAATGTATTTCTTCAGTCACATGTCTTCAAAGGGAACACACTATCCAAAACACGCTCACGCGGCAGGCACCAAAGAGAGAAACACGAAATCATTGCATCTGGTCTTAATTCGTTAGGGTCCGCTTTCCTGTAGGGATGCACTGATTTATCAGCCAAACAGTGCCACCAGCTGATAGCAATCAACAAGGTGACTATCAGCCATTTAGATGATAATCACCAATAGGCACATAAATGAGCTACTGGCTCCCTGTCATCAGTTTATAAGGCTACATAAGTACTGAAAAAAGGCTAAAAATAAAAGTAGTTTCTTTTTTAAAAAAAAAAAAAATTCTCATGTGAAATGTAATAGAAGTTAATTGATTATGATTAATTACTCAGTAGGGTAGAAGTGTATTCTTCTTCCTACTCATATTTGAGCATGTCAGTGCTTGTTAATGGAACTTTGAAACATTTTTTATAGTTATTTAACTTATTTAACTTTTCTTGTTTTGGTGTGTTTTCACATGTCCGAAATACATTTGCATTCAATTCAGTTCCATTAAAAAAGTTATATTGAAGGTTATTTCATACAGCTCTGATGGGTGTTCCTAAATCTTTGCTTGTAAATGAAGGCGACTGGGCCTTTGCAGTAAGAGCCTCCAGACTGTGGAACTCTGTTTAGAAAAGTGTTTCAAACAAACATGTTAAAGTAAAACATTGCCACATATTATTTTTTTTTTTAAATTTATTTTATAATGTAGATTTCTTTGGTATCCTGGCACCAAAGAGGGTATAGTTAAAAACAAAAGCAAAATAAACGGCAACAAAAAAACAACAGTGTCATTTGTTTAACAAATTGTTAATTTAAACATCGGTATCGGCCGAGAAGGTACATCCCTTCTCTTGAAGTTAATAAAGTTAGGAACATCATGTGCACTGTGCTTTTATAGAAAAGGATATTTAAAGTGCTGATTGTTGCTCTGGGTTTCAGTGACATCTTTCACCTTAATGGAGATTGGCATCCTGCCCAACGCCGCCATGCTCCTGCTCCTCAGTCGAGTGCTCTTCCTGGTGGTCACCATGGCTTACTATTATCACCTGGGCCGTAAGCCGAAGAAGATCTGAGCTGATGCTTCCAGGGAGGGGACAGCTGAGCACAGATCACACACGTGGGGTCAGAAGGTTTTGAATAATTTTTGACAGGGGCTCGGAGGATTACCAGTGTATGCCCCCTGCCCTCGTCCAGTGGACCTAACCTATTACAACCCCCAGTATTCAACAGACGAGCCCGGCGTCACATTCCAGACTGTACAACAAGGACGAGAAACCTCATAGTGCAAGTGAATTACTCTTTCACTGGGCTGTGAGGTCAAGCTCCTCTTGACACACATTCCTCCTTTGTTCAGTCTTGAGTGCTGGTGTTATTCAGAAGGAGCTGTTTGTAGTGCATTGTGTTCTTGTGTCAACTAGTTATATGATTTAATATGTACAGTACGGATTGATTTCAAACATTCGACTTTATTCATGTACAGCAACATGATTTTCCAGATTTAGTATTTAGTGTTATCTGATAAAAACGGCATAATAATCACACTGGAGGACCAAGAGTTTGTGTTATATTGTGTCTACTTTTTGATGCTGTTGATGTTAACTCACACTGTCTGTATTCCAAAGTGAAGCCTGAACATCTGTGCTCTTGTATGCTTCTCTGACAGCTCTCCAGTGAACACATTTAATGGAAAAAAGGATCAACTGTCCTTAGTGTACGATTCAGGTGCAGTCAGATAAGCTCAACTCCTAGAGGTCAGTTTTTACTCTGAAATCACGCCCATCAATCACATTCAGATTTAGACTACCCAATAAGAAATGCTGAATTTAAACATTTTTTCAGGGACAAAGTGATTTCTTTTTATTTTATTATTCCTTGAGGTCAAGAAGTTCTACCAAAGGTTGATGGGAATTGTTTTGTACAGAAAATTTACATTACAGTGGTTAATACATGTATACTGTTGATAAATGCACATGTAAGCTAAAGCAGCGTAGATCTCTCCTTGTTGTGTGCACAGTCAGGGAGGACTTTCGCCTGAGCGAACTTAAAGAAAGAAAGTATTTAACATTCTGACTTTTACTGTAAAACTAGTGTCACACCTGAGCATGACAGTGTGCAGGTCAAACAAACCTGAGCTGGTTCCTCTTCAGTGATGTAGCACAGTTTGTTTTTTTTACATACACCATATCCTTAGCCTTGCCTTAAAACTACTTAATAGAAGAGTCATCAACACTGCATCCTACTTCTTGTGTACATATGTAAATAAAAGTATTTACTATTATGTGGTGTTCTTGTGAACCGAACAGGGAACTTGTTCAGTATTAGTTAAATGATTTTCAAAGGTTGATCTTTCTCTTGGTGTGTGATATTTTGTACCTATTTAAGTGACATTTGTGTTTTTTGACATTATGCATGCAATATAATCCAGCAAAAGAAATAGCTCGAACTGTGTAGCAAGCTGCCACCGACTAGAACGCAAATAGAGATGTTGATGGTGGTGAAGTGATGTTAAAAATGGCAGAGACAAAAAGGAGATTTTTATTTATAAGGCAGTTAAATGATTCGTCCGTTAACACAGATTTGACCCAGCACTTGACAGTTTTCACTCAATCGATAGATGAGATTTAATATATTTTCTACCTCCCAATACGTGACATGCCCTCCGGTACGTGACATCCCAGCTCAGTGTTTCAGAGCAGTGCCAGCCATGCTAATTTGTCAACCTCTTCAGCGCCTAAGGCCAATCAAAGACACCCTTAAGATAGTTGACTAATTTTTTTAATTTAACTTGAAACATTATTTTAAGTTGAACAAGAAAACATACCATAGTTCTCCTCCAAAGGTGGTCCATAGTGTTGCAAATGACCACGTTCAGTCCTGCTCCAGAAGGGAGTGGTCCTGAGGTCGGAGTGATTGAGGGTTTGCAGCAGCGAGTCCGACATCGAAGGCAGATGTGCTTGTTAGCTTGGGTGAGCTCTCGGCTCAGATAGGGAACGTGAAACATGGGTGAGGTCTCACGTATTCCTGAAAAGTTGTAATTATCTTTTTGCCAGTGTTTAATTAGATGCAGCTCTCACGAGTGACATTGTGCGCCCCAACCTACTGCTCTGTCCTGACTAACGTGGTAATTATGGAGTTCAAGAAAAATGTCGTTCCATTTCCGTCGATACTACAGGCCTCAAATCATCAGCCTGGTCAAATGAAAAAGGTCTGTGAAGCAGGTTATTTTAGGAGGGATGGGGCAGTTGTGAGGGGGACGGGCAGAAACAGGGAGGCAAAGAAATAGCTCTTTCATCCTCCTGGTTCTGTGATGTAAATTAGTCTAAAAACATCAGTAAGCCTGTCCTTGAAACTTTAGAGGAATGGTTAGTTGAGCTATACATTCCCTCTTATGTAGATCCAACATATATTATACCGTTGTGAATAGCCTACCAGGTCACACTGTTTCAAGTTGTAGCATTGTGTTTTTATGTATATATGTGCTATATTGTACCTCAGAAATGAATTGTTATGGATTTCCACAATTTAATTGAATTAAAGGACATTATTGTTTATTTTGAAGACTTCAAAAGTGATGTAATCTTTTTTTTTTTTACAGTACAGTATATAGGGGGCTGTAATCTGTAGCTGTATATTTGTCAGTCTATTACATTTTTGTCCATAAGGTGCCAGAAAATAGTGAAAAATCACAATTTCCTCAAGCCTAAGTGGTATTTTAAGTTGCTTGTAGTCTGAAGGCCAAAAATATTCAGTTTACTTTAACAAATCAAGGTTTTAAGATGATTAATTTGTCATTGTACAACACATTCTACACAAACAATGAACATATACAGCTAGTTATATACATAAAACATAGTCATTATTTTGTGTTTGCCACGGTGTGAGTGTAAAAAGCAGCAACGACATGGTGATAATATGGTAAGCATCTTTACAAACAAAGTTCGACATCTGGGAAACACTGTCCATCCACTTTGACTGCATGTGAGCGCCAAGCATCAGTGGTGTACACTTGGTACACACCTCTCATCCTGCGCTTTGAGAGAAAAACATCAAATCCTCACTTTTGAGAAGCTGCAACCACAAACCACTGTTGTGCTTGGAAAGTAACGCAAAACCAAAATAGCTGTTGATTAATCTTCTGCCGATCAACAGTTGCTGCTTTAGAAATACAAATGATTTAAATGGGCCCTTATTATGCAGCCACATGGACACTCAGTTGTCTGCTGGACTGATAATGTATTCATCACAGTTTAAAGGCCTTAAATTCAGTTAAAAGGTTGACTTCTACTTCCAACAAACTGAAATACCAGAAATGAATGACTTATATATTAGGAATCACAAAGTTAAGAAAAGTTTTCCATTCAGTCAAAACATCTACTCTGACTCCACTCATGTATTGTCATTGATGTGAGCATAAGCATGCTTCAAACTTATTGTATAATTGATGCCCAGCAGCAAGGGTGAGACTCAAGCATAGGTATACTCTCTAATTTGATAGCCGACAGCCTTTTGCCGCCTTGAACAGGATGCCAATACTTTGCATTGAAAGTGGAGAGACTTCAGCAATATGTGCTGTTAAATTCAACAAAGCATATCACTCCGCAGAGCAGATCCAACCACCTCGTTCTAACATGTCTCAACAGTGTTGTGTAATCTCAACCTTTGTTTAGTGTTTTCTGTTTTGGAAGGCGTTGAACATGTCATAACAGGATCTTCCTCAGGTCCGCACGTAGATCTTCAGCCTCACAAATATTCCAGCCCAACTTTTCCCATTCCCAGCTCTCCCTGCTTCACTCACATATTGGGCTCAGGGTGAAAGGGGGGATTGTGTGGCACAGGAAGTGTGTGTGTGTGGTTCAGGGTTGTTTATAGGCAAAAGGCTCCCATGTGTCCACTGTGTACGCATTCTCCCCATACTTTCCAGTTAATATATTGAGTGCTGGTGTATTTCTCAAGGCATGGTAGTAAACAGTATTTAAGAATGTTTACCATAGATCATTTGAAAGGCTGTTTTAACATGTTTGGTTAACCCTAGCAACAGGTTACTATCAGCATACATATAAATATAACCAGTTGATGATTTTCTGGTTATTCAATATTTTTATGTTGTGTTTTCTCAGGAGCAAAGTTTAATTATTTTGTGGTCTAAAAAGCTTTGTTTGATATAGAAAAATGTTGAATAATCTCAGATCACCAAAACTGTCTTTATGTGATCACTGATCATCAGATTAGAACTACTAAGTGTTCAGTTATCATTTACTCAAATATAAATCTGAAATTTTTTGGACTGCCCAGCTCTCCATTAACACGAGGGCATGTAGATAATGACTGAATTTTCATTTCTGGGTTTTTCTTATATTTAAGACGTTTTTTTTGTTTTTCCCTATTAAGTATACAGTATACTTCCTTCACCACTGGTTATCATAAGAAAATGCACCACCTGTGTGTCCTCTGGACCAGTGGTGCAAGTTATAAGGATCAATTAGCCTGTCAGATGCTACTAGTAAAAACATTTTTTTAAAATCAATTTCAAATAATTAAAACAATGTTATTTTTATTTTTATATTGTATTAATTATTTTCGTTATTTGATCTTTATTTTTTGAGGTAATGTTCTTTAAATGTGAAGGATCCCAAATTGTTAATAAGGGATCAATAATTAATGCGTCTTGGCATGTGGCCCAACTTTAAGTGCAAGTTTTGGCTCTCCAGGGGAATAAGTTTGTGCACCCCAGCTCCAGCCTAGTTGGCTTTACCGGACAGGAGAGGGTTAAACAGTCTGCTGCATGGTAGGGGTGTGAACACGTACCCAGACACACACACACACACACACACATGAAGATAGACACAGACACACACGGCACTTGGTTCTCACCAGAGACGCTTTAGTCGCACAGCAAGCAGGACGGTCAACCTCTCAGCCACCTCAGGAGACGAAGTCAAAGTAAGTTTTAGCAGTTCCCAGTTTTACATATCTAACGTTAGCTAACGGTAATCACTAGCTTACAACGTTAGCCTACAAGATGAGCTTACTCACACCAGAATTATAAACGTTAAAGTTACCGTTGTCAGTTCGCAGCTGCCTGGTTTGCCTGTAGAAAACTTTTAAGTCTAGCCTCAGGAAAAAAAATAAATATATATTGACGAAGTTTCTGCTTATTCAACACAGAGCTAGCTAACATGTTAAAGAGTAGTCGGTTAACTTGGTTAGCTGTCTCGGCTAAAGTTACGTTAGTTGACAGTTGACGTTAGCGTAACATGACGTTAACGTTCTGTAAAGTCCGTGAGATGATTAATGGAGCTGGTTTGGTTTAACATTTGATACACTTCGGTAATGTGTTGAGGACTCTGAAATACGTTTGTATAAATTGGTCAGTTTCATTTTCAACTCACCATCCAGGCTCAGTGCGAGAGGTAACTTTTACCAGGCTGTACCTGTCCTCCATGGCCAGTGGGCACTTACCAACTTTTGGAGACATTTTCTAGCTAACGTTATGTGTTGTCGCCCTTTTCCCTGTTGTGTGACATACATGACATGTTGCGATTAATATTTTGTGTGTTAAAATAAGTTCTATACTTTTGGTCTTAATCCCCCAAGTAAACCGCAAACGTTAAAGCAGATGTCAGATGCCCCCCACCCCCCAGTATGAATGGACCTCCAGGATTAGCTAATTTAGCTTTACAGTTAGGGGTCTAGCATATGGTGAAATGGTGAAATGTCTTCTTTTGTTTTTTCACTTAGTAGAGGTGTAAAGCAATTTAGAGACTGTACAGTGTTCCAGAAAGACTGTCCTCATCACAGGGGGCCAGTGTCTCAGCTTTAAAGGGACTGATGGAGCCATCAGTTTAGAAAGTAAATAACCCTAATCTGCACTAGTACTGTATGCATGGAATTTTAACTAATTTACCAACCAAAAACAACCCTCATTCATTTCATTAATCAGAAAAATGCTCAATAATCAATAAACCCATAGTATACAGGATATGCATACATGTACATTTTGATACTTGATTACATTTGATATCAGACACTTAACTAATATTCTAATGAGGGACTTTCACTTTGACCAAATATTTTTACACATTTTTTTTTTTACTCATGATGACTATTAGGCATTTATACAACATTGCATGTATGTATGTTATATATTATGCTGTATTCTTTACCAGAAGCCCTGAATATGTATGGATATCTTATGTGACATTGGTACTCAGCACCATTCCATAACAACAAAGCTGTCGGGGAGATTTCAATGAAACACAAATTTATCTTCATTAGAATATGTGTATTTACTTGAGGGCTTGACAGGAAGGAGGTTGTGAACCTTGCAGACAAAGAAGGAAAGATTCATTGAGTAAGACCTGCACACCACATTGATGGCAACATCCCGTTGCCGCAGTGTTTTTGACGTAGAAGCTTTGTTGCAGTATTGTAGGTTGCAAGTGGAAATTCATATCTCAGGAGACATTGGAGGAAAACTATAACAAAATTAAGTTTCATATTTCTGATATTGGTTCTACTGATGCTGTATACATTAAGCTTCAAGAGGTTAATGGTATTTCCACCACTTTTGATGCTGGTTGTGGCAGAAACACAAGTTGTTTTTTCTGTGTTTGACATCAGCAGAAAAAGAAAAAAAAATTGCCCTTTTTGCAACAAAGCCACATCCTTTTCCGTTTTCAGTTTTCATAAGATAAATCTCTGTTGAATAGTTCTGGCTGGACACACCAAGAAAGTAATTTCGCCTCTGGTATGTAGTGATACGTTTTATTGTGTCACAGATGATCAGTAAATATCTGGTAGTAGTTAGTAAAACCTGTTATGCTCCGTTTAGTGTTGTTGCCACTGATGATTCATCATTTCCACTGTATGGTGGCACCGACCCCCTGTGAGGGATTTCACCCGTTAGGTCATACAGTAAGAGACCCAGTTGCTCAGTGGGAAATCCCCTCCATTCTACAGAATTTGTTTAAGCTCATCAACTGATGAAGCAACTGAACCGATGAAATATTGTCTAGAGTACAGATTTTGTATGACCCAGATGAATGAACATATACAACATACAAGACATATACACTATTTGGATAAAGACAATTATTATTACAACCAGGCCTAGTCCTCACCACTAAGAAAATGTTATTTAGCTGTTGTCAGGAAAAATATCTCTGGTAATGCAGTTTTCTGTTACTCAACCAAAGATGCCAATTGTTCTGTGTAGTTCTGTCAGCATACAGTAGATGATGAGCTACATCCTGTCCTTACAGATGGATAAACAACATTGTTGCCTCTATTAAAGCAGGATTCTGGCGTGGTATTAAGGGCTTTAGCACCAGGATGGTGTTGGCAGGTTCATGCCAGCCCGATGGCCTCACAGATGTGTAAATGGGTCATACATGAACTTGATAGGAAGTGGTAGATGGATGTTGGCGCATCGCCTGTCTTTTCGAGTACAACGGAGCTGCAGTTGATCCATGCTGGGTCCATTACAGACACAGTCAATGCCATCTGCCACTAATGCTGTCTCCATAATCGTCTCTGTTCCCCATGTTTCTGCAGTGGCTCTTCGTTCAATAAACAAACACTAATAATTTCAATCGACTACCACCTCTGCACTTGTTTGATGGTGATCACACCTTGTGTCAAACCACGGGGAGGAAAACAGGGGGACTCAGGTGGGGAAATGTCTATACGAGGTCACAGACTTCTGAAAGTCCAGGTGACTCATTTGCAGCGTTCTTGGAGCAAGTTGGTTTTTTTTTCTACACGTGGGTTTTGTGCCATACAACTGAGATTACTCTCGTCTGCTTCTGCTCACTTATCTTCTTTTGCTGTCAGCAGCATTGTGAATACAAGCTGTTATACAAGGTTATAATGTCACTGGTACTTGGAATTGGTGTTTGGCTCTGCCTTGAATTTCCATCACAGTTTCCGCTTCTTTTTTCACCTCGGAACAGATTTGACATTCCTTTTTCAGGGAATCCGGTGTGATTGGGGTTTTTCTTGGTGGGTTAAGCAGAAATAAACCTATAAAATGCCTCCACAGTTTACACTGTGTGCTCACTGTTTGAACTTGCATGAAAATTATGCAGAAACACTGAGCATATTTATGATTTGGCTTGGCTGCTAACCCTCAATATAGTCTGCTAGCTGCTTCAGAATAAACTGGACTGGGCCTGTTAACCTATTTTTTTTTATTGTTTGAGAAATATAATAAGTAGCAGCATTGAGGCGTTGTTGGGAATTATTTTCAGATGGACAGGGCTCAGTCAACAAACAATGGTTGTCATAACTGAGCCTTTTTTAATCCGCACTGCTGCTCACTATCTAGACATAAACACCAGCAATCTCCTTTAAGGATTATCTACTTTGCAGGGCTATCTGCTATGTGGTTTGGACTTTATACTGTGTGCAGTTTTGTAAACATGATATTGTGTTGGTATGTAGGTTATCAAGTACATTAAATAGCCTTTAATAATAATGTTAACCTTAGCTGTCTTTTTTACAGGCCTGCTGTACAGACTATGTTTTCAACATTAAGCTGAAACCCAGCCAAACATTTTGGATCAGAAAGATATACGATATTGAGTTGCCCATGTTTGCATTTGGTTACTTTAAATAGCTTGTGCTCTTTTGACATTTCCCAGAAGTTCAAATTGTATTACTTTTGGATGTTAACTTTCATTTTTTTTTACTTTTTATTTCAGACCCATGAATCTAATCTAAACACCACTTACTGATTGAAGAGTTAAATATGACTTAGAGATGTCTGCAAAGTTAATATATTTGCACATTACTCGAGTGTGTCAAGGTAACTTGAAAGTAATTTAACTGGTAATAGAAACATGTCCCTGTAGAAAGTGATGTTTTGCTTAATGAAACTTTAATAATGAACGTTTTTATTTACCCATTCAGCACGTCATCTGTCATAACACTAAAGTAATTTTCAGTGACACATGCCAACAAATCTTGAAACAAGAAATCCATCAAGTCAAGAGAAAACAGTCAAAAACAAAACGCTGCAAAATACGGGACCTTTTTTGAAGGTTTGATGTAACTGTACCTTCTATATTCAGAGATTATACACAGTTAAGTTCATGGGTTTCTGCTCCTAAAAGCAGCATGCACTGTTTAAAATTCAACTAAATACACACCATTATAGGCCTAGACATTGGGAAGGACCTACAGTTTTGATGTACAAGAGACAGGGAGAAGAGAACAGCTTGTCATCTGATACGCAGGGAGTTGTCTTTGTAGGATATTTTCAGACTCCTCAAATAACCACAATGGCTGGTTGTATTTTCAGTTCTCCCACTGAAGGAAAAGGTCTGGTTGTGGTAAATATTTTCTTTGGACTTGTGGAGCCCAGGCTGATTCGTGCTGCCAGAGAGTTTCATGAAGTGTCCCCACTGTGCTGTATGTGTGGTGCTGGCCTGGCCTACAGGTGTTTCCTCAGAGGAACATGTTACTCACAGAAAAGTCACCGACCAGTCATATGTGTAGGCTTGTGCACTCATGATTACATCTGTGCACATGGGAATTGCAAATACAGAAGAGTGTTACATAAACTGAATCATAAAATAACAGAGACGTCAGTGTAACATGCCCAAACTTTAAATGTCAGACAGCTACAGTTCTCAGCCCGCTTCGAGGGCCTGATTCACAACATTACGGTGTTGTCTGTTATGTGGTTATCCGACATGAGCCAGACCCGTTGAACACGGCTGGATATGGTTTTAAACGGGATGTTCTTGCTGTACAGTCGGCTTTAAGTAGTTAATAAAAATTGACTGTAAAACTCTATTTCTAACCAGTTTTTTTTTTGCTGCTAGTAAACACAGTTGTAGATGGGCCTGGCTTCCTTCTGCTTGTGATGACAATAGCATGCCTAACCACATGCTGTCATGGGCTCCACATAGTCATCATGACTTCACCACTTGCTACTTTTGTGGTGGTCTTCCCTCCAATCCAGGGTAGCTCCTCTTGTTTGTCAAGAATAAAACTATATTTGTTCACAAGCTTGCTTTCAAATGTGTACTCCACCATCATTAAATCTAATACTCTAAGACAAATGGCCAGTTGTTGTCTTGTAAACGTGGGGACAAGAGCAGTTTGGGTGCTTTAATACTTGAGAAACATGACTGTTGAAAATGAATTAGGTTGATGTTGTTGCTTTGAAGATTAAAGCTGTGTTCAATCAGGAACCCAACTGTGCAGATTTTCCTGTGTTTTGTGGCTCACTTATTATGCTATTAAAGCAAGGCTTTTCTACAGGCTAGCCATCTTTGTTTCTTTTCTCTGTCTACTCTATTTGACCCACCCACACTATACTGTGATATAACCATCTGATGTTTAATTTAACCTATAAATTCTGTTCTGTCTTCCAGAAGCGCAGCCATGGGGAAAGGATGCATCACAGTCACCAAGTACTTTCTATTCCTCTTCAACCTCCTCTTCTTTGTAAGTAATCACATTTCACATCATCACTGTGTAGTGGCCATGCTGCAGTAGCTGCAGGAGCATAGCGTGCCCTGTCAGAATCATGTCACATGACTTCCACTTTGTCAGAAGCCTTGTGTACCCAAGAAAAAAAAGATAGGTATGCTTTGCTCTCTCTCTCAACTGAATCAGACAGTCATGACATATTGAGAGTCGCCTGATACCTTTCAGCACTCTTTATTTGAATAAGCATTCTTATATAAATAGCACAAGAGATTAGTGGAGATACATAGGGAAATGTGTCTGTCCCTGTGGCGGGACACTTAACAGAATACCTCAGAAGAACCAGGTCTAAACAGCAACAGATGGTTTCTGTTTGTTTCCTCCTCACTCACACCGGCCACAACATGAAGTCCAGGGGTTGATATTACCCCAGACTCCTTAAACTGCCTCTGCGAGGATGTCCAGACCTTTCCAAGTGAGACTGCGGCTGTAAACCTGACGCAGACCGTTTGATGTGAACACTCGACTCTAATAGGAAGCGTGTGTGTCTGTGTCAGTGTTTGTCCATGTGGACAGATTAGACTAGTGGAGGCTAGGGGAAGCCAGGAAGTGGTGGGCTAATGATGGCTGCCTGAAGCATAACAGTCACTCTAAATGAACAGTTCTTACTCAGGGCTCTAATGACTGTTGTGGGGTTGGGGAGGGGTGGCAGTCCAAGGGGGGAAGCTGGCGAATCAGCAGCCTCTCATCTATGGATATTGCCCCCACTGCAGCGCCCCATAACATCTAAACAAGATCCCTCATAATTACATAGAGTTCTGCTCTTCATAACCTCATTACAAGGGTACATGAGGTAAAACTGATAATTTTCGGAGGCTTTCAGACGCCAGAGACAAAATGTTCCGGTCTAGAGGTGATGATTCTTCTAATTTCGTTTCTTCCTTATCCTCACTTACCACTGTTCAGTTTGCTGCCCTTAATGGGATATCACAGACTGAGTATGACTAATAGATCTGTGGCTGGCTTGGTGTTAATTGTGAGAAAAACGAGTAGAGCGGGTCTCTTGATCCTCTCCACATCCTCATTCCCTCTGCACGTCACTGTGAGAGAAAGGGACATAGAGAAGAGTTAGGAACTGATTAATCCCAGATGTGACAGGCTGAGGAAGCAGAAAAAAAGCTCTCTGTTTTACTTTCATATGAGATTTTTTCTCTCTGTTTCCCCTTTTACAGATCTTCGGAGCACTGATCATGGGCTTTGGCCTTTGGGTCCTCTTTGATAACCAGAGCTTCATTGCTGTTCTACGTAAGTATTAAAACACTCACACACACCCCCACAGTCCAGCTGCCACGTCCTTTAGTGATAAGGCTCATGGTGGCAAACATGTAGCACTTTGACCCATGTCAGTTCAGCTGTCCTGAGCACAGTTGAAGTGGAAATAGAGATTGGAGAGTGTCCTTGTCAAATCGTAAAAACTCTGGCTCGACTATGTGTAGTTTATGTGAAATTTATCCCATAGGACTCATACCCCAAGGAACCACAAAGGGATGTTCGCACCAAACCAAAAATGCGACTCACAGATGAAATTTAATGACTTCCTCAGCCACTCAGAAAGCTACCCTGTAGACATACAGACAAACACACAGATACACACATGTGTGCAGATCCAGGGGAGTAGGTTAGTCAGGGGGAGGTGACAGACTGATGATTATTAAGCCATCCCAAGTTGTTTCATCTCATGGTGGAAAACAGCAACTTTATGTTCCCCACAGTTTCCACTGAGTTGTACTTTGAAGCCCCGATGGCAGAGGTGCACAGATACAATTTCCCACCCTCACATTTGTTGTCACAGATCTTTTTTTAGACACTGAAGTGAAAAAGGAACCAAGCCTCCAAAATAAGACTAAGTTATCAGTGTTGTCATAGACAACACTATGTCTAACTTTGTTTATCTATTGTGAAGAGAGAGTAATGAATCCCAGCTCCAGCCTTGCCTGAAAAGTGCAGGGAACCACGGATGGAAACTCTTAGTTGCCATAAATCTTGTAATAAATGTTTTCAGTGTATTCATCCCAGATGGAGCATTGCCGAGAGCAGCAGTGGAGTTTTTCTCCCAGCATCAGTCTATAAAGAAGAATTCTTTCAATTTATTATCTGCCAACTGAATGTAAGTGTTAGAAATCAAATATAGCATTTCTTTCAGTGAGATAACCCTTTCCAATGGGAGGTAAGCATATGACGTGGGTCACATAGTTATGTCTGATAATGAGTGTTAACAGATCATTCACATGTGGTAATAGCGTGCATCAACGTGCCAATCAACAACTATGGATTTTTAATGAAATATTTCAAAACGGATTAACTTTATTCAGGCTACAACCATTATTTGGTTCAATTACAACAAATATTTTAGGTTTTTCTTCAAGCAAAATGCTCTGGTTCCAGTCTCTCAAATGTGAGGATTTGCTGTTTCTGACTGGTTTATATAATCATGAAAATTTGTTGGTTTTGGACTATTTGTCGGGCACAACAAACAAGATGCCTGAAGACATCATCTCGACCTCTGGGATTTTGTGGTTTTCACCATTTTTCTGAAATCTAAAAGACATGACAACAAACTGATTAAACAGGAAAATAAGCGTAAGTTTCAGTCTGAAATTCTTTAAGCTTGGGTTTGCAGTGGATGAAATGAGAACGGCTGATCTCTGAGGGCTGAGCAGAGCTGGAGAAATCTATATTTGGGCTGGCGGTCTGTGCTGCTTTGGCTGCTGAGTGGTGAAAACACTGGAGTTTTGACGAAGACCAGCAAGAACTGACCTTGGGTCTTAAACAAGTCAGACTAAGCCGTGTCTTTCTCCGGCTCATATTTCAGCTCTGGAGGTCAATACTCAGGGAGCAATCGCTTCGAGGTTATTATTGAGCTGAGTTTGCTTATCTCCAGTCGGGCCTCCAGAACATAAAGGCCAGTACAGTATCCATCATATCTGCCAGCCCCAGTGCTATTGTTATGATAATCCAGCTGTACCTCCAGAGATAGCAGAGATCCTGCTTCACTCATACCCTGAGGATATCCCTTCCTATGTTGGGCTTGATGACCTTCTCTCCTCCATGTATTTTTGTTCCCTGTACCAAGGATAGGTCAACCTCAACTCCTCCCTAGGCCCGTGGATTTCTAAACTCACTGGAAATGCATTTGCACCCTGTAGAGGAGCAAAAACCAATACTGCAAGCAGCTCTGTTTATTGACTCTTCATGTTCTCCTCAGAAGTTGTACCATTGCTTGACCATAAACAGGATCTGTGTGTTTTCAGTTTCCATTCTTTATGAGTTATATTAATAGAGGCTGTCTGCAGCTGTCCCAATGACTTCAGGCAAGGGAACTTAGAATATGTTTTGGTTTCGGGTCCCTTATTTTTCAGTTAAAAGGGATCTTCCCCTCAATGGACACCCTTCTGTATTAACACAATGCTGTTAATACTTTACTTCGGTGATATGATGCCTCAAGTTCATCTTGCTACCACTTGAAAAAACACAGCTTGCCTTATGTTTAAACAAATGTCAGCCTCGGAAAAGGAGGTCTGTGTGCGCCAGAGCAGAGTTTGGAAATATGCTGCAGATTGATTCAGAAACTTTCCAAAGTCATGAAGTCAGAAATGAGACGGAATGTTGTGGAAGTGGAGGAGCTGCTTAATCTCTAGAAATTCCACACAAAGTCGATCTACTAATGTTTACATTTTAAATCTGTATATAATGCCAACCATGACTTTTCTTCAGCTCTGTGCAAGCTAAATGTGTGGCTCCGGTCATGTTTACAGAAGGACCTGCAAACAGTCCTGCCTCCTCCCTCTGCAGCTTTCTTGTAGGCCACCATAATTCTTGCCTTTTTAAATGGAAAGTTCCATGGAAAACACCCAAAGAACTATTTTAGAATATCTTTCAGTGACCCACATGGAAAGTTGCCATGTTGCACGACAGAGCAGAGCAGTAACCTGGGGAACACATGCTGACTTCAGGATAAGGTGTGAAATTACAGCGGAACACAGACACTAGCGCTGCAGCAGTAAAATTGTGAAGTGTCTGTTGTTCCAAAACCTTTATACACCTGGCAGATGGTCTGAGAGGAACCACTTGAAAAAAGGTCCCCCTGAATATGTTCCATGTTAGCTACTGATCCTAGATGATGGCCAAATGTTAGATGTACAGCCAAGAATATTAGAAAACTGCTTTGGTTATAACTTTAGAAATGGTCACAGCAGAGAATAGTTTTGAGGTTGCATTAGTGTTGCATGCTGTCTCCTCTAACTCCAGGGTGTGCGTTTTCACTGGAACAAGTGTTCACTTGATCACTGGGCTGCAGGGAAACCGCACAAAAACATCCATCTCGATTACACATCCCACAATTAATAATCAGGGAAAACTGTCTTATGATCTACATGGAAATATAATTTTTGAATGCTCCACTAAATAAATCAGTGTTATGCTAGGTGACCTTAGGTGACTTGAAAGGCGCCATCAAACAAATAAAATGTATTATTATTATTATTATTATTATGCTGACTAAATATGCCACAAGCCCAGTGAAACAGTTTGTCTGATAGTCTGATACCTCTAATGATAGTAGCAGAAAAAATGATGAACATGCGTCGTGCAGTGCCAGTTAGACGCTAACACTTGCGTCACTGCTTTCTCTGTTTTATCTCTGCTCGAGATATTGATCTGTTATGCCACTGTGAGACAACAAGCAGTGTCTCTCAACTTCTGGTTTTGCATGTTCAGTGTATTATGATGGTCTAACTTAATCTTTTGACCAGTCACAAAGGAGGCATTTTAAATCTTCCCAAAAGTCCTCAGATAATTCCTGTTTTTAAGAAACCTGTTGCTTTTGATGCTTTGCATGTGTGTGTTTGAGAGAGCGAAACAGAGACCGACTGAAATAACATGCTTCAACAGATTGCTAGATATAGAACATACAGTACGCTTGTCTGCCTCCTTTTAAATGCTACCCTGTAGCCACATGAACATTCTGCATATGTTGAAGTACTTTAAGCTTTCAATTATTGTCAAACCACCTCAACATGCACTGCTCTGGTAAACCATGAACAGTCAGTGTTGTACATACATATAATGATGTCCTTGTGCAAGCTTGCGTACGTCGCGTCTGTGTTGTAAATTAGATTTCTTTTAAGTAATTTGGTGACTCAGTACAAGACGTACAAAATACGAATGGCTGAAACTAACATTTGCTTTCATTTTTTTATTATTCTGCCTATTATTTCCTTTAGTGTATGAATGTGTGTGTGAATGAGTGAATGCTGCAAGTGTTGTGAAGCGCTTTGAGCGGTCAGTAGACTGGAAAAGCGCTGTAAAAATGCAAGACCATTTACCGTTTCGTAGATGTTTTTCCGGCCTATAAAATTTAGAAAATAATAATGATGATGAGATGATGACGATAATGATAATAATAAACTTTATTTATATAGAACCTTTTAGAAGCAGAGTTTACAAAGTGCTTGACAATCAAGCAAAAAGCAGGAGACTCAGGAAGACAATATGACCGAATAAGCACTCAACAGTCAAGCCAAACACAAGGAAGTCTAGTCTAAGGTTTGTTAAAAAAAGAAGGCAAAACATGAAATTTCAAAATTAGTTACCAAGTAAATGCAAATTGAGTAAAAATGTCAGAGTCCAAGGTGGGTCCATCAGTTGTCTTGCATTTTTCCAAAACAGTCCAGTGAATTCTCACTTTGGAGAAGCATAAACTCAAGAATGGTTGAAGTTTTTACTTGAAAAGTTACTGAAGTTATAAATTGATTAAACAATAAACAAAGTTGTCAGTAAATATTTGTTATTTGATTTATTGCCTTTTCAACTCTCAGAATAATGAATAACATGTAAAATATATTAACCTGTTACATAAGAATAAGAAGTTGTTTGTGTTTGTGTGTGTTTCCGTGATTGAGTGAAGTAGTTTATTCCAAAGAATTGGGGCTTGGTAGGAAAATACTTTACCTCCCTTCAGATTGCTTATTTGTCTTTGGGATAATGATACAGCCTGCATCCTGTGATAATGAGTGTCTGTGATTGAATATAAATACTGAGGAGCTCTGGAAAGTAAAGTGGCGCTAAAACACAAGCAGCAACGTACAGTTTGACTTGTCTCATATATGTGTGAACAAATGTTTCCTCAGTGTATGTACAGCCATTGAGTTTTACAAGGTAGACTTGGATTTGGAGGGACGGCTTGTTTTTACTGTCTGTGGGATAATTCAATGTCGTTGCACATCTGCCAGAGTTCGAACTGTATACGACTGCATGAAGCAGCAGCAGCTAATATGATAAGGGACTTTGGAGCTGCATCTATTCAGCTTCCTAGCGAGAGAGCCAAGAAGTGATGAAGGAGCTGCTGTGTCTGTCAGCTTCTTCAGCAAATGCATGGGAGGGAGTTATCTGATCGCTCTGGCTGGTTCTCTTGGCCCAGGAATCTTTAGGAGTTGGAGCCGTTTCACAGAGCTGCGATTCTGGCTTCGTCTGCAGACCGAGCTCTGAATCTCTGGAGCTCCTCCAGCCTCAGATAACACGCAGCCACATAGTGGCTCCAGTTTATCTCCTCTCCAACCTTCCAATCTTCCATTTCAGTCCCTGCACCTCTCTCCTCCAGGAGCTCTCCTGCTCCACATACCAAAGAGGGAAATCAATTAATCTTGCCACACATTGACTTGTTTTGGTCCAACTCTCTCTGGTGGACTATTAAAATAATCTTTTGTGGGAGAAAAGCAATTGAATGCTCTGAGTTTAGAGAAGTAAAAGGTTTGCGCTGTTAATCATTTTTGGCATGCTGTAACCATCTGTATGGAAATGGTTTTTGCATGTGAACGAGGCCTTCCTCTGAGCTGCATTTGTTTGCAGGCACACACACACACACACACACACACACACACATTCACACACTGTGGTTAAAGAAGAAAAACAATAGCAGAGATCAGGGCCCTACATCTGTTATTCTATTAATATGAGATGCGCTTCAGTGCATTTTTTGTGCTAGGTGGTTGTGTTTTCTGTTTAAAAAGGAGCTGAGTTTAACTTAAGATCTGAATTGAACTGCAAATTGCTGCTATAAAGCTGCTATAGTCTGTATAGTTTTCAGTGCCCATATAAGTTGCAGTGGTTCTATGTCTGTTGAACACTTCTTGTGTCTTTTTTGTCTGTTCAGAGGAATCTTCAGACACAGTCAAAGTGGCTTCCTACATCCTCATTGGAGTGGGCTCCTTGTCAATGGCCATGGGCTTCTTCGGCTGCATTGGAGCCATCTACGAAATCCGTTGTCTGCTCGGTCTGGTGAGGAATGACATTCACTTTAAGCCCTAATGCTAACACCTCCAGCATGTTTAAATTTTCTAAGATGCAGACGTAGGGTTAACACCGCCACTGTGGTGTGATAAGGAAGCTTTATCTCATGAAAGATCTTGCATCTTACTACAGCTCAGTTATTACCACACAGGAAACGAAATGTTCTGTTTTATGACAGAGAATACATTTCCTGTCTCTCTTTAATATTCAGTCTCTCATAAAGGCATAGAATACCCCCAAAACAATAAATATTATCAGCAGTTTTTGCCTCTAATCAACCAGAGTAGTTTTTCTGCTATCTATATGTTTGAAGTTATTGCAGACTCTTTTTTTTTTTGGCAAGAAACATTTGCCTAAAAAGCTCCTGCTTGAGATCTCAAGCTCAGCTAAGAATGCATGATAAATTCCCGCTGACAGTAAAGCCCTTTCGCATTTCTGCTTATGTGTGGGGTTGGGTGGCTCGCAGCATGTGTGGATTTACAGAGGGGAGGGGGGTGACAGGGATAAAGCCAGTGAGATGTAGGGGGTACAGCAAGAGTGGGGATGGGTGCATGACCTCGACAGCGTTAAACCTGCTAGGGGTTAACTGAAGAACTGCTGTGACCTACTTCTCCCAGTGACAGTGACCAGCTGGTGCAAGACCCCATTCACACACAAACACACAGACACACAGATAGACCACCTTTACACTGAGAAAGGATCCTCATGTCTTACATTACTCTTGCAGAAGAGAGATTTTGTCTAATGCTCTTAGATTTCAGATTAATGACTGGTTAAAGGCAGAATGTCTCCCAAAGAGTGTTCTTCATTTGCGCTTGATTTCGTACATAATGTGGGATTTTTCTTCAACTAGCAGCAAAAACAAGCTGTAAACACAACATTGATACACCATCATCATTTGGGTTAAAATAGCAAATTAGTTTGCAAACAATTGCTTGTTTACACACCCAACAGTTACAGAGCAACATTAACATTGATTTGGAGTCATGTTTCTGTCCACATGATGAATGTAAATCCAATATTCACTCTCCTGTGTTTGGTTTCTACCAAATCCCGAGGGAAATATCTGGCTCTTTAGCTTCTAAATGCTCTGCCAGCTTGTAACTAACTGTTGTCTGTCTGCTGCTAGGTGAGTAGGGGTCATTTAGTAGATTCAATTACAGCCACTTAATTTTTGTTGTTTATTTATTTATTTTTTTTACAATTTGTAAGAGGAGAATATTGATTTGTTTCAGTTTAGTCAGTGTTTTAGGAGTTGTAATTGTAAATATTTTAATACGAACATTTTCCTTAATCCCCCACAGTACTTCACCTGCCTCCTGCTCATCCTCATCGCCCAGGTCACTGCTGGAGTTCTCATTTACTTCCAAAGAGATCGGGTAAGACACTACATCTACTTTTCTTCTTTACTAAATTTCCCTTCTTTATAAATTGTCACCCAGTATGTTTTTTAGTCTTGTAGTTTTTCTTCTTCTTCACCTTTTAACCCTCTTCCTCCCACAACCTTTCTTCCCGCTGGTACAGCTGGGACCCACTGGGTGTTTGTGCTTCCCCCTCTTCGCAGCTGTGGCTGACTGCTTGTCGGTCTTAGGTAAAGCTGTTAGGAGCCCCCTGCATCCTGTGATGTAACACATGTTCCTACCTCAGCGAATGGAAAGTGACAGAATGGTAGTTTGGTAGAAAGTAAGATGAAGCAGGTGGAATTTAGGAGATGTGTGACAGAGGAAGTAGGGAGCGAGAAAGTTTCCATAGTCGTTTCAGTTCCCCTTCTGGGTGGGTGTTTTGTGTAAGTAGTAGAGTGCAAACAAACTCATGATGAATGAGAGTTGCTAAAGCTAAGCTGTTCTGACATTTTAAATTGTTATTTCTATCACTGCCCCATCTAAGACAGTAATTATCACCCCAGGGACAGAAACCACTATCTACTGAAGTCTTTGGTGAAACAGTGCCCCCTGAAGGTGGCGTCACCAACTCACCAAGGTTGATTGAATAAGTTTAATTATTGACAGACTAATGGGAAGAAAAACAGAAGTGTGAGAATGTTGCAGAAAACCACATATTGTCACTGTTCAAAATGGATGATTTTGAATATTCCAGGTAAACTGAACTAAATTCTGCTGTATCTTAAGCTAAATGAACAATGTAAAAACCCACTTTATTATCTAAAACAAGCTACAAGCATTGCGACAAAGCTGAAAACAAGATTGGCTTTCTCACACTAAGGTTACCTTATTGTTTTCAGAAGGGGACATGACAAAAGTCACATTGATATGAGTGCATGTGCAAAGCATGCTTAAGATAAAAACAACAGAGCTAGATGGTCCGAAAGTCAGACACACTGTTAAAACTTACAAAATTGGTATTCCTCTTAGAACATACCAATCTTTCTACATAAATTATAAACCACAACACAACTTACTTTCAGTTTACATGCTTATAAAAAAACAGCATTAGGCGCAATCTGCAGTTATCTGAGTCATAAATGAGTCATAGGTTAAAGTGATGCCCCTTAAACAAGAACAATAAAATAGACACATTGCAGCCAGATGTCAAGAATACATCCAACATTACAAAATACATCAGAATATCACATATTGTTTGTGAGTTTTACATCTGTGGAGCATTTGGGCATCTTTAGACTCACTTATCACACTTCTTAAGTTACAAAATGCAGCATAAATGTTGGTAACCATCCAACTGAGGTAAGGTTTGAACTCTTGTCCAGGGTTTTTCCTCTTAAACTCTTGAATCTTAGGTCAAATTAATAATAGAACAAGCCCAAACAAAAGAATCAGCCATGTTTGTTTGCACTGTGTGTGTCAAGGGAGTGTTGTGTTTAGACACACCCACCTCTCAGACCAGTTCAGACTCTGAACATGTCCATTCCCTCCCAGGACTTAAAAAGCCTTTCCCTTGATAGACATCACACCTGTAGCACTCAGGATAGGCAGAGGCTGATGCCGCTCTTTCAGCTGTTAGCCCTCAAGCTTGTGTGTATGTCTATCTCTGAGAGCGCGTGTATATGTGTAGCTTTAGACACACTCCCTGTGTTTAAGGCTTACCACAGGGCAGGGTGGTGCTCTTTCCCAGAATAGGGTGAGGCAGTCGCTCGTCTCCTGCAGAGCTCTGTAGATACGTTGCTGCCACTGCTCTGTGGTTTTACACACATAAACACACAGTCATGCCTCTACCAAGCTGTGATTGTGCAGTGTTTCAGCCCAGCTTGAGACTTCGCAGGGACATACCACCCGAGGTGTTGCCCTAAGAAACATTAAGTTCAGATGTTGGTTGGCAGTTTTAGAAAAAGATTTAGTGTGGCTCTGTTTGCTTTTTTTCAACTCTATCTCTCTACTCTGCTTTAAAGATTGATTTCTCTCTCTGTGGGTGATCTGTTGACTCTGTATATGGATCATATTCAAACACGCACGCAGCTATTTATAGTATTTGTATCAACTGAAATCAAGATGTAAGTTGATTTTTGTTGAGAATGTATTCTTATCTCATTCACAGTTGAAATATGAGATGTCCAACATCATAAAGGGCATGATAGTCAACTACACAGGTCAGAACAGAACCACAGAGCACACCTGGGACTACATTCAGAAGACGGTGAGTTGACTCTTGAACACACACAAAAGTCTAATGGAATCAAAAATGTAGAAATCCATTTTCTTCGTGTGGTTTTTAATCAACATCATGTCTTTACATCTTCCACAAACAATGAACAAGGAACAAATTAAATGCACCAAAACAAGTGTGTTGTTTTAAAGTGACTATTTGCATTGCTGGTTTCATTAATCCTCCTTTACTGCTCATGAAACTGACAAAGTTATCTTGAGAATATACACTACGTGCATAGATGCATGAAGAGCAGCAGGTTGCCATTTGGTCAGTGTTATCTAAAGTGACTCTTGCAGTGTCGTGAGTGCATTTATTTATAGACTGGGTGCCTCCAGTGTGAATTGAGTTCTTGACCCTTCACTATAGTCGCATGTTCTTTTCATTGTAATGCTGCAATGAACACAAGGTCAGCAGAATGGGAAGATAAGGAAAACTGACCTTTACTCCACATGGTTTGGGGGTCAAAGCTAACCTTTTAGTTTGTTAACAAATTAAAACAAATACAAACAAACCAAGTGTAGCTCCTTTTTTTGAATTAAGTCAATCGAATCATTATAATTTTTATTTTTTTATTTTTTTTATTTAGCTCTTACTACCAGTAGTGGTTTGCAGTTTGTAGTTCTTTTTACCCAGTGGGGGAGACATTCAAACATTTCTAGTACCTCTGATGAAGGAAAATAACTGGGAGGCTGATGTTCATGGTTGCTTGTAATTATGGTCAAAGCAATTTAACATAAATTCGCTATACAGGGCACTTCAACAAAAATAGTCGACAACATTACAACAGCACTGTTATAATTTTATCTATAAAACAAAACTGGGTAAACTTCTAAATGACCTGTGTCCCCTTCTCTGTCTCAGCTCTGAATTACCAGCTACGCCCCGCCAAGAAGTAGTTGTTTTTAATGTACCTAGGTTTTGGTGAAGGAGGCATGTTGTCTTTTTTTCTAGAGAGGCCACTGTGTTTTAATACCTGTTCTTTTTTTACATCATATTTTATATGTTGCATTTTATTATGTTGTGATTTTGTATGCTTGCTACCCTGCTTGACCTACGCTCTTGTCAAAGAGATCTTGATGTCATTAGGACTTCCTGGTAAAATAAAGGTGGGGTTTTTTTGTATCTAGCACAATATAAGTAATTGAAATTTGGTGCTGGGTGCTCAAAACATTAAAAACTTAAATAAAAATAAAAAAACAGCAACTTTGTCTAACCTTCACTCAACATGACCCATAGACCTCTAACCCTTTTTTTAAATGGTTGTTTATTTAATTTACTATTCCCTTGTGAAGAAAGCGTTATCCTGAGAAACTGAGACATTGTTTCAAGAAAAGCATGTTGTTACTAAGTTTATTACATTTAAAGTTACAATGCTCTGAGGAGAACAAACAACATTCCATTCACTGCATATGTTTTGGGCAGCAGTTTAAGTTTCAGCAGAGGATATCTTGGAATCACAGCACATAAAAACTGAAACCATTTGCATGATAAAACACCGAAAGGATAAAGGAGAAAATATGTTTTGTTTTGTTTTTTGTACGTTGGATGAAGTGACTCATTAAACTTATCAGCCCATAGCTACTAAAAACAAGTCTGAACTTGAAGTAAGCTGAAGTCAGGCTGTTCCGTGATCTGATCATGTTCCTCACTATCTCCTTCCTCCTTCTCTCTTTATCTTTCCTGCCAAGCCTCTTTCCCCCAGATTGGTCTCAAGCACCTCAAAAGAAATACTATTTCAGTGAGCCAATGGATTTGCCACTGTAATTTTGCTTTCAAATTATTTATTTCACCATTAATTTCTGGGTCTCTGCCTTTTTGTTTTCACACCTTCCTCTTTTCGTCCTAATCGCTTGACTCATATCCTCCCTCTCCTTCGTATCACCAGATGAAGTGCTGTGGATGGACTGGTCCAGGAAACTGGACTGAGAACATTGTGATCAGGAACAGCACTCAGAGGCTCTACCCTTGTTCTTGTCGCAACGATTCCCTGCCTGGAACGGATATCAAGCTGGTCGGCCTCTGTGAGCACCTGTCCCCAGAGCCGCCCATCTATGAAACGGTACAAATCACTGAAATCTGCCGTGTTTTCTCTGCACTAAGGTTGAAAGTAATTCTGAAAATCAGAATTGTGAATTTACTCATGAAGCCAACAGCTGTTCATCCACTTTTTTCCATCTGAGGCTGGCATGGCAGTAAGAGAATAAATCTTTGTTATAAAGAAGCATAATTCTGTCATTGGTTGTAAAATCCTTCCAACTTGCTTCATCATTTCATCATCACTCGGTCACACAGGCAGCGTGAAACTGCTGTGTAGAGCAGCTGCGGTCAGCTGCACTGATGAACTAACTGTTTTTTAACAGGGGACTTTTCACCTATGCAGGTTTTTCCTGTTTGTGGTTGATGATCAGCAATAATTCATTCACCGTGCAGACATGACAGATATCACACAGCTGTTTTTGGTTTCCTTGGCAATATCTTGCAAAACATGTCTTGCATTTTAATTAATTTTAATCATCTGCTTATATTAAGTTTTTATGGTAATGCTTGCAGTATCAGACATTAAATAATTGCTAAAACATTCACAAATCATCATTCTTAATGTCATTGAACGTCCGTGCATCATACTTTTAAGCTTAGTGGTAGAAGCAATATTGAGATCTTGTACTTAAATGTACTACAGGGATTTTTTAATGATTATGGAACAGTCTCAATCTCATACTGATGCCTGTATATGACCTACATAAGCAAACACTAAGACCATCCGCGAGAAGATTGGCTATTTGTTTATTGTTAAAATAGTTATTCCTAGTACCTCTACCTGGATCAGGTACTGACATATCCAGGATTGATAAATCATGAAAATAGAAGTATTTCTTATGGCGGAGCGTTGAGGATGAATTAATGAAAGCAGCTTCTCTGTAGTCTTGTAGTACGGGTAGTATTTTTTTGTTGGTTCTTGATTTATTAATTACAAAAAGTAGTAATACTACACAATATAGAAGTGCTGTACTGCAAGTAAAAGTCCTGCATTTAATGTCATATTTAAGTAGACATACAAACATACAAAAGCTCGAGCAAGAATCAAAAATAGTACATATAAAAATGTCTCCATTCAGAGTGGTATATTATCATATACTGTATCTCTACCATGAGAATATTATTACTGATTCATTTAAGTTTACATGAAAAAAGCATTTTTATGAAGTGAAGGAGCAGCAGTGTTTATACTGTAGGGTAGTTAAATCATTAACATATGATAGACTAATCATATGCCCGCTCAAGATCACGATTTGAAAACTGTAAAAAGTAAGTATAAAGTAAAAAGTAGAAGTTCAAGTACTACTAATTTGAACTTCTAAAGTAAAGTACATATACTTCAGAATGTCCTGTTACTACTGTCACCTCTCCTGAGACCTTAATAAATAAGAAATGATACGCAGCCCCCCTGAGGTTTACATAAACATTTAAACCCTGATACTTCAGCTACAGCTCGCCTGCATTGTTCCGATAAACCTAACACCTTTACTCATTACGTAAGTCATTTTGACTCCCTCTGCCAGCTCGATGTGGCAGTGTGGTCCTACCTAATCAGCACAGTGAACACCGACAGCTGAGGCGTGTTGTTTGTGCTGTGTGATTTGTTCAAACACCAGGAAAGCTCCATTGTTCTGTTGTTTGGTCTGCATGTTTCAGAAACTTTACGCTCTCTCACAGTTTTCCTCAGCTCGGCTAAGCCTTGTTTTTCTTCCCCTCACTGATTCGCTCCAAAGCCAACAGTTGTGTTTTGAAAAGGCTCTGTTCATGTCCGGCTGGGATCACGTAGCCATTCATCTCTCCTCGGCGCGTTGGCCTGAAACCCCCCTCTTTCCATGTCTTTCTTAACCTCACTCTCTCTGTTCGCTCCTCCAGGGCTGTATAACCAGTGTGGAGAAATGGCTTCTGGACAACTGTGGAGTTATTCTGGGAATCTGTGTCGGTGTGGCAGTCGTGGAGGTATCTATCTTTTTTTCCAGACTAGCCTTAAAGGATGAGTTGTGCTTTTAGTTTTCAAAACTATCATGATACAATACTCACACACCATATGTATTGAACATTGAGATAGTTTGGTCACTCTAATCGTTTCCTCTTGTTCATACTGGCCATGAATCGATCCCTCGCTGACTGAACTTCATCATTAAAGATGGGAAAGTAAATGAACCATTCTAAGTTTAAACAAAGCTAATATAAGGCTTCATCAGTCTTGGTCTCTCAGGACTAAAAAGCAACTGTAAACCTAGACTTGGACCGTAGATTTTGAGATTACAACAACAACAAAAATAGAGAAATGAATTTAGTTGACACAATAATGGGCACCTATTTTGATAATCAGTTTAATAGCTTGTTCTTTCTCTCGCAAACAAGCCCAACATCCTCTTGTTTCAACATCCAAAATATGATTATTTGCTGCTTTTCTTTGTCAACATAATTTTCAGTTTTTGGAATAACTGTTGTTGGACTGACTCGAAGCTTTGACTATTCAACAGCAAAAGAGCGAGAAATCTAGCTCATCTGTGGTGTTTGATTAGTCTCTATATGGTAATGGCAGGTGATACGAATCACAGAAGAGTATCCGTGAGTGGAAAAGAATCCTCACGTGGGAGCATGCGTGCACAAACGCAGCCCTGTGAGGCTGTAACGAGCCTCCGAAATGGCATTTTGACAAAATTAATTAAAGTCATCTTCCTTTATCTTAGGAACTGTTGACTGGCATTTTTTTTTATCATCTTCTGGGTCTCTATGGACCAAGAGTAGAATAATCTTATAGCACAGCTTAACGATTTTCACCAGTTTGTTATTGTTTTTAAGACAAAGACTGTTACATCAGAGAAAAAGAAAGGCCAGACTCAATCACAATTAAAATTCAAATTAAATTAAGCAATCCGGCATCTTGTTGCGTGAAGATTTAGCTCTACACACTGTGTATCTTGATGAACCAGCAGCTATCATTCATACAACTGCAGTAGATGGAAACGCAGACATAAATTTAGATTTTCTTGTGCTGATTTTCTGGAAATTGGGTTAAAATCTGCTGTAGATTTGGACGGAAGCCTTGTCTTTTTAATTTATTGGCTTCAACATCTATATGATTGAGTGATTGCTTCACATGTCAGTTTCAACTCTGATAACTAAGCTGACAACTCCATTTCCTCCAGCTCCTCGGAATGATCCTCTCCATGTGTCTGTGCAAGAGTGTCGTCCAGGAGGATTATACCAAAGTACCGAAGTACTGAGCTGAAGACGGAGCCAGCTTCACACCACACACAGATGGACCGACTCTTTTCTTCTCTCTCGCTCTCCTTGTCTCACATTCTTACGAACACACACACAAATTAAGACAGCTGTCTCCACCACTTGAGCTTCTCCTGCCACAACAGCTGTGCAGATTTCTCACGCTCCATATGTCCCACACACGCATAAACACACACACCTCTCAATCAAGATTGACACACTTGTTGGACTCCACAAGTTACCATTGTTGTCTTATCATTTCGTTTATGATGTCTCTGTAATATTTTAATGGTGAAAGCCTGAGAACTTGTGCCGTTTGATACTATGCAAATGTTCATTAATGTGTTGTTTTTGTTTTCCTTGGCTGACCTCAGTGAAGCGCTTATCATAGTAGTAGAGAGAGCACTTTAGTGACATTTGGTGAGCAGAGAGCCGGAGCGTCTTCTGACTCTGGGGCTCGGAGATGAGCGGGAGACGGGGAGAGTGTGGGTGGCTGCGTTGTAGACGCTTTTCAAGGATTAATGCCACTATGTGATCCTGCAGCTGGTATTTTTGGTGCAGAGGGTGGAGGAGAGGCCCAGGGCAGAGCCAGGGCAGGGCTGCTGTGGTGGAGGTTTTGGCTTCTTTCATCAGTTCCTTGTACCCAGTAGCCCTGATATTAACCTCTGTTTACACCCACTGCCACCGCCTCCTCCTCACTCCCGCTATCCATCTGTTAGCGTCTCTAAATCACGTCCTCGCGGGTGTGTCTGACTGGTAACCAGTAGCTTTTCCAAAATGACTAGTTTTGCATGAAGTAAATGTGTGTATGATGTGTTGAGTGAGTATTTTAATTTCTTTGTATTCTTTTTTTTTCGTTATATTCTCTGTTATATGTCATTTTTTTACAACTGTACATAAGACTTCGGTAAGGGATTATGGCACTTTAGTGCTTGGTCAGCATTTTAAATGGGAAGGCTGTCGCCCACATGCTCTTGTTTAAGAGTCCTATTGTTCTTAGTTTCCTGTCTGTTCTTTATGATGTATAGAATGTGGCTGCCGCAGCAGCTCGTCGGCACTATTTAGGTCTGAATCAGAGAAATCGGAACTCTTTCGAGTGAATCTGTCATCGCCCTTGAAGCTATATTTTCATTTCTTCAGCACAGCGTGAGTTTGCGAGCAGCCAACCTACCATAGCATCTTTATTTAAGCTCCTCACGCTTCCTCCATTTTGAAAAAGCAAGTTTTTCACCATCATAGCAGCTGTGTGACCACAATGTACTTTCCCTTCTCTGCAGGGGAATTGTTTGTTTTCCAAGAAGCCAATTTGCCTGGTTTATATTATTGGTAACAAGAGCAGAGAAAACGTTGGAAGCCAGCAGTGATTGCATATTTCAGATTGATTTTGTAATGCTATGAGCAGAAAAAATAGTGTTCATCAACTTGTGCCATCTTTGCTGGAAATGTTGTTACAGAAATGCAGCGTTGGGTTTCCTCATTCAACGTTATCCATCTCGTCCTGTCAGTCCCTCAGCTTCCCTTCAAACACACTATCATGGATGAATTTATGGTTATTTCAGCGGTTACGTTGCACTTTTATGTTGTTGGTAGTTTTTCATGCCTGGCATGAGTCATTTCAAAATCATGTTCATCATGCTGTAATTACACAAGAGGGAGGAGACCGGTCATTAAAAGAAAAAAGAAAAACTGTTATGTCTGTTAGAATTAAATTCAGCTTCTGTTTTCTGACCTGCCAAATTGAAAGATTAATTTAAGTTAAAAAGAGATGAAGGCTTTTTACTGTTTGTTTAAGATATTTTTACGCTTTTTACAAAAAAAATGAATGAGTCGATGTAGTAGAAAAAACATTTTGTCGACCTGTATGCCATGTTTGAAACCTTTTTGTTATTGAGAACTATTAAATAAACCTGAACATTGGTAACACAACTTGACATGCAGACTGTTATTTTGTCTTTCCCGTGGGCTGCTGTCAGGTTTTATACCTAAAGCAACCAGAAGATGGCAGTATATAATCAGCAGTGTCACAGCATTTGAACCAGAGGAGCAAAATTAGTATGTTATGGCGTTTTTCTTGTGTACAATAAAAGATTATTCATCAGTGGATTAATTATGTTTTAAAAACCTGATTTGTGGAAGCTGCAGCTTTAATTAAGGCTTCACGCTGATTTGAAAGAAATGACTTATTTCACTACCTCCCCAGTTTCTCAGTCTTACACCTCTAAGCTAATTCATTTCTCCTTTTTTGTGTGTTTTTGGATTATTTCCCAATTTAGTCTTTGTGTTTTCTTGTTAATTTGGTCTGACTACCCTGTGGCTGAATGGAACAAAGAGCTCCACGTCCATTCATTTCCGTCTGATAACAGGATTTTTTTCATCTGCCTTAAATACAAAAGAGCTCCTCTCATAAGATTTAAGAGCAATGACTCTTATCAAGGAAAGGGGAGACTCGTGATGTCATGTTGTGTCCGGAGCTAATACCTCACCACTGACTCAAGCAAAACAGAGCAATCACAGCACACACCCTCCTGCTCTAATCCACTGTCGTCTAAGACACTTAACCTCGGTTTAACGAGTACAGCTTTGTGTTCTCTTGGGAGATTGTTTTCAAGTATTTCAGCAGAGCCGCGGCTCATCGGGGAGCTCTGTCCATGCTGTGTGATTCGAGAACAACAACTGTGGGCTACGAGAAGGCGAGGCTACACAAACTGGATAAAAGCTCCAAAAACGTTTGTAGGACTGAAAAAGACAACATTTTGGCTCCACCGGATATTCGGCAGGCAAACAGCCAACATGACACAAAACAAAGTTTATTTTAGCACAAAACCGATTACATCCTGTTGACATCAGGGTCAAGTCATGGCTTAGTATCATCATAATCAACAACACTTATAATATGAATGTGTTTCAGAACTTATGAAGAATAATTGTGTGACTAAGGAGAAACGATGGGGAGGAATGTCCAATAATATGTTCTGTCTCTGGATTAGTCAGCTCGAGTCCTACTGCATTATTGTTTTACCACTCAGAGGTAAAAATGTGCACAGTATTGCTCAAACAAGTTCATAAAATCGACTATTTTGTGCATAAAAAATATGTCAATCATTTGCTATTCAAGCACCTAAAAGTCGGAGATATACTGCTCTTTCCTGTTTGTAACCAGCGTGAAGTGAATGTATTTCCATTCCGGACTGTTAGTAGAACAAAACAAGCTATCTGAAGATGTCGCCTTGGACTCTAAGGTATGGTGACGGTCATTTTTCACTATTTTCTGACGTTTTATAGACAAAACTATTAACAAATTCATCAAGATTAAATGTATTTAACATTACACAGCACAAATATGTCTAAAGAAATGATAATGGCAGACTGTTTATGGATGGAAGAATAAATAATCAAGTCATGATAATAGAATATCATCTGAAACAACTATAATCAGGATCATGTTCATGGGATTAATTGTCAATTCAACAAGTGAAGCAACATTATGTAGAAATTGGCATTTTGTGTGATTTGGCGCCCCCCACAGTTTCTGAGTGCCACGCCACTGTCGTCAATACAACGAACTACAAACCAAACTCATTACATCATAATCGTTGTGTGTTGAAAACTTGTATGTTGATGTAAACATATATGCAACGCTGTGACCCGACGCTCTCACTGAAGTTACAGAGACACCATTCACCCTGTTACAAGACACCGAACCACCAACATGATCATGAAGCTGTTATTTTCAGGTAAAAAGTTACATAATGCGGCTTAAAACAATGAAAACAATCGTTATTTGCAGCGCTAATGGATAACTCGAAAAACGAATCATCAGGTTAACTCTACATCTAAAAAAATAGTTGCAGCTTTGCACATTATATGGAATTTTTTTTCTTTGTATGTAGTCTGTGGAAAAGAAAGCCGGGACTATAGGCAGGATGGTGTGCTGCTGCTGCTGGGCTTATCAGATTACACACACACACACACACGCCAAGCACAATAAGGAAGGAAAGCTTCCTCTGTTTTTTTTCCACATTGCTGTCAGTCAGTGAGTCGGGGGCAGAGGAAGTGGGACGGATGACGATCCCGCCGAGACCGAATGAAATAAAAACGGATGAATAACGAAGATGTCAAGTCCACGTGTTTCAGTGAGATCAGAGTAACCTGGAGTAAAATCTAAAGAATATGCTGATCTGAAAAAAATTCTCTCTTGAGAGCGACGCCGTCCTTTCTTAACGTGAGGCGCACGTGTGCTTTACACCACTTGCGACAAGATCATGCATACAAATGAGACGTGTGTTTACTGGATCTGTTTGCCTTCCTATCAGTGTTAGTCTTTTAGAGAACTCTCCGCTCTGTTGGTGCTCATCCACCATAGATGATGGTGGCAGTTCTCTTGTGTCATGAACATGTTCAGGCGGCACCCCCACTAAAGGACCCCACCACCTCCACCTGCAAGACTGTCCCTGGTCCCGTTCTCCTGCACTGCCCAGCTCTCCTGCTTTCCTGTTTTGAATCTCTCTCAAGGATCGTACACAAACAAACCGTGTGCTCTAGGCTCGCTTACACGTATCCGTCTGATAGATATGTATAATAACATAACTAGCCCAGTCTATCCCCCCCCCCGCCTGTCTGGTGCAGATTACTCTTAAGCCCGAGGGGCTCTAATCAGAAATGAGCGGTGTGAGTCACAGTGCCGCTGTATGAGATGGAAAGAGGATCAGCCCACTTCCATTAGCTGTTTAAATTGTTTCTGTGATAGTCCGTGAGGCGGCAAGTGGCTGCAGGTCAGTGGGTGTCCTCTGCCTCATTTCCTGCCCAGCGGCTCGTAGAATCCAGCATCAGAGAGGAATGATACACTGAGTCACCCCTCAGGGCCACCTTCCTTTCTCTCTCTTCATCCTCACACACCTCCCTCTCTCTCTCTTATTCCTCTTGTGGCCTTGTCCATTGTGATAAGGGCAAGCTCTCCTCTCCGCGAGGCCTCTTTGGCCCCTCAGAAAGTAAAAAAAAAAAAACCTAAAACATCTGAAGTAGCTCTACCGCGGCTCTTATCCTTCGTCAAACACCAGTGAACAGCGATATGACTGAAAAAGCTGTCTCCGCTCCTGTCCGGTGAGATGGAGAGAGAGATGGGCTCGAGGAGAGACTCTCGGCGACAAGTGTGGACTGAGAGAGAGACGGAACCTGCAAACAGGCACCCGTTCTCCGACAGAAACTCTGGCGGATGGCAGGATATACATTTCTGCCAGTGATTTCACACTGTTCCACTGAGCGACAGGAAGTGGAAAACAAGCAACAAACACAATCAATTTACTAACAAAGACAGGGAAGAAAAAGTCTGCCAGAAAGTGCACATTGAAGTAAGGTTGCAAAAGTATAATAGACAGACTGAGTGGTTTGGTGGCTTAATCTGGAATAATGCTTCTCCATAGATACACAAACACATCTATGCTGAGGAGGGCGTTAAGGGCTGCAGAGACTTCTGAGTAGCCGACACGCACGCCTCCCAAATCTCCCTGCCAAGTGGTCTGATTTGTGTATTCAACCCCTGTGCAGTCATGCTGCTAATGCTGCACACACGCTAGTTAGCTTGACAGATTGATAGCAGGTTGCTGGTAGCTAGTATCTTTGTATGTCTGCAGAAAGGGAAGAACAAAAGTCTTCCGTTATTAGGACTCGGAAGTCTAAACAATATCACACGAACCCATCATTATCACCAGGGGAGTGTGTATGTTTACGTTGCTTCCGAGGCTGAGCTAGATGAGGAAGATTGTTTGGTTTGATGGGCTAACGCCTGCTGCTAGTTTAGCTTAGCTTGCTAACCGTTTGATAGTAGCAAACATATTTGTAGCGGACGGCGTTAGCCGGTAACGGTCACATATGCCTCCAGTGAAGGCAACATGCTAGAATACAAAACTATAACCTGTTATAGTTGTTTATTTGTTTCTTTATTTCTCACACTTTCATTTGGTAATCAAAGTCCATTAAAGTCCGTCTTCTTCGCCTGTCAGAAGAGAATAATTGCTGTTTTTATTTAGCCTTTAATTGTTCTGAGCACTTGACTTCTGAAGACATCCCTTTGAATTCAGGTAAACTGTGAAAAAAGTCTGACATTTTGTTGTATTTTCTGACATTTACAAGATTCTTTTAAATAACCGTCTGAGTAATAGATAGAATAACAATACAAATGACTGCGTGGATGTGTCTTGATCAGATTTGAGTGAACGGTGGCGTCTCCCTGGTGATACGAGCGAAAACCTAGCAACCATTCTAACTTTCTAACTGCTGTATATATTAATGCTCGCTGGTGCATGGAAACACATGACATCACCTTCTTTCCTTTCTTTTTTTTTCCCCCACCAGAGCCTTCGAACTTGAGCAAAGCGACAAAACACAAATACAGAAAGCTCTCATGTGAAACCCATTGTTGGCTTGTGTAGCAACTGAACTCATAATAAGATTACGATTGAGGAGAAAATGCCTTTCGGGGCCTTTGAGTATCTACAACCACTGTCCTTTTCCACAGATTACAGACTGCAGCTGTAGTTAACATCTTTCTGACGATCACACCTGAGGGCTGACTGCCTCAGGTGCTAATTATCCCTCTTTCTGTCCATAAATACCTCGTAGTCGCTCTCTTATCTTCAGTACCAAATCACAATATTGTGGAATCAGTGCACCCCACGAGCTATAATTCCCTGCATCGACTTCTTGAGGATGTTTGTGTCTTTACCTGTGCTGTATGTACTGGTGGAGTGTGCACACCTGTGTGTGCGCCTGTGAGTGTGTGCACTCAGTGCCTGAGTGGGAGTTTATGTCTGATCTGATTGATGGAGGTGGTATTGGAGGCAACGCTCCCCTGATTGAAGCTACAGGCAGCACTAGGCTTCTCATTAACCTATGATAATGCACCTGTCACCCTGATACGAAAGCCTTGCAGCACATTTGTTGCGGATGGCTGTTCTCGCCTCTTCTTTGCCTTTTCTTTTTTTTGTTTGCTCCGCCTGGCTTCCCTCCCCGCTCTGTCTCTCTGCTTCTGTTTCTCCTTTCCCTCTAAATTTCCTCGGCGCTCGTAGCACACACACAGAAAGTAAGCTCCATCGTTTGGAGAATCTCGCTGACTCTGTGCCAAAGCTGACCGCGGCAGATGGAGGTTGGTGCATGTGTGTGTTCCCCTCCTCCCTCCCTCCTTCCTCCTCCTCTGCTGAATGCGGCAGCTAACAGTATTTAAGAGGATCTGTGTTCCTTAACCCACCAGGACCAGGGCGGATAGGGGATCCGCTGTCAAAGGTTTTCATGGCTGTGTTTGTGCAAGGCCTACAAATGTGGCGGTGCGTCCAAAATGGCCAAAAGTAAGTGCCATCACACAACATACGCCCCCGAATCGACTCACGGTGCTGGCTGACGGAGACGTGATCTCTCCTCCTGGTCAGTGGTTCGTTTTTTATCTCACGACGAGACGATTGTTTCGGCTTTCCTTCGATTTAAAAGCGCAAGGACAGTAAGGCACCTGCAGCAGTGCATCTCATGCTTTAAACAAAACCTGCACCATTGTTTTATAACAGCAGTTAATGTGGTCAATAGATGTGAAGACAGAATTGTCCTTGTTTTTTTTATTCCATACATAATAACATGAAGTATTTTAATGATATGTTGACTGCTGAACTGGAAATGTCACCTGGTTTTCATTTCAGAAATCTGGTCACCTTATCATAGTGCACATGTACCGTATATTATAATTACGACTAATAATATTATTTTGTTGGGTTGTTATCACTGATGCATTAATGTGTAAGCAAAGTTTTTACTATACAATTTTATATACCATTGGGCAATTTAATCTTTAACGATGCATCATATATTCAAATAAATGTACTTAATTACATTCCACCACCTCCAGTTACCGGGTGTAAATATTTAATAGCGAATCCTAGCAAACAGCGGCTGAGGTGGAACGTATATGAAGAATGGGTGTAACCGGCTCCAGTAGTCCAACGGTCCTATCGTAACATCTTTCTATAAGTCATTTTTCTGCTCACCAGAAAGGCTCCAGCTCCTCCGCCAGATGTCTTCTTTATTCCCCGTGGCCCGTTCCAGTCCGTTTCTCTGCTCTCCAGAGGGCCTGCGTGTGATTTATTTATCCTATCTGCGCGTTCAGTGCCAGGAACACACCCTGAGAGCACACAGGACTATGGGAACGCCGCCCTGAGCTGACGGAGAGTGTAGAGAAAGGGAAAGGACTCGGGGACGGATAGTAAATCAGTCCGGACCTGAAGATGTATGTCAGAACTGTTGCATGTAAAGTCTGGACTGCCTCAGAAGACATAAAGGAGGGAGACTTGGAGTCTACGAGTGAGTGTTTAGGTTTGGGGTTTTTCTCGGGGGTGGAGTGGAGAGTCAGTAGCTCCCATTAGTCACTCTGTCAGAAGTTCAGGAAGATAGACGAAAGCATCGCTGGTCCCGCTTGATGCCAAACAGCCTTTGGAATTCAGATTTCCCAATATTGGCAGGACTTGATCATGATTAAACAATGAGCATGTGTGGTGTCGGGAATGTCTCTGGCATGACTCTCCGCTCCCAACCTCTAATCTCCTGCGTTTCATCTTATGCCACACAAATCTCTCCAAGGGCAATCAAATATTACTGCTTCGATGTGTCTGGACAATTTGCGTTGGATACCAGCTGCTCTCATTAAGGAAAAGCGCGGGGCAAATAAATAAAAAAAAAAAAAGCAGAACACCCTTTCAGGGGGTCAGACCTTCCTGTTTAACAAGCAGCCAGCTTCCTGTTGGGGGCCCCGTCATGTGACACACGCGACACCTCTTTGTTCATCCTCGACCTTCAGGAGGAAAAACCTGCTCCGCGTTGTGGAAATGGAAACATCCTGCTGTCCTTTTTGCTTTTTCGTGCTCGCGTGAAATAATTGACAAGCACTGCCATTAAGTGGTGTCAAACAAATTGAAGATAACAGCAAGAGGACTCTTGTCGGCGTCTCAGGAATTACTGTACCACGTTAGAGCGACCCCAAATTTTTGGGTGTCAGCGTGAGCGGGCGTTTGGAAGTAATTTGTCTGTGTTTATCTGGTGAGCTGTCTTTTGGAAAAGACAGACGTTTCAGCATGAGTGCCCATTTATTTCCACTGCTTACTGAGTGGGGCTGAAATGGTGGAAAACAAGCCTCTCCTGAGTGCAGAGTGGATCTCCTTAACCATGGCAGCCTGCTGTGTTTCACACGTAAAGACAGGCTGCTGGACGCAGTACACGAGGAGAAATACAAGAGTTTTTAAATTGGACTCCTTAATGAAAAAAATGGGGAGAAAAATAATGGCTGAATTTATGCACCAGTGTAATGAAAATGAGAGGAAGGAGGTGGCGAGGGGAGCGGATGGCCTTCAGTGGAATATTCTGGGATTCTGATTAGAGAAGCCTTGTTAATGAGATTCATTGACAGTATAATACGGAGAACAGCATGCCCCCTGCTGTGGCTGTCTGTGCCGTCCCTTTTCACGCGGTCCCCTTCCTCGTCTCATATTTCAGTCCTTTTTTTTCACGTTCCTTCCTCGCGGCCTGTCTCTTCCTCACAGAGGGAGCCGTGTTTACACCGCACTAAGACAGCAGGGGATCCGGCCTTTTTTCCTCTAAACTCCGTGATGATCGCAGTCGTGAAGTTGTACCTTTAACATCACACACCTCGCACAACACTCCTATTTCATCTTCCTAAGTGGGAGGAGCAGCCATCCACCACACACACACACACACACGCTGCATCTTGGGATTTGAGTACGGGTGACGACGCCACGTGACAGGCAAGCAGCTGGCCCACATTAACAGGAGTAATGACGAACGGGCTGCTGCTGTTGGTTTCTTCACCTATAAGCAGTGCATCATAGCCTGTCAGGTGCTGTCACTCAACAGAGGGCTTCAGTGTGTGTGTGTGTGTGTGTAGACTGTATATGTGTGTTGCCCACCAGCCAAATCCTGAAGGAGCCATCGTTGTGCTCAGTGGAAAAGCTGTGCAGAGAAAGTAGGAGGCCCAGATGTTTTAGCTCACTCAGCTCAAGGATGAGTTCATGGCGAGAACATCTGAGGCTTTCAGCTCCGTTGACCCCAGGAAGAAACTCTTAATCCGGCCATTTTGAGGACACATGTGTACATATCCTTTTCATACGAGGGAAAGCTGGAGGAGCAAGGATTGTGCAAGCACTTTGCTTCAGATAAACTGCGACCTCATTACTTTTTTTGGCATGCGAGTGGTTCAAAACAAAGATGGAAGGGTAAAACATCGACCAGATGCAGAAACAGAAACAAATGTTTTGGAACGCCTGTGGATGTGTATGTGTGTGTGTGAGAGTGGGTGAAAGTCTGTGAGAGTGGGGGAGATAGAGAGGGGGGAAGTTTTAAGGAAATAGTTGAGACTGTGACTGTGGACAGCAGGAAGGGGGGCCGGAGGTGTTTGCAACCAGTGACTAAAGTGGCCCCTATTAGGCAGAAGTGTGTCTGTGTGTGTAGGTGATCCTGTTTCAGTCCCGGTGCTAATGGCCTCCCCCAGGCCACACACTTCCTCAGTCCATGTTAGCTGAGCGGCTGCAGCCTCGGCGTAGTGACAGCGAGGGAGAGGTCGGCAGAGGTCAGATGGAGGGATGGATCCCGGAGTGCAGCATTTGCACTTTGGTCTCAGCAGCCAACCCCTCCCCAGCTGAGGGAAAACAAAACAGAAAAACCACAAGCAATCCAGAGAAAAGTCCCCCACACGTTACTGTACACAGCTTCTGTGGTCGCACTTTGACTGTTTCGCAACAATTCATGTATAGCCTACCGTCATTTAGAGGTTTGTCACAAAGGTTTATTTACCCTCTACAACAAACCATTGTCTGCGTCTTTTTTTTTTAATTTTTTTCCAATTTGCACTTTGCTTTAACTTGTTGGCTGGTCGTATTTGCTCTGTCAACTGCCTGATGTGTGTGATGTCTGTTTAGACGTTCCTGTTACTGCAGAGCAACAAGCCAAATGTCCCGCTCGGGACAGTGAAGAACTGAACTTACTGAACTTGAATGGACTCGCTTCAACTCAAAACACAGTATTCAATGGCTTTCTGTTCCAGAAGGGTAAACCAAAGTTTGAGACATTTCAAAAGTTTCCCTCAAATTTGCTTGACAGTGAGATGGAAACACAGCTAGCATCATATAAGGCGAACGATGACATGTTTAACAAAAGAAACGAAAAAATGGGGTTAGCTGCCTCGTGAATCTTAAACATGACTCCATTGCACAGCAGCAGCCCCTGTGATATTGTCTTTTTTACTCCATGTATTCTTCTTTTTTGTCAATACCTGGCGGCGACGTTTTCCACAACGCACCTCAAGCTTTAACATTCTGGTCGTCGATCCAGTTGTGTGTGAGCTGCCAGCCTCAGGCTAAATGAAGAAGGGACGTCTTAGAAAGAAGTGGAACTGGCACACAGGCACCGGAAGCGTTTAAAATGCGTATGGGACGATTTTAATGGAGGTTTGGGGGTTCTTTCCTCGAAAATGTTTGATAAGAGTAGATGTCATTTCTCGTATTTCGGTGCCTTTTAACCAGTGGTGGTTGTTGTAGCATAAGAAAAATGAGCAGTAGGTCTATATTTTGCAATTTCATTCAGAGGAAGTGCCCCAGATCACGTATTTCAATACATTGAACAGCCAAAAGTATGTAAATTCATTCAATTACTAATGTATAGCTTTGTGGCACAGACTAATGATATTTCAAATAGACTTAAAATTAAAATTCTTAAAATTCAATACATAGTTTAAATGAAATATGTAAATTAACGTGACACATTCATCAACAAACAATGACTGTTGCTGTTTTCTGTTTTGTAAATTCCAGAACATCAGACCAGAACAAAGTGCCCAGTGTAATGTAAAGGTATCACTACAGTAACATTTAAAATATTCAAAGATAGTAATACAAAATAAAAGCTTACTTCACTTGTTCCTTCTTTACCTTTTATCATGTCATCCCTTTCTTTCTCTCCCTCTGTTTTAGTCTCATTTGCCATCTGCCTTTCCTCTTTCCTGTCATGTTTCCCTTCTTGGATTTGATAGCTAATGAAGCACAACTGAATCTCCGACCGCACTGATTTAGGTTTGGTTGCATTGTGAGTAATGCTGACACCAGGTGTTGATAAAGGAGAAGGATGCATGGATTAAAAAAAGAAGATATTTCTGGTACCACTGCATCGACATTTGCGCAGTATCGAGGGTAGTATTTTAAGATTTTTGAGATGGTTGATTACATTTCTTAGTAATATGTAAACATTTGTCTCCCATGGCTTGGGCCCAGCTGACAGTGGACAGGATGAGCGCTGCAGTGAAACACCTTTGTCCTTTACGGTCTTTCCGTCCAATCACATCGCGTGCTGCCGAAGATTCGGCCAATCAGTGCCCCGGTGGACAGAGGGAGTCATGTGAGACCACTTAAGTCTTTTATGAGGCCATACCAGACAGACAGGGGGGAATGGGACAGAGGAACACTGTCTTTTATGGGTTATTGGTGATAGTGTGCTCCCATCTCAAGGCTGTTAAAGGTCTCCCCAGCATGGAGACTCTCACAGCCCGGGGGTGGGACACGGCGCACCTGGGTTCTGGCTGGAAAAAGAAGCTTAACCCCTTCTCACCTCAGTTGAGCTGTTTCCGTGCTTCACGTTTCTACCTCACCTCTTCTGTATGAATTTCCCTTTCGCTGGGCTGTATTTCTAATGACCTGTCGGCTTCGTGGTTCTGATGATTCTTCTCGAGGCAGCAGAAATTCAACAGCAGAGGCGAGCAGTATGTATATATAAAGATTACTTTACCCTCTTGAGGTTAGCTTGTGGTTCTGGTTAGTTTTATACTCTACAGGCAGCTGCAGGGATAAGTGAACTCACTCGACTTTAACTGACCTCTTGCGTCTCCGCTGACAGGCCTTTATGATGCACATGTGCGGCCACAAAAAGTGAAAGCCTGTATCACTGGGAAGAGCACTAGTGCCGTAAACAAGGATGTGATTAACTCCACCACGGGGAATACTGGATGGGGCTGTAGATGCTGCACACCTAACTGAATTTTACTTTTTTAAATCGAGCTCGCAATTTCCACCCCGGCTTGTTCTCCTGCATCCGTCCATCCAGACAGCCGAACCGTTTGCAGCCAGCAAGAGAGAATTTTTTGCTAGATTGACTTTGTCATTTTGATTCATGTGGGGCTCGCCAGTGAGTGTGTTATCGCGCGGTCCTGAGCCTGTTCTCCTGCCGCACCATGCTCCCCTCCCTGTGTTATTAACTTAGCATCTTAGATGTGCCCTGTAAAAGAGCAGAGCAGTCACAAGGGAGGAACTTGGAAAATGATAAATTGTTGGGGAAAGTTTCTCCCCCCCACTTCCTAAGTCTTGCTGCTGATTGAATTCTCACTATCTTCATTTGTTGTACCTACTGCTGTGAGCTGAAGGTGGGCGCATGACGGTGGGAACACAGAGGAGGAAGTAGAAGATAGAGTGGGAAAGAGAAGAAATATTGAAATGGCTTGATTTGGCGTGCAGGCAGACGTATTCAGGTTCTCCAATGAAGTAACAGCAGCGATGCCACACTGTGAAAATACCCTGCAGCTTAAGTCCTTCATTAAAATTCAAACTGAAGTAAAAGTTTTTTTAAGTATTATCAGTTAAATTAATCAAAGTATTAAAAGTAAATTAATAATGTTTGGATTAATGTAACTGCTGCATGAATGTGTATGTTGCATTTTACGGCTAGGTTGTGTTAATTTGACTACTTTATATACTCTTTGAGAATTCATGAGAGGAACAGCCCTGTTTTCAGCTTTGGAACAGATCATATTCCAAACAATCCCCGGGGATTTTATTTTGCTTTAGAAATAGGAGGTAGGTCATAGTTGGTTTTCCCCAACCTATATCAGAACAGAAAAAAAATCACAAGAAAATCACAAAATTTCAATTTGCTCTCAGTCTGCCACGGATAAATGAAGAGCTGCAGGTTTGTGTGTCAGTTTGACTGAGGGGTTGGGCTGAGCTACAGACACACACACACACACACACACACACACACACACACACACACACACACACACACACACAGGCAGAGTAGAGAGGTAAACAGCAGACAGGATGAAGTGTGTGCTTTGGCAGCATTCACACAAAATCCATGTATGCACTACTGACCTGCAGGGTTGTGCGAAGGTGTGGGGGTGTTTAGTTGTGTCATACAACGTAACGGCAACCAGCACATAACATTTTATTTCTTTGATTCACAGCTTCATTCCTACAATCGCATCTCTCTCCTCCCTCTCTCTGAGTCAAAAACTCAAAACTGTCATTCAAAAAAAGAAAAAGAAAAATACAATTTTCAGCTATCTCCAACCTTCTGCCAAGCGTCCTGTTTATCTTTTCCCCTTTCTTTCCCTCTTCTTCCCCCCTCTGCCTCGCTGCAGTCTGGACTTGTTTGCCATGTGCTTCTTGGCCTGTGGATAAGAGAGTGAAAGTGACAGGGCGGGACGGCAACCGTCCCCAGAGGGACGTGATGTCCTTCTGCCTCAGCAGTGAGCGAGAGTCAGCCAATCCTAAATGAAAGCCTCGGCCCAAACCCACCATGACAGAGAGGAAGGAGCCTCAGCTCAACCATGATGGCGACTGGACGCTCAGTCTGGTCTGATCGGGAGCCACGTTTACATGCAACACTGAAAAAGTACCTTCAGGATGTTGGAAATCCACATCCATCCATATAAAGTGAACATTATGTGAAACGGCTTTGATACTGCCGTATCTTCAACAGGTGCCATGCGTCTGGCTCCGAGCCACTGCCCAATAGTCTGTGGCTCCGAGATAGAAGATGACAGCAGCAAAGCCATCGAGTGTCATTGTAAATCAGTCATAGAGGAGTTTTACTGGCTCGTCGGCTGCAGTGCATACGCAGACGTGCTGGTAAACCTCAGAAGTCTGCCCTGTGATTGGACAGAGAAATGATGGGCCTCTCAGTTAATGGGGAAAGCAAACGACGGAGGAAGCCTGTGTTTTTCTAGCTCATCTGGCTTAGATTAGCGCTCGCCTGCACTCCAGTGTCACAGCGAGAGTGGAGAGGAGATAGAAGCATTAAGATAGGAAGAGAGCAGAGAGCGAGGAGGGAGGGGAACAAGGGGAAGGAGGGAGCGAGAGGGGAGGGCGGGGAGTAAAAAACAATAATAAAGGCAGAAAGCAGCGAGGAAAAAGAAAAGGCATTTGCAGAGGGTTTTAGGATTTGCAATGAGCTCTGGCTCTGTCACCCCGAGTGCTTAGCACAAGTCAGAGGCATAAACCCTTTAGATAGGCCTTGTGTAACAATGGAGGAATAAAAAGCTCTTAAGACGAGACCATGAATGAAATCAGAGGATCTGGGCACAGGGAACGCAGCCAAACACGACTGCTTGCCCCTGGCATGTCCTTGCCCGCTAACTGAGAGCACATGGCTGGCACAGGAGGACAACTTTCACCCTCCTCACCTTCAGAACATCCTCCTGCCTCCTCCTCCTCCTCCTCCTCCTCCTAATGCTAATGCACTCAACATTGCCCCTAAGAATCGTGAAAGTTGCACTCTACACGACGGAAAGAAAAGCACAGAGACAAAAAGGTATCGGTATCCATATCACTCGCGGCAGGTTGGCGCTGTTTACATGGTTTGCCAGCTTCCCCCGCAACATGTCGTACCTGCAGAGTCACAGAAACAAGTCACAGACATGCTGGAACTAATTGTCTCCTCTGCTGACAACTGCATGGAGAGCACTTTTCAAAGGCTTTGAATTAGCTGCCTAATTTCAGCACTGGCTCATCGCCGATTTGTCTTTTTGTCCCTCAACATGCCGTGTTTATGTGTCTCTCCGCATGTTACTGCATCAGTCTCGGGGTTGATTTTTAAGTGGCATTTTCAGGCGTGTGTGTGTACTGTCTCATAAATGTGTGCGTGTTGATATGTGTGTGAGTTAATCCAGGCTTTTAGACAGTTCGCTGAGTGGAGGGATTTGGAGGCCCATCAGTCTGTTTCAGCTTGTTGTGTGTAGCCTTCGTGCAGACGGGCTTTCTGGGTCAGGCCTAATTGACGACCTGTATTAATAACAGTGAGTGGCATGTGTGGGTCTGTGTGTGTGTAATTATGTGTGTGTGTGTGTGTGCGTGTGTTCCTGTCCTGGATTTTGCTGTCTAACTGTCCTCAGGCACAGCTGAGGCCACCCCCGCCACCCCCCTCTCCAAATAAAAACCCACCCTCTCACCCTCTGCTCTCCCTGCTCCCTGGGGTTCCTGCTGTTTTGGGGGATATCACAGAGGGATGGACTGTGTGTGTGTGTGCGTGTGTGTGTGTGTGTGCGTGTGTGTGGGAACGTCCTGCTGTCACTGCAGGCAGGGGAGTCTTCGTCCACACCCTCCTCTGTTTTGTCTCAACATGAGGTCTCTCTCTCTCTCTCGCCCACTCAAACAGCAGCGGGGGATGTTTGGGTCGCAGTCTCAACAAATAACATCACCTCTGATGGGTAGACGGTGCAAAGCCGTGTCGACTGACAGGCACGTTTTCCAGTGGACGCCGGGTGTAAAGCTGAAGTTTCATGTCAGAAAAAGGGGGCTCGACCAAATCTCCAGCGGGGTGGACAACTGCACTAAAAGTCCCATCGCATCCTGAATCTGCAGCCACTGTTTTAACAAGAAACAGGAGAGCTGAGAACATTGTTCCTGTTCTTAAATCCTCTCTATCACAACCTGATGGGATTTTTTTTCCCCCTCAAAATGAACAAGTAGAGTAGACTTATCACAGTTGTTAAAATGTTTTGCTCATACAACTAAATTTTAATAGTCATTAATCATTAGTCGATAGTAATTCTGGGGTCATCAGTTTCCTGACATGTTTTAAAGTGACTTGTCGTATCAATACTGTGCTCACAACAGATCTTGGAACACACCAGCTGCTTAGCCAAACTTATTTAGACAAGAGCACTGAGGCGGACTGTAACGTTATCAACCCAAGCAAATCTGTTATAAATATCCATCGCAGTTCCTGGTTCAACCCCGACACTCAGTACATTCTAATTAGAAGATCTTATTCAGGAAAAGGAAGCAAACCGATGCCATCAACAAAAAATCAACCGAAGTGGAAAACACGCCTGACCAGAAATACACAAGTCTCCATTAGTACGGTGGTGTCCTTAAAATATCTGCCTATTTGAGCGTAAGCTGTCCAAGGAAGTGAACTATTTATTTTACTTTACCTTTACTTTCTATGTAATGTTACTTTTAACAACAATATTTAGGACATCATGAAGAACTTGTGCAGTTGTAATCTGAAAATGAAGAAGATAATGTGGTTCTGCCGCAGTTTTTCATCATTTGTACCATTACTGTCCATATTTAGTCTGACTGTGTTATGGGAATGCAATTTTAGACCAGCGGAGTGCTTTTTAAATCCTGGCGCCTACATTAACCACAATGCAATTTGCATGCAGCTTCCTCTCGAGCCACATAAAGCTTTACACTACTCCTTTTTCACATATGCAGTAGTACTCCCCCAAGACCTGTAAACACACTTTAAAGTGTAAAATTGTTGTAGTTACCCTTTAATGGTCTAGCGTGTAAGATTTAGTTGCATCTCACAGTGAGTTTGAAGACTGCTACCAACTGAATACCCCTCGCCCTGTCCCACAGTGGCTCACTCAGAGTGAGAGCAATGCGAAAGGTTCATAGTGTTTGGTTTGTCCATTCTGGGCTACTGTATAAACGTGATTGTGAAGTAAACCTACACTTGAGTAATGTGTTCAGCTGCTCAGCTTTCTTTTCATCTGCTGCAGCTTTCTGATGGTCATTTTGAGGTTATTACAGCTTCTCCAAAATGGATCTAATCTCAAAATCATTATGCTGGCTTCCATATAGTTAGTAGAACATATTTCTAAAGAGCTGCTGCTAGTTCATAAATCATCGTTTTGGTCGAAGGCCAAAATACATTTCTAATTTGCTTGGAGACTGTAAACCAAGTACAGGCTCTTGACAGTATCTTTAGGAAGCAGTCAACTGGAGCTGCAAACCAAAAGCAACGCTCATGTAGTTACTACACGCAAATGATCAAAATCCAAATTAAAACGTCTTTTGTTTCCTGTGGCTCTGATTGACATGTTTATTCCTTGCCAGTGTCTATTTTTATTTTCTTTTATTTTCACTCCTCTAATTTGATTTTCTCTGTGTTTGAACGCTCAAATAAACTCGCTTCGAGTGTCACAAGGTCATCTCTCTGCTGGAAAGTGAAAGTCTTTGAGGACAGCTTGAAGGGAAAGACCCTTGTCAGGACAAATGAACTCTCATCGTTGGGAAAATGACTAACTGTATGATGGAAACCTTCACCTCACAGACATTTTCTCGCTGGGACAAAACTCAACTTTTCCAGCTGCGTCTTCTGGTGGCAGATATTTTCTTCACACAATGAGCAAACTTCCTCGTTAATCTTGCTGAATGCACTTTGAGCCCGAGCGTGCACGCATGCTGAGTCTGGGAGTGAAAGCTGCGCTACCTTGAAAGCAGAAAGTCAGTAAGCTGTTCTCTCTGGAGCAAATCGCTCCTGCTGCTCTGCCTCCTAATCCCTCACGGAGCTGCTGTGTTCGACACACACTCCAATAACACTCCGCTTCTGTTTTCTGACACACGCCTCAGCTTTATCTGTGCTTCCTGTCTTTCATTTGTTTCTCATCCACCAGCTGTAGCTGGACCGACCCCCCTTCATTCTACATCCATCTTCTACCCCAGAACCGTCGCTGCTCCCAGAGGAGATGTCAGTGCAAAGAGAAATCATGTCCGTGATCACAAAACTTCAGTTCTCTGACAGGCTAAAAGCGCAGAGCTACAGGGACAGCATGTGTTTGAGTGAGAGAGATGGAAGGAAGTGGAGTCAAGGGTGAGACCATTAGTTGGTTTACGAGTGAATGCGTTCATATGTATAATGATTATTTCGAAATTCCCCCGTTGACTAACATCTGACAGCAGGAGGACAATAAATCTCAGACTCTTTGTTAAGACAATATTTTGGACTTGGACTCAGGCACACATTGGTCTGTGGAATGTGAATGTGATAGCTTGTAATTCCTCACATCTGCTTTCCTCATAAGCGTTCACATCTTTATATGGTCAAAGTATTCTGTGTCTCCTGCTGTTTGGTAACAATGTCTAGAAATGGCCTGAGATCATCTAATCACATCCACGTTTTGACATCTGTGATGTAGCCTATTCAAAGAGGCAGCGTTGGGGCGTATTGTGCACTCTCTCTCCTATGCACACACACACACACACACACACACACACACACACACACACACACACACACACACACACACACACACACACACACTTGTGTGCTTGTGATGTTTAAGTAACTACAAGTTATCATTAACATGCATATTGCTGCTGGAGCACACTCAACGTGCACATTGTTTCCCCTCTCTGTGAGAATCGTGATACTTTTGTCTGAGCAGACCGGCGAGGCCACGTCCTGCTTCGGCTCGCTCGCTGAACTCCGTTGTCATGGCGACAGAGACGTTGTGGCAGTTGGAGTGCATCTCCTGCGAAAATAAGACCGGCGCAGAGCATTATGCATCTACTCGCACTGCCTCTTTACTATTAATGGACATAAATATTTATATGGCTTGGAAGATATTTTCACGGCGGAGGGGAGCCGGTGGCCTGTGGCGGGCAGAGACATGAGCTGATGAAGTTGTCTGTGTCAGACATTTGTGACTCTGCGCTCATGTGTGGATGCACAAGTGCATCTCTCAGCACACTTTAATCTCACATGGTTATACAGTAAGAATAATGATGTGATGTGGGAGTTTAATGCAACACAGAAACAGGGACTTTATTGTGTTTTAAATGCATTTAAAATCTCACTCATCACCTGCAATCGCTTAAATTTGAATCATTAATCTCTGCTGCGGTGCTCTCATACCAACCATCCACTGGCTGGAACTTCTTTAATGTGATGAATAACTGTTTTACTCTTTATTTTTTCATTGTAAAAAAAAAATAAAATCATAAAGGTATTGATGATAGACTCAAAATTGTCATCTTGGTTAGATTTGTTGATTAAAGCTGTTTTAAACAGGTAGAGCATGTTAAAGAAAAGGAATAATCTGAAAAATATCACACTTGAGCCAAGACAGATAGCTACCATAGCACAAACACTAGAAAATAACTTGAAGACTGGAGGAAGTCACTGCTCCCTGCCAAGAAATAGTCCAGCCCATAATCTCTCAAATAACTTTTTGGTTTTACACTTGTAAACTTGCTTTTGCATAGATTATATATCTCTTATACAAGACATAATGTGTTATTCAGAGAAACTTAAAGGGTGCCGGTTGGTGGATTTTTTAAATATTTGGACAGAGCCAGGCTAGCTGTTTCCCTCTGTTCCAGGTCTTTATGCTAAGCTAAGCTGACTGCCCTTCTGGTTAGTTGATATCGACTCAAAGTTTTTATTAGGTTACATTTGTTAATTTAGAAAAAAACTGTTTTAAACTTTAAGCTTAGCACAAGCTAACATTCTGAGAATGACTCAAAGAGGTCATCGCTTCTGGCCATGAAATAGTCTGACACATAATCCCTCTAATAACTTGTTATAACATGGTGTTATAAGGATTAGATACTGTAATACTCGTCGGTTTTAAAATGTATGCCTTGTTAGAGGTTCTGGTAGCTGGATTCTGGACACATTCTGACTTGCTGTCTCACTCTTCTTCTAGTCTTAATGCGCTCTCCAACTCTCTGCAAGAAAGTGAATAAACCCGTTTCCCCAAAATAAACTATGCCTTCAAAATAAACTTGGATGTCATAATTCTAATTTTTCTCTGACTGATACTGTCTTCAGGGCCAGACAGGAAAGTAGTTTTGCTCTCATTGTGAAAGGGATTTTACAGAGTCTGGATTTAGTCCAGCCACCTTGCAAAATGCATAAACCAAACAATGTAGAGTGGGAGAGCGACAGCAGGGAGAGTAATGCAGGCTTACATTAAGTACAACCTAACTCTATTTGCATTTCCTTTTGCCTTTCATGGCTTTTCATAAATGGCACTCTCTGGCTACAAGGTCACCCCGTCACTTGGATGTGATGTTTGAGATCTATATTTTATTGGCTTCTGTGCTGCCTGTGTTTCCACGCTCCTTGTCATTTCTCTCTCCAGCTTTGTTCTCTAGCACACACATATTCTTTTGTCTCGCCTCTTTCTCCTCAGATCCTCTGAAATCTGTAAAATTATTTCTGGTTAAAGTGTAGCATCGAGCCTCCTCCTCGAGGGCTTCCCACAGTGGGCTCAGCTTTTATAGCAGATTAAATCATAAGTGGAGCTCGTGGAATCTACAGATGGAACGAAGAAAAATCATCCCTTTTTTTGTATTTAATTTGCATGCTCTTCCCTCATCTTTGCTCCGGGGCCTTTTGGTTAACGTGACCTACCTCCCATGGCAGTCTCACAATCTATCCTCTCCATGATGACTAATTTAAATGGCTTTGATAATCCGTTAGTACTATGAATTAAATAGCCATTAGAAGAGGCTTCACAGGGAATGAGGTGAGGGGAGGATGTGGCCTGAGTCTCGTCTCCATCTCTCTTTCTCTCGCTCTGAAGAAAAACGGCTTTTCGCTGATTTAAAGCTTTGGTTGAAAACAAAAGGAGCTCCGGCAAAAGGCTCAAATATTTCCCTTTCATTAAAGACGGCACTTTATGTTCTATTTATTCTTTAAAGAGTTTAGATATCAGTAATGTGAGCAATCATTCAAGTGTTTTCAAATGCAACCACACCACAATCCATGTCTTTGTCAGTCGGTCATAGCCTGAGGTACATTCTGACTCGAGTCTAATTTTGTAGGATTTCATTGCCATTTGCAATCGGTTGGTTATACTGTATGTAAGGGCTATTATATAGGCTTGCTTCAGCCTTAAAGAGTAATTTAATTTACTTAATGATTACGTATTTTTGCTATTTTACAGCAGCCAGAAAGAGTGTGTGTGAAAATATATTTTAAATCTGCATTGTGTACGTATCCCCACACAAGTAAATTGGATTTCCATTAGATTTTTGCTTCTACCTTCCCTTAAAACTGTGGTCCCTCGTCTTTCCGAGGTACCACCGGCACCGAAACTGCTCTGAGGCCTTATTAAATGTTTAAAAGATGCAAATTTTCCTCCAATTAAATTCTTTTCACCTACGTCTGCTAATACTTTTGTGGCAACCTACAGATAAATGTTCCCAAATCTTCGCCTTGATGATTACATTCAGTGATAGTTCCAACTTTTATTTCACATGGAAAGTATCTTCTGCTAACATTCTAATAAATGTGAAAAATAGATGTGCGAATTAAAAAAAAGAGAAATACTCGATTATGGGAAATAGCTTTTGTTGCCAAGAGTTGGATGAGATGATCAATATCACTGTTATATCTCAAAAAATGGAAGAGTGGGAGCAACTCCTGGACTCACATTAAGTTAGTGAGAGGTGCTGTTTAAATACACATAAAGATCAACACTCAGGGAAGTCTAAGATGATCATACATGCACATTACATGTATAAAAGACGTTTTAATTGTTCAAAAGAGTCGTCATTGGCATTTTTATGTTACTGTTATGACTTTATAGTAAATATGAAGGTATCAACACTAGTCGGACTCACCGGATGTAGACTGTTGATAGAAGCCAGCCACTGGGCGTCTCTTTCAGTTGGACTATTTCTACTACTATATCAGTCTGAAGTTTGAGAAGTTACCACAACACTAACCTGGTCACTAGCTGCACAAACCACGAGTCAGCAGTTATTACCTCTTCTTTCGCTTTTAGCCATTTTAATTCCAGGGTAAATTTAAAGTTGATGTTGAACCACTTGTAGTGCAGTAACCTGCGTCATAGCCAAGCTTAGGCCTTAAAACACCCATGAAAATGATGTCTTCTGATCTCACTGGCTACATGGTGCATCAATCATCCAGCGACTGATGTGTAAGGGGCTCAGGAAGAGGGGATGGACAAGGAGTGTCTAGGCAATCGCTCATTGGCTGTTGTGTACAGGGTGGACATACAGTACAAGCTTATAACTGGTTAAACGAGGTGTCTATCAAACAACATTAATGGTGGGTATCTCTGGTTATGCCCATAATGGCATTTTTAACAGATTAAAGCATGAAAAGGCATCCGCTCTTGCAGTTTGTCGCTTTGTTACGTGGTGTTATCTTGAAATGGTTTGCATGAATCCAGTCACAAGAATCAAAGCCTTATAATGAGCCGGACAGACTGAAACCTATTAACTGTACAGATTTGAAGATGGCATCGATCGTATCTCACTCTTGTCATGTTGGAGAATAAACACTGCTAAAGCGTCTGTTCTATTTTTATTTATCTTTTTATAAAATGCTGTTAAAAAGCTTTTTCAACTTTATCTCGACACTAGGAGACGGCGCACATTGGTTTTGGAGCTCAAAGAAAGATAATATTCCACTGGCTGACATGAACTCACTGGCTGATTACAATCAACCCTTTCTCTACCTGCCGGATGAAACCATTATCCCACATACTGTAGAAGAGAGGAGGTCTGCCACATCCATTTTTTCCGCAGTTTATACTTCTGATGATGTAAATGATACATGAAAGTCATCAATAAAGGCTTACTTTTTACTCCTGAGTTTGACTCATGGGTGGTATCTTCTGACCAATAGTGGCCTAAAAAGAAAACAGGCACTAATTTGTTCCAGTGACCAGTAGTGTGCACACCTGCCAGGAGAGAGGAAAATGCTTTCATTATTAAACAAGGCCCTCCGGCAGTGAACATCTGTATCGTTAGCAGTAATTAACAATGCACTTTCCTTCAGGTCTAATAAAGAAACGTAAAGCATCTGAGTTGGAAGCTCTTGACACAAAGTGAGTGGTCGAAGCAGATTCCTTCACAGGGAGACCTGTTGTAAATTGCAACTTGTTGTTTTTTTCACTCAGGAAAAAACTGACAGCGGTTGCTTGTGTTTCTATACGAGCAGCACTCTCTGACTCCACATCTATCGTCAAAGTTTCATGTACCTGTCACCTTCTGAGTGGTATCACGGAGTCAGAGCAAACTGAACATTCATCCTGTGGGAATATAAATAGCACATTAAAGAATCGGATCCTGGTTTATTGAGAATATGTACACTGCCAACTGACAAAGGCATCAATTCTCCCCGGATGGACCAGAGCTCTTGGATTTATGATTTAAAAAATGAGCTTCAATATGAAACTCGGCAGCCAAGGTTTTTCCCCCTGAAACCGCCTGCTGAGTTTTGACATGATGAAGAAAATCAGAGCCAACCTCTGCTTTGCTTTTCCTATTTGCCTTTTTTTTTCATCCCTTGTTGCTTTCCCTTTTCATTAAGCCCTCTATCTAATATGGTGTGAGACACGTGTGCCATTTATTCTTTGAAGTAGGACTTTGATGTGACAATATATTTCACAACCGATACTGTGAGCTCACTGGCTGAGCTTTGAATCACCGGTGATGGTGAAGCGAGGTTAAACGTTCAATCAGACTCTCCGCCTTCACCTCGCCTCGTCCTTGTATAGAAATAATTACACCACTGTGCCTCAGTTTCTCATGATGGACCGTTCCAATCAATCACCTGGATTATCTTTGGACGCTGATCACATCTTCAAATAATGAAAGTGAGATCCACCGGTAAATTAATGTGTCACATCACTCAGATGTGATGAGTCTCACTTTTGCCCTTTTGAACATATAACGGACCATGTTCTTGTCCGTCGCTCCATTTTCTTTGACAGCAATGTTGGCGACATGACCTTTACAGCCAATGTAGGTGACCAAGCCATAATTACTATCTTAATTTCATTGGAACTCGTTTAAATAATCCTGAAATAATAATTTATGACACATGCAGTCATTCTTTTAAATGTATTATGTATTGGTCATGAAGAATGGTGTGAATTCAGCAGATGCAGCAGCTGGGTGTTGTTGTGAGAAGAATACTGACTTTAACCCATATGGAGAAAAGAATCTTGGCGTAATGTTATAGTTTACTGTTTTTTGTTTTGTTTTGTTTTTTTCAAAGACCAAATTCAGCATCAACAGAAGCTCCTCTCTCCCACAGGAAACACTGCTCCTGAAACGCCCCAGCTTTAATTCAGTGACTTTGTGACATCACACTATGTCACCATGTCCCATATTTGCATAATTTATACCTAGCAACTAGTGTAGCATACAAGAGCTGATTTAGTACAGCTGCTCTGTTGTTGTTTGCGATGCTTGCTCAGGCGTGTGTGAGCTGACCAATCAGCACAGACTGGATAAGCGGGAGGGGTGGAAAGGGACAGGAGCTAAAACAAAGCGTTTCAGACAGAAGGCAGAATTCAGTGCTGCTTCTGGACAATATGAGAAAACTGATGTTATTTATTAGCACTAAAGTCTTTAAACCTATTCTAGTAGTGACCCACAATACAATTATGAACATGAAAATGAGCAGTATATGGCTCCTGTCAAGCTTTTTTGGCCTATTGGCTGCAGCAGTAAAAAAAACTTGAAACCAAACACAGATGTATTAAGTCGATGTGTCAAATGTTTTAAGCAAACATCCAGCAGACGCGTAGCAACATTAGCATTTTCTTGTAGTCATGCTTGTGTCAACATGATATGATGATTCCATGTTCACTCTCTTCCAGCTCTTTGGTCCCTATCAACTCCTGACATAAACGGCAGGTGCTTTAGCAGCTAAATGCTCCATTATGTTGCCCAGCTTGTCGCTCACTTTGTCATTCCGCTGTCTGAAGCTCGGCAGGTGGTGTAGGGTTGGTTTTGTGAGTGTTTTTGCTGAACACACCTGCTTGTGAGAAAACAGTGGTGTAAGAGCAGAGAGTGTGAACCAAACAGTAATTTCAGACAATGAGCTGTGGTTTCATCACTATAGGCAGCGTCTTTCATGTTAATTTTATTCAATCCTCTTTTAATGTAAAATGGTAATCGTAACAAACAAAAGAAAGCCTTTCAAACAACAGGAACAATTGGCATAGTCTGTCGATCAAGTGTAGATGTTTTCAGTTTACGTTACCACTGAAGGCTGCTTTTGAGCGAAATGCTATTTGCTGCATGGATTTTCAAAGGAGGAAAAGCCTTTGCTGCTGACCTTGTGTTACCATTAGGGGCTGATGATGGAGCCCACTTACAGTAAGTTCTGTATGGGGAGGGGGATCAATACAGAAAAATACAGTGTTTGTGTTACTTTCACTCTTGTGATTCTATAGGAAGTTTCAGATATGTGTTGTCTGGCAAACAAAAACACCATGACATCACTTTTTCTCCAGCCTGATGTGTCTATGCATTTATCCATGGAAACAAGGCGGTAATAAACATCCATCCAGGTGCAGTAGGTTTTGTTTTGGACACTGATTTTCGGGTATTTCCTTACTTATTTGTTTTGTCACAGGAGGCACGACTGCAGCACTCGTACATGTAGAGACAGGTTGGCGCACACTGCTGTCACAGGAGGAGCATCTGATTTGTGTTTTAAGGTCTCAAATGAAATTATGCATGCAAGTTCTGGCACTTTGAACATGTTTGAGCAATTTTCATTTTTCTCAGGGAGCCGTGTTTACATCTGTATCAGACGACATCTGGAGTGTGATGAGGAAAAGATCCTTTATTTGTATGCTCAGATATCTGCTCAGAGTATTGGACAGGTGTTTCCAAGGATGAGGCCTGTTCTCCTTATTGGCCACACTATGCACACACACACACACACACACACACACACACACACACACACACACACACACACACACACACACACACACACACACGGAAGTCCCTGATGGCCGTCCTGCAGGCCTGGTGGATCTCACATTGAGCAGGCAGTAATGAGAAAAAGGATAACTGTGTTCCATCAACAGCTGAGCCCTGCAGCTCCTGTCAGCATTAAATGCACATATATAGCCGCTGGCCATGCAGTTGCTAAGGAAGTGTTGGTATCCAAGCAGGAGTTGGCAGGGAAACATCCCCAAAGTTGATTCAAGAGATTGGATGCCGCTGGAGTTGATTTCAAGCTGCATCCATATTTCATTTATGTATGCTAGTGCTCTGAGGGGAAAGAGGGAAATTACCTGGGCATCTGTAAAAAGGATGCAGCGTTAAGTGTAGCAGGTCCAAAATAAACTCTGTGAACGTCATTATCGGCTTTTGGACATGAAAACAACGTTAGCGGTGGGATGGGACGGTAGCAGGAGTTATGGTTCACAAGCCTCCAGCTCAAACTGTATTAACAGGTCTCCACATTAATCTTGGTGAGAGGGGACTCCAGCAGACCGGAGGCAGAAAATAGTGACCACCATGACAGTGTTGACTCCACACCTGGTTACTGCTCTCCAGTTAAAAGCTCTGGAAACAAGACATCCAGGCCTCTGCAGACGTTTCACCAAAATACACTGTAAAACATCATGCAGAAAAATGTACAAACATGAACTCCTGTGGGTGGAAGTTTCTCAGCATTTTAGTTTCTGCAGCATATCAGCAGACTGCCAGAATGCTTTTTTTAGAATGAATGCTTCAGAGACAGAAAGCAATTTGTTTTTGTTTTTTCATCAATGGTGTGAATGAAATAATAATAGCCAGAGTGTTCTTCAAGGCTCTACTTTAGGAACACTTCTGTTCTTTACTTTTTCTTATGAGAGTGTCTATTCTGAGGTTGTAATTATAAAGTCAGTTTTGTTTTTGTTGTTAAGTCTGTTTAAAATGTTTCTTTTGTAGTTTTATGTGTCTCTGATTTCAAGACCCCCTTGAAAACAAGATGATACATCTCAGATGGTTTATCCCGATATGATAAATTTGACTAAAACATACATGATGGGGAGAATCTGTCTTTTAATAAATGTTAAATTGTGCCATGCTTGTTTCCCTTGAAAAGTTTGCCAATATTTATGTAGTTTTTTCACTTTTGTCACTGCTAAGTGGTTGCCAAATGCACTTGAGTAGGCCAATGTACAGTAAGTGAAGGCATCACTGCTTATAAGGCTGTGGTGTGCAGCACCGATTCCGGCTGTCTTCAGCTCAATAGTGACCTTTAGTCTGCTGCTTGTTAAAGCTGTTATGTTCAGTTCAGTATGTTCAATTCAGTTTATAAAGGTGTTTTCAGAAAAAAAATAATTGCCACTGAGGCTGCAACAGGGTGCAACACCACCACAAAAGATCCCAACCAGCCCCCTATAATACATGCTGCAGTGATTTACACAGTATAATGTCGTTACAGAGCTAAATGAGCAGGTTGTAGCTTAAAATAGAGGAAATTGCCATCAGTGTGACATAATAAATACAGCAGGTCTGCTACCTAATATCATAAACATTATTTATTGGGTTGGGTCATAAGCCTTCCTTCCTCACACCAATACCATTGGTCTTCATCAATCCCATGAAGAGGTGTGTAATGCAGGTATCAGTTCAATTAGCTCCTTTATCGTTTCCTCACTGTGGTTATCATGGGTGCCATAGTCACATGGCAAGCTGCAACTGCACGTTGATAAAGGTGAATCATCATCAGCTCTGAAAGCATTACAATGGAAAAAACAGACGTGGCAGCTCATTGTTACCACATCTTGATTCTTTCTATGGCTCCTGGTGTGTTTTGTTTTGTACTTTAAGGGGAGCTCAAGTTTGTTAATTGGTAAAGAACAGTCTGCATAGTCAGTAAGTTGAAAATGAGTTGAGTCCTTCTTACTTCTACAAAACACTTCTGTTTCTCTTGTGCTTTTAGGTTTAACCAGCTTGCAATGCTTTACAGTGCACAGGGCCAAATCGCCTCAATCCACAAATCATTATTCATTTTTTAAAGGTCCCATATTATGGTCATTTCTGCTTCTTGACATGGTTCCCTGATGTCTAAATGGAATGTTAGTAACATGCTTTGGTCGAAAAAAGCTGAAGGATTGAGCACAGCAGGGTTCTTGAAACACCAGTTTCACAGCCCTGCTCCAGGTGGCCTGTTTCAGTGCCTTTCCCTTTAAATGCTAATGAGCTACTGCGCGCCGCCCACAGTACCGCCCACCTCCTCCTGCCTGCGGAAGACGTGAGGATGGCATCATGTGACCATGGCAACGGCGGAGTTTCTGGGAATAATGGCTGCCGGACAACAGACTGCGGTCCGACCCAGAACAAGAGGCTCCAAAAGAAAGTAAGCAGCCAAGAATGAACATTGGTGTTTCTCAGTGGTTAGTAGTTAAGTTTGTTACCTCGACATTACTTTTATGTTATTATGTTATCATACTATTATTTACCTTTATGTAGCCAGGTAAGTTGATTGAGAACCTGCTCTTATTTGCAGTGACGACCTGTAATTAGCTACTGCCAGCAATTTTCAACTGTAGTTTTCAGTAAGCCACAGTTGCTTCCAATCACCTTTCTACCAGCAGAATTGTTTTTTAACCATTTAAAACGGTTTCTAAACTTTATATATATTATCAAAGAAACAATGTGACATGATTAGTGATCATAGTTTCCCATGAATAATAAAAAAAGGCATAAAAACAGGTGTTCCTGTGGCTATTGTAAACAAATGCCTACAGAACCTGAGAATATCTGCTGTATGGAAATACCACAATGAAGTGTGAACACTGGGCAAACAAGGTTGTCATTCTGCTCTCTCTCTTTTCTCTAATCTATTGTCACTCACTTACCTTTCATTATTTCTAGGTTATACGAAGACTACAGCAGTTTCCTGAGCCACCATCATGCATGGTGGACCACCCTGGCCTGGAACCTGTCTGCCTGAATGTATCTGCACTGAACATTTATCGGGCAGACTATGAATCTTTACGTCTGAGGGGAATAGTGCAGTCAGCTTTTAGTCACATAAATACTATTCATTTATCGTAAAAGTGTTATGATTAAAAGTACATAACTGCTTCTTCTATCTTACATTGTTTATAGTTTATTATCTTTTACTTATTACCATGAAAATTACATATCAAACAATGAAAACACAGAACAGTTAGGAAAGATGTTTTAATTGTAAGAAACATTTGTAAACATGTGTTGACATGAATGAAATAAGAAGAAAATACATATCTGAAGTGAAACAGTTTGACTTTATATATTAACTTCAATATCAATATGAAAATGATAACAAAGAAAGCATCTCGTTGCCATGGGTGTAAACATTCAGTGCTGACTTTATATTGAATTGTGTTCAGCCAATATAGCCTACATAAGCTTTGTAAGCTGGTGCTGGGGCTCTCTGGGGCGGAGAGTGAGAGTTGTGCTGCCCATCTGTGTGGTCCGAGAGGTCTTCAGGGATTATGAGTTTCAGCACCTCGTTCACATATGGGGCAGGGTCCTGGAAAACCTTCTGGAAGATCAGGTCCAACAGAGCATCACCGCAGTCTGCAGTGCAATAAACAAATGCATGTTTACAGGAAAACTGCAGTAGAACCAAAACACCTTGTGCTGCAGTGTTTTAAAGTGTGTCTTATTTCTCCTAATTACTTCTCATTTATACATTCTCATTATTTATTTTGAAAACCATCTTAAAAGAATTCAGATTTTAAGTGTTTGTTTTCAACCTTTTGAGTGATATCTGTGTGTCCATGTTTATTTTAATTTGAGAGGTTCAAATAAAAGATTGTAAAACTTACAGAATGTCGTGTCTGTCTTCACTGGTTTGGCTCTGCACTCTCCCTTCCAGGACTTTGGAAAGCTCAGTTTGAAAAGAGGATCTCCTGATGATGTGGTGGCTTGCCCTCTATCAGCATTCTTATTGTGATGCAGTGCAGCCAGTCAGAGTCTTGAACAGTAAAAAGACAAACATGAAAACAATTGCAAGAAATGGGCAAATGTTCTCAACAAGTAATCACAGTTTAATTTACCTGCACAGCATTCCCAGATATGGATAGGATAACACATGACAGCACTGTTACAGTATAATTCAAGCACTAAAGACTGCAACGCCTTACATTACTCTAATCCGACCACTTTATTTCAGTAACGAGTAATCTAGCGTTAATATTTCCAAACCAGTAATCACATTAAAGTTATTTATTCAAGTCACTGTGCGTTACAATTATTGTCATTTTCATTCGTAAAAATATATATTTTTGCTTTCTTCTTGTCACGTACGTCTCAAGTCACGTTTTAGCCATGAGGATAACTGACGTGTACACCACGCAGCAACACAAAAATGGAGGGAGGAGAGAGATGCGTGTTTCCTAGCTGGAAATATACTCATTATGCTGAGTTATTTAAAACAAAAAAGCACAAATGCTTGGTCAAGGGCCCAGCCCGACCCGGCCCGGGCAGAGAATCTAAACTCTATGTAGCAGTCAACAGTACACTCGTTTTGCCCTGGCCTATGCCAACATATTCCAGCTTAGAAAACATTTTCAAATGCATTATTTCACAAAATCCTGAAAGCTTAGACCCGGCGGAGGGTGTGTGTATGTACTGCTTGACTGACCGCGCCTCTGGGTTTGCATGTGGAGACCGTGTTGATGCGAACTAGGGGCTCGCGGTTAGCATTAGCTTGAAAGCTCACGGTTAGCGTTAGCTGGTACTATGTGACACTGCTTGGTTAGTTCGTGTAAAATTGCTAAATAAACACAGCTAAATACTTGTACATGCAGACATTTCCCTGGGACACGCATTACATAGTGTGCAGGATCAGAAACGTACTACACACAATGATTCTGCTTTAGCACTAGCGTTAACTTGTGTGGTCAGGGAAGCTAACGTTAGCGGTTAGCCGCTAACCTTAGCTTGTTCTCAATGGCAAAACACACAGTACATCAGGCATGAGTTCAGCCTAATCTACAGAAACACACAGCACATTATTTGTGTACTTACATGTCCTTGGTCTGCATGTATTCCTTTGAGTAAAAGTCTGCCGACGACTCCTGCCTTGTACTGGCCCAAGTTGGTGAAACAGTCAGTGTCAAAGTGGCTCGCACACACCAACAGTTTTTTGCCAACTTCAAAAATAAATCATAAAAATAAATTCAATCCATGCCGCTCTCTTGTCCTCTGCAGCTGTGAGTCTCACAGTGTGAGACGATGGAGTGTGTTGTGCCGGTCCTTGCAGCCAACAACAGAGCATTTTTCCTTGAGTTTGGCCATGGTGATTTCAGTAGCGTAATGGCGGATCTCCGAGACCGGAGCTGTACCTGGTGGGTGGAGACACCGTGCGGTGAAGGGAGGGGCAGTGGGGTAGCCATATGCAAATGTGCGGCCGTCGACGTCGACAGCCGCAGCAACTTTGACTTGTGTATCTGGAAACTGCAGGCAAGACCCCTTTAGAAACCTGTATCTCACTCAAAAAAGCATGGATAGACTTTTTTCAAAGTTTCTCGGCGTGTGGCAGCACCATAGACCCACAATAACACCCCAAATCCCAGAAAAAGTCAGTTTTTCATAATATGGGACCTTTAAAATCTTTTATATCCCACAGTTCCACCTTCCAAGACTCCCAGACCAGAAAATGTGTCTGGGCTAGACCAATAACCACAGAGCTCCATACTTGTGCTGCACATACAACCACAGTCCCCTGACAGAAGAAGTGGCTCAGACCTGTTTGAATTAATCTAAACCGTGATGTCTTGTCAAGACACTCACACAGACGCACACAATGTATGGAACACCTACAGCAACTGAGTGAATACAGAAAATAAATCCACAGCGTTAAAAATGAATGTTCTGTCCGAGGTAAATGAAATCCCCGAATGAAACAGAGGAGAAGGGAAATTCTGTGCGACAGACAAATGGATATTTCCCCTTCCGTGAATCAGATTTCCAGAGGAGAAGGAGGAGGGGATGCAGCGGTGGCTCCCCTGGCCTACTTTCCTCCATTCACCAGCCAATTCATCCTCCTGGGAGCACCGGAGGTACAGTATATGGAGGGAGTTCAGCCACGCTTGGCCTGTCACCGCAAGACAGCAAAGAAATGGCTGCACTCAGGGGGCCGGGGGGGGGGGGGGAGTCAGTCAGCACACTTACTGTACATAAAGAGGGAACAAGAGCAATAATGGTCCAGTCATTCCTTGTATCCATCTTTACACTCTCCATTAACTCTCGCTCTACAGCCTCATGTGTGTGTCTGTGTGTGTGTTTTCGCTGCTTGGCTAAGCTGAGATCCAGCAGATGTTTCTGTTGTGTGAATTCCTGAAAGAAGATGTAGGTATGGAGAGGCAGACTGACATATCTCTACACTTTTCTCTTACTTTCCCTCCCAGTCGTTCTCTCTCCCCCTCTCGTTTCCTCGGGCTCCTGTCAGTGACTGAGCTACACCAGGTATTCATCTGTAATTATTAAGGTGGAAGGAAGTCTTACACTACAGTGCCCACAGGTGTTTGTTTTATTTACGCGGAGGAATGCACATAGAAACAGAGAAAAAGTAGAAATGACAACACAGATAATTCTAAAAGCTTTTTTAATTTCAGATTCAGCGTGTTAATACTCCTTTGTTCTACTTAAGCCTCTTCCTACGGATTTGTCCAATTACTCCTCTAAACAGCGTCGGGGGCTTGTTGCCATGGTACAGCCAGGTAACGCACGCCATTACCACAGGAACTGTTAAGATGAAGGTGTTTCCAAATAAAAATGATTCATTAGCTTCAAGCTTGCGAGTCGTCTCTATATTGTCACCTTCCTCAACCCCTTCTCCGTCAGCCTGGCTATGTGACAGACGCAGGCAGGCTCGCTAAGCCAGATGGAGATGCATGAGTTCACAGATGATTCCATGTGAAAGCACACTGATTTTGAATGGTGTCGCAGACAAATTTTCTGGGGGAAAAATGTTTTGCCACTTGCCTTATGAGGACGTTTTCTGCTTAAACATCTAGGTTAAGAAGAAAGGTTTGCCTCAAGAAAAATGACAAATGCTATGACTCAGACAACAAAATGGAAGAATTGAGCACTGCAGGCCTGTTCAGCAGTCGTGTTACTGTGTTTATGTGCCCCTAAAGGGCATCCAGGAGATGAGTCTTGCCCGTCTACACCCCGTCTCACAGTTTGATCCTGGTCCTGCAGTCACGGAGGGCGCAGGAAGCTGTGAGGCATGGCATGTTTCCCCTGGGTGCTGTCTGATGCCCCCTGACAGATTGAGGCTACAAGGTTGTGTTCAGCGTCTTCGTGTTTGCATCTGTGTTTATGTATCTGTGTGTGTGTGTTTTAAGGAAGTTACATTATCAAAATAATGGGAGACAAACGGCACAGCTGGAGAGAAAACTTCCGTGGCCTTGTTGTTTTGTTCAAAAAAATGAAATAAAAATCAGGAATAAATGAATCATAAAAGCTATTATCAGTGTCTTGTGGCTAATCCTCCCGCTGTGATTTATGATCTGTTTATTTCTTTTAAAATTGCAAAATGACTTTTTTAATTGCCTTCTTTGCAAATGAGCCTGATCTGAACAGTTCGTGTTCGGTGACTGATTCTGTTTCTGATGTCCCCAGAAGATGTACATTTAAAAGGAGCAGTTTGACATAAAACTGTCAAAACACCGTGATGCAAGCTTGTGGCTGTTGGTTCAATCTTGCGGACCGTCAGGATAAATCTGGGTGGGGAGAGGGAAAGGCAGCACTTACACCTCGTTACCATCGCTAGGTGCCCTTTAGCCCATAACCCCAACTGCTCCAACGGAGCTGCTAAGTGGCCAAAGGCTCAGACTGTGGTTGAAGCAGCTGAAAGGCTTCCAGGTGTGAAAAAAAGAAGAGGAAGTTGTTATATATCACATACAATCACACAATGTGTAATGTAGTGAAACTGGTTCTCTAAATTTAACCGATCCCGAGGGAACAGTTTGCAGCCAACCTGCAGCGCCCAGGGACCATCTCCAGATCTCAGCCAGTGCCTCGGTCGAGGACACTGACTGGAGAATTAACCTAATTAACTGGACTGCAACTGTAACGTGCCACTGTGTGAATGTGAGCAGGGTATTCTCCAGAGATGCCAAAACCAAACAGTGGAGACTCCAAGAAGTCACTCCATTTGGCTGACCTAAAAGAAACAGTTCCAGCATGTACCTCCCTGTAAAGATACATCTTGTCATATTTGCATTTCTGTTTGTGTATTTATCGAACACACACGATATTGTACACTGCAGCTTGTTGGATTTTTTTTTTTCAGTTTTCAAGAGAACCAAGCTAGCTGTTTCCCCCCCTGTGCTTTGAGTCTTCATGCTAAGCTAAGCTAATAGCCTCCTGGTTCTAGCTACATCTTTTCAGCACTGCACCTGAAAAGATAAGTCCATCAGCAGACAGCTATTTTGATAAGCAATATGTTCTTCAACATGGGGATTTGCTGCTTTTCACATTATTTTTACTCTCTGAAGATTTTTACACTCTGAAGATGTCACCAAGCGCTCTGAAAATTGTGACAGGCTTTTTCACTTTTTTATGGACTATTTATGGACTAAAGATTAATTGATTATCGCAACATGAATTGATAAGTACGTAAGTGTTTGTTGTAGCTGAACCAGAACCGTTTCATCCAAATCTTGTGTGTCATTCCCTAAATATCAAACTATCCTTTGGCGCTACACAGTATGCATGTCAGCGCCGAGGCAAGAGAAGCTTCACAGCTGCAATGGAAAAAGAGCTTTCATGCATTTCAAACGTACACAATATAAATCGTGTTTCAACACGGGGAAGAGACAGTTTTATCTCCGTGCACCAACCACAGAACAGCGTGCTGAAATTACAACCTGTGTTTTAATATTTACATATTTAAAAAAACACTTAAAGACAAAGCAATCCAACATCACATTATCCCAAAAAATTGCAATATGAAATTACTCTTACGCTGTTGCCGTGGAAATTCCTTAAGAGTACATCCCCTGTGTGTGTGTGTGTGTGTGTGTGTGCACGCACAACAAAAAGGTCTACTTTGTGAGCGCTTGTGAAGCATGTCCACAGCCTGTTTAATGAGATAGCATGTGGTGTGATGCTATGTGTGTGAAATTGAAGCGCGGGCTGTGTAAATTGAATTAAATGGGTTTGTGTGCGATAAGAATGTGCATGTGAGGAACGGCCTGAAAGCTAGCCTAGTCTGTCTATCTGTGTGTGCGTATGTGTGTGTGTGTTATGTGATTAACATGGACAAGAGTACATTTTATTGCCAGCAGCTTGGATGTAGGAGGAACAAGTAGACTGTACACCAAATCACACCAGCAAAAAATGGGTTTCAAGATGATTTTCGCACATGTAATGAACAGAGCGTGCAATCCAAATTCCCCGAGGTTTAACATCCGCATGGCTTCATCGGAAAAAGCTTTCGCTGAAATAAATAGTTGTTTCTACTTGTCCCCCTGCAGTAGCTAAATCCTCCACCTCATCTGAGTCCCTTCAAATGTCATTAATCAGAGTTTGGAAACCAAATTTTATCGTTTACCTTCTCTTTTATATTAGCTGCCAATTTTCTAAAAACCTCTCTCGAATGAGTTTAACGTTTGAGTCTAATTCCTTATTTTCCTGCAAAGTGACTTAGACCATCACTGAAAAATCAAAACCTGAGACTGTAATCTGTTTTTGGAGCTGTTTTTGGGCTGGTGTACTACATCCCCAGGGCCACAGATCCCTACATTTGTTCATCAATCACTGATTAGTTAAGAACAACAAATAATAGCTGAACCAAACTGTGTCAGGGCCTGAAGAGAGGACCTCTCCCCGACACCAGTGATCCATGCGAGTGCTCAAAGGCGAGGGGGAGGTATATTCAGTGATTCACCTCAGCCTTTCTTTACACTCTGAGCCCTATGAAAATACCCAAGGAGCCAAAAAGAAAATACCTCACAGCTGTTCTCTGTGCAGCCAAGCCATTCCTGTGATACTTTTCTTACACAGGCGGAGGCCCTGCGTCTGACCCAACTCCTGACGAGCCGTCCAATCCAACCTTTCCACAGGCTAATCTCCGGCCTTGTTTTAAACTTCGCTTTGAGCCGCGGATTGTCGTTTTTTGTTGACTTCAAAAAATGCTCTTAAAATTGCAGAATTCCTAAGGGCCAATAAGAAAGGGATCAGGAGAAAACACGAGGTGACTGGGGGTTGGAAGTATCACGTATGCCACTGGGAATGTCAGTGTCACGACCTTAGAGGAGAAGGCAAAAAGATCAGTCTCTGGAGCGCTTATCTTACTCTCCATCTGTAGTAGATTTTGTGACACGAGGAGCACAGAGGGATAGAAAACACTTCAGGCCCCTCTGTTACCCCCTCCGAACCCGAAACAAAAGCACTCCTCTTGTTTTCTGGCTGTGAGAGCGGCACACAGCATGAATAATTAACAAGGGACAAACAATAACTATCAGCTGCCTATCTGAGAGTTGTCACTTATCTGTTGCTGGAATCAAAAACAGTGTTTAGCCCTCATTCTCAAGAAGGCAATACTCTTTACTTCTCCAAAGATAATACTACTTTATCCCTTAGCATACTCTCTAGAGGCAGCAATAATGTTTTTTTACTCTGTGTTGCAAAACTTTTTCATTAACTTTCCCCACAAGCAGTGACTGCATCTTGAGTCATCTGTCCAAATAAAATGTTGACTTCTTCCATCATGTCTCTGTGTGTAAAAGATCATCAGGACAAACATAATGATGTGCCTGTTTACTCTGTGTAAGTCCTGTATTTCCAAACCAAAGGAAATTCCTCACTGAGACAACAAAACTGTGGGGGAAAAAATTAAAACACACAAAAAAAAGATTTGGAGAAACATCTAAATTCAAAGAAAAAGTCAAAATTCTGCTTATTTATGCTGCAACTCAAGTAAGAATTGAATAAGTCAATGTATGTGTATATGTATTTTTGTAATATATGTGTAAACTGCACATGAGTGTGTATATAAAATTATAAGTTCAACGAAGAGTAGTTACTACTACGTAGTTTTGGTGAAGAAGTTTTAATCAGTAGAGAAGGATCTTCATTGACTGTTTTTTTAAATAAACAAACTCTTCGTTTTCATGACTGAATAAACAGACTGACCTTAAAGGACAACACGATATCCTACTGTATTACTTTGTTTATATTTGGCGGACCCTGCCACCTTTCTACCTTCAAACAGTGTTCTGAGGACCTTATTTTCCTCTGAGAACAGCTTGTTTATTCAGTTATGGAAAATAAAATATGAAATTCCGCCTATAAAGACGGACTAATGAGTAGATGAGTCTCCGTCTTCGATATGATGATGTTCAATGCCCATGACAAAGTCTGTAGTCTCCTTTAGTCACTTTTTAGAAACTGCCCTTTTTAAGACAGGTAAGCACTTTATAATCATATTATGTGACATTTAATGATTTATTTCATGTCGTAGAACAAAACGTGTAAATGGTGGATATTCTTGAGCATCACAATCCCCGCAAAATGACTCGTTCCACTGTCATAATTTGAGCCATTCAGCCTGATGACATTTAAATTAAATACAATTATATGATTTTAGCCTCACTCGAGTAAGCCGGGCGCTAATCAGGAACTTAGCCGGCTAGCTGGGCAGAAGTCTCTACTGCGCACAACGCGACCAGAACACTAGTTATAGGTCAATGCCCAGAAAAGGAACAAAAACAGATGAAAATCACAATAAATCTGGTCATATGGACAGCTGCAGTTATGTGAAAGGGTAGTTTGACAGTTTTATGGCAATATAGCTAATATACAGGAGCAGCTCCACAATGTTTAAGTTATGTTTTTTGGTGACTGATTATGTCACTATGCGAATGTCGGCTGGTTTAGTCCATAATTACGTCTTTTGACATTCTTATATATCATTAGTTTTAAGACAAACTGCGACTTTTAGTCTTTTAAATTCACAAACAAATCAACAAACCATATGTGTAATTCAGGGCACACTTCAAACAGGATCAAATTGAAAATGTGTCTCTCTCCATTCACTACTATACAAAGTTTTTGAAATAAGGTTCCATGGGGCAAACAGGAAAGAGAAATCTATGTCCTGGTTTAAAGACTACGAACAAACAACACCATCATTTTTGTGATGTCCTTAAAATAAGCTAAGTATACTGACTTAAGTGGGAGCCAGTTTTTCAACTGTGTCAAAAGAAATAACGGTTAATTCCCATGATGCTTCACTCTTATATATAACCGTTCAATCGAGGACGGTTAACTTTCTGGATAAGCTAGCTAACCTGTTAGCGTCACATCATTTTCGGTGTTAAAAAGCAGAATTTCTGCCACACTTACTTTGTGTTTCTCACTCCCAAAGCAGCGCAGCGGTGACGATGGAGAAGGTAAACCGGGAGGCGTGTGCTGTGTGTTCGGAGGAGAGTCTCCGCCCTCCGGAGCCGAGCAGCCTGCTGGATGAGCCGCTCCGCTTTCAGCCACTTCACAAAACTGTTTGCATACCAGACTCCCCTCAACACTGCGTGCCTGTCCGAACTGGGATCGCAGAAGTCGGAGCGGTGGATTTTATCAGTCGGACACTGCGGAAAAAATCACCTCCGTGGACATCCCTGCTGATCGGCGTTATTTTTGTTTTATTTAAACACTTACCTCCAGCAGTCCCAGTTCTCCTGAGATCCGGCTGCTCACTGACATTTTTCGCAGGGAAACAGCTTGTCACAGCCTGAGGTTTTCGGCACCGAGCTGCGCTTTGAGGTAAGAATACGCGTCTGCAGCTCTGTTTAAAAGTGTCTCCAACTTAAATGTGTGTGGGGGAAGAAAAAAAAAAGAAATATAACAGTTTAAATCCCCCTCGCTTTTTTTTTTTTTTTTATTTTTTATTTTTTTTTTTTGGTTGAACGGGCTCATTATTTACAACCGCGCGTCTAATGGGCGATGTTTGATTTCTGCTCACTTTGTTGCTGCAACTTACATTTTCTCCTCTCTGATGAGGCACAGAGACCAATGACAGAGAATTTAAAATGAAGCTTATCCTTAATTGTTTAAATCTGAGTTAACCTCAGGTCAGGTCTTGTTTTTTTTTCCTTTGAGGAATAAAATACACACTCACAGAATACCCTCTGGTGTGTAACTGTGCCACAGATCCGCCTGTGATTTGTGGTTTAATAGGCAGTCTACAGATAATAGTGGGTTAGAGTATGAGAAACCTGACATCAGGGGAAATCCGGGCCCGATGTGTGTCAGTCTCCGAAGCTGGCATCCTTCCCACGGGGGTGCAGCCATAACCGAGGAGGAGACTGTCTGTCGAGATGTATGGGGTCACCAGATGGATGTCTCTGACGGCGCTACCTTTTGCTGCAGGGCAGGAGTTCACTGTCAGTTTGCATTAATCACTGGGATACATCATCCCAAACCACCTCATCCTTCTCCCTCTGTCTGATCTCTCCACTGGAGCGAACATGACACATTCAAGAACACACAAAAACTCAATACTCTGTTAACACGCTTTATTATCTGGTACTGAGCACGTGACCCCAGAGTGAATTCGTTTTGATGTCATCGCTCAAAACTTCGGACTCCCATCAGATTGAGAAAGTGCAGATTCAGAGTGAAAAAAGTTAAGTTAATATTTGTCCAGTTACAGTAACAGCTGGAAATCAGGTTATAATCAGACCTGGCCCCCAGAAAAGTGGCTCCAAGGGACCTATTAACACACACCGGAGTCCAGGTGAGAGTGCTATGCAGGGGTTTTTTTTTGCCTCAAGTTTAAGTCACAGCCATTCGCTCCGGCTCTCCGTCTCCCTCAGGCTGGTACAGAGTGTCAGGAGGGAGGAGAGAAGCATCATATCGCAGTCAAGCAGGCTCGGACGGACTGACAAATCAGCTCCTGTCACGATTAATGAGCTGGGCTTCTGCTGCTGTACTGCTGCATCATGTAAAGATTTCTGCCTCTTTTTATTTTTTGGTTCCAGATTCTCCAAGCTAAATGATCGAGAGTTAAGAATCTGTACAGAGGGGAGCACACAAACTGGAAACAGAGGCGTGTTTGTTTCACCATGTTGTGGGTGAACATTTGCCTTGTCAAAAAAAAAAAAGAAAAAAAAAAAAAGAAACAGTAGTATTGATGCTTTTGGAGCAGCTGCCAACACGGATGACTAAACTCCGCCTGAAGCCTTTCTCCCCTCACCCTGATTCACATGAGTGTTGGGAAATAGTTCTGTTGCTTTCAGACACACAAGCGATGTCGGCAGGATTAAGTACAAATGCAAACAACTGGGTTTGTAAAACCCACAGTGTAATTTACACGGGGAATAAAAGGTTAGCAGCAACAATGCGGAGGATAGCAATTAGGAGGAAGCACGTTTCAGTGGATTCAAATCTCCTCCGAGCCAAGCTGCAAGCTGGTATTTATTCCGCCTACAGACACAGCACCTGGTGTGAGACTTGCCACTGGTGATCAGTGCAACTCATTTTAATAGTGCCTCTGATAATGTGTTGCTCTTAATCACAGGTTCACACTGCCAGCGATGAAGCGAACAGGAAAAACAAATGAATAGCAAAGGAAGTGTCAGATAGAGACAGTGTGTGTGTGTGTGGATGTGTGGCTGTGTGTGTGGTTGAGTTCACTGCTCCTCTGCCACCCAGTCCCTGGCAGAGCTAGAAATGTGAGAATTGCAGTGTATGGCAGCTCCTGCTGAGAGGGACGGGGTGACTGACTTGATGCCGACCGGCCTGGCAGTGCACCGCTCATTAAGGGCTTGAAATTAATCAATCTGCGGTTCCACATGGTTGGGTGCCTCAGATTTCTGTCTCTCCTGTCCTCTCACACTTTCAGTCTTTCTCTTTCCTTTCCTTGATTTCGGCTGATGTGCCTGCAGATGAGACTGCCGCCTGTGTCGGCCGGTGATTTGATCACTGGCCCTGATTTTTTTCATCCAGCCTGACCACAACCTCCCTCCACCTCCTCTATCTGTCTCCCTCAGTATCATCTCATCTATTATTCCTCCTTCCTCTTGTCCCCAATCCTTTCTCATCTTCCCCTTCCTCATCCAGCCTGCAAAGCACGTCTGTATCCATATCGATGGGTTCAGAGCAGGGAAAACGAGGCAGGGTCATCACTCTACACACGCTTTCCCCTGTATCAGCCCCACTACAACAGCAGTGGTCCGTAGAGAGCCTGGAACTAAATGGAGTATCTATTGGCTCAATGAGAAAATTGCTTTTTTCGATTGCTAGAGGACCCTTCATTTAATGTGTGTGATGCAGAGGCCTCGGCCAGTAATGGGTTCAGCATCTTTGTTGTCAGGAGACATGAGAAAATGAAATTTGCTTTTCAGCGGGCAGAAATAATTTACTCTCACAAAGGTGTATTTTTCATCAGCCGTTTTAGAGCCATGAAGGTGTATGTTGTTATTATATATGTCTGCGCTGTGTTGTTGTGAGCGCTCGGCGACCCAACCCTTTGACTGCTTGAGGGCAGTTTTAGCTAAAGGTCATGTCATTGGATCAGAACTCTGCTCGCATAAAAGCGGCCTGGTTTTGGTGCCTTCTCAAAGTTGGACTTTTAGTAGTTCATAAGGGGGTTATGTTGGAACTACAAAGCGTCCTCAAAAATCTAACTTCACATCGGGGTTTCGGTGTCACAGTATCCTCACCTTCTTCTTGCAGATTTTCTGGGAATTTGGTTAAAATTTAGACTGCATTTTAGTTGAAACTCTGCTTTTTCTCTTTTAAGTTTCTGATGCAAGCTTAAGATAGACTTGGTTAGAATAAAGATGGAACAGTTTTGCACTCAGTAAACAGACTTTGTAATGGGACCTTTCCGTTGTTGCTATGTATCACAAACAAAGTTATGGTCATGATAATTTAAGCATGAAACAACCTGGCCACATATAACGCACATGTCGAGTGTTGAGGTAATGCTATCAAGGGGTGAAATCTGATGCTGCAATGTAAACACTTCACTTTTACCCATTTATAAGCAGTAAATAAACACACAGCATATTGCTAATAACACATTATAGTGTAGTTATACAGATTGAAGTGTTTATTAATATGTGGTATTTGTATATCGCCTATGAAGACATATTTTATTTGAAAACAACTGTGTATTATACACTACAGCACTTAAAAGGACTGTATCAGCTACACTATAGTGTGTTGTAAACCATTTATTAATTGTTTTTATGCTGCTTATAAATGCTAAATAGGGATGAGCTAAAGCAAAGTGTTACCTCTGAAACTACAAATGAAAAACCTAAGTTGTAGATCGTAATTGTTGGACCCAGCTTTAGATCAGCTTTAGATTAGCTTTTGGTCACTTAGGAACACGAGCAAATGCTAATTAAACCTGTAGTATAACACACGTTCATGCATTCCTATGGCCCTTGCGTGTCTCCATACGGGCCAGGAAGTGGATGACCTAATCATGGGGCAGCTGGCGGACCCAGAGTTCAGCGAGAGCAGGAAGCTGGGGGGCCTCTCTCCGCTGACACTTCCTTTTTATCAGGAGGAAGCAGGCCGGCTGTTTGTGCTCAACCCAAGAATTCTTTGTGCTTATCTTTCGTTCGCCCTATTTCCCTCAATAATGGCGGTGCTGAGCAGGTAATGAGGTAAAAGGTATGTATTCGACAAGCTGGGCTCGGCAGATAGCGGGCTCTCCAACGGGCTCACGGCTTGGTAGGCGCTTAGTTGAGGGTACACTCAGCACCGTCTCGGGATGTTCAAATCAAATCTATCTCAAAATCCCCCCCAGCCATCTTCTCTCCTGCATAATGTTTTCAGAACTAATAAACCGTGTCACTCAGGTGTCCATTAAAAGCTGCTGGTGAGGACCCGCTGGTCATTACACAGAGCGAAGACAGTCGGTAAATCCCTGCGCCTTCACCGGGAGGCTTCTTCCTCACCTTGTGCTCTTTTCATCCCCCAGATGTAGTCAAAGCTCAGAGAGGGGCTTAGGCTGGCCAGGGAGTCTAGCACTGATAGGTATGTGACATGGGGCTAACGTATGGGGAGATTACCTGCCTGGCTTTTGAGAGGCTGGAGGACAACTCTGATCCACTGAATGATGCTGAAGTTTAAGCACATTGCCGCTCGAAAGAAGAGAGAAAAAAATATATGGCAGAGCTCCACACATCTTTTATGCTTTAGGTGTGTAAAATGGAGGCATTTGTTTTTTGTCTGCCAGATGAATGACTAGTGCTTTACTAAGTTCAAACAATAGTGGCGGGCTGACTCACATTGAGTTCATTGTTAGCACATTGGGGCAGGAGGAAGCCTAGTGTTAATCAAGTAGCACCAGGGAGGAAGAGCTCATTTCATGGATGTGTGGTTGTTTTCCACTGACTGCCTAACACTGTCGCTTTACAATATAGATGATGTTTAGTGCCAGTGTTGACATTTATAGATAAAGGAGGAAGAAGACTTCTTGTTTTGTGAGTAAATTGCTTGGTTGCAGTTAAGGATTTTAACCCCACCCTGCAGGAAAGAAGATGTGTCATGGATAAAGGAAATCACTGTTGTCTGTAATTTTCAGAGGTCATACTGTGAATAGAATTCATGCTAGGGGCTGGAGCACGGTTCCCCATCCAAACAGAAGCCAACATGCACAGGTGTCATCCAGAGAGGCTATTTTCTTTTACACTTGTACAGACTTTGGGAGAAATGTTAATGTCAAATACTGATTCAAATACTGTCAAGTACTCATTCGGGTTTGTTTGACTCGGCGCACAGCACATGTTGTCAAAAGCATTAGTGCTGAATAGATAAATCAGTCAGCCAATTAGTTGATGAACATCTTGTTTGAGTGTTTCAAGTGTTTCTTCAAAGATATAAGATGGAATATTTACACATGGAAATGTAAAAAAAACGAGTAGACGTTTGTCATTAATGTTGCTGTGTTGTGCACTTAGATTGTCCCAATTGCTTCCACCTCGATTAATCTCAATGCAAGGTAATGAAGCGATTTATTTCCCTACAACTTCTGGGAAACAACAGATGATGTGACGGAAAGAGAGGAAGAAAGATGGGAAGTGTGACTAAACGTAATGTGAATTGAACTTTGGTACATGACCTTGTGTGTGACCTTATCAGCCTGAGTCAGCCTGACAGATCTATTTTCATGGTTGTTTAATAATGAAGATAAGGACTCCAGACATCCAACGCCACCACATCATCAAATGTCTTCTTCTGTTTTTATTGTTTTGACTGAGACAAACATACAAGCAAGACAAAGTTTCCGTTTTCTTTGTTTTAAATGATGGTAAATTGAAGCTCTTTGAGTATTCGGACTGAACAAAACAAAAAAGCCCTCTCCTCATTAAACCCTTTTTCCGAGTAAATCTGCAGTGACGTTTACATGTTGGTGTAACAGAAGTAGCAACAGTCTTCACTAATGACAAGGCGGAAAACCCATTGTTCTTTATTTGGGCCACTGTTCTGCTCGTCTTTGGCTTTTTTTCTGGTATGGTACTATGAGCCGATCTCAGCCCAGATCTGTTTTAACAGCCTCTCCCTGTGACTCATTGGGCATAATGGTTCTCCCGTCTCCTGACTCAGGCATTTTTCAGAAAAAAAAATGGGACTCTCTCCCAGCTTCTGGTCTTTCTCTTTTTCTGTTGCCCCAACCACGACTGTGTCCCCGCTCTCTTCTACTCCACCCCTCTCTCCTCTTCCCTGTTCCCAGATTCTCATTCTCGAGTGCTCCTGCTCTTTCCATCCTGGAAGTTTCTAGAATAAGAGAATATGATGCCCTCATTAGTCACTGGGGGCTTTTTCTTTAATGTGCCCTATTTTATTACGTTCAGCTCTGCATTTTTTTTATTTCCTCTGCCTGAAGGGGATTCTGAGCCCCCCTTTAACTATCCTGTTTATTTATAATCACTGATGACGGGCTACACAGGATAATGTGGTATGATAATTGTTACTCGCAAATACAAACACACACACGCGCTCTCACCACAAATTGTTTTGGTAATTTAGAGAGCACAGATTATTGTAGCGATGGACAGTAGGTTGTTAACGATGACCCAGATAATTAGCCCATTATCATTTTAAACCAATTAAATACATGTCAGGTGTTGGAGCAGGGTGTTAGCTCATTAACTCACTTTCTCCCGTTCAGATGACGATTGGAAGTTGGGATATGAAGCCGAGACGGTGGTCTTTACGTCATACGTATGGACACAGGGCAGACTATTAGTTGGAATACATAACGTAGTCTTGGCTTTTCCAGTGCGGCTGAATTACAGAGTGCCTTCCTAAGAGATTTATTTTGGTTGTGCGTCCTAGTCTGCTAATAACACTTTGCCGTTCCAGTCGGTGATAACCGCACTAACCTTAAATACACAAATGAACATGAAGCTCTCCCACACACCCCTGCAGTCTGGGTGCTGCTGGCAGAACTCAATTGGACATGCGGTTGTTTTATATTTACTCTATATAGAGCTCATAACTGCCTGAATCTAGGCTAAATGTTTTGCATCCAACTGGTAAATAATGGCACAGAAAAACCTTAGGTAAGCAGACTTTTCTTTACTTTGTGAACGTGAACGTTGTAAACTTCAGTAGACGTAACTGGGCTAATGTGATGCTCCTTCTCCTTTCTTGCAGTCTGATTATGTGCATTTGTATTCAAATATCATGCCAATATGTGAGTAAGTCGTTTTTAAAAAGCCCCAGCATTTTTCTTTCTGCTAGCCTGGCTGCTTTCTGCTGCCTTTGAAGCCCACACACCTTGTCTATAACGCTGCTCCCTGCAGCTGCAGTGGAACAACAGCGATGTTACAGTCCCTCCCACGGGGCGAGACTCGCCACAGGTCCATCAGACATATGGGCTCCTTGTCAGCCTCCGCGGCATCGGAGGGACAGATCACTGTTTGATTTTTTAAAAATCCACAGCAGGTTCCGACTTCTACCTGGGAAAGCTTGGGGGAGCGGCGGGCTAATGATGTCTCTCCCGCCAGGATCAGAAGCCTCAGAGAAAGATGCTCGTGTTTCATTTCAGCTTGTTAGGAAGAGACAATCTTCAGAGCTTATAAACTAGAAGCAGTGTAGGTGAGGGCCAGCTGCCTGTTTGCATTTAGAACCTCTCTTGTGGTTCGCCTTGCTTGTATGATAATGTTATCTCACCAGAGGTTACGCCACATAAAGTCCTCTTGTGTTAGAGTGCAGGTGTGCTTTTATCTGCAGGATCTGGTGTGTCTCTTAGGTGTCATTTTGTTTATTGCCAACAATCACACCATTGACCATGTGGAGTTCAAAACAGAAGCATAAAGGGATGCTGAACTGTCAGTGACAACTGACCCATATACAGAGCCTATTTAAGGCGGGAATGTCATTATTCCATCTCTTCAAGGTCCGAACGTGGGATTAGTGGGCATTTATGTTCCGCCTTTAAGCAAAGGTGGTAAGAGAGCCAGAGACTGTAGACATTTGTGTACCCATCAGAGGAGAACTTAAAAAGCAGCAGGGATGATAAATGATTGCTATTCCTATGTTGCGCCATTGTTTTAAAAGCACTACAGCCTAGTTGCCAGGATAAAATGTAAATATGTACATACCCAAGGCTACATACCACACTGACATTGCATATTCATTACCTGACTTTCATGTCAGGAGGTGGAGGGGATAGTTTTGGAGCTGGAGGCGACAAGAAAGCCATGCCAGTGACCGCTGTTCGAGATTTCAACATTGTAAATGCGACACCGCTGGATATTTATAAGGAGCCCTCTGGAAAATTCTGTAGCCGTGTTAGTGGCAGCAATAATCTGATATAAACTTATCTGCAGATTTGCAGAAACATACATTGCCAACATTTATTCTTGTGATTGGGTTGCAATTACATCATGCCATCTAAAATCACACACTGATGCAGCGTTATGTTGCCATTGCTTGGTTCAGAGTTAAAATGCAAAGCTGGTGTAATGAATGGTCTTCATTGCAGCAGTATGGAGGGTTCTCTCTACAAACAGGGCTACTGTAGCTTTAAAGCCACTTCAGGTCATTGAAGTGACCTGGAGCGGTATGCATGAAAACGCAGTGATGGTTCTTGGATGACTTCCCTTTGTGCTCCTTACGGTGATGAATTTCCTTGTCTGAAACAGCCTCCGCATGTCTGACTGAATAATAGCCTTCGCCTTTTAACGGCAGATCAAATGTACATGTTGTAGACATTTATTTTTACTCCTCAGAGGGGAAAACAATTAGACAGCAAAGACTGAGCGCCTCGCTGCTTCATGATTTTTTGATGGTGCTTTATGAAATTTTTAGCCCACCGCCACTTTAAAAGCGCGCTACTCGAGACAGCATTCATGGGTCACTGAACTAAAACACGGCCTCTGTCCTTTGGGCAAACAGCCGGTCAATTCCAGCCGATGTGTTATGGCCACAAGCGAACCACACTGCCATTACTATGGAGGGGAATGTGCTGCATTTTATAATCTCAGTGGATCAAGTTCAGTGCTTAAGAAGCCATGGTTTTCTAAGAAGAAAGGAGCAAAAATAGATATGAGGTGGTATTTTCTTTGCTGTAAAATGTATTTGCTAATAGTTATTAGGGTAAACACATGCACACCATGAAGCATAATTCCCCTTTTCCTTAATCCTTACCTCGCTGCGTCTTCTTTTCTTTGAAGCTTTAGGGGAAAAAAGGAGAATCCACTGCAAAGGAAAGCTTGCCACTGTTTAGCCATTTGAAGTGTATTAAAGGAGTTTCATATTTTCATGAAAATGCATTTCAGTCCCACCATTTCTGAATCCAAGGATCACCTTCACATGTGTTCGTCAGAGATAGCACAGGCATGGCAGGTGTCTCCAGTATGTGAAATTAAATTGGCTGCAGTGTTCATTGATTTAAGCATTCAAAAGAGAAAAAAAAAAAAGAGTACAGATGCTCTTTTCTTTCAGTCGAACATCAGGTGATCTTGGATGGCTTCCTGCTGATTTGTCACCTGCCCCACGTCTGGATGTCAGGCCAGCACTAAAGTCATCCAAGCTGATCTTGACCACCTGGGTGTGACGCTCAACACTGTAAAGTGTTTTGAGGAGAAAAAGGAGACAGCTCAGGCATTTATCCAAGAGCTTGCGCCCTGGAGAAACTTGCCCAGATCATGTTTCCCGATAACACTTGGCAAGAGTCGGATCCCATGTGAAATGCCTTAGTACCAAATGTTGAAGCCAAAGTAATTTTGCGGGTGTCTCTGAAAACCCCTGGATGTGTAGAAATTATTCTGGCTTTATCTGTCAAGCCATACAGTGAAAAAAAAAAAAAAATCTGTCCACTTAACTGGTGGCTCAGCAGCTGGTGGCTGCAAACTGCCGCTTTAATTGGACAGATGACAAAACAGGATTGTGCACAGACGATAAAATGGATTTATGACTACTTTCTTTTATACTTAAATAAAATTTAGTCTCAGTCAATAACCGGATATGATCTCATATTAACTCACCACATTAAAATGATGCACAAAAGAAACAATGAAGGAGGAGGAAGCCAATGTTGTGAGCAATTACCAGAACCACTTTCGTTTATCTCTGCAGGCAGTTTGGAATTGGACAAGCTGCTTTTTTTTTTTTTTAATGTAATAAGGAACAGATGGCCAACCTTTTCTTATTCTCAAAACATCTCTGGGTGAGCTTTCCATACATTTGCCACATCGAGAGCAAGTCCCCCGCCTCCCCCCTTTATAATCCACCCTGCTCTCAAAACACCCCCATCAAATACTTGGCCAGCTCTTCTTGTGTATATATTTATTCTGTTGCATTTGGCCCGAACCAAAGGTCTGTTGATTTTCCAAGAAGCTGGAGACTTTGCAGACATTTTTTTTTTCTTTCTGCAAACTTAAAAGAAACAAAACAATTTCTTATCTCCTACTGAAACGTCACTGCTCATTATAATGCATATCATCTATAATCTCCCCCTGCTTTGTTCACATCACCACCATTTGGCGGCTGGTATCAACGCGAGCCTCATGTCGTGAGAGTTAATGAGTTGCAGTTTTTCTTTGTTGTCAGCTCATACATTGTTTCCGCACTATACAGCATTTGCATGAGATTTTATTTTTTAACAACGTTCATCATATTCATTTGCAGCAATTTGACAAATGCAGCTTTCTCCACAGGTGACTGTCACTGTAGTCACGCAGTCATTTGGCTTCAGCTCACCTGCTGTGCATGACAAGTGGAAGAAAGAGCAGGTTTTTGCTTTTTTAAAAAAAAAATCAAGTCACATGCAAACGTTTGAATAAGCAGAAGAGCAGTAATGTGTTTCGCCCGAAACATCCCAGCTGTGGTCACTCCTGTGGTCTTGTTACAGTAGCGGAGAACTCTAAACGGGCTGTTTATTTAAAACTGTTAGGTTGCAGTGGGCTGATGGAAGATATGCTTCCCCGCGTTAACACTGCAGTGCACGCTCGGGCGCATTACTCAAAATTTCATCACTACACCCCAATTAATACTCAGCACAGCATCAGCAGCATCTGCCCGAGCAAGACTGTGTTATCAGCTCCCCGGAGTTGAGAGAATTTAAAATGTTTTTACTATTCTGAACTTGTTTGTGCTCCATGAGCAGGTTCATCAAGAAGCTTCTGTGCTACAATTATGGCTGTTTTCATAGTTTTGTGTTGCCATCATTTCTTGATAGGTTTGACCTCACCGTTCTCTGACCACATTCATCCCCACACAATTGTCTCAGATCCATCATGTTTTGTGGTGTAAACCTATTGACTTGTGTTTCTTCAGGGACCTAATCCTGGACTGCCTCCAAGCAGCTCAGTTTCCATCCTCTCCCCATCTTTCCTCTGTCTCCCATAAATCAATGTGATGTAATTGCATAAACTCCCTTTCCCACAGCTCGGGCCTGCAGGCAGAGTGTTCTCAGAGTGAAAGAGTTTCACTGTGGCCAGTTAACCTTAACCCACTGATTCCCACAACTGCCATTTTGCTGGCTTGTGAAAGTTTTATTTTGGCCCTTAAATATCTCTGTTTGCCGAGTTTCTTTCATTGCTGATGTTTGATGTTTCGTGCATTGTGCGTTGTTATCTCTCTCACAGCTGGTACTGACTGTTTACATCTGGCTTATACACTCTAAGCTCAGCAGATTAAATCTCATTTCTCTGAGTGCTTTTTGTGTTGAGCCAAGCATGATTTCTCCTGACGTCTCGCCCCGCTTGTGGCTCCCTCAGCCTCAGCGAAGGAATGTCTCTTAAAGCACTCCTGCTTTTTCACAAGATTGCACCATGGAAAATGTCCAACCTGCTTTTTCCACATCGCAGTCCCTCTTGGCTTTCTCCTGGGGCTCAATGGCAGGATATCTCCTCAAAGGATATCTTTCAACTACTTGAAGTATCAAGCTTAAAGTGAACCTATGTGGAAAGGAGTGGATCTTAAGGTTCTGGAAGTAGGGAAACGTCTCACTCACACGGTTCAGAGTTCTTCTTTATCCTGGTTTTTATCTTCGGCTGCTCCAGTAATCCTGGTGCCATCAGTCTCACCCTGCTCTGCCGAAGAACTCGAGTGATAAAACCATTTTTTTGCCTCCCAGTGCAGAAACACATTTTCAGGCTGTGTGGCCGTTAGTGTGAGCACATCTGACAGTGTGATAGACAAAAAGCATGAGTCATTTTCGCTGCTCCCTCTCTGTGATGTTGTGAGTTTGTCACAGCTTGTTACCTGCTATCAGCACAGCCACCACATACAGGCTGACATGGATGGAGGATTCGGAGGGATTTGGGGTTCTTTGGCACATGTGCAGCTTTATGGGGAGGTCGCAGTGTGGAGCCCCTCTGGGCTGAGGAAATGATCCAGATGCAAAGCTTCTGGCTCTCGTAACCCAGTGGGACACCTGCCCTGCTGCTCCCGTACAGCCCCCTGCGAAATCCACTAACACTCACTAACACTGCCATTTGCAGCAACTTTGTTATTGAACGCTGTTGCATACTGATTTTCTGTGCAGCCTCTATGATACGTGTGTGTTGGCTTTCAATCTTGTAATGGAGCGCTGCTTTGTGCGTTTAAATGGAGAACAATTATTGCTGAGCTGGAGTCAAACAGTGTTTGCACTCCAACAGTCTGTTGCCTGAGTTACTCCTAAGTACGCCTGAATATAAACTCTTAAGTCTAATGGTGGGCATTACTGAAGTTTGAACAGTTTCACAGAAGTTAATTGTTCTTAAATTGGCATAATTTACAACACAAGGCCTTAACCTTTCTCTGGGGGGAAAAACCTGCTGGAAGGACTGAAACAAATAAATACAATATAAAGGCCCCAACAACCCAGGCTGTCGGTCAGCTGCTGGGCATTGTCAGCGCCATTAGTGAGTGTCCGGCTCTAGTCGGTGCAGTGTGTCCCGACGCTTATTTGATATATAGCATTTGTTGTGAAAATCAAGCTAAATTCTAGATATTTTTTACCTGTTAATTGTTTTGGTGGCCAGCCTCTGCTATAAGATACTGCAGGAACTTAAAAGTAGTTCGTCTTCAAATTCAATTTCTCTGGTGTGTTGTCCAAATAAAGCAACAGGTTGCTTCCTGTCTCCTTCTGCATCTACCTCAGCTAGGTTTTTGAGAGAGTTTTTGGCCGTATTCCTGCAACAAATAATTTTGCCAGCACAGAGTTGTGAAATCCAAAATACCACCAAGACTTGGATATAAACAGAGAAGCTGTGCTGCCATTTTCCTCCATGTTTGTTTACACATTTGTTTAGTAATGTGACCCACATGTTTGTGCTCATAAACAAAGGAAGTTGTTTAGGTTTCTCTCTTTACGGTGTTGTTTTATCTCCTTCGAACATGGTTGAAAATAACAATTCCATGCCTCAAATATGCCACAAGAAAATATTTGTTCTGGAATCAATGAATCAATAACACATACTTACCACTATTATCTGATCTTTAGAATTGTGTGTGAATGCAGTAGCGCTGCTTTCGCTTTGGTGGGTGTGCTCATTGAGGTCTGTAGTGAAAACCACCAGCAATGGGAACCAGACCCACTGGGCCGCCAATTTTGGGCTGAACTGATGTTGTAATACCAGGCAGCAATCCAAGTGTCCCTTGGCCTATTTCATGGGTTGTCCATACTGTGATTGATATTTTACTCTAATCCTAGTTTTGTCAAAGTTTTTGGTCATGGGGAAAAATTCGGAATAACATAACCAAAATATCACTGCTTTGGCGTAGCTTTTCATGCACATGAGCAATAAAGCTGTTTCAGAGAAGGAGTTTTGTTCGTGAAGGAGGCCAAACTCAAATGCCCTCCACTGGTTTTAATTATGAAAATACGCTGCATCTGGTCCCATTGAGCAAAGAATCTGTTTCCACGTCTTGTGTATCTTCTTGCATTGCGATGTTTACCGCATTGTTTGTCAGCACACTAAATAGCTTCATGAGTCTTAAGTAGGCAGAAGGATCGTAGCGGGGGCATATGAAGGACAAATATTAAGAATTACAGGTAATATTACAGGCATGGGACAGTTCCCTGTTAAAGTAATCTTCTCTGCAGAATCCAATTGGAACAGATAAACAGAATCATTTTCTCCATAGTATTTTTGCTGAATATATACGTGGCCTAGAAATGGTTACCAGATGTGTCCATAACGTGTACTGTACATGGCTGGCTTGACTTACAGGACAACAGTGGCCACATATTTATGCATTAGATGTCTGGTGGAAAATATAGCACCATATGTTTTAGTGCAAAATACCATCAATTTCCACTGGAAGTCTTTCGAGTGTCCGAATACTATTGAATATACCAATATGCCAGAAAATCTCTGGTTCCATCTTGAGATTTCAGAATCTGCTGCTTTTATTTTATGCGACACTAAAATTTTAAGTTTTGCAACTGAAGGTCAGGTAAAACAAGAAACTTTAGGACATCACCTTTGGCTTTGTGTCATTTTATAGACTGAATGATATATCTAGTAATTGACCAAATAATCAATACAATCAGTAATAATAACAATTATTTGTTGGACCTCTAGTCTAGTCACTTCTTTATAAAAAACATTTCCTTGCCCCGTCCTTTCTGATATGACTCGACGACAGATCTGTTGTGTTATCTTTTGTTCACTCTTAATTTTTTAGCTGAGGAAAACATCCTAAGGGACGACTAACTTCCTCTTTGTGCAGGCAGCCTGGATCTTCATCTCAATTCCTCTCTAGGTTGGCAGCTCTGTGAGTTGTAAGCTGCGTGATTCTCCAGCTTTACTGGATTTAACTGGGATGGAAATGGTTATCATGCGGCTGTTTCGTCAGCTTGCGGGGCCTGTGGGTGGGGAGAGTCGGTGCACAAACTGGCGAGATTTTAACAGCCCCAGCCCCTTCTATGTATGTAGTAATGAACTCTTACCTTGGCTCGGAAGGCTGCGCTGCTGGTATCCTTGCTGTGTTTTTGTAACCCTCTCTAAAAAAACCTTGCTCTTAATTGTATCCCAAGGGGCCCCATGCTCTCAGTATTCACAGCCTTTCCTGTCCCTCGAACTGATCCTCCCCCTCTTATAACCTTAGCCCCATCATCCCAATTCGACAGGTCTTTCCTCTTTAATCGTTCGACTTCAAAGCGCCGTTGTGATGCCCCCCAGGCCCCTGGCTCCTCAGAGACAGGGGGGCTAGCCATTGGGGCCTGGGAAGTAGAGTGAAAGTGTGGTGGTGTACGAGGCGGATAGTTAACTTAGACAGGCACGGGTTAAAGAAAATAACAACAAGTAGTTTGGTTGCTGCTCTTAACCATCATGGAGTTGGAGATGTGTAATTATAGAAGCAGGTTGCAGATGTTTAATAGGGTTTGTGTGAGCCACTTCACGCTGCTCTTTGATGATCTTTGTAGAGGTGAAAGATACGGGCTGCTGCCTGAGGAACCGGCCTGGTTAATTTTTGCTGTTGACTTGCAGAAGAGGTGGACACAGTGTCAGCTTTCATCAGCATCAAAATAGCACCCCGCAAACACATTTCCAGGAGCTGCATTCTTATCTGGTTTCCATTTAGCTCGAAACAATTAAAAGCGCAAAAATAGATGACTGCGTAATGAGCTCAATCTGCATCTTTAGCCGCAATAATTGTGTACTCCAAATGAGTGAAAACATTCTTGCCTGGAGTGTAAAACACGAAAGCACCTACTGTAGTGCGGAGAACAAAGAAAACAGTGGGTTAGCTGTGGTCTGAGGAGAGTGATTAATGGAGCGATGGCCTCTGATCAGAGTGGGGATTGTTTCTCCATCTTGGTGGTTTATCTTTATCTCTGGTGGTTGACTCACACTGTTAGATCAATAAATCCCGATGGGGTAAGGCGATAATTCTGCCCCAGTATTACCCTCATTAAAGCAGCCATTCAGGAGATATATGACTGCCGGCAATTGCCCTCTTTCTCATTGCTATAATATTATAGGATGATGTATATGTCGTCTGTCAGAATTTGCTCGGAGATCACCAGGGAGAGTCGACATCCACAGCTGTAGATTTTTCCTTTATTAAGTGTGTTTGTACAGGTTGATTCAGAGCGTAAAAGGCCCCATAGGTCGTTATCTCTAAATTTGGAGTTGCCGCTACAGCCCAGAGGTTTGCTTTTGTCAACATTGGTGAGAAATTGAGGTCAAACCCAGCTGCGAGTTGTAGATGGAAGAATTGTCACTTCCTATCTTTTTTTCCTGTCGACTTCCTGTCCCCAGAGGAAGTGTAGCTGATCACACTCCCCTGCTGTTCTCTGACCTCTGAGATCTCAGTCAAGGTTTCTCGCCTTATTGGCAGGATGAGGTGACTTATGGGGGAACAAAAAACATATATGATGAGTCCCTTGCCAATAGCGCATATACTGTGTTTGCTAAGTTTGTGCAATGTGTCAGTGTGTTTAGGACTCTGGTGAACCATAAAGACAGTAAGAAGAATCATAGTGCACACTTATTTATGGTCTCTTCATAGTGTTGCACTCAGATGTCGCACGGAAAGTGTAACCGAAGTAGTTGTGTGAAAAAGGACAAATGCTAGCTGGACAGAGAAAACCTGCCTACTTCTTCCCCACTGCACTGGAGATTTTAACTTGCGAGGCAGCTGGATCTTGTGAATTAATCTTGGGTTTTAAGCTATGCTTTTAAGGTCAGACAGCAGTGGTTCAGACCAATCAGTTTCCTATGAGGAGCTACTAACAGCTACGTCCATGGTTAAGGTGTGATGATGACGACAATGACTGCTTCTAAAGAGGTAACTGTAGACTAGGGCTGCACAGAAAATCGTTTAAAAAATCGCGATCTCGATTCACACATACACGTGATCTCATTTGTACACACAGCGATTCTGAAGCATTTTATATCTCGAGCTGCAGCTCAAACAAATGTTCCTATTTTCCTCCCGGATTTTTTGAAGTGCCCCCAAACGCAGCACTGCCGCTGCCTCCTCCCTCAACCCATGGTAAAACGTCATTATTCAGTGGAGGAAGCCCGCCTGCAGTTGAGTGTTTTGAAGGAGTGTGAGAAGCTGTTTTTATACAGGGCTGCAAGCCGCCAATCTGCCCGTCTGCTTGGCGGCTCGGTCCGCGGTTTTAGACAGAGGGCGGTAAACTGGCGGTCTGTTTTGATCTGTTTCGGAAGCTACACTTAGCTACACAGGAGATGCTAGCGTCTCCTGGATCTCTAGCTGTTTGGTTGTGTTCGCTTGTAGCAACAAGCCAGGAACGGTCGCTACTTTCAAATTAAAAGCCCCCCGCTAAGAACCCAGTTCTAAAATCCAATGTGGTGCAATGTAAAGCTCTTATTTTGAAGGCAAATTCATTGTCACTGTTCACAGCCCAACTTCGAGCTTCACGTCACGTCACATGTTTACGCCTACCCCAGAGGCAGCTTTTGGAAAAGGAGGAATATTACGCCTCCGTTTTAGAAAGCCGATCACAGCAGCTATCACATATCACCTAGCCAAGATACGGCCCCAATAAACACTGTACAACATGAGGTATTAAAAGATGCCCTCTCATCTTGGAGACAAAATTTTGTTTTTTACTTTTGTAAAAATAATTTCTCATCCAATGATGGAACTTGAACAAATGATAGAACTTGAACAAAAACAAAACATTGCTTTGGCAGAGGCATAGTAGTATGTCTCTGCCGTACTACAATGTTTGTTTTGTTTTGCTCAAGTTCATCAGTGCAATAAACATTTTGTGAAAAAAAATCGTGATCTCAATTCTAAGCAAAAAGATCGTGATTCACATTTTTTCCTGAATCGTGCAGCCCTACTGTAGACACTGCTGTAGTTGTATACCTGCCCTTTTCCATCCTTTTTCTAAGGACAGCTGCCCAGATGGTTCTGCGTAACGAACCAGCTGGCATATGTGGTTGCAAGAGGTCTTCGGGGGTCCAAAATATTGGACTCAATCCAAAATGTACCAGTTAAACCTAGCCAAGCTCTACATGAATAAATCAATTTTTAAAAAGAAATATCCTATCCTGAGGGGACCCAGGCAAACTCATACCTGGAGGATGATAAGAAAACAAATCCAAAATGCGATTGAACTGAGCAGAGCTTTATATATGCAGAAAACACCAACACTGCAGCAGCATGAAGTCGTGTACTGTATTACACTGCAACTGGAGCCCCATGGCAGTGAAATAAGACAGTTGTATAATTTACACCTGGTCCAACTTGGACTTCTGGTCGTGTCTCTGATCCCCCAGAAACGAGTATACACATGAGGACCTCTACTCTGCACATCCACTGCTGTGTAAAGTGGATGTCAGATTGTCTGTTATGGAGCAGTGGTCTGCAGGCCCCTGACACTGAGGTCGGACTCTGTTTGATGATCTGAGTAGCCTTTAATTCCTCTTATTCCTTCATGGCCCCAGCTGTTTCCTCTGCTATCTCTATATTGGACCGTTGAGGCTAAAAACAGTACATACTGTATTTAGAAACGCATGCTTTATAATGGGATACTGTCTTGCATGCAGCATAGATGTTGGTGATGCAACAATATTGTCAGAGCCTGAAATATCAGCAGAGGCTAATCAATTAGTGGCTGCCTTGATGTTTAAATTGCCCACAGTGCTTGTGAGCTTAAATGTCAATGACTGGTTGGCGAGGCAGATTTATTTAAAATGAGAGCCATTGAGAGGATGTAGATGAAACCTTTTCTCTAGTGTCGAGTCGTTCCCCGCTTTGTTGGACCCTCAGTGGCCTGGCCTTTATAGTCTCCCTCGAGGGTTCGTCCTATTGTTGTGCTTTCTCAGCCGTCTGCGCTGATCTCTCTTCTCACCCCCATAACTGATTCAATGAGGCTCTGCGATCCTATTGGTGCTCCACTTTCCCGTGAAAGGGTTTCCATGGAAACCAAAAAATAATGCAGACCCTCACCACTGTTGCTCTCCACCAGCTAATGGCTCTCTAAACAGGGGTTTGGGAGAGACTACCACTGCAACAGGCTTCAGGACAAATTTTGACCACTCTGCTGCTCAGTAACAGATAACAGACAGGATGATGGTGATTATGAACCTATCTGCTGCAGTTGTAATAGACTGAAACAAAATTGAAAGGGATTACAGGGTTGTATTGCTTGGGGATACATTTGCTAAGCCATATGGTGAATAATTTGTAGATGACTCCTTGAAATGAGCACCATCCTTTTGGCTCCGCGTGCATGTGTAGCCACTGTGGAGATGTTATTGATTCCCCGAGCATGTGCTTTGTAGTGTCTGAATTCAAGGCGGTGTGATAAGGGAGTGTATCATTCCAGTGCATCTCCCCACTTCTCAGATTTGTCCGTTCCCTAACTCAGGCTTTGATTGCCTTTTTTCTAGATGTAATCAGAGCCCAGTATTCTGTATGGGGGAGGGTGTGTGTTGCTGTCACTGTCAGTTGGGTTTTGCGTCCTGGTGAATCTGATGTCTGCTGGCAATATGGTGTGTCGGCGGGATGATGTGGCTGGCTCTATCAGCCAGAATACTCTTGGGATATTCTCCATCCCCAGCCCTGTCAGAATAAGAATACCCAGACTGTATTTCACCAGCTAATGTGGCAAGAGCTGCATGCTGTTCATGCCTCCGTAGGCAGCTCTCGCCATATTTGATTCTGTAGTTGTCAGTGCCAGTGCTTTGAAACCAGCTCCAAAGTATTGTCAGTCAAAAAACGGTGCTGCAGACTATTTTTAAGCATCGAGGCTGGAATACCAGCGGTTTAATTGGCTCTCATTGCTGTATCGTTATTTTCAGCTGGGAGACACTTGTGGCAAAGCAGTTAAGAAACGGAAGAAAGTTTAAAGCGTTTATGGTCATTAGACGCACTTGGTTGGAGACGTGCCGCACGTTGGCAGTTAAAGGTTTCTGGTTAGAAAGCGAGCTATTCTTCTTTCTTTAAATATTGCATGAGTTCGGATGCTCATCATGGTCGCGTCAGATTCTGGATGGGCAAACTGTGGTGTGTGAGGTCCTCTAATAACCTTTACCTGCCCAGAACACAAGGCCTGGGCTTCTACTATTAGAGAACTTTTATTAGTTATTCTTTCCTTTTTAATTTTCGCCCTCAAGCTGAGAAGTGTGATATTCACACAGATAAAACACTGTTGCCGTCTTAAATTAGCTCAGTGCTGGGAGCGAGCGCTTCATACATAATAAATGCAAACTCTGTCATTTTAAATGTCCTAGAATTTTATTTTCCCTTTTCCAAGCTCACAGTCGTATCCCACTTAAATGAATTACACACGCCAAGACAAATTGTGCCACTTTTCTGTTGTGTCTCCTTGCCGATGTCTCGCTGTTTATTCATCTCATTAGCTGAGTCCTGACCTCTGCTTCTTCCCTTGTGCTTCCATCCAACAGCCCATGAAAACAGGAGAGGAGAGAGAACTGAGAGAAGTCGTCAGCTTCACCTGAACAAAGAAGAGGCACAAGCAGATACACATGGTATGATGGTATTTTAACTACAAATGAAGCACACATGGTCTTGAAGAAAACCCAAAACATTTATCCTGAGCGCATATTCCCACGTGAAACACATTTCTGCTTTAGGTTTTCCCCTACCTCCGGTAATGTGGGGGTGTTGCCATGAAAGATTTCCACCAGATCTTGCAGACACATGTTAAATCAGTGAGAGAAACGGCAGAAAGAGCTTGCTGACAGACTCTTTTCAGTAAGATGCTGACAGCACAGGCGCAAAGCCATTGTCACCGTCAACAGGAGGCACGGTGCTGGCGAGAGCCGGTGCATGAAGTCGGTCCTGCAGACAAGTGCTTTTGTCCTTTTACCATCACAGCAGGCCAGAACCCTTTCTTTGTTAGCCTCTGATTTGCATTGGCATTTGTAACATTAGTATTCCAGTCACGGCCGAGCAGCAGACACGTATAGATTGAGAGGTTAAAGGGGAGTTTAGACCCAGACACATCAGCTGTAATCAGTCATAGCACATAACCATGAAGACAGCCAACCAGACAAATAAATGTGTGTGTTGCATTTGCAACTGACATGTAAGATTAGAACCAGATTTTTGAGCCAGTTCTAATTTTATGAAAAGTGATTTGAAGGATAATTCGGGTTCGTTACAATTTGAGTCTGTTTGTCTAAGTTTTGAAAATACTTTCTGTTGGTGGTAATGTAATCGTATTCACTTCATTAGTAACTGAGACCTTGAACACGGCAGCGTTGCTAAAAAAAAAAGAAAAAGGAAAAAAAGAAGTCTCTGTTTGAAACAAAGACTATCAAACTTTGGAGGAGAGAGGCAACATTTCACATTTACTACGCAGAATGACAGTTATAAACATCCAATACAGTTTACAGACCTACTTCATGATGCAACTACTTACCATAGTGCATTTTTCCTATGCATTGAAGGATTTTACCTACATTTTAGAAGCCCACTTACAGTTTTACCTCCAAATAAAGTGGATTAGATCATCCAGATAAACTGTTACTGACACTTAAACTGTTTGTTGCTCGATCGCTGAGTCGCTGTTCCTGAGCTTTTTTTAACACATGGAGTTTGCAGTAGCTTTTTTTATAGCTGAAAAGTTGAGATTTGAAGTTCATTCTTTGCCTCAGAAACATGAGTAGACAAAACAAACTTGTCAGAAGGAAATGGATATTTTAACATCCTCGATTGTGAATATGTTAAATTTCGTCTACTGTTCGACTGTGTGATGTGATTAAGAGCCCCAAAACAGCCATTAAACAGAGTTTTTGGTGAGACTGTGCTGTCAAAGTTTAATGAAAAAGAGGTGCAATAAAGCAAAATGATCCTTGAATTTCTCAACCGATGGTTTTAAAATCACCCGGATTCTCTCATACTGATAAGCATATACAGTACAAAGTGCTGTCTTTTGCAGCGAAAAGTCACGATAAAAGCATCATGAATCTTCTCTGCTTCACCGTTCATGCAAAGACATTAACTCACTTCTGAAGTATTTCTATGAAGTTCTTATTTTCAATGGGGCGTCCAATACATGTGGATATCTCTTTCATCTGAGGCTCCCAGAAAAACACAAACATTCACACGCTCTATCCTCAAGGCTCTGTTTTTAATCTTTGCATTGCATTGAAAAACCCCAGCCTGTTCAAAAAAGTAGGTTACACTGTTCCTCTTGCTGTTTTTCTTTTTCTTTCGTTGAACTTAAGCTAAGTGTATGAATGTTCAGATGTGTGTGTAAGGCCGTCTGTGCGAAGGGGCTCTAGGTGTGTTCAAACCAACATATGGCCTTGCAACAGGGTGTGAGTGATCACTCATCAGACAAATGGCTGGCCAAGCTGTCCCCCTGTCGTAAAGTGCTCGACCCTGCACCCCTTTGTTTTCTAACAGGAACTAGTGCTAAGTGGAGATGCCAAACACAGCTCTGCAGACAAAGGCCACTCTCACCCCATATCCGGGTTGCCGTGGAGACCGTTGTCCTTATTGGAGGGCTGGAAAGATTCCAACATGTGCTAAAAGCAACTACAACTGGTTTCACAAAGCTCTGGATCTGAACAGTACGAAAATCACATCTCTGAGAATTTAATTCATCATAGTGCTACTTTACCTTTCTTTGTCAGGAATTGTCGACGTAAAAGCATCTTCGTGTGTGAGTTCCTGGGTATTTTGTTCTCCTGCGCATGTTTACATTCCAAAGTGTCCTTTTGTGTTGCGTCCCCTGAGGTGAAAAACGTTGTCTTTCCTTACATCTCTCATTGTCTATTTCTGCCAAGGCCATCTGCGTTGTAAACTCCCTTTATATGGAGATTTGACGAAGACAACAACCTCGACGTGAACAGTATTTTTAAACAAGGTCCAGCGAGAACATCTCAAGCGTTTTAATTATCTCTTGCTAAAGGGTCAAACACTGGTCAATTTAGAGTTGGAGAGATTATTGATTGGATTAAGTTTGCGGGAACTTGCAGAAAACCCCAGTAAAGAAAGAAAAAGGAAGGCAAAGCAGAAGAAGGACTGCAAGGAAATAAGTCCCTCTTTTGTCGTCACAGTGATTATCAAGCATTTAGTTTTTAATTGAGTTATAACTCTTTTTTTTGGAAAGCCCCAGTGGCAATGTGTCATCCTCAAAGAGCGCCCCGTGGGAAAATGCCTGAGCTGAGTCCTAACAGGCGACGGCGCAGAAGTGTTTATGTGTTCATTGTGTGCTGCTACCACATGCCCTCACTGCCAGACAACCGACCGACTAAGAGCTGGAACTCCTGGGATCAATGCATCATTGACCATGTGCCTGGGCCTCGTATTGATCTAGCTGCCGCGTAGCCAGTTTGTATCTTCACTCAGCCAGATAGAGGTGCCGACACAATTAAGTGAGAATCTCTGCTTTGTGAGTGCGGGGATCACACACATGCGCGCTACAATCTGCTCATCTCAATCACATGCCCTCTGTGAATTAACCAAGAACCTATCGCTACCCTTCCTCCTTCCAATCTTTCTTATCTAAGGAGCTGGAGAATTGATTTCACTGTAGGAGTTCGAGCGACTGTTAGTCCTGACCCAACAGCTGGATGTGTGCCCGGTTGGGATGTCAAGAATGTAGCCCGCAGTGCTGTTGACAACACATGGCCACTCGGTTTCTGACTGCACATTTGTTCATTCAGGGAGTCTTCTCTAGTTAATCAGCCTGTTGTTCAGGAGTGTGTCAGCTGCCTGGTCAGAGGACATCTGCCCTCGGGGATTCACACAATCTCATTTCCAAAGTGAATGGGTCAGGAGAGCGCCACTCACAGGCTCAGATAAGAACTGCTTTGGATTCACAGCACGTAGGGGAACAATGGGCTGAAATGATAAATTGCTTTGCAAGGCAGAGCAAATTCATCAGAGTGGCTTCTTTTTTTTTGTGGTGAACTAGCAATGCCCACGATGTGCAGAAGCAGATAATGTTCACCAAACACGTACATGTACTGTGAAAAACTCATTAAGCTAAGCCTGCCTGAGGGGTAGAGTATTTGTATGTTTCCACCTGAGCATCTATCCAACATTAGGACCTTCTGCTGCAAGCCTCGCAGTTTCTCGAACTTCCTAACCCGGCTGAGCTTCTGCGCTCTGCTCTCTGTGTGAGCTACACCCACACACACTGTGTGCTCGGCTGCCTTTGAGCTACTTTCATGCACTTTTCTCTCTGTGGTTGTTCCCTGTTGTCTGCATGCCGTATGCCCTCTAAAGAAGCATACAGTGCTATAGCTGCTTAGCATTCAGTACACTTCAAAGCTCCGCAGTGTGACAGCACAGCCCAGGGCTCATTCTCTCCTAATTGGAGGTTCATTAAGGGACATGGTGCGCCTCAGGGGAGCCCTGCTCACTGCCAGAGGAGCCTGTCTTTATTCGGATTTTTGGGTGTTTACTTGCTTCGGCTGATTTAGGAAGTCATAGAGAAATATGAAAATGGGTTTTTAATTGAGATAAAGGCTGATGTGGCATGTGTGTGGTCCCTCAGTGTCATGATCAGAGGGTATTAGCGCACTCCGGTGAGAGCTTTAGAGCTGTAGAGTGGCATACAGTGGATGGATCAACACACCTGCTCCAGCTGTCTCAGGGGAGCCAGAGGAGGGAAATGTGCCCTCCCCCGAGTCCAACTACAGGTGATCATTTAGAGGGTCAATGACATTTAAAAGGGTCAAGCTCCAACCCTTGTGATCTCAACAAGGTTTCAGCATTAATGATTATTTTCTATGCAGGCTCATGCTCAAGATGAAGTGGTACGGCTGGTGATCAGGGGGGTGGAGCGTGGTGATGGTTTGGTGAGGAACAGACTCAGTGTCCTTGTCATGCTGATCCATTTGTCCGGGGCGTTGGCCACTGGAGCAGGGGGAATATGGAGTCACTTCATTAATCGTGCCGAAAGTGTCAAGTTCAAGGAGAACCACCCAAGGGTGTGCTATTTATACATGGAGCACTCTAAATGCGGGACAATGTCTTCCTTATCTTTTAATTACAATTAGAGTTGACATGACCATCATTGTCGATTGTGTAGATGCCCGCGAAAACAGACCTCATGGTTTTCTGAGTTCTCCATGAAAAAAAGGCCCGTAGCTATGTTTGAGAGAATCCCTCTTCTTCAGACTGAGAAGAATTTAGGTCAGATGGGTTTGCCCTCATTACTGAGCTCTAGCTTCTGACGCTACTGTGAACTTGATTTAGGATCAGTTCTCATTAATCCACTATCAAACTCAACCGTGCCGAGCTCCACAGCCTAAACTGTCTGCGGATCAGCCTTCTCTGAGAGTAAACAATGGGATCTGAGTGCCGTGTGGCATTTCATGATGTCAGTAACGGGAGACGCTGCAGACGTGCAGTTGGCATTTACTGGATACCTCGGGGCAAAGACTGCTACTGAGATTGTCAGATTGAGGACAAACATATAGTATTTCCAGCTAACAAACACAGTTTTTCCTACTGCTGTGTGAGTCATGTTTGTTTATAATGGCTGTTGGTTTTTTTGCCAGTGTACACAAACACAATGCCACACAACTCCTTTTCTTGACACATTGCTCAGCACTGCAGCACACTTGAGGAAGATCTCCCTCTAATCTCGCAGTAATTTGTCGATGTTGTTGTAAAGCTGCATCTCCTGGGGTGTGCACCACCTTTCCCTTGTCTACATAATGCACTCTGCAGAATATTCAGAGAGACTTAGTGGTCTGATCTCTACGGCTGGGGCATGATCGATGAGGACCTGCGATCCCTTGGGAGTCATGGGAAAGACCAGTTTGTTTACTCTGCATTTTCTCCACGGTCTCTGTGGCAGTTTGATTTATTTTATGCTGGTTTGCACCATGGGCTTGTTATTTGGAGCCTGGCTTGGCCCGTATGGTCCGCTCCATTCTTAAGCATCCAATGCATTTTAATGCATAAAAAGAAAATTGGCTCCAGATCTGACAGTCCGTGTGACCCAGAGATGGGAACGAAGAGCGAAAGGGTGAGGCTGGAAGAGAAATCAGACATTTTGTTTGGAGAATGAGATGTGAGCTGAGCCCTGAGAGTTTTTCCAGCCGACTCCATCCTCCCCCTGCTCGCTCCACCTCCTCATCCCCTGCTCCAATAAATTCAGTTTGCACTCTACATACGGGCCGAGGGCTAACAGTGGAGGGCAGGAGGGATGAGAAGAGGTCTTTTTTTTCTGTGAGATTGTAATGTATGCAAATCTCAATTAAGACCTCCTGTGTCCTCATTAGGCCCTTCGTTGGGGCTTAGGAAAGGGAGGGGTTAATTAAAACCCATCTCGGGCAATGAGGCTCTCAGAGTACCACTAGGAGGGTGATCAATACCTAAGCATATCATTATGATTTAAAGGAGCTGTTTAACCGTAGCTCTAAATCAATTTCCCTGGGTCTGGGGAGGAAAGGAGAGGAAAAATAATAAGCCCTCAGGCTGGTGAGGGGAGGAAACACTCTCGTTCTGTGTTAACACGCTCCCACCGCAGACAAAGACTGCCTTCACATCTTTAGTATTGTTCAATTTTATTGTCACGGCAACTTACACAAGCCTACAATGAGATTTTTTTTTTTCTTGAGCTCACAGCACATTGAAATTAGAAGCAGGGGGGTAAGGTGTAGTGCAAGAAACAATGAAAGAATAACAGACTAGAAAAAGATATGGGTTATGACTTTTTTGTTCAGAAAATTGCCACACTTGCATGTAAAATAATTGCAGGAACCAGTAGAGTCGCTATTCATAAGACAGCATTTTGGGGAGACTGTGGTTTATTTCACCTGAAAATGCCATTTTCCCAGGCGAAGGGGTGAAAGGGTCGAGGCGGAATCACATTTGAGCGACAGCAGATATCAAAGACGGAGTCGATCATAACCCGAGTTTCACCGCTGCCTCAGAGAAGCAGAGAGATCACCCAGAGGACTCATCTGTCAGCCCATCAGGCCCTGGAAAGACTGCCTGAAGATTATGAGATTATAGCTGACGGACGAGCTGCGGGTACAGAAAAAAGGAGCAGAAAGGCGGCATTTAAACAGTTCTCTTTTTTGTTTTCAATTAGCGGTGGCAGCGTGTTGCTGCCTAGTTGTGTAAACCTATTTACAATTCCTCAGAGCAATCGCTTTTTAATCCACTTGTTACCCAGACTCAATCCTGGCTATCACTATGGGAGAGCAAATTAATAATCACAGCTACAAAGCAAAGAGTGCCGGTTCATTTCTGCCAAATAATTAATTTTTCTTCTTTGACTGAGACTGCAATTATAGCTACCCCACAGATTGTTTCCATTTCGGTTTTTGCAGAATATGTTCAGACGATTCCTTAGACAATTCCTATCCTCCCTGAGGGGGAAGTCTTGTTCATTTGCAGCTTGGTAGGTTAAACAAATGCTTCAGTGAAGACTCCGTGGTGCATCAGATATATATGTATATATGTATACAGGGTCACGGACATTGAGACACCCATGTTGTCTCCTCATGCAGGAGAGGCTTTCTTCATTAACCAGGAGTGCTTCCAGGACAGGCCCTCATCAGGTAAAGTGTGTTTATGTCAGATAGAGCATTGGCCGATGGGAGCACGGGGGCTCCTACCTCTCATTACATCAAAAAGACAGAGACACTCCGTAGGAAAGGCCACACGTTGTCGGTTAATGCACATGGAGCCGAAGTCAGGACTCATATCTTTAAAATGCTCAGTGATAGACAGCCCCTGGAGTCGCACTGAACCCAGGGAACCCATCTGTCCCGAGATAAGAAGTGCTGATAGGGAATCAGGCCATCTGAGTGTGGAAGCGCTCTTTAAAATTACATAAGTTGTCAAGGAGTGTGGTGAGATGAGTTGTGTCAGGTTTGGGTTGACATTGTGTAGCCCAAACTTGTAGTTACTTAGGGATTGCTGAGAAAACTATGTCTGGTACAGTGAGCCTGAGGGGATAATACAAGGATTTTCAGCTGGAATTGGACCAAATGAACTGACAGGCCTGAGAACGTGTGTGTGTTGTATGTTTGAGTGGCAGAACTCATTAAAAATGTGCGCAGGTTTTTGCAGAGTATTATTTTCTTGGCAGTTTTGTCTGAATGCCTATCCAAAGTGCAGAAGAATGGGAATTTTTGCGAGCGTTTGGCAGGACTCATTAAGTGGCACGTTTTTTTATGTTGTGTTATGTGTTGTTTTTTCTCTCAGGGGCAGGGAGAGGCTTCAGCACGGGGGACGACCATGGAGGGGGACTGTCTCAGCTGCATCAAGTACCTCATGTTTGTCTTCAATTTCCTCATCTTTGTAAGTATTTTTCATCTCTCTCTCTCAAAGACACTTAATCTGGCTATCTGCGAAGTTAGTGTCAATGCAATGATTTAAGATGGGCTTCTGGCTGCCCCCTGCCCGTCTGACTAATGGAGCCGCATTTGCATTTCATTAGACGGAGGCAATCTTGATTCTATCAAATTCTCTTTTGATTAGATTTTAGTGTGCTGACACACATCTGAGGCACACTGTGCCAGGAAGACTTGGTGACTGGCACCTGAGTTTATCAGTCTTGATCAGACAATCAAGAGTAATCCTGTTAGTCTGAGCCTGTAGAGGGAGGGGGGAGGGTCAGAGTAAGAGGGTTTGTCTCTTTTCCTGCTTTATTAAGCGCAACCAAACCGTTTAGAGACTCCAGTCAGATGTGGTTGTTCAAGGCTGGTGTAATAATGCAACCAGCAGAGCAAAGGCTGTCAGCATCACTCAATAGCAACTACTGTTTTACACCCTTTGCCTCCCCTTTTGTTTCTGTCCATGGCCATTTCACTTTCAGGTAACATAACCGCTTTTTTCAAGCCCAATAATCTCTCAAAATGGCTACCTCCTCTCCTCGTCCCACAACCTCTGCCTCTGAGATAAGGTGGCGTTCACTTGCAGAAGTCCAGGTCTCTCGCTATGACAGGAAGAATGGGGGTAATGGGAGGAGTCTGTAAGGCTCAGATCCCCCCCCCCACTACCTCAATACCTTCTTTTCTTAATCAGTCGCCCCACGGTGGCTGCAGATATGGCTTTAGTGAAAGAGGATTCGAGAGGATGGCGGCTGCAGTGCTGTGCATTTCTAAAGCAGGTTGGGGGGTTAGTTGAAGCAGTGTAGATATCTCCAACCGCCCCCCATTGAGGCATTACGGTTCTATTGATATCAAGCCTTTTATCTGCCCTCAACTCTCACCCCAACCTTTCAGAGATTTGTATTAAGAGCATGTTTTCCTGGAAAAAGCACAAATTTATTTTCCATTATATGATATCTTGTTGAATGTTTTTGTGTGCCACTGGGGATACGCAGCTTCCCTCTGAGTTCCCATTAATTTTTCAAATGCAGCCAATATCTGTTTCGTCTAACTCCAGTCTTCTGTCCTGTTTTCTCCATCAGCTGGGGGGCTCTTTCCTCCTGGGAGTGGGAGTGTGGGTGCTGGTGGACCCCACGGGGTTCAGGGAAATTGTAGCAGCCAATCCCCTATTATTCACTGGTGTCTACATCATCCTGGGCATGGGAGGCATGCTCTTCCTTCTGGGCTTCCTGGGCTGCTGTGGAGCCATCCGCGAAAACAAGTGTCTGCTCCTCTTTGTGAGTCTGCTGACAAATTCAAAATGTAGTTCTGTTACTGATCTTATTTTTGTGCATGTGTGTTGATTATTCTGTCTGTCAGTTTTTTGGGACTGTCATGCTTGAAACAGAAAGCCAAATGAGTAAAAAGCTCGTCTATTTGCCTCTGTGCCTCAAGCCTCATGCATAGTTAATGCTGAGTGAAGCGGGCATAGCCAGAAAGTGATTTTCGTGACCGATGTGCACTTTTTCTGACACTCATCCACCTTGTCCTCCTCTCTCTCTCACTCTTTGCCTTTTTTTCTTTTGTCTTATTGCAGTTCTTCATGCTCATCCTCCTCATCTTCTTAGCAGAGCTGGCTGCTGCCATCCTGGCCTTTATATTCCGGGAGCATGTAAGTATTCATGTCATTGTTGATCACCACTGTCAAAGGACTGAGTATCAAAGCACCAAAAGCTGGCCCTTACAGCCTGCTCAGATTCTCTTCTTTGCTATTTTTTTTTACTAGACATTCTCTTATTTATGTATCACAGGGTTCAAACAGGTGCTGGAAATCCTTGTTGGGTAATACGTTGGGTAACCGCATCACTTGTTACTTAATTGCTTTACATTGGCTCAGCCAGGTTATATAGAATGCCAAGTCTACTAGACAGGTGATACATTTTGAGACATGAAACTTTTTTGTGTTTTCCTTAATTTGTCGACCTTCTGTCACCACCTCTTCTGATTGAATGTGATGATATACGTGTATATAAACATATAATTAACCACAGCTGAAAAGTAGCCTGGAATAGCTTGAACATTTGTTATTTTCTATAACCAATCTAAAAAGGTTATAGATTGAAAAAGTGTAGGAACCCTGGTTAGTTTTGGCCATTTTATAGCGTAGATCATTTAGGCAGCCGTCTTCAACGATTGTTTTTTGCTTAAGAGTCCTCATGAAACATAGTGTTATGTCTTTGGCTTGTAAAAACAATCAGGTATGGGGGGACTAGTCGAGGAAATTGATTGGCTATAGGAGCCAATAGCATTAGCGCTGAATGTGAATTACGCCCCCGACTTTGCAGCTACATGTCAAAGTAGCCGACCAGGAGCTCCCATTGAAACCAGCCGATTAAGTGATAAGGGCACGCTAAACATGGCCACACACGGCGGCATCCGAGACTAATGGCTGCCAATTTGATAACAGGGAATGGAGTACCAAGGTGGTTTTCTTGCTGGGTTCGTCTCCTGGTAATGCAGGGCCTAATGTTAGTCAGCTAATAGGACCCAACCTTAGCTGCATGAATAAACAAGCAAGCAGTACCTGTCTATTAGCAGCTAAACTCCCTTAACTCCATGGTGCTGGATTCCCCGTCATAAAATGGATTTGGAGCCTGGTACAGTCAGCCACTGTTAGCAGTTACTTAAGCAACATCTGGAAACTACATAAATCATCAAGGGGTTCAGGCAGAGCAGCCGGATGACATTGGAGGGAAAATCAGAAATCATTTTCTCCATGAAATATGATCCAGTTCCACCGAAATCAGTGAAAAAGGTTATAGATTCTTGTTTTTGTACAGTAATTAGGGCTGCACAAAAAATCGTTCGCACATACACGTGATCTCATTTCTACACACAGCGATTCTGAAGCATGTTATATCTCTAGCTGAATCACAAACGAATGTTCCTATTTTCCTCCCGGATTTTTTAAAGCGCCCCCAAACGCAGCACTGCCGCTGCCTCCTCCCTCAACCTGTGGTAAAGCGTCTTTACAACACGTGATTCAGCGGAGGAAGCCCGCCTGCGGTTGAGTGTTTGGAAGGAGTGAGTGAGAAGCCGTTGTTAGGAGGGCAGCAAGCCGCCAATCTGCCCGTCCTTTTGGCGGCTCGGTCCGCAGTTTTAGACGGAGGGCGGCAAATTGGGGGTCTGTTTTGATCCGCCGATTTGCCGCCTCGGAGGGTACACTTATTTCCACCTTGCCTGCTAGATGTGCAACTGGACAGCCGCTGAGCCCGGGAGATGCTAGCGTCTCTAGCTGTATGGTTGTGCTAGCTTGTTTGTAGCCACAAGCTAAGAATGGTCGCTACTTTCAAACTAAAAGCCCCACGCTAAGAACCCAGTTCTAAACTCCAATGGGGTGCAATGTAAAGCTCTTATTTTGAAGACAAATACGTTGTTAACTGTTCACAGCCCAACTTCGGGCTTCAGGGCACGTCACATGTTTACACCTACCTCAGAGGCGGCTTTTGGAAAAGGAGGAATTACGCCTCCGTTTTAGTAAGCCATCACAGCAGCTATCACATATCACCTAGCCAAAGATACGGCCCAAATAAACACTGTACAACACGAGGTATTAAAGGATGCCCTCTCATCTTGGAGACTATTTTTTTTTTTTTACTTTTGTAAAAATCATTTCTCATCCAATGATAGAACTTGAACAAAACAAAAAAAAAAACATTGCCCTACATACTACAATGTTTTTTGTATTGTTTGGTCACGTTTATCAGTGCAATAAACAATTTGTGAAAAAAAATCGTGCCAGAGAATCGTGATCTCAATTCTAAGCAAAAAAATCGTGATTCACATTTTTTCCAGAATCGTGCAGCCCTAACAGTAATCATTGAAACACTCACTACTTTACATTTGAGTTCTGTGCCACTCGCTTACCACTTTTAGTTGAATTGATTGATTGATTGATAAGTGGAAGACATATTATTGGTTGAAAATGGTTGGTTCAAGCTAATATACGCACACGTGACATTTTGTTTTACAGGAAGACGACATGACTGGATTCTGATATAGTAATATAATGAAATTGATTTTTGTACTTTTTCCTTGGCATATATTGTTGAACAACGTGACTGTGGATGTGATCTAAAAACAGTTTAGATTAAAAGAGTTGTCCACCATTTGAACTCCTAATTCTGTTCAGACTCATAATGAACAGTAGCTAAAGGATCCCAATTGATGCAACAGAACAGAAAAATATTGTCATTCTTTATTCTACACATTGCTACATTACCCACAATGCAACTCGACTGTTGCCATCTGAGTCAGATATTACTCTAGGTGTGGTAGGCTAGTAGCAGCCAAGGTAGCCCCAAAGCCACGAGCTACTAGCCTCACGCAGTCATAAGGATTAGGCAGTAGAGGTCTGGTAATCTCACTACAACCCCACATTTTTTTCATTTTCATTTTCTTCTTCGGTGCCAGCTGACTGACTTCTTTCAAGTTGTGACACTCGAGGACATTTATCAGACTTTGTTCAGCTCCTTCTGGAGTCACAAAAGGCTTTATACGACTTTTTCCACATATGTAGTAGTCCTCCCCAAACCTGTAAACACACTTTGATGTGTAAAACTGGTGCTCTTCCTCTTTGAAAAGAGACTCAGCCTTTGTGTCCAGTGATTTTCTCTAATGTGAAAGACACAGGTATTATTCCTGTGGTGACACTAACCTGTCCTCTCCACCTTCTTTCTTTTTTAGCTGACCAGAGAGTACTTCACCAAGGAGCTGAAGAGACATTATCAGGGCTACAACAACACTGACGTCTTCACCTCCACATGGAATGCCATCATGACTACAGTAAGGCCACAGCACACATGGCAAAGAGCTTTACGCTCTGCAGCTTTTACCAACTGTCTGTGGAAACAGTAAGGTTCCAGCCTGGCGTCAGGAGCCTATATTTTATAGATAAAAATCCTCGACATTTAGGTCAATATTCATGCTGGATTGGTGGAACACAGGCCAGTGCACAAATAGGCACTCAGCAATAATGGCTTCTTTTCCCATTCTCTCCTCTCCTACCATCAGTTTGACTGCTGTGGGGTGAACAGCCCAGAGGATTTTAAGGACAGCCTGTTCAGGCTGATCAACCAAAATCATGTGGTGCCAGAAGCCTGCTGCCAGCGTGCCAGTCAGAACGGGGAGCTGGCCTATATCAGCCAGCAGTGCTTAACAGGCAATATGATGTTCCGCAATAACAAGGTAACTTCTGACATCTACCACACTGACATCCTCTCTCTCCTTGTCTGTTTCTCCCTCCTTCCAAACCACCTCCAGGTCTAATTAGAACAGGAGACAGTTGTGGGGTGACATCCAGGGGCGTACTGACTCCTCCATAGCTGATTAGTGCTTTTCCATGTTTTGTGTGTCATGGGAGGCCATCTTACTACCAGTGTATGTATGCGTAAGAGCAAGTGTGTGTCTGTTTGTGTGGATGCAATGGTAAATTGGAATTTTTGTGGAGCATACGTCAGTGCAAAAATAGAGGATAATGAGTATTTGAATATGAGAAAATGAGGTGTGCTTCACAGTTACACACACGTACACCCACGTCCCTGCTTCCATGTGAATGCAGAGCGCCTTGGAGTGAAATGTAATTACAGTGAAAACTGATAGGAAGAGGTTTTATACCACACTCTCCACCTGTTGTTTTTCGAGCCACAGGAACAATGCGAGATGTCCACATTGTGTGTGTCTCCCTCTGTTCATTCACACAAAGAGCCTCATTAAAAGGCAGTGAGGCTGGAGGCCCTGCTTCCCACTCATTCAACCAGGCCTTTGTTCCAAGCCCCACTCGATTAAAGCTGTGATGTTACTTTAATTGTCTCTGTAATTGTGCGAGTTTATAGCCTATTGATTCTCTGCTGAGCGTCACGTCTTTGTGTTTCCACAGGGCTGTTACTCTGCAGTAGTCGACTACTTTGAACTGTACATCTATGTGGCTGGAGCGCTGGCCATTGTGGTGCTGACCATTGAGGTAGGAGGGGCTTTTCATTCCTCACATATGCAGCATTTTACTTTGCCTCTCCAGTGATATAGTGAACATTTATCTCAAAAATGGGGAATTCTGCATTAAGCTGAAGATGTTTGCCTTAATATGTGCAGTGTTATTTGAACGCTTCCTGTAGGGCAACATCTCCACCTAGTGGTGAGACTTTTTACTACAGGAACGCAGATTTGATCAAGCTGCCTTGTTGCAGCTTTTTAAAATTACATGTCTCTTTAATGAGATCACTTTTTCTTCACATGGCTCTCTTTTCCAACACGCAACTCATTACATCAGCGAAAGGATATGTTGAACCAAAAATGAAAATGTAGTCATTATCCACTCACCCTCATGCTGCTTGAAAGTTGGGGGAAGTTTTGTAGTCCACAAAACATTTATGGAGATTCAAAGCAAAATGGTGTTGAAACACTCTCCTAATTTGACCCTGGAGGAGACGAGGGCTTCGTTTAAAATGTAAACAAACAACCTAAAAATGAATAAATAAACTGGCTCCATACAGCGCCCAGCCTAATCAAAGTCTCTGGATCTCTGAAAGATGTTGTTTTCAGAGGTTTGCTTTAGCTCAAGGAACCACTTCACGCTTATAGCTCAGCAGCTACACTGAAGAATTAGGCTTTAGAAAGGTAAATAATGTCCTTTCAAAATGATTTTGGATCTTGGGGTGGGTGAGCTGTATAGAGCCATTTTCAGTTAATTTAGCCATTTTTAAGGTTTTTCAGTTGTTTTTTATGTTTTAAACAAGTCCCCATCCCCTGCAGTTGTTTAGGAGAATGCAGTGCTGCAGCGCTTTCCTGCAAAGCTCCCATCAGCATAATAATAATTTAATTTCCAGTTTTGGGCAAATGTATCCTATAATCTCGCATCCATGATAAATTGATGCAACCAGAACACTTAATACACGTGTCAGGATAAACTCCTGTACTCTGGCAACATGAGTATGTTAGCTACAGATGTAGATAGAAAGTTTCACAAGTTCTAATCCACATCAAGCCTAATTAGTTTGTAAAATAGAATGGAATGGAAACCTGCTGAATGTAAATACACCGACTCTTGGTGGCGATTGAGTTTGAGTCAGAAATCAATTCATGAAATCTGAAAAAATGTGGTAACTGAATGCATTTTGTGCCAGAGCAATGAAAAGTTATCCAGTTTAGTCCAAACTGACTGCTGTTGTGTAAACAGTTTTGAAAAAAGGACCTCAGTATTGAGAAATGCATATAACCAGTTGTTAGTGGAGTGGAAGCAGTACACATGTTTGTTATAAGTTTGTCAAAACAACATCTTCTTCTGTGTGCTGATCATTTCTTTTTTCTTGCTGTCCTCAGCTCTTCGCCATGGTCTTTGCAATGTGTCTCTTCAGGGGAATCCAGTAGAGCTGCTCCGTCTGTGAACTTCTGTATTTTTGTTTTGTTTTTTTGAAAAGAAAAGGGAATTCAGGAGAAAAGAACAAAATGGACACTTGTAAATTTGTTGATCTCTTTTTCTAAAGGCTAATTGGTAGAAAAACAAACTCTCAAACTCCTGTACTTCACAGCTGGACTTTTGAGGTACTGGGTGGTAAAAAAAAACAAAAAACAACAACACATATACACACACACACATACTTAGAGAAAAAAGTGGGAGATCAGAGACAAAACTGATGTAAAAAAGATTTGTGTGTAAAGCGGAAACAGTAATCTTTGGACCAGGTCTAGCACAGACTGGGCGTAACGTGGACCAGGCATGAGGACCAGGTGAAGCCTGAGCAGAAGGCACTGCACTGACTTTTGGATGAAGAATATTTATATTAAGTTGGCTTAACTGTAAAAAACAAAAACAAAATGTGTTTCATGTACATGTTCATGGCTGTTACCCTTTTCCCTTTCATACTGTATACTGTAACACACTCCCTCCCTACATATGCCTTTTTTACAGCCACTCTTCTTTAATGCTGTATTATATAAGCTGTGTGTGTGTGTGTGCGTGTGTGTGTGCGTGTGTGTGTGTATGTACATACTTGATGCTCTTTTTGAATGTGTATGTGAGCATGTGAGCTCGTGGCTCTCCATGAACCCTCCCAAGCTTGAAAGCCGACCTTCTTTTTCTATCTGTATGGTGATGTTTATTGCAGTAGTGGTCATATGTGGTCTTAGGTGGTGAAATGTATGTGCCTGCATTTGTATTAGATTCTTGAAAAGTCAATGACATAAACGGCATTCTAAATGACTGTCCCTGCGTTTTGTTTTTGTGTTGTTTTTTTTACAGATGATTTTTTACGCATAGAATTAACCCCACATGTAGCATAGCTGCAAATAATCCTCAGTGGTAAAGATAACACATCCTACCATGATGGAAACATAGACAGTACATGAAGGTTTTTGCAAGAATTAATGCTTATCGGGCTTGATCTGCTGGGAACAGCTTCAATTATATTCATTTTTTCAGTTAGAGTTTGACAAGAGAGACAAAAGCCGAGCTAATTTTGTGGAAAAGCTAGCTTTAAGATTTTTTATTTTATTTTGGCATCAGGCCCCATGATAAATTAGATTTTCCAGTTAAACTGCAAAACCGATGAATTTGTCAGAATAGACATTTTCTGTCACAGCCTTCTGGCATTAATAATTCTTCTCTTTTTATATGAGGAATGAGGATGTTTCATTTATTGATGACCCAAAGCATAATAATACGATTTGGCTCCACGTACTGTAATGGCTCTTGGCTCTTGTTGCGATTTTATCCCGAATACATCACCTTTGATTTTTTTTTGTCCTGCAAGAAAATCCATGATAACTGTGAACAATAAACAGAAATAATACATCAGGTAACTGAGCCATTCAGCAGGTGCAGCAAATGGCTGAAGGATATAATAAAGAAGAAAAATTCAAAGTGATGCAGTGAGAAGTATTAAACATGACACAACAGTAACTAAAACTGAGCATCAGTTGTATCATTTGTTCAATTTGTGTCAAGCATGGAGTGGCAAAAAAATGGCAAAAAACACAAAAACAGCTGGAGATATGAAGAACAGTGTTGCACAATACAATACTAAAGATTGAACCTCTTCTCTTTTGTTTCCAGATCTTATTAGCATAATCGATATCTTAACCCTCATTTATGCCAAACAAATCTACCATCAAGACCAACCTGAAGACTGAAGAAATGATCGCTTTAAAAATTTGCTAAATGGGAAAAAATGCTCCATAATTGTCTTAACCAGATTCAGAAAAAATGCACTTTCACTGTGGCTGAGATCCAACAAAGAAGACTATGGATAGACTTAAGACTGATTTAATCTCGAGCTCCAGTTTTGTTCACAGGGGATGTGTGATCAAATCACAGGAGGAAAGTTAAATAAAAGTCTTTGTGTGAGGCTAACGACTCTTTTCCAACTTCAGTTTCTGCACAACATTGACAGATGTTTGTTCATTTTTTTTTTTATCAGCGAGTGACTCTGATTGTCAGGTGTGACTGATCACTCACTGATAAACTCAGAACAGTCCAAAAAAATCCATACCTTTATTTACAGCTTATGGATTTTTGGCCAGAGGGGGGCAGAAGATCATTTGGATGAATGATCATCGTGTTTATGGCCACCTGAATGAATATAAGTTCAGTGTGTTCACATTTATGTTATATTAGCTCTGTTTTGGTTCATATACCGTTTCTGTGTGTGTGTATGCCTGCTAACAGCCCTTCCTGAGGTCATGATGAGGCTAGCTGTTTAACTAATCTAACTACTTGGTCACTTAGAAGGCTAACAACAGGTTAATATGTGCTTCATTATGCTGGGAATGGCTGTCTACTGCCATTCAACTCATCCATGTGGCAGTTATGCCTGCCATTGACCAAAGCAGGGAGCTAAAAGCGGCTACAAAGCTCCATAAAACGGATTTACTTCAAGAAACCTCTTTTACCTGACAAACAAATGGACAGGGGTGAAAGAAATAACCTCCTTGGCAAAGATAACATTCAGCCATGAACAAATGTTCCTATCACATGGCAGTGAGCTTGCCTGGTGGTGCAGATCAAATGACAGTATTAAGAGCTCAGCGATAAATCAATTAGTCAATCAGTGCAGGGATTTTTATGAGGTATTACCTCCAAGAACCTAGGGTTTTCATCCTTGTCCCTTTGTTTGTTGGTTGGTTTGTCAGCATAAATATACAAAAAAAACAGAACATATTTCCAAGAAACTTGGATGGAGGATGGGTCTTGGCACAGAACAGACCTCAGTACCTTTTGTTGACCTGGATAACTGGAGGGTCTCACGATTTTCCTCTCACTTTCTTAAGCATCGGGATCCGCCAAATTGCGATGGCCACTTTCCCCATTTCTGTTTCTTGACAGCCCAAATATCTGATCATCTATTTCCAAACCTAACAGACGGATTCATCCTTAATTAAAAGAATCGTCTCATGTTAATTGCTGATGTTCAAACAGTGAGGGATGTTTGAAGTCTTTCAGCAGGGATTTATGCAATCACGTCACCTTTACAATGTACCGTATCCCTTCCACTGGCATATTCACAACCACAGAACATAAAGACCTCCATGTTGGCTTAATGGTACGTACTTTCAGCACTCCACAAGGCTCACTTCTCTGCCTCCTCTGCTCTCTTCTCACCTCACAGATCCACACTTTTGGCTGTGTGGAGCGGATGGAATGTAACCGCACTACACTGAGAGTGAAGCGCAGTATTAGGCCGACCTGAGCTGAGCTGGGAGGGGGACATATCTGGAACTGAAGTGCCCCAGTCAAGCAGAACAGGTGTTACTCATTCACTCTTTCCTGGTTGCCCTCCATCATGTGTCCTGGCCGCTCGCAGGCCGAGATGTTTGCCATCCTTCTCCACACCTCCGTCACGCCGCTCTGCTGGGGCTTGTTTTCACTCATCTCTCCGTTGGTGTTCTTTCCATCTTGAAATTTATTCAGCTCCCCTCGGGTTGGGTTTATCAAAGGCACGCATTGAGTCTGGCTTAGATCTTAAAAAATGGTAAGTATTCAGATAGACGTCTTAAGTTCCACAGTTGCAAAAAGCTGTCTGATTCTTGGATGTCTCTAAGAGGACTTGTTTGCTTCGCCTTCTGGGCGAATTGGGACTCTTTCAAACTACAAAACGCAGCAGACAGATTCAAGCTGCTAAACGCTGCAGATGAGCAAAGAAATGATCAGAACAAAAAGTTTTAATTGCCTTCTAGGTCTTTGTAATTCCTTCATCTCTCATTGTTTGACTCAACATCAAACCACACGTTAGCTATGTCTTTATGTTTTTGCCAGCTGTTGACTGGTTGATTGGAAATGCTGCTATTATTTCTGGGAAAGCCTGGCACGAGGGTAGCTATGATTTTAGCAGGGATGCACTGATTTATTAGCCAAACAGGGACGTCGGCCAGCATTTGCCTTGTTGACTGCCTGTGAGCAAAAAGGATGACATTCACGAGGAGCAGTGCCTGATGTTTATCTGTTGTGTTGCATCAACTTGGAGACTGAGCAGTATGAGCTTCTGCTCATGACATCCCTGCAACCAGTTTGTAAGGCTATGTAAGAACTGAAACATTCTCACCATTGAGTAGGTAGTTTTATTGCAGGTGGAAAAGTATTTGACGCTCCTTTTTCTGTGAATAAAGTTTGTTTCATAATTGAATTTGTGATCTTTCAGAGATGAGAGTGTAATGAAGGGCTGAATGACTTAAAACTGTTTGGTTATTTTTTCTCATAATGACGATTTCTTTGTTCCCGTGGCACGAGAGGGGTGATAAATTACAAAGAAACAAAAACATTGGAATTGGCATCAGTCAAATTGTTTAACATCTGTATCTGCGTGTTCCTCCATTTTAAATATATTAGTTTTATTCTTATTGTTATTTTTAACATTTTTAACTGCCACACTCATATTAGACTAAGAGCAACACTACCACTTTATTAATCTATAGATGACTCTAACATATCTTAGTGAAGCCAGACTGTGGCAGATAGTGCTTTACGAATTTATTCTCATCTTAATCTCCTATTAGGTATTTTGGGTCTACAAGAAAATGGAATTACAGTGTTGTTAATAACCAGTGAGCTCTAATTTCCTCTTATTTTATTTTGTCTCTTTTTTCACAAGAACCTAAACTTGTGGTTTGACCCAGACTGTGGTTTCTGGCAGAGAAGACAATATCTCACACTTTCTCTTGCAACAAACCTGTATAAAGTATTTGCATTTACTGTAAAACCAGAAATACGTTACTTATTTATCTAGTAGATATGTGTGCATTCACATTCTTTTAAATAAAATGCAGAGATGATCAGTGTTTCTTTAATAATCAGATTTTTTTTTTTTACTTTTAAGTGAATTTAATGTGCTGTAAATGAACATAAACATATAAGTGTACTTTCAAATAGACTCATTACATCGTGTTTCTCTGAGAGCTCATTCATACGCTCGTTTTTCTGTTTTATTTCTAAATAATTGGACACAATTTGGACAAAAAAAGATAAAACTTTAAGCCTTCCAAACAGTCTTTACCAAACCTGAACATGTGATTACAATTTCCCTAACAGCCTTATTAAGAAACACACGTTTTAAACTTTAGGAATGTATGAATACTTGTTAAGCTCAAGGTGAACTGAACAACGGGCCAGCTGACTTCTCTTAGTTTCCCCTGCATCATTACCATATACTGGAGCTCATTACAGTCACCTCAAATAAAAGGAGAAATTCGCAGCTCAGTTTCTGGTGCCACATACGCCGAGGGCAATCAAGAGTGGTCCCAAAAACAGTAACCAGTGGTGTTAAGTGAATCGTAACCAAACCGAACCATAAAAAAATCAAAAAAGCTGCACCGCATCTCACAGTGCTCTTTTGAACTATCCAAAAACATAGAGTAACTTTTAATGAGTATATTCTCTGTGACTCTTATTCATCAGCTTGCATTTCCACAGTTGTATCTATTATCTGTTCACTGAGGATTCAAAAACATCCCCTGATATTCTTACTTCTTACAGCTGGTTGCTTGAAATGTTAAGCTGACTGTGCCAGATTTGAAACATGTTCAGTGATAGATAACACATCCAGCCCAGTTTGCATTTTTATGTTCAGTTGCCAGCGCTGAATGTGAGCAACAACCATTTGAACCACCACATGAGGGCGGTAGCATGCCTGCTACTCCTCCATCCGCTGTTGTGAATGTATTGTGAGACCTTTTTGTGCTTTGTGAGGAATTCAGCAAGTATTTATTCTTCGTAATTAATCTTTTTTTATGTGGTAGTTTTTAGGCAGTTTATTTGTTTATTTAATAAGTTGATTTTCTTGGATCACCAATGGAAATTAATGTTGCTTCTTGCCACACAAATGTAACATATTACCATTCGTATGTATATGTTAAATGGCGCCCTTTCACTGCCTCTGTAAACATTAACTCCAATGGCCCCCACTCTCAAGAGGGCTGAAAGTTTTATCCTACAAAACTCAAACGTGTTGACTGAGGCAAATTTGACATGACTATAAGGTTGGACCCTCAAATTAAAACAGTGTGCTTTTGGTATTTTAGGCACATTTTGTGTTTGACCTGCTGATCAGAAAGTAAGCACCAGTAGCAGTCAGTGTGTCAGAGCACCACAACCACCACCTCCTCCCCCTCCTTCTTATTTGAAGTGTCTGCATTGGTTCAGGTCAGGATCTCACTGAGTATTTAACAGCTGCTAAGTGTTACTGGTGGTCAGCACGAGCAGCTCCTGATCCCAGTGGTTTACTCTCTCCAGCGCCACGTAGAAGTGGTCTTAACGCGGGCCTGAAGTGTGCAACCCTCCCAGAAGCACAGCCGCGATGATTAATCGATTAGTCGTCAATGCTTACATTAATCGCCAACTATATATATACGATTGATCTGTTTGAGTCCTTCTTCGCCTTCACCTGTTGTCAAAAATACTGAAATATCGATATCGTTTCAATACTCATTTTTATCTTTAAATAAAAATTCAATATTGTATGCCCTCAGTATTGTGTCAATTGTAAGAGAAGCATAAGTAGAAGTGCAATAAGAGAAATATACTAGAATCATAAAATGAAATTTGACTCAAAATAATAAGATAAAATAGAAATACTTCAAATAAAACAGACACACTACCCCCGTGGTATCAAACATGCTGTCAGAAATCAGTATTTTCTAAGTATTGTTTGGTATAATACATGTTAAAATGCGGCTTTCATTTAACTAAATGATACCAAAATAAAGTATTTGTCCTGCTTTGAATTTGTTTGCTATGAACTGACAGTGGTTAAGCTTCTCTTGGAGCACATTTGCCTGTGTCAGCATCTTCCCTCTTAAGAGTGGTGACCAGAACATCCTTGCAAAAGCTTTTGGATCCTTCGCAGCAACAGAACACTAGGGAAGAACAGACCATCAGCATACCTTCAAGAACCCTCCTTTGTTCTGATTATGTTACCAGTTACAGGATCTTTCGTCTTCCTGCTGCCGTCAGAGGAACTTGTGTAAAAAGCCCTTAAAATAATGTTTGGGTTTTTTTGTAGTTTGGGTTCACTGCAAGGGATTGATGTTGTAGTGTTTACCTCTTTGCTCCAGTGTAGTCTTGCACCGCTACATCTCTTCTTTCCTCATAAAAATTCCTCCCAGGAAGAAGGGAGAAGAGAGCGAGGGATGGAGGGAGAGGTGGGGCGAGAGGGGCTCCTTGTTCAGTTTGTTTTAGCCCCCTGTTTGGAGAGGAAACTTTCATTGCTTGATGATTTATGAGTGGTTAGACTCCCAGGGGAATTTGAGAGTCCTTTTTTCCTGCATGTAATAACCCACCCCTCTAACATAAAACTTACGTTTCTCCTTTGTGTTGTGTTTATCCAGTGTGAAAGGTGTTAGGTCCGGTGGGGAGACGAAGGGCCCCGGAGCAGCCCCTGAAGACCGCTCAACAGAAACCATACCGGGGGCAGATGATTCACATCTGCTGCGATGTGACCGCAAGAACCCATTGAATGAAAATGTGAGAATCTAAATATACTCAACAGCACAGTTTGATACCAAATAATGCTGCCGCCCACTCCGACAGCCTGGCTGTTTGTGGCACACAACGACCGAAATGTCCCACAGAACCAGGGGCCTCAGACTCGACGCAGCAGCCTTTGTGACGCACAGTGTGGTGCCCATGACCCAGCATGAAACAGGAAGTGAACTGTAAATCAGTCTGTAGGGATGGGTCGTTTCTCAGGCCGAGCATCACCAATGTCTTGAGAGATTTTTTTTTTTTATTGTGCTTTGTGACTCACTCGCTGAGCATGTGTTTCCAGTCCACAGGACTTGGATTTGGATGATGACTACAAATAGATGGGTCAAGAGCTGCCCCATGTGAGAAGACCACAAAGTGCTCTATGGTTACAAAGGAGAAGAGTGATAGTGCCTGTATGAGGCTGCTTCATTTTTCCTCATTAGTCATCTCTCGGTTTCACTTTCTCTGCTCAAACCTTTCCCTCACAGCTGGAGGCTAATGCAGCGCCTAGCTCCTCATTGCACACCAGATTTCTCTCACCCTGTGGCCTTTGCCGCTGAGCCGTCATCTCCTGTCAATCAGAGTCCAAAGTGACCCGGCGCGCATGAGTCCGCGAGAGGTCAACTGTTGTGTGTGTCCGACCTTTGAGCTTTGCAGTGAGGGGCTTCATGTGCAAATGCACTGAACACAGCTGGACTTGGGTACCCAATAAATCAGAAGGATGCCTCGCCGCCCCCATATTCACAAGATTCATAATTGGAAGCATACTGCAGAGAGGAGAGTCCAAAAATGCTGCTCCGGAGCAGAGAGGTTGAGGGGGTTAGAAACACAGCCTGATAACAAACCATGTTAGGAGGGAATCAGTGGACAGGCTGACGTCGTAGTGTGTTTCTAAGGCCTGCACACAGCTAGGGGAATCAACAGGGTGAGTCATTTCACTGCTGCAGCATGCCAGCTGACAGTTGAGGCATGTTTTATCAGTAAAATTATTTATGTTCTACCATATGTGTCTCGTAAATACAAAAAGGAAACTGCTTTAATAAACTTAACCAATATAGGCTTATGTGTAATGCTTCTGCAAATATGCACTTTTTATATTTGGCTGTTACTCCAACAGTGCCGCTGCTCTGCAACAATACACGAGTGCTGATTTAACCCACTAACCCAGTGGTTAGATCCACACCTCTTCCAGCTCGGGCCAAACATTCAGCTGTGTGTCAGTACCACTTTAAATCCTTTCCCTCCCTGTTTATGTTAGCATGTCAAAAAGCCACACTAGACATTTCCACACGCTAATAAACTGGAGTTTTATTAGTGGGAGTCGGTGAATGATGTGAGCCATCGTGAGGCTGTCGCCATGGTTACAGACCACAGAGATGCCTGTCAGGCAGCTGGCTGTTTGGTGGCCACTGTCAGCTGATGGGGAAAATGGAGAAGAGGCTGGACCACAGACTAACAACGCACGATCACACCTGCAAAGTGCCCGCTAAATGCAGCTTTTTGGTTGTGTTTCAGACCAGGGTTCCCCCAAACCTGTTTTTACACAGTTTTCATTTAAGAAGCGTTCAGATCATTTTCTTATGTAAAAGTTGCGATGCCACTACTACTACAAGTAAAAGTCCTGCTTACAAAACTTTACTGAAATAAAAAATTAATCACAAAAATATATTTAAAGTATCAAAACCAAAACTTTACCATCACCAACACGGCAAGACAGTGTACTAGCAGCTCTTGGTTGTCACAACACTACTCGTCGCACATGTTACTCTGCATTGTTACATGCATACCTGTCCCTCCTGAAACGATAGCAGGTAGGAACTAATGTTAACACGGGGATATAAAATATAACTAAAATGTTACACATGTAAATACAAAAAATTAAAGATTGTTCAAGTGCTATAGGTGATGATGAACTACTATATAAGTACAGCAAACTTCAGTAATAATACAATAATGATTACAAAATCATCAGCCTTTACATACATTTACAATACCTGTCACTGACCATGTTAACGCAGCCATACAAGTAGGATACTCTTACTTAATTATGTGTTTTATGAAATCTGTCAGCTACCTGAAAAAAGAGCTCTTATTTGCCCCCTCAGTCTTCAGAGTTTCCCCTCCTCGATGGTACACAGTTTTCAGTGGAAAGGAAGGGTGTGAAAAATCTGGAAGTAACTTGTATCTAAAACTTTCAGACAAATATAGTGGAGCAAAAAATATTTGCCTCGAGGTATAAAGTTGAATAAAAGGGAAGTACTCAAGTACCTTGAAATTGTACTTAGTTCCATTATACCCCTTATTTGCTCTGTATTTCATTGTGTTAACTTGCTACATGAAAAAAAAACATACACCACTCACTGGTTATGATGGACTGGTTATCTTGCCTCCTGGGGTTGTGAAAGATAGCAATGAGGGAAAATGCAGCAGAGACAGCTTCAAATCATTTCGCTTCCTCACAGCTTGATAGCAAATGTCCCAGAGGTCCAGCACTGTTCTGTCAGCCAGAGATTTTTAAAACTGTTGTTTCAAACAGTTTGTCTTTATCTACCTCAAAAACTTGGAAGGAGATTACCACTTAGTCATCCAATCACACATACATTTTTGATACCTCTTTATCATCTTCAGATTTACAACACACTGACTTCGTTGATAGTGGAGTTGCAGATGGGTCGATGGGAGCTGCTGGCCCAGAGCCAGAGAGCCCATTAGAAGTAGCTCAGGGAAGTAAGATGCACCTCTCTCTGTGAACCTCCACTCTGAGCCCCGTCCTCCTCTTACACTTACCTCAGACACAATGACCTGTCAGATCCTGTGATGCACAGACGGGGTGACATGCAAATATACATTTGAGTCTGGTTTATTTCCGTCAATCTGCGTTATGTCCTGAAATGCGAATACAATGTCCTAGCTCAGAGACCAACATCTTGTCTCTGTTTTGCTTCTTTGCTTGATTGGCAAAGCTTGCTAAAAACAGATGTCACTACTTTTAGATCCGTGGTATATTCAGGCGCTTTGGAACTGGCTTCTTTTGTGGGTCCAAAGTTTAGCTAAATGTGAGCTGTTTACTGGCATTCTTGGCTCGTAATGAGGGAGGTTTTACTGGACAAAGTGATGTATGTTGAGTTCCTTCCTCTTCAGCCGCCTGCTCCTCTCCACAAAGCCGTGCTGAGGGGCTGTAGTGCTGACTTATGGCCACAGCAGGAGACCGCTCCGCCTTTTATGTCCCTTAGGACAGCATCAATATATCAAGCTTCTGCTGGCTCCTTTGATTTACAACAGCATGTCACTTGAAGTTATTTGACTGAGGTAGACTTTGGTTTCATAGTAGCAAACACGGCCTGTGTGAATTTACATGTCTGAGTCAGTTTTTTTTTTTTACTGGTCAGCGTTGCTTGTCATTTTCCTCTGGCTCCGGTCCTCCACAGTTCATACGAGTCCCTTCATTGGTCCAAAAGTGAGTGGAGAAGTTTGATTTACAGTGCGAGCAGCAGCTTTATTTTCAAACCAAAGGGATCATTTAACAGTGTAAGCCAATGTGTCAGCTCTAAAATATGACCTATAAGAAATTTTTCTGCTGAAAGCTGATATAAGCGCTGATTTACAGCCGTGGCCTAGCTAACGATGGCCCTTAATGAGCGGCTCAAGCATCCACTTGTTTATGGAGCGGGCTGATTGACAGGCCAACCAATGGAAAAATAAAGTAGTGAATGAGGAATTGGATCTGTCCCCTCTTTGCCATATCAGCAGGGCCCTAATGTAGCGGGGTGAACTTTGAAGTGTCCTAATGGTCTTCATGGTCCCTTAACCATGCAGGCTTCTATTAAGGGTGTCAGTGGAGCCTGGCTGGAGCAGCGTGACCCATTAGGTTTAATGAGTGCTGTTCAGGGCACAGTGGGCTGCTCTTCTTCCTCTCTGCAAGTGTTTATTTATGTCATCTACCCATGTTTCAGACAAGAGAGGAGTGCAGAGGCTGCTTTTAATGTCGCTTTAACTAGGCGCCCATTTGGTCGTCTGGGTCGCTGATCCTATCAGCCCTGCGTCAGTAAGATGGATCCACGTCAATGGGCGGCATTGTAGTGCCACCTTACATGTCCGCCATTACAAGGACCGTAGGCTGTGCTTTTTACATCCAGTCAATTCGACATACACTGTGCTCTGGCCCCGAATCCACTGCTGAAAATAGTCCCACACATATATGCGATTTATTTGTGTTAACAGAAGATTTCACTTGTGTCCAGCTGTTTTATGGTATTATTTAGCCCTTTTAAACATTAAAGTATATATTTATGACTTGATGTCTGTAAAGATTTACAGTATGTCTTCAGTAGAAGCTAATGAGCTTAGGGTGGGGAGCTGTAGAAACGAAGTTGGAAAGTACTGAGAGGCAGACTGACTCATTGTTGGTCTTTTCATGTTATTTGCAGAAAATAAGAACAATATATAATATACGCTGTGCACTGTGAAAGCACAGTAAAGCTGTTTAATGTTGGTTTCAATAGTTCTATATGGGTTAAGTTTATTGTTATTAGCATTGTTATTGAAACATCATGAAGGCCATAAAAGAAGCATTTGCAGGTTCTGCTCCATGCGTCGCAGTCTTACTGATGATCTCTTACTCCTTGACTGGAACTGGAGGCTTCAGCTGGTGACAACAGGCTTCTCTTGAGTTTTCCCCGTTCTCATGCGATCAGAGTGCTCCAGTTAAACTCTTGCACAACTGTGGAAAAGACAGCAATTGTTGCTGGGAGCGAGCAGCAGAGATGGGAGCGCTCCAACATTCTTTGTCGGGCAAAGACCACAGCAATGGCAAGATGTGAATTGGCAAAAGTTATCGTTATCGTTTTTTTTTTTTTTGCTGTTGTTTTTTCCTGGCCATTCCTTCCCTTTGTCTTACGTGAGAGTTGTCCTAGCCAGTTGTGCCTTCTGTGGATGATATGCAGCACAGAGTTTGAAATAAAGGGTGGATTGATTACACACATAGTTTTTGTTGTGTAGGAAAGAAGTTTTGAAGTGATTATGAATGTTTTTTTCTGAGGACTGTTTTGTTACATGATTGAGCTCGTATTGCAAAAACAAAGACCATCTGTGTTTAACGACGTTGCGTATTGTGTTGCATGACAGCTTTCTCTCGCCCCCGACCGTTGCTACGCTGTTAGCCAAAGACCACCTGGAGGTATTTTAGGCCCATTCAAACTATTAGGCTTCAATTTGGGCCTAATGGCTCGGGCGGAGCATCCCATCTGGAAGCTGCTGATGCGAGGAAAAGAAAAGGAATCACATCTCATCCACCTTCAACAACACACACACACACACACACACACACACACACACACACACACACACACACACACACACACACAATATACACAAAATACATTAGATATTTATAGTTTTCCTCTGCATGTAAAATTGAATTATATAATGATCTCACTGTCATAATAATTAGCATCATAATATTGCACTCACAAGTTTTATTTTATTGGTTTGTGGTTCAAAACTTGGTTTCGGGTTTTTCTCTTAAAGGTCCAGTGTGTCGGATGTAAGGGGAACAATTGGCAGAGGTGAAGTCCACCAAATTGCACCGTCATGTTTCTACACAAGCCCAGAACTGAGAGAGGACCTTTCTCGTTTATAGCAGCAACTGTAGGTGACAGTGAGGCGAGGGGTATGCAGTTGGTTGATCTGCAGCCTCACCACCGATTGCCCCTAAAACCTACAAACTGGTCCTTTAAGCATTTCATTGTTATAATTTATAAAAGGAATAGTTTAATATTTTGGAGAATGATTTGCTTCCTTGTTGAGATTAGGAAATTGATTCCGCTCTCATATCTGTCTGTTGAATGTGAAACCACAACTAAACTGTGTTAACTGTGCAAAGATAATACAATCTAGCTAACAGCACCTCTTAACCTCACTAATTAAAATGTTATTTGTCGATAGCCTTGGCTGGATGCAGTATGTTTTCATCTTGTCTCTTTGTCCCATTCTTGTGAACATGATACCTCAAGAGGGATTCTCTTCAAATTTGGCACAAACTTCCACTTGGAGTTCAAGAGTGAACTGATAAGAATTTGGTGGTCAAAGGTCAAAGGTCAAGGCCACTACGACTTCACAAAACACATTGTTGGTCCTTACTCAGTAATTCATATAATAACAAACTTTTACACAAAGGTTGAAAAGGGTAAAATGATGTTATGATTGTTGGATCTGAAAGGTCAACATCACATCGACATAATATTCTACAAAAAACTGTTCTGGTCATTATTCAAAGCTCAGGGACAACAATTTGACTGGTGCATGGAGGCATGCAAGCATGAGGCAGTAACTCTAGTTGTATGACACGTTGTGGTCAAACTCTCTGCAAGAAAGTGAGTCAACATTCTCAAAAATCTCCCAACTATTCCTTTTAAGGTTTTCTCACTCTGTGTCCAAACTGTGTCTGAATAAACTATATAGTGGAGTTTCTGTACTCCTTCCTTTTTATGTGAGTGTCTTATTATTAATGTAAAATGTATGCTCCATAGCAGGCATTTCCAACCCTCGGATTGGACCACGGACTGACACCTGGGTTGTTCTGTACCTTTGCTTTAATTGCCATTTATTTACTGCATTGGGTTTTGTTATTCACTCTCCTGGAAAATGTACTTCCTTTCCCCTAGCAATCATTTTCATTTAAGATTTTCATGTGTATTTTACAGTAGTTTTGGCTGCATTATGCTCTTACTATGCCTCATGTAGTCATATATCTCAACATGACTCCTCATCCCATTGGGCCGCCAGAAAAATTATAGCTCATGCCTGCTCCGTGTTGTCGAAAAGGTTGGGAACCCCCGGCTCTATGGTGCGCTAAACAAGCCATGTTCATTGCATATATTCTACTTTTTGCTTTTGTAATTATCCCAGAGTGCAATGTGTTGCCTTTTACAGATGAATCACTGCTGTGTGACAGTGCACTGGTTACTGATGACACAAAATGATGACACAAAATGATAATTCCCAAGCACCTGAAGTATTTCCTACTCACTATGCAGTAAACTATTGAGTGTCTGTTATATAGGGAGTATCATATAACCTGCCTCACATGAATGTGTAGGTGTGGTTTGATCAGATTTGATTTGCAGTGGTCTGACAACAAAAGCAGACCTCCCATCTAGCAGTGCCAGGAGACTTTGACTCAAATGTGGCTAAATCCTAATTTCTCTCACCTTCCTTTTTCCATCTGAACCCTGCTCACTTCAAACCAAGCGAAACGCACTGACAAACACATACATACAGTAATAATAACCACAACTCTTGGCAGACAATACTGTGATCGTGCCAGACTGCATCAGATTAGACTAAGAAAACGAAAAAGTTTAAGAGAAATATTAAATCGGAACTCATTCAACTGTTGGAGACTCATTTATTTCAAAATCACTTCAAAATCATCATCAATATAAACTGCCAGTAACTTCTGTACAAACAAATATCCGGCACCTTAAACAGATCTCAGTGATGCCGTTCATGGTGCTAAATATGGACGGGACTGTTGGGACACAAAACCACACGCCTCTGACTTTAGCAAAGAGACCACTGTCCCGGCGAAAGTCAAGAAAAATTACAAACTTCTCCAACACTGTAAGTGCAATAATTTATTGCAATGGCACATTATATAAAGTCAAAAATCAGAAGTAGAAATACTTGATTAATATACAAAAAGCTGCTTAAAGCCGTAAGAAAAATTAGAAAGCAATTTCAAGCTCTGTAAAAGTCCAGAGCAACTCTTCAGAATAACACACAAAACATAATTTTACATTTCATGGCAATATTACTGTAATAATACTTCATCGGTTTATCTCTGGAGGTCCATTATTTGACAAATAAGCAAAAACAAATGTACAAGCAAATAGAACAATATCATTTATACTGCTCACATTCAGACAATACGACATTATAACTATGGATTTCAATTGCTTTATTTCAGTAGTATCAACATGGACGGAGCTGCAGAAGAGTGGAGCACTGAGGGAGGACCAGCGAGAGGACAAGCACAGAGTCAACTCGACAGAGTAGGAATTCAGCCACACATGTCATCATGCATACATTTACTTTTTACCGCATCCTGTTTTTTATCTTAAACTTTGATGATGATGTTTTTGATTTTTAGCTCAACCGAGTTTAAATCAATTCAAAATGTTTCTCTTTCATCGAATGACTTTGTCTTTTCATTCAATGCCAATAGGGCCTCGCTGCAGAATATATTAACATGTCAAAGTCATCATCATGCCGACTGCTAATTCACTTGCTGTTGACAGGAAAGACTCAAGGCAACAACAGTTCATTTTCAAAGATGTGAGGAATTTAGATGTGTTTTTTCATTTCCCGATGAAAGGAGGAACGTTTTGTAATGCTTTCTACAATTTTAAATAGGATGTGTTCAAAATGCTGAACTCCCAAGTAGAGCTGCAATGATGGATTTGACTATATTCATCATGATTTGATCATTGTAAATGAGTTTTGCAGACAATATTTAATAGATTGAAAATGTAGATTTTTCACTGGCATTTTACAGAACATGGACAGGGATTAACAATTACTCATTAGGATTATCTGCAAAATGAATTGATACCGAAACTAGTCATGTATTTGCAGTCCTGGTCTGAAGCTGAAGAGCCATAACGGGCACTCATATGTTAGAATGATTAACCAACTATGAGGAGCTGAAAACAGACTCTCTTGCCATCATCCTCACAGGGGAAAGAAAACAGATATGTAGCCCAGCGGGCGTCATAGAGAGATCAGCCAAAAGACTAATGAAGCCTGTCTCTGGCCTGAGCCTGCAGCCCGGCTCTGGTGACGAGCTTATTCCGGCGGGGTAACACAAAGAGACACTCCTGCAATCACTGGACACACTCACCACATTCCTGCAGTTCAGCTCTAATGTCATCACATTACCTAAACATTACAGCACGCTCCTCGGGACGATGGGGGCCACTGATTTGGCCTGCAGTCTTTGGCATGTGACAGATTCTGTGCGCAGGCTATGAATCCAGCTCTGCTGAGCCTAACGGTGAATTGATTATTACAGTCTGTGTGTGCAGTATGTCCTCACCATGTAGGCCGTGATGTACGACGGTGTTCACAGGGCAGCCCGGCTCACTCTGATGCTAATTATGTGTGTCTATCCCTGTTTGTTTGCTGATTGAAGCTGACGTGGCTAGTTGGTGTTGAAGGCTGCTGCTGTGCGTTGCTGCGCCTTGTCTGCCCGTGGAGACGGTGTTTCCTGTAACCTGAGGCCCGAGCCTTGCATGGAGAACCTGTGGAGGCAGCCCTGGGAGAGGAAATGACACGTTGGTTTGAAACTACTGCCAGTCCGATGCCTGCTCTCCTGCCAGACTAAATTGTCAAAGGCCATGTCTGCTCTCGCTCAGTTAGTCTCTGTTCACTTATTGCATTCGACCTCTATCCTTCTTTGAATGGACATGAACTACCCGCCACAGGCCTAAATAATATTAATGTTCTCGCTTCTTAACCAATTATTGTTTGCATCAGCAAGTGACAAGAAAGAAACTCTCAGCACTTGGGCTTGCTCTCACCGAGTGGCCTTGTTTTTGAATGCCGCTTAAATGCAAATACTGAATATTTAGATATGTACGTGTTCTCAATTACACAACAAAATGATTGGGGCAGGATGGGTGATATAAAAAACAAGCTAAAGGAATTAAATAATGTTTATCAAGCTTAATTCTGTAAGTTAGAATACTGAATGATATGGCTGGATTTGGCACTGAACTCCCGTTTTGTAAACCATATTTATTATATTGTTTATTTAATTGAAACTTTACTATCATGAATGATACCCAGTTTACTAGGGACTGCACCCCATATTTCAACGAGACCTGAGAGATCGTGGATCAAGACTGAACACAACATCTTTTAAGTCACACCTTTGTATTTCTCTCACTTTCAGCATCTGCTGATTGTCACAGTCACAGTTGTTATCTCGGTTGCGTTGGCTGCTGAAATGGCCTCTGTTATCTTCAGAGTCTCCCCCTGTTCATTTGACCTGTGTTATCATTAGTGCTCTCAGAAAAAATTCCCTCCTCCCCCATAGCGCTCACTGATGGCTGCTCTTGAGAAGAGGGGGCGGGGTGGAACTTGGCAGGGGCATCATGTAGCCCAAGAGATGGCTGCACTGTGTTCCTTGGCCTTCATGCGCAGCGCAGCTATGCTGGAGGACTTGCGGTCTGGATCAGCATTAAGATCATAGCCATTGATTCCACCGCCCATCCCAGGACCTCCAAAGAGGCTGCCCATATGTGTCTGTCCCATGTGGCTGCTTCCTGGACTGGGCACGCCCAAGAAGTCAGTGACGCCTCCTGGACCGTGAGGGTGAGGCGGCATGCAGGAAGGGACGGAGTCACACGGTACAACGCAGCCCGGCACTGGAGATGCTCCACTGCTGCTCCCGATCCACGTGGGGTTCTGGATCTGGACAAGAGGAGCAGGAATTATCAGTTAAAGCAGCCACACTTTAATGTGATACATGACAGTGTGAAAACAAGCTGCGTTTAGCAGAAAAGCTGTTAAAACTCACTGAACACTACCTGCTCAGCACTATAGAGCAGCCAGACACAGTGTCAAGGAAACAAGGTTCCTGACTGACCTGTCCGCCATCCACGATTTCACCCTTCAGCATGTTTTCTTCTCATTTTATATCTCCACCTCTACACCAGTGCCATTTGCAACTTTTATCAAACATCGATTAAAAGTGGCTGAGGAAGCGAGACTGGTGTAAAAAAAAACTGGTGGTATGAAGACGTATTTTCTCTCACATAGGTGCAGATGTACTGTATGAGCTTGCTTGCGGTAGTGTTTGCGGTGGGTTCAAGTGCAGCTGTCAGCCTTCATCGCCGCTAGTTTTGTAATGACTGTGTCTCTATCACTCTTAACAGTGCAATAGGTGTTTGTTTTTGATACATGGCCCCACATTAAGTTGCAGTGATGGCCCTCCAACGTAAAAATGTGGGTTCCCCTGATTTACCAGCAAAGGCGGGAGAAATTCCCTTCAGGAGTTGGTGGAGCCCAAAAACTGAGCTAAAAGAGAAGGAATATTCGACACATTCCCCAGGTGGTCGGACACAGAGCAGCACATACATGATAGTGTTGCTCCGTATCTGCTGGATTTGGATTGTTAACTTGTCTTCACAATATTCCTGCTGCAGCACGTGGCCAAAAAATCTCTGTTATTGCAGGTTGAATAACAAACTTTAGCCTTACCCTTCATAACCATATGTGAGTCTGCTATCTGAGATCATGAGTGCCTGTGTACAGTAATATCCCCTGAACAGACCTCTACTTATTCTCTTTACCTGGGCATAGTTCTCAGGCCGAGTCAGTAGGGGCAGCTCGTATGCAGTAGAGAAGTGTGTCCGGACCTGCTGCATCTGGCCAAAACGCTCCCTCTTCCTCCACTTGGCTCTCCGATTCTGGAACCATACCTGAAAAGAAAACAGTCCGTCAGCAAAACACCTCAAAAAAGCAGAGCAGCCGCTACCAAACAGAACTTCAATATAATGTGGAGCGCATATCTCACATCACGTGAAAACCAAAGTATTGTTTTGCAGAGGACGAGGCCGTCCGCTCTGCTGAAGAAAACTGAACCACATAAAATGAAGATAGAGAAGCAAATAAATTCTGCAGCACATGAAAGTGCAGGCCCAGGTTTTAAGACTTGACGTGTCTTTAAAGTGCCGTCCACACGGAGCTATTGATGTGAGAATGGTGAGTCTCCCCTGGTGCTGCACCTTTCAGCTCCTCCCTTTGATACACAGGCGTCTGCCTCCCTTCAGGCTGCCAGCGTCGACAGATCCACATCTGTGCCTGTAGCCATTCATAAATCACTCTGAGAGAGGTGTGCTCTCCCCCATGTGTCAGCGCAGTAGGATACAGTGGGGAATCCCTCTGTGCAATCCACGAAGCGAGAGTTCAACTTTTGACCAAGAACATGCTTCTCTTTGTCTTTCATTAAGTACTGTGTGCAGTATATGAAGCAGGTTCTTCTGGGTAATTTCTCCTTGTGGGATTGATAGACATGCTACTTTGCAGGAAAGCTGGACTCTCAGTACCTGCTGACAGACCAAGTGCAGGCTACTTAGCCCACATCTAGCCTTGGAAGGCATTGGAGGAAAGCAGGACTGAAGGGTAAGAGACTGGTAGGAAGAAAGAGTGTAAAGAGTGAAATATGTAGTCTGAGAGAACATTAACTATTATATTTTACTGAAGGACTGGTATTATTTTTCAATGGGTTAGGGTTAGGTCGGAGTTTCGTATAAATGTTGTATGTTGTACAGATCGTGCGTCCTCTTTAGGCAAATTTGCTCTTTGCCAGAATTGACTTGGCTTCACTTGTTTGATAAAAAAGTGCAACGATGACATTGTTGGCCTCAAGAAACAGACTGCATGTTGATTGCAGACGAGCAAATATGCATTCCTTGGCACGAGCCATTTCTTGCGTTTCAGCAATGCCTCAAGTGATGCATTGCTTTATAATTGGTCAGGTTTTCAATCCTGTTCTCATCCCAGGTCGTCAAACCCTGACGCCGCTTTGTCACGTCCCACGGCGTCTCGCACAGGCTCACAAGATCCCCTTTAGCGTCTGTTTGCAACGCCAAGTGAAGTTTATACACCGCATTTCATACGACAGGCGTAGACCAACCCTCTTGGGACTTTGTTGCTTTGAGTAAAACATCGGCGGAGCATGAGTTCTGATAGTCTCATAGTGCATTGATGGGTTAGTTTAAGCCCAGCACGTCTCATACAGACACTAAAAGTTACCTTCCTCAGTTAGTTACAGCTGTAGCACAGTAAGCATTTGATGAGGGGTTAAGTCATACTAAATGATAATATCTATGATAATATCCGCATTAATGAAAGTGAATTACTGCAAATCAAATCCAATAGAAGTGATCTGTTCAATCCTCATGACATTAATTTAATGAAATGTAAATTAGTGGCTGCGATCTCATTTATTCCTTATAACGTTTCCGTTTTGACTTTTGCACATATTTTCTCTGCAAGCTTTTCTCACATCTCCATGCGAGAAAATGGAGGAGCAAAGGGGAGGCACTGGGAGTCTTCACATGTTTATCTGTGTCTATTTGTTGGTCGTCTGAATCTTATCCTCCCAAGAGGGAAAGGGAAACGTCTTCAAAGAGAAACGAGAGCGCGATCCTGCTTCGACACAGGGGTTTGAACTTGGGATTGTGGGTTGATTCCCAGCCCAATCAGTTTGTGGTTTCCAAAGTCCCTGACATGTAATTTCCCCTCAGTCAACCTCCTCAAATCCCCCCTCATGCCTCTCTCTCTCACCATCCAGTCAACCTAAACACAATCGAGTTTAGTGACAATCACCAACAGCGTCGCACAAAGATGGGAATTTTACAAAAGAGTGTGTATCGTTATCCCACGCTGAGTTTTTTTCTCATGCAGCAGGAGTGGAATTTTTTTTTATCACATGAAATTAGACCGGCTGTAGGAGCCCCAACATGCACACAAACCTGTCTTTTTTTTCTGACTGGATAAAACAACTAGTTGGCTCATTTTCAAAAAAGAGAAGACCATATAAGGTCTCCTGTGGCACGTACAGCCGCTGTTTTTTGTGAGCCGCTGACGTGAATAAATTGTCGTCTGGCTCCAACATTCCTCAGGTCAGCTGGTGAGCTTAGAGGACAGCTCACCCCTGCAAAGTGGTAAGCTGATATCTGGGATTGTGGCTGCAGCCCCAATGTCAAGGTGAGGGGTTGTTGCCCTTTTGAATTATATCATGTGTTTTGGAGGGGGGCTTGGAGTCGATGTTTTGTTCCCCCTGAGGATTTGGGGTCTATAATTATTATTCTTGAAGGTTTGTCATGTCTTTCCTTTGGTTCTTCCTCGGTTATGTGAGCTCATAACATCGCAGGTTTCCAAAACATCATCCTCAACACAAAAGGCCCGGACTGGTCTGATAAGCATAAACACTTTCTTTGATTCATCAGAGGTTAACGTAGCCGTTTATGGTTTACCATTACACACAAGCTGTAGCCTGGGATATATTACTTAAAATGACGAAAAATGATGATTATCGTGTGTTTGTAAATGGTTTCTTTCTGATATTTGATAAACAACGTGACAATACTTTGCTTGTGTTTTACAAAACAAATGAAAGGAGATCTTAAATTCCCGGCTGCTTGTATCAGTAAATACAGCAACGACTTCATAAAAAGGTACAAATATTTTTCATTTTTGGAGCAGATGGAATAGGTTTTTGCGTTCAGATCTTCAGAGGACTCTTTCAGGGTCTTGGAAATACTTTCAGAACAGCGGTTAGCGCCGTTCCTTCTTTCAAAGATGGCCGTGTATTTATTTTAGGGAAAATTAAGCGATTAGCTCATGTAAAGCTTGAGAGGCACGACTGGGGCTGAGCTTGGTGCAGGTTAGGTTATTGTTGCACGAGGATTTCAAAACTCCACTATCTTTTTTTATATAACAAGTTTTATCAGTTAGCGAGCTGTCATCCTAATTGTGAAGGATCAAGATAACTTTACTCCTCTACCCTTAATCTCTTTGTCGTCCTCCCACATCACTGTCGGAGCTCAGCCTCCTCTCTCCCGCTCCGGCTCCTCCTCCCCCCTCCCCCACAACCACTCCTGAGCCCTCTCTCTCCGTGTCTCTCTCCTCCCTCCTCCCTTTTAAGTCAGCGAGGGGAAGCGGGGATATTGGAAAGTGAGATGGGAGAATGTTCAAACTGGAGCTTGTTTTCATTTCATGTTTAATTTCCTGACGCCTAAGCCCTTGGCTTTCCGCAGCTAACCCCTCTGACCTTTCCGAGGCGTGCAGACGTGAGCGGCGGACGGAGCGGACACACACACACACACACACACACACACACACACATACACACACACACACACACACACAGGATGCACGCGGAAAACACACACGCATTTACATAGCGTGGCGTATACAAAAATTAAAACTCAGTCACCAAACAAATGTGTTCTTTTAACTTGAATGCTGTCACACACTTTAACCTTCTTACAAACAAGCGAACAACGTCTGAGCACGTATATGCCCCTTGTCTTGGTTTCTGGGTGCTGAGTGTGTCATGTTTCACAGAGGGTTCGCTCTACGTAGCTTTGCCTTTGAACGGCAGTAGGAATGAGACCCAAGCCAAATAGTTTGGCAGGGAGATCATTCGGGGAACATTATGAAGTCAGATGTGTCCTTTGCTGCACCATGTCTCTCATTCCCGAACTTCTAAACTTCACCGATTGTTAGAAAGAGAAGCTGGGGGTGTTTTTGTCACAAGCAGAATTTCAATTAACACAAGGAATTTGCATTGTTTCTCATAATGATCAACGACGAGCCATCCGATACGTGATGCCCAAAGGGATAATATTTGCTGACTGCAAACACTTACCATTCTTGTTTATTTTATCTAGACATCTGCAAGGAAGGTGGCTCAGAGCTCTTGGAGCTTAAAGTGCTTGGCAGTGATACAGTAATTGCTAAAGACGTTGACAGCAAAAGGCAGCTTACAGAGCCATTAAAGAGCTTTATTTATGCCCCAGACCCAGCAGGCAGAGGGAGAGGAAGAGGGAGAGAGGGAGGGCAGAGTGCACAACTCCAAGAGCAGCTTTGAAGTCCAGCCGTCTCACCTCATCTCTGTCATCCGGGACCACGGCGATTGATAGACTGCCTCGGCAGTCACTCACACTCGGCCTCCTCCCCCATAAAAAAGTAGGCAGCGCGGTGAAGTTCAAGTCTGAGGTTGCGAGCTAATTGTTCTAAATAAACTAGTGGTAGCAGGAGTCGCAGATTTGATTATGGAAAACTGCAGCCTGGCCTTATGAAGACATTCATCATCAAACTGGGGATGAAACTGTAGGACCTTGACATTGGCATTTTGGCAGAAAACATCTGTACTCTGGGATTTCACTGGCTGTTGTTTCGGAGATGAAAAGGATTCTCGATCGCTTGCCAAGCTCCAAGTGCCCCTTGGTATTCAACAATTGGATATCCCTGGACTTTGTCTTGATGGACCTTCAGTTGAAATTGTGGGGTTTAGTCTTGATTGCGTGCATATTTAGGGTCTGATTCTAGACGTTTGGGTCAAACCTCACAGTGACTCAACAGAGTCTGCTGTGTGCCTGTCAGATGAGGAAGTTAATTATATTCATCTGGGGAATAGATGGGTCTGTGTGAACGCAACATGAATGTACTTATTTTACTGTACCACCACCACAAGGACCAGGCCAGGTTCTCTGTCCCTGACTATGTCTCGCACTACGCGTGGAAATTGAACCTGGCATCTCAAAGTGTTTTATATATCCTCGCCAAATTGCTTTGATGACTTTTCTTTTTTTTTTCTCCATGTGTTTTCCCTCCCTGCCTGTAGAGTTGTGCGGTGAAGTAGTTTGAACATGGCAGTGCTGGGGAGAAACCCTTGGCCTTTGACCTCTCTGCAGAGCCTGCAGCATGTAAGAGCTAAGAGCAGAGTATTCCCTCAGTCCCACCCATCCCACTCTGATCTAAAACTGGCAGGCAGAAAGAGAGACAGAGAACAATAGACCTCGCTGTCTGCTCTTCCGAACAAATCTTTGTCAACATGCCAGTCTTAGCTCTCCCAGCCCTCTTCTGTCTCAGAGTGATTGTTAGCATGCAAACATGGACTGCTTCAGCTCACTGAGACCGTCCTCTAAAGAAGGAACGACAGCATCCGTCGTTTCACACGTTTCAGTTCAGGTGGCAGAGCCCTCTGTAGCTGGCTGTTGTGATTTTGAAGGAGGCAGAGGATGAAGCCAGGTGATGTTGATTTAGAAGGATCTGCAACCAACGATTGCTTGCCACTTTTTTCACAATTAACTGATTCAGTGCTTAGACTATAAAACGTCGAAAAATTGTAAGAAAAATTATCCTCGTGATGTCTGAAACATCCTCAGATTGTTTGGGCTGTCCAACCAACAGGCCAAAACTCATTTACTATCACAAATGTGAAACAATCGATTATCAGTCGGCAGCAGGTTCTTTCTTTCAATTCATCAGTTAATCGTGTGATCGTTGCAGTTGCAGTCATCAAGTGACAAAATGTGTGTAAGGAGGAAGTCGACGTGGATGGATGGGTCCACTAAACACTTCGCTTTAAAAGGACACTTCACTGCAAATCAAAAATAGACATTTTTACACCAACCGTCTTAGAAGGAAACATGCACTTGTGGCCAAGAGACTAGCTAGCTTAGCTACCTAAAGTTTAAATCTATGCTTCGGCGGGTGACATTAATGTTAACATCCCATGTGTCACAAATGTCTCGAACGTGAGCGGATGCATGCTTCCTTCCGTGCAGTGATGCATTTGGTGGGTGAAGTTTGGAAAAAAAAGAAAATAGCTTATGCATGAAACTGCTCCCAACACGGTCTGTGGATCATCTAGAGACCTTACTGTTGATTGCCATTTACTTCCATTATATTCGAGAGAAGGCAGACATCTCTCTGACAGATATCTCCAATGCTTGGCAAGTCCCACCCAAAGAATCGCACTACGCATGCGAGAAAAAATACGCACTTTTGGTTTGGGGGTGAACTGTCCGTTTAACATGGGAGACAAATCTCATCATCCTGCAGATCAGGAAACATAGTTCATTCTATAGGCAATTGATGATGATATATGTTTGCCGTTCATTTAGAGGACTGGTTCGCTCATATCAATGCACAAATGAGTTCTTAACAAGAAACTTGGTAATATTCCCGTCCTCACCTGCACACGAGCCTCCGTCAGGTCCGTCCTCAGTGCTAGCTGCTCGCGGGCATAAACATCTGGGTAGTGTGTCTTCTGGAAAACCTTCTCCAGCTCCTCCAGCTGGTAGCTGGTGAACGTGGTGCGATTGCGTCTCTTCTTGCCCTTGTTGCTCTCAGCCTCACTCTTGTCCAGAGGGCTGGAGAGGTCCGAGCCCGGGCGCTCGCTCGGCCCCTTCTCGCCGGGTGCCTTCAGGTTCAGGTAGCTGCCTTCCATCCCAGCAGGGTCGACGCTCTGGGGCAAGTCAGACTCTGTCAGGCCACTGTTGTCTTTTCCTGTAATTGTGAGATAAAGAAAGAGACAGAAAGAAGTGTGGACAGTTTTGATTAATGGTACGCTGTTCTTTTAAATTGGCACCTCATCAGCTTGACACAGTTAATGTTTCTGCGAACCACATATATGATCAAATTTGAAGGTGTCAAAGTCTATGTAGCATCATATTACATTTATAACCTAGCGGTGGTGAGGCGATAGGTGACAAGGCTGCCAAGCCAGCATCTGCAGTTTGGAATTTTCTCCATTTCAACATTTGTAAGTGTCATGCCACTGGATATTTTTATGAAGACCTCAGGACCATTTCCAGCTGGGCTTGTGGTGACCAATACTGGTATTTTAAGCCGGATGTCTTCCTAACCCTCGGGGTGTTACTGTGCCTTAACCTAACCAGAGCATCAGCATTACTTTGTGACAAGAGAAGTGTAAAGTTTTATCTTATCTGTGGTTTTGCAAACATTCATTCGAGAGCTTTCAAACTGAAGTTGTGTGGTTTGAAAGAGAAATGCTAACCATTTGCATTTTGGGTGCTTTTGGAGCTTGACCTTTGCTAGAAAATAAAGCCACTGCATTTTGGCCTCTGGTGCATCATTTTTGACCATGTCATGTCTCTTTTGCCCTCTCAAACAACTACAACCCTAAACCCCCGGAGGGCCCCACACTTCCTTGATGTGGATTGACAGCGCTGCTCAAAAACCCCAAAAAGCATACTGTAGATTTCAAAGTTTGGATCTTACGCTGTGGTTCTAATAAAATATATTTCAGCGATTTTGGTTTCGATTACAGTGTGCCGCTCGTATAATCTTTCAAACGAAGCATGACAAATGAAAGAAAGCTTCACAATTTACTCAAATGTGGCTTTACATCTAATACAAATCATATTCTGACTGCAATAATATTATTTTCAAACAAGCTATTACAACCAACTTTCTGACCATTTTTAGAGCCGGAAAAAAAGAATGGCACATGTTGTCAATAACCATCCTATAATTATTGTTTCTACTCTATAATTGGAATATTCAGCCGAGCAATGCTTTATTTGAAATGTGGCTGAATCAAACCATGGTACCAGAGAGCGTATCTGCTCATCGTCACGTTATGACATCCACACGAAATGACGTTTACTTTAGGCTTACATCACCTCTGCGATGTTTTATTTTGAAGGTTTCAAAGGCCTTGTCTGTCCGTGAGCAGCGGGTCTAAAAGGTGCGGAGAAGAAACGTCGCTCTCTGTTTGACAGACGTGTCACTACACATCGACGTGACCTGCGACACAACCCTCCGAGCCCTCTCCCTCGCATCTCTCAATCACGCCACGCGAAACCCGAGCCACGCCAAATCCCGCTCCCCGTCTTGAGGTGTGTATGGTGGGCCTTATGTATGTCGGGGGGGGTGGGGAGACCACACTCGTCCCCGCTGCCTTGCCCCTCAGATGTAAACAACATTGTGTTTGTCACCTTCAATTTCGAGAGCGTCCATTTTGTGACAGACCTCGCTCTGTTCCTGTCAGCGCTTGGGAGCTTTTTTGTTTCCTTTTAGGAGATGAAGAAAGCTGTCCCTTCTCCTTCAATAAACAAACAGCTGTGTGAATAAATAAGCTGAAGGGCTCTGGTTGCGGGCCAGTGAGAACAGTGCGTTCTGTCAGCCTCTCTGTTTGCCTTTCCTGCAAATGGGCACGGTCCCGACTGTATTGGTCCCAAACCAGCTCATAATGGTCTCCTCCACGAGAACACGCTTGTGACTCTTGCGCTACACCAGCGCGGCTTTAGTCTAACAGCATTTGCCTTTAGGTAAGATCAAGTTTAGGATGATTAAGCTAATAGTTATGTGCTTATTTGCGAGCGTTTTACCCTGTCACTTTGCGTTTTTGTCACACGTGGTGTCAGTAATGGCCTCCTGTCAGTCTCACACACGCTGAGCAATGAGGGAAAGAGGGCTGACACCTTGTGGCACTGCTTACTCCCCGAGCCAAGTGTTTTAGTGGTTAGTGAGATGACTGAATAGTTTCAGAGTGATGAAGCTAGGCGGCGGCTGTCTGCAACATGCATGTTTGTTTTCATGGATTAGTACGCCTTTGGCTGGTGTGTCTCGCAATGCGATTGTCAATAGTCATCCTCTCGATGCCGTGGCAGCCCTCCTTTGCTCTCTGGCTCAGATTTGCCCCGACAGAGACACTAATGGTACAACACAGCTCGCCCAGCTGGAGTTCTTGACCTCATATCGCTGTGGCCCACCTGTCAGACCCTCTTACAGTCTCCACACAGGCAGATGTTCTGACATCACCAGCCCCAGCGCCGGCCTCTAATACTAAAGCACTGTGCAATATTTTTGTTCTACCCCTGGGCAGGAGCATGGCCGCAATGTGAAGAAGTAAGACAGGTCAACTCCGGGTTCCTGCATGGCATTTGCATCTGTGGAAGAAAATGCCCCTGAGCAAGGCACATATCCTGTATGGCAAAGGGTACAGCTGGGCGGACAGATGAGGGGATGGGCGGTGGGTGAAAATGTTTAAAGTCCTCAGTTGTGTACAGCCCGATATGAACAGTATTTACACTCAAATCCACGATTATTAGAACCACATTACAGATAGAAGTTGAGCATTTTGGGGAAATGCGCTCATTTGCTTTCTTACAGAGCTCAAATATGAAGCTACATTGATCAACCAGTGAGCTTAGCTTAGCGCAATGACTGGAAACGTGCTAGCCTAGTCCTGTCCACTGCATTCTGTTAGATTTGTGTAATCCGAACAAAAAAAACTGGTGTGAAAAATGACAATTCACAATTTCATAGATGTTTTTGTGACTGTTTGACCAGTGTTGGGCAATTAATACTCAGGCAGAGTAATACGTTACTTTTTTACTTATTAGCCTGTTTGCGACGGATGACAATATAATTGTCACATTTGAGTGAGACAAACTCAGAGTAATCACAATATTTCCAACTGTTAAAAGTAAACCTGTCTTACTCGCCTTCCATCCATCATTCAGCTTTTTGGATGTTGGCCGACATGACTTGCCTCATCCTGGCAACGCAGTAACGCTCTCTTACTTACTACCTGATTTAGAAATGTTAATCCTTTACACGACACGTTTATGGGGATGGGGAAAGTAATTATATTGCTGGCAACTGAGTAATACGTTACTGCCCGATTCTGTTCTTGACCAGACCAGCGAGTTATTGCGACGCATTTATTAGGGAAGTTCAAAGTCGCTTTTTTGAAGTATGTTGTCACCTCTGGACAGAGCTTGGCTAACCGTTTCCCCGTTTCCAATCTCTGTGCTAAGCTATGCTAACCAGCTCATGGCGAACTGCTCCTTCACGTTTCTCAGCCCCGACACAGAGTTTTATCAGCACAGCTCACACGAGGAATCTGCACTAATCAACATCTTTCTCTGCGCACAGCCCCAAACTCGTCTCTTTTCTCTGTCACGCTAACCTCACAGGCTCCTTTGCCACAAACATCTTCCAGTATTCCCGCATGCTGAGCTGTCTTTTCTGCACGCTGTTCTTAGAACACAGCCATCACACACTGCTTTCTTTTGGGAGCCAAGATTCCACTGCACTGACTCCAGTTTTCTTTCTTTTTTTTTTTTTTTGGCATTCAGAGGAATGTGTTTTTGACTGTTGTTCTCAGCATTCATCGACGTATACATATAAACACACGGAATATCAGCGGCTGATCCTGCAATTTGCCAGAACTTACTCTGTGACAAGCTGCAGACCCCTTCAGTTAGCTGAGGTCAGATGTTTACTAGGGTCAGCAATTTAATCACTGCTGAAAACAGAGAGAAAACATCAAAGTGTAATTTAACTGGTTGTAAAGCAACAGGGCACCCTCTCAGTTTTTATGGAAAGGGACGGGGAGGGTCAAGTGAAGCCAAATAAAAGAAACACTATAAATTAGTAACCTGGGGAAGGGTTAATGACCAAACACTAAATAGAGAAGGGAATGCTTTTAAACAGAGTGCTCTAAAATGTTCTCTCAAAACACTCAAAGCTGACAGCAGTCTGCCACAATGGCTCTCCACTTATCACACCTTATATGGACCAAATAAAGTCAAATATTCCATTGGCTTTGGTGGCCATTAATTTTACGTTCATTGCTGGTTTGCAGACATGCTTGGGGCTAGATAATTTTCCCCGCAGCACAGTCTTAAGACCTGATGTTGACTGTTGTTTCCTCAGCAAAAGGGAGGCTCCCAGATGTTCCTGAAGAGAGATCTATGCCAGCGGCTCATGCAGGAATGCAGATTCCCTGGGAAACCAAAAAGTCTCTCTGTTCAGCCTCAGCTCCTGATAGATTGACACGATCATGACCTCACTACTGTCAGGATACCTCAGGCCGTGGCTGTCACTGTCTCATATCAAAGAGCACGAAAATAGTTCTGGGTTTTTATGGTTTTTTTGATTGGGCGGAGCAGTTAATGGCGGAGGAAGTACGAAAGATTTCGTCCAAAAAAGAAAATATTATGAGTTCAGTTTTTTGTTTTTTTAAGTATTTGCAGTGAAAAGCATTGAAATAAAAGTACACGTTGTCAAAGAAGCCTCTCAAGGTCAAGCTCAAGGAAACTTGTTAGCTAATCTCTTTTTAATGCAGTGATTAGCTGCATTTCCAGCCAAAAGTGCCCAGAACTTTTAGTCCCTGGATCTACTTTTCCACGTAATAAATGGTTCCTTCTGCCCGCTGCTGTCTGCATTTCCGAGAGAGTCTAAAGACCCGCAGAGATAAGGCAAATTAGTCCACTAACATATAAAAAAAAACCTGCTGTTTTTGCATGGCTTTTTTTTTTGTGCTCGACTATACGGCAATGAACTTACACCGAACGAGATCCAGCCACCATTTGCTTTCTTCTGTAACTCCATGTTGTCGTGTCGAAGTCAGTGAACAAAAAAGCAAACTGGTGTGTAGCTGCAGATTACTAATAACTGCGGCTGATATGAAATGCTGCGAGTACTCGACCTGTCACAATAATTCAGCGCTGCAAGCCCCACCCCTGAATTTCTTGAATTTTGGAAAGTACTACCCCCTGAGCAGGGACTTTTGTGGGGGTTAAACAAATGTCCCCAGTACTTAATTTATTGTGGTGAAGGTTTCTCCAAAGCTTCCTCGTCTCTGAGGAAAAATTCCTGCGGTGTGAGTGCGACTATTGTGTTTTTTATCATCTGCGCTGCAAGTTTGGGTTCGGTGATAAACACAGCGAAAAAAGAGAAGCATCAGATGAAAAAGAAATTTAAATTAGAAGGAATTGGAATTAAACATGGTTATAATATGATGTAATCAATCATCTTTTAATGGTCCAGAAAACCATTCCGCGATCACATTTATACTGTCATCACGTCTTGACAAAGTATTTCTGCCTCATTGTAATCATAGAGGAGCATAAAGAAAGTTTGTGGTGCAGGCAGCGCCGCTCAGCGATGATTCGGATTTCTTCCCTGCCTCGCTTTTATTAAAAAAATACATCAAATCAGCAGAATGAGCTGTGTGTCTCTGCTGGAAGGAGGCTGAGAAGGAACTATTGTTAATCATGGACCTGAAAGTGATCGTCATACTTCTGCTTTGCCCAGTAGTTTCCATCATTAGTCGGTCGTGGTTGGCTTTCTTGAGGTTATATTTTGTGGCTTTTCAGGCAATTAGCTTATATCCTTTTTATGACCATAGCACTGCGCGGCCAAAAGTTGGGAACGATAGTTCATTGATAAGAATCGAGGCAGTTCAGGTAAAAACGGATCAAAACGTGCACCAGCTGGTTGAAGTTTCCAAATGGTTTCTTTAACCTGGCGGCATGCAGTCCTCAGGTGGGAGCACTAAATTCCCCCCGACGAGAGAGGTGACGGAAAGTAAAGGCCAAATCATGCTGCACGACGCAGACATGAGCAGAAAAACAGAATTTTTGAGTAGTGAGAGAGGAAGTTTTAATCAAGCTCATCAGACACAACACTCTGTCCTCAGAGCTGGATGTCTAATGTTCTTTTCAGTCAGTTTCATGCTGTTTTTCACCTCCTGAGTGACACATTTATGTAGCCCTTCACATTTTAACAAGTTGGTAATTTGTCGTCTTAAGCCTTCTCATTAAATATTCCAATTCATTCTGTTTCTCTCTCACACACACACACGCGCCGGCACAATCACAGGTGTCACTCTGACATTTGCTTATTGTTAACATCGGCACAATGTGTTAGTCATCAGCACATGCATATCCTGTGACATCACTTCCCCGAGCCCTTTCGCATGTACTTAGAGGTCTATATTTTGACAGGATGCCGTTTAAAACGCTGCCAGGACTTTTTTTTTGGGGGGGGGGACTTTGTTTTGGTTTACATACAGCCTAGAAAAATGTTTTTCATATCACAGGATGCTTCAATATCCCGCTGAAAGGAGGGGGAGATTGTTTGAAAGATTGACAAAGCTGCGTCTTATAATTTGCTCTCAGCTGTTATTTTGCGAGACGACAAAGAGGCACAAACAGCCCTCAGTGAGGAGCAGCGCTCACACAAACACCCCGATGCCATGCCGAACTCAACCACAGGCCTGTAAACACAATGACTTTTACTTTTCAGATCTAGATTTGGCTCCACTTTCGTCCTCTCAGATTTATAGCAAATGTGTGAAAATATTTTCGTCACAAGTTTGTGTTTAGAAAACTTTATGGTCCCTCTATCAATCTGCGTTCAAGGGTAACAACTGGAAACCAAGATTATGAAGCATAAATGTACAAATATTCTATGCGTCTCAGAGCCGTGGAGTTCAGCAAAATATGTGCATGTAAACAGTCTTTCAAACACGCGGGCGGCATTCCCAGAAACCCTCTCATTTCTCCCGAGTCCCCCAAATCATTACCCAATCTCCATGTCCATTTCTGACTCATTGCTTATTTGAACAAGGTATTGTGGAGACGGGGTTATGTAAACCTGTCCCACTTTGTCATCTCAGGGACTCTCCGTAGCTTTGGAAATGTGATGTTTGGGGAGTATGAATAATAACTATAGGAGCCAGTAATGCACATCTGCCTTAGATTAATGTGGACCTCTCCTGCAGCGCTGACCTGCATTCCTCAGCACTCGATCAGCTCCGGGGTTTTTTATTTCATTCATCGCTGTGCAAGCAGGTAGACGGCTCCATCCCTGTCCTCGCTGTGGGACAGTCTCGCTGATTAACGTGCGCCCAAGGATACAAACCCGCCAACCTGAGCAACTACTGTGCAGAAACGTGGTTCTTTTTTTCAGGTACAACACTGTATTTTTAGTAAACGTGACATAAAACATCCACGTATGATTTTCAGGGATTGAGCTGTGAAAATTTGTATATTAGAGTCACTTACAGGCCCCTACATTTTTGCGTATTTTTACGAATTTAATAAAAACTTGCGCTGGAATGAAGTGATTTCAAAGAAATCCTTTGCCAAAATGTTTGGAAGTATCCTGAATTATTAGTGTGAAAATGAGGTGTGAATATCTTTCAGCCCAAATTATTTTTTCTCAATATATTTCAACAGAATTAACGCAGTAAACCCTCTTCATCTTATCCAGTGTTTCCTCTGTACGTGTTTTGTAGCAGTGGCGTCAGGAGGTGTTCTTGTTCTACATCCATTCCTGTTGATCCCTTCAGATTTGGTTCTAGTGTAACGAAATGAATCTACTCAATTACTGTCCTAAAGCACACGTTTTAGATTTACCTGCACAGGTCCATTTCCTTCTACTTTAATTATTACAAATTTTTTGAAGGGTACTTTTATTGCACTAGATGTATTTGATAGCTTTAGTTAATAGTTACTTTGCAGATCATCGTCTGCATTGGAGCCAGAGTGGCCGAGTTTAAAATTAATTTAGTTTATCAGCAATCAGATAAAAAGAAAACGCTGATTGGGATAAACAGAAAAATTCTGAATATCAGACCTAATAATCGGCTAGGTCAATAATGAGTCGACCCCTGGTGTACATGATATACATATTTCAAGTACTGTTTGTATGGGTGACTTTCACTTATACCACTTTTACTAAAGTAATTTGGTCATTTTGAGGATTTTATACAACACTGAGCGTGATTAGTGTCATATTTGGTCACTTAATTAAATGATTAAAGGGCTACATCAATACACTCAGCCTTATTCTTGTTTACATTTTTTTGTTTTAAAATATAGATTCTAATGTTTATCTCACTGTGGTTGTCCAACACTCCTGAACGAATGTCGAGGAAATACTGTTGTCCTTTGCTTTTCTTTTCTCGATGTGTCACCAAACATAAATATTAACACATGCTACATTTCTGCATATATCTGCACAGAGTTGGCACAGATAGCAAGATTTTATTTTCCTCCTTGACACATGAAACGTCCTCGGGATGACACACGACGTTGGGTTACCATGTAAACAGTGTTACAGCTTTATGTGAAGTTGCCACACAGAAAAACCTCGCTTTGGATACGAGAGGACTTTTTTGTCATCGCAATGGAGATAAAGCATCAGCGTTGAGCAATATATCTCCCATCGAGGACCACACATAAGAGCACAAGCCTGTTGACGCCTGAGGTTTTGGCAGGGCCCCAAAGTATCTTCCCCAGAGCCACGATGCCTTCATCTGGCTGCAACATTTTCAATAATAACTTTGCAGAGCTTCTCCTCTGGGGAGGCATGTTGCATTTAATGATGGTGTTTTAAACATTTCTGTCAATGCACTTGCCAAATCAATTCACTTTCAGTACAGGAGGGCCTCGGATCTGTTTGGAGGCGCTGCTCTCCAGACCCCAACAAAAAAAAGAAAAAAATGAGTGTACAGCTTAAAAATAAAGAGTGACTCCAGTTGTTTCTCAGGAAAACAGATTACTTTTGCACTTCATGGATGTGTTTTGGCAAAGCGGTGCTGGCTACTGAGCAGAAAAACGTGTTACAGTGCAGGACTAGATGTAATTGGTCCCTCTGAGCAAAATCAGGGCAGTTAAATTGTGTTAGTTACACTTAAGGCTTAACTGTATTTACATGCGCCTGAGCACCAAGTCTATTTAAATGAGTAGTGTTCATGCTAGTGTTAAGCCTCTTTTTCCTGAAAGTACTGAATCTACTTTCCATCCCTAATCCGCCTATTATAAATATATATTTAAAGGTTGGATTACTGCGTCAGGTACCATCGACGTCAATATTTCAGTCTTGATCATGACGGATGTTTTTTTTTTTTCTGCAACATCCGCATCATGATAAACATCTGGAGCTGAAACACACAGGCGCCGGCGAGTCTATACGCTGAATACTCACCACATTATTGTTTATAAATCAGTTTTTAATCCATATTCTACAAATTACACATGCGTATATTATGTTAAGTTACATTTACTTGTTATTTATCCTTCTTTGGTGCCCTTTTTTGGGTGCTCTTTTCTTGTGGGCCTGCTGTCATTTCTTCTGCTCAACAAGACGCGTTTCTCTTTTTTATTTTAAACCCTCGCGTCCCATAAAAGTGACAGTAAAATGTAATTTGTTTTCTTTAAAAAGGTACGATTGTAGCGCAACGAATTGTCTGAAGAGTCTGTAAAGCTATAAATCCTTCGTTAGAGATGGATTTTATTCGTCAGGCTGTCTCTCAAGATTTGAATCGGCCGCTGACTGCTGTGTTATGATCGAAGTCTGAGCCTACGACTGGAGATACTCTAAATAAATGTAGGTGTATATAACTGTTATTTGTCATTATAGAATAAAAACTTCAATAAGCCGACCACGTAATAGAAATGATCTTTAGAAATTGTCCACTGGAAATTAAATTCTTCATTTTTTGACCCCACGGCGTTTGGATTTTCAGATTTTTCCGTGTGCGCGCACGTCCTGGTGTCTTCAGGCTTTATTTGAAGTGTTACAATAATTCATGTCACGCCTGTGTTTGTCAGTGATGAAGACGATTTCACTGCGTGTGGACGATAACAGGCTTCGTTTGAAGGCCAGAGACAGCAGCGAGCAGTGATGCTGCGGCGCCAGCGAACAAAATACAGATTTAAGTGAAGAAAAGTGGGAAAACACACGCTCTTCATTCTTTTTTTTTTTTTTTTTTTTTTTAAGAAACGTTTTAAATAACTTAATCACCTCTCAGTCTGAGCACAAACCTCTTATGGGGGAATTAAGTTGCTCTAATGCGACAATTACAGCTCATTGTGTGAGCTTAAGAGGCAGGAAATCCTGCTCCGCCTGAAATACGATATATTTCAAATTCATTCAAGGCTTTTTTTTCCCCCGACAGTTCTTTTTCTCTGCGCATTTTATGTGAATTTCTAAAGTTTACAGAGTTTTAAGGCGTGCGACTAAAGTATTCTCCTCCTAATGATGCAGGTAAGGTTGTACATTTCAGATTTTCAGCTCTCGTCGTGGCGCACAGTTAAAGTTGAATTGGAAACTACCCTGACGCACTGGATAAATGGATGTCTGGTGGCAGTCCCGGTGTGTTTGGAACCCCTTTCTGCTCCTCTCCGCTCCTCGCTCACACATTCCTGTATTACACACAGCTACATATTTCCATTATTGCTTGCAAATGTCCCCTCTTGTCATGCGTTTCCGTTCAACTCGAGGCCGATGTGCTCCTCTCTCCCTCTCTCTCTCTCTCTCTCTCTCTCTCCCTCTCCCTCTCTCTCCCCCTCTCTCTCCTGCGCACTCACCGTAGCAGGGGATGAGCGTCCCGTTGAGCCCGCTGTCCGGGTGCAGCTTGCTGCCCTCGGGCGGAGTCTTGCAGGTCGGCCGCTGCATGAAGAGCTGGTATTTGTTGAAGGTGCTCTCCTCGGCGCCATCCAATGACTGGCACTCCGGCTGGAAGGGACTCCGGGACTTCTCTCCGTAAGGCTGCCCTTTCCCCGGAATGAACGTGGGGCTGTATTTGGTCTCAGTGGTCGGGAAAGTCCTGAACGGGTTCGCCTGGTGATCCCTACCTTGCGCAGTGGACGTGCTATAATATGAATCCATCGATGTCATATCGCAGTATGAGACGCACGCTGCGTTCATACCTAAAAAGTTATATTAAAAAAAAAAAAAAAAATCCACACGACTCTTCTTTCCCTCCCCTTCTCTCTAGACGGCAGATATTCTCCCCAAACTCTCATGCACTGACAGACTCACGCTGACGCACGCACACTCTCACACTGCCGCATCTGGGACTGCTTAAAAAATGAATCAGATGTTTTCCAGAGACTGCAGACTGAACAAATGCTAAAAGCCCCCTGAAGGTTTGTCGGGGTAAAAGAGAAAAAATGCCTTGCTCAAGCCTGATGCCGCCTCAGTAGCCCTATACAGTGTATCTCGACGCACACACACACACTCTCCCTCTCTCTCTCTCTCTCTCTCGAACACACACACGCACGCACGCACACACACTCCTCCAAAGACCTTCGGGCTCCGCACGCTCGTCAAGTATAGGCCCACACCGAGCTGCAGCCCGCGCTATTATGCAGCCAGTAGAAAATGGGAGGTCAAGCTCAGGAGGGGGGGAAGAAGCCTTTTTGGTAAACACGCGGGAGACGCAACACATGACATTAATATGATTAGAGGACGGAGAGGCTCGAGACCCTTTGACTTTTATTTTTATATCAAACTTTCAAAGAAAGAAAAAGCACTGTTTCCATCTCCGTCAGGGGCGTTTGTGGAAAATCAGATTAGTGTTTTCTTCGCAGAAAACAACCTCGGAATGACGTGTGAACGAGAGGGATCGCGCACCAGCAGAGGTGCTTCAAAGTGAGCCGACGTGGAGCTCAAATATTAGACGAATATGTTCTGCGCGTGTGTTTGTGTTATGAAACCCAACAGCGCTGGCCAGAGAGGAGTCAGCCCCGCGTCCTGCACATCACCAGCGGACGTGTCCTCTCATAATGATGGAGAATCGCCCTTCGCTATTTATAAAAGAAAATTCGGCTACCCCTTAATATTAAATTAATTATAAAGCATTAAGCCTATGATGCTAATTGAAGTAATTGGCGTTTACGCCATAACGACGCCGCGCCAGCAATTAGCCTGCTCCCGGCCCATACAAAGTCAGAATAGAGGCGCTTAAAGGAGAAGCTTTTAGGACACAACAGAGGCATTTATGTGCTCTGGTAGGCAAATTAGACAAATTGTCTCAAATTACGTCCTCGTTTCTTTTTTTCTCTTCAAGCATTATCATGGCATATCAAGCCATTTGTAGATAATGGTGAAACTGATTTTAAAAAAAAAAAGTTTTTCATGAATATACAACACATTATTCTCACAGTTAGACTGCATAAATAATTGCGATAATTAAGGATTATTATTAACATTATTATTGTTATCATTATTATTATTATTATTATTTAAAAATTGCCGTGCTTACATTTTATTTCTAAAGGGATGAAACGAAATCTTCCCTCAGTGTCGGAGTCGTCAGGCCTGCAGGCAGATTAATTCAGTATGAACAGTTTAAACCCTCTCCGCCCTCCTCTCTCCGTCTTATTTTACCACTTTAATTGACGCATTAATTGTGACCTGAGACACAACACGGCGCTCTTGTCGCTGCCACACAACGTGACGTCAGCAGTCCAGCTCAGTTCAGGGAGGATAATCGTTACATTTTATTGAAAATAAAAGATGTCAAATAATTCAAACGAAAATCAGGTGCTCTGTTTTTTAGTTGTTCCCCTCAAAAAGAGCAATAATCTTTTAGCGTCTATTAAGTTTCTCGCTGTAATTTGAAAATGTAATCGCTCAGCTATAAAAAAAAAAAAAAAAAAAAAAAAAAAAAATCATTAATAAATAACATTTTCACTGTCCACGTTCACCACCGGCACCTCTCTGGCTGTGCAGGTATTCCTTAACGAGACTTCTGACTGTACTCCTCATTGGTTTATTAGTAAAAATGTCTCCTGGTTGGAAGCTGTTTCCAGTATAACGTAATGAGTTCAACTTTGGCTGCACACGAGCCAAACATTTTGCAGTCATTTTTTATTATTTTTTTTTTTCTCTCGTTTTCTTTTTTTTTTATTTTAATGTTGCGGCTTTTTAATTTGAGGAGAAGTTGGAGCCATTCTCAGCTTATTCCGGTTGTGTTGCCTCAGTCGATTTAATGTGTTCAGAAAGAAAGAGCTTTTTCTTTTAAAGCTCTTTATTTGTCAGCTTTCAGCCTGAATTTGTACATTTCACACCGTTCTCATAAGAATTTGGTTGTTTGCTAGAACGGTTTGTTTGACTTACAATAATCTCTCTGGGTGTTGGGAGATCTGTCCAGATTTTCTTCTTTATTCAGCGTTGAAATGAAAACAGCTTTTTGTAACTTGATCAAAGATTCGGTGTGGATGAACAGATGAGCTCGATAATTATGATTATATTATTTGCACTCCACTTGGCCTTAGTAAACAAGAGATAAAGTGGACACAAGCAAGAGAACACTCAGCATCAAATAAAAAAGGGCCCACATAAAAGTGAGTCTAAAGTGTGAATTAGAAGATGCATATTTGGTCACATTTCTTTCTCTGAAGGAAAAAAGCTGATGCTCACATTTAAAGGTAACAGCGTCAGAACCCTAAAAAAAATCACAAGTCAAAGTTTGTCACACAGCTAAACACTCAAGAGTGACAGACTCCTGCTCTGAGTGCCGTGTCTACGCAGGCCTCCCTTAATATAATCCACCCCACTGCTACAGGCTAAACCCTCAGCTGTCACAGATATACATCAGTCATGCGTGGCATTCCCTCTAAAAGGGTTTCCACTGAATGGCGACTTGTCTGTTTAACTTCCAGCAGGAACCATGTCCAGGTATTCAGGGGACGGGGTCTCTCCACTGATGTAGCACCTCGCAACCTCTGGGGGGGGCTTAATGTTGGCACAGGCCTCATGTGTATCAGCAGCAGGGTCCCCAAAAAACTCCTCCAGCTATCGGGTTCTTGTGTGAGAGGCGTGGCGGTGCGGGTAATGGGCTGGAGAAAGTGCTCCAGGTTAGGTTAAGTTTGGCTGTGGGAAAGGCCAAGGCATGAGAGATGGGAAATACGCAGCCTATATGTTGTTTTTATGCTTTATGGGAACTTTTTTTTTTTTTTAACGTACAGACATGTGGAAATAGCATTTGCATTCTCAAATGATGACGATCAGAGTCTGTAGTGGTTTGATTTTAATTCACATGTCACTCAGCTGGATCATGTCTGAAACTGGAGCCGGACTTGAACCTGTTTCGTGTGATTCTCATAGACGGGAATGTTGAATAATTAAAGGAATGTTAGCTGAGCCTCCTCAGCCGGGGCCCGTCGCATCAGATCTCATTCTGTCATATGTCCCCGAGTCTATTTTGAGGTGATGTTTCTCTCCTCTAAACTTGTCAGCAGCGATCCTTCTCGTAGCAGCGTCCTCTCACTTTATTCTCTGTCTAATGTGGCTGCCCGCTATGTTAAAGGACAGTTCAACGTTTGTTGAAGTCTGTCTCAGAAAAATACTCACATGCCCAGATGTACATTGAAGCTGGTTTCAATCGTTGTAATTGTTCCTAAGCTCCAAACTGGTTGTGAGGAGATTGCTACCTAATGCAATTTCAACTGGTGTTCAGACAGAGAACAGCTCTGTGTTAAACGGACTATTTCAGTCACAGCTCAAAACCGATGCCTCTTTATTACGACCAAACAAAGAACATCAGCGAGAAGATTGGCTGTTTCTGTGTAATTATAATAGTCATTCTTACTGCCTGTCAGCGGGTTTATTCTGACTTATCCGGGTTGGATTATTCATACAATTAAAACTGTTTTCCTATGGTGGAGTGCTGACGACAGATTGTATGAAGAAGCTGCTCTGTAGTCTGGTGGTACGGCACTGAAACAAAGTTGACCTTGTTTTATCAGAATAAACAAAAAAAAAAAGGTTCCTCGCAGTCACTTTGAAACAATGCTGCGCCGGTGGGAGGGTGTTGTTTCAGCTACCACTGAGAGAAAAAGAAATATGACTCAGGAAGGCCCGTTTAAGGACTACGTCTACGAATTTGAAGGCTTATTAAGCTGGAATAACTGCACTGTGGTTAAAATACGAGGAACAGGATTTTACAACTCTGGACAGTTATCACAGTGATATTCATTGTATAGTTTGTGGGGACAATCTCAGGAGAAAAAAAAAGTTCAGTGTTCATGTTACCATGTGAACGTACACTCACAAGACTATTCGATTAGCTAACACAACTTCTTGCCAAATGATGCTGGATTGCTTCAGGCTGGTTTAAAGCCCACATTTTAAGAGATTCCATTGAAATAATTTATTTGTCGTGTTGTGCCGTTGTCCGCCTGAATCAAATCAAATCAGTTTTATGTCGCCCAAAATCTCACACTGCCTCAGTGGGCTTCACAATCTATACAGTGAACGACATCTTCTGTCCTTAGACGTACTTGATTTGAGTGAGGAAAAACTTGTCATGTTGAAAACAAACCGTTTTAATAGGGGGGGAAATAAGATGGGAAACCTCAGGGAGGGCCACAGAGGACAGACAGACATGCAAGACATGTCGCATGTACGGAACAGAACAACAAAATCACAGTTTACAAATTTAATTGACAAAATATCTGATCCAAGTAAATTATATAAGATAAACGTGAAGAGTTTGGGTCCAGGAGGATGACTGAGCAGGCTGAGGCATCGCAGAGTGATGCCTCAGTCACACGGCCTCGACTGCACCTCGTTGATCTGGAAGAGGACAAACAAGATAATTAGCAAAAGAAAAACCATCATTGTGTAAAAAATGATCAACACTTTACAGAATTACAGATATAAACGCAGCCCTTACTCCTTGTTCTGTGCAAAAACATTATTCTAGAGTTAAGTTTAAGCTAATTTGATGCATCAGCAATCATCAACTGGTTATCTTCCAACATTACTGTGTTCTTGATGTAAAGTTCCCTCTGTGGACAGTGTGTCTCCTCACTGTGCCACAGAGGATGGGAGCAACACAAACCATGAATTTCACACGCGCTGTTACTCTGGAATATAAGAAGAGACTGCGCAAGTCTCACGTTAGCTTTGGCTGAACGTGAAAATGAATTTTGCAGACAGAATGAGAGCTTCAAAAAATGTCTCCCATCTCAAATTACCTTCACAATTTCAGCTCGGTGAATCGAACATGTGGACGTGTGTGTGACTTGAACTTGAGCCTTTTGACTCGTTAGCACGCAGCTGTTGCCGCTGTTTGGTGACGGCCTTGGGTTTGTTTTATTTGTGTAACTTCACACACAGGGTCAGAAGTGCATGTATGAGATCTCACGTCCCCACAGTCACTCCTCTCAGCTTGAGGACGGCTCGCTCCATTCACAAAACTGTTGTCCCGTTGCCGTGGCAACCGCGAGACGAGCCTATGAGATGTCGCCACAGTATTCATCAGCATGTGAGATGAACATACAATCTTTCAGAACCACATATATTCTGCAAACATGGGGCCGACTTGCGATGATTACATGTTCGATGCTGCTCTGGTGAATTCTCTCTGTGTCTCTTTCTCACCTGTGGACGAAGGCTTCAGCCAGTGCTCCCTGCTGAGATTTATACAGGCAGATTATCTGAAGAAGAGGGCCTCTGCATCTCTGACAAATGGCACACACACACACACCACACCCTCTGTATGTGTCTGTGTGTGTGTGTGTGTGTGTGTGTGTGTGTGTGTGTGTGTGTGTGTGTGTGTGTGTGTGTGTGTGTGTGTGTGAGGGAGAGAGAGAGAAAAAGAGACACCAGATTTTTATGTGTAGCTTCAAATTGGTTTCACATGAGCCGGGCACACACTGCATCAGCAGATTCTCTGATCAAATTAAGCAGAGATGAGGGGAGAGAAAAAAGAGGCAGCGGTTGTACTGATGTGTAATTCAATAAACAGGACCAAGAAGGGGCAGACAGAGGGTATGCTGTCCTGCCTTCATCTCTCAGCTTCTATATCTGGTTTAGCAAAAGGACAGTTAACCCATGAGCGGCAGGCGTACACCTCCATCCATCATCAGTGCTGCAGCCGCCGACACGGGCCCGCCGGAGTCTCTGTGCACATATGATGTGGGTATAGATACATAAGAGGAAGGAGTTGTGATGTACTTAATCTGACCCAAGAAAACATTTATACATAATTCTTGTCAGGTATATCATAATACAGCAGAGACAATAAGTCAATCAACAGAAAATGGATCCCCAGATTGATTTTTTTGTCATTTTATGAGCAGAAATGCCGAATTCTCTAGTTAAGCTTCTTAATTGTGAGGATCTTTAACTTTTTTTGTGATATGTGATAATAAATGGAATTCTCAAAGGGGAAATCTGGTATTTTGAAACCTGAGACCTATGTTTACATGTTTGGGTGTGTAAATGATTCGTACCTGACAAGAGTTTTGGAGTCACTCCAACTCCAAAGTTACATCAAACCAACTAAGTTACATAAATTGAAAGGGATTGTTTTTGTCACTGACAGGCTGAGGATGTTATTCTAAATAAGTGTCTGACAACATTACGTAAACAATTCCCACAGAGATAGACCTGTTTGTTAAAGAATGACATCCGTTTTGTTCCCGAAAACACACGTCCAGTTCTCTCGCTGAAATCTAGTGAGATGTGAGTCATTGAGTCTTTGTCGCCTCATCTAGATTGTCAAAATCTGTTGAATATTCAGCCACAACTTGCTGTCAGTTCCTCTCTCCAACTCTGTGACTGAGTGTTCCTGCAACAACTCACACCTCGCAAGATTTCAGAACGAGACTTCTCCTTGAGCGACGGATCTTAATATTTAACAAGAAGGTCTGTCTCGGTAGGAATCATTCTGGCAATTTTAGAAAAACAACCGCACTTGTAGTGGACATAACTTAAACAGTCGGAGTTGAATCATTTACACATCAAAATGTGTAAATTTAGGGGCGACATTTGAAGACGTCACCTTAATCTTTGGGATATTCCATCCACCTACGTTCTGACATTTTATTGACAAAACGATTGAGAGCACGATGTTCAGACAGGATGGTTGATCATCAAAATGTAAGCCGCTGAAATATGTGACTGACCACGTGTCGAGCTTTGCATTGCTGAGAGAAATAGGATTATGGTTAGAATTGTTCATTTTTAGAGCTGAAACATTAATCAGTTAATCAACCAACTAGTCTGCTGACAGAAAACAAATCAATTGATTACCTTTTCTGAGGCAAAGATGCCAGAAAATCACGCGTACTGTACGGCTGCTCCAGTGTGAGGATGTTATGCTGTTCTTTATCATTTGTGACAGTTAAGAGAACATTTGGTGTCTTTAAACTGTTGTGAATTAAATAATAATGGACATTTTCTGTCCCATTTTCAGATATGTCATTAGCAAAATGAAAACAACCAGCAGTTTAACAATATTTTTTTTTTAAAAAGCTAGTTGCTGATCACTGTGGATTTTCAACTATAAAGGATCTGATGTAAAGTTATTGGTTTATTCTCTTGCATCGTGAAATATATAGTTAACCACCTGTTGAGCTTTGGATCGCTGGATTAAGGTGTGGATTATTCTAGACGACTGTTGTTTCTTAATGATTTGGAGCCTAAACAAACACTACACTACTGCTATTACCATTATTCAAATAATATAAAGGGATTTCACACTGTTGTGCTAAGCTAATAGTCTCAAGGTCTTTGAAACCAGATTCACTGCACTTTAAGTTCATAAAGTCTACGTTTAAACTTTACATATAATCAACAAATGTCACAGAGGGATTGCTGTAAACCCAGATCAAACATTGTACATGTGGAAGCTCAACAGTGTTAACATATTCATGGAGGTGCCTCACTCTAATAACGCGAAAATTGAAGCAGCACTCATGGTTGTTCAAACACGGAACACATGGAAGACTTCAGACGATGAGATTGAGCCGTTGTGGACAAATGCTGCAGATAACATGAGAGATCACACACACACACACACACACACACACACACACACACACACAAAAGTAATGTATTCCAAAAGAAGAAACATCACTGCGCCGGTTTTAGATGTCTTTATATTGAGCGCGAGTAGATGACAGCTAGAGGGTATCTTCACCAGAAGATCAGTCGCTGCAAACGAACACAGGAGATAATGAAGATAATGAGTCTCACTGCTAATGCGGTGCAAATTGATTGCAGACAGAAGATGTGCCATGTGCCAAGCATTCTGCAAAGATTGCACTAATATCCTGCAATTTTGATGTTGGCTTTAATATTGTAGGAAAAATCCAGATGGGCTTTTGTTCCCACAACGAGTAAGGCACCATACACCACAATTTCTACAAAAGTGCTGCTTAATCATCTTCAAAACATTCTACTCATCTTGCTGTAAGATGAATATGATTGTAAGTTATTGGTAGACACACATTTCTGAGCACTTTCTAGCTGCCGCACATTCTGAACTGTTTCATACAAAGACTCACATTCAAGGCCGACCTAATGGAAGTCAAATGCTTGCAGTCTGAAAATAGCACTTGTTGCATTTCCATGTACTTATGTTTATAGTTTGCCCAATCCCTAATTTACAGTAAGTACTCTTGAACATGCTGACTTCTTCCTCCTTTAGCAAGGCCAAATTACCTGGAGGACTGAACTCGCGTCCTGTCAGATGGCAGACTTCTCTGTGGATCTCTTTGGACTGAAGTCCAAATTATTATAATTGAGCCTAACAGGAGCGTCTATTCCGTGTACATGCTGGGGCAGTATTTCTGTAGTTCATTTAATTAGACGTAACACGGCTTGCATTGTATCTAAACAGTGTAATTGCCCAATTACACTTGACTTTGGTTTATGGAGGCTTGGAACTAAATAAATACACAAGGAATTTCACTCTACCCAGGCTTTAATGTCTCCTACTCGCAGCATGTTTCAGTTTTAAAACCTGAAATGAATGAAATTCTATGACGTAAATGCAAATGTCAGCCACTGATGTCATCGCAATAAATTGCAAGATAATTGCCAAAAATACTTTGACATTATTTTTGTACCCAGGTCCCCTCTATCTGCTGTTTGATACAGTTTTAGTGAGTATTTGGTTTGTAACACAACACCCTGTGTGTGCTGACCCAGCCTGATCTTCCCACAGCAGTGTCTGGACCAGGCGAGGCGATGTGCGCAGAGACGCAGCACCAAAACAAAACAAACGGGTCCGAGGGAACATGTCTGTCGATCCAGAGTTCAGCTCAGCCACACAGGGCTCAAGGAGGACTCCTATCTAGATGGGGAAAGAGCCACATTCCCCTGAAATGAGCTTCTCTGGGATGAAAGCCTCATGTGAGCTCCCCAGATGACCCACGACCCCGTCTGTATTTGTGCAGGGGGGAGCCCTGATCCTGGGTTCTCTGCCTCCCTGCCAGGAACCTGGGGAGTCGTGTTGGGGTGGCCAGACAAGCCCACCATTCTGCCCTCGGGTGTTTTGCTTTTAGGGGTAAAGAGAGCCTCTCAGATGAGCCGGCACTGTCACAGCAGTAACCTCTCACCCCAGGAGTTTCAGAAGTGGGCCATAGGAGGCTGTTCCTGGAGCGCCGTGCTATCCCATGTCAGAGTCTGCAAGACACTAATATTTCAACAAATCTTGAGATCTGTTGTCAGTGTATTGCTTCAAAACACAGTTTGAGATTTTAATATTGGCTGAAAATCATTTGTATCTGAGTTCAAATCGCAGGCATGTGATTTTAGCATAGTCCACAGGCAGCGTGATGTCCACATTTCACTTGCCAGTAGCTGAGAGGAGCCTGGCATTGTCTCAGCAAACTGGAGACCAGCTCCAGAAAATCAGATCTCTGCGACGAGCCGAGGAGAGAAGCTGTCATCAGAAACCTGTATGCTCCTTTAATCTCTGTCGGCGATGGTGTGCTGACATCACCGCACCCAACGGCCTCTGACAACTCGCTCGAGGGGGAAGAGGAGGAGAGATGCAGCCTCAGAAACCCTGCATAAACTCTTTCATACCCAAAGCTGATGGTGGTACATTTGAAAAGTACGGATGCTCAGAGTTCAACAGCAGCGGTCAGAGTGCGGTTTAGGCCTGAGCGCAGTGTACGCCGGGCCTGCAATGGCTAACCTCTGCCCTACCCCTTAGGCTTTGCAGGATGTCAGAGTCAGCCCCAAACACATCCAATTACAAACAAACACAGATGCCCCAAATTCCACTTTCACTTGAAACAGTTGGCTGACCCCCTTTTCCCCTCTGTTCAGGTTACCTCCAGCCGCTCTCACCCTCAGGCCAATGTTAATCCAATAGAGAGCTCGCTTTAAAGGAGGCTGAACAGGAAGACACTGTGGGTGACTGGTTGACTAGCGCAGCCTCCACCTACTCCCCCACCCAGCCTCCATATCCTCAAAGGGGGGGCACAAGGATAGAGTTCATCTTGACCTGATCGTTATCGTTACCTCAACCCACTGCAGGTTACCTACCCTGCCTTCCAGCTCTGCAAAAGTATGGTTTTCCCCTTGTAATCAGTTCTATATTTTTTCCGACCATAAAATGACTCACGAGAGAAAAAAAATTACATTTGGAATTTTTATTTCCAAATTTAACCAAAATACCTAATATTATATTCTGAAAATACCCAAGCAACACTAAAACAAAAGTGCGCCGGGGGAATTTTGGTGTGCGAGGAGTCAAATGCAGACTGTTATTGATTAAGACGGTAGAACAACACAAGAGCATGTGTAAGAGGCTCTGTGAAGCTGTGCTTAGGCACAATAGTGCTAGCTAAATGCTAAATTCTGTAAGCTAACATGTCACAATGTCAACGTTTAAAATGTTTACCATCCTAGCTTAGCATGCTAACTCTAACAAATTTGCACTAAACACAAAACATAGCTGAGGCTGATGGGAATGTCAAAGTAATCCCCTGGACACAGTGGACAAAAATAAAAAAACCAAACCCCACTGTCATCTGGCTTTGTTCTTTAATGGGAATGGGTACAATCCACATTCATTCCTGTGTCAAATATATCCGCAAAAGTCACGCGTTTTGATCATCTCCATCTATGATCAGCTGTGATGAAAACACAACTCCCCGTCTGACAACTAGTTTTCGTTGCCATCCAAATTCTGGTCACTGTTCAAGGAGCGGCGCTGAGTTGCATTGTCTCAAGAGAGACGAGTGGGAAGCAAGATGTCTCATTCCTAAACAACTTCCATCATCAAGAAAAAATGTGTCTAATTCAGAATAACATTGTCGAAGACTGTAAAATGTAATGTCTTCTGGATGTAGCCTGATAAGGTGTGTGGTCTGCTGCTTGAGAATGTTCCCTGTTTTTTCTGGCATGTTTATGAATATGAATGTAACACACAAGAACAGAAAGCCAAGTGTGTTCACTGACACTGAGAAAGTGGTCGATCGCTGTTTTAGCGTTTAAAAAAATGGCATATATAGGCTAATTTTGTAAAAATGGGATTGGACAAATTTTAGTGGTTGGTATTACATGAGTAGTCAGAGGGGTCACCAAAGTGATTTCAGCACATCTTAGAGGGGGCATGAATGTCTGCAGCCAATTTAATGGCAATCCATTCGACAGCTGTTGAGATATTCCTCTTAAAACCAAAGATTTCAGTGTCGTAGTGGTGCTGGAGGAAAAGTCAGGGCTCACCAAAGTCAGGGGGGATTCATCCTCGGTGAATATCTGTCTAAAATGTCACGGCAAACCATGAAATAGTTGTTGAGCTATCTGGATCAAAGTGGTGGACCAAGAGAGCCCTGCTGCTAGCGTGGATACACAGGAGATGTTTTTAATGGTGGGAAGAAAATCAGATGACTCGGTGTGAAGGCGAGAGGTCACCAGCTTTATTCTTGGCTTCAAAAGACCTCTGCTCCCCAGTTGCTTTAGCATTTTGTGATATAAATTTGTCAGAAAACGAAATTTCATTCAGTCTCCTTTTTTGCTCAAACTGCTCAGCAGGACACAAACTTTCCCCGACTCATACCACTGTCATGATCTCTCTGTTGGTCCTCTGTCGCTCCATCATTCAAATTCTTTCTGTCATCTTTAGTGCTAGAGTTTGGTGTTCCTGAATCCTCAGCGTCCCAGGTGGAAAGATCCAACTTTGGTTTTGTATTTGCACCATATTTGCACCAGTGTAAAGCACTAAACTCAGTTATATCAGAGGCTTCACTTGCTCAACAAACATCCGTCATGAGAACCGAAAAAGGTAAAAATCCAGAAAGTCCCTATTTGTAAACCAGTGCTATCGTTGCTGCGTGTCACCATTTACTGACATGAATAAGAATAATAATAAGAATATTTACTGTAATAGCGGTAATATGAACGCTCTTGTAAGCGGGTGTTTCTTCACCTGCCATTTGGAAATGTTGCCACCGCAGACCTCCATGAGGATAGATCACATGGTTCATGTGTGTCTTCGACTCCCAGGCAGTCACTGAGCCAAAAGACAAGGTCGCCTCCGAGAGACAAACAAAGCTGTACTCATCCTCCTAATTGTCAGGAATGTCCTCATTGAGACAAGAAAGACGCTCATTCACATGACGCTTAATCAGAGTCATGCTGCCTGCACTGAATTTAGGAGAACACTTGTTGAACAACTGTCTTGTCCTCTTACAAACGGCTGCAGAGACGCTGTGTCCTCCTCACCCCTGCACAACCACCACAGGACAATGTTAGTTCACAGCAATCGCCCATGTCTCAATCCGCCTAATGCCACATCCGTTCACTGCCACTTTAAACAAATGTGCCACCTTTGACTCTTGCGTCGTTCTGATTATTCGATTTGCTCAGGGTTTCGACAAAAAACACTCGAGGAGGAATTACAGATCTCCCAGAATGAATTAATCAGGGTTGTGTTCGGGTTGAACTCGGGGGCACATGTTGGCAAACAGATGCAAAAGCTCAGGTGATTAACTTCAAAGGCCGGAGTTAAACAACTGCAAAATCTGTTCAATTTGTAATTTAGCTCTTTAGCCGCTAAATGTTTCACTGTGTTTACCAGCTAGCCACTAACTCTGTCTGTCTGCTGTTTGATGCCAGTCTTCTAAGTTAATGTGGGATATAGAACTTTTTTAACTGAAGCTGCCTGCTGCAAAACAATGAGCTGAAAGATGCTAAAGTGCTCATTCGTCGTCCTCATACAACAAACTCATTTGATCCTTTGTTAAAGCAAACATAAACATCTTTTCAGCTTCAGTCCCTTTCCAGTGTTTTACTTTGGCTTTACTATAGGCGTCGCAGAGACAGTGCCAGCAAAATGGACTGCTAGCAGCCTAGCTACCATCCAAAAATCTAAAAGCAACCGCAAGAATCCTAATTTGACCTATAGACTGTGATCTTAGCGCTGTGCAAGGCACACACCTGTGCGCTTTCCATCGGATGGATGTCCGTCTCTTCAGACTTGTTTTACCACAGAGTTCTTTTCCTTTCCTACAGTTATTCCAGTCATTATCTTGGGATAGCGACCAGGGAAAACAATTCCTCTTCCTGTTTTGTTTGCACAATGTCAGACGCACTTCCTTGTTGCTGTTATTTGGCCTTAATTTTTCTGGCAAAAATTCATACACTCTAGTCACATGTAATCCCACAGCAAACAGGTTCAGTTGCTTGGTAATTATAATTTTATTGAGAAAGCTAAAGTGATCTACATAGTAATGTCATGTCCTCGTAACAATAAGCCAACAGCAAGACATAGCTTGTTAGCGGTGCCAACATGAAATGTGATGTTATAAGTCTGTCGCCCTGCTGCTGTCTGGCAACACATAAGTATCCGCTGCCATACCACCAGACTAGAGAGTGGCTTCTTTCCTCAGGCTGTGAATTCATCCTTAGCACTCCGCTATAAAATGTGGAATCAGATCTGGTGGCAGGCATTAAAAAATAACTATAATAACCATATGGAAAGAGCTAATCTTCTCTTGTTTGCTTCTGTAAGTGATATAGAGGCATCAGTATTAAACTGAGACTGCTTCATGGCCAGTTAAAAGTTGTAGCACATTCGAGAAAAGATCTGATACCGGATACTGAGAATTCCCCATCACCAGTATTAAAACTGTCGGAATAATTTCAATGAAGACGATGAAGTTTATTCCCTATTGAACAGGGGGATAATATTATTAGACAATACAAATGAGTCTGTCAGTCAGAAATATGAAATGCCAGATATCTTAGCGCTGATTGCAGCCCCACTTTGCCACACTTATAGAAACACTCTGCATGAGATGCTGACTTAACTGTGATTTGTGGCTTCAGTTGTGATCTGAGTCAGCTGCAGTAGTCGTCATTACATCCAGGAGTCTGTAACAATTATAGTAACAAAGTTTTGCAGCATAAACTTGAGATTGGGGCCTCTGGCTGGCCTCTGCTCTCACTATTGTTTCTGCAGGGTGTTACTGTAAATCTATGGGCCTTCTTGGCACAATCCAAGAGGGTGTAGTCTATCTTTAACAATATGACAGTTGGCAAGTGGGCTGACCCAGCATTAAAGACACATGTTGGATAATACACTTGTCTACACACACATTTGCCAAGATTGCTTCCACAAGTCAGCTCCTCAAATGGTGGCGAGAATTCTATGACGTTTTTTTACAGTCCTGGGTTTAAGATTAACATTTTGTTTTATATTTTATAACTAGCCTTGACTTTCTAATCCCACTGAGAGCTTGTGTCCCTTTGGTTAAGTAATGAGCCATATTTTACAGACTTCAGCTCCTCCGGGGACTCTGATTTACTCTGAGAATTAGCAGACTTGAAGTAATTTATGGAACTATTTCACTGCCTCACAGTAGATCTATGGAGCACGCCATTTTCATTTTCTTTATTATAATGCCAGCCATTTCCTGCCAAATTTGCATGATCTGGGCCAGATTGACAGTAAACAGCTGTGTGAATGTGGGGCTAATGGGTGCACATGCAGGAGTAATATTTCAAGCTGGGATAAGTTGTGTCCCAATTCAGAGTAATTTCACAATTCACTGACGTTACTGAATTTGAAGCTTTCTTCTCTCTGTCACAGAAAGCAGTCAAGTTGTCGTGCTTGTTCCGATGGCTTTTGACGGAATAATGGCCTTATCGGAGCTGGCGAACGCCCCCAGACCTTAATGTCTCTTAGGAAAGAGATTTGTGGAAATTCTGCTTGTAGACAATAATAATTGGGATGTTTTTGTGCAGTTGATCTAAAGATAGTGACTCACATGGTGAACACAAGACATGGCAAGCTCAAGCACTAAACCTGTAAACTGCTTGGTTCCTGAAATTGATGGAAGAGACAATTAGAGAGGAGGGGTCTACCACAGGGGTGCTGACCAGAGGCCGATCGGGCCGCGTGATTTAGCCTGCGAGGTAGCAGCAATGATGGAGGGTCACTGACAAAGGCCCCACTCACCAGTGCTCTTTTGCTTTACGCCTCACACTCACGCGCATTGCCCTTCGATTGCTTATTGAATTACATCTAATCATCCAATTAAAGTCACATGGAGCAGCAGCATACGTTGCCTCGGCCGAGCCACTGGATCCTGGATAACGGCCACTGTGTTGTTGTTCGTGGGAAGTTTCAAAACAAGATGTCTGAAATGTTAGCACTGTGACAAACGTCTAGATCTCTGGCTGCAATCAGTTTTGTTTGACGGCAGCTTTGGGAAAGCACCACCGTGATCGAGATCAAAAGACGAACATTTTTCTGTAGCCACAGCTCACTTAGTATAAATTCACATGATTGGATGCTACAGATTTCTTTTTTCATTTGTGATTTGTGAATCATTGAATTGTGAGTTGACCCGTGTCCATTTGTTGGGATGTCAGCAGGATTACATTAAAAGTACTTAATGGATTTCTCAAAACTTAGGAGATGTGTCTCAGCTCAAAATAGACCACATTAGGTTTTGGTGTGGATTTTCTTTTTCTCACTCTCTTTAACGTTGCACGATAGAGTGTGCTTTCTCTCATTTCCCCGGCAATAATGTATGGATGCTGAGGAAAAAAATGTGTATTTAGGGGGCTGGCATCTATGAGTGAGTACAATTTGTTGGTCCTATATATGGTGATCTTAAATTATTGTTCAGCAGTTATGGATGGTTTAAAATTTAGTGTCATTCAGGACTATTGAGTCTGATATTGGATTAGGATTGACTGAACTGAAGGGGAGTGTTGGGCCTCGGTGGAGGGATGCACTTTACCTGAGTGCCATTCTGGTTGAATATCAATTAACACCTCGGTACAACAGTAGTTTGTAGAAGAGCATTCATAACAAATTAAAAGTAAATGCATCTGTTATCTACTAAGAACAATATGATCAGGCCGCCCTGAGCACATTTGATAGCCAAGGGGTGAAAAAATATAATCTGATATTTTTGTGTGGTGTTAACAACACGGTGTCATCTTTACAGCTGCTGCAGCATCAAATCATCACAGACATGTTTGCAAAACATTTTAGCAGTGTTTTGAATCCATTCCTGACAGAGATTATTTTATATATATTCTATAAATAGCAGGGGTCTCACCAGGATCAATAGAGCTACATGTATGCTGAGTGCCTATCTGTGTTTTGTCTACATTAGGGTTTCAATTAGCAAATATTGCCACCATCAGATAATCTGCTGAAATTATTTTCTTTATTAATCATTTGCAAATTCATGGTCGGACAACTTTAATGTAAATAATGTGCTGATATTTAGCGAATGAAGTGAATGTTGTCTGAATGTTATTTTTGGGGTTTAAATCAAATTTGTCTACCACTTAGGCCTGATATGCTAAATCAAAACTCGTGATTTCCTCATGCGTAGCCACCTGTTCTGACAGTTTTCACAGCAAATGATATGTTTCCACTTATAACGGGCAAAAAATTGTGGGGCTTTGATTTAATTTACTTAACCTGTTAAGAACTAGCCTCTATTTTGTGTCTCTGCTCGAAAAATTAACAGAGTGTATCTCTGTAACTACAAGGTCTATTTTAATAATCAAGGTATCATAATAAAGGAAACACTTGAAATAATTGTTCAGATGCGTGATTAGTTTGTATGTCACTGGGGCCGAGTAAATTAAGTTGGCACACAGCATAAATTAAAGATTTTTTAAAGAAATCTGAACATTACCTCTGCCAACCTTTATGCTAATAAAGTGAATCAGAACAAAATTAGTGCGGTTTTAGTACAGAGAATTCAGGCAGCCATTTTAAATTTCTCAGGTGCCAAACTATAAATCTCACTGATATGTTACCACAGGTGCTCAAATAATTGCGCAGAAAATATACACTTTACAATTTTGCAAGCTGACATATTTAAGTTGCTGGTTTTGTCTAATAAACACGTTCAAACCCAACTATATTCTTACTAGCATATAAAAAGAGATTAAGATGCTGGAACAAGCGAATACTGGTTGCATTTGATTGAATGATAAACTGATTGACTATTTATTTAAGATCTGCAATATTAAATAATACAAATATTTTTTGGCATGTATTTAAGCATCATAAAACATTTCTGGTAATACTGTGTCTCATAATACTGGGAGAAATTGGTTATTTATTGGCACAGTTCCCAATGTATGTCTAAGGCCTTATGCAGGGTCACTTCCAAGGTTTTCTTAATCTATACAAGTTCCACGTGGAGATCTACTGTGGCTGCAGCCGGCCCGGGTGTTGAGAGGCAGCAGTGAGTGAGGAGGAAATGGGGTCTGGCATGTTGACTCAGGAGTAAATCCCCCCGGACTTCTCAAACGGCTGCTATTAGAGTTTAATCACCCAGCGATCCTGGACAAACTCTGAAGCTGAGAGGGATGACTGATGAGCATGCACCGTACAAAGCGTAAGCATCTACTCATCCAGAAGCTGCAATCAACGCGTCAGATGGATGAGTGCAGTCCAATGATGAGGAAACAGAATAAGCTCCGAGTGAAATAGTACTGTTACACTCTTTCTTTCCACATTTCACACTTTATTAAAATCTGCCTCTCGCCTGCGTTTGAACAATTGTTTTGTAAAGCCACGACATTATACTTGTAAATGAGACTTGAATGTGTGACTTATTCTTCCTCCTAGTTATATTTTATTACCTCCGATTTCTCAAGGCCTTCGCAGCCATGTTCCCATTTTTTTTTTCAACAAGCCATTAGTTTTGATTATGCACAGCTTATTTTTAGACAAAGGACGCATTCTGTTGTCTGCAAAAGCAAAAGAGCGGCGCACCAGTGAATTGTTTCATGGAAATTTGCATAATGCTTAGTGACCGTGTCTCTATTTTAAGCTGAATTTTTTCCAGACATGGCTGTTTGAGCTACCAGAGAAAAGAGAGGAGAAACAAGTGTGGAGAGAAATGGACTATCAAAGGGAGGAACTGAGCTTTCATGTTAGGACACTTTGATTGTGTTACAGATTGGTTCCAGGTGAGGCAACTCCGAAAGAAAGGAAATCCGCGGGAAGAGAGAAATTCTTAACTAAGGATGGCATTGGCAGGATTTACGCATTAAGGGAAGATTTGGAACAGCAGGTGTAGAGAATCGACGTGGCTCAAATATTCTATTATTGTGGTGGGTGGCAACTCCCTGCGGGGCCTCGACAGTTTGTGTGTTTTTTTAATCATAGACAAACTTTTCATAGACAAAACCAGTGATGGAAAGTAACTACGTACATTTACTGCAAGGTCCAGTGTGCAGCATTCAGGGGCAGAATATAATATTCATAATAATCTCGACCTAAATCAACGTATAGGTGGAATGTGTAAGCAGCATATTACGACCCATATTTAAGTTTCTTGTGAAGCAGCGGCCTCTAGTGGCTGTAGCAATTATTACAGCTCTAAAGGAGGAAGACAGCCAAAGTAACACGTGGGAGGAGGCCCAGGAGCTGTTCATGTCCAGTGTGAAAAGACAACGGTGAGTTATTTTAACTTACTTAAGTTACATCATGTACATTACATTACTGAAGACATGTACAGTAGGTAACGTTGGTTCGTAACGTAGAAGTGGTTGTGATGGAATTTCAGATGTGTACTGTTCTGTCCTTTTTAACTTAGGATATTTTCTTTTTGGCCCCTGCTCTCCTTCGTCAAGAGGCTTAATGACTTGCCTTGTCAAAGCCACATTATGTAACTTTTATACCTTAAAATATCAGCTTCAAAGTCATGTTGATGGAACAGTGTCTTGTAACGGGGTGAATGATGTCTCTGTCTCAGCCTCTCCGCCCCCCCATCACTTGTTTCTGTTACTTCATGTTACTTCAGTAAGAGGGTACGATTACAGCGTTTAATGCGCGTTTATTTCAACATACAAGTTTTCAACACATAACATTGTGATGATGTAATGAGTTTTGTTTGTAGTTAGCACCTACATTACGGGTGACAAATAGTTATGAGCTGGAATTTGTGTTTGCGACAGCGGTGTCTCACTCAGAAAAAGTGGAGGGCGCCAAATCATACAAAATGCCAATTTCTACATTTTGTTGCTTTAAATAAAGTTAATCAAACATAAGCTACATAACTTCCCACAGGGGAGGATGAGACAAGAGGTGTTTAGTTTACTGCAATCCTTAATACTCGAGTAAAATACTGTACTTTTTATTGCACAATTTATTTGCGGTTTTACTACTTTGAAATTTCACTAATAAAAAATTTAACCAGCTTTTAGGCGTAGTTTGGGCGACTAACAATTCTCATCATAACTGATTAATCAGCCGATTGTTTACACAGTTAAGTGATTCATCGCTATCTTATCAATGTTAGAATATATTATAGATATTATAATTATATGAATTTAACGTTTGAGAATGCAGACCCATCAAATGTTGCAGTTTTTGCTTAAGAAATTACTTAACTTAAAAAATTACTAAAATAGTAGTTGATACATGTTTTCTTCTGATCGACTAATCAATTAATCAGCTATTCATTGCAGATGAAGCTGCGGGGGATACAAAGTGTTCCAAAACTGTACAAGTGAATTGAACTTGAATGCAGGACTTCTAATTGTGGTGGTGTGTTTTCACTTCTTTCATCCCTAACAAAAGCCGTAGAAAGCCTGTCAAAGTGTAATTTAAAATGCATGCCCAGTCAATTTTGTGTCCTGAAGTTTTTCATGAACTGTCCAACCGTAGTCCGCCATCCTGCGTGTGTGCCTGCCTGCGCCGGCTTTCTGCAATGATTGGAAGCAGGCATTGCGTGGGAAGTCCAATTAGAGACGGAAATTGTAGTGAGCACGGCGCTGTGTAGCCAAGGTTTGCCGCATGGTCACTTACCTGCACATCTGCACTGATTTTTTAAAAGCAGTAGCCACCTTTTTCCACCACCTTAATTGGAGTTTCCATCACTGATTGCTTGAAGGAGAAATGCAATTGCCACGGTCTGCTTCCTGGTAACGGTCTGGCTTTTCACTGATGTCTGATGAGGAGGAGGTGGGAGTCAGGTTTAGATTTATACCAGGAAGTCCTTTTTTTTATGCTCATCTAAATAAAGCGGGTCCTAACTTATGAGGTCCCCGTGATGTGTGGTGCAAGAGGTCACCTACTGTCAAGGGAATAATGTGTCTAGATAAAATGCCTTGTCGCATTTTAATGAGAAAATGGAGATGGCTGTAGGAGAAGAAACCACAAGAATCAATCACTGAAGTATTCACATGTAGAGGAGAATAAATCACAAACATTATGTAAGATTCTCCATTATGAAAATCATTTTTTACTCTTCTGGACAGGTTTAGTCTGTACAGCAAGCCGCTCTTTCTGCCAGCAGCACAGACGAGGCTTCACCTTTGACCTGTAATGCCGTATCCACTCGCTCACGGTCAAACTGAACCCTCGAGAATGTTTCATGTGTCGCATTGGTTAATTTTGTCGACTGTTCATCCATGAAAGCCCAAAAAAGTCAGCGGTTTTGGAGTTATAAAGCTAAAAAAAAAACATGACTGTAGTTTCTAATCCATATTATGTGGTCTTGACATGCAGCTACATTTATTACTCTGGGATATTGCTGCTTGCCCGTGTCATGTGTAGGAGAAAAAAATGGGTCACCTAACACCCCACCCATCCTATAAGGGCAGAACTCTCCCCTCAGCATGTTTGATGCAGGTCTTGGGACAGAGCTGCAATGTGTAGCTGGTTCATCAGAGGCCAGGAACACTGCTCAACATATGGGGATCATTTCAAGGGGGGAAGAATGACTTATGGCCATAGAAACATATGTATAAAACACACGGTAGATTGGCTCGAAACTGATTTACTACACTTGCATCACATATTTTCGCCGATCTGAAGAATTTCAGCCATGATAAATGCAAAAGTGTGTCGGTTTATTCATGTGTTGAGATGTACTCCTTCCATAACGGTGGAATGCAATGAAGAAAATGTACTCAAGTACTATAATGGGAAGGTGTATCTGATATTGATGTGTTGGTATTTTCCTAGAGCGTCACTACAACTGACCAATCACGCTGTTGTGATGTCATACTTTTGCAACTTGTGCAGGATCGTCATGTCAAGTTAAGGCACAGCAATTAAAATCACTTTGGAGCAAGCTGTTGTGGCTGAGCGGGTTAAGTATAGGATGTTCACTTATTATTAGACACCAAGTTCACCTGTTGTGTTCAGTTTCTTTTCGGTTTTCTTTTCCTGTTTGATAAGGTGTAGGGAACTAAAAAAGACTTGGATGGGTCAAAGAAAACGTGCAAAGCTATGTCATCACAAATTTGTGATTGGTCAGTGAAGTTCCAGAAGCAACACCAACACAGCGATATTAGATTGTTCATAAAGGGAAAACTCTACATCTCGGAAAGTTCACTCATTTGCATTCTTGCCAAGAATTAGATGGCAAGATTTCATGTTTGAAGTCATTCTGAACCACCACTTCCCTGATCTGTTTTTTGAACTGGGACCAGGTTACCAGGAAGTCTCTAGAAAATAGCAAATAGTCATTTTCATACCGTTCTGTACAAATTAACCTAAATTAATATCTGAACTTTATCGGTAATGGTAAACTGATTTTTTTCCCCCATTTGTATGGAACCAGGGTAGCTGTTTCCAACTGATGTTTTTTTGTCGTTGTGCGATGCTAAGCTAACCAGCTGCTCAGGTAGCTTCACATTCATCGTATAAAAGAAGGAGGGTGGGATCGATCTTCTCTTCTAACTTTCGGTAAAAATAAAAATAAGCATACTTCCCAAATTCGGGGACAATGGCTTTAAATTTGAGGAGCTTGAACTTTTCCCATCTTATGCTAGCTTACATTTGTTATCAACATACAGTAATGTTGTCGCCTATTTGATACTCCACTACATTTATTTTACAACTATAGTTAACAGTTTATTCAAATTGCAATTTTTCATTTTAAACTTTTGTCCATCTAGTAAAATATGATGTCCTTACATTGATTATACCTAGCTGGATATGAATTTATAAAATCAGCTCCATCTCAACCAACTACTACTTTAAATTTCTACTTATACATCAATGTATTAATTAGTAATAATAATCAAATTTACAGGAAGTATTCCTCTTATTTCTGATACTTTACATGCATTTTTCTGATAGTATATACTTTCATTTAAATATATATATATAACATTTCTGGATTTAAATGTATAAAAACAACTAGACCTTTGATTTCTAGATTTGCTGAGTTGTGTTGCTGCATAATCTCAAATGTTTCCAACAATCATAGGTGTCCTTTACACTTTCCTCAACATTTTTTTTAAAAGCATAACTGGTTAAAAAAAAACCTTATGAAAAAATAGCCTGCACCAAAAAACGTAAATTAACTAATGAAAAAGGATGACTGACATTCACATACATATGGGCATTGTTTGTTTGATTGACATGATGTTGAATTTGTGGATGTGATCCATATGGATGACTGTAACTTGGTCAGCAAACAGCATTGTGATGCATCATTAGCACATTTGAATTCTTTAATTCGGCTCTGACCTCATACTAATCTCCCATTACATGAATTACCTAAATTCACTTAAGTTGAATTTGTTTAAAACTTGTCTCTTCATCTGAGCCCTTATGTCCCCAATACTTTTCAACACAAAGTGACTCACTTGCCAACAGTGTTCACACCCAGATAATCAAAGTTTAATTCAATTCATTCAATTTTACTTAAGGTAGCGGTGTTTTCATGTATTTACCTGTCGCTGTGACCTCCAGGACAGTCAGTGACTAAAGAAGTTTGAGAGGTGACTAAACCTAACTTGAATAAAACTTTAATACTTGTCTGTCATGTAGATATATTCCATTGGCAGTGGTGTTTGTTAAATAATGAAGAAAACAGCTACCATGGTCCCACACTACTTACTTTTGTTTTGATTGAAAGCAATTGCACACTGTGCATTTATGTAATGTTCATCATTTCTACATTGCGATAGTGGTACTTTAGATAAAGTAGCAGATCTGAATACTTTTTCCGCTGCTGTGCTCCAGTCCCTCGGCCTCTCTGTGACATAAGAGCCTGCGGGCCGAAGCAGTAAACATTATAATAATCACAGGATCCATCACATCGCACATCTGTACACATGGCTGCCTGAGAGGGCAGTGAAAGGGAGGGAAGCTTGAAATGCTAAAATACACAAAAACATGCAGGGAGTTGGAAAAAAAAACTGAGGGGAAGGTTAGATAAAAGTAGGTGAGAGATTGTGTGAGGTAGGACGAGAGAAAATATCAGGAGGGGGGGGAGTCGAGGCAGCTCCGTCGTGGAGTTTCTCTGGGGCCCCAGAGGTCGTCTACCTAATAAATCCTCAGCACATATTTAATCCAGTCAGAGGACATGCCCGCCGAGAGTTAAGGGATGCACGCTTATTACTCACCTATCCACCTCTGAATGTGCTGCCATACCCCACAACCCCCACCCTCTAAACTCTACTCCCACAGCCTGTCCTCCATCCAGACTGTAGGCGCTACGGGCTATCAGGGAATCGTTGCAGGAATGCGACTCCTGACAGACGCATCTCTCAGGACCACAGACTGAATATGTTCCCAATTAGCTCCATCTGATAAAGTGTGAGTGCAAGTGAAACCCAAGGCGGGCATGATCAATAGCACTTGACTCATTTTGTCAGATGGGTTTGACATTGACAGGCCGCGTCGTGATTAATCACCGTGCTGCTGCTGCAGATAATTGCTCGACCACATCTTCCTTTGTAGGTGTTATTGAACTCTTACTGTCACGTCTGCAGTGCTTTGAATATGGCTCGTCACTTTCAGTCCAATTCTAATTAATCTTTTCTCGAAACTGGCGTCCATACGCAAACCAGCTTTCCCTTAATCTGCCTGTCAGTTATTTTACACCCATACACACACACACACACACACACACACACACACACACACACAAAGCCATTTCTCCAAGAACATCTACCTGGACCAGAACCGCCATCTGCTGTTTACTCTGCACACTGCACCAGAGTGAGGTCGATGTGTGGTGGTTGTTTCAGTGGGGCGAGCTGTTTGATAAAAACAAGCTGCGAGCCGTTGCGGTTTCATCCCCAGAAAAGTCTCCTTGGTTTCCATGTGCGCAGCTGGATGTTTTTAGGTTCACCCGTACGGAGCTGCTGTGACATGGGCACTGGAGATGAAACAGGCCTGCCTCGGCACACAAACACAGCACTACACTCCCGGCCTTGTGTACAGCTGGTTGGGATGACACAAGAGGCACAGGGCTTTATTGAGTCCTGCTGAGGCTGCTGTGCAAGTCGGGCCGGTGCTCTGGCAAAGCTCAGCCTGCAGGGCAACAGAGGAGAGCGAGTCGATGGAACGCAGGCCGCTTGGCCGACGCTGAGGGTCTCTGTAGGCCGACGTGTTGTGTGTGGATGTCGTGAGATGAGACCTGGCCTCCCTTCAGCTCCTGTCTCATTAAACTATGTGAACCCTCCGCAGAAAAGCAGCAGCAGCAGATAAAGATTACAGCCCCCTCTTTTAACCCCGAAGTTCTGTTTGGGGTCCTGGAGACTCTCATTAACAGCTCAGAAACATACTTAACATTGTTTTATGAGCTTGGTATTTATGAACTTTGACAACTTGTGTAAGAATTGTTTTCAAACACAATTTTGGACCGATGACATGTTTCAGAAGTCGGCTACAGAAAATGATGAATTGCTTCGGTTTGAGGTCCAACAGACCACAGCTGTAAAGAAGAGCGGAGCAGCAGTGTTTTGAAATAAATGCTGACACATGGCTCTTCAGCCTGTTATCATGCTAACATTTGCTAATTAGAAGTAACCACAAACTACAGCTGAGGCTGATAGGAATGTAATTATTTCTGAAGGTATTGGTTGTAAACCAAAAGTTTCATCTGATGATGGTGTTGGATAGGAAACTGAGGGAACAAAGTGAGTACAAATCATTCTTAGCCGGACAAACAGTAAGTGGCTGTCCCAGATTTCAAGGCAAGCAATTCAATAGTTGTTGTCCCATTTTTACCCCAAACCACAACTGTGCCACTGGATTATTCATCCAGTGAGTGTCACGAGTGTCTGCAAAACTTTACGCAAATCCACCAAGTAGATACTGGGGGAAAATTGTGACACACGGGTGGCGCTACAAGAAAAGTCTCTGACATCTTAACCTGGTGGTAGAGGGAAGTCAGGAGATCACCAGAGTTAGAAGGTTTCATCATCTGAGGTCCGTAAATATCTGCGTAAAAATTTTGTCTCAAAACAAACTTACATTACTTTTTTACCTTAAAATTGCAGCTTCCAAAGTCATGTTGATGGTACATTATCTAGGGTGAATGGTGTCTGAAATCACACAAAACGCCGATTTCTACACAATGTTGCTTTAAGGCTGTGGTGAGCAAATCTAGAGAGAAGATCGTTGATTATTGAGTCTCAGCCCTATAGGTTGCCAAATACCAACACTTGGGGTTGGTGGCCCAGAACTGAGAAGCAACCAAATACATCTATCCATCGACCTGAATGATGAGACTCAACATTTAACCATATTTTTTCTGGAATCACTAGCGACAGCTTTAAACTATTTAATTTCTGTTAAGATATTTCAGGCTGGAACAAAGTGGTGAACCGACCAATCAGCAGGCCAACATCGTTCTCCAGCTGCTACCACGGCCTAAAGGTGTAAATACAAATCTGTCACTGGATTTTTGTAACAGGTTGTTCATGAGAGATTGAACAGGAAACAAGAGTTAACTAACCTGAAATAACATCGCTATGTAGGATTAAATGTGTTTCTTTGTCTAGCAAACAAATGTAATAGATATTTGCTCATGCTTAGTCACGACTTATTTTTAAAACATTTTAGTGTAATAACACAAGGATCTACGTACCATATGGTCATTTCTGTATTTTGTCACCTTCAATTGTGTAAATCCAGTTTGTGATAAAGAGAGTAGTTATTACTTCTGTACTCTTGTACATGTTGGATTCAATACAGTCAGAAGAGAAGAAAAGAACATCTGAAGGGGAAAAAAACAGTTTTACAATTATTACAACGTCTTACACACAGCTTTGAGGTTTCTGAGAGCCCAAACTATGAAAAAAGTAAAGCCAATATCAACAAAAACACACCAGTATTATGGACCACTGAGCCGCTGCCAATGCCCTACTCGTATATGTTATTTACCCACACGTATATTAATCTCGGTGTTCAATGTGTTGTTGATTTGTTGAGACCACCGTGTAGTGCGTTTTTTTTTTCTTTCTGTGCAGCCATTCCTCAAGCGTTGCTTAATGCCACACTGACGGTTCTTCAATCTGCAGACCTCCAAATGAGCTGAATCCCAGCATCCCTCTGTGTGTCTACACAGTATATTCCCATCTCTATTGTGGGAAATCTCGTTAGTATCTCTTTCAGTGAAACCGTCATCTCAGCCTGGGTGGGTTTTTAACCCTGTCTGTTCCTTCATTCCTCCCTCGTCCATGTATAAACTACTGTCAGGCAGAGCTGAAGACATCATCCTCCAGCTTCTGTGCTCTTCCTTCTCCCTGTGCATGCCCCTCCTCCTTTTCTCTTTGTTTTAAATTGTTTCCCGATCATTGTTTTCACCCGCTTTCTAATGTCAGTTAAGGCTGCTTCTCTCTGTGGTCAGGCGCCTTCACTTCCAAACTCACATGCAAGAGCAATGCATGGATCCAATTATTGATGTTATGCCTGTAAGGATAACTGGGGATGGCAGGAGGTTGTGGGATGGCACTGGAGGAGCACGCCTTGTGGCCATTTTCAGAGCGAGCTGACGGCTGGCAGACATGAAGATGAGAGCAGGAAGAGTCTGAAGGGCAACGGCTTTGAAGACAGACAGCAAGGAGAGACAGCCCATAACATCATGACTTCATCAACACCAGTTTCTTCTGCTCCTCTCTCCAGGAGTCTTTCTTTATTATGAGATTAAAAGATGAATCCCCTAATAAATTTGATAAATCAAAAGTACAATACTCAGCAGCTCGCCCAACTCACCTGGCTAAAAAAAACTTTGAGCTGTTACTCACCAGATTGGGGGAATTTATAAATCTTTTGGCGACCTCTTGTGGTTAAAAACATGTTTAAAGAAAAAAGCATTACAATGGAGAAAAATATCACAAGATCTGCTGTTATTATGTGTAACACACACCCGTAATTATTTTGTACATACTTATTAAGGCCATAGCTGTTTCCCACTTTCATGTATCCTTATTATAATGTTGTTACTCTGCAGTTTGTGTAAAACAAATCAACACACTTTAATTTGTACTGACAGGAAATCGTGCAATGCAGGAGGGTGCTAGGGCAAGCAAACTGTGAATTTTCTATAAAAATCTAGATTTCAAAAAGAGACCTAGAAAAGAAACAGAAATAATCAGTATTATTTTTAGTAGTGGAGAGGTTTTTTTTTTTTCAGCCATGAGAAGCTCCTTCATGCACTGCATTGTGGGAAATGACTGAGCTTCAGTAGCATATCAAAAACCAGGGTTGCTTTAGTCCTCTAACCTAGTTGTACTTCGAATCAGTGGTAACTATCACCTCTCCAGACCTCGGCCTGCGGCAGTGTTTTGTTTGTCCAGCATCCTTATTGGTTACACAGTTGCAGATGGAAGGTTTCAATATTAATTCAGTTGTATTCAATTATGATTTTAGAAGTAGCTGAGTAGATTACATGGTGTTATGTATACTTAAGCATAACTCTATTGTATATACCAACCTGAAAAAATGCCTCCAAAAATGCTTATTTGAGTAGATGTAAAAAGTTAACAAAAAACATGGCTAAATGTAACAGAATAATGTGTTTCTGGTGAGTGTAAACATGGGTGAAAACTGAGCAGTGCAGCCTTCTTGCATTGTGAATGAGCAAGAGGAAGACAACACTTACTATATACATATTTTGGAACGTGTCTAAACATTCTATTCACTAGTCAGATAAGGGTTTTGAAGCAAGATCTCTGACTTTAAGTCCATTTTACTTCTTCTAGTAGGAGGTCAGACATTTTTTAGTTTTGATGTTTCCTGAGCGCAGCATTAGTGTGTAATGTAGGACACAGCTTCAGTGTTGGTGACTGCCTGAATTACTCCTCTGACTACATGGATTTCAGATCCCAGGAAGAAACTCACACCGAAGATTATAAATGTTTCTCTAAATTGTAATTTATTTAATAAATTGACAGGTAAATATCCAAAAAGTCTTGGGTGCATGTCCAGAGAATTGTATCAGTTACAAAAGTCAGTAAAATGAGTATTGCATGGGTTTCCCTCGGTCACTAGAGGGCGCCACCAGTTCAACCTGGAAATACAAGACAATCATTCTGATCACAACTGACTTTGTCTTCCATTTACAACATCAAAGTCTGGTGAAGCATTATTTTACAGGTCTGTAATCTCCTACTTGGAGAGAACTATGTACATTTATACTTTTCACATTGAAAAAAGAAACAGTGTTCATCTTTTACAACCTGTATGGATCAGATCATTTTCAATAATAAATGGATAAAGAATGAATAATTGTATTGTTTGTGTTTCTATTGATTCCCTGCCTAGAATTATTTCCAGGTTGCACAGTTCTTCTCAGGAAATTCCTCCAAAGGGAGAAAATAAAAGCAACTAACTCACTAAATTAGCGACCCATAAAATAAAACCTTACTGAAATTTGTATTGAACATTTCAGACCAGAAAGAGTAACAGTGTTTGACTACATGAACCTCGAGAAATACTTATTTTTTTGTTCAAAAATCCCTTCAATCCCAGTGTGTATAACAAACAGCCATTATTGCAGGTAATAGGATTTTTTGCATTTAATAATGGAGCCTTGATTTAAAAAGCTCTCTGTTATTGCTGGTGCAGTCGTCATTAGTCTCCAGCAGAAAGCAATGCAGAGATGTAGCCGCTCCTTTTTCTGTCAAAGCGATTCCATATAAATGTCAGAAGCATGACGGGCTACAGGAGTCTGTTCATCAATGTTTCATTCCCTTTAAAGCCAGAGGAAATAGGCCTAGTGTTGCTCCTCCGTCTCGAGCAACAGATTCTGCTAAACCATGTTGTTGTTGTTGAGTTTGGTCCACTCATAGATGTCCTGCTCGCACACAATGTCTGAGTTGATCAGCAGGTAGCGGTCACCCACGCAGAAGTGCTTCTGGCAGGCGGCACACTTGAAGCACTCCAGATGGTAAACCTTGTCCCGCACGCGCATTGTCATCTCGAACGCTCGGATCCTTTTCTCGCAGGAAGCACAGAGACCGTCCTGACCGAAGAGCCTGCGAGGATGAGAAAGATATTAACATGGAAAACCTTCACAGAACCTCTTTATAAGACAGGACCACAAGATTAGGCTCGGTGCGGCAGCTGCCCACTTTGTCTGGTTGGTAGATCAGCCTGTCCCTGAACCATCAAGTCATGTGTTTCATGAATCAAACTCTAGCGTCTTGTTCCAGTGAATCTCCTCTACTCATCTGCATTTGCACTTCTAGACTATAAAATGGCGCTTCCTGACATTTCTTCCAATTTTTTCTCCCTGCCACAAGGGTTTTTTCTTGCTTGAATGGAGAGTCTAAGGATGGAGGATCTACTTCACTGTACAGATTTCAAAGCCCACTGAGGCTGATGGGACTTGAACTGACTTCGCTTGACTTGTCCCTTAGTCCAAAAAGGCTCTTATTAAACAATTAATCGACATTCCAACATGTGAAAAAGTTTTGTTCATTTCAAATATTTATGGGATTTCGCCTGTTTCTAACACTTCTTTAAAGGATGTGGCTGGCATTATTCTGTATTTCTCTTTAGGATTGCGACTAACAATCATTTTCACGATTAATCTATTAGTATTCTATAAAATGTCCATGTTTCTTTTCATTGGACGTTACAGATTATCATCAGACTACAACCCTCTTATGACATTTGTCCTGTTGAGCATGGTCTCATCACATAACAAATCAACAAGCTGCTCGATTGAACCATGATGTTGGGCATAAACCAACCTGAGGTAGTCTCTCCGACATAACTTTCTTCCCAGCTTGTAGTAGAGCCGACGGCCCACCTCTCCGAGTCGGCAGCCGCACAGGTCGCAGCTTAGGCAGTCCTCGTGCCAGTACTGCTCGATGGCCTTCAGGAAGAATCTGTCGCCAATGCTCTGCTGACACCCACCGCATGTCAGCAGGGACGGTGGCATCTGGAGGACCTCATCCACCGGCTCCCTGGACGAGACAGAAAACTGGTTAGAAAAGCGAACACACGAGGGTTTTCTCAATGTAACACTTGGTCTGTAAAATGTCTGGAAACAGTACAAATTAAAAGAGTGACGTCTTAGTGACTTGGTGACTGAAAAGCAGTAAATCCTGACTGAGAAACTGACTGAAATTCATTGTTTCAGCTCTAAATATGAATGTAATCTCCCTGTTATATACAAGAGAATGTGACTGAAATGTTGGTTGAATTGTTTCACATTTTGAGATTTAAATAATACAGCAGAAAGTCCAGACTTCTTGCACTTCCATTAATTTGCTCCATGATCTTATCTTTGAATCTTATCTTATCTTAATTTGTCCATCTTAAAGGAACACTTAACCCCAAAAAAATTAATATGGAGTCATCATCTACTCAAAGATAAGTATTGTATCCACAAAACATTTCTGGAGCTTCACGGCAAAACAGCATTGCAGCATTCTCTAAAACAACTGAAGTAGCTGGGGATGTTGTAAGACATGAAATAGGGTGTAAATAATGTAAATGGAATAATCTAGTGCTGTATGGATCCATTTTAAGCCTTTTTCGGTGTAGTTTCTTTAACATTTTAAAACAAGTCCCCATCTACTTCAGTTGTTTAGGTGAATGCTTGTCGAAGCTCCACAAATGTTTTGTGGACTACGAACAAGGGCGAGTAGATTAATGACTGCATTTTCATTTTTCGGGTAAACTTGTCCTTTAAGTTACTTTAAGTTCAACGTGACACTGTCCACCTGAGGGAGCCCTTGGATGTTGTTAAATACAGCACCGTATAGCCACACAGAACAAATTGTACCTTGATTAAAATCCCGTAAAATTCAGCTTTCCTCATGTTTGTCCTTCTAGGAAGTGCTCATATTGTTATACTCGCATTATTGCACACTTTCTGATGGCATCATGACCTATAATCTATATCTAGCTCTTCACTGAAGCGATAAGATGCTGAGAGAAATATCCAACCCTCTCAGATCAGCTTCAGTTGTTTCATCAAACGCAAATGTTAATCTAGCTTTTGTTGAGAGTCTCAGTCTACCAAAATCTGGCATTTTTATTTCATTTCTTTGTTTTTCAAACTATGAGCTCTCAACTAGAATTTAAAATAAAGTTTTGAATAAATGTCCAAATGCACAGCCACTGACAGACTGCTCTTGGGGGAAAATACTCCTTAAATAAAGTATATCCTCATATATCACACCTTCAGCACACTAAAGTGTTCTGGGAAACGATTGAGTTTTTATTTTCTCACCCCCCTTTTTTTTAACACACACATAACAATCCTCTCACGGACTATTTTTCTCTTGCCTGTAACAGCAGGAGCCTCCTGACCTCCTGCTATCAGCCATCTGCAGATAGTTTGGCTCTCATCGTGCTGATTTGCCTTGACGGTCATTTTTTTTTTTTTTAACACTATTTGCACTTCTCACATCTACTTACTCGTTTGCTTCCAGTGTCTTCCTCTCTATCGTGGATGTCATGTCTATCATTCGATGTCCCAGTCCGGTCCAGATCAGGTTTCGGGGGTCCAGCGCCGAGACGCGCAGCACCTGCTCCCGCAGCCTCCAAGACGCAGCTGCAGCGCCTTTTTATGCGTTAAACGAAGGCGGGTGAGTCCTGAGGAAATGGCCGCAAGACATGAAAATGTTCGCTCTAAGCAGCTAAGCGATGATGGAGGACTCCGTCATCATTTCCTGAGGCAGTAACCCGCGGTGGCACCTCCGTGTCATCTTCAGTGCGCCGTGTCTCTCTGCTGGACTGTTGAGGACTGTGGATTAAAACAGCATCAGACGGATCGGTCGGTCAGCGGTCTGAGGTCTCCGTGCGTCTCCTCTGAGGTGACGCGCTCCTCCGCCGTTATTGTGCAGCAGCAGCGGCGGCAGCATCGTGTTTAAATACGTCGGCCCTCTCGGTCTCTGCTTTCGTTTCCCTCTTCCTGCTCACGACTGTTTGACAATGGGGGGAAATGGGTCTTAAAGCGACAGTTAAACACTGCACAGGCTGCTCCTTCAGGCGTGCAGCAGGTCGTGACTGAGACTAATGACTTCACTATGGCGCTTCGCTCCGCGGCAGAAGATAAAGTGCGGAGTGATATCATTAGTACAGGCCCTGTGTGTGCTCTCTCAGTCAGTAGAGCGTGTCTCATTACTGTACTTATTTTGAAAATAAATAAAAGAAAGCAATATAGCTTTTGGCACCTCTTTCCAATAAGGAACCCTTGAGTTGTAACTTATGAGTTCGGTAATGATTAATAAATCATTAACTTGCGTATTACGGATCAGGTTTAAGCCATTCATTAGAGAATGAAAAAAAAATTGAGCTGACAAATTGTAAAAAAAAATAAATAAATAAAAATAAAAATAAAAAAAATGTTTGTGGCTGGTGGGTCGTTAAGGTCACAATTTACAATAACCATTATTCAAAAATGTCCATTTCTGTGTCATGCCAATATCTAGTTAGATAGATAGATAGATAGATAGATAGATAGATAGATAGATAGATAGATAGATAGATAGATAGATAGACAGACAATATTTATCAGCCTTTTACAAAGTATTAAAAAGCATCCGTTGCAAGCAGGGCTGTCACAATATCAGTCACAATATCAGATTGACATGATTATTGTGGCCAAACAAATTCACGATAACACTTTAATCGTGATAGCTATATAGGATGTGAAAACAGAAAATTGGTGTCAGTAGAATTTACAATTTAGTTGTCTTTTTTCAACAAATAAATCTCACTCACAGTGTGAGGAGATGGAGAGAGAGACTGTGTAACCATAACATGAACTAAAAATAGATGATACAAGGCTTCAACCTGCTAAAAGCTGTTAAAAAAAATAACTAAATAAAAAAAAGGAAAGCGATCAAACAAATGTCCTGGAGAAATATAACTCAGCCAGAGAGACAAAGTATAACAACTGTTCATATTTAAAACTGAGATGGCATATCATATAAATATTAGTATGTGAATAAGTACTATCCCCTAAATATACTCATAATATCAACAGTAAAATGACTCATTATGCACTTTTCACCCTGTTTTAATATGTACATTAAAGGGTCATTGATACTGTTTCTTTTGAGACGGGTGTGTTACACCTTCAGGGATGTAGTTCATTTTATCTGTGTATTGTTGCAAAGTTTTAGCTCAAACGTTTAAAAACTCATGATCTGTTTTCCACGTAGAATCATAATCTGCCTTGTAACCTCAGCTCAGCTGTGTCTTCTTTACAGAGCTCTTGGATTACAAGACAGACCCACAAACGTGTAAACTAGTGGAAGAGAGATAAAATATCCCGAAATAAGATCTTTTGAAAGTTGTTTCTGTGATAAATGCATACAACCCTATTCCTTTGTCTCCCCACAGCCTTTCCTTTTTTAAAACCCGAGCCGCTGAGGGCCCTTCTTCTTATCTGCTGCCAGTGCCGCGGGGAAGCCTGCAGGAGGGAGGGACGCAGGCAGCAGTTGGACTGGGCAGGGAGATAAAGCACCTCAACTCCAGCAGCCACAGTCGGCTTCTCGGCCAGATGCATCAGAGGGAGATCGCAGGCAAACTCTAAATTCAGGCTGAAAGCATCCCTCGGCTAGACAGCTGTTGGACTGCGTAGGCTCACTGGATAGATACCAAGCCGAGAAGGCCCAAGAGCAAGGTGAGCATGGCGCTGTGTTGTGCCAGCTGCACAGCAAAGCAGAGCAGCTTGACAGAGATAAAACTCTAAACTACGTGTCCTTCAAATGGAAAACATTTTAGGAACAAGATTTTCACCCACTGCCTTCGTACAACAGCACAGTGTGAGAGCTGCGGTGGCTTGAACACAAATATCCCACAATAACTTTCTTCAGGTAGGGTATAGGCATAACAGTGATCTCACCAGAAGATCCACTGCATACCTGATCCAGAGCTTTTCCATCATTTCACATGAGCTTCCTCAACTGAGGTGAGTTTGCCCAGTTTTCACGAAAAAGTAGATGTTCCAATTTATTTGTTCGATAGCACTTAAAGAACCTCTTGTCCATCTTGGATTAAAAATGAATATATGGATGTCTGTGTTATTATTTTCTTAAGAAATTCCATCTCCTGAGGAAGATTTTTTGAAACAATAGTGATTAAGTTTCTCTCAACTTCTGTTTCCAAGTCAGTGGAGGAGGATATGTTTTCACGTGTTACCATCTGTTGGTTTGTCAGCAGGATTACGAATAAACAACCAAACGGATTTCCACAAAACTTGGATGGAGGATGGATCTCGACCCAGAATAAACCCCTTTAACTTTAAGTGTCGATCCATATAAAGGGACAGATCAAGGTTGTTGTTTTTTTACTTTTTCAACATTTTTGTTAATTTAATCAGGGTATGATGTATGGATCTTGATGGGGAAAAAATCTGGCCTATTGACGGGGCTGGTATCTATTAGGGATGGGCATGTCACGTAAAAATGCTAGTCCATAGTCAGTGGGAACTATTCAATGATGATTCGTAGTTCGACCACCCCCATCTCCTGCAGTGGTATCACGTTATTTCCAGTCGCTGGTAAAAAGAAACTTAGAAAAATAATTGTTTTCAGACAAAAAACATATTCAAGCGAACAATTTTTTTTTTCACACCAATTTAAAAACATCATGACCCATCTTTGTCATTAATGAGCCCAAAAGGCGTGGGCAGAGGTGTGCACTCTACCTCTTTTAGTTGTCATTATATTCAACCAAGGTGATATTTCTATTACTTGTATATTCCTTTGAATAATTGTTTTCTTTGTCGTTCAGCCTTTCTGGTATAACGTTATTCATTTTAGCGGATTTGTACAGCATTCGTTTGCTTTGCCGTGATGAACCCAACTGACGCTCTGTGGGGGTTTGAAGAGCTTAACAGAAATTACACATTGGCACCATGATGTCTCAAACCAACGCCCGAGAACAAAAAGGAAAGAAGAGAAAGTCAGTATGATATGACATCGGAGTCATCGACTGTTTCCTGTGGAGTTGACAGAGAAAGCCCAGAGGATGTGCAACTGGCATGCAGAGATGGAGCTTTCCTGGGGGTGGGTTTGGTGCGCGCTGCATTCACTTCCTACCCCTCCCTCTTAAACATGATGGCACCCTTCTCATGGCTTCCTAGATAGACAGCTCAGCTCCAGATGGTTCAGTATGATAGTCGTAACAACGCTTACAGTGCACCGTAAAAACTCGTTGGCATTAGGCGGTAAAAAGCCTTATCTGTGTCTAAGCATCCTAAATGTCACCAGAAAGGAGGCGCAGGCTTCATGTCTCGGTCTGAAATATTTCATCACTCATGTTTTGTTATAGGCTGTTCAGGCAATATTTCCCATCTAAGGTAAAATTTGGGGAGCAAACAGTTAAAAATGTAGATGACCTTGTGGGAAGTGGTGTCACTCATGTCCAGCTTCCTGTTTTGCCGGTTTGGTACTGAGAGCATTATGGAGTTGAAAGCAGTGTGGAATTTGAGGGCAGCTGGAAAATGAGCGTCAGCACAAAGGCAAACAGTGAAATTCTCCCAAACAGCTCGTGCTCCTTTCCCTCATCATTCAGCAAATAACGCCATTTCATCACAAGTTACACAAAGTTTAGCAAGGCTGTGGCTGGATTCCAGCATCTTGCGAAATCATTCCCGAGAGTTAAACCATTAAACAGATCTCCTAATTGTGAGTGGAACAAAGACGGTTGTCCATCCATCATGGATTGTCTGGACACAGGCTTGCAGGCTCATTTCCTGAAATAAAGAGGACCTTGGACGTATTGTTGACTCTTTGATAGCACAAACTCTTGGACAGCAATAGCAAAACTGACCACTTCCTGCCTCATCTAAAGTGAAGTGATAATCAGCCTGTTACAGGACTACGAAGGTGGAACTCTTTTGCTGATCGCCGCAAAATAAGAGAACTTGAAATTCATTGTAAGTTTTAAAAAGTCACTGCGTAAAGGTCACAGGTCAGACGAGGAACCACCCTGGAACTCTTTCAGAAAATGGCTGGTGGATTGTGTTCAGTTTTGCTGTTCAATTGAAATACAGCAGGCTGCGGAAATGACTCACTCGTTGAAAGGGAGCTTCTCTCACCCTGGGGAACTTGACATAATCAGTATTATCCCTGAAAGAAAACACTTTCAGTGGAACTGTGCAATCAAAAAGCTGCGCAGCCATGTTAACTGCTTCCTGTATTCGGCAAACAAAAGAAAAAGCTAGTGTCAAATTCTTCTGGACAGTTTGCTTACCGTTAGACACTGACGTAACGTATGTGCTCAAAGTTGAAGTAAAAACAGATATACGCAGTCCCAAAGATATTTTCCGAAGATACAGACTGTTGTTTTGGGTTGGGGACTTTTTCAGCATTTAATCAGTATGTGTAGCTAACTTTATGTGCTGTGTGTGTGTTTGAGTATGCTTTAGTACATTTTGTCCTAAAATAATAAATATATCAATTTATCAAATAGATAGTAGGTCTAACTTTAAAGGGCCAGAGGTTTTACATAAGCTGAGTTTCCCTCCAGTTTTATTGTTGATCAGACTGCTGAGCTTTACTGCCACCTACTGATATAAATAAGAAAAATCAGCTTTTTCTTGCATACTGTTTATCTGAGAATTTACTTAAGTGCTTGCTCAGCTTATTATAATATATATTTATATATGTATATATATATATACATATATATATATATATATATATATATATATATATATATATATATATATATATATATATATATACATCACAAATTCTTAATATGGTACACATTAGAGCTGTGTCTTTAGATTGAATGAAATGTGTACTGCAGAGCTTGTCAACCTTGGAGTCAGGACAGCAGGGATGCAGGAGATGCAGATCGATATGTAGTTTTAAAACTGGTGATTGATATTTGTTTGATCTAAACGTTAACCTCAGAATAGCAAATACTGAACATTGGGATTTTGATAGAAGAGCTGTTCAAGACTTTAAAGCTAATCTAGAACACATCTCAGTTATAATTCAACGTTTAAACGTCTATTTTGCTGCAATTATTTCAGGTTCGGTGCTTTATCTGTACAATCACTTATCACTCAGACTAACCGGCAAAACAGTCTGTGCACCTTTCCTCACACGGCGTAAGAGTTGGGGCTCTTATTTCCCTGCAGGTTTGGGGATTCAAACTATAGTACCGTGTGTATTTTACTTGTACTAACTGTGCTTCATAATTGCTTCATCCCTCCCAGATAGTCTGAAATGTAGAAAGCGGAAAGACTTTTCCAAAAACCTTCCAAAAATGGTGAATCTTTAAATATAAAAATTTTCTCTAAGACTATAAGAGTATAGTTTAATATAAGAGTATAGTTTAATCTAGACACTTACTCGGATCATTCAAAATTCTGGCTTTCATTTTACCTTCTTCTTCATCTTCTTCTTAATCTTCTTCTTCTTTTACTTTTTCTTTTATCATTATTATTTATTTATTTATTGTGTATTTATTATTCACTGATAGTCACTGATATCTGTTTAATTTTTACTTTAAAATATCCATGTTTTGGTTTTAATAGTGTGTCTGGTTTCTCGATTTGGACTTTGTCCTACAGCAACTTTGAAAACTATGAGGTTGTATTTTTCAAGGCAAGACAAACGTTAACTTAACTTTAACTTTTTAAAGTTTTTTTTCAGTGATAGTCATCTTCTGATATTTAAATGCCCATTTCCTTGGTGAACTTGAACTGAAAACCTATGTATGAAATATGTCATTGTCATGTAGAGAGACAGCTGTCACCAGCACATGCCAGTGTCTACAATGCGATGGGACAGCTGCAGCAGAACAAAATACTGTATATGGCATAGAGATAGAGATAGGATAGCCTAATCAAAGCTAATGATTGTGCAGATTTTCTGCCAAGGGGCTGTTGAGATTATTGCCTGATCAAAAATAGCAACTTTATAATGTTAAACAGCGACAAAGTTAACAGTTATAAACAGTTGAATTAGACCGTGTGTGCTGAACATGAAAATGTTTATTTTTTTGATATTGTATCCTCTAATACGGGTTGTTTTAGTAGTTTATTTCTTCAGGCAAATCTTCGACAGCCGAAAACGGACCTTCGCCTTTATAAAGAGTTTCTCCGTCTTTCGAACCGTCTCAGTTGTCGGTGAGGCCGGCGGGGCGGATCCCACACTACAGTGAAAGAGAAAATAAAGCAACACAACAATAATAACAACTTGGCCGATTCGTAAATTTCGCTAGCAAGCTCCCCCGTGGATATATAACAACAAGGTGGGTGAACCAGGAGCCGTGCCATCAAGGGAACGCGGCTCCCGGCCGGCTGCTAGTTAGCACGCGTCGCTGTAGCCACTAGACAACCAAGCTAGCAGTGCGTGAAGATGCTAAGTCAATGTTCTGTGCTAATGGAAGTGCGGCCAGGGCCATTTTACCAAACCTCAGAGATAACACCGGCGAGCTGCTAGGCCTTCTCTGGACAACAGAGCTCGTAGCTGAAGATTGAGCTTTGTAGCTGAAGTTATAGTGGACATATTTCGATAAGGAGATAGACGGGATTCAGAGACGACCTCGGTCTACTTTGCACACAGTTTAACCAAAGTTAGCCAATTTCTGCGATGAAAATACTTTCTGGTCTAATGGGTACAGTCTGACTTGGTGACTTATTTTGTTACGAAGCTATTGTTAATGTTTGTACTGTATGTTGTTACACCTTACATATTACATTCGCACCACATGCAGTAGCCACTTAGCTGTTCAGCTTTACTTTCGCTATTTAAATCCCACCTCAACCGCCTGTACTTCCTTCTTTATTACGTTACACACAACGTTACTCACCACACATTTAACCCCCTAGAATACATAGTTAATATCTCTGACGTCTCTGTCAAAGTGTTTATCTAGGCTCACTGTATCGTGCGTCTGACGATGTCAGGTTTATTAAAAATGTAATCATTTAATCTAAATGCAAACATTGTACAGCTTATTTCTTGTGTGTTTGAGAGTCCAACCTTATCTCTCATCATACAACATCAACGAAGGAATATCTGCTGGTACATTTTACCAATCAAGTATCAGCGTTTTTTTATCTAAATTTAAAATCTCTCACTGCATGAAATTAACTGGAGTCATGTAAGGTAACATGAGGTCAGGGATTTCTGTGGCTCTTAAAGCTGAGTCAGGGGCCTGCTGTGGTTGAATAAATGCAATGTATAATGACAAAGGAATGGTATGTGCTTGGATACCAATCCAGAGTATCTGATCGGTGCATTTCTATTACTGTCTGACAGTTTATAGACCAGATGACTAATTAAACTGAGAAAATAATTGATAATGAAACATAGGCCTAAGCGTCAGTCTTTATCTCTTGAGCCAGTCCTTAATAGATATCATGCAGCATTTATTGGTGTTTCAACTAATGCTGATGCCATTTTCAGTCGATTCTTTGCTGATGAACTCATGTAATTGTTGAAGGCATCTCCCAAGGTAACCTCTCACACTTTCTAGATGCCCTCAGTGATGAATGCAAATGGACCTCTGCAGTCTGTCAGCCCAGATGTGGGATCCGCTCCAGGGTCAATGGGCAGTCTTGGACAGTCCGAAGTCTTGAAGCAAGTGCTGGGTGTCATCGATAAGAAGGCCCGCAACATGGAGAAGAAAAAGGTGAGTACTCTCATTACCCATTTATTCAGAATACCACCTGATGATAAAAAAAAGTGTAGCTACATCTCTGTTTTGTATACTATGAGGCATGATAGGTGTCTGAAAGCTAGAATGCCCTATAAGACTATAACTCCGACACCAACAAGTTCTCTATATAATGTGTCCAGATTCATAACAATTTGCTGCATTTTTGATGTTGTATTTCAGAGCAAACTGGATGATTATCAAGTCAGGAAGAATAGCGGGGAGCATCTCAATCAGGACCAGCTGGTTGGTACACGTCATTAATTTGTACATAAACTATATGTAACATTATTCATACAAAGATTTCACAGCCTAGCAATAAGTGAAACATGTATTTTTCCTTTATCTTTTTAGGAGGCCCTATCCAAATACCAGGAAATCATGAATAACTTGGAATTTGCCAGAGAGTTGCACAAGACGTTCATCGCGATGGGGCAAGATGTAAGGATGATTTCTAAGGAAGGATTTTTAAAACTGTCCACCCACCTCTAACTTGTACTAACTCAACTTTTTGTGGCTCACCCATATTATCATTAGCTTCAGAAGGTGGTGAAGAAGTCTGCGCGGAGGGAGCAGCTACAACGGGAGGAGGCGGAGCAGCGTAGGCTCAAGACGGTTCTGGAGCTGCAGTTCCTCCTGGACCGGCTGGGAGAAGACACTGTGCGGCAGGACCTGAAGCACGGAGTTGGCAGCTCACCGCTTCTAACAGATGCAGACCTCGCAGCTTTCGATGAGTTCTACAAGTTAGTAGGGCCAGACCGTGACCAAAACATCAGGTTGGTTTAAGGCATTAATATCTGACAGGCAGATGACTTCACTACTTATACTTCTTCCCCTTTTAACAAGCGTATTCATACAACTTCTCTTTACACTTGCAGGTTGGTTGACCAGTATGAAGAAGCATCTATGCACCTCTGGGACCTCCTGGAAGGCAAGGACAAGGCTGTGGTTGGAACGACATGTAAGTCAGATCTAACTTTGAGCTCTACTGCTACTGCTATTTGTAGGCTCCATGTTTTTGGTCAAACTGCGGCAACAATTAGTTGATTGATCAATCAGTCCTTCAATAGAGAATTCACCTGCAGCTACTTTGATAATCAGTAGACTAATGCAAGTATATTTTAAAGACTAAGGATTGAAAAAAATCCACTTGTTCCCACTTGTCAAATATAATTATTCAATAGTTTTCTTAGACTTCTATGATAGCAAATTTAATATCTTTCGGATCTTTCGTGGTTGGTGGACAAAAAAGTGACTTAAGATGTTAACTCTGGGCCTGTAACAGTGATGGGACGCTTTATAGACCAAGGATGAATCAATTTTATAGAGAAAATAATTGGCAGGTTAATCAATGCTTCAATAGTTAGTTACAGCTCTACTGTAATTTATAGCTAAATTAGATTCGTTTGTTCAACACAAACTTTGGCTTTATTTATGTGCCCAGCTGGTGGTAAAAACTGTTGGCAGGACATTCTATCACATGGTTAGTGACACAGCAATTATCAACAAGCTTTTTATTGTGTTGAAGTTGGCAATAAGTACTTTGTCACATCCTTTTCAGTGATCCCATGGAAAGGTAGATGGAGATGGAAAATGCTCCACACAAAACCTCCTTGTCTGAAGGTTCTGCAGGCCATTAGCCAGTCTTAATATGTTAGTGTAGCATGTGCATTGTATTTTGTTAATGCAGCATGTGTGCGGTGCTCTGATGTGAATAATCAGGGCTTGTGGATATTGGTGTACTGCATTCTCAGCAATCTGGCCTCAGGACTCGCACTGCTGCATTCTGCTTGGGGGCTGAGCGCTGTGGGCTTATCCTGACTCAGCAGCAGGGCAGGGTGCCAGTGGCTCAGTTGCCTGTGGTTCCACTGGTCAGATCTCTGGAGCCACATTGGGATACTGGTGACCCAGTTCACTGTAGTGACACCAGCCAACCCCTTTCACCTCAGTGAGGACGTCTCACTTGTTGGTGACTCAGGCTGATATTTAACCAGGCAGCAGCAGACTTCTTGGCCTGAAGCACGAGGCAGTAAAGGAAAGAACTTTGACTTGCTTTGCCTGAAGGGCCAAAAGTTGTAATGCCTGAGCTATCTTTAGGACTCTTCTGATGTTTTCTAGTGAATTAGAAACAATGATTGAGTTCTTGTGGCATATTTATAGTCTAGTCTGTCAGCAATGTCGATATTTTACGCCCACGTTCAATATTTTTTCATGTGACTGTTTATGGCAGTTTGGACCTGGATAACATTTTCTCAATTGTTTACTGTTGGCAATGGGGTCACACGAGAGATGCGTGATGATATCGGCAGCCATCAGTAATTGCCGATAATTGCTTTGAAATGAAATCTCAGCATCAGCCTGGAATGAACTTTTTCTTCTATCACAGGCAGGAACCTGACCCTGTTGTAAATTATGACATTTAAACAAAATGTGTCGACAGTAGCAGGTTTCATCGCTGATGTTGTCATGCCACCGTCGCTCATGTGAATAAGATTAGTTTTTGTCCGTCAAAATGATACCTACAGATTTTGTTCTTTTTGATTTAAAGCTGTAACTGTTGCTCAATCTAGTAATGATCATTATGAATGTTACTGAGGATGTGCAGATGAGATCTGTGCCCTGACCACAGTGTTGAATTTGTGGCCCAGTAAAAGGGCTGCATTTGGCTTTGATTGTACCAGTGTGCACTTTTAAGGTCACGTGGCCTTATTCAATCACAATTTTAAGAAAGTTGAAATGAGGAATATCTGTTTTCATGGCTCGACTTTCCAACAAATTGCTTACCACGTTATCTGTCTTATAGACAAGGCACTGAGAGAGACTTTGGACCAGGTTCTGCTGAGCGGGTACTTTGACCGCGTTCCAGCTCACCAAAACGGCGTGTGCGAGGAGGAAGAAGAGGAAGAGGCAGCCTCAGCAGTGGCAACAGCAGCAGCAGCAGCAGCAGCAGCAGTAGTAGTAGCTGAATCGTCAGAAGCAGAAGAGCAGACTGTTGATCCAGGTCTCTGAAGTCATGCTGGAGTAAACTCTCCAATTTCAAAATGTTAAGGTAATCAAGTAATACAAAGATCAGCGTTGCATTCTCTGACTTGTTTTTCTCTTTACAGAAACTGAAATAATTGAGGAGTTCACAGAACCCATCGCGGTGGAAACGACAGAGGTGAGATTTATTTATCCTTTCCAGTGAAGCTCACACTGAGTATATCATAAGTGTTGTGCTGACGTTGTTTTTTTCCTCTCCAGTTCATAAACAGACAGTTCATTCCAGACAGCACTTACAGCGGCAGTGAGAAGGAGCAGGGCGATGAGTGGACCACGGAAACAGAGGTATGCTGCAGGATGTTTTTCTGCAATTGAAGACTTTTTACTTCTTTTGTTTTCTTGATAATTGGCTTAGCTTTTTTGATTCTAAAGTTTTTTTGCATCCTTGAAGCAATCTGACCTCAAATAACGTCCATAAGTCACACTTCAACTGCTGGGGTGTTTCGGTTATTTCAGGCATAGTAGATTCTAATTCTACCATTTAAAAAGAATACATAAATTGAGCTAATTTTTTAGATACTGCAAAGTTTCAAGAGATGTCAAAAAACCTTTACAGGACTTGGATTAATCATTACATGATGTTTAAATTTAAACTGTTAAGAACTTAAGTGCATTGTCATTCTTCAGGCAATATTTTGAGAATGTTAAAATAATTTTTGCTACATGTGTATTTTCTCATGATGTTTGATTAAGTCAGTGCATCATATCAGATGTAAGCAACTTGTTTTGACAGGTTTTTTTATTAATTAGTGCAACTACTTGACACATTTTTTTAATCTGCTGAGATAAGGAGATTTAAAAACAGACCAGAGCTTTTATGTTTTCTGTATTTTGATTGTAACAGAAACCTCTGTGCTTGCAACATTGTTTGTTCTGCTATTTGACAGCATGGGATTGTGTGAATTCTTCTCTCTTTCGCGCTCAGTTTCTCTTTTTCTTTTTGCATGTGTGTGTGTGTGGGGGGGGGGGACTTCAGGCTAATGTCAAGGCATGTAGCAGTTTACTAAATTACATAAAATATATTGCTTTTTGTTTTATTAGTGAGTTCTAGAGCACATCAACATTTGACTTGTTTAAAAATTTAATATGAATAATGTTAGTATTTGGGCGTCTTTTTATCTGTTTTTCTGAGGATTTTGAGCAATTATTGGCCTGGAAGGCAACCATCCAATCTGGCATCACTGTATGTAGGAGGCTCTTTCTCCAGTGAGAGCTGTCAAGCAGGTGTCTGAATGCCCTCTGATGGTGTGATCCCTCGTCATAAGTCTGCAGCATCTGATTTTCTCTGTCAAGTCCAGGTTTTTGTACAGTACAACATGTTCATGTTTAAGGCACTGAAAGAATTCAACACTGGACACAATTGACATCATTCATTATCAGCGATGATATTTCAGTTAACAAACGATGTGAACATAAACCCCCAGGTAGCGTCTAATCAGCTAAAGACTAGTTTACAGTCCATCCTCCAGTTTGTTAAACACCTGTCGTTTCCGGTCTTCACTCTCAGGCAGTCAGTGCCATGCAGCAGCCGCCTGTGCAGTCTGCAGCTTCCCCCGTTGCCATGGAGACCCACCCCCTGAACTTGGTGTCTCCTGTGCCGCCTTCTGACCCCATGGCCAGGAAGCAGGTGGTGCAGGACTTGATGGCACAGATGCAAGGAACGTACAACTTCATGCAGGTGAGGACTTTGTACTTGGAACGACTTTTGACTGTAGGAATAAAACATGGTGCTCACCGCTTCTCTGCTCCCAGGACTCTATGCTGGAGTTTGATGGACAGCCCATTGACCCTGCCATTGTCTCAGCGCAACCTATGAAACCCGCTCAGAGCATGGACTTACCGCAGATGGTGTGTCCTCCAGGTGAGTCTTACAAAGGAACTCAGTTCTTATATCATGTAAAAGGTGTAAATGTTACACTTGAAGGCTTGAAATTGGTTTTCTGGTTTACTAAGGTGCAATACTCAAATCTTCCTAGTTCACCCAGAGTCCCGGCTATCACAACCCAACACTGTTCCTGTCCAACCTGAGCCCACACAAGTAAGAAATAACAATTAAACACAGTGCTGATTGTTTCGCCACCCTTAAAAGATTTTTAACAAATTATTTTCACTCTCTATGCTCTCAGGTTCCTATCGTCTCTCTAACTCCACCCCCCATGTATCAGACCTCACACACGCCAGATCCTCGACCCCCAACAGAATCAATCGACCCCATCCAGGTAAATCCAGCTGCTGTGTAACAGACCATTTGTGACTTAAAGGATCACATTTTCATTTGTATAATATGTTGTATGTAACAAATGTTCTATAGGATAAATTTGCTGGTTATAAAATGAGAATAAATGTGTATGTGCACTACTGATGTGAGATGCATAGCAATCAGAATCTCCTTTTATTGGCAAAGTCTGTATACACAAACCTCTACTACACAGAAATAGACGCCATTAGATAGACAGTAACTTGGATAACAAGATACCATATAGGCATATATATACAGAAACACAGCCTTAGTCCTGAGTTGAGCTGACTGAAAGTAGTTTAATTAAGTATAAGGAGTCTAAACATACTGGAATCGGCATGTTAAATGCTCACCTGGTGTAAGTGTTTAATTGTGGGTAGGGAGCGTAGAGCGCTTGAGCTCAGCTATCAGCACACATCATATTTAATGAACACCTGCCAAGAAAATGTAAAGGATTTGAATTATGAACCCTGTAGTTAAATATAACTGACATCTGTTTCCCCACACTGTAGGAAAAAAAATGTTAATGCAACTTGTGTTATGTTTCTTCTCTTCAACAGGCCTCCCTGTCCTTGTCGTCGGAGCAGCCTCCACCCTCTACAGCTCTCCCAGCTGCCTCTCAAACGCAGGTTTTCCAGCCTGTTTCCAAAGCTCCTCCCAGCAGTGGCATCAATGTCAACGCAGCACCATTCCAGTCAATGCAGACAGTAAGGCCGTGATGATGGCACCCAAGTCCTCATTGTTCAGACCTACTGAAAATACTCATTATCAAATACTGCCCGTGTTATAACCATGTCATGTATAAGTCAAAGAGCTGAATATCTGGCCCATCATGTAGATAAAAAGGTCTTCGCAGGACTTTGTGCGTCACTGCCAGTGGAATCAGTAGAACATTAATAACTTCCAGTAGGAGTCCTGAAGTGCCATGTCATCCTGTTGCACATTTGTTGGTTTGTAGTGAAGCAGCTTTATCCAGGAAATTGTTAGTAATGGACTTTACTCCTTATGAGCCTGTGACCTTTCCTCTGGTTTTCTGGTCCTCTGGCTTCACCACAATGTGGCCCTTGTTCGCCCCCTCAGGTGTTCAACCTCAATGCCCCGGTCCCGCCGGCAAGTGAGACAGAGGCTTTGAACCAGGCCAACCAATACCAGAACAGCTACAACCAAGCCTTCAACAGCCAGTCGCAGCATCCTGTGGAGCAGACAGAGATGCAGTCAGAACAACTGCAGTCTGGTGGGAAGATTTTCACTGTTTATTTTTCCATTATTAACTAACCAGATTGATTGTGGCAGATTTTTCTTTGATATTATGTTACAGTTACAACTCTTTAGTTTGAATACTGTTTGTTAGATTTTGACTGGAGATTGACATGCCGACTCTTTTGGGCTTTTTTAAGTAGTTGGTGCCTTCCATTCCCAAGACCAGTCAGGGGGCCATCCGCAGCCTTCGCAGCAGGGCCCAGGCTTCGGCAGGCAGCCTCAGTCCTTCTACAACAGCAGAGGGATGTCTCGGGGTGGACCTCGCAACGCCAGGGGCATGATCAACGGCTACAGAGGTTCATCGAATGGATTCAGAGGTAAAATCACAACTCGCAGCCACAAATGGTTCCATTCATTTCACTCAAGTTCATTTCATCTCAGTAATGTTCTTTATGGCTTTATTTAGATATTTAATAAGACATTTACAGAGAGAAGTGGTGTAGCTCAGTTGGAAAGTATTCTTATTTTATGAAAGCCTCAGTCATACATGCGTTATCAGTTTTACAGTGAAATATAGATTCTCATCAATTTCAATTTTTTGTAACTATTAGGGCTGGGTATGACCAGGTACCTCGCGATATGATACTATCACGATATTTTGCCCACGATAACAATAATATCACGATACAGTGATTCTGTGATAATTAGACAAAACATTTTTGTAGAATCTCACATGAGAACACCCTCTCAACAACTTTTAGAAGTTTTATTTTCTTGAATTAAAGATGATGATCCAGTAAAAATATATCAATGTTTTCAAGAACGATGAACAGGAAGTGCACCTAATGTGTGATATTGGACCATATGCTGTAGTTGCATCCAAGTTAAAGATACTATACTAAATGTTTTTGCCAACTTCCCCTTTTGCAGTTGCAATCGCCTCCTTTTATTTTCAAGGCAGCTCTCTTTGCCTCTTAGTTTTCTTGCCTTTTTTTTAGCACTTTGCGTGTATGATAATATAAGTGTCAACAGGAACTGTGGAATTGGTAGCTTATCTTTTTCTCAAATGTTGAATGCCCTCTAGACTCCAGCCATATTTGAAAAAGCCCATGAATTTTCACATTTGTCCCCTTTAAAACACAGTACGATATTGAAGATTTTTTTCCTGGTGCAAACTTCTTGCTATAACCCACGATTGATTGATTGTATACAATGCTTCACCAAAGGAAGAGCCAAGTGAGCCAATTTGTCAAAGCAGCATGGCCATCTAGTTGACGACATCACTCATTTGCTTTGTTCATGTAGCATGGATCCACTAGTCAATAAGGTAATGAAAAATTTTAGAAAAGGTCGCGATTAATTATCGCAACCTTCTATGATTTTTAGGACAAGTACAAGATTATGGATACCTTAAAGATTGATCGCGATCTAAGTTGGAAAGATTGCCCCTTATACTTACTGCCAAAATACTTACTTATGGAGGTGCATATCAGAAAGTCTGAGTCTCTAAGAAACAAATCTTAACTCTAAAATGTTCCTTTTTTCAGGTGGCTATGATGGTTATCGTCCTCCCTTTGCCAACACTCCAAACTCTGGTTATGGACCGACTCAGTTCAACACACCCCGGGATTACTCAAATGGAAATTATCAGAGGGTATGAAAGAAGCATTCAGAGCACACACATTGTTTCTGTCCTCTTTGCTGTCTGTGGGAGTAGTTTCTAAAATATCTTTATTTCCTCTGTTGCTCAAGGATGGTTACCAACAGAACTACAAGCGCGGAGCTGGTCAGGGACCCAGAGGAGTGTCAAGAGGCAGCTCTCAGGCAATACGATCCTGAAAAGGCCTTTCATAATGACTGTGACTGACTTAATTTGCACCACACTGAAAATTCAAAATTCAAGAATGCATTTGCCCCCAGCTCACTCATGTTCTCTTTTCTTTGTTCTTCATCAGTGGTATTATTCCTGTCTCTCTTAAATCAAAGTAATGCCTGCTTTGATATTTGGAAATATTAAATCATTTAAAGTTTTTAACACACAAGCCGAGCTGTGAATCTAATCATTGATTTACATGAGCTGTGTGTTATAATATTCCTGTAAACTTGAAAGATTTCATAAGTTATTTTTTGTATAAAAAAATGCACCTGCCACTGCTGGTCCAATCCATGGGAGTTTATTCCCTTTCTCAGTTCTTTTCTGTCATTTTGGTTCTAAAAAAAAGGATTTTATGTTCAATGAGCTCCCGTTTCCTTGTTTGTAAATTGATGTTGCTTCAAGAGTTTCAATAAAGTTGTGTTGCATACCCATGCTTCAGCCTCAGTTTTCTGCTGTATGGTTTGTGCATGTGTCGTTGAAACACTGGAAATGCAGTCATGCTCCCTGTTGTCAGTGTCGCAAACCAGATTTCACCATCTGTAATGCAGAGTCACTTTAAAGGTGTGGTGTGTTTGAGGCAGCTAACCACATCTGAAACCACTGATGTGACCGTGTGAAAGACGTCACAAATGCTACCATCACATCACCTCACAGTGAGCACAACACCTTCACATTGATGTCCTGTGTTTTTCTCTGAACCATTTTAATAGCTGGAAAGACCTGGAGACTTTGGCAGGTGATGAAACGGCACCACCCAGTGGCTGATCACAGTACAGCTGACCTAACGCTGAACTAATGAATTCTGCTCAAAACTCTTCAGTCGAGGCTTTTATAGTAATTAATTTAGCTGCTCGTCTGACTTTGTCATCCCGATTATTGTCTGTTTCTTGTTTTCCCACCAAGACATTGAACAGGACTTTGTTTGAAAGTATAATTTAATCCTTATCTCAAATGTAAGTAAGGCTAGCCACAGACGGGCGCGTTTATAACGGCCTATTTCCGCCTAAACTGGTGCTCACAGGCATAATTCGCATGTATCCTGTCTTTAATAGTATTACTCATTACATGTTTCTATATTTAAGGTATTACTACTCCATAACGTAAACTGCTGAACCCGATCCTATTGTCTGAAAGCAGAAGTATAGATGCTGCGATAGGCCATGATCTCAACTATGTAACGTGCTTTTCTATAAATATCATCAATACTGAAGAATACACGTCAGAATAACTCGGACACATGGTTTAAGCTTTGAGATAGCCTTCTTTGACCAACCAAAACCCAAATGTATTCAGTTTACTATTATAGATGTTTTCATAAAGTCAACCAGTCATGTTTTATTTGGAATTTAATATAATTACCCAGTTTATTTCTCAGGAATAGTGAATGTTAATGAGCAGTTACTGTAAATATGCCAGAATTAGCCAAGAGGTTAGTTTTCATCTGTAGTCTCTGGCCAGGAGTGAAGGAGGCAACCTAAAATCGGAACAGGTTTACAACAAAAGCTTGACAAGTACACTAAAAGCAGGACAAAGACGGCGATAAGGTGAAACTGCTGTCTGTAACTCAATGACTTAAACTGTCAATCAATCATCAAAACTACTTTGAAGCCTATTGACTAGTCGTGTCAGGAGGAGTAGAGAGCTCCTCCTGGGAGACAAATCTCGGGGCCAACTCTCCTCACTTCCTCATGGAGCGTCGCGCAGTTTTGACGTCACGCCTGGGGTCCTCCATGAGCGGGTGTCTCCACGTGAGATTATCAACAGCATGATGGCTGGCTTGTGATCTGAGCCCTCGACTTGTGTGGAGTTTTGTTAAGATTAAACATCAGTCAGCTCGTCTGTATCTGAAGGTATTTACACAATCTCTAGATGTGAGGTGACCCTTTAATTCTGCGCTACTTCCTCCTCACTTTGCGGTGTTTTTTTAATTTTATTTCCTGCTGTCGTTAACTGTCATTTGTTTTGGCTGAGAGTTAGCTAGGGTCAGTCATTCATCCCCGCTCAGTTGACAGCACTGTACGGGTGTAGCTGGAACGATTAGGTCGCCCTGTGTCGCTGATATTCGCTTATGTGATTCTTGTGATTTCCCCTCAGCAGCTGTAAAACGATGGCGACGGTCCGCAAGAAGGTCGACAACCGGATTCGCGTCCAGATTGAGAATGGAGTCGCTCTGCAGCATCGCACCATGTTCGTGGTGGTGGGAGACCGTGGAAGAGATCAGGTAATGTCAAAGCGACCAGCCTCGGTGGCAGCGGGCTGTTTTTAACGATTAGGTTAATCGGTGTAGCTAATCGATCGAATCTGTTTGCGATCCAGGTTGTCATTCTGCATCACATGCTGTCCAAAGCCTCCGTCAGAGCTCGACCCTCCGTGCTCTGGTGCTACAAAAAAGACCTAGGATTCAGCAGGTAAGTCGGACAGAGCTGTTTGTCTGTGACCGTGTCCAGCAGGGGAGGAAAGGAGAGTTTGATGTGTGTGACATGTCTGAAACAGCAATCGGAAGAAGCGCATGAGGCAGCTGCAGAAGAAGATAAAAACCGGAACACTGAACCTGAACCAGGATGACCCGTTTGAGCTGTTTGTGGCTGCGACCAACATCCGCTACTGTTACTACAACGAGACACACAAGATCCTGGGAAACACCTTCGGCATGTGCGTCCTACAGGTGAGTCAACTTCTCCTCAGCTGTAGACCAGTAAGTGTTGCATATGATGTAACTAAGAATAGACCGATTATCAGGCCGATATTCAGCATTTTTCCTGATTATCGGTATCTGTGATTCTGCTGTTAGATTGCGGATAAAATAAACACATTTTAAAATGTGCTACTTTGGCTGTGATGCAGCGTCCTCTCACACAATGTCCCTCTCTAGAAGTTGAGTATTGGTCGTGCTCTACTGTATAATTCAATACCATGAATAAACCAATTTACATGGCATTATATAACGTTTTGTGAAAGCAATCGACACATTGAAGGATACAAAATGTCATCAAATACTGACGCTTTGGGTTGGCAGCCTCGGTTCTGCTCTGGGAGTGAGACTCAACTGTCTTGTTAAAATCACCTTTTTTTTTTGCTTTAATCGATATTGAAAATAATCGCTAGTCGCAGCCCTGCTATAACACCCACGTACCACTGCATCCCTGTGACTGATGGGTCCCGAGCATGTGAGATGCTTAACATTATTGGGTTACAATCCTAAAAAAGGTTGGTTCTACTCCTGGAGATGAATATAAAGTTGACGTAACCAATATACTTGAATCTAAAGTGCTTTTGTTTTCTGTGTCAAACAGGATTTTGAAGCCATCACTCCCAATCTTTTGGCACGAACTATTGAAACAGTAGAAGGAGGCGGTATAGTAGTGTTACTGCTAAGGACGATGAACTCTCTCAAGCAGCTGTACACTATGACTATGGTAAGTCTGTTGCCTGTTTGCTCGCCTCCACATGTCAGATTGTGTTTGGTAATCCTGATGGTTTTGGATCGTTGTGGCTTGTTCTCTTGCAGGACGTGCACGCTCGATACCGGACCGAGGCTCATCAGGACGTGGTGGGAAGGTTCAATGAGAGGTTCATTCTGTCGCTTGCATCTTGCAAGAACTGCGTTGTCATCGATGACCAGCTCAACATCCTGCCAGTGTCCAGCCACATGGCAAACATCAAGGCCGTCCCTCCAAAGACTCAGGTGACTCCATTAGAGTAGAAATGATTAGTCGATCGAATAATAACAGCTTAAGTAAGTCAAGTTAGTTGTCATCAAAAATGATTCTTTTTTTACTGCTTCTTGTGTCTCCGCTTTGGGGGACAGATGTGAAAGACATTTTTCACTCTTTCTGGCATTTTGTTAGAAACCGGACAATGCATAATAAGATGCAATGCATAATGAGAAAATAATATATTGTATAGAAAAATCTATATGCTCTAGAAAGAGATCACAGAATGATGTGAAAATGTGCTATTTAAAAAGAAAAAAAACAGTCTGAACTGCAGTGAATAAGCAAAAACATTTTATTTACCTGCATTTAGTCTCCATAAAGACTTCTGATGTTGATTTTTGATAATACGTCATATCGTCATCACATGATCGGACAGTGTTATGTGTCATGAAGGCTGAAGATGCACAATGAAAGGTCACAAGAATAAATTCACTGCTTGTTTGTACAGGATGTAGATCACACATTCTCCCAGTGATGGCCCTTCTCTACTTGTTCCCAGTCTTCAGTCAAAAAATGATACATTCATTATACAAGCCAGTACATTTTTGCCTCTTTCAAATGAGTGTTTACCATTTGGAGGATCCGCGGGTCTTGGTGTTTCTCCGATTTCTGACCAGTTCTCTCCTTCCCTTCAGGAGGATGGTTTGTCTCCTCGAGAACAGGAGCTGAAGGATCTGAAGGAGTCCCTTCAGGACACGCAGCCTGTGGGTGTGTTGGTGGATTCCTGCAGGACAATGGACCAGGTGTGGACCCCTCACTGAACAAACACTTTACCGTGCTAGGAGTACAAAGATATTAACATTGTCCTGAGAAGTTACACCTCAGTAGTCATCCCATTTTGTTTCAGTCTTCAGACCTTAAGTTCTCATGTCCTCTAGGCTAAAGGAGTGCTGAAGTTCATTGAGGCGATCTCAGAGAAGACTCTGAGGAGCACCGTGGCTCTGACTGCTGCCAGAGGTCGGGGCAAGTCTGCAGCACTGGGGCTGGCTGTTGCTGGAGCTGTGGCTTTTGGGTGCAGACTAGTTTCTTAATATAAATAAATCAGTCTGTTTATACTATACATAATGTTTGCTAATGATTGCCTAACATTGTTTACAGATACTCCAATATCTTTGTAACCTCACCGAGCCCGGACAACCTCCACACCATGTTTGAATTCATCTTTAAAGGCTTCGATGCTCTGCAGTATCAGGTAGGCTGCCCAAGAATCCTGTCTGTGCTAAAGACGGTATGTTCGTGTTGTGAGCACACACCACTTCATATCCTTTTTTTTACATTTGTAGGAGCATCTGGACTATGAAATCATCCAGTCTCTGAATCCAGAGTTCAACAAAGCTGTGGTGCGGGTGAACATCTTCAAAGAGCATCGGCAGACGATTCAGGTAAACGAGACCAGAGGACTCTTCTTCATTTCCTGTTCTTTACAATGGCAGGTGAACATGTCTGACCTTTCCTGGTTATGTGACCCAACAGTACATCCACCCAGGTGATGCAGTGAAGCTGGGCCAGGCTGAGCTGCTGGTCATTGACGAGGCCGCAGCCATCCCTCTTCCTCTGGTTAAGAAACTGCTCGGGCCGTATCTGGTTTTCATGGCGTCCACCATCAACGGGTCAGTAATGGAGCTGAATTTACCTCATTAGATGAGACATTACTTTAATCTGAAAAACGTTATGCACCGGACATTTTGAGTGATTAGGGTTTTAATGACCAGTCAAAACCCAAAGTTTAATTTCATTATAATAAACGACGAGAAAACTGGGAAACTTTGATGTATTGTAGGAGCAGTCACCAGTGAATTTCTGGGGTTTTTAGTTTAAAAATGGACTCAAACAATTTCTTAATTATCACATTAGTTAATATTCTGTCAAACGATAAATTGCTTCATCATTTCAGCTCTAATTACTTGCATTAACCACTGTTCCTTCATCTGCAGGTATGAAGGCACTGGACGATCTCTCTCCCTCAAACTGCTTCAGCAGCTGAGGCAGCAGAGTGCAGAGAGTATGCAGAACATGTCAGCAGAGAACAGGACGGCTAACACAGCGAGGCTAGCAGCAGGTAAACATCTGTGTTTTTACTGTGCGTGTGTATGTGTGTGTGTGTATCTCTATCCTCTGTCTGACTGTTGGTCCACCACTGTCCATGCACAGCTCGATCGCTCCACGAAGTGTCTCTTCACGAGTCCATCCGGTACGCTCCAGGCGACGCCGTAGAGAAGTGGCTGAATGATCTCCTCTGCCTGGACTGTCTGAACATACCCAGGCTCATTTCTGGCTGCCCAGTTCCACAGACTTGTGACCTGTATCCTTGACTTTAATACAAAATACGTGTGCTTTCTTTTTGCATCACTGTAGACGACCATGTCTCTAAATATTTCCGACAATATGTGAGTCTTAAACAAAACAAGTTTCAGTTTCTTGCGTTTGTCCTCAGCCTGCGCTCTCCAGATATTATGTGAACCGAGACACATTGTTCTGTTACCACAAAGCATCTGAGTCCTTCCTGCAGAGGCTGATGGCTCTCTACGTGGCTTCGCACTACAAGGTGAAATTTTTTTGTTTTTTTGTTTGAATTCACCTCACTGACACGCACAGTGCTGTTTTATCCAGTTTATTAATGTTACTTTGCTGGCTTGATTTTTTTCGCTGCGGATCCAGAATTCACCAAACGACCTTCAGATGTTGTCCGACGCTCCGGCCCATCACCTCTTCTGCCTTCTTCCTCCTGTTCCGCCCACACAGAACTCACTACCTGAGGTCCTCGCTGTGGTGCAGGTAAGACAATATGATGTTCTGTTTTTAATTGGCAGACGAGCGATGGCTTTTCCATGAATTCGAAAGAAAGAAATCTAAGAGGTCCTATAATTTCAGAATAAAGACTAACTTTCATGAAATCATCCATTCCTTTATTAACTGGCTAGTAGTCTGTTATTGATTTCAAGCATTCAGAGACAATCTCCGGCCTCCCTGTATGCCTGTTTATTGTCTTGACTAACTACATTTGTTCTTCTTTGGTCCCTCAGGTGTGTCTAGAGGGAGAAATATCTCGGCAGTCCATCCTAAACAGTTTGTCCAGAGGAAAGAAGGCCTCTGGTGACCTCATTCCCTGGACGGTGTCCGAACAGGTACACACTGCTCACAAAGCTTTTTTTTTTCTACAAAATCACAGCGCACATGTTTTTTCCGCATTGCAAACATGAGTCTTCTGCTCTTGTCTCGGCAGTTCCAAGACTCAGAGTTCGCTGGCCTCTCTGGCGGCAGAGTGGTGCGAATAGCCGTCAATCCAGACTATCAAGGGGTGAGAACATGAAAAAGTTTCAGTCTGCGTTTTTAATTAGTCCGTATGCCCTGCATGTAACTGGTTTCCAACCTGTCCATCAGATGGGCTACGGCTCCAGAGCTCTCCAGCTGCTGCAGATGTACTATGAGGGCAAGTTTCCCACCATGGACGAGAGCACACACTCGAATCACAAAGAGATCACCGCCGTCAGCAGTGAGGTAGTGTATTCCGCTGAAAAGCATGAATTCCTCACTTTAAGTGTAACGAGACCCAAAATACAAGTCAGGCAGATTAAACACTTCTGACAGCAGCTGTCTTGTTGTGCAGGCCGTCAGTCTGCTGGAGGAGGTGATCACGCCGCGGAGGGAGCTCCCTCCTCTGCTGCTGAAGCTGAGCGAGAGGAGAGCAGAGAGACTGGACTATCTGGGAGTCTCCTATGGCCTCACTGCAAAGCTGCTCAAGTGAGTTAACTTTGTGGAGAAGGGAGAGAGGGTTGTAATGTTTTGCAGATTTAGAAATGTCACAAACTGTTTTTGCAACCTGACAGGTTCTGGAAGAAAGCAGGGTATACTCCAGTCTACTTAAGACAAACCCCTGTAAGTATATTACAAAAAAAACACATTCGATTCTGTACATTGTGCCGTTGTCACACATTGTAATTGTTATTTGTGGTTGTATCTAGAACGACCTGACAGGAGAACACTCATGTGTGATGCTGAAGGGGCTGAACACAGATGAAGCCCCCGAGCAGAGCCAGTGGCTGTCTGCCTTCTGGAAAGGTGAACTTTTCCTGTGCTTTCTGTGCAGATCTGTTGTTTAAACTTTATTATTACAGTTTGACGGAACAGTTGCTGTTTTCCTCAGATTTCCGCCGGCGCTTCCTATCTCTCCTCTCCTACCAGTTCAGCAGCTTCCATCCGAGCCTGGCCCTCAGCATCCTGCAGAATAAGAAGTCCAAGGAGGAGACGAGCAGTAAGACCCCTATAGTAACTAACATAATCAGATTTGCCTCTGCGTCTCACAGACCAGAACTGACTTGTCTTTGGTCTTCACAGCTCTCAGTAGCCCTGAGCTGGCAGCCCATTTCAGCCCTTACGACCTCAAGCGCCTGGAGTTGTACTCCAGGAGCATGGTGGACTACCACCTGATCATGGACCTGGTCCCAGCGGTGGCACGCATCTTCTTCCTCAAGCAGCTTGGTGACGTGTCTCTCTCAGCCGCACAGTGTGTAAGTTTCCCCTTACATCATGGCTTCTTCTACTAAATACAGTATTACTGTCATATTTACTGATTACCCCTGTTCTGTCTAGGCATTACTCTTGGGTATAGGGTTACAGCACAAATCAGTGGATCGGCTAGAAAAAGAAATCGAGCTCCCGAGCTCGCAGCTCATGGGCCTCTTTAATCGTCTGATCCGGAAATTTGTGCAAGTAAGTCTATTACTGAAGTTGTAACATTTTAAAAAGCGGACACCATGAAGTCTACCTTTGCAACAACATTAATACTCTCTATTGTTCTGGCCTTTACTACCCTAGGTCTTCACCAGGATCCAAGAAAAAGCCATTGAGGCCGAGATGGCGACCACAAAAGACGTTTCAATGGAGCCGACTGCCAAAAGCCTTACTGATGATCTAGTATGTGGTCAACTAGTTTGATGTTTTATTATTTATTTAAATTTTTGTATTTAAAGCTTAACAAAAAATGTATCTGCTACCAACAGAATGAAGCGGCTAAAGAGTTCGACGAGCGACACAAGCAGGATGTGGAGAAAGTGAAGGAACTGGACCTGGAAGAGTAAGTATGAGCTTTAAGGGGGGTGGCCTGTGTCATTCTTTGCATGTTGCATTTTTAAATAAACAAAAAAAATACAAGGTAATATTTACTGTGATGATTTGGTTTGTATTTATAGGTACAAGATCCGAGGAGATGATGATGAATGGGGCGAGGTGTTGAAGAGCGCAGGAAACACGGCTATCGTCAGCATCAAGAGGTGAAGCGACGTCCAGGATCTTTGGAGTTAATCTTTGGTTGTCACTGAAACATGTTTGTAATGATGTCTTGCCTCCAACAGTGACAAGAAGAGGAAGTGGGATGGGGGAAGTGCCATACCAAGCAATGGAGCTCCGCAGCAAGGGAAACAAAAGAAGAAGGAAATGCAACACGGCAAGTTCAAGAAGAACAAGGACAAACATGGAAAATTTGGGAAGAAGATGTGACAGGAAACAGTGCTGCATTGACGGGACAGTATGTGGGAACAAGGCAGCGCCGAAGTTGCCTTTCATTTGGAGAACTTTGGATATCTTTGGATGAACTTGCAGATACTGAAGACTGGATATCCGCTGAGATTCGTGTCTTTAATCTGTGACAGTTTGCTTGAATCCCTGAATACACCAAGATTTCTACATCATGACGTTAGAGTTATGTTGAGTGCAACACTGCACCTTGAACATCAGCAGAAAATAACACACTTACTGTTGTACTAAATCTGTATCATTTACTTTTAGGTATTTCAAACATGTTCACAGTATTTTAAGAGTTCCCTTTTGAGTTTATGTCATGATTTCTACAAAAGCTTGTAAAAAGTTGATGAAAAGTCTTTTTTAAACTGAGGAGTATGGTTGGCTTTAGGTTCCACTGAGCAGATCACTTGAACACATGAGGATGGATATCAGTCCACTTCTGTTTGAGCTGCTGTTTCACAGTGTCTGGTGCGAAGATACAGTCTAGGGCCTGCTGGGAGAGCTTCCATACTGCTTCGTGATCGAGACCAAACGTGGAAGCTGCCAGCTGATATTCCTGAGACAAGTCTGTAGAGAAGACTCCTTTATCATCAGTCTGCAAAGATACAAAGACAATAAAAGTCATTCATGGTGAACTTTGATTTTGTCACCATTAAGTGTCATCTTAGGTTCTTTGGTATTGTTGTTTTTTATAAGGGCACATTGAATTTACACGTCAGTTTACTTATGAAAAGTACGACTCAGAGCTGTGGCACAGGTTATGTGACTACTAAACTGTTTTGATATATTGGTTGAATGGAAAGGTTTTAGGCAATAAAAACAAACATGTTTAAGACACTTTGCTAGTTTTAACATTCTTTTTTTTAGAAATATTTGAATTCAAATACAGTCTTTGAAAGATGCTTGATTTCCAACACAGTGACACACATAAAAGATCTTGTCATATTCACAAAGAAGCTATCACTCTTGGGGGTCAAAATTAGCAAGAATTAAATAATCATGACCAAAGCATTCATTGTAAGTTAATATGAACAACTGGTAAAATCAAAAATTAATACATATAAATTGCTGTTGGTATTAATAAAATCTATAAACTCTACTTTTGACAGTTGTGTTTAAAGTAATACTTTGTGTGTGAGGTGAGAATAAAGGCTTAACATTAATGGTTTAGATATCTTCTAAGTCCTTGAATTACATTCTTAAAATGTTGTACACAAACATTTTAAATGCTACGCAGCCCCATCCAATGAAATTTTAAATATATACTACATGTTATTTTAAAAAGGCATCACTGCCCATGAGGTGCAAAGATGAAACTTACACATATCACACTTGGATGTCCCTTCTGGTACCAGTATTTGAAATGATGTTTGGAGTAACAAGGCACAGTTTGTCCTTTGACATTTGACGTCAGACACAGCTCTGCAAGACAAAGAAACTAAAAGTCAGCATTGCACAGCACAGACAATCAGTCAGTTGACCTCAGTCTTACCCAGCGGTATGTTGTTCTTCACCACTTTGTCAACAAGACCTTCAGATCCGCCCACTTCAGGATGTAAGAAGGTGCCATGACCGATCCTGTCTGGAGGAAGATTCAACAGCAGGTCCGACTCCTCCAGCTGTGATGGTACCTGCGACAGTTTTAGTTGTAATGTCAGAACACTCACAGATAATGTGACTACAGATAATAAATTACATTATAAATGTTGTGGTCATACTTCTGAGAGATGCAGTGACAACTTTAATCCACAGTTCTTGGCCCTTTGTAAGGCAGGGAGTAGGTCTTTGCCGTGGCCAACCTTAAATTGAAAACACATGAATAAACAGAAGAATGTGTCTTTGGTGCACTGACAAGAAATAGTAAAACTAATGTTTTCTTAAAAGCCCAACACTTCACTGACCGTTGGGTCTCCACTGAGGTCGAGTCCCACCACCAAACCATCAGAGGACAGCATGAACTCCTCAGCCAGCTTCACTGTTTCCATGGCGACTTCAGTCCCATTCCTGCGGTCAATGGCCACCAGAAACCTTCAGGACAAAGGGGCTCATTTAGAAGCATGCACTACTTTCTACTAGATTCGCTCTATTCTGTCTTTTAAAGATGCTGAGGCCCTCGTACATGCATTTGTTACATCAAGGTTGGATTACTGTAATGTCCTTCTGTCGGGGCTGCCAAAGAAATCTGTCCGCAGCCTGCAGATGGTGCAGAACGCAGCAGCTCGTATTCTGACTGGTTCATCTAGATACGAGCACATTAGTCCTGTGCTGGCCTCCCTCCACTGGCTCCCGGTGCAAGCAAGAGCTGACTTTAAGGTACTGTTACTCACATACAAAATAGTGAACGGTCTTGCACCTGCCTACCTGACTGATTTGGTTGTTCTTTATGAGCCTGCATGCTCCCTACGTTCCCAGGGAACCGGCCTTCTTAGCGTCCCGAAGGTTAATAAGAAAGGTTTCGGGGAACGGGCTTTTTCTTTCCGCGCGCCAGTACTTTGGAATAGTCTTCCACAAGACATTAGACTGGCTTGCTCTGTTGATGCCTTCAAATCAAAACTGAAAACACATCTCTTCTCTGTTGTTTATTATTCTTAATTTGTATGTATTGTTTTGTCTTAATTGTTCTTATTTCCACTGTGATTGTTTTTAATGTTTTGATGTAACTATAATGTAACTGATTGTGCTCCTGATTGTTTTTAATCTCTGTAAAGCACTTTGATTGAAAGTGCTCTACAAATAAATTTATTATTATTATTATTACTTTGGCAGCAGTCAAATTACTGGATCATCACAGTCAAACATTCTGCAGTATGTTGGTGGTTTCATCACATCAGGAGACATTAAAGCACAGTTAAATAATAAAGGCTAAGCATACCTGACATCAATGTCCACTCCCTCCTCCTTACACTGTTGGATGGCTTTGAGACAAGTTTCAACATATGTCTTTTTTGTCAGTCCTAACGAAAAGATCATCAACAGTTAAGCCTTATAACAATCCTGACGTAGTCATGCAATCATGATATCAGGCTTCCATGCTGACGTCCATACCTGTGGCTTTCTCCTCCCTTGGAGTACTTCTCAGTTCTAAATATTTCACACCATCAGCTGCAAACTCTTTGATAACATCTTTAGCCACCTGGTGGTAAAAAAAGAAAATGTTTTTTTTAATTGATATCCTGGATGAAAATACGAGAAAAGACAGGAAAAATTAGTTTTAACTTGAACAAACAATCCTCACCATCAGGATATCCTCCTCCGTGTTCACCAGCTGTTGGATGACCTTGAAGACTTGAAAACATCTGTGGACATGCACACCATTTTGTTTCAATGCTGATCCCCTTCTATTATTCTATTTTTTATTTTTTATCTTAAACTCACTATTGACTAACTGAATAATGTTGTTTCAATGGAAGCCCATTTCTGCCAGTTACAGATAAAAGGTTGATGAAGCTTACAATGACAATAAAAGAATCCTATTCTTATACTTTTAATCTCATACTTGTTACCATTTGTCTCATAATTATCACCGTTCTCATATTTATGACTTTTACTTAATCATTTTTTATCCCCTTATTTTTGACTTTTTAAATGCATCTTATCACTTTGACATTTTTATTCATAATTTCGACATTTATCTCATCACTTTGACTTTTCATCCCATAAATCATAATCATGGGAGTACTTTGACTTTTAATCTAATCGTTTTGGCTTTTTGTCTCGTAATTTTCACTTTTACCGTTTATCTCATTATTAGGATTTTTCCCTTGATATTTTTCACCTTTTATCTCATAATTATGACTTTCACGTAATCACATTTTAATTCATAATTTTGACTCTTTGTCTCGTTATTTTGACATTTATCTCATCACTTTTTAATATAAAAATTTCACTTTTTATCTCAAAATTATGATTTACTATTGGAATATATATATATATATTTTTTTTTACTACTCTTAGTTTTCACAGTTTATTTCTTTAACTGATGGAAGGGGCTTCCATGTGCTTTCCATTGAACCTAGAGAATCAATATCTTCTCTATCACCCACCTGAAAAAACTAAAGGAATGAATGAATGAAATGACGGAGATTTAACCTTCAAATAGACCCAGTTTAATTCAACAAGCCGTGTTAACTCTCATTGAAGTACAGTTCAAGGTTTAATATACATTTATACGCACTCGTCCAGTGTCCTCCGCTGGCCTTTGCCGATGGCCGTCATGCTGTGCTCAATGTTGAGATGAGGTTTTCGGCTAAACAGTTTCTCGATGGTCTGGTAGCTGACGGAGCCGTTGAGGTGAGCATGAAGCTCCTGGAGACAGTCAGCAGGCTAATGTTAGCATATAGCTATCACAAACGTCCATTCACTCTCTTTAAAACTCCTTTAAGACCTTATTCCTCCAAAGCGTCTTCAATAAATTTGTCACTTACCACTTTTGGCAGCTCCCGATAAAAGACATCAGCCTCACTGTCCATCACAAATACAAGAAAAAAGCCTGAGTTAGTCCGCGAGATTTAAGTTGAGATCTGTCACATACAGACACCCAGCCTCTGTTGTTTTCAGTGCACTTTGTGCTGTTGCATCGCCAAGTGCAACAAAGAAAGTCCTCCCCTTCGACAAGAGGTTCCGCCACTTCCGCTCAAAGAAGCGCCTTCATTTGAAATGGGAGGAGATACAAAGGACGAGGACGGAGATTAAAGTGAAACTCTGGCCAAAATGCGACCTAGGCTTTTTTTGTGAATGAATATGAGTCAAAGCTTTGTGTAAAAGCATATAAATTAAGTAAATTAAGATGAAAGAGGCACTTTTGAGATTGACCGTACTTTCGTTTCTGGCTCAAACTCATTTTCAATTCATGTGTAGAGACCCTGGTGATACTACGAGCAAAGTTTCATGTTGTGTAGTGGTTTGAAATAGAGATTTTGATGCTAGCATAAAAGTGCCCCAAGCACTCCCACTGAAAATGAGCTTGAGCCGCTGATGGAGTCACAAGTCCTAGTGATTGTTGCCATGGAGGTGATGGAGCAAGGGTGCTGTCTTATTATCTAGGTTAAAGTAGGATTTAGGAGATGAACAGCTTTGGGAACAAAGGTTGCAGCTCATCTGTAAACACTATTTGGTTGGCCAGCATAAATTTGCAAACATTGTAAACATTTGAAACTGTATTACAAATGATTAAGTATTTCATAATTTGTTTATACTGAAATAGATATTCACCAATTTTGCAGTTGTGCCACAATTCATTAAAATGTTCCCATTCTTAATGATGGTTGTTGAAAATTTTAACTACATAAAACAGCCCAAGGATTATAAAATATTATGGGATAAAATAAAGATGAAAAATGTTACATGGCAACAGTAAAATTATAAGACCTTTGACTCTTGATGACCTGAAATTCGTGGCCACACAGTACTGACTTTATTTCAGGGCATTACAGTATCTCTACATGTTGCATCCATCACCATCACCTAACTAATGTATCTAAGTGTTAACAACTCTGTTCTTATTCATTAATCCATTCATTCATATGTTTTTGCTGAATGTACCTCAGAGTATCGGGTTCAGTGGATGGTGTTTACATTCAAACTGCTGCTAGGAGAACATGTTGCTTTGATCAGAACTCCTTACTTTCATCATGGAATGTTCTAGAACTGTTGTCACATGGAGCAGTTCTAGAAGTCTGGCTACTTAAGTACAGTGTGCTTATAAATCTATCTTAGAAGTGATCCAGTCTTACAGTCTTCAACTAAAACTAGTACAAGTGAGTCTCCCCTTCTTTTTCTGTTTCAGGAGTCAGAAAGTAGAGATTAATTAATGATTAAGAATGGTTTATTTATTTATTATTATAGAGCTCAGAGAGGGAATTTTTTTGCTTATTTAAACTAAATTGATCTTAAATTTAACAACTTAGTACAAGAACATTAACATTTACTGGAATTTCCCTTCATTTTGCTTAGACCTCAGACAATCAGATGATCACTGAAATTTGGAATATGAAGTAAATACATGATTGTCTATGTAAAGACCTTAAGCAGCAGTTTAACATGTTTTGTCTAATCTAATTCTTGACCGGGTAGAAACATGTGGATGGAAGCAAAATAAATAAACTATCTGTAGCACAATATCTGAATAGGGATGGATGAAAAAGGGAATGAAAGTAACCTTTTCTCCTTTTCACCTGTATTGTTTTGGCAGGCGAGAGAAAAATGGATCCTACTGAACTCACTACGTGTTGCCTCTCCGAACTTCCCAGCGAATATAAGTTCCTGAAAGTTCTGGGAGAAGGCAGCTTTGGAAAGGTGGTGAGGTGTTTGAACAAGGAGACCAATGAGACTGTGGCTATAAAGTTTCCGAAATACTTGGACAACGATACCGTGAATGAGGTTAGAAATGTTGATTTTGATGTTCACAGTTCTAAAAGATGTTGTATAGTCAAAGGTGCAGTAAGTACCTGGTGCGAAAAAGCAATTCCTTTAACTTAGTTATTAAATTACCTAAACAGGTAGAGCTACCTACAAACTTTAATATGTAAAGATATAGTGATTTTTAGTACACTAAGTCTTAAGCACCACAATATGAAGCTCTACCCCTCAGCACTCTCCAAGACGTCCAACTTCAGCAGTTTTGCCTGACTTCACACATGTTAACATGGTAACTAACTGCAAAACAACTAATCATGTCAAACTTGCTTGTGTTTCCAGATCCCCATGCTCAGAAAGATCAAGTGCTACAACCTTGACGAATACAACATTGTCAAGTACATTGACTGTTTTCAGACCGGAGTTGGAAAGGCGCTTGTGTTTGAGCCACTGGATATAAGTGTATATGACTACATCAAGATGAGAAGTTTTGCCCCTATGCTTCTGAGTGACATCAGAACCATCATCCAACAGGTATGAACACAGCAGCATCAGATGGAAAACTAAGCGCTGAACATTCAGTTTTAAGCTTTCTTACATTCTTACCTACCTTGTACTTTCAGATGGCCACTGCATTTGATGTGCTGAAGGGGCTCCAGGTGATCCACACTGATGTCAAACTGGACAACATTATGATGGTGAATCACTTCCAACGACCCTTTGAAGTCAAGCTGATAGACTTCGGTCTGGCCATTTACAGATCAGAGGCCAGGACGGGCTCAATTCTGCAACCAACAGCTTTTAGGTAGGGTAGATTTTTGTATTATTATATTATATTACTGGAGTGAGTTAGTAGTTTGCTATTTTTACCATGAAGAAGCAGCTGTGTGCTTCCTGCCTGTAACACGTTCTTTGCATGTGCTCACTTTCAAAAATATAACAGTGTAAACATCTTGTAATGTTTCTCTTCCACTTTCAGGTCTCCAGAAATCATTTTGGGCTGTCCATTTTCTGAGACCATTGATATGTGGGGCTTGGGCTGTGCGATGTTCCGGATGATCTGCGGCTGTGACCCATTCGCCGGAGAAACTGAATATGAAATAGTAAGTCATCTACTATGGTCAGACAATTTGTCAATCACTTGTACTTGTGTGTCATCACTTGTACTCGTGTTTTTTATTTCTTGTGTATTTTTCATTAAGATATTGGCCATTACTTTACCCTCCTAAGAAAATCTTGCTTCCTCTTGCATATTTTGATGTAATTCTCTGTTTAATCTCCAGATGCTTAGCATTGTTGAACTCCTGGGTCAGCCAGCGGACCGTCTTCTTGATAAAGGTGAACGTACAAGGACTTTCTTCAAAGATATCAACAACGACGTGTGGAGAATCAAGGTACCACAACGAACCTTTTCTGACCTTTACAGAAGTTATTACATTTTTTATCAGTATATCTTCTTGATAACATAACATGTTAACATTTCGCAATACTCAGCAGTTAATCATTGAGATTGATTCAGCGAAACATTAATACAAATACTTTGATCCCTCTTTCAGACTCCTTGCCAGAGAAGAGCCAATAAGGAGCACAAGTTCCGGTCTTTGGATGATCTGAAAGTAGTAAGTGTGAAGTAACTTTGGTTGTCACTATGATCGATTTCCTTTACATGATCATGAGGATGAATTAACTGATGGTGAATTTCACCGATGTTTCCTCAACTAGATGCGTCTGGAGGAAAAAAACAACACTGAGGCTGTAGAGCGAGAGCAGTGTATCGAGCTCCTGAAGGCCATGCTGGAAATTGATCCAGATGAGAGGATCACTCCCCATGAAGTCCTCACTCATCCATTCATCACCAAAGACTACCTGAAGTAAGTGTGTGTGTGTGTATTTAATGAATAATAGCAGATCTGAGAGGAAGTTTACATTATTCTTTAAGACGTCATGACAATAACAGGATAATTCTGTGTGTGTGTGTTTTCATGTTTAGTGTCCAGACCGACATGGTCAAGACATCAACAAGTTTAGGCTTTGAATGTGAGCCTCCTGCCGCTCCTCTGAAGGATGAAGACAGCATTAACATCCAAACAGATGACTGCACTCCATCTCCAGAAATTCTCCCATCAGGTGTGATCTTGGTTCGGCCTGTGACCTCCGAGAACACCCTGCTGCTGGAAGATCTGGAGAGTACAGTTATTGAGCCTCCTGCCGCTCTTCTGAAGGAGGAAGACAGCATTAGCATCCAACGAGACAACTGCACTCCATCTCCAGAAACTCTCCCATCAGGTGTGATCCTGGTTCGGCCTGTGACCGCCGAGAACACACTGCTGCTGGAAGATCTGGAGAGTACAGCTAGGTAAGTATAGTATCAAAATCTGTTGCCTTTATCTTTCCCTCACTTCCAAATCAAATCCACGCGATAGCTAGATTAAGATCTTTATTGCAGGAGGTAATTAATGATCATACTGATTTGTTCATCAAAATCCACCAGAATCAAGAAAAATTAAGTTCCTTGTTGCAGCTTTGAGATGCGATGATGATAACAGGAATAACACTCTAACTGTTTCTTGTGTGTTTAGTTTTCAGTCCGGGCTGAACAAGACATCAGAGTCCTCAGTGAGCAACACTGACAGTAACGTGGAGATATCCGAGGACTCAACCACATGTGGTAAGTAACAGTCACCTCCACTTGTATCTGAATTGTTGTGCATTTTGAAGTACGTCTAAGATGTTTAATGTCCTTTGATTTTCAGAAGACACCGGAACAAAGAAGAAGGGGAAGAAGAAGAAGAATAGCATCAGACGCATTGTCTCTTGGTTGAAGAGGACTTTCAGTCGTGTTTCCCCCATTGATTAGGGATGTGTGACGTAATGTTCTGTTTAGGGATTCTTTGGCACGGCTTTCTGGGCTTTTGGGGAGTTTTGCAATCAAAATTGTTATTGTTTGCTCATTCTTCCCTTGTCTTTGGTTTTCTCCGGGTGCTCCGGTTTTCCTACAAACATAAAATATGTTTTAAAAAAACGTACAGGGACAGATCTGATTGTAGACAATCACACGTGACAATATTTGTTTGGAAAATTCCCCATATTGCCTGAATGCCCAATAACAGATGGCACATTCCCCCCAGTCAGGTGAGATTATTTCCTCTGGGTACAAAATTCATCCTTGAGTTAGAAGGGAGAAGTTTCATTGAAGGTGTCAAGACAAAAATAGGAAAATGACCCTGTGTGTGTGAGTGTGTGTGTGTGTGTGTGTGTGTGTGTGTGTGTGTGTGTGTGTGTGTGTGTGTGTGTGTGTGTGTGTGTGTGTGTGTGTGTGTTTAGTTCACAGATGAACTTCACTGACTTGCCAAGTGATGAAGCCTTGGCCTCGACAAGTGACAAATTTGTCAACCAGCTGGTCCACTGCACTTCATATCATTTGTGGTAAGTAGCAGTCACCTCTACTTGTGTCTGAATTGTTGTGCATTTTGAAGTACGGCTGAGGTATTTAATGTCGTTTGATTTTCAGAAGACACCGGGACAAAGAAGAATGAGGGGTGTCTGAAGCAAAGTTCTGTGTAGGGTTTCTTTAGCATGGCTGCCTGGGCTTCTAGGGAGCTGTGCAATCAAAACCCTCATAGATCTTCCGAGGGCAGCATGGTGACTCAGTGGTCAATTTTGGCAGCAGAAAAGCTGGCTTTTTCCAGGCCTCTTTCTGTCTGTGTAAAGATTGCTCATTGTTCCCATGTCTGCGTGGGTTTCCTCCGGGTGCTCCGGTTTCCTCCCACACTCAATCAGTCAATAAACAATTAGACTGGATTTTATGAATCTGTCCCATGACTTTTATTAGGCTAAGTAATACCGCTAGTATTCAGTATTTCCTCAGTGTTGATTTCGGGTTTAGTATGTGAAGCTGAATTACTCAGCACCTTTATATTAATGATGGATCAAATCAGGTGAAATCTGTCCGTCGCAGAGACAAGCCGACAGATTTTTTCAGCAAATAAATATTTAAAGAAATAAAGAACCAACTCCAAGGCACTGCACACTACCTGCTCTGCACCAAACGGCAGACAGACAGTTAGAGACTAGCTAGTGAACATAGTGAAACATTCAAGCATCAACATGGTTACACTACAATTACTACAGTATTCTGGAGGGATAAACTATCATCACTCAAGATATCACTGCTTGTTTAACTAGCAATTTAACTAGAAATGTTCTATTAGAAAAAATAAGACCACTGTGAATTAATACAGCTGTATATCTGCCAGATAGCAAATGATAATATGTTAGTTGAATAAGTGAGAGGATGTAATAACCATCCTGGTTTGCACATGTGATGAATTAATACCTCACACTGGCACACTGTCAGCCTCTGATTAAATGTATGTATATGTACATGGGCCTATAATGCATGCAAACATGCATGATCAGGTCTGTGGGCTACAGCAGGGGATTGCACTGGTCAGTAATCTTATCTCTTGAAAGTTGGGAGTTGAAACATCACTGGATCGGATGAACAGTTGTTTCGATGTGAGAGTCACAGTCAGACAGAGATTCAGGGAACAATAAGGGACACCAAGCAGTTATTGTTATTATTATTATTAGTTGGTCAAAGGTCAAAGTTCAGGGACATGTGAAATATAACGGAGCAATCTATTGTGAGATTTCTCCACATTGCTGCAGTGAAATGTAACCAAATGTGTACCTGTGATAGAGTAAGACATCAGGAAGAAGATGCAAAGACAATGATGAACTAACCTATGAAGGAACCGATTTGACGTAAGGTCAAAGGTCAGGATACTCTAAATAGAGTTTATTCATTTTGGAGGTGATTTTGAGGTGAGATTTCAACAGCGGCTCACTTTACCGGAGTAAAAGAAGGACTACTGGAATAACCCACTAATAAAGGAAAAAGATGCCTGGCATAGACATTGGGATATTTTGGGATATTTTTTTCTGACCCATGGTAGTTTTACTGATTACTGTTTTATTTCTGGCTTATTGTGATAAGAACCTGTTGATCTAGTGTAATAGCCTTTTGGGCATCGATATACCAACCAGCTAAATTTGGGTATACGTCTATGTGATTGATTCATCTTTTTCTTTATTAGCGGCTAATTCCAGTCATTCAAAGTACAGTGAACACGATACATAATATGCCACAATGGTTGATCAACTTTGATTTCCTCATTGATATATGTCTTTTTATGGAAACATTGTTTGCTGTGTATCTGACGGAAAAGGCCATTTAGCTCACCCTGTTGTTGATGAAACCATTCAAATCTGTCACATCTTTACAGTTATAGCCTCCACCTTCTTTTAATTGTAAAAGATTGTGTAATGTCATCACTTGATGGCACTGTTGCCCTGTTTGCACACTGCGCTCGATTTCAGGATAAAGTTGAGTTAATGGGCACCAAATATTTACAACATTAATGAGGTAATAATACAAACGCAAAGATTATTTTTTTCCATAGCTTAATAAACAAGCTGTTCTCAGAAGAAAATAAGGTCCTCACAACACTGAAGATAGAAAGGTGGCAGGGTCCGCCACATATAAACAAAGTATGTAAGTAAGTAAAGTAAGTATGAAACGGTGGTGTCCTTTAAAGTCTGTTTGTTCTTCCCTAAAACTCCATCATGCACCTTTGTATCAGTGTTGGAATGTTGGAAAGAAAATTAAAGCCCACCACAGCTTCTTCTTACTGCTGGCATTTTCACTGTTGCTATTGTATTAAACTTAAGCTAACTACATTTATTCTAGTCACTTTGCATTGATCTGTGATTTTATAAAAAACACATGACAACACAGTAAAACAATAAATAAAAGTACCATTCTACAAAAATACAATCCCATATGTAAACCTTTACTTCAAGGTAAGTAAAAAGTCAGTATTCAAGCAAAATATAGCCTACTTTAAATACTTTAAAAGTTAATATGCAGAACGGCCAATTTTATGATTGTTAAATGTATTCTTTGCATGATAACTGATCAATCAATCAATCAATATATTGTGCAGCATGTAAATGGTGTATTTGGTTAATATGGAGCAAGTGATAACTACTTTGTTTGCAATAGGGTTCATTGTAATTTATAGGATCTTTATCACCACAATAATGTATCAAAATTGTTCTGGTACTGATTACTTGAGTACACACTTAGTTTAAACTACCATTGTTTACTGCTATATACTATTTTACAACACTTATAAAAATTTTAAAAACATGTGAAACCTCAAAATTATTGTAAAATGTATATTTTTTTATTGTTGAAAACGGCAACACAGTACATTTATTAACATTCTCCTTTTCTCAGAACATACAAAATCCTGATAGTTTGGTTAAATCCAAAGTTTGCAAAAAAAGAAAGAAATGAAGTCAGCTGGAAAATTCTGTACATGGAATCATGTCTGAGCTGAATGGTGTTACTGTATCAGTAGTAAAGTTGAGATCTGTCCAAGCTTTTGCTTCCTTTTTTGACTTACAGAGGGATCCAAAAGTAAGCATAACACATTTCAAATGACATAACAATGAAAAAATAAAAGCTGCATAATTATTTTTAACTTAGTTCTTTTAACAAAACAATCAACATTCATGCAAAACGATGTACCTGGAAACTGTCAAAAATAATACAGCGAGTAAATGACGTCAAAATCAGATTCCTACTTTTCTCCTCTTTGAACGGAAACAATGAATTCAGTCAACTTATTCAAATGATGGTGGTGTGCACACTTGCTTAAAATAAATCGATGCCATCATTTTGACCAGTAAAAGACATAAAATATGTAAGAGAAACCAGGTCAAGGCACTGTGGCACTGAGGCAGACATCGATATGACAGTTTAATGATTCACTCTTGATAACGAGTGCAAAGAGACTTACTACAGCGATTGAGCCAGGACTTAAGAGTCACTGCAGTCTGTACAAATTGAGGTGAGGGATGCTCTAAATATAAATTCTAAATATAAACTTTGTGTAAACAAACTTCATCGTCTGCTGAATAATAAAAATTGAAATCTTTTTTTTTCATCCCATGTTATGGTCCAAGTGGTCAAAATAAAGGAGTTGGAAAGTCACTTCTCTGTCAGATCTCTCATTGTTTTTTCCCCATCCCTTGGCTGATGTGTTGTAGCCACTCCTTCAACATCTGAAAGCTTGGTCGAGCAGCAGGATCCAGGTTCCAGCACTGTTTCATGATGTTATACACCACTTCAGGACAGCCGTCTGGACAGTCCATCTTGTATCCCTTCTCCACCCGTGGCACAACGTCTTTTAATGGCTACGGAAACAAAAAGTCGTTGGTCGTTGGGCAAAAAACATCACTTATTTTGTTCTGGGTTATTACTACATGAAAGACGATTTGATCCAAGAAATGTGCATGGTAAATTACCCGGTATATACAGTACTTGCTCTTCATCAAAAAAAGATCTGCTTTATATATATTTTTTGACTACTGCAACAGTCTGAACTGTCAATTTATTGCAGATTAGTCTCTCTCTTAAGTCAAAGAACCTAATACATTGTTGATATTTGTACTTACAATTCTTGGGTAAGGCACTCGGCCAAAAGAGTAAATCTCCCAAAGCAAAATCCCGTAGCTCCAAACGTCTGATTTGGTGGAAAATTTCTATGGATTATTAGAAACACATGCATGTAAGAGCTTTAATCAGTCAGTTTCAATTTAATCAGGAGGTTAGGTCAACTACTCAACATGGTAACGTTCCAACAATAGTGTACCTTCTCTCTGAGGGCCTCTGGTGATGTCCACTTCACAGGCAGCTTAGCAGTATCCTGAGTGGAGGAGGCCTCCTTGGTCAGACCGAAGTCACTCACTTTGGCTATGTTGTCGTCTGACACAAGTACGTTGCGGGCTGCCAAGTCTCGGTGGACAAAGTTATTGACTTCCAGGTACTCCATGGCTTCACAGACGTCTCTGTGAACGTACAAGGACAGAAAGTTAAAACGTGAGGGACAGTTCACTTTAATGTCTCAGTCTCAGGGCATATTCCCAACAAGAAATAGACAATCTTAAAGGGGAGACTCAGATGTTTTCTTACAAATAAACAGGGTTTAATTTAGAGTCAGTGTTTCTCATCCACAGTGTGTCAGACCTGGCACACAAGCTAAGGTCTACCTATACACATCACAGTCGTACTCACAGTGTAAAGTTAAGGAGAGCATCTCCACCAAGTACTGTCCGACCTCTGGAACGTAAATAGTCAACCAAACATCCCTGAAAGAAAGAAACAAACAAACAAAAATGTCACATCTTTCTTCCAGTGCTCCGCAGGTTGACAAATGATCAGACAGTGTGCCACCTACCTTGGCCATGTACTCAGTAACTATAAACAGACTCCCGTTCTCCTCTACGATCACCCCCAGCAGCTGCACCAGGTTATCGTGCCGTAGTTGCCTGAGGAAGGGGAGGACACACACAGGCATGCCGTTTGGTTTACAAGTTAACTTGTTTATTCACGTTTCTCAAAGAACACAGACATGTCATTTTTCCTTACGTCATGACCGAAGCCTCTGCAATAAAGGCCTGTGCGGTGGCGTCATTTTTTATGCACTTCACGGCCACTTTAGTCCCTCTGTAGTCGCCCACCATGACATCTGGAATGATCACACACAATAATGAACTGTTTAATGATCAGTGAAGCCACTTTTTTTATGACCCCGAGCTGACCAAAAATAGACACGGACTTGTCAGGAAAAACACATTAATGGTTTCTTTGTTCAAGGATGAATAACAGTTAAAGTTCTGTTTACTCATATTTAACAGTATCTACCTTTATCTACTCTTATTCCTGATACGAAAACAACACAAACCTTCATTTAAAACAGTACGTCAAAACAGTCATGCTCATCTCTGCCTCAGGTATGCAATAAAATAAAATTAGCCAGGTCGTATATGTCAACCTGAAGCCACTTGCCTCCAAACTCTCCTTTTCCAATAACCTGCTGCAGCTTGAGGTCCCTTCTGTTCATCGACCAGCCACCTGTTGGACATTTAAAGAGGAAACATCAAGCAGCTGAAATGCAACAGGCCCGACATGCCTCTCATTCACAAAAAGGCGACAGTGATGTATATGAATTGATTGTAAAGAAGTGACAAACCGAGACTTACTCCTGGAAAACTCATCCTGAGCGGCCACCGTCCCCTCCTCCAGCTTTGGCTTTATTAGTCTGGTGCACAGGCCGTCTGCATCTTTGGTGTAGTGCTACAAACAACGTAAATGTGATTTAAAAAAATATGAAAATAAAGTGGCAACACCAGCATTACACCACCATTGTATTCTGTATAAAAAGGTTGTTTGATCTTTTCATATAAAAATCCCTTTTTGGATGTTTACCATCCTATTTAACATCCACATAGACTGGACTAGACCACAGGACACTATCGAACTCACTCGTTTAGCGTGTTATGCTTTAAATCCTGCAGGTTTATTATGACAAAAATCTGGTGTAGTGCATCAGTTAACACATGGAGTTATTATAGAACATTCAAATCCGCTTTCAATTTGTTTTCATATTGTTCTTTTCAAATGTTTTAAGGCTGCACATTTTTATCATCGCAAATGAGGGAATCCTCAATGTTTTTTTGGGGGGCTTAAATGAAGGTTTGAATTGAATTCAAACGTCCGGCGTGCAGGATTTTAGGAGATTTGGGGGCAGATATAGAATATAATATTCATATATAACATATATAATCACCTGAAAGTAAGATCATTAATCTTTTATATTTACAAAGAGTTTCGATCAGAGTCTGTTAGGTTGCAACGTCGTGTTTCTACAGTAGCCCAGAACAGACAAACCAAACACTTGGCTCTACAGAGGGCCTTCTCATGTCTTCAGCAAGGGGAGGTGAGAGTTGTTATACGTAACTTCACTGCTAGGTACCACTGAATCCAACACATTGGTCTTTAAAAGGATCCCCTGACATTGTTTGTAGCCTTCAAAGACAATTGTACAAGAGCATAGGTATACACCACCGGATGAATAAGGTTTGTCTAGAGTGGCTGATGGCCGAGCTGGACCAAGATATAATCGGGAATCTGACATCAGTCCGGGTCAATCTCCACATTCATTCAGTCCATTTACAATAGATAACCCCCACTATAAGTGTTTAGTTGAAATATTTGTTCTGTTTACTGTTTCTACCAATCACATACTTTCAAGCCTTAGTTATAAAAAACATCCAAAAGAGTTAAACAGCTGAGTATCTCCAGTTTCAAGAGTTGGTAAACTGCACTTCCTACCCTGACAGAACAGGAGTAAATATTGTCATTTTGTGTTCCTCGGAGCTCTGACCGGAATTATGTTTATCATCATGAATCTCTGGTATCTCTGAGTAACTGAATAGCAGACAAGTCTTTATTTTCCAGATTATTTCCATGCATGGGCTTTCCTACATTTCAAAATGAAACACGTTTTTTCAAACATATAATCAACCCGAAAAAAGGTCTTTGTGATGTGCTGATCTGCTTGTCTGTCTGAGTGTTTTTTCAAAGACCAATCACGTCACTTGCTTTTGAGGGTATCTGTCATTTTACAGCATTTTGCATCAGTTTCCTTCAAGGCTTTATTTTGTCCTTTAAATGCGCTCTGTCTCAGCTCCATCTCTTCTCTTTTTATGTTCTCTCTCCTTCCTGTCCTGCCCGTCGTTGATTTACACATTTCAGTTATCATTGTGAACCCTGATCTCACATTGCTCGCCACTGGGAGTTCTCCTAGCACTCCCAAAGGCCAGTCCCTGGTCTGGTTGATGGGTAGGGCTGTTGAACAACCCTTTATTTTACTCTCTTCTTTTGATTTTCTGTTGTTTTTAATCAGCTTGTGCACCAGCTTTTCCCCATGTTGACTAGTGGCTCTAAATTGTTCCGTCATCTGTTCGTTATTTTATGGCAGACTCAAACATACAGCTGTACCAACTGTCTGAACAATAACAGCCATCCACATTAAAATAGATCTGACAAAAAAAAACAGTTTCAGTTTAGTAGCTGTGAAACTTGGCAAGCAGTGCTTCAGAATGACCAATAGAGGGCTGTAAAGTCAAATTAGCAACAGATATGAGGGACGACTGAGTTTTACCTTAAATAGTTCATAATGAACTCACTCACATTCCTATTTTTTACTGTGTAGTATACAAAGAATGCTTCTGTTCATAATCATCATGTAATACAGGAAAATTAGTCATTTTAAGAGTAAAAAGCCCTTTTTTAAGGTAAGAATCTGAACCTCGGCATAGTGTTCACTGTTCCTCTTTGACACTTCCTGTTCATTATTTGTTCCAGGAACTGTATGTGGTCTATGTGGTCGAGCAGAGACGAGGGGACTCTAAAACAGGAAAATACAACATGCATACAGTAGAAGAAAACCCTATATAGCAGCAAAGGTAACACCAGAAACGCCTCCTTTTATTTATAAAAAACAAACCCTAATTTTATGTCTCACCTCAACCAGCTGCATGAGGTTTTCAAAGTACATCTCGTCATCAATTGTGAGCTTGCCGTTGTGGTAGATGATACGGTAGTGCTCCACCTTGCCATCGCAGCTCACACACAGGGTGTAGTCACCGGGGAAGTTGGTGCTCTCTCGCACCAAGTACAGGCCGGTTTCAGGGGGATGAAGCAGCTGCTCTGCTTGGTCCCGCGTTATCTTCCCATGAAACCATCTGGGAGTGGACGAACCAGAGAGTTATCAGTTTGAATCTAATGAATGACAACAATGAAACCCACCGTTTTTGTTAAAACTCTTTTAGAGAGGTTTTGTTTCAATTTTGTAATAATGTTGGCTGTTTAATTATGCTGCATTACACTGAAAAATGTGAATTTACATCAGGATTGTTGTCTCAGACATACAGTGTTTGTTTGAGCCAGTTCTACCTGATAAACTGGCAACTTGGAGTCCCCATCTCTCAATTGGTTTAATTTTTGGTCTTCATATTTCACTCGTTGACACTTTTCTGTTTTCACACCGTAACACACTTTGTAACTATTGTTTTTAAAAAGTACTTTATATGTAATTAGAGCTGTTGTCGCAAATACAATCACTTCTAATACATCTTGAGGAGGAGGAGACAGCGGTGATCTCAACATCTTCCTGCCTTTTCTATTTATCGTACTTCCTTTACTTTGCAAGTTAATGTTGATCTTCATGTTTGTGTTTTCTGCACAGTCTTTGTGGGTTTAGGTGTAATACATTACTGGTTTGCACTTTTGATAACACTTTTGATGTTCTCTATCCACTCTACAGTTGTGCAACAATTACTAACCTCTATTCTGTGGATTTACTATTTTTTTATCCTATTACTTTTTTTGTACTTTTTCCTATTACACACAATCTCATAATTGGTTTTGAATTGGGTAAGTTGAGGAGATTTCAGCTTAGTGATACGTGTTTACTTAAAGGTTTTCTTTTACATCGTGCTAGGATCTCAGCTGATTGTTCTGTGTATCTATGTAAATATGCGCAGGCTTATTGACGCTGTCATTGTTGTATAAAATGCCAAATAAGTATAACCCGATTGAATAACTATTGAATAAATTCACCATGATTGCTGACAGTTTGCAGGAGACTATTTTTTGTTTGTTTTGAACAGGTTGTCTTGTTAGTCAAAAATCCTGGAATCAAAAGTCAATAATCAGCTGAAGATATTATTTTACATCCTCCACATCTGTCTGATTTAATTCTCACTGTTACACAATCTCCATTGAATTAATAATTTAGACAACAGAGACACACTGTACCTTTATATCAATTGGTTTATCAAAAGACTTTTATACAGTTGGCCTTGCCTTTATTTTGACAAAGTATATCCTCGGTTGACATTTGAAAGTAGCCCTCTAAGTGCTATAAGAGCGATAAAGCAGACCGACATCAATGTCAAAGCAGGTAAGCCCCCAGGTTAATAGGGAAATGCTGCTGGGATTCGTTTTGGACCAGCGTTGCTGTCTACTTTCCATTAGCCTTTGAGAAATGTTCCCCTTGTATTATTTAAAACCCTTCATAACGTTATTATTAACCTTCAAAGGGCCTTTAATGCAAATTAAACAAATAGTGTTCTGGAGATTACAGGGATTTGCATAAAGACGGTCACAGACTGTACAGTAAGGTCATTTGCGTCTGGCTCCATGAGAAAGTTGCATTTAAATATCACACATACAACCTTGTTGGAAAGCTGAGACAACAGTGTGATTCACTGAGAAGCAGTTCCCTTTCTATCATATTTTATACGCACAATGCCACCTCCACTCAGCCCCTGTTCCCCTGATTTGGGGTCAGTACGGTGTAGTTTAGGCTAAGGTTAGCTCAAGTAGGGCTGTTTGATATCTCTGATGGCTATATTCATTCGGACCACGTTTAAAAGGTAGGTCTGTCTTCTCGAAGTCATTCGAGACAAGTTGGTGATCAACTGTTCTATAATAACCCATGAGACATTCACACACGTGCACAAGCATGCACACAGAAAGCTCATGTGGACAAATGGGGATATTTTTGAGATTACTTCAGTGTGAGATACAAAAGAAACAACAGGAAACAGTGCAGAGCTGGAAACCGACACAAGTGCACTGCAATTACAACAGAACCTGACCCAGCTGTGGTCTCCATTCACATAACTACAGCATCACTGCATCGACAAATAGGCCATCTGCCCACAGCAGCCACTCAGCCATAGCAAGAGGGCAAAGCCCAGCTATTTTAGCCATCACTGCAGACAACGCACAAAGCCGGTGTCGTGGAAACCTTTGAGATTTAGACATCAGATACAGAAAACCTAAACCTGGTTACTTTGAAAGTGAAAGATTATATCCGGCATTGGATGTAAAAAAAAAAAAAACACGATGACGATCTTTGTACTCACGGCATTAGACTCAGCTTGCCTTCAGTTTTCACACCTTCCCTTTTCTGAACATAGTTGGCTGGAATTGTTCCCTCGCAACCTGCAGCATTTTTAGCTTTGTACCAGTTTGGATCCTGAAACACAAAAGGTCAGAAATTGTAGCTCTCTTTCATAACTACAGACAGTAAGTGTCACTGTCAAACTTCACATATCAAAAGCATAACTTTATAGGAGCATAAGTCAGAATTGCAGCCTATGAAAACATTACCTTTGTGACTACGATAATAGTCAACACATCTCCTTTGTTAAAAGGCAGGTCCTGTTCTGATGTGCCCTTGAAGTTGTACCTGGCCACACACTCTGTGCCCTGTGGCCATGGAGTCTACAGGAACATGGACAGATCACTAATTAGTAAACACATTTTTAACCAATTACTCATCAGACCATGTCTTGCTGTCTGTCTGAATTTTTGACATACACCACTGTAGACAACCCAATCAACAGAATGAAGTTCCTGCAAACCATTTATTACATTCATTTTCTATTGAGTTTTCAGTTGCAGTTAGGTTGGGTTTAAACAACAAAACTACATTGTTAGGTTTAGACAACCAAACTACTTTTTTAGGTTTAGACATCAAAACTACGATGTTAGGTTTAGGCGACAAAACTACTCAGTTAGAGTTAGGAAAAGATCATGTTTGGACTGAAATAATACATCAATGTTCACTTTGGTTTCACGCAAAAAATAAAGAAAATCTTCTCTGTTCAAAGTCAGTAGAGACGAGACAATGCAGGTGACGACAGGGCACATCAGGCACACAACAGTGACGCAGGACAAAAGGCCTCACCCGGGCATCATACCAAATTTTTGGGGAGTCCCCTTCTGTTACAGGTACAGATGACAATCAGTCTTCCTGACACAAATGACAGCATAGCTTCTTATATAACTCTGACTATCTACCATTGTGTCATTGATTCGCAGAATATCATATCTGTCTGGATGTCTATCTGACTATGCTAAGGGACGGAAATCCCAGCACATGTATATCTGTAACTCTGAGCTAGCAAAGGGTGGTGAATATTTGATAAATTAAAATTTGGCCGGTCCAAAGCAGCTACAATAAAGTTCCGATTCTATTTTCTGCCAATACATCTTTTTTTCAAGATGTCAGGAAGTTTTCTAACTGTGCTTGTTGCAACAAAAACAGGTATTTAAGGTAAAAATATGATCTTTTCCTAACCCATAAAAAGGTGTGTTAAGGTGTGCTTAAACATATTCTCAATCACAGTGTTGTCAAAACACACAAATAAATATTCAAATGTAAAGAAATGTTTATCGTTTAAAATTATCCATGGTTCGCAGAAACACAATGCCAACATATATTGCCGACTGGGTTTTTGTACTCCAGAGGCCTATCTCACCTTGACCTCTGTCATGTTGAGGCGGTTCAGTCCTCTCACAGGAGATGCCTTCTAGCTGCTATCATTAGAGCTGGTAACCAAACACATCAACAGTACCTATAAAGAGAAACAGAATATGATCACTATACACCCCTGCTTCACAGAGAATTCACTTCACCACAAGCTTTCTCAGGAACACGGTTAATTTGTGGCTTTTGCAGTGGGGGCTTGCTAATTCGCAGCTAAAGTCAGAAGGCTCTGCAGCGGTGTCTGATCAGACAGTGTCGGTAAAAATAACTCGCTGATACAGAAAGCAGAACTCACAAGTCTTCTTTTTTTAAATCACACTTTCACAACTGGGGCAGAATGTTTCCATGACGCAGGAAAACAGCATGTGCATAAAAGACAGAGTTTCAGTGTGCTGATGGAACAATAACACAATTTAAAAACTTTAGAAACACACCATGACATTTATTTCTTATCTGATGAATAAAAAGCCTGAAACTTGATCAACTTTGTTCTTTATTTTCTATATGCTAACCTGACCAGAAATAGACACACTCTCCAGCTAAACCTCAATGACTAGGTCTTGTAGGAATCAAGATAACTCTCTTCAGTGCTGGAATGCAAACTTGTGGTGAGACCTGACCAGGCCTGAGCGACTCATCCAGCCCGGCATTTCTTTACGTCAATAAAACAGCCACTGTGAGAGTAACCTTAGGCCTGAGTCACCCGGGGCAGTTTTTTCCACCATAAATGCACAACAAATTACAGCAGAGGTGTTATAGTGAAATGATGGCCTGTGGATTAACTCATGTCTCTCCTCCCCCACAAAACCCCACTTCCTGTCTTCCTGTATCAGTTCCCATGGAGAAGCCCAGTGCTCAATGGTCAAAGCTCAGGGAAAATACTGGCTCAGATAGATCTGTCACTTTACATTAGGTCACATCCTCAGACATGCCCATTACTATGACATCCACTTCCTGTAGGAGAGCCCAGATTTAGTTACTCCAGCATTAGGGTGGTGTTTCCAGAAACGTGAATAATACAACACAAACTCTTACTTTTAATAATATGTTACTTCCTTTAAAACATGACAACCGACATGTCCTCTGTGTCACGTATTCAAACATAAAGCCAGTCTCTTCACTGACATTAAGTGTGAGGCTAAAAACTGTTGAGTCCCAGAGAGGACTGTGATCATCAGTACGATGAGGATGTGGCCGGTATCGTCCCCAATGGAGTGCCACAGCTGTCTGTCTGTATCGAGGGACGAAACGATTTCATGACATTTCCCACGCCCGTCGACCCGGAGACGATACCCCAGTTTTGCCTCGTCTCATCCTAGCCCATCTTTTCTATGTTACACTTTGAGATATCACACTGTGCAGGAAGCAAGTCTATAGGCGAGCAGCTCGCTGAGGCTGTAATTCTCATTGTGAAGAAGACCAAACTAATTTCTCCAGGTGACCCTTCATCACAGGTTTAACATGACTGTAGCTGTAAGTTTTACCATGACTGTAAGCGGGGCTGCATGATACAGTAAAAGAAAATCATTTTGTGATAACATGGCACATGTCCTGATTGCAGTATGATTCATGATTGATGGAAATGGAAACTTTTGTTTCAAGATTTTCATTTTATCATTTTTTCTAAACACCGACTCCCCCAGTTCTCCGGACTGCTAGCTGTGTGGCTAACTGAGCTAACTACCAAATGGCAGCTACAATTGGCAGCAGTTTGATGTTACTGCATCAATAATAAGAAATAATAGTTTGAATATATTATAGTCCACAATATAATTGAACTTTGAGTAGAGAATTGTATTTGTAACTGAGTATTTTAAAATTATGGTATTGCTACTCTTTTTCCCTGGTTTGTTTTATCTTACAGTTATAGCCTTCTTCTCCTACCACTAATAAAAAAGTCAGAGAGTGACAGAAGAAGGACAATGAGCATAAAATCACACCATGAACTACACAACAGTTGTTGAGACATTTCAATCGGAATCATTTGCACTTGGGGCATTAAGCAGATGCTTTTGTCCATACACACACTCAAACACTGATGGCGGTGGCTGACATGCAAGGTGCCGACAAGCACATCAGGAGGGAGCGTACCTATGTTCCCCGGGTCCTATGTTCCCCGGGTCCTATGTTCCCTGATCGGGGAACCAATAACCCTAACCCAAACCCTCATCCGGTCACATACAAAGCAGGGAACATAGGACCCGGGGGAACATAGGGGTGATCCCCATCAGGAGGAGTTTGGGGTTCAGAATCTTGCCCAAGGACACTTAAATATGCAGACCAGGGGAATCAAACCAGCGACCTTCCAATAACAAGACGCTGGCTCTTTTCCTGAGTCACAGCCGCCCCCTCTTTAATATCAACCGGCTGTTGGCGTTACAAGTAGTTCAGGGGATCATCAAAGCCAGTGTGATTCATCCTTTGTGGAACATGAACGTTGGTACAAAATGTCATGACAGTCAAGTGTCGGGCTAACCGATGCGGTCATACCTAAAAACCCTCATCAAATGAAGTTGAAAAATCCAATATTTGGACAAAACCTCTGTATAAGTTATAACTTAAAGAAGGAAGTTGCGCACATAATGCTCTGAACAGCAAAGCTATATATGTCGATTGCAACAGAATATGTCTGGGCAAAGTTCTCAGTGAAGGAGCAAAGTGATCTCACCAAGTGAGGAATGGATCAACGGAGCCAAGGCTGACACACAACGGCACTTAATAATTCCTCTCTTTTGGGACAGTGAATGCATCTCAGCAGCAGGCCACCAGCAGCCCAATGAACGGGACAGAAGTCAGTCTGTCATGGTGTCACATTGCCATTTCCAGAGAGCTCTACATGGAACCACAGCTCGCTCATTTCAAGAAGTGGACAAGGCTGTCATTGTGAGTCGGTCAAGTTTCGACTGACCCCTGTCCCATTGAGAGGTCCATCATCATCAGTCCGTCCAGTGAGTAGCTTTAAGCGGAAGCAATGCTTCATATCTGCAAGGCTGGAGATGTGACTTCATATTTGATTCTGCAGTTACAAATCACCATGTGTCTACTGCTCTGTTATTATCATGAGAATTTCAATATAGACCAAAAAAAAACTCACATACACCAAAGAATGCCATGACAGAGCGTCTAAATCAGTGAATTTATACATCAGATTTAGAGATTTTGTCCGTGTCAAAACAAGCTATGCATGACATAATGTACTAAAAGCAACAGGAAACCAGTGAACTCAGTGACAGATTGAATCTGAATGCTGCCATGAAAGGGCACAAACTTACACGAGTACTAAATAAAAACGAGTGAGAGGTGACGCGTCTTTTCAGAGCAGAGCACATATGGCTTTTACAGTCCAAGTTTGCATATTCTTAGGGTCCATAACAATCCTATTGTTCAAACCAAACCGGTTAATCAACGTTTAACTCTCATCTTATGCATGTCAGTCACAATCTAGCCTGTACAAATCAGCCCAAGCCTGACTGCGAGAAGCAAGACAGGACAGGAATGTAGACATATCTTCTTTGGCCTTCTTTGAATCTGCCACTCCCTTCGTCTCTCGGAAGACAAAACCTGAGGTGAAAATGCTGAACTTGCAAGGTGCTGCAAAAGGTGCTGTGACACAAGAGGACAGTGAGAAAGGCTGGAGGTCGGCACATTTATTTTGGTAAAAATGACTGAGTATTCATCAGGCTCTACTACATGTAATACATTACAATATTTTCTATTTAATACTACTATTCCACTACATTTAAGAGGGAAATATTATACTTTTTACTCAATTACATTCATTTTGACAGCTGAAGTTACTAGTTGGATAATGAAAAGATTATTGATAAGATAAATTGTTAATTCAGTGGCTAAAATTCTCTTCGACTTGTGACGCTATTACAGAAACCAGCATCTGCTTGGGGCCCATCACATGTCAGTCACATGTCTAAGAGTTGACATTTTCCCAGCGAAGATTAAAGATTAGGACACAAAATGCTACGCACCAGAAGTTTCTACTTTTTTCTTTTTCTTGTTTCGTTCTGCAGCAATCATCTCACACCATCTCAGGCTTATCTTGTGACCTTTAGAAGAGGTCCAACCCTGCAGATCAGGGATCAACGTGATGCTTGTAGATTCATGCATCAGATCTAACAAGTAATAACCTACCGGTCGCAGAGGCGATCTATCCAATTTTTCTTTTTTTTCTTAAAGGATAAGTTGAACCAAAATAAAAATTCTATCATTATCTAGTCACCTCCAAGCAGATGAAAAGGCAAGGTCACGTTTCATAGTCTACTGAAGATTTCTGGTTCTTCACAGCAAAACAGTGTTATAGCATTCTCCTAAAACACTGAATTAGATAGGGGCTTGTTTTAAAACCTACAAAATAAATATTTAAAAGAAACAAAATAAAGAAATCAAATGGCTCCATACAGTTTGCAGTGTAATCCAATTCTCTGGAAGCCCAGAGATCCCAAACTGAGTGGAAAATACGTTTTTATTAATCCTTTGTTAAGCCAGAATTGTCAGTGTAGCCACTGAGCTAAATGCATTTGCGCACACCCCATATCAAGTGGGTGCGCAAGCTTGACTGCACATCCAAGGTGTAGATAATTAATTCAAAGTAAATTAATTCAGGATCTCAGGGTTTCTGGAGGCTTGGATTACACCGTATGGAGCCATTTCTTATTCAGGTTTGTTTTTTTTGTTGTTGTCCCAATCAACTTCAGTTGTTCAGGAGAATACTTAAATGTTTTTCTCTGAGAAGCTAAAGAAAGGTTTCCTGGACGACAAAACTCCACCTGACTTTTCATCATCATGAGGTTGAGCAGATAATGACAGAATTGTCATTTTTGGGCGAATTTAACCTTGATAGACTTCTCTTGTTCTACTGGACATCCTGTTGTAAGAACGTCTCATTGAGCATCATGCCTGTGTTATTTTTAGCTGTGCGCGTCCCTCCTCTATGTGCAGCAGGGGGCCGGGGCAAACTGCCCTTCATCCTGACCCTCCAGCCTCAGGATGCTCTGCTGCAGCTTTGATGCTGCTGCCCTGTTATCATCCCCATTACAGCAGCGGGGTAGCAGCCAAGTGCAGAGAGAAGAGAACAATGAATTCTGTCCATGTCCACTGAGCTTTTATCTGGCAGAAAATACAAACCAACACACCGAGAGGTGAGAAATGTACTGAGACAGTTCAGTGCCAGCAGATCACCCAGCTGGGTCTGTCAGGCTGCAGATGTTCTTGAGGCGCCTCGGAGGAGGAAATCACCTCTGCCTCCGGGACAACAGCTGGACTCTGGTAGAGCACTGCTCACTGAAACGCCTGTCTGTAGGATGTAAGGGCGGAAGTACGACTCTAGTGATAGGCACTGCAGCACAAGCTGTCATTGTATCACTTTAATGCCTGTCAGTTTTGCCTGTGAGGCTCACAGAGAATGAAAGCAATCACCTAAACCTGACGCAGCATCCTTTTTATTCATAAACAAACCTTAACTGACACAAACAAGGCTGTTTCAGAGTAACAGGAAGAGGAAAATCAATGATTGTTAGTCAGGGGAAAGTCCCCCTTAATTTGACATCCAGAAATAACAGCAAACTTTGCATTTGACTCCTATCCAAAGTTCAACAACATTATAAAGGCCCTGCCACATCGGATAATAAAATATTTTATAAAGTAAACTCATCGAAAAACCCCATGCAGGGCGAAGCTGCCTTGTTGTGCGGTGGACAGACCGCTTCATGCTCTGCACAGCTTGCAGTGCAATGCTGCTGCTGCTGCTGATGCAGCCATGCATGACACATTACAGGGTAGCAGATCTGCTTTGCTGTGGTTTCAAGTGCTGTCTTCATCTGGTTTTCACCAGCTTAATCTTTCGTTGCAGTTTTGTTACACTCTCACAGAAGAATCCTCTGTGAGAAAGGCGTTGAGGCCGTGCGAGCACCAGACTGGCTACAGTCTTTTTCAGAAAAAGTTGCTGACCTTTGAGGGAATTCCTGCCTCAGCTGGGAAAGCATCACCCTGAAACAAACCTATGTGCTCCTCAGTTCCTCTCTGACAAATAACTGCTCTCACTGAACTTTTGTTTTCTGTTTGGCTATAGTTTTTTCCCAGATCTCGACTCCCTGACAATGACAGACTAAATGAGAGAAAGCTATATGCACATTTCTGCAAGTGCGCTGCACTCGGCTTCAAACAAACTAAACAGGCACCCCACAGGCTGTGTGCGCATTATCATTGGAACAGAATCATCTGCCATGTACTGACAGTTCAGAGCTGCGTGGTGCAACTGCAGCACCCCAGAAGGAAGTGGCAGACGTTTGAAAGAGGAGGATGTGAGATCTGTCATGATGAAACATATCACTTATTCATTCAGTCTGTTCAGATTTCAGTGTCAAACACCTTGAGCTGCATTCATCATGTAAGAAAGAAGTACAGATAAACCCCTTACGCACAGCTTCTAACACAACAATGCTTCCAGCTGTCAGTCACTCAAACACATTTCACACCACAAATACATCTACAAGCACCATTTCAAAATAAAAGTCTTACCTGTTTGCAGGCACAAAAACAAAAACAAAAACCCGACAGATTTGACTCAATAACAGGTGATTCCTCTACTGCCCGACGTCTGTTCTCATCTGAGCGCCTGCACACACACTCCCATTCACGAAATAAACAACCGACAGTTTACGTCGAGGGCGCAAAACACATCAAGTCCCGATGAGGAAGTGAAGTCTGTCTCAGGTGACCTACACTTCAGCAGTCCAACAAGTACCTCACTAAACAACACCAGCCACGATTGTTCTCGGTGCGTCTCCCGTCAACATCATTTGGGGGGAAAAAACAGTCTCAATTTAGTATAAAATAAAATAACTTTCTGCCCAACTTCTCACTTTGCTCCTGACGCCCCGTCAGTGGGGAAAAAAGGGAGAATGAGTAAAAAAAAAAAAATACTTTTTAAAAAACGTCACAGCTCAACTGGATCAAAACTGCAGCGATGAAGTAAACGCGATTCAAGTTTGAGTGTACTTCAGACTGCCTCCTCCGCTTTTCCCCGTCAGACGTTGAAGTATTTTTTTTTTTTGCCCCACCTTGATTTTGCACTGCACATGCGCGTTAATGATAAACTAAAAATGGATCACTGGGGTCTATTTGAGTCGGGCTTGTGAAGGAATTTGATCATGAATGTTTTAACAAATAAGTCCACAAAAAGGGTGATGATGAACTTTTCCTTTTTTTATTATAATTTCTGCAGACATGACACAAGAGGACTGCATTGTGTTTTTGCATGACACCAAAAGACAAACTCTCCCACGAGTTGTATGAACTGCAGACTGATCTCAGTGGACTAAACATCCAGTGTGGTTTCATGTAAACGTATTCTTAAGAAACCTGCGTTTAATTCCTTTCTCGTCAAAGGCCGGATCACTTGCTCACATCGCAGAGAAATTACCCTACTCTTTCAGGAAATAGTATTCTGCAAATGACGTGACATGACGGTCACAACAAGTAAGAGCGGCCAAAAGTGTTGGTCCACAGCCCCCTGGCGGCAAGAGACATACAAAAAGTCATCTTTTTAGTTCACATTCAGTAACGCTGGCTGCCGGTTCAAAGCCAGACTTGTCTCAACAGATGAGACTGAACACATCAGGTCAGAGGAATGTTGGAGAAAGAACAAAACCTTTGTGCACAACAGTGATTCTCACTGAACCAGCAGACTCTGCAGGTTAATGTGCACAGAGAGGAAACAAATATGATGCAAGTGTCTTTAATTATCCTGAGTGCACATAAGTTCATGTGTAGAGAAACCATAAAACCACATTGCAGATGATTATCTGCAGCTTCTAATTTAACTCAACACCCTCTGGACTGTCGATGTGCACAATATGCATGTCTTCAGAAGATCGTGAACTCTGCTCTGGACGCATTTCAAAGTGAATGTGATCTTGTTAAAGGATAAGTTCACCCAAATATGGACACTCAGCATTTATGTACTCATGCTCAAGTGAAGTTTCGTCGTCACACAAGACAATTCTGGAGCTTCATGGCAAAACAGCACTGCAGCATTCCCCTAAACAACTAAAGATGGGGACTTGTTTTAAAACAAAAAAAAAAACAAACCAAAAATTCATTTTTACAGTTTTGCTGTGAAGCTCCAGAAATGTGTTGTGAACTACCAATCTGACTTTCCATGAGCATGAGAGTGAGTAGATAATGACTGATTTTTCATTTTTGGGCAGGGCCAGATATCGTAAAAAAAAAAAAAAAAAAAAGTGATAGCGATACCTTGACTTTGATAACGGTTCCTGAAAGATACTTTTCTCTATAACAATGTTATGAGATCCATTAAAAAAAAATATATCTTACATTCACATGGTGAGTCTCACCTGTGTGCGTAACCTAGTATTTTTCCTGCATGCTCACTGACACTGATGTTTACTTCTTAGATATACAAATTTGTTATTAAATGACAAGACATTCCGTTACTCAACTGTCTTGAGGCAATTATGTCAGTGCCATAAAAGTTCGATACACAGCCCGATGAGTGAACTTATCCTCTGAAGAACGAGTAAATGTTTTGACTTTTATTGTCAAACAGATCTGGCAGTAGAGATGCCTACAACTCCTCTTCCTCAAGAAGCTCAAAACAAAATGCTGAAGTACATAAACAGGCAGATCAACCCATCAACAATTTATCATCACAAAGATCTAATCCGATTGGTTCAAAGAGAACCATGTGTATAAATGCAGGATATTACATTGAATCCCTCATATACAAAGCTTATACACCTCGGAAGATGCTAATGGTTATGTTAACCAACACAACTGGTTTGAACTTAACAAAGGGCCATATCAGTGTTTTTAGCTCATTTATAACAAATCACTTACATTTTGCATCTCTTGCTACTAACTATCTGGAATAGACTTGGATGCATTTTGTCTTCTAAGCTCATTTCCACTTAACAAAAAATCTGCTAGGACGCTCTTGAAGCTTTACTCCATCACAGTCAACATCAAGTATGTAGTAGTTTTTGTGTGTTTCGAAATAAGACAATAATGTGACATTAACGAAAATATCCACAGATTTTTTGTTCGCTGTGATGGATTACATAACACAACAGACTCCTCAAAGTGTGATATTTGAGTCCTATACTGTGCATAATTGAAAACAGATAGAAAAATATGTATGTATATATATTTATATTTATATAAAATCAGCACAAATGTTACGTGATTTGTAGTTAAGGAGCTGAACCCTGCTGGTATGGTCCTTTAAATGATTAAACAGGGCGTCGAAGTTAAGACAGAAATTTCACGTTCTGCTCCACAATTAAGAAACCTCATTCATAATCTCACTGACATCAACTAAAAATCCTGCTTTGGAACGTAGCCTTCCTTAACAGTTGCTCACTTAATGGAAAAAAAAAATATCCTTGTTGATTCAATATTTATGTTTTTAGCAACCTCTAAGGAACACAATTTCCCATAAGTCTTATATAGTTTTTGAATACTGGATGAAACAAAGTTACATGACACAAGCACATGTGCTGCCACACTAGTAGTTTTTGTCTGTGTTAAAAAGGTAATCATTGTTTTACTTACTACTGTTTCTTCAGGTTTCAGGTTCTTATAGCAGCTACTGCAGTGGACAGTAAACTGCAGGAACATGCTTGATAAATACATTTAAAAGAGTTACAGTAGCTAGCCTGTAAGCAACGTCATGACTTTAGTTCTCTACTATGCCAAAATATGTTTTGCAAACCTTTTTTTTTTCCTAGAAAAACTACAGGTGTAACATGCTGTGTCATTGTATCATAGCCCTCATCATCACAGCCTGATTTACCATGGGCAAATAAAACAGCTGGTATCTGGATTCTCTCCAGTAGCTGCCTGTTCAACACTGGTTTAGTATGAAAACACTTCACTTCACATTTGCTTAGATGTCATTTCTATACTAATAATACTTTAGACAACAGTAACAGAGTGCTGCAGAGCATGGCAGGTGATGAGCCAATAGCAATGGTGACACCAACTAAGTGGAATTTCTGTTGTCTCATCCAGATTTATCTAATAACATGGCACTTGCATGTATTAGTTTATTCACCAGATGGCTTTGGAATGAGGTGAGAATACAGTGACAGCAAGACATTGTCCACTTTAAGTCAAAGATTGTCCTATTCAATTTAAAACTGAACACTAAGTGGTACGGTTTTTGACACTTCGGCGGTGCTTCTGAAAACTCTATCTTCCAACTACCTTGTAAGAGTAGGATAGGAAAGATCCTACTCTTACAGGTATCTACAGATTGCTGAAGCCTTGAATAGTCAACACTTTAACTTTCTTAATAAAGCTCTTTCCTATCCTACTCTTATGTGCATAGTCCTTGTTGGACTGAAGCACCAAACAGTGGTCCTTCAGTATGAGGGAAAGTCCTGTTCACACGTTGATGGGTTAGAAGCTTAATGGATGAACCGAAAAACAGCTGAAGCTCTGGAATATATGGTAAGGCGCCAAAACCCGAATGGTCATGGAGGGTGAAAGATTCATTCTTTTGACCATTAGTCCCATCATGCAGAGTGCAAGGGAATGACAAATTTGCAGCCAAAAGGAGAATGGTACTTGATTCCCACTTCCTGGAACACCTGGCGAGGGATGCCTATGTCACACAGGTAAACCCTGCCAGCCCCCTCAGCTAGGGAAAGGGGTAAGCAAAGAGAAAGGGACCACTTGGCCTCGACCGCCTGCCCCTGTCCACTACCTGGGGGGTCTAGGCTGAGCACTGGTGCCCTGTTCTGGTTAGCCCAGTCTGCGGCTGCTCGGTACCAGGGCTGATCCATCAGGAATGTGTTCTCGTGGCAGTCCAGGCAGTTGATGATGAGGTCGACTGGGGTGTCTGGGAGGTCTGTGGAGTCAGCGAGAAAAAAATTAAAATCTCAGAGTGCAAGGCTTGACCTGACCAACTAGAATGCAAAATGTGGGGAAATTAGGTTAATATAAAACTAGAGAAATATGCCAACCTTTGATACTTGACACCTGTTTGCCACCAGTCTTGTTAAAGAGTGTGAGCTCACTGGTGACTGAGTCCAGCATCTTAACAAAATTGGGCAGAAACAGGATGACCTCCACTTCATGATTGGCCAGGTGACGACCACAGCTAATGCCCTGAGCTCCCTGAACGTGTGGGCCACAGAGCAGAGCCACTGTGGGACGCTGGTGTAGATTTTTTGGAGTGAATCTAGAAGAAACATGAGCAATTGAAATAAGTGAGTTTTCTGAATTCTGTACTGTTCAGGCACTTATTGCCAGTAAATATAAATTTGGCAGTGAGGTTCTCTAACGGTGCTTGTAATCATCTCAAACAGTTGCGCAAAGGACCTTCAGTTTGGTTTGCAATAGGTCACAGTCCTACAGCAGAGCATTACTTATCACGGACATTGATCAATATACCAGGTAGTTGTTACAGAAAGAATTATTGCCAATGAGCCAATTTTGAATGTATACATTTTTGAAAAAAAAAAAGACAAAAATGTTACTTTCTTCATATTTTACATATGCTCGACCAAAAACATACTGAATCCAGCATCTTACCCCATAACCAACGTACATACAGAATTTGGTATGCATGCACTGTTTCACGCCTACAGGTAAACAAAGTACTTAATTATTCTATTGAATAAAGCAACACATTAATAATTATAAGGACAAATGAAGACAAAATAAAAATGAAAAGGTTAATCTCACTATTGTGAAGCATTATTTGAGACCACAGCTTGTTTGATTATTTAATAATGGCTTTTCAATATCAAAAAACGAGGGTCCTAAAACACTGAAACACAAACACAAAACCACTGTTAACAGGTAAGTAACTATAATGAACACTGAACTCCTCAAACAAAGTTATTCTTTTGTAAATGTTATTCTTAGGACTCTAGATCAGAAGCAAAGTAAATAAAATTCAATTAAATAACAAGTATGACTTAACTGTCATAAAACCAAGACTGTTTTCAATTGTGCCTTCAAATCATCAATACACTTACCTGTTGGGCCCACCCAGCAATGTAAGTGCCATCTGACTGGCACACACTCCAGTCATCTCAAGTCTTCGCTCCAATGAAAGACCGTAACGCTCAGCGACTGACAACAGACGCTTGTGTAGCTCATAGGATACACTGGGAACAACAAGGCCAGAGTCTGTATGGAACAAAAGTATAAGACAGTTGACTTCAGATAACTTGGCACACCTATTATTTGTCTCAGTACAAAGGTAAATACTTACCAGTGCAGTACTCTTTGGCGCCCGGCTGTGGGACAGTAATCTGTCTGTAGACAATAGGTTTGGCCTCCAGGATGTTTTCATCATGACGATACCGTGAGGGCGTCTGGTCTTGAGGTGTGCCACGTGACCTTGCACCGTTACGGCGCTCTGATATGTCAATTTCTGAGAAAACTGCTGCTTTGTCAAAAAGAGCCAAGTTTCCTTCAAAATCAAAGTCTGTGTCCAACCCATCGTCCATGCCATCTCCAAAACACTCATCATCTCTGTGCTTCATCTGACCGTTCTTCACCCCATTCTTTTTTGGCGTCACCTGGTTTGCCCCTCGACTACTAGATGACCCTGATAGGAGAAAATAAAGCTTAACATAGCAATTTTTTTTTTTACTTGACCAAATTGTACTATATTGCACTTACAGGAGTTGTGTCTTCGACGGAATGCCTTTGGCTGACCAGGTACATCCAGATGACGCTCTCCATAGCTTTTAGAGCAGTGCTGAGGTGAGTTGAGCTTCTCTACAGACCTGGGGTCACCCTTTGGGACTGCAACTGGAGCACTGCTCACCTTTGTAGAACAGTTGTTCCTCGCATTGCCAATTCTGATGTCTAAAATCTTTAGTTCCTTGATGTCAATGGCACTACAGAAGAAGAAGAAAAAGAACGAATACCATATTAAATGACAAGAAGGCAAACTAACCACTGTCAACAATTTCTTGGCTGAGCTTTACCTGAATGTGACCTCGGGAACAGGGCACTTGACTCCATTATGGAAAGGTTGTCTTAAGGAGATGGTCTGGCTGGACTGGTCCACAGACACCACCTCTCCTTGATAGACTCCCAGTGTTGGCCCACAGTTAATTGACACCAAACTACCCAACCAATCTGCAGCCATGACTGCAAAAGGACAAAATGCAGAAGTCTGACCTTCTCGTTGACGTTACGTGACAGACAACAAAAACGTTCTGTTCAATTCATACGAGTTATTACAGAAGGACAGATTGGTTGATGTTAGCAAACAGTTATGCTAACAGGCTAGCGCGAGCGTCTGCCTGATATCGAGCGTTAGCTAAGTTATCTAGCGTTAATTTCAAGACACAAACGCTGTAATTTAGTTTATTTTACCTTGGGTTAAAGTGATTTACCCTCCAAAAAAAATGTATCGAAGCACACTCTTCAAGAACACAAATGACTAGTGTGTCAAGTTTAGCGCTGAAAAGAAAACTGTTGCTGCTTTAAACTGCTCGCTTTTAGCTTCTTCAATTGGCAAAAGATGCTACTTTTGCTAGCTTCTGCATTACGACTTCCGGCTTCCGGCATAAGGCACCTTTCGAAATAAGAGCACAATCGTGACCCTTTTTTTTAACCTAAATGAAAAAGTCCACAATCTGATATGCTGACATTTTTATGGTCATCAAAAGTTTTTTACACAATTGTGTTTTGTTTCATTTTGGATGCTGAGCAACATGCATCTCGTGAAAATATTAAAAAATATTTATGAACGTGAGAGCTGAATAATGGTCTGACTGGCATATTTAGTCAGACCATTTAGTCAGTGGTATGCAATATTTCACACTGAGCTGTAGAGTATTAGCTTACTAATATAGCCATGATACATCTGACAGTTAATCACATGCTTGCTTATGTGGAGCTTAAATGAAATAGTTTACAAATCCCAATACAAACAAGACCCTGAACCATTGTCTCCTTGTATGTGTCTAACGGCAATCATAATCGATCCTGAAACATTCACTGTAATAAATAATGAATCATAGGAAAGCTATGTGCATTATGATCATTGTTAGGGAGATGTTCTTAACAACCCATGTCAACAAACAGCTGACTGAATGAGATCATGTGGAAACTATCCCAGAAGCCTTAGCACAGGACACACCCACCCCACTGCGTCCTGTGTACAAAGGTTACCATGGATACTCAGTTCAAGGACTGCTGAACAGCTTGCAATCAAAGCTGTGTGAAGCTCACAAGCAGATTACTTGAGCGTTGTCAGTGTAAATTGGAGGGTCTCTGCAGAAAGGTAGCATGAGGGGAAGTGCAATTTTGTGCAGACTCCAGCTATGTTGTGTTTCTTTTCTTATCAGTCTAATGTTTCTACTTTTGATTATATAATCTCGCTAGATATGGAGAAGGGTGACATTAACAAATGTATATTCAGGTCTAATGACTGTAATTGTCATGCTGTGTTAAAACTAGCTGTTGACCATCAAGCAAGCAGCGGAAATATCTAAACACATGATCCATGAATAGTCACACACCTCAAGCTGCCACCTTTGTGTGAAAATTGTGTGGCTTGGGCAGACGTGGGGAGATGAGGACAGTAGCCTCTCCCATACAAGGGGAAGTCATAGCTTCGATCTACAGTCCAAGATGTTTAGACCCTCAAGCACAAGTCCATTTTCTCTCACGGACCTCGACATGTGGGACACCAAGTCTCGCTTTACAGCTCAGGTAAGACCCATAGGCTATATTCACTTTATTTGTGGTACAACAGATTGATCAAAGGTTAGTTGTTTAAAAAAAATTGTCTTTCTTTCTTAGACCTCAGCATGGTGTGGTATGGCAGCCGTGTCTGGGACAGGGTTTATGTCCAGAGTTAGCACAAGGTGAGGAGAAGGTTTATACATTTTTTTTAAAATGTGAGATACAAAGGTAATGCTAAATTTCTAGTCATGGTGATGTAAAGTATTCTGGCAAAAATTTGGTATGTGTTCCAGCACATCTGGGAGCACCGGTGGCTTTATACAGACGGACCCAGGTCTAAGGAAGTGGCAGTCATTGTCCCATCTGCCGCCTGAGGGTCCTACACGATCCTTTTCTCCATCTCCAGGGGCCGAATTAAGGGCGTCTCGAGGTGCAAGCTTCAGACAAGCAGAGGTGGGACAATGGCTGCAGGATTCTCATGAGCGTGTAGACACTCAGCTGGACCGCCTGACGACCAGAAATTCACAGCTGAACTACAACAGAACTACAGCACAACTGCTTGACATGAAACACAAAGTGAGTTAAAATATTTCTAAATCTGCATGGAAACACATTTCTAATATTTCCCCCTTTTTTGCATTTTGTTCTGTTCTTGCCACTGATTGTTTGGGTGGATTTATAGTTTTTCTACTTTGGATAAGTGTGTTGTTTGTGTTTCAGTGGCACACAACATCCTGTTATCTTGATGTGTTTCACAGAAGCTGTCAGAAATGATGGCCGCTCTTGAGCAGGAGAAGGGGGCAGCTGAATTATCCCAATTTGAAAAGAGCCGGCCACATGGAGATCTTCATGAAAAGTGAGTGCAGCAAAAGAAAATGCAAAGAAAGATTTTCTTGAATGACTTCAGCAAAGATTGACATTCCTCATGCTGAATTTACTCACAAGGGACCTACAGCTGGAGAAGGAGCTGCTGCAAATGAGGTCCACTTTGTACAGAGAGAACGGAAGAACTCCTGGCTCACTTGGCAGAACATCATCAATGAGTCAAGAAGACTTAAACAGACAGGTGTGTAAGCTTTTTGTATTATGAAAACTGATTATTATTGTTTCTGCCAAACTTTTGCTTTTACAAATGATGACTTTAATTCAGGAGCGGCAGGAGGCTGACGCAGAGCTGTGCAAGTTGAGGGAGTCTCTGAGAGACGCTGAGGCACGTGCAAAGAAACAAGAAGAAGAACGAAACCAGGCACTCCAGAAGCTGCAGACTTCTACAGAGGTCAGTAGAAAAATATATAAAGGAAATTCAAACGTTTACAGCAGCGGGCTGTTTCACTGCCATTGTCTTTTCCCTTCCATATTTACACCTTCACCTACCCAGAAGCAGAGGGCGCTGTTGAATCAAATAGAGGTGATGAACAAGAGTTTTACCCACATGAAACAGAATCAGTCTGAAGTGCAAGAACAGCTGAGTGAAGCGAACAACAAGATCAGCCAAGCATGCCTGGTCTGTCAACATTTAATATTAATATTAATATGAACCTAGGTTTCAAAGTTTCATATGTGGAATTGCACCATGAAAATGATCTTTAATACTTTTCAGGAAAAAGCCATCCTGTCGACTCAAGTGCTGAAGCTGGAGGATGATATAAAAGAACTGAAGGCTAAACAGACAAGGCCTCTGTCTGACGAAAGTCACCTGACCCAGGTGTCAATCTTTTACTACAATATCTGACGCATCTAAGATCATGTTAACATTATGTTACAGAATTATGACTAGGTATTTGTGCATGAGTCTTATAGGATAAAGCCGGGCTGGAACAAACTCTTCTGATGAAGGAAGAATTAAAGGCTCTTAAAGAGGTTGAAAGCTTAATCTTTTCTAGTTAAGTTTCATTTGTCTAAATTATTTATTTAATTAACTTCGTTGTATCTTTGCTCCAGGTAAATGAAAAGTTGAGATCTGATCTTGAAACGCTGAAGCAGGAACTGAACACATCGCAGGCTCAGCTACAGGAGGCAACTGCAGAGAGGGTCATCAGCTCCAAACAGATCACAGATCTGCAGGCAGAATGCTCCCAGCTGATCAGAGAGAAAGACGATGTGTACAAAATGAATGAAGGTCGACATGAGGAGCTAAAGGAGATGAAAGAGAAATGCAGCCAGCTCAGGTGAGACGGTGGCCAAGCTTTATTCTTCAATATATGAAGATTTACTCTTTACATCAGTGATGCAAAGTAGTATAGTTGCCCTCTCTCTACTCTCTCTTAACTTTTTGTTTTTTTTAAGGGAGTCTTTGGAAGTTTTGGAATCAGAAAAACTGAATTTGCAGGATCGGTGCCTGTGTTTGGAAGCTGAGGTCCTTGAGAAGGAGGAAAAGTTACACCTGCAGGAGGAAGAGTATCAGAAACAAGATGCCGTGAGAGTCCAGAGCACCAAAGAGCTGAAAGCTGTGGCAAAGCACTGGACTGAGAAATGGCAAAAGGTGGCTTTGACCCTGCAGTCAACACAGGAGGAGCTAGAGGAGCTCAAAAAGAACAACTCCAGAAGTGAAGTAAGACTCTCTGTTTACCACTCCCTTAAGATTTAATTATTAAAGTGCTGTTGTTATACTGGTTATTTAACTATGTGCTTTTTAATAACAGAGGGAGTCTGAGTCGCTGCTAAAGGTGGAGCTTGACACTTGCAAACAAGAGCTGGAGCTGGAGAGGAGCAGGAGTCGGGCGATGCTTCACATATATAAAGATACAAGTAAAGGCAGTGCTGGAATGTTACTTAGTGTATTTACTCAAATATTGTAGTTGAGTACATTTTTGAGGTTATTTATGTATTTTACATGAGCATTTTCATTTTGTGCTCCTTAATATTTCTACACCACTACATTATGGGAGTCAATATTGTAGTTTTTGCTCTGTTACATTTATTTGACAACATTAATTACTAGTTCCTTTGCAGATTCAGATTACTAATGCAACATATACAGTAAATTAAAGAAATCAGAAATGATTATTCTGGATTAAACTACTGAGCAGTGTATAATGTATATCTAGAACTTGGTTAAGGTGAATGTGCAATGCAAACACTCACATCAAAATGACTGTTACAGTATAGGAAGGGTCCAGAGAATACATCATTTTTTATTTTTTTAACACAAGGGGGTGTTAAACTGCTGTGACCTTGTGTATTTCCAGGTGGTGCAGTTCAAATACAGGACCAGGAGGCAGTTACAGAGTGAGTGGTTTTGATTAGATTTTCATTTTCAGAATGCATCTGCAAATCAAAAATGGAATTCTGTGATCTGTGGCTTTATCACGAACTCTGTCTGTTTATCAGCTTATCACAATCCTCTTTGTCATGGGAGCCACTGTCAGAGTCCACCAGCAGTCAAAACAAACCCCCTCAGGTAACAGGATGTTCCTCCCTCGAGATGCAATTACACATGACACACAATGGTGTATTGTTTATGTAAACGTGTGTTTAGAATGAATGTTTTGTGTGCAGAATATTGAGGTTTCCATTTGATGATCAATAGGTGTGTGAGCAGAGCAGTGAGGTTCAGAGGCTGAAACAAAAACTGTCTGAAAGGGAGATGGAACTGAGGGAAAAGTAAGCTTTCATGTGATGGATGGGTGAATGGCTAATTATTCTAAAGACTGGGCATTGAGTATAAAACAAATTTTAATCCTCACTGTGATAGGGAAGAAGCTCTGAAGAGTCTAGAAAATCTGAGGGAGGTGGAGATAAATGAGGCTCAAGTGAGGATTTCTGCTCTGGAGCTCAAGGTGTGTATGGTCTCACATACAGTACATAGATCATGCAGGTGTGTTGAGTGGAAGTTTAACAGACACATCTCTTCTTTCCCCGTCATCTTTTATTCTCATGAACGTCGTGAAAAAAGGCATCAGAAAAGGCTCAAGATGATGGCAGCCACGCAAATATCTCAACCACAGAATCAATGACAGCCCAGCTGGAAGGTATGAGCCTGCATGTGAAACAGCTGCAGAGGATAGTGTGATGATTTCTGCTCTGTAACTTCCTCCTCTGGCTGTTTCCAGAGAGCAGGAGGAGGGCGGACCAGCTGCGCCAGGAGAAAACACTGGCAGTCCAGAAGCTTCAGTCAGTGAGGCAGCCTCACCCGGTAATGTCCCTAAACAACACGTCTAAAGACGAGTTCCTGTGGCGGTGATGAATATAATCAATGACAGACTCCTTTTCTACAGGTTAAAGATGAGAAACCATCCGTTGAAGACAGGAAGGATAAACCCGTCTGTCCTGTCAACCTCGACACGGAGCAGCAGAGGAGGATGGTCACTGAGCAGGTATATACTGTATGAGCCAGGTGCCAGGCTCTCAGGATGCCAGCCCACTACTTAAGATCATATCGAAATATCTCAGTAAGTTTTAGTTGGATTGGATGAAATGTATATACTGAAACTCATATCCCCAGAGGATAAACTCTAATTACTTTGGTGATTCTTCTTTCTTTTACCTTTTCGGAAAAGTCTGAATAAATGGGTTACTAAAATTGGACCTTCCTATAATTATGATCATCATAATCGCTGAATCTTTCTGTAGCACCATCATCGAGTCAAACATTAAATTTGTTTTTTTCCTGCACAAACTAATGACATCCCCAACAACCTCAACTATACTGTGTGTTCAGTGGCAGTGGTGGAAAGTAGGAAGTTAACTAAGTACATGTACTCACGCTAAAATAAGATGGGTACAAAGGTGAACATCCTCATGTTAGCATTATCATCACGAGCAGCAACTTGTAAATGACAAGGAGCCATATTTGTAGTTAAAGAGTCTGTTCAAGGAGCGAGAAGGAAAGGAGGCAGGGAAGGTTGACGACAGACCAGCAGCAGCTCAGACTGGAGCCTCTTCACTACAAGACCGGACCCCAACCTCTAAAGTGATGAGGGTGAGGAGCCTCAGGAAATCAAATCTAAAAAAAATTATCAGAACCTGACCAACAAACCATGATGACTATAACGTGGTATGTATGTGCAAAAAGAGCATGTTTTTTCTTCATTCAGGCTGCAGCAGACAGGAGGAGCTGGCCACACGGCTCAGGTTTGATGCCAGTGTTTGAAGAGGATGAGGAGAGCTGTGACTGGATAGGAGAGGAGGGGGGACATTCAGCAGAGGAGGCTCATACTGAAACAAATGACCACAACCAAGACCAACAGGTTGGTTAAATTAGCCTAGGCTATTGTAACAAAGTCAAAAATCCATAAACAATCAGCCTAAAGGGGCAGTGTGCATATATGTCTATATGTCTGGCATCAACATAAAGCCTCCAGCCACCACATCAATTAAAATAAAGATGTTTGCATGCTAGGATGAGTCGTAAATGATGGAGTAACATCTGCATCCGATGCAAATTAATATCATTAATGGCGCACGGATTATATCAAAAAATTAACAGCCTGCACATTCATTATAACATATACAGACACATATGTGCAGACAGCACTAATCCAGCTTCTGCTTTAATCAAAGAGCATAGAGCACAAGGGGGAGGGGCGTCGGCCTGGCTGCATTAGCACTTAAACTCAATGTGAAACATAGTTTATGTATAATCACACACATGACTCTCCCTCCTCGGTAAATAATCGGATTTGAATCTGAGGAGTGAACTGCTCGGCTGGAACACATCTGACTTGACCATAATAGAATAGAATAGATCTTTATTGTCATTGTACATTGTACAACGAAATTGAGAAGTAACTCCTTATTAGTGCAAATTATAGATAAAAACTTAAAAAAACATAAGAACATTGATACTAGGATAAATTAAGAGGGAGAGAAAGAGTAACTGAGGGCCTGTGACTGTGTAACAACGGAAAACCAGTCAGTCACATCCAGACAGAGGACATACGAGAAAAGTAATGTGTAATATATCAACTTTACTGTCCAAACTTAGTCAGTGTCAGTCTGATGAATATCACTGGGAATTTATTAATCATCGATCACCCTGAGCATCATTTTCTACAGTTTGTTTTGTAAAAAAAAAAAAAAACGGAGGTTTCACATTGGTGTGTACTGAATGACATATACGACAATACTGATTTAGTATCTGTGGAAGGCCAATATTGGCCTGCTGATGAATCTGTCGGGCTCCTAATAAATACAGAAAGTATCTGCAAAGGAGGCCTTCAGCCCCCGATATAAAGATAAAGAAATGAGAGATTTCAACCCATTGTCTCCTCTGCCAGATATCAACTATGAGTGCAGAAATCAGTGGTCTGAAGGCAAAAAATGAGAATCTGCTGCAAGGTGAAGTTGTGCATGAATCAGTGTGACAATCATTAGTGTAGATTTGTGCTGTGATCTGTGCTGTGTTTCGTCTTTTGGAAGACCATGGATTCATGTCTTTATCTCACACAGGAACAAATCCACAAATGCGTAACTGGACTAAATAATGTTTCATAAGTAACAAGTAATCCAGGGAAAGTCCCTCATCCCTTTTCTTTCCTTGGCCTACGATCTTCTCTGTGTATAAAAATATTAATAGTATGAATGTGTAATGTTTTTAGATATTAATCTCTGTGTAATTATTTCCCCCTTTTTCCTGATTTAGCCACACTAAGGTGCGAGCAGCCAGACCAGGACTGTCCCCTCACTGCAGTCACACTATCAGAGAAGTCTCCCACTCTTGATGTGCAGCAAAAGAGGGCACCCTTCCTCTATCCTGATGGAATATTCCTGGCTGAGCTCGTAGATATCTGTAGCCCTGATGAAGGTGAAGAGGAGGGAGAGGGCAAATGAGGTGTTTTGTCGAGACGCCTGCATTGCGAATAACTTGCTATAAACTGGTCTACACACACTAGTCTTCCCAGTTTGCTGCATCAGCCAACTTTGTGCCTCAAAGCTTATGCTGAATGTTTGTTTTTTTTACTCAAATGACACGTAACAATGAAATCAGTGCAATGATTTAAAGACAATATTTTGCTACGGTGTTAAATTTGTACACTCCATAACTATCATAGCAACTTTTCTATAATAAGTATCATGTAATTTGTCATGTAATGTTTCTATCATTATTTTACAGTCAGAGAGCTGCCAAGTGAGAGACCACTGATCTAATACTAACCAGACATTAAGCAAAGCGTTAGATATCACAATACCAATATTTATTCTGGTGATTGGGCTGAGGACTGAGATGTTCTTGGATGTTAGTCTAACAGAAAATCCACTGAATGGTAATCAGCAAATACAAGAGCAACAACATGAACATTTTTACCCCAGAGAATAGTGTTATTAAAAGTCACCACGGTACCTCAGGCAAAAGTGTGTTTTATTTATATGACATGATATGGCTTTTCACATCATAGTTACATTCAGAAGATCCTACAACCAAAAAGACATGTCAAACTCATCTCAAAAGGACTGTGAAATTACACACATTAAATGAGTGACTGAAGGAGTGAATACTTGTAGAAAGTATTTATAGATAAATACCATATTGCTGAGTTCATCACTGTCACCTTTCCGTTTGTTTACTGAGAGAGAGGTTGAATGGTTACAAGAGATCACTGAGAAATTAAATGAGGAAGGTTTGTTCTCGATAATGTTTCACAAATACCTTGTTCTACTCCAACAAACTCTCGTTCCCAAAGCTTATGCACATCTACAGCACTTTGTCATAGGTTAATGATACATCAAAATAAGGCCATTTTATTGCTGAGTGCCCATGTATCAGTTCATCCATTAGAACTGAAGTGTTAGTAACACATAGTGAAACATTAGCTGTGTGCACTCTCGTGGTGAAGGCTTCTTTTGGATGAGTTCAAACAGCGTGTCAGGTCCACTGAAGCCGGCTGCACAGTATGCCAGCGTGCCTGCTCCACCTGCAGGCTGCACATGTCCCTCCAGTGAGCGCGTCCTGCATCTGCAGCATCTGCACCGATTCGGACTCGACCAAGAACTTTACCTTCTGAAAAGACCTGATTCTGTCACAGAAGAGAGAAGCAGAGATATACAATTCAAAGAGTTGTCACAGTACAAATAAATGTGTTTTTTTTTTACCTCTGTGACTGTGGGCTCCAACGACGATCATTTACCTGCATGATGATGAACTCGACCATTAGTGGCAGTTTACTGATGTCTCCTGCAGGCAGGTCAAACAGGAAAGAAGCATTCCACACAGTACAGGACCCCCCTTCAGTTTGTCTGCTGCTGATCACAACTCCCTCGTGATGCAAATTGATCACCACCTGGTATTCTGTACACAGGTACACAAAGGTTTACTGTGAAGTATGAAAAAAAAATCAATTGTAGAATGGACAAATTAATAAGATTAGAAACCCTAACTGGCAGGACAACACATTACTGCAGAATCATAAGACAGGCATCTAATCTAATGTAATCCTGACTTAAAGTGACGTGCCACAAAGCAGAAATATGTTTTGGTAAGTTTTTCTGTATTAAAGGAGACCGATTATGCTTTTTGTTTTTGTCCTTCCTCCAGTGTTTTATGTCCTCGTGCATGTGTACCATGCGTGTAAAAGACCTAGAAATGCTGAAAAGGTCAAAGTCCACACTAACAGAAGCTCCGCTCTCCCACAAAAAGCACTGCTGTTCCTCGTCAGTAGTCCTGCCTTTAATTCCATTACTTCCATCACATTACATCACCATGTCACACATTTGCATAATTTTTGCCTAGGGGCTAATGATAGTTAATAGTTGCCTATTCTGCAGTCGCAGACAAGTATATTTTCTAACCCACCGCAGTCTCTGTATTCATTATTTAGATCTGTAACAAATTAATAAAAACCTGAAACTGTTAAAAAATCTCATTAGACAAGGATGTTTAAGCACACTGTTGAAAACTGTATGAAAATGAATTCAAAAACAACAAATGAAACCAAATTACGTTTCCTGTAAATACAGTATAGTTATTTAAATAAATATATTTTCCCTGTCTTTTCTACGTATGTTGCCCTGTCTGGTCTCTGCTGTATAAATATTCATGAACAAATACATTTGGAAACAGATTATCCAAGTCAGATTTATGAGACATACTGTACGTGGAACAGATATCATAAAACCTAATGGCTCTGAGCATGAGATTTGCTTGTGTGCGATACAAAATAGGGCCCAGACAGGATAATGCAAACAAAGATTAGATGTGTCAGATCAGAGATCCAGAGGAGATTGGAACATTTTCCTGAGGATTGTGAATAGTAAGGGATTAAAACCACAATGTCATTAAAAAAAGGATGATCTCCTGCTGCATTCAGGCCCTGTAAGACATCAGTTAATCCCCTCAACATTAAAAGCAAACATAGGGAATTACTTTACCTCTGCCCCTGAAAGGCGAAAGTTAGTTCTGCCCACGTGTGTTTACATAATGCCCTATTCATGATGTCCTTACGGGATCTCTGAATCAAATTCAAGTGACATTAAACGGCGGTTTTACCTGTTGCTGACAACGTGTGGACGAGGTTCTCTAGGTTATCTGCTCTGAGGACTGTAGCCTTGATGCGGTGTGCCAGAGTCTGATACTGAAGCAGAATGAAGATCTGTGGAGGACAGCTAAGCCCCTTACACATCGCTGCATCCTGCAAGATCAGACCCTGCAGTCAAAGGGCAAAAGTTCACAGGGCAGAGAGAGAAACCTCAATCAGGAAAGGGCAGCATGAGGTTTATGCTTTGTAGCAAACAAAAATGAAGAAAATTGTACGAACGATAGAGATTACAAGTATATCCATATCCAATGCTGCGAGCCAAAAAGCTAACAAAACAATTATAGGCAACATACTTAATACTGCTTTTGTTTCTGTTCCAGCAGATATTTTATTGTCCATGCAAGGCTGGAAGACCAACTTGGCACAACATGAGGCTATCTGCCCCCAAACCATCAGATTCACTGCACGTCATGTATTATAATTTAATATAGAGCTTGAATGTTCATTCTTCAGTTGGAAACTGCAGTATGTGGTCTTAAAAATACACTTAAAGTGGTCAAGCAGGGCCTAGCAAAAGATTTTTGCCAGGGTTCATATGGCCATTCCGATATGTCAACACCACAGATAACAGATGTTAATTCATTACACAACTACCTTTTTCAGCTTCCACTTGTGTGGGTAAAGCTCTTTTGTGAAGTGAAATGGATTCCCTCCTCTCCAGTCTCGCCCTCTGCATTCGACCTCCAGTTCACCCACTGCGGTGCGTCCTGGACTAGGATTTTCTTGAGTATACGCGGCTATTCTCAGTGCACACCTTTGGAGCTCCTTCGCAGAGATCACCTTGAAAAGTAGCACCAGGCTGTGGGTCTCAGGGCTGAGGCTGGTCTGGGCTGTGGCTTGTATGGGACAGGGGTACAGAGGCGGCAGGCTGCCCAGCACAGACACGTCCTCCACTCTGTGGGGCGTCCCAGTGAGGCTCAGGACAGTGACTGCCAGGGTTTGCTGCTCTTGAGAGAAGGCCATAGTGAAATGGAGGCATGGTTTTGGTGATATTGGCTGTTGGCAGCTGGCACTGGAGCCATAGCTCAGTGGGGCCAGTGGGATTGGTTCTTCAGGCATAAAAGGACATGCAGCACTGGGGCTGGTGAGCCTGCTGTGTTCATTGTAAGATATACTACCTCCAGTGACCGTGCGGCGCCTCTGCAGAGCCTTACATGTTTTAGATAAAAGCCCCAGTTTGGGAAATGCTGGCAGGGAAACATGAGTGGGATCTATAGGTTTATAAAGGGGTGATGTTAATGGTGGTGTGCTGAGGCGGCGCAAGGAAAAATAGGACTTTTGCTGCTCCTTCCGCTCAGAGGCAGCTGTAGGTCGAGTAGAGGATGGCAGAGAGGAGAATTCACTCTCCGAAGGGGCAGGGCTGGTGAAAGTGGAGGGGTAATCGAGTATATCCGAGCCCAGCTCCGCGTACTGCTGCCTGGACACCGTCGTCGCTGCTGAGGGAGGCGGAGCCTGGGCAAAGGTCACAGGTTCAGCAGGAGCTGGTGCTGTTGTCACAGGATCTTTGTCTTTCAGGGGACACATCTGACTGTTCCTCCAGCATATAACACATCCCAGGACCAAACACAGACAAAAGACGATCAGTCCAACCAAAAGAAGAACTTGGAGGTGAACTGTGGACAGAAGACAGAATTATAACTTCCATCAGATTGGAGCAGTCCAGTTGTACTTTACCCTCAACCCCCTGGATTACATAACATACAACATGCAGTACACAGTCACCTGTGCTTCATATTAGAGTGCTGTTAAAGGACTTGTTCACATTTTTTCAAGTGATAATCCATTCCCTTCCTGATGTGATTCCAATGGAAAGATGGTGAACAAAATCTACAGTCCTAGATGTGTGATAAAAAAATCATTTTGATCAGTCTGATTTAGCTATAATGAAAGATTATCATCTAAAGCTACAGCCTTTTATTGCAGCATCCCCTCAGTTTATTTTAGAGTTTCCTTGTTGAGCTGTACAGGAAGGATAGTAACAAAGCGTAAATATTCTATTAAAAAAACACAGCAACTTTGCGAGATACCCACTTGATGTGACTTAGAGGAATGATTAAAGAAACCTGTAACTCTTTAAATGCAAATATGAGCATGTGAGTATCACTTAAGACTTGAATAAATGTGAACCCATCCTGTAAAACCATACCTTCTAGTTGTTTGGTGAAAAGCACCTGGACCAGAAGCCAGAAGAAGAGTATGACCATGATGCCCTCAATCATCCCTTTACAGCAGAACAGCAGCACAGACTGCCACAGAGGCTGACCTGGGTACTCCTCATCCTGGTAAGGCATGGTGCCAAGAGTGTGCTGAAGGTATGTCAGAGACTATTTCAAAACATTCACAAGTAGAAGCCCAGAGGTCCAGGTGAAGAAGATCATTTGCACATACTGGCTTTCAGTCCTGGAGATGTCACCCCATGTAACTGTGCTCCAGAGGATCAATCAAAGCCATAGTGTCGAGGTGTAAAAGTCGCAGAGGCACAAAAAACATCTGTATCCCATTAAAACATCTGGGGTGTTTAGAATGACAAGTTTCAGGCTTGAGCAACAAAAACTTCACATTACGTGATAACTCCAGATAGAATTTCTAATAAAGGGTGGACCTCCTTCCAGAAGATCTAGTTCAAAGTTGAAAAATAATCCTGCTGTCCTGACATGTAACATGCATTATGTCCCAGTCTTCGTCCCAGGGCAGTGATCTCCTCATCAGCAGACGGGCTTGACTAGTATTATTCCTCCCTGGCGGGTGGGGGCTGTGGGCGGAGATATCCATCTCATTATGCCTCTCAGTTGTGCCTGTAGCATCTTTCTTTTACAGTGCTCCAGATGCCAGTACAGCAGTGTCACTATAGAAAAGCCAGGCAGTAAATCCTGCAACCCATCCCCCAGCCTCATCCCTTGACCTACGAGCCATTGTCTCCATTAGTGTAACCTGTCATAGATCTGCTGCAGAGTTCAGGAATTACCCCTCTACACACACTCTTTCAGTACTTCCTCTTCTATAAACACAAAGATCATGTGGGTATTACCTAAAGATAAATAACCAATGTGCAAAAGATCGGTTGTTATTGATGAAGCACACAAGAGCAATAAACAAAGTCGAGAACAAGAATTGTTAAGAATCTTAATTGAAAACTGCTTCAGGTTCCAGATCAAAGATAGTAAAAGCAGACTTTTCAGAGTGATGATCAAGTGGAAATGCTGATAAATGTGCATGTTTATTGATCCTAATACCCCTGAACTTTAAAAATGGTGTGTGTCTTGTATAGAGGAGGAAATACTACCCCCATCTGGTCACTTCTTTTTCCTTAGGTGGAGGAGGTATTCAGACCCCTTACTTGAGTAGGAATTTCAATATAGAAATACTCCTTTATAATTAATAGTCCTGCAAACTTAACTAAAAGTGCGCAGGTATTATAAACTAACTGTACATCAAATATCACATTAGGTAAGTATCAAGTAAAAGCACTTATGATGCAGAAAAATGGCCCCCGTGAGTGTTACAGTACAACATATTATCGGATTGTTATCACTGACATAAGGATATGGTGTAAGTACTGTAGTTATTAAATTCACCTTGTATTTATAACCTGATGTTGTGCTTGTGCTTTACATGTAAACTCTTAAACTGTACAGCGACACGTAACTTTGAAAAACTGTTATGCAGTAGAACTATAAAGTAGCTAAATGGAAATACTCAAGTAAAGTAGTAGTAAAGTGGTTGAGTTAATGTATTTAAGATCAAGATCAAGATGCGTGCCAAACAGAAGTGCTGAAAAAAGGTTATATCACTCAAAGTTAACGAAAGTAATAAAACAATCCTGGATCTGTCCCGTTATAAGGATCAAAAGTTAATCGGGTACATTCTGGGCCGAGACTCATCCTGCATCCAAGTTTCATGGAAACCGTTCAGTAGTTTTTGTGTGATCCTGTTGACAAACCAACCAACCGACAGACAAATGGACACAGGTGAAAAAATAACCTCTTTCATGAGGTTAACAATGCATGAGTTTTGTTTAAAATATCAGTTGTATTTACTTGGCTGGTATCTCTAAGTGAGTACAATTCGATGCAGATCCGAGCTCTGCTGAGTTTAAACTATTGTTAAACAGTTCTGGGTGTTTTAGGATTTGGAGTGACACAGGGCTATCCATTTTGATACTGGATTTGATTTAATTACAAGGGACTGTTGGGCCTTGGCGGAGGTATGCACTCTACTTGGCACCATTCTAATCAACATCAGGATCAGAACTTGTGACAAATAATTTCAACTCAGTCACCAATGAAGACAGATACAGCTGAAAATTAAAAAAAAGTTTTCCGCTCTGAAATTATTTTGTCACACATGGTATAAAAAGAAAATTAACACAGTTGAATGCCTTCAATGTGAAATATTAAAAAAGCTAACATTTTGAGGAACGTTATAGGAAAGTTGAAGGACACCAATTCACAAAATAGTACAGACTTTGTGCGAGATAAAAAAGAAACAGTCTTTTTACAGCAGCCAAGATTGTTTTATTCCTTATGGCCACATGTCCAAGAAATACATTAATCAAAGACCAAAAACTTAAAGTTAAACATCAAGCTTAATTTTCTTTACAGTTGTCAAGTTCACAGTGGCATTTTTTTGCAATGATACGTCTACTTGATTGTCCACATACAGGAGATTTTAGCAGATGGCTAAATCAACACATGCTGCATTAGGTATTGCATATTTCTCCAGAAAAGTGAGGTAGCACTAGTTCAGTGTTCACTTGTCAAAAGCTTGAGGTAATTATTGATACATTCTCTGTGTTTATACATATACAACACAACAATATATATTATGAGATACAGTATAAATGTCATGAGTCCAGAGGACATTCCTGAGTCCAGAAGAAATCCCAGAGAAACTTACCAACAAGGGAAGTCAATTGAGGTAAATTTGTATCACTTCCATCCTACACAAACCTTGTCCTCTCATATCTTGCCTTTGATTCACAGCTGATATGAAATAAATGTTTTGTAATTTTGAGGCAGAACCAAACGATTAAATAAAACACAAAGTAAAATAACACACAATGAAAAACATTTAAAAAAAAATTAAACCAAACTGCAAGCAATTTCTTTTAAATTCCACTTGATTTTTTAGGATGCAACACTTCTGTGGAAACCAGTGGTCAGCAGTGAAAAGTATGTAACTATAGCCTCAACAAAATAGGAGCTATGACATTAAGCTAAGGCTTTTTTGGTCTTCATCAGCAGCACATTGTTCTACTCCGGAAAAAGGCAGCTACAGAACTGTTGGATAATTAGCGACACACAAAGAGACTTTGCATCGGTTCTCATTGTGTACTTTTCTCCTCTAAAAACACTTCTGAACGAACCTTGTAAAGCCCTTTCGACATGACTCCAACTACATTTACTTTGCTTCAGGCACTAAGGTAAACCGTGATCTGAATCTACATTAGAGTCGTTTTGGAAGCCATTTAAAGCACACTCAAGGTAACAGAAAAACAATGCTATAAAAAACTGGAACTGCGCCATATGTTGCCGCTGATTTTCCCTGGAATTCACAAAGTTCTTGTCTGACAAGAGAGGTATATTGAGTAATCATTTTTCCCAGAACAGGCTAAAAAAGCCAGTGAGCTTTAATTTGGTCCCTTTGAGGAGGTGGAGGATGAAGAGGAGGGACTGTGTGAGGAGGAGAGGGCACTGAAACCACTTGTTCCTGCCATAGTTACAGCCTGTGACACCACGGGACCAGCTGACTTCTGGGCGAACAGCATTCCTGTAATGCAGAGATCAGAGAGAAGATTACAATTAAAATTATTCGAGCTTCAAAAGCATGTATAGTTTGTTATACTCGCAGAAATGACAAATTTCAAGATCAACTTCAAGGAACGAATTTAATGTCACTCTGTATTTTGTATACAGAGGAATAAAATCCTTTAGTGCTCTGATGTACATAAACAGTAATAGGTATAAAGGACAGATAATTACAGTAGTTTCGAAAGTAGTATAGTTGCAATATACAATAGTTTTACATTTTGGGAAAGGTTCATTAGTTGCTTATACATATAAAAGGTGGAGCCAGGGGCGCCGCCAGGGGGGGAAAGGTTAGGACGATTCCAAGGGCCCGGCACTGACAGGGGGCCCTGTGAGACATGGGCAACCTATACAAGGGCCCAACTAGATTTTTTTTCATGGGGCCCAAAATCCCTGGCGGCGCCCCTGGGTGGAGCCAACAGGCTATCTTAGCTTAGCATCCACATTGTAAGCGGAGGGAAAGAGCTAGCCTGGCTCTGTCTGAGGGTAACAAATTCACCTTCCACCTCAAAAGATCCCTTAACATGTTACACCTGAAGGGTTGAGGGGTAGTTGGCTGAAACGCTTATCCAGTACAGAGAATGTACTCTTTAAAGAGTATCATCCAAGTAAGCCGTTTTTAAATATGACTGGGAACCTTTGTCAACATGTTTTGTAAATAGTTTACTTCTGTTTACACAAAGTTTAGTCTGACATATGAATTGGAATTTCTCACCTGAGTAAACGGTGCCATTGACCTCCACAGACACACTGATACTCGCTGCTCCGTTAGTGGAGATTTTCAGAGACATATCCTGTTTGCTTTCTGTGGGAGTAAAAGAAAATAAGCATATTAATGGCCTTACCTAAGATAAAGAAACGATAAGACCCGTTTCATAACAGCACATGCAACTCACCATGTCCATTGTTAAGTTTGAGATTCATGGGGTTGAAGTGAGAGGCGATGGCCAGGAGGTTTTGTTGGAGGGCCTGCTGCATGAGGCGCTGCTGCTCCTCCGCCAGCTGCATCATTTTCTTCTCTGGACCGTCGGTGGCAGCTCCTCCTGCTCCTCCTGCTCCTCCTGCTCCTCGCTCCAGCCTCTCTCTCAGATGCTCTAATGTGGCAGCTTGTGCCAACTGCTGCTGCTGCTGCTGCTGCCCCAGTGCCAGAGCCATGGGCAGCTGGCTGGGTATCACAGGGGTTGACATCTCATCTGATTGGAAAACAAGAAATTATTGATGAAATCAGAACTAAGAAAGGGGAAGGAAAACTGTTATTTCCATTTAAATGAGAAAGTTCATAGTGTGCATAATAATGATCCTCTCAATGTCACCTGGATAAATAGTCTACTGAAAAAAATAAATGTGAAGGAAGATTTAAGCCTCCAGAGGACACAAGTATCTTAAATCCTCCTGGTTTCACCACAAGGCAGCCAGAGTTCATGGAGGCATGGTTACAATCTATTTCTGGTTTTATATGATGAGCAAAGTAGTTTAATAGTGAAATTGTTACAGTCATTGAAACCTGATCAAAGAAGCAGGTAGTATTCCACTAATGGATTGGAATAAAACAATATGGAATCCATGATAGATCATATCGCTCATATATCAAATCACGAAGGACGCATCATGTCGTACCTGTCTTCCTCTTTAGATTTGGGCTAGCGGATGTATGCAGGCCGTTGTGTCCAGTCGGAATGGTTTGCATCGTGGATGAGGAGAGGAGGGCATGTGGAGCAGAGCTCGGGGAGGGAGAGTAGCGGTACAGGCTGTTGGTGTAGCTCGGACGTCTGCCTTCTCTGCGATTACTATCGATGGCAGCCTGCAGCTCACCTGGAGAGCTTAGGCCCTTCTTCTCGCACTCAAACGGGTACAAATACTTCATATACCTGCAAGAAAACGTTTGACAGGAGTATTATTATATGAGTAATATTCTTAAGTAAAGATAATCTGGGTGTAATAGATAAAACATTTGATGCAACGGGTTGAATGGGTTCCCATTGTTATTTATTGTTATTTGGTCATTTCTCAGCATTCAGTAGATCACATAGCTGCCTTTAAGATGTAAATACCTTTTTTGCAAACTTAAAGTGTAGCTCCACCAGATTAACTTATTAAAGTGTGTTTACAAGTCTACTGCATGCGTGATAAAGTACTATAAAGCCTTTTGTGGTTGTGTGACAAAATGCCTCTAGTGAGTAAGTACCAGACTCTGAAAAAAGAAAAGAATCAGTGGAATAAAAAGAGGTGACTCGCCGGACTCGCCAGGAGTGACATGTTAGACCAGTTGACTGCTTTTCAAAACAGGGCGCCTACATTTCCCACAATGCAACTTAGCCACTAAGTGACATCACTGGAGGCATTTTATCAAATTACATGCAGCTTCCTCTGGAGCCACAGAAGGCTTTATAATACTTGTTTCGCATATGCAGCAGTACTCCCCAAGACCTGTAAACAAACCTCAAGGTGAACTTACTCTTTAATAGCAAATGATAATTATGTTACAGTTTCTCCAAAGATAATCAATATCTTGCCAATTATGTTGAAAATAGAATGATATTTATTCTTTTTGGAGATTTCTGGTCACAAATGATAGCGACACCTACTGTGTGCGGAGGGTGAAGGCTGCACTGGTGATTGAGGTCGGGAGATTGAGCCCTTTGGTGATCTCCCTCCAAATCTTCTTGTTAATAACCTCGACAAGACCTCCCTTCTCTGTCACCAGCTTATAAAGCTTGTACAGATCCAGCACCTGCTTGGCCATGATGGGAATGCGGTTCACAGGAGTTCCTGATTGAATAAGAGGATAAATTCAATTAAATGCATTTTGAGTTATACTCCAGGAAAGATATCAGAACAAGCTAAAAACACTATTAAGGACAAGTAAAGGCTGAAGAGAACAAAAACACTGACTTAACTACTTGAGGGCTTGAGGTTAATGTTCGTTAATTTGGCTTAGCATGCATTATCTGCGTGGATAGAACTCTCTAATGAAGCTTATTTCAGATGGATGGGGGTGGGGACAATTCCACAACAGCAGCTCTGTTGCTGCATTGATTTGAGAACAGGGGGAGGGGTAATTTCAGAGCCAGCAGTGCTTGCCAATCACCAGGTTGACAGCTAACTCTTCGAATCCCGATTTGGAGTAAAGCCAATTAATGAACTAGGCTAAAAAGCAGATTTAGGAATAAGATTACTTTGTACTTAAGACAAACAGAGACAGAGAGACACACATACACACACTCATTTGCCATGAGTGTGACCTTTGCACATATAGAGGCAAGCTTGCAGACAGAGTCCTACTGCTTCTATTTGTGTTTGAGTCGGATTTGTCTTCAACATACAGCTTTACAATGTTAGGCAACAAGAGGATTGAGAGTAGAGGCAAAGGTATACTGTACATAGACATTTCTATTGCTGATTCTTGTTTATGTTGAACTTCTGCTGATTATAGCGAATTAAGATTTTTTCTGATGATTTGAAAAGGATCCAAGTCAAAAGTAGATGTTACGTGCAGAAATTACCATGAATTTTATTATCAGAACCCAAAGACTTAAATACATTTATTTTGTTTACCTGATTTGACTAGTCTAACCTGCAGGGTCAGAGTTCGTCAAACACTTACGCTGCTTTTCCACATAGGTGCGTTTCAGGATAGTGCCTTTTGAACTCTGAATAACCCTGTATCTAAATGCCGGGTTAATGCACGGGCTAAGAAGCATTCAAAGAAAACTATACCGAAAGTACTTCTGTGGAAAAGCAGCTTTAACAGGTCTTCTACTTTAAAATCATGCTTGATTATACAACCTGTGTCGCCTGCTTTAAAATAAGAATTGACAAACTGTTTTCATTCATTACCCGAGTTATTTTTTTTTTGTTTTTCTAATATTTGTACATTGAACACATTTTGGCAACAATTAATTTTATTTAGACTTTATTTTCTGATTGTTTTGTTGAACAAGTCTTCTACTTTAAAATCATGCTTGATTATACAATCTGTGTCACCTGCTTTAAAATAAGAATTGACAAACTGTTTTCATTCATTACCTGAGTTATTTTTTGTTTGTTTTTCTAATATTTGTACATTGAACACATTTTGGCAACAATTAATTGTATTTAGACTTTATTTTCTGATTGTTTTGTTGAACTCCAGCGGTAGATGTTTTACAAATGTATTAAAATATTTTAATTGGTTTACTGTACATGGTAGGGTCAGTTTATGAGATAACACAGTATCTATAAATCTGCATCAGCCCTTAAAATAATTTCTATTCCACACAAAACAAAAATGCAGCTAATCTTTAAGGCAAACACTGTTTGAGCTTATTCAAAACCATTCAATCCTTAAATCTGAGCAGCAGCTTTGGTTTGTTGTTTAAAATGCCATTTGTTTTTAATAAGCATTTTGAATCACCAGTATCTTGAGAGAAGCACAACCATCTTTATCTGATGCTCCACAAAGACTGCAGTTGACAAAATAAGACAGGTACATTAATAAGAACAAGCTCCCCGCAAAAAAACCCCCCAACCCATTAATGACACCATACCTCGTTTCTGCATAAAGACAAAGAGATCATCAAGAAACTCCTTCCGTTGTGGATCATTATCCAGCTCATAAAGCTGTTCAAAATAGGAAAAAAAATAACCATTAGCCAATTGTCACTCTGATTATTTTGGGCATTATCTTGTTAATATACATCAAACAAATCAACTGACCTTGGCAAAGTCCCTGGATGGTTCGCCTCTTACTTTCCCTCCGTCATTCTCCTCAGCCCAGATGGCACTTCCTCTCTGTAAATCAAACAGAGAAACATCAGTAAATAGTTTGTCCTCCACATTGCCCTCTTTAGCGTAGAAGTTAATTTCAAGTCGGTTATTGCAGACTAAAAATGTATTTACACATGGTACTGTATCATAAAATGTGTTACTTTATACACTGACGACCAAACATATAGTATATAGACACAGATCATTAAAATTAAAGAACCACAAAGATGTATATATTCCCATCCCTATTTAAAAACGTATTTCTATTTGTTTCTTTTTCATAAGGACTCTGGAATGTGCTCCCATGCACATTCCAGAGTCCACACATGTCCGAACCTGCCTTATTCCCCGGACTGAAATGGTTTTCTGCAGGACAGTCAGACAGCTGGCCAGTGTGAGCATCTGGCTGCATGTGCCGCTGTGCTGTGTATACATTAAGGCATATTTTTCGAAAGGGAGTCCCTGTTTAAAGCCTGCCGCAGTAAAAGGGAGATTAATGAAAGGCCCCATGCTCATTAGGTAGCTTAATATGACATGTTAGTCCTTCATTGCCCCTCCCCTTACTGTGACAGTTAAAGGTTAAAAATGTGAGTTGAGGGCAGTGTGTGTGCAACTGTGTGGAAAAGCCTGCTGAGAGGTTATTGTCCTGCTAACGCACACAGAGCGATGCATGGTGATGCTCGTCTTAAGAGTGGCTGTCATTACAATTACATGAAGTGGATGATGTTTCTGTTCTATTATCCCTTCTATCTGTATCGAAAAACTAGACCAACCAATTAATTAATTCCAGGACTATTGTTGATTTGGTTGCAGCTACTGAAACGTCACACTGTTTTTCTTGGTTAACTCTTATTGGTTTGCCTTCTGAGGCTTATGTGGGGCCTTGTTCACATTACATCCTGTGCATACTTGTTTTGTGTGAACGTGTTTTACATCAAAACATGCATGTGTACTTTTGTCAACAACATGTTTTTGTATTTGATAGGACCACCATGCTGGTAGTCTATCAAACTATCACTGAACGTCCGGCGTGGCAACCTGATGTGACCAATAATCTGTTGGCTTTAAGTCCAACTGCAACGCTCCTCGTGTTTACAGTAAAAACAGCGTGCTGACACACAAACAGCTGCATGGTGTTGTAAGGCGGTGTATGTTCCCTAACACTGTTGGAGGCACCCTGACAGCCCTACCAGAGCTCATTTCAATTGACTTTAAATTGGACGTTTACCCTGATAACTGCTCAAAAGTGGACATTGTTTCTCTATGCAATTTAACTCTAAATGTTTAGGTTGGTCAGGTCAAGTTTGCATGTGTACTGGACATTTTAAACATGTTTCCATTAATTTACCTAACCATATACCAAAGTCCATGCAACTGTTACTTTTAGCTTATGTTATCTATTTAAAGATTTCTCATATTGCAAATATTTATACGTCACTTTTAGCTAACAATTCAACCACATTGGACATTTTAGCGAACTATTTCCAGTATTTATCAATTTCTTTCAGCTAGCTGTTTCAAGGCTACTACCAACTGAGCTAATCATTTCAACGAATAATAATAATAATAATAATAATAATAATAATAATAATAATAATAACAATAACAATAATAATAATAATAATAATAATAATAATAATAATAATAGCTATTTTCACCATTTAGCCACATCTTAAAAGATATTTGAACTGTTAATCCATCACTATTTCCAACATTTGTCCATTAACCTACATTCAGCTAGCTTTTAATTCACTTATGACGAAAGCATAGTAGGATTCATTCATTTGTATGTATTTATTTACCCAGAGACACAGTAGACCGGGGTATGACTTGGCCATAGTAGGATTTGTAAGTTAGTGAGGCAGAGATAACTCGATAAGTGCCGTAACTCAGGCCCCCCACTCCTGATGAGCAGGTCAGTGAATGTAATATGAGTTGTAGCCTGAAGTGCTTTGAGCGGTGAGGAAACAGCTATAAACTGCAGTCCATTTACCATTTAATTCAACTACTCATTTATTACTATTAGCTAACCAGTTCATGTTTTCAACTCGTTTGCAAACCTTCACACAATCCTAATGGCAACACAGGTGATACAGCTGACTCGATAGGCTATTTTGTTTTTAAACATCAAATTATAATTCCTATTCTTTAATTACTTGACGTACTCCAGGAGCTAGGAAGTAAGTTATCCCTGGTTTTGTAACAGGCCACTGTTTACATTGCCTTCCCCTGAACACTCTTTTCTATTGCTCTGTTTTTAGTAGTTAAACTGGTTAAACAGTAACGTCGCAACTGTATGTATCCACTTAACACATAAAACTCTGCCCCTGTGGTGGCAGAGCTGTTGACACATCCAGTGGCTTCACAGCTGAGAATTTCTAATAAAAGGACTTCCAACTCACTCCCCCACCAGAGAGCGTATTGATGTGAAGGTAGATAAACATCCCAGTCTTTTCACCATCCAGTGGAAATAAAACCCTTCCCCCCTTATTGATGAGCAAGTGAGACCTACTGTGGATCTATTAACAAAGAGCTTTCAGTTAATTGCTCACAGAGTTTCACACATCCAGCCCTGGGAGAATGCTGATAGTATTCAGTATGTAGGTCAGTAACAGGTTTCTTTTGTTGGCTAGTTTTTTTATCAACCTTTTAGATTATTTTTTTTTTATGTATCTAAATCATTTAATTATGGGGATATTGCATATTACTACGCTTGAAGTAGTTCTGCAAAAATTTGTCTGTTCAACCGTTCAAGATACAAATAAATAAATTACACTTCATTTGAAATATCCCATTAAGATAATCAAACATTGACGCTAACCGGGACTCTTATAATGAGCTTCATTAGAATCGTTCAGCTGCTCCACAAGAGCCACAGTGAAAAACTTAACCTTGCCAAAGTTCAATGTAACCACAGGGGGGAAACCAAATTTTTAATCCAAATCAAACGATCAGCCTTTAGTCAGCCGAATAAGTCAAGATCATTTATCTGCCCCCTTGCTGTGCTGTTAGCTGAAACTGAGAGCGAGCAGGGGCTGTTTCAGCCCCGCCCCTGCTGTATTTAAGGGCGTACAGTGAGACGGCATGTGAGGCCAGAACAATGACTGTCCAGCATGGTGAGGCTTGTAATTGCATTGTTCAGAATTTCAAAGAAGTTTGATTGAAGGAAAAGCTGAAGAAGTATTGGAGGGGAATGCAACTAACTTGCAAAAAACCTCAACATGTTAAAATATTTGTAATAAAGCAAAGTTATGCTCATACATCTCACATGAGACACGTTGTGTACTACAGGAAAAGAGTCCTGTTTTGAAAAATCTCTCATCGCTACTAAAACTAACAGCGACATATCTATATCTTAGGCAAAGTAGAGGACATCTTTAACCCCGTGTCTGGTTATAGGCTTCATTACATTCTGCTGGAGCTTCCTAAGCTCAGTGACGTTCTTTACAAATCAGTAGACAGCGTTGAAAAAAAACAACAACCTATAACTGTTGTTTAGATTAACTTAACATATAATTCAACAGGATGAAATTAAATATCACAAGCAATTCCTCCTACTTGTAAGCTGGTAAGTAAAAATGACAACATACAAAGACGATCACACATTTTAACACAAATGGGCCACAGCATCTGTCTCACATGCAATTGATCTAATTTGTGTGTTAAGCAAAGGAAAAACAGAATCCAAACCAACGTCACACACACGCAGTTCATCAGCCCCACACAACTGATCAGTGCAGCTGCGCCTGTTGTGTGCCTGGCTGAGAAAGGAAATGCATTCTCCCTGCAGTAGCTATATAATGTATTGATTACTTGCAGTTGAATTAAGCTGCCATTTAGCGTTGCCAAGCGACAGCTAAATTATGCAAAGCTATCCACTGAGCTACAGCTACGCCATTAGCGGGTTTTCTGAGCCTGTTGCAGTTTTAAAAGGGGCGAACGATCACATAACTTATTGAAAAATCATATGCAGGCTAACTTTACCGGAACAGAGACAACAGATGGAGGAGAAAAGACCAAGAAAACACCTACTTAAGGAACATTGGGCTGTAAAAGCTCTGATAACATACTGCAAAACCCATTCTGCTCCACTGAAACTACTGTAAGTAAACTTTCTGGGTAGTTGCTTCCTGGTATGCTGTAAGGCTCTAACCCAGCTGTCCCTCTGCCTACAGGCCTCATTAATCATAATGTATTGTATTGAAGTGGGGCCTTTTCAAGGGAAACATACACACAGAAGAACCAATCAGATTAGAGAAGGGAAAAAAATCCATGAGGGCAACCTCTGTTTACTCTTTGAGTAGTCAAACATATCTGTTGGAAAATATGTAAATACTGGCTTTGGATAATCATGTTTCATAGTTTTAAAAAATATATATTTCAAAGGAGATATTGCTGATACAAGGAGAGAAAAGTCCAACCTCTTACCCAGCAATTCCATACAGTTAACCATTAAAGTCAGCCTTGTACACAAATACATACTTGAGGCTATTTCATTAATCATTTGGTCTCATTGTAACTCCATCTCTGTTAGGCCTGGACGGCCGCTTTAAACAGTTAGGTTTGGACGTCAGCCAAGACCAATTAGCTCAGCTGGTGGCCAGAATGTGTTCTCAAGAGTGCAAGATATGAGGTGAAGTATAGCAGAATCTTTGGCCTGGCCAGTAATTAAAGCACTATCAAGTTTGGGGATCTTGCCAAAAGGGACACGAGCCTGACTCACGGCAGGAAGAGGTCAACATTTAACACAAGCTGGAACACACACAAGCTAGAAAGAAAAGTTACAGACGTTCATTCCCTTTCAATTAAGATGAACTGAGGTGGAAGCCACTTCAGAACAGAGTAATGGGATTTGATGTGGCTGTTTGTGGGAGAAAATGTTTTTTTTTTTAAATCCACTTTAAAAGATAAACAGAAAAGAAACCAAAACAACAAAGAAAAACGACATTGCATGATTTGGCCGGTCAAATCAAAGATAACTCACTTGTTTGAATGGCTCATCACAGCCCCAGTCAGCGAAGCCATTGGGTGACGTGAAGGCCTGCTGGCCTGCAGGAGACAGCAGCTCTCTCTCCTCCTGCTCCTGTTTTATGGCTGAAGTTGGAGATTCAGACAGATGCTTCACAGCAGACGACTGAGGTGTGGAATAAGGAGCAAAGGGGAAGGGGATTCGAGGCCTCTTCGCCTGCTGATGAAGCCCACCCTCCTCCTCCTCGTCCTCATCTTCCTCCACCTCATCATTCTCTTCAGGCTCCACCATTTCCTGCTCCTCCTCATCTGAATCTTCCTCATCTGGATCCAGTCTGCTGAGATGGCTGTTCAAGGCTCGTTGAGCTGCCTGATAAGTCGGCCCATCTGCTTTGCCAAATAATGCAGAGTCTGATCGGGAGCCGGGAGCTCTGGCTGCAGCGGCAGCATGTTGGGCGAACAGGAACTGGGCCTGAAGAAGATGTTTCTCCTGCAGGTTCATCTCCAGTTTGGCTCCTTGTTGTCTCTGCAGATGCTCCATCACCGCCTCCAGCTTCACCCCAGCAGGACTGAGCTGTGGACACCCGGCTGAGCTGCCCTCCTCGGAAAAGCTTGACTGTGGACAAAAACACAAATCAATAACTTAATTGAGGAAATGTCATTTGAGTGGGTATCTTTGCTTTCATGTGCTGCAGCGAATTATCTGAAGGTAGAAAAAAATTACGGAAACAACATTCGACCAGTGCAAAAAATCCCAAAGGAGGCAAATAAAACTTAAAATAAACTGCTAATACGCAAGGCATATTGTTTAAATAAAGTTCAACAAATTAGTTATTGGATCCTGAGACATATCCACGTTAAAGAGAGACAACCTTTCAGGCCTCAAAGCACAATCAGTGGTGGGTTTAAAAAGGTGAAACAAAGGTTGATGGCTTGAGACAATTATTAACAGGAAATACATTAATACAGTTAAGAATAAATTAGTAACAGGATGCAGATGTTCCTCACCAGCATTGTCGGTGTGCTGATTTCGTTCAAAGTTAACTAAACATGAGGGAACTTTATTTCACCTTTCTTCAGTTTTATAAAAAATAAAAACTGAACGGAATGATTGGACTTTTATTTCCAAGCGCAAATAAAAGCGAACACGGCCTAAATTAGTCATTCAGGGAAAATCAAGTTGATTTGATCGATGGCTGAAACGAATAACTCGATCGACGAAGTGTAAATGCTCCTGTAAAGGTCTACTTGAATCCTCGTTTGCTTTGTTACAGTAACAAACACGAGTGGGAGCGTTTGTCGTCGACACTCACCATTTGCGCCTTTGAGTAATCCATCATCGCCAACAGGTCTTATCTAGTTTTCTCGTCTTTCCTCCGACGGACACAAATCGCATCGCGTGACCAGTTTTATCAGACAGAAAAAAGGTGTTTCCTCTGATCAAATGTGATTAAAAAATCCCTGCCGAGCGGAGGCCGGGGTGATCGAAGCTGGAGGAGGAGGGGTAATAGTGCTGTACGCTTTACCTCCCTGGTCACTGCGCATGGAAACTCAAACATCTTTGATTGTCTTTGGCTGAGTGAGCTACACCCCCCAACTTGGATGAATGAAAGGCCCGCCCCGTGCGTAAAGCTCGTAAAGTGGGTTTTTCTTTTTTCCTGCGCCTCTGTTGAACTACACCCACCCACTTCACAGGGAGGTCCCACCCACTGGCCTCAGGGAACACGACCTCTACTAAAAATACAGCAAAACATATTTTAGTCTGGAGCTGCTTCATACACACTGCGAAATGTGGCTGACCTCTACACCCAAAGCTATGCACGGACAGTCACCCTGCTTATATAGTCCGTCATTGGTCAATGTCATGTTTTCCTCTTCGTGGATGGATTAAGTACATTTGACAGAAAGTGTGCCCCAAAAGAATATGTTGCCATCTTTAATTCCTATATTCATGGTGGCATTAACAAATTAATGTATGCATTGTAAGGCTCTTTTGACTCCAAACCAATTTTAACTGCATTTAGGCACATTGGTTAACTATTTAATGTGCACAATGTTGGGAATCTTGCTTTCAAGGCAATAAAGTGGTTTTGGTATCTCCCACCAAAGCCCAAAGCAGATGCTGTTGACTTGATCGATAACAGGGCAAAGAATATGCTTTCATTAGGATTAAGAAGTTGCTTTTTTTCTGAGAACATTAGGAAGAAACATTTCTTAAAGGGTAACGTCACCAAATTTACACATTAAAGCGTGTTTACAGGTCTTGTGAAGTCCTACTGAATTTGTGAAAGAAGCAGTATAAAGCCTTTTGTGGCTCCAGAGGAAGCTGCATGTAATCCAATAAATAGCCCCCAGTGGTGTCATTTCGTTGCTGAGTTGCATTGTGGGTAATGTAGGTTTTGAAAAGCAGTGGTCAAGGTTCCACTATAACCCTGTTGGACAAAAAACAAAAAACAAAAACCACATGATCATAATCATTACAGCAGAACCAGAGATATACTTCTTTTATTCCACGCATTCTTCTTCCTTTTTAAAACCTGGTCTACATTTACCACAATGCAACTCTGCCACAATCAGATTACGTTCAGCTTCTTCTACAGCCACGTGAGGCTTTATACTACTCTCCTCACTGAAATCACCAGATTTAGTTTTACACAACCTGACAGTCAAATATTGCATCCATAGACCTGAAAGGGACATTGCAAGCATACAAAACCTAAACTGAGTCATTCCTCTCAAATACCTTAACTCTGAAATAAATTTATCTCACATAGATTCAGTCAACCACATTCAGAGTGACAAAGTTGGAAGGAGTGGATGTAGCACAGGTACAAGCAGTTACTCCTACTGTGTCTCATAAAACAGTGGTTTACTTAAAGAGTAACCGCACCAATTTTACAAATTAAAGTGTTTACAGGTCTTGAGGAACACTTCTGCATTTGTGAAAAAGTAGTATAAAGCCTTTTGTGGCTCCAGAAGAAGCTGTATGAAATATGATATATTGGCTCCATGATGTCCATAATGAGTAAAATAATGTTATAAGAGTACAGTGTTAAACCAATGGACTACTTAGTTCAATTTAATGTAGAATGACATCACTGCAGGCGGTTTATCAGATTACATGCAGCTTCCCTGGAGCCACAAAACACTTAATACTGCTTCTTTCACGTATGCGGTATTAAGACCCTTAAGCACTCATTGATGTGTAAAACTGGTGGAGTTACCAGTTAATTAAAAATAATGGCCAAGACTGCAGTAAATACAGGAGCTCTGAAGTATTTTACTCAATTCAGGTAAGAGTATCTTACCATGAAGTGCATCATGTATAAGAGAAGAAAACTGAATGACTGCACATATTACAAAATGGTATGAGAACAATTAAGTTTGACTACAAAGGCCCATTGACTTAATCCTTTAATGTTTTACTGTTACACCTTGGAGGAATTTGTATGCTCTTACCAGTGAAAGTAACACTCATATTCATTGTAAACACATCACGGCAATACTGTTATACTTGCATATAGAGCTGATGCCATTTCAGAAAATGTGCACTATAAACATGCAATATACAGAAGTGCTATACCTCAGCTGCTATCATGTTGTCTTATTGTATAGGACATGGCAAATATTTACATACACACTACCCAAAATTTGTTAGACACATAGCAATATTTTAGTGTTTCACTTGATTGTTTATTCTGAAATATCTGGATTCTTATTTTGGTTTTTTTTGGTATTTCATATCCATGCAACTGTATATAAGCATTCATCATTTCTACATCCCTAACTAAATTTTAGTAGTGTGCGTGTGTATTTTCATACTTTGCACCTCCAACTAGTTGTAAGTTATCTTTTATAATTTTATATATTTTTTTTAATATATGAATGCACCACAAGGAATGCCAGTATTTAATAATCAAATTTAAGCATGTATGACAATCAGTGTAAAATCCTTTTTCTAAATCCAACTCTTAAAATAAATTAAAATAATAACAAATGGTCAATAATAATCTAAAATAATCTCTCAATATTTACAATCCCTATTCCAGTTATGTGCTGATAACAACATTACACCATTTGCCATTTGAACACATTTATTTTACCAGCATGTCATTTTTCTTTCCCTGAAATGAAAACAGATGTAATATAGACTGAATACAGTAGAATGATTTTTACATTTGTGTGAAAACGCTGCTCCCTGGTGGCAAAATGTGACTTTCACAAAAAGCATCTACACACACTCGGACAACATGCACTTTAAAGCGACGCTCTGCCCACTTGGGATAGAGTATTGCTTCAATGTGTACTCAAACCATTTGAAATATCCCAAACATACTTGTGACACTCAATAAAGATACAGTTTCCTTTATTAGGTTCATCAATATTTTACAAGCAACAGAACTTAATAAAGGTCAAATTAAATATAGCACGTATTATATGAGGCAAACATTTAAGTACAATGTCTCTGTGTCTGGGGGATATCCACCGTTGTTAGATCTGAAACAAACAAACAGAATTTATGTTAGATTGACATCTTATTACAAACACAATGGGGGGAAGAAAAAGACTGATTGGAGAAGTTTAACACCTACTTCTCTATGCTTTGTCGATGCCGAGCTCTTCGGGTGTAGAGATGCCGAGCTCATCTAATGTTGGCCTCAGCTCTTGGATCACATATGGGTAGATATCTTTATGAGGGCCGGATTTGTCCTGAGGAAATATTAAATAGTAACACCCAAGTTAATCAATAAGTAATGACTACCAACTGCAAAGATGCTGGTATGCAATGTTCCCTGAATTAATATCATGCTAACTCACTAGGCTTTTCTCTCACCTTCACAGCTTCCAAAATTCGGATAGCGCTGGCCAAGTCATTTAACCTCCGACAGGCTCTCAGTGCCGCCTCAAGAATCTTTGGCTCAGGTACCAGATCATATCCAATCAATGTGTTCATCCCTGGAAGAAGGAATTACATCTTTTATATGGAAATCAGAGAGAGAAATCATAACTATAATGCAAATTTATGTTATTTCTTCAGTTTCTTAACATTGTAAGAAGGGCAACTCCCTACATTTGTCTGATGTGAATAAACCCCACAAACTGGTCAAAACCTAAGGTTTTCTGTATATTCTTCGACCTCCACACAATTACACAACTTTGACCAATAGTTTCTCTCAAGACATCCATTTTGGAAGAAAAAAATCCTGTTCCAGGTATAGTATAGCAGTTTGTTATGAGCTGAGTCCCACACACACACCATCCAAGACCCAAAAATACTCACTAATGCATGTGTGTAAATGTGTAATAATACATGTTTTAAGAACAACCCACATCATCTATTTACTTAAGGATTTTTTGGTAAAATCTACATCTACAATATTTATGACATGTGTCTAAAAGCTTTAGATCTACAGAGAAAGAGAGGCTAACATATTGCTTGTTGTGTTCTTTTTGTGGTATTTGTTGACACTAAAAAATATGGAATAGTCCCTACCTTATCTTAGGGTATTCCATAACTATAACTAATCTTTATCTTTGATAAGGTAGGGGCTTATCAAAGACGTTTCAATATATAAGTTGAGAACACTGCAACCTTACCACATTTGCAACACTATTTCTGACATGTGTTCCAGTGTAATATCCAACCATTAAAACTGCCAACTGAGCCATTTCTTTCACTTTCCAGTCTGATCTTTTCTCACCTGATAAGGGACCTTTCCCTTTCTTCCTGCTACTGAAAAAATCTCTTCTGTTGTGCTTTTTTCTCTTAGTGGGTGTTCGTACATTAAAAGAATACAGGATGCTTCGGGTACCACCAAGATGATGTAATACAATCCAAAAGTTCAGTATATTAATGCATCGCACAGCATCAGAGAGTCTGCCTCACAGGTGATCATAATAGTGGGATTTTGATTCAAAAGTTGACAATGCATCCAAAAAAATTCATTGAAGCGCTGATTACAGACCTATCAGTTATGATCCTTATTCAAACATAAGCACTGTGTCATTAGAAACAAAGTGTGCATTTGTTGTTTGTAATTCAGTAATCGTATCTCTAACACTACAGCATACTGTTAATGTTTTGACTAATATCCAGCAAAGAAATGAAAAATCTAAACATTTAATCGCAGTATAGCACTCATCCAATAAATTAAATATTGTAATTTAGCAGTCATCCTCACTGATTTGCTCGAAATTTCAGAACAGATAAGTTGGGAACTCTCTGTTGACTCACAGGAGTACTCATTGAATTTTTGTTGCTTTGACTTGCTTAACTACTTCCTTATGCCAAACCTTGCAATAAAAGTTGGACAAGATTCATTCAGTCATCCATAAACATACCTTTTCTCAGCTCCCATGCGTCAATGTCTGGCTTGTTAAAATAGGTGACCCAGCGGGCATCAAACTCCTCATCGGTCTCCTGCTTGCCATGTGAGTAACACCTTGAGGCCAAAACAGCTGCACAATGAAAACATTTTTAGTTAGACATCTTCTCACCAATAAAATAAAGCTGTTACAGTGGCATCTAGAGTCAGGTATGGCAGAAGGGCAAACACAGTCATGGGAATATACACCGAGTGAAGTGGTAAGACAACAAATGCTGTCGAGTAATGTAATGGAGCTGGATCATTTCCAGCGTCCTGACATGACCTGCCCACTACTACACCTACAAGGGTGGAAACACCTTGACAAACACACAAGAGATTTCTTTGCACAGTATGGCTCATATGATCTATACAAGAAGATGTAGTACTCAGACAATGATCATTAGCCAATTAGATACATGAGATCCCTGAGAGGTCAAGCTAATGTAGCAACGTTTTAGTCAAACCATCACCACAACATCCGAATAAACAATGTTTCCTAGCTGTTACTGACTGTACCACATCATATTTTGATGTAAACAATCCCTACAACTAGTTGTCTGTACACATACAGCTAACCGTTGGACAACAAACCTAGTTAGCACGTTAGCAACTAGCATAAGCAGCAGGACAACTGGGCCCCACATCCAGCCTTCCAAGTGGGTCATGACAAGGACACAGACACCACCGAGCTAACACCGGGGCCTTTTTAGAGCAGCACGCGCCCAGGTTTTGTGGGGAATGGGAGTAATGAACGAAAGTCTACATCATTTGAGTGACACCTTGACATATTTAACATCGCGGCGTGCTTTACAAGTAACAGTTACATTGTCCAAGCTAATTTCAGCTAGCTAGCTTAGCCGCGCGGGCACTGCAATGTGAAGACAGCCACCACTTGACTTCCGTTAGAACCTCGCCTTGGCAGGTCTATACGCTACCAAATGACTAAATAACACTCAGAGGTGATAGCCGAATGAACAAATACCTTGGCACCGTGGCTGCGTGCGGGTTAAACTCCGGACACCGGAGACCGAGAGTCGGACGGCGGCTCTGAACATGGTGCGGGACAGCCTGCTACACGGACCGGACCGGCGAGGATTCTCAAACGGAAGCTAACGCTGCGCTAACGTGCTCGCCCGTCACGTAAGCATCCCCGTACTGCGCATGTGCAGATCGCAGCTCGTTGATATGTTCTCTGTATTGTTGACCTGCTGATCCTGACCTAGAAATGACACTGAAGTGGCCGGGTAGATCTTCTTAAACACGTAATTGTTCTGACAGGTAGATTCAATGTACGTGGGATATTGGTTTATTTTGTTTTTTAAAAAAGGCACAATGCACATTAATTAACATGAGCACCAGAGTCTATCGTGTAAATGTGCCCGTACAAGGACATCTTCAACTGCAAGTCCCTGTCAGGTTAAAGGCATTAAAACACACACACACACACACACACACACACACACACACACACACACACACACACACACACACACACACAAAAACTCACATGGAAGAAATAACAGGGAACACAATAATAAGCACAGACAAATAAAAAAATCACAACTACTACACCAGACATTGACAGCTGTCCCTAGCAGATTATTGCATTTGAACAGATAACACACATATATATAATAACTATTCATGACGCAGCATACAGGCACAGACAAAAGCACTAAGCACATAAGCACAGACCAAAGAGCATGAGCTCAAACAAAAGCACAAGGACACAGAACGTTACTGAAGACAAAGACATGATCACATTATCTCAGGCTATGACACTATGTTTGATTTTTCAATAGACACTGTTGGAGAAAGAGTTGAGAGATGTGATATTCATTTGTTCTGTGGGTATGGTATCTAGGTACGTCCTGCTCGATAGGAAAAGGCTAATTGCCTAAAAAAAAAAAAATTTACGTGTTATTTTGCAGTCTCCTCATGTAGTTTATCTGATTGATGAATTTAGATTTTGTTTAATTAATTCATATATGAGTATGTTTCATTAGGATGCTATAAAATTCATTAACTCAAAACACAATGGAAAGACTTCAAGATGGAATTAATGTAATTCAGACATTACCTTTAATTACACAGTGCATGAAAATATCATTTAAAAGATAGAGCCTTGACTTCGCCACTAATTAGCCTAATTAATAAAAATCACCACATACACAAAAGTCCTTAAGGGGTACGTGAGCACGTACCCTGTCTGAAGTGGGTGCATGGGCTCAACTGCATGTTGAGGTTTCAGTCCCTATGTGTTAATGTATAGTGTCTACCCCCGATGAAAGCATATCCAAATCTCCAAGATCTAGAATTTTATTAGAGTATTAGTCTGTATCAAACTGTAGTCACTCACAGACACCAGCCTCCTAAATACACCTGATTTAACCATAAAGATCCACACATTACCCCTGAGAAATAAATGAAAATGTTGAAAAAGGGGGGGAAAAAAATCCTGGATTCCTCCTTTTCTCCGGTTCTGGACCAAAAGTTTTTGGGTTCTATTCTGGGCCGACACTCATCCTCCATCCAAGTTTCACAGAAATCTGTTTTTGTGTGATCCTGTTGACAAACCAACCAACCAACAAACAAACGAAGGCACACGAGTGAAAACATAACCTCCTTAGCAGAGGTAGGTAGTTTATTTATTGTTACATATATTAAAACAGACAGCATTATTATGAAAATCAACTTTTAACCAAAGCAAACTGGCACTATAATCTATTGTTATGTACATGAATGCCCTTAAAAGTAAAAAAAACAACAGCATAGTAATGACTACTGATCAAAGCTTGATGTTTATATGTACAATGGCTTTGACCAACTTTATGTACTTTTACAGTGCTTTGTCTACAGTTTGAATCTCATATTAATAATATATAGATACTTATGTGACTATTTGTATTATTGCTCATACGCATATAAAGAAATCCTTTCTTTTTCATGAAGTTAAGTGTTGCAAGAAAGATTCACATTTTAAACATGCACTTATTGCTACTACTCATTCAGACTATCATTGCCTAAATCATTTCTATGGAAGCTCAGAACTGAGCACATCCTCCTGTTTGGCGACTGGCGGCAGAGGCAATTGTTCACTTAAAGTTAAACTGTGCATAAATATCAGATCATCATCAAGTTAAAATTCATGTCATGTCATATTTTAGGCAAACTTAATGCTGCCAAAAAGACCAATAAAGCAGCCCTCTGATCAAGCCTACCATTCATATTCATTTTCAAGTATTTCTCATTCAGATTTTGGACATTTGTGAAGGACATTTGCTCCAGTCATGCAGACAGACTTTCTTGGCTATGTGCTGTGGGGAGGGATCGGGAGCTGGCCTCAGCAGAGCTCTGCGTCTCTCTACATCCTCCGTGGGAACACTCAGGGTTTGGGGTGGTTGATATCCAGGTGCATGTGGATCCAGAGGGTCTTTAGAAAGCAGGATACAGATAGCAGGGACTGTCCTCTGCATGGTTACACCTGCTTCTCCCTGCTGTGGACTCTCCCAGACCTCATTCACCGTCTTGTAGTGGAGCTTGGACACCTGGTGGAGCCCTCCCACTTTACGTTTCAGGATCTCCACACAGGTGATGGTCTTGGTGACTCCTCTCCCTGAGCCACTGAAGACCACCTGTCTCAGCGACGTCCCGTTGCCGTCTTTTCCCTCCCCCTGCATACGAGCCGTTGCAAATCGGAGCAAATTGCGGATCTTGCTTCCTTCTTTCACTCGCATGTGCAGGACGTCTGCTGCCAAGCCAGGGATCGGACAGGGACTGCCGTCCTCTGTGCGGCTCACTCTCCTGAAGTGTGTCCGGCCAAGTTTTGGAGGCGAAGATGAAGATGGGACTCCAGGGTTAAAGGAAGCAGACTGCAGCTCCATCACAGAGCTGCTCGCACCATTTGAACTCTTCCCCTGACCCCTGGGTTCAGTCATTGCTTAGAAGGCAGTGAAATAACAGTGCAGGATGATGTTTCTGAGCCAGCTGTTTCGGATTATCAGCATATCTCCCTTGACATCGGAAACACGTTTCTTGTCCATTTAGCATAAGAAACTAAAAACTGATCAGCTCTGTAATCCAACCTTGTGACTTATTGTGATCTTCTTCCTGTCCTCTGCCCATGCTGCATTTCCATGTTTGTCTTCTGAGCACTAAGATGACAGCCAGCAGTATGAAGAGGGTATTTCTTCCTCTAATCCCATTGATGTGAAGGAAAAGATGTCCTTGCTCTATTCAGCACTGAGGACAGCTGATGCCAACAAACACATATGAGGCTCAGAGAGAGACATGTAGAGTGGGACATAGTGCTCTTAAAGGCACATGCAACATTTAATAATGTCTGTCACATTCTAGTTTGTTGGTTTTGGAGGGAAGCTTTTGTTTAACCCTCGAGGGCTCAGAGATTTTATTTGTCCATGTGGTTGCTTGAATTATATGGATGAATAAACACGAGTTAATGAGATTTAACAAGGCATGCAGTTGAAACAATCCTTTGTTTCAACTGAATTGGTTTTGATTGTTGACATTCTTGATGTGCCTTTTTTTTTTTTTTTACAGATATTGCACCAATCAATAATTTCACTAGAGTAGATAAATATTTAGAAAAAGATAATAGCTAAGGCAACATATCATGGTTTTCGAGACAGCTTCCCCTCTGCACTATCATCAGAGAGCCATATGGTCTCCAAGAAGTGTCTTCCTTTGGGCTATTACAGCAACTTCATAGTTCTCCTCCCTTCAGTCCATCGCCCGCTGGGCTGACCCAGAAAAGCCTTGCCAGGCCTGCATGAATTTGCCTTCTTCGAATCTATGACATTTATGAGGACAATCATACCTTGAAGCAGCTGAAACCATAAAACCAAAATGTCTAGAAAGGATCTGTATCCAGATGCAAACAGAGGTGTTTCTTTAAAGGAGCTGAGCCAAAGGAGGAGGTCAGGATGCAGCTGCAGGGCTCATATGGAACCAGTACACTGTTATAATGCTGCATTTCTGCCTCACAGGATGGTATGCACCCCATGATATTCACTGGCTTGAACAATGAGCACAGATACGTGGTTCTCAGTGGTGTCTGTACAGTTCAGAGCATATTACAATTGGTTCCCAGGAGAATAATCCACTGGCCATGAATGTCAATTTAAAGCACATTGTTACATGTGTCACAAGACAGCTTTTACTAAATCTTGTCTTCGTCTCACACAAAGAGGGCTCAGGATTATATTTCAAGACCAGGCAGAGCCACAACTGCAGGGAAGAGTCTTGTCTCATAGCAAAGCTGTCGCTTGTACAAAAAATTGTGTGATGTTAGGTTGATGGTAAAACGTGGAAAAAGGAGTGTTGAATAAAGATGGTTATGTTGATTTAAGCTCCTTTTTGTTTGTATTTATGGCTCTGAGAAGCAAAGTACGATTCCCACACATTAAATTCACCTCTGCAATGCTTGTTGATTATTTTATCAAGACATTTCTTATGGCACACTTATACATACACACATACACATATATGGCAATGAAAGAGGTGAATGAAGAGCTTTTTCATGTGTCTTCTGTCTCTGTTTTTATGTAGATATCTTATGCAAATGTAGGTCATTTCCATGTTTCACATTTTATTGCTTGTCATGCATTGTTGCCTCGCGCTGGTCTTGGTTTAGGTTTGTTCTTGATTACAACACTGATGAGAATATTGGCACATCTAGAATATGGCTGTGGTCCACTTAAGTTACTACATGTGCCAAAAAAACCTCTCAAGTTATTCTTGGTATGAGTTTTTTTGTTTCTCTTATGAAGAACTTGTGACATATCTGGTTTTGTTCTGTGCAGTTAACAAGTGTTATAGAATATAACAGGCTTATGACAAAATCTTTGAATGTGCTAATTTAAACATCTGCAGCAGTCTCCACTGACATGCATTTTATGTTATAATATCACTATGGGTAATATGGGTATTGGCTCTGTGTAAACGATGATAATGGCGTCAGAGCAATTGCCATTGGTTACACTTCCACCTTGTGGTAGAACACACATATTGCATTAATAACAGCAGGTCATCGAGCAGTGGGCAATCTGCATTAACATGTGTAAGGAAAACATTTCATCATTTCAACAAATTAGCAAATATTGTAAAACTTTATTTTAAAAAATGTACAAAATATTTACAGTAAATTGTTTTGACCATGACACAGCTTTTACTTTTCACCAGACTGTAAATTAAGATATAAGGCAAAAAAAGAGCTTTTACAGGTGTGTCACAACAAACTAGTTTCAACAGCAGCTCTTCATGATAACCATCATTAATGAATGGTTAATTTATAGTTAATGAAACTGTAGTTTGTAGGGTTATTATGCCATTAACAAACAGCAACAATTCTTTATAAACCATTTAGTAAGCAAATGCAGCTGATGTTTATAAGACTTCACAATTGCTTAATAATGGTTTATAAAGCAGCTCATTTTGTTTAATTACCTATAAATTTACCATTTATTAATAGTGGTTATTAAGTGTAATAGTTTCATCCATCTACTATTGGTATACGGTGTGGTATTTTCCTGCCTTTGAGTTGATGTTTTTTTCTAAAAGCTGAAAAATGTAATATCAGGCAGCTCATTGTATGTTCACTTGTCAAACCAATAAAAATGTAATGAATTCAGCCACAAAGACACCAGCACATATTCACAGTCACTTCTTTCTCTTGCTTCAGGGGCTCAGCACGGCTTTGAAGCAATTACTTGTAAAATTTCCCTGTGGATCCTGGCTTCCTGAGTGTTGATGTGGACGTCTCCCACCTGGCCGTTCTCATACCTGAGAAAAAGAAATAAGCAGAACATTGAAGAAATCTGAAACGGAGTCCGTGAATGTCTTATTACAGTGCGAGGCAGGTCGCTGCTGCTTCATGTCGTACTCACACAAAGAGGAATCGTGTGCACACATGGTCCGATATCGGACAGACCCAAATGTTCCCATGTTTTTGAAGGTGCTTTGAAGTTATCACTGTCAAGACAAAGAACTTTTAGAAAACGAACAACAACAAAATCAGTCCTTGTATTATCCAATCAAGGCTCATAACATGTACATATAGTTCTCAGTTTTACCTTCGCAGAGAGCAATGCAGTTCAGATTCCTTGTTTGCAGAAACCTGGCTTGCCCCGGCTCTTCCTAAGACAAGGAGAGAATACAGGATGAGATACAAAAAAAGGAGAGAAAGGAGATGTGAATCTTCTCAAATTGTGAATGATAATCCACCTGTTTGATTTTGTTTATCTGGTTGTATTTCTTTATGAATTCTTTCTTGTTGGGTATGTGGTGTTGCCCTTTGCCCATCTCTGTACGAAGAGGCAGCACAAGTTTAAAAAGCATGTTAGAATCATAAAGTAATGGCAATCTTTGTATAATTACGACATTTTGTATGCAGAGTATTGTGAAAAGAATTATAGTTTGCAGTCGCACCAGAATATCCAAATGATATGCTCGAGATAGGACTCAGGTAAATGCCTTTCCCATATGCAGCTCCGTGAAGCTTAAATAGGAAACAGGACAAAAGACATGAGATTAACAATGAGATGAAAACTTAGAGATTTCCTCTGCAAATGTATTAAGGCATATATATATATATATATATATATATATATATATATATATATATATATATATATATATATATATATATATATATATATATATATATATATATATATATATATATAATAATTTAGAATGGCACCCTGTCTTCCTTCCTCATAATAAACCCCAGAATATGTAAATATTTTAATTACATAAGTTTGACTGTTGGACACGAGATGTCTCCAACTTCACTGTGAAGTCACTTCTCACTGTGTGAGCAATAGAGGATTCAGTTTTCCAAATCACACTCATGTATGCTAATATTTGAAACCAGGATCAGCTTCCAAACTATTTGTGATGTCACAAATAAGGCTCTTAGGGAGCCCCTCTTATAAGGAGATTTTCAGTGGGTACAGAGGTCATTTTCACTTTCAACAATGAATGTGAAAACAGCCTTCTAGTGTCAAACTCTGCACATAAATCTTTCTACACAGTGGAGCTCAGACATGCAACCTTAAGAAGAAGAGAAATTTTCTGACTGGAGGGGGACTTTGAAAGTCTGTTTAAATCTCTTAAAACAATGGTTGAACTTTCCATAAGGCTTCGGCATGGTAAATATATTTCTAAAGCTGTTAGCGAGCCAGTCGTACAAGAATAGAAGAGAAAGTGCATTGAAATATCCCAATACTAACATACTGTAGCATGACAACGGTGAGTCTAACAATAGCCATGTTCACTGTTTACATTCATCATAATAATGCCAGGTGTTTGTTCTTATATAATAATGAGACATGAGGGATTTGGGGCCACTGAGCCAGTGGGACACATTCAAAAGGCATCTTTCTCTTGCTGGTTTCTACAATCTAAGCAACCTCAGCTCAAAGAGATTAAATCAACAATGCTCAAAAAGCACATAACCTTTCATTATTGTCATACTTTACCTGTAATTTTGTATAAGAGGCGTTAATTAGGCCGTTTCTCAAAATCGAGTGCCAGTTTTCAATGTGGGAACCACTGAAAGAAGAGAAAACAGGGTTTGAGTATATGAAGAAAGAATCATGCTTTGTACAGTGTTGATGTGACAGTTTTCCATTAGTGGAACCGCTTTGATTTTACTTACTGAAAAGCAAAGGTGCTGCCATGAAGTTTCCTGGCAGCTTGAAAACGAGCCTCTTTGAACGGAGGGCTGCTGATCAACAGGAACTGATGCGGCGTGTGCATGAACTTAAGTTGCTGTTGTGCACCAAGTGATTAAAAGAATACATGAGAGAGAGACAACAGAATAAACATGTGTGTAAAGTAGAAAAACACGCAGTCTATCTGGGCAATTATCAACCACTACTGCTGTGAAACTGCAGCTACTACATCAGACTCTAACTATGAACTCCTCTATCGTACCCTGTTCAGTGGCAGCTTGACAATGTGCGACCTGTTGCTGGCTAAAATCCTGTTGTCAAACATACAAAACACACACGTGGGTATGAATCTAATGCTGATGTTATGACACATAAATAAACACACACAAGTTTATGAAATAGAATAAAAATAGGAGTGAAAAGGCCAGTTTAGATTGTGTCGCTCACCATTGTAGTAAAGGATGAGCGAGGGGGTCTATCTTGTCCATCTGCTTCTTTATTTCAGAATATGGACCCTGGGGATGATATATTACACATTAATCCCTCTAACATTAAGGCAGCTGTCGAGGAGACATGCACCAGCATTCAGATTGCGCTCAGATGAAAATTTAAATGCTTTCATGTGTGAAGGATTTATTTTAAGATCACCTGTGCCATCCTCCGGATTAACAAGATACTGTCCAGAGCCTTCTGCAGCCTCTCATAGCTCTTTCTCTGCCACAGCAAAACAATGATGTGTTAATGATTACATAATCACACGATTAACATAGCCATTAGCCCATTAAAAATCACATAGATCAGATCAGTTCGTCTGATACCTTAGGACTGAAGGCCAGAGTCTTGGGGTTGTATGGGTCAACCACAGAGGGGTATGGCTCAAATATGATGTTCTTGCGAGAAGACTGAAGGGCAGCTCCGCACATGGCCACCAGCAGGTCAACCACCTGTAGAAGAGACGCTATTTCAACACAGTGATCTTGTATTATGATCATCCAGATAAAAGTGTGCATGTGTGTGTTACCAACCTCTGCACCGGTGGCAACCTCCTCTGTAGCTCCTGACATAACCCCCAACGTATAAAAGGAAAACACACATAGCTCTCTGGTGCAAACTGCTGGCTGCAGACAAACAAAAAACAGAACAGGGACAACGTGTTAGCGGTCACCTTGCTTCAGTTAGTTTAGCCACTGAAGCGTTAGCTAATTTCTGTGCAGCAGCGTACCTTTAACATTGGGCCGTTTTGAAACACATGCCGCTCATCACAGGCGACACAGTATTCATTCAGCGTGGGGATTCTCTGCTCAGCATACCTCATTACCTGTGAACACAGTGGAAAACACGTTGTTTGCTTGCGTGATCAAATCTTTTTTGTTGTTCCAAAATTCAAAAGTTTTTGAGATTTCTGAACTGACCGCATTGAATAATCTACAGACTGATTTTAAATATTATACCACTAATTTTTCATTTTAAAGCTATGGGGAAATCCATTGAACCCAGGTTGTGTAAGTGCAAATGTTTTATCTCAATATTTGAGTGTGTTTTTCCATAATTTATTGTTGTTACACTGTGAAAAAAAATGTGTCTGTCTTTTCTTATCATCTGTAAACCATTTAACAACATGATGGGCTGCTACAAATACATGACAACTGAGTCAATCATCTCCTGAGGATGATGTGTGATTTGATAGAAATCTCCAAAACAGGCGGAACAGTGTGGACATTTGATATTCCACTGTAACGCATGGTGGCATATGTAGAAAGGTTTGAATGAATTGTTCCCATTCAATTGAGATTGCGGTGCATCTGTTTAAACCATCATTTTAACAATAAAGTATCGCCACAAGTACAACCACTGTGCAACTGTATAGTGCAGCGCTAAGTCAGCTGCTGCTGCATATTGTTGTGTGTGAGTATGTGACTTTCTGACTTGGGTTTTACCTGTACTAAGAAGCCATGCTGCAGAGATGGGGTGCTCCTACAGTGCCTGATGGCCTGCGACGAGAAAAGCAGCTCTATCAGCTGTTTGGTACTAAGCTGTGCTGATGACTTGACTGCTGACACCACCACCCTCTGTGGACGAAGAGGCACAAACAATTAGGTAATAGTGCAGACAAAAACCTGGGAAGATTGTCAAAATATTCAGGTGGATGTCTAGCCCAGTCCCAAGAATTACATCTTGGCATTTCACTTTTCTGCAAACCACAAATATGTTCAAATTTGTACATTTCTTATGTGTCATATCACGTTCATATTACATGTGTATGAGGCAACTGTAATGTCGGAAGGTGGGGTGGTGGTGGCATGAAAGCCGAGCGAGAGGCCTCTGTTCAAGGCAGCTGTTTAAATGTTGAAATTATGAAACCACTGAATTTTTTTAAGGATACATCAGGACAATTTGCAGCTGTGTTGGTGCCAACAACTACACTTTTAAATAGATGTTGATACAATTTTGTTGCGTGTTTGTGCCGACTGAACCACGTAATTCAAATCGTGATCTTTTCCAAACCCTAACCAGGTGTTTTCTGTGCATAAACCCAACCAGGTCTTGAATACAGCATTGTCACAACATGAAATTGGAATTTGAACCCAAAGAAATGTACAGTTTCGGCATATGCATGGTTTTGCAAAAATGTGCATTGCCAACATTTACTCTGGCGATTGGGTTGGGATGACACAAACTGTATTTTGACTTTAATTAACTGAAGAGTCTTCACCTTTCCACTGGGTGTGTATGTGAACAGCTCTCCTGTGGGATTCTTGATGGTGTAGGACGTTGTGTGATTAGTGAAGCGGTTCAGTTTTATCGCCGGTAAAATGATCCTTTCCTTCACAGAAGGTTCCTGGAGGTTGTGGGACCTGCTCACCGAGAGTGATGAAGCAGTCAATAGAGGCTTCAAGTACAGATTGATTCTGTGATTAAACTGCTGAATTGTCACATACTTTGATGGTGGGAGCCAGATGTTAAGTCTCGCACGAGCTTTCTTCATGGTTCCACTCGACCTGAACCAGCTTTGTCTCCTCTTCTGCCGGACTGTGACGTTCTCGTTGGTCAGATTTTTCCACTCCCGGGATAAGAAGACTGTGAGAATACTGGCAGACAGAAATGAAGAGTTCGCCATTGGTATCCAAGTGACATCTGTTACAATGTGCAACATGCGCTAATAAAGTGCTATAAAAACTACACAAACGCTCACTTCTGTAGTTGTTTCCCGAAGCTGAAGTTATCTTTGTTGGATGGTTGAAAGACTTCAACCGTGGGTGCTGCGGCGAGAAACATCACCTCATCATGTGTCACATTGACTTATAGTAATTTGACATTCACAGTGAATTTTGCTGGCAGCAGGGTTGTTGTTGCATACCAGGTCCATCCAGATAAAGAGACAGAGAGAAGTGCAGACGGATCACGATGGGCTCTGATGGATTAATCCTCCAGGCCTTGGCCACTTCCTCCTGTAGACACCAAACAGTGTAATCATCTTAAACAGATCAACGTACCAGCGACAGCAAACATGTCACTATGCTGCTCTTGATTTGAGTGTCTGCACCTATAACTTACCTCCAAAAAGTTGGCATTTATTTTCAAGTCAACGTCCATATCATCAATTGACCCAAACTCCCTAACACGGGGAAATGAAAGAGAGATTTGATGTAAAAACAGTCAAGGTCATTTTCTTTAAGGTCAGTGTATGAATAATTAAAGATGTTCTGACCTGATGGAGACTGCAGTGTCTGAATACAAAGTCCTGACTGCCTCGATGTCAGTGTCCAGCTGGGGGTGGTGATACAGGTCAGTGGCACAGCTCTCCTGTGTAGACAAACAGTAACACACTTACCTTATGGTCCAAACAGCTCAGCACCACAGGGTGCCAAGGGATTAAACCACTCACCGTTTCTACAACAATGGCTGACAAGAGGAGGCATCTTATGATAAACAATGGGGGTAATTTTGTATTTAGCATTTCTAAATCGTATATAAACACTAGATTAATGGTTTATAACTAGCTATAACACAATATTCTGTAGCTATAAGGGGATATATGGACATTTTTAAAGTGTTTATTAATTATGAATCAATTGTGTTTGCATAACTCCTCCTGTGAAGTACACTGACTAATTGAATGACATATTTTATGTAATAATGGCCAACTGTTTATTATAATTATATTCATGAAATGCTTTAGCTGATGAAGGTCACAATATGCTGCTGAAAGTTCCCAAAGAAATCTAGTAAGTGGACCCTGAGTTAATATTTCTTTGACAAACAACTATTTATCTGTGCACGTGTTTTAATAGCTTAAGGAATTGTTTGTGTGTGTAATTCATATCTGATAAATATGTTGCAGTGTGTAGTTAAACTCTTTTTTTTTCACTTGTTAATACACCTATGGATGGATGCTTCGCAGGAGGATCTATTGTAATTTTGATAATTGTATTTTTAAAATGTTCTTACATTGGTTAATAGCTACATTATACGGTTACAAACTATTAATGAAGTGTTTCTGTTGACTCCAAACTTCACGTCATGGCCATTTCAACATCCAGTATAACATGATAACGTTTTAATGACAACTTAGTATCCTTTGCAGACGCTTCCGTACATAGTTGACTTTACTCAAATGTGTAATGATAATTTGGAATGAAACAGTAAATAATGCTTACATGGATTCCATACATGATCTCCTCTGTGTCACTGTCCTCATCAGTTTGGCTCCCTGCCCAGTGCTCACACTCAGTCTCCTGTCGGGTTAAAGAGAAGAGCTGTGAATCAGAAAGAATCCTCTTATTTACTCTGCAAATTTGTTCCTTCTGTCCATCCAAATAACGTCAGCTAACCACTCTGCTCTGATCTCAACATCCTTTCAAAGGATATATTACAACATTTACTGTAGACAATTAATATTTCAAGACAGGAGTCACGTATGCATGCATCTAACGTCCTTCCTGTGCCAATTAATTTGCCAGTTGTGTTCTTGATTAATCAATAACTATTCGGTCTATAAAATGTCAAGAAAGTGGACCCAAGTTACTACCTTTAAATCATATCCAGACTGTGTGTTATTAAGAAAAAAACATGAATGGAAGAGGGATATCTGCAGCTTATAGACTCACCATATGTTCAGTTTCTTTTTGGCACTTCTTCAGCAACGATCAACAGTCGGATCCTTCCACTGTGGCTGACACAATTAAACACGTGCTGGAACGCATGTGTGACTTAATCAGTTCAGCTACCTCAACAGTATGCATCTATGAACATATCACTCTCAGCATCTTCTTCGCAACTACGCTTTCATCATCAAGAATATTTGCCTACCATTATGTTAATACTTTTAAGGATATCATTGAAAAAGTGTCTGGTAACACCAAACAGTCCTTACCTTTCCTTCATGAGTTTCCACATATTCCCGCTTGACAAACAATGCAATGGTATAAAAAAGACAACAACAAAAATGAGAGTCTCATGTCCATGATCCTGAAACAACAAAATCAGCGAATATTCCTGTTTGTTTGTTTGGCTGGCGCTTGTGTGCTTGGCCGTCCTCCTCTCTGGTTTGAACAGCAGGAAGTCACACATGTTCAGTCCTGGACTTCAGTGTCACATGATTGGCTGCAGATACTGACTGCTCAGATCAGCTGAACCTGGTCCAGAAGGAGGAGAGAGGCTGAGGATGAGACCTGCGGCTCGAGAGCTTTTTCATGCACACTTACAGTCCCCAGTCTTGCATCCCCTCCACGGTAATGTTTATTCCTCAGTGACAGAGGAGGAAAAACAAACCCTCGTATCACGCTATCCTCCAGATTCTGGAAAAGTCAGCTTCACGAATCAGTTTTAAGACTGTGATGATAACAAAGTCCCCTGGTGGTAGAGCTGAAGGATGGTGATACGGGTGATGTTTGGCATTTATTAGTCTTCCTGTCTGCCTGCTGTGCTGCAGGCTGACCTTAATCGGCAGTTACCCTTGTTAGCCGTCGCCTGCTGCTCCACAGTCTGGCCAGATTAGACACTTCTAGGACTGCATACATCTGTGCAAGTCTTCTCTCAACAAGTGCTTTTCTCAGAGTAATCCACTTAGACATGAGGGGGTGTTTGTGGCCATGTTTATTTATAGTGGGTGGGCACAGTATCATGAACCCCTTGTACTGTATGCTGCCATTTTGAAGGCCTTGCATGAAAAAAAACAAAAACAATATGGAGCAATTTCAGCAGAGGAGAGTCAACGCGTCTCAAACACAGTGAGCAACATTATGAGCTTCTCAACGCCAGTGTTAGTTTCAGAGATATTGATTTGTATCGTATCGTGCAGTCTTTGTGTTGTTGTGTCCGCCCCCTTGTCATTTTGCACACCCACTGTTATATCATCTGTCAGAGCCACAAGATAAATGAACAACAGCTCCACAGCCAGTGGACAGGGATCAGATTTATTCAGCAACTCGCTTTACACAATATCTCAAAATCATGACTTGTCAGGAGATTAACTGAAATAGATCAAATTTGGTAATCCTTTATTTAAACAGGCATCTTTAATTGAGATCAAGATCTCTCTTTTCTAATATTTCTCAGAGACACAGACAGGAAATTAGCACACTGAGAGTATAGGGGGTCTCAAAAGACTCAAAAATATGTGGACAAACAGCACAATTAAAACATCATCCATATAAGCTGCACATTACAGTAAAGAAAAGGATTACAAGTGTGTAGAAGGGACCAAGCCCAAAGATGTTTTGAAAATGTGACACAGCTTACGTTGAAAAAAGTCTTGTGAATAAGATTGTAATTGATTACTGTGGGAGCAGCGGAGATGGTGAGGCAATGTACAGGTGGAGGTTGTCTGATATACAGTATACAACTTAACATGTATTGGACATTTCAACACACTTCAGTGGGTTTGCAAGTCGACATTCTCAGACAGAAGGTCAAGACAGTTCAACTGGTTGTCCACAAGAGAGAGCTGTTGTGAAGAGAGAGAGACAGAGAGAGAGACAGAAAGAGAGAGAGACAGAATGAGAGAGACACACACACACACACACACACACACACACACACACACAGAGCGAGAGAGAGAGAGAGAGAGAGAGAGGACAGTGTGTCTGAATGAGTAATGGGGTGTAACTAAGTACATTTACTCTAGTACTGTACATATAAATGTAATATAAATTTGTGTTACTTCCATTTGCTTTTTCTTTATACTTGTACTTCCACCTCACAACATTTTGGAGGTAAATGTTGTACTTTTTACTAGTTACTAGTTACTTTGCAGATTACATGCTGTTGCACATTTTTTAATAAACACATTTTTATCAGCAATCAGATAAAAAAGAAAACCGAGTCCTGAATAAAGTTTTTAAATCAGTCAGGTCAGTAGTTGCTTGACCCATAGTATACAGCTAGAATTTGTTTTGCAACAGTGAGCAACACCACCTTTTCTTTTGTGCAGTGCATTGTGGGAGAAAAGTATTCATCAAGAACAATCTAAAAAAAAATCAAGCAGATTTAGTATGAATGCTATAGAAAGAATAAAAACCCGATTTGAATTCGTATTAGTGGGTTTAGGACAGAACAAGTGTGTGTAATTACTATACAGGGAAATTAACTTAACATACAAACCTGGACAGATATTATAAGTAATTTTGAAAAAAAAAAAAAAAAAAAAAGATTTAAAACCTGTGTTAATTCTTCTATTTTGCACTATGTTTTAGAATATGTACAGTAGGATCAGACAACTCACATACTTTGATGCAGAGCACAGATGATTCCATGAATGTGTAAAAACTGAGGTGAACTGAGAGCAATTCATTGGATGTCACTGTAAAGGAATAATTCATCGGTCTTTAAACTGGAAGTCAGTACTGCGGCTCCACTGGCTTCCATCCATTTGTCCTTAAAAGGACAGGAGGTGGGTGAAAGTCAGTCTGGAGTCAGATTTCTTGCAGGGTCAAATCAACAACATGTCCAAATAACATTTAGGGCTCATAAATGACACAAAAGTGCAGATGAAATACTTCATAATTTCTGTTTTCTTGTTATACAGCTATAAGGCATAAACATCTCCAGACATGATTTTAATTCTCACAAATGTCTCAGTTGTTTTAGAGCGCAGCTCTTAAGCTCACTACAAATTTGATCCAGTTAAGGATGTATTTTAAGTCTGCCGTAAAGCATTTGTGAGTTCAGGTTAATTAGCTGCCAAGTCTGCCCCGCCCCCAGTGGACAGTGGACCTTCAGGAATTTGTACATGGTTTCACATGTTTTGGAGAAATATTATTTTTTTCAATTATTGGAATGATATGGCTGATAAAAAAATGAGGTTCCCCTATCAGTAGACAGAAAATGATTTTATTGCTGAGGAGGGCCGAGACAGTGCATATAGCTTGTATTAAATAACACTGAGGAGAGTGCACATACATGTTGAACATGACACTGGGTAGATCTAGTTTTATGGTAGAGTACAGTATGTTCCTTAAGTAACATGTGCCCAAGATGGTGCATCTATATATATATACATATATGTACACATTACCATAGCATACTTTGAGTGACATCCTGATATTTGTTTGAGTTTCACGCCTATTTTTGGTAAAACAGAGCCATGTGTTGCCATACTGTACATGAATGACTTATATCATTCATCTGTGCATCTGTCCAACAAGTTAGCAGGTTCACATACCTGCAAGCATCTACTGTTGCCTCAGACATGAATGCACATACAGTACATTGCACATATTCTTTAAACTATACTAAAATAGATTTTAGTAATTCTTTAAAAAATATTCTTGCAAATGTATTTATTCTTATGTTTCAGTTTTCAATGTTTCTTGATTGACTTTTTGTTCATTGTTAAGCACCAAATACCAAAGCAAACTCAGAGTATGTGAAACCTACTTCGCATTCAATCTGATTCTGACTCTGTCAGTTGTCATATCCGTCAGTGCATGTCATTTTTAGCCTGGCTGCACATTTGTTCAAAGTCCAGTAATGTAATGTATATCAAGCTCTAAGCGAATGCATTTCACGCTGCAGGAACATAGCCACAGCTGCACCCCTGCTGAACACATGAAACAAGATAAACAATGCTGCGGCCCTGCCCGTCCGACAGTGTGGCATGAAGTCTAACATTCAAAGAAGTGAAATCAGTAAAAGAGATGATGTGACAGCTTCAGAGTGAGAGATTGTAGTGCAACCATAAAAGGAGGGGCGACTGTCAGAACAGATAGAAGCATCTTAAACTGGGCCAAGTGTGTGTCCCCTGACCCGGGGAGCCCACTGGTCGCTACTGGTTTTTCGATTGTACTGTAAATTATTGTAGCACACGAATTTCCTTCGAGATAAGTAACGTTCTATCATATCTTATCCAATATTGAATATGAAATCTGTGATGACAAAGGAAAAAAAGATGCACGTAAGTCCTGCCATAGTCTCAATCAGGTGTGCACCGGAAGTGATGTGGCATCTAGACAAATGAACGACATTTCTGAATAGGTCTTGCCTGATGTTGATTATAATGTATCCTGGAAATGAAGCAAAAGGGACGCAATGAAAAGCACGAGTGACTTGTATTTCCATACACTACATAATGTCCTCACAGGAACAAGAAAAGTGAGATCTTTCAAAGTCAAAGCATCTTCCAAAACACTAATCTACACAGCTTTGACATATTTAAAGTTTGTGTTTAAAGTGCAAATGAGGGCAGATTATGATTCTGCCTGTTACAGCTTCTTGAAACATATTTTTAAAGCCATTCTCAGAAAGAAGAGAGTTATTAAGGTACAAGCACACACAACCATAACACATCTAATATTACATGAGCAAGTAATGTAACTTTTGCCCAACAGCTTGGTCCTTGAGGCAAATAATATAAATAAAAAAATATAAAAACAGGTCATAATAAGATTGGTAATAGTCATTAAGGAACAGAGCTACACCGATCGAGCTACAGCAGAAAAAGATATTTAAAGAAAGAAGCGTAATTTACAGCCAGAAGGTCATCCCCCTGCTCTGAGTCTGATCTGACCGAGGATCATTTCAACCTCCCGCGGAGCATTTTGTGATCAGCCGGACAACACTCCCACCTGCGCTGTATCCTCCCCCAATACTGTCAAATTGTTGTGCTTATGGCACGTAACGTGATATTTACGTGTGGAAAACCTCTTCCATGTGAAAAACATACGTTCAGCTCGTCGCCCAAACAATAAATCTCCCCTGAACTGCCGCGACCTATATCCCGCCTCACTATGTCCTGGAATGTAGTTCCGGTTAGTGAGGGGGATAAAAGCTGTGGCCTGCAGCCTGACCAGTGGCGCACTCGTCCTTGCAAAGTTTACCCAGTAGGTGAGTAACTGCGAGAAAAATTCAAGTGTGTGACAGAGAGGGGAGAACATTCTGTACTGGTTCTTATAATGTTCCAATTATCATGTGTTTAAAAAGTATTTTCAATCACTGGACAAACTTTTTATTTTGAAAAAATAATTTCACTTAATTAATGTAATATTCACAGTTTTGTTATAGAAATTGTGCACAGATCTTATTTATAGAGGCTAACGTCTATTACACATTCTCAAATTAACTGTTTTTAATGTCACTTTGGACTATCAGGAGAGTGCACTCTTTATATTTTGTGTCTTTTTGTTGTTGTTGTTGTTGTTGCTTGTTTTGCACTTACAGTTACTTTTTGCACACTGAACTAAGGTGTATTGAAGTCACATAAAGTTCTCTCACTTTGATTTATTTGTTAATTGTGTATATTACATTTATGTACCTGTGTTGTGACTCATACTCGTGTATTCTAGTATTGACAATATTCAATATAATGTTCCATAATGATTCATTTTTAGAAATTAGCTGTAACATTAATTACTTTGTAGAAAGTTACAGCCCTTTTGTCATGTAGTCATGTTTTTTCCCCATTGTTTTGGACGTTTTTTTCTAATACGTTTCTACAGTCCATAAATACTCTCAGCTGACCATGTTATTTTTGGTGAAGGCTGTGGGCAACACACACACACACACACACACACACACACACACACACACACACACACACACACACACACCATGTTTCCATGCACTGGCTGACAACACACATCCGTTATGCGGGCTGCATTCCTGTGTTTCTACACTCCGGGCAGCAATAATATTGTTTTTTACCTATTTATAGTGGAGTACTACTAGAGATACTCTCTGTGTGTGCGAGGTACCTTCAGCGAGGAGAGGAGTGACCGGCTCCTCTTCTTCAGCTGCACATAAACTCCCGCTGGAATGTGGCGGAGTGCAGTCAGGCAGGCACATACTGTCGTTGTTGCTTTATGCAACGGCTGTTCGGTCAGCTAGCACAGTCACTCTCCACTGCTGGAGGTCAAACCTTACTATAAGTGTGTACTCTTTCATTAATATAATCTCTCTGTGGTTTCTGATTCATTTTTCATACTCCGACTACTTATGTGGTCATGTTTATGTGATAACTTGTTAATGTAACGCAGCTTCTATGACGAGTTCTGTCTTTGTGTCACTGTTTAGACCACGACTCTAAATACTCTGTGGATAAAGTCTTCTGTCTGTGGCCCATGCAAGAAAGAATCTCCCAAATGATCTGTAATTATAATAGAGTTGTCAGGTACTAATGATCATTGCACTTGTTACCTTCTGGTCTCCACAGGATTTTTCCTGCAGACCCGGATCCAGTCATGTCGAAGTCAAAGGATATGGGCTCTTCCATCATCCACACCCAGCAGATGCACGCTGCCATGGCCGATACTTTCATCGAGCACATGTGTCTGCTGGACATCGACTCTGAACCTGCCGTGTCTCGCAACACTGGCATCGTCTGCACAATTGGTCAGAATCATGAATAAAAACCTTGTTGAAACATTCATATGACCTCCTAAAGTTCATATATAGCTCCGTGGTTTTCTGTAAAACCCCGTCATCCACCTGTCTCAATGCAGGACCTGCCACCAGATCTGTGGACATGTCCAAGGAAATGATCAAGGCTGGGATGAACGTTGCAAGAATGAACTTCTCCCATGGAACACATGAGGTGAGTCAGAAAACATTCAGCAATTATAACAAATCATTTTCGTCCCCGCTCCTTAGCATCTCCAAAGCCTTCTCTTTACATTTCTGCCCTGTTGCATTATACAATCCCAAACGGTGACATCAAGTGGCTGTCGAATTGGGGAAAAAAACCCTGCTGTGACCTCACTGATTTAAGTTTGCGCAGAAGTGCAACATGTACCCAGACAGAGCAGCACAGCCGTATTTTCTTCACCCGCTACAAGTGACTCAGTGTGGATTTACCCTTTACAGCTGCAGCCGTCAGTGTGACATTACTCTTGTGGCCCAGTAACTGTCTGTGGCTGTAATGTGATCTACGAGCTTGTACTCGCCCCCCCTCAGTGGCGGTTCTGAGTTGTAGCTTGTGATCTGGAGAGCGAACTGAATCACAGCCAACTCTTTGGCCCACCTTATACTCGTGACCCCTCGCCTTTAAAAGTCATGCCTCTTTACCTTTTTCACTGTCACCTGAGCGGATGAGCCGTCGAGTCCATCATCAGCAGTAGCATGACCACCCGCAGTTGATATTTGGATGTTTAAAGGTTAACAGCAGGGGTTTTTTTTTCAATGTAACTCAACTCTCAAAGTGGCTCCTGAGGTATCAGCTCAGTATTTTAGGCAGTCAGCAATAAAACATGATCAAATTGATTATCATATATCCAGAGAACAAAGTGGAGATTTGATTTTGTTGTGTGACAGGCAAAATAGATTTGACTTTTGTGTCATTGCCGTGTCAGTTGCCAGTCCGGCTATAAATAGGAGTTCTCTGAGAGTCAGCCTGGCAGCAACAGTGCGAGTAGAAGGCGTGTAGCGAAACCAGCGTTCATTATCCACTGAGGACAGAAGACAGTGTACAGATTAGACTTTGAATCTGCAATTCTGAGCCAGACAGAAGACAGATTTGGTTTTTATTTAAGTTGTCAAACACTCTATTGTTCAAATATTTTGGAAACTATTCTCATAAGACCTGACGGGGTGTGAATGAGCTGAACAATGTCACATGCTAAAAATGTGTTGCAGCTGTTTACTGCAAATATTTATGTAACCTGCGCCGTGCTGTCCATGTGACCGCGTGCCCAAGTTTGTTCTCCTTATGTTGTTCTTTATTTTTTCTCATGTTTTCAGAATTTGATACATTTAAAGACAATCCTTTCCCCGCCAAAATAAAACAAGGTTTTATGACGTAGCGACATCTGTACTGTACTCTGTAAATTTCAATACAAGCATCCGTACTTTCTGCTCCTAACATTTTCAAAACAGGCTTACTACTTAGTTTCAATCAGTGAATGGTATTATCGATTTTTTTTAATTTTGCGTCATTGCACGGCACCAATCTCAAGACAGTTGGGACAGAGAGGGAGACATGAATAAGGGTAACAAAGCTCAGGTACAGTTAGCTTCAGTCCTTCAGAGGGATACTTTTTACTTTTATACTTTGAGTACATTTCAGAGCCTGTACTGTCTAACTTTTACTTGAGTAAAGACGTCGAATCAGTCCTTTCTTTCACAAGTATCTGTACTTTGGACTTGAGTAAAGAATGTGTGTACTTTTGCCACCTCTACTTAGTAATAAAGAACTGGTTTGATTCACTGATGGGAATTCTCTCAATTTTTAAGCTATGGTAGATATATTTCGTTTTTCAATGTGATAATATTTGTTTAACACCCACACAGTACCATGCCGAGACCATCAAGAATGTCCGTGATGCCACTGAGAGCTTTGTGCCAGGATCTTTGGAGTACAGACCTGTGGCCATCGCTCTGGACACCAAGGGACCAGAAATCAGGACCGGACTCATCAAGGGCGTGAGTCATCAAGGCTCAATTTACTGCACAAATAATTGTAAGAAGGTTTTAAGCAGAGACTGAACAAGCTCCGTCTCCCTGGTGTTGTTTAGAGTGGCACTGCTGAGGTCGAGCTCAAGAAGGGTGATACCATCAAGCTCACACTCGACGACCAGTACATGGAGAAATGTGATGAGAAAGTTCTGTGGCTCGACTACAAGAACATCACCAAGGTCGTGCAGGCTGGAAGCCACATCTACATTGATGATGGTCTGATTTCCCTCATGGTTAAAGAAATTGGTAAGTGCACAGAAAACAATCACCTGCGAGGCTCATCCTTAATGAAAATGTCCTTTATCTTTCTTGTGGAAATAAATGTTCTCTTCTCCCTGCGTGCCTGAAGGCAATGACTTCTTGATGTGTAACATTGAGAACGGCGGTATGCTGGGCAGCAAGAAGGGCGTGAACCTCCCCGGAGCTGCTGTCGACCTGCCCGCTCTCTCTGACAAGGACCTTAAGGACCTGCAGTTCGGCGTGGAGCAGGGCGTTGACATGGTCTTCGCCTCCTTCATCCGTAAGGCTGCTGACGTTCATGCCGTCAGGAAAGCACTCGGCGAGAAGGGCAAGGACATCAAGATCATCAGCAAGCTCGAGAACCACGAGGGTGTGCGCAGGTGAGTGGATGATGGCGGTGAACCTGCACAGATCTTAATCTCTGGAGGATTTCTGAAACTGATTTTCTTCCTTTTGCCTGATAGATTCGATGAGATCCTGGAGGCTAGTGACGGCATCATGGTTGCCCGTGGAGACCTGGGCATTGAAATCCCAACAGAGAAGGTCTTCCTCGCCCAGAAGATGATGACCGGCAGGTGCAACAGGATCGGAAAGCCCATCATCTGCGCCACACAGGTCTGTGACCTCAGTAGGACGACTGTTTTGTGAAAAAAACATTCAGAAAAAAAAGTGTGTCAGAGACTCATGTTGTTGTCTCTCCTTAGATGCTGGAGAGCATGACCAAGAAACCCCGCCCTACTCGCGCTGAGGCCAGTGATGTCGCCAACGCCGTGCTGGATGGCAACGACTGCATCATGCTGAGCGGTGAGACCGCCAAGGGAGACTACCCCCTGGAGGCTGTGCGCACACAGCACATGGTGAGAGCCCCTCTGACTGTTCCCGCTGATTAAGCGTCATATCGTGTTAAGTGTGAGTGTGCATCTTTCACGACAGTTTAACAACATTTGACTTCAAGTTGTGCCAATTGTTTTTAATGACCAAAGTAACCAAATTCACATGATCTAACGTGGCACTGATGCCCTGTTATTATCTGTTCGGGCTTGATGTTCATAGCTTCACTGTTTTATGGGTGCGTGAAGCCGTTTGTTGTCCTTCTGAAAAGGAATTATCCTCTTGTGATTGTCATGGTAGTCTAACTTTGTCGTGCGTTGACCGTAAAAAAACCCACAATAATCCACGTTTTAGCTTGTATTACAAAAACTGTGCATTTTGGTGCTAAGAGGCAAGAGGTAATTTCATATAATCTTCTGATCCATCACGTAATCAGAGCCCAACCAATATATCAGTTGAAAGAAATTACTGCCTGCCAGTGTCATACCACAGATAAATCGGCATCAGCGTGTATGTTTACCGACATGTCATGGCATGACTTTTTGACATCACACTATATCACCATTTGAGGGATCATTGTAAAAAAAATTGTGTATATCTGTCGATATATTGATTATCTGAAGTTTTTATTCCTTAACGTCGGCATCGGCCCCCAAAAAATCGAGTATTAGGATCATGAATAATAACTAACCATCAAAATGACTGAAATTAACTTGAAGTTGATGTTTGCTTTGTGGTGTAGGATATATTTTGTGCTTTTACATCATGTGCACATCGTTGGTATCAGCTTAAGTTTTACTAACAGCTTGTTTGGCATTTGTTCGACTTGCTTCGTGTATCCCTGCCTCCTCCACCCCTCCCTCCGTCCATCTGCTACCAAACATCTCTTCTTGTCTTCTTGCATTGTGCTTTAACTGTGTGATCATATTACTCAAATAGCATGTGTCTGAGGATCTGCCGTGCACAGCATCAGTCCCTGGACATCATGGCCTCCGCTGTTGTTTAGCTTCATGTCTCAGTGCACTTTCAGGTATGAAGCCCTCTGCGCTGACATTAACTGCCCCCTTTAGTTTTGTCCTTTGAAAATACAAACTAACTCCTGCAGTTAAAAGTGGCCGTTTGACTGCAGCCTGACACCACTTCTCATCTGTCTGGTTTTGCTTTCGCACGTTCAGATCGCCCGTGAGGCCGAGGCAGCCATGTTCCACAGGCAGATGTTCGAGGAGCTTCGTCGCACCACTCATCTGACCCGTGACCCCACAGAGTCCATCGCTATCGGTGCCGTTGAGGCTTCCTTCAAGTGCTGCGCCAGCGCCATCATCGTGCTCACCAAGACTGGCAGGTGAGACTTAAAGTCCTTCCTGTTGGACTCCTCTGCACTGCTCTTAGTCATAATGTCCTCCGCGGCGCCCACTGTGAGTGAAGAAACTGGTGTATTATAATATCTCTCTCTCCCTCCGCCTCCACTCCCTCCAGTACATAAGCCCTCAGCTCATATGAAGTGTGCCAACTTTCACGGCACACAATCTGTGCTCCACTTGTGACCTTTTGAGATCTGAACCCTGACATTCTATGAGTTAATTTTAACTCCCTGTTCATTCCCCTCAACACATGATACAGAGGACGTTCTACTGTCAGCTGGATGGATTTCCTTAAGATAATGGCATAATTAAAGCAGCTGTGGTAACATTATGTCATGACTCTGCTGTTGCCCTCAACTCTGTGGAATAATCTTTTTTCGGTTCCCGACCAGCTGCGAAAACACTCTTTAAACCCACTGAGCACTACCTGCTCAGCACCAAACAGCAAACAGACAGGCAGCAAACTAGCTTGTGATCGTAATGGAGCATTTAGCAGCTAAAGAGTCCTCAGGAGTTGAGACCAAAAATGGAGCTATAAGGGAGTGAATTTTCGACTAACGTTGCTCTCTAACGGTTCCTGACGAGTTCACCACGTAAACATAAAAGATGAAGTTGTGAATTAGTTTTTTTTTTTTTTGTCCAGAGAATCAGTTATTACTGGTCTAGGTTAGTTTCCATTATGCACCTTTTAATAATTTGTACCTGTTACCTGCAGGTCTGCTCACATGCTGTCAAGGTACAGGCCCCGTGCCCCCATCATTGCCGTGACCCGCTGTGGCCAGACCGCCCGCCAGGCCCACCTGTACCGCGGAGTCTACCCCGTGCTGTACACCAAGACCGCCAACGACGTCTGGGCTGAGGACGTTGACCTGCGCGTGAACTTTGCCCTGGAATATGGTGCGTGTTTATGTGTTTTGTTTTACTTGCTCTCAAATAGGATAATATTCAATATAATCCTTTATTTTCCACCAACACATCTCTTGTTTCTTTCCGTAGGCAAGCACCGCAAATTCTTCAAGACCGGTGACGTGGCCATGGTTGTTACCGGCTGGCGCCCCGGTGCCGGTTACACCAACACTATGAGAGTTGTGCTGGTCCCTTGAACATCATTGAAGGACATTAGTAACCCACCCCCCTCCCCTCTCCTGTAACCTGCCTCCCCCCCTGTGTCGGACTTCTCTTTTCCAAAAGCAACTCAAAAACCAGGCTGCTCCCTCAAAGGACTTTCAATGGTGTTATCACAGACAGTAGCACTTTTCATCCATATCTGTAATTTATTGTCTAAATCCTGCTGCCAGAGACTGAACTCAAAACCTTTAAGCGGAAACTCTCCTGTCGTGTGTGCGGACTCGGTTTGCACGGTGAACAGAGTGCAAGTACAGGTTATGTTTGTTCTTTAATTTTCCAGGGATAAACATGAGAATGTGCTGTTATTTTCTTCTCCAGTTGGTGCAAAATGTGACTGCGAAGTCATTTGGCATGACTGGTTTCCATTAAAAGGAATTCTAGGGTCAACTGTGTTTGTCTTCCTTTTGTTATCACACTAAACTGAGACAAGGGTCATATTTAAAATCATTATCTTCCATGCTAAGGAGACAAAAAATACTATAGATGCAACAAAGCTCCATGGCTGATTCGGAGACGAGGTGTTTAAAGTGGTTAGAGCCAGAGGGCACCAAATACATGTTTCCCACTTAATGCATGGACAGTACAAAATACGGGAGACACCGCACAATAAAAGATTTCAAACAACTTAAGCACATACTACAAAAGATGGAAAAATCATTGGAGTCAATCAGAAGAAAGACGTTACTAAAAGTGTTCCAGTGAGCCTCAGTTATTAAAACTGCTGATATGGCAAGTTAGAAAATGAGAACATATGCCAACCAAGGGCATCAGCATGATAGGGGAGATCGTATGTGGTCAGAGTAGATAATTAAGTTATGGACACATAATGTACTGTCAGTGGTGGACAGAGCACTGAAGATCTGTACTCCTGTGCGATTACAGTACATATATTAAATACATATCTATATCTATATCTATATCTATATCTATATATATATATCTATATATATATAGATATATATATATATACATATCTATATATATATACATATCTATATATATATAGATATATATATATACATTTGACTCAATTTCAAGTAAAACTACTGGTATTGAAATAATTCTTAAGAAAAAGAACAGAAATGCTCTTCACAAACAGTACTCAGTGTACCAGTTACTTTTTAACCAGGGATGTTAATCAATCAAGCATTATCAGTAGCAGGTGTTCAACTGAAGGGGTTTATGTTGACTCCAAATCTTCAGTCGAAATTACTCCCATTTTCTGCTCTGTTCCACTCAGACATGACGGCATCCTCTCCAAGCCTGTGCCTGCTGGAGCACTTTGTGTTTTTGTCTGTATGTCAGAGTTTGGCTACTGTACATATCAGGTCCTGGGTTTAAATGTTAGTCTGAATTTTTGCACGGGAATCAGCAGAAGCCAGTTTCAACTGCAGGTACTGACGGAGGGCAAAGCGTTTGTTCTCGCACTTTTTTCTTTATTCAATTCAGCACAGCACAAAGTCAGTTTTTAATTTGTCATTTCTCCTGATATTTAACTGTAATGCTTTTCATTGACTGCCTGTAAATTTAGACATGGATTTGATTTTTTTTCCATCAAGATCAGTGCTTTAGTCCCTGAGAAAACAACAAACATGGAAAATCACCAATGTTAAAGAAAGTGAGAAACATTCCAGCATCTGCCATCAGAAGTTAATCGGGTCTATTCTGGTGCAAGACCCATCCATCCGAGATCTGTGGGAATCTGTTCAGTAGTTTTTGTGTAATCCTTCTGACAATCCAACAACCAAACGGACATGTGGGAAACACAACCCACCAAAAGAAAGTAATGAATAACTATCAAATTATAGAAAAAAAATAGCAAGCTGACTTTTAAAAATGTATTGGATCATTTAACATTTTCGTGACATGGTCATATTAGATATTTGTCTGCATTTAGTCATGATTATTTCTTTCAGGTTTAATATAGAAAACACCAATGAAAATCAGAACTGTACTCCAGTGAGTCTTTTACTGTTTATGTCTGTTGTAAACTGCTGCGGTGGTTGAATAACACTCCGAGTTTTGGACTTTGGTAAAAGCAGCAATGCTTCAAAGGAAAAAATGACAAGAGACTATTATATATTACTGTTATCAACATAAAACAACTCATCTAGTTGATTCTGCTTTAGATCTACCTGCCAGCTTCATCTCAATTTAAAACAACCTGATTTTTATCAAACCTTGCAGGAACACTGAATTAAATATCTATATCTACGTACGTATCCAACAGCCATCACTCTATGACCACCCCACAAATTTTTCTTTGTACTGACGAGTCGAATATTTGGCAGATTGTAATCCGGGCTATTTTGATGTTGGCACCAAACAACATCAGGCAGTTCTCAATTCATAATCCGGCTTAGAGCCTAAAACTTCACCAGCGTTTTATCAGATTCTCCTCCTTCTGCTCTTGAAGAGAAATCAACAGCTCGGGCGAGCATCATTGACCATATGTTATTTTATTGCATTGAATTCAGTAGCTAAAATAAAATATGCATACACAGGTGATGGATTCTTCCGATAAAAGGCAGCGAAATGAGATATAAATATATAAATACATGAATGACTGACACCTCCTCTCCTCCTGCACACACACTTAAGTTGAATGCACTCAAAGTAACCTCGCTCTCAAGCCGAGCTGACGCCTCTGGCAGGTGTTGTAGTGGTGCGGGGTCGGAGGAGAATAGTAATGAGAGATTGATCGAGCCTATTGGCAGTGACTGGCTAGTGACTGATAGCTATTCTCTATTCCATTGGGGGGGGGTTACAGCACACCTCGACTTCAGTAACCAGGCAGCTAAAGCCACTGGACAAGATTCTCCGATGGTCTGACCTGATGACCGGCTCGCTGCTCACAGTTCCTCGCCGGCCACAGGTCCACAGAGAGAGAGAGAGAGAGAGAGAGAGAAGTATCATCTAAACACATGAACTTATTAACAAGTAGAAGGATTTTTTAAAAAAGCAGTCAGTGATACACGTCTTATTGATTCAGCATAGCATCACAAAGCAGCAATCGTTCAACAGATGTCAAATTTTACAATCAAATGATGTAAAATGAAGGAGGTAAATATGCAGCAATATGACCCATCAGGGTTCCTTATTAACCGTGCGTCCAAGTAACTGCTTTTAGCCCTTTGACTGGTGCAAGAAACATTCAGATCAGTCTTAGTGCATTGCTGGTTTCAGGATGTTTGATTATCCACAGTTGCTTTAATAATTCCATTTAATTCCCTTGTTTTAATCTGCTCTAACTAAGAAACTCAAGTGCTTCGATTCACAGTACCTTTTTAAAAAAAAACACAGATTATTGCATACTGTTCTGATGGCACACAAACCATGGCTCAGGTGTTTGTTTGGTACCAGAGTCAGACTGAAATGTGTTGGCATCAGGTTGTGCGCGTTTCCAATGCGCCCGAGCAGGAAATGTGTGCGTTGTCTCTGAAACTGGTTACACTTTCCCGAAAAACCATCATCGCCCTCAAGTTCTGCACATTCCAAAAATTATTCCCACTATTCCAACTCAGACAGACAAACATTACATTACATTCATTACTTCAGTTTTTTTTAAATGTGATCTGATTTGTGTGACCCATTCAGGTGTGCAATATTGCTGAAACGCTATCTTGGAAGACATGGCGTCATCAAACCATTCGGTCAGGTGATCTCTGAAACGAGCAAAGTGCACAGTCTGTCTCTCCTCTAATCTCTTCAGGGGTAACCTAGCATTCACACGACACACTCAAGTGGGGGAAAGGATTTTCCCGAAAAAAAGGACAATGGTTTTTGGTTTCAATCATAACTCGTGGACGGATCTCAAACTAACGGGTTTCGCTAAAAAGTTACATAAAACTGCCTGGACAATGGGGTTCAACAAATACTGATAACAAATCACAGAGTGTGGTTATAATACAATACATAGAACGATTGATATTTTCATGAGGTGCTATATATACCCATCAACAGGTTTTGGGTTTATTACTATATTCAAAGATGCAACGTCCTGTAGAAAAAATATCCATCATTGTCCATTTTTATCCACAATCCATTCATTGATTAAAAATGAAACCACAGATCTCCAATCTGATTAGAGTAACACACCCTCCTACTTCAAAATTTGATTGTGTTTTACACGATGCCAAGAAGGAGACGATCTCTCATTTGTTCAGGTGTTGAAGGAGGGTGTGTCTGAACCTCACAAGTTGGATGGAAGTTTGGACTGTTTGTGTTCGGTCTCTAACATCTTAGCAGGTGATCTAGCATCGGGTGAGCAGACACCTACGGACTGGTTCTGAGGTTCGGGCCCTGAATGTGTCCGACTGACAGGGGTGGCTTGACCCGGGATCGGGCTGTAGGGTTTACTGACAGCCATGGGGGAGGAGAAGAGGCTGGATGCCCCCGCTGCCCCCTCTGAGGAGCCGCTCATGGCCAAAGGCCGTTCCTGGTGTATAGAGCTGTGCGAGCCTGAGATAGTCTTTATTTCCTGGGTAAAGAGATCCAGCGAGGACTCGGCCCTCTCTTTAAGGGTACAGGTCATCCTGGCGGGGCACGAAGTCTGGGGGATTAGAGGGCTGTGAGAGCCCACGGTGCAGGGCAGCTCACTGTGGTAAAGTGTTCTTCCCCTCACAGGGCTCTGTTTGCTGGGACTGTGAACTGGAGGCGTGTAGCAGGGCGAGTCCTCGGCGGAGCCATATTGGGCCAGAGAGGCCAGGGCCGAGTGCTCGGGGAGGACCTGGGGGAGGAAAACAGAGTGGAGACCTGCAAGACTATGCTGTGCCAGGGAGGCTGCGGCCCCAGCTCCGACTGCAGACCCCAGCTGAGTACATCCGCTGGACGACTGGGTGCTGGTGATGAAGGGGAAACGTGGGAGGTTCAGACCACTGATTGTCCTGCTTGCTTTGTCATGACTGAACCCCATCTGTTGCTGCATGGTGGCGTGAGAGGTCTGCTGGAGCTGGCTTAGGATGGGGCCGACTGAGCTGGAGATCAGAGGGCTTATGGCAGAGGCGGAGGGGGCTGGGAATCTCCCTACTAGCCTCCCTGGCACCCCCTGCTGGAGTAAACCTATCGGGTGTGGTGGGGTGGTCATAGCACCATGAAAGGGCTGAGAGTGGAGCTGAGCAGAGCAGGTATAGGACACAGTGGCCTGGCTGATGGGGAAGACTGATGCCATGCTGGAAGGTGGATGATGGGGAGGGGGCTGGTGTGAGGGCAGAGGTCCCAGAGGCTGCAGGCTGCTTGTGAAGATGGGCTGGGACATCAGGGTGGGTGACATGGACCCAGCGGAGAAATGGTGTGTCCTGAGGGACGCCAGGGTGGGAGTCTCAACCCCAGATCTGAATTCGGTGCTGCTGGCAGGAGAACAGGGCCCTGAACCACAGCTGCCAGACATAGTCGCTCCCAGATGGACTTTCTTTGGATGGCTAGTGGTGATGGGCTCCTTCAGGGCGCCTGGTGCCAGAGGGTGGTGGAAGAGGATCGGAGGCAGCTGGGATTGGTGGGCTAAGGCCAGAGCCAGTGGGGTGGTGGCAGCAGCAGCCTGGAGCGGGGCCTGAACCAACGGGGCCCAGATGACCGGGGTGGGTGATGGGGGAGCAGGGGGAGGGTTGAGGCTGGTCTGGATCAGGTGCGTGCACTGGGCCATGTCGCGGTCATGTTGCACTATTCTTTGGATGATTTCACTCTCTTGGAAGTTCAGAGTGCCAGAACTTTGGTGATGCTGCACTTTATGCTGAAGAACAGAGTTCCTCTTCCCTGTTGAGAGAGAACAAATAAGGCCATGCATGTTCTCATTAATGAGCACATACTACATATTATCGGGACAACACCGCAGCCTAAAATTAAATTAAATTAAATCTTAAATCTTACTGAACTCTGTACATATTTCATGGTCAGTTAAACCTGAAGAAGATCCAAAATATTATCATTATTGGTGAGTTAATGATGTGAGAATACTACTGACCTAATTTACTTTATTCTTCAAATTGAATCCATTCTTGTGTCCAATTTTGTGATTTGTAATATTTCCTTTTTGTGTATTGAAACAATCATCCAAACGGCCCCTAAAACAACCTCGGCTTTATTTGATAAGTTTAAACGGCTTCATTGGATCCTGTGTTCGTCTGCCATGATAATGATATCATTCAAATCCAATCAGCTTATCAATACATGTGCATTACCTTGATCATTTCTGAGGAACTCGATGTTGCCTGTTGTTTTTACATTCGAGTTTGTTTACATTAGATTGTCAGCATCATTTTTGCTAATATAATGGCAGAATAACTAGCAGGGTTTTCCTTGCCATTATAAGACGTACGCATTTATTCATGTTTGGTTTAATGTTTTATTTTAATTATCGTTTATTGAAGTAGGATATTATACAGACATTTGGGGAAAGAAATTTGAATCAGAAGTTAAGGCTCTTCATTGACTAATTCTTTTGAATCAATTGAATAAACAAACTGACCTTAAAGGACAACAAAATTTCTGTTTTACTTTGTTTATATTAGGCAGACTCTCCCACCTGTCTAGCTTCAAACAGTGTTCCGGACCTTATTTTGCACTGAGAGCAGCTGGTTTATTCAGTTATGGAAACATTTTTTTTGTAGTTGAGTTGAGTTTGTATTATTACCTCAATAATACTCTAAATATTACAATTTTTAGTTTGAATTTCTTCTCTAAAACTACTTAGTGCCCCTTTAATATTTTGTTTCACATCACAGTTTCAGTGTCTGAATATTTAAGGAAAAAAAGCTTGTGCATCTGCATTGTTCAGCTTTCATTATCAGAGGCACAAAATGGTCATAAAATGACAATAATATCTTTTATCGCAATCGCTTCTGAGACAATTAATTGTCCGTCTAAACACAGTTATCGTGACAGGCTAATCCTAATCCTGCATTTGAATGTTCACTCCACATATCGCACATCCTGTCATCCACTGCCTCCACAAACACGGCATTGTGGAATCAGCACATCAAAATAAAATATCACACACAGGCAATCATATTTGAAGTATAGAAGCAAACATAATGAAATATCAGCATATAAATAACGATACTAAACGGTAAAACTCATAAAGAGGATTTAGGACTCACCAATGCGGTCCAGGCGGTCCAGAGCCACAGTCTCGAAGGCCCTTCTCATCATCGGATACTCCTCCAGCACCTCGTTGAAGTTGTCCACCGACAGAGAGTAAAGCCGACAGTAGTTATCTGCTCGCACGCTGGCTGTCCTCCTGCCTCGTGTCAGCAGGCAGATCTCTGCAAGAGGAGAGAAAAAAATAAGATATTTTAAACTGTTTCTTAAAAAAAGGTTCCTCATATTAATCGTTACATGATGATTTTTCCTTTTTTCTTACACAAGTTGTGCGAAACATCACAGCCACATTTCTGTCGTTTTAGATCCATTCATAAACGGAAAAGGCAAAAAATAGTTTTATTCATGTGAGACGATAAAACATGAAAAGACCGATGCCTCTGAACCCCACAGATGGAGCACTTAATGCAATTTCTGCAGCTTACAGTTTGTCCTGACCTCGTGTGTCGTGCCAGATCAGAAAGATAAAATAATGCGCCATTTAAAAAAAAAAGTAGACATATTTTTCAGGACAGACATATTGAGGATATATAAAACCACACACACACACTCAGACTCACACACACACAGACCCCTCTCTCTTCCTGTCCTGTTTATCAATTTAATCTATTTATTACACATGACAACATGGGATTTGTGACATATTCATTTTGCCATGTGTTGGATTTGGACACACATTTTCTGTCCTCATTTGTCATTCTTAAATCTTGTTTGTTCTTCTTAGAGCAGCTCTAAGCCACAATATATAAAACATTTTGTGATTAACATATCAGTCTTGTTTAAAAAAAGGTATGATGGATTGTGGCTGAACATTAAAATATGGTTCGAAATAATCTCTGGTTGCCAGATCACACCGCTTTCATCTGAAAATGCGAGTGAAGTAAATTAAATATCACCGTTTCCTGGTTTACATTTGATGATCACATTCACAGCTAGACAGTGACATGGTTGAGACAACGTAACAAAGGCAGCAACAAATGGAAAGTTCTGGATTTCAGCTTTAAATATGGTGCCAACAAAAGGGGAAAACCCCCACAGATGGAATCAAAGATCACAAAGCTTTGCTCCTCTTAGTCCCCAAGCCCTTTTAAGGAGATGATGTGGACAATTTTTCCCAGCTGTAATAGTCAGGGAAGTTAATCTGCTGAGTGCCGGAGAAAAAAATAAATCAAAACAAATCATACTACCCCTGCTCCTTCACATACATTCAAACTGACTCTCTGACAGCTACAGAATATACTATCATGTGGTACACACAGCAGGTTGCGTGCAGACCTTACCTCCAAAATAAGAGCCGTCAGACAGCTTGGTGTCTTTGCTGCTCTTGGTCAGGACGCTGACGACGCCGTGCTGGATGAAGTACATCTTCTTGCCGATGGTTCCCTCTCGGATGATATAGTCGCCCGGCTGGAAGACCTCAAAGCGCAGCTTGGTCAGCATGGAGGTGACAAAGTTTGGATCGGCGTTTGCGAACAGAGGCATGGAGGCCACCAGCTTACGACAGTTAAAGTTGATGATCTCCTGCGGGAGGCAGAAAAAAAGTGTTTTAGATTTAAGGCAACACATGTCAGTGTGTACATTTCCAATCATTATAAAAGCAGGGCGGTTAGCGGTGGCTTAGTGCTCTGTTAATGAGGATCTCTGTCCTCATACAGTCTCCAGTCATTACTAATCAGATTACACGACTATTAACATTATCGTGCAAAGTAAGAGAGCCCTATTAGATTACACAAATAATTAACTGCAAACCATTTAGAACACTTGATTAATTCACATATTTGATGCTCAGAACATAAAACAATTGAAAAAATTAATTAAATTAAAAACATTTTCTGTGAGACATTAAGCCTCTATTCACCTACTATATGAACATTCAATAAATGGGTAATACCACACAATAATGTTCTTGTAAGCAGATATAAGGGCATTTTGAAGTGGTTGATAATGCACACTCTCTTTTCTAATATTTTTTTAAAGATTTTTTTTAGGCATAGACACCTTTATTTAGACAGTGGATAGATTTGTGAAATGGGAGATAGAGGGGTGTGACATGCAGCAAAGGTCTGCTGGCCGGGATTCGAACCAGGGTCCGCTGCGTTTGTGGCATGCACGCTAACCACTCAAATACCTGCGCACCCAACACACTCTCTTTTCTATTATTATAATTGTTTTTTACAATACTTATTACTTATTATCTGTATATACAGCAGCCACAGGGGTCCTAATTTTTGACAAATGCATAAATAAACACTTAAAGTTGCATCTTAGTTTGTTATAAATGCTAAAGAGGAGGAACTAAAGCGGATTTTCTTTTAGCCAACATTATGATGACTTCTGACCTCTCGCAGCGGCTCGTTCAGCTCCTCCAGGATGCTCTCCTCATCGAACATCTTGCCCTGGTAACGGTGCTCATAGTAGTCGTGGATCCTCTGGCGCATGTCGGCGGGGAGCTTGTGGAAGGACATGTACTGCTCCACCTGCTTATACTGTAACGACAGACACATGTCCACTTAGCAAAATGATAAATTCGATAATAAGAGTGTAAAAGTGAACAGCCGCAACAGAAATAAATGTAACTGCAGTGTAAGTGTAAAGACAAAATGCAAAGTCATGTCAGAATGGATATATTAAACTGATTGATGTGTTGGCTCAGAGGTGGACTATAATGTGTCTCATTATGTTAACAGTCAACTGTCAGGCCATCTGTGAAACCTTCCCACAGAGCGATGCTGCGCCTCTGTCCCATCTGACAGATACAGTTGTGCTCTGCAGGTTGCAGCTAATAACATTAACTAGTCCGTCCTTCAGCCGTGCACTCTGCCAGCAAAGCACATGTACCAAATGTGTACCAAATTTTTATGTATGTTACTCGCTGTGAGTCACCGCTCTCTTACTTTCGAGTTAAAAACAGACACAGAGTAGCTCAAAAGCTAGATTTCTTCAATCTGTGGGCCATTTTCTTACTTAAGATTTCCGCCAGGCAGTTATAATATTATGTATATATTTATTTTATGTGTTTATCCGAAATTTATGTGTGTGTAGCAGGTCTTAGTTTAACAAGTCTTAGCATCATTACTGGAGGAAATACTTTCTCACTTATTATCATCATCACCACTTTAACTAATAATAATAATAATAATAATTCATTTTATTTATATAGCGCTTTTCAATGACCCAAAGTCGCTTACAGAGGTAAAGACACAAAAAGATGGTAAAAACAAAGCACAACAGAGAACAGAAGCAATGGTGGAGTGTGAGATAGATGGCGTTGTTACAGACAAACAGACAAAACAGGTACAACAGCAGTCTAAAAGGTGGCAGGGATGGATAAAGAGCGGTGGGGGGCTGAATGGGTGAGGAGGGTAGAAGGAGAGTGTAGAGGGGCAGGTCAAGGGGAGAGGGCAGGAATGAAGGTGGTTATGGGTAGGGGAGGTCGTAGGCTTGGGAAAAGAGGTAGGTTTTTAGAAGGGATTTGAATGTGGAAAGTGAGGGAGTCGCAGACTGGTTGGGGGAGAGAGTTCCAGAGTCGGGGTGCTGTTCTGGAGAAGGATCTGTCTCCGGAGGTTTTGAGTCTGGATGGTGGTACGGTTAGAGTGAGAGTGGAGGAGGATCAGAGGGCTCGAGAGGGGCGATGGGGGATAAGGAGGTCAGACAGATAGGGTGGGGTCAGGTGATGGAGAGCTTTAAAGGTCAGGAGGAGTATTTTGAAATCAACAATAACTGCATTTCAATGTATTCAACACCTTTACTGAAGCAAAGTAAGATACAAGTTAAAGTCATGCATTTAATGTCTTGCCTTAATTTTCATTACTATTTTCATTACTATTATGCATTTGCTGTCTGCCTGCAGCTGAGTAACTGTGCTGCTGCCTGTCCTGACCAGGACTCTTATAAAGAGACTTTTAATCTCGATGAGACTTTTTCCTGGATAAATAATCCTGACCCACAACTACAGTGTCCCTTTAACATTACGAGATAAGGCATTTTTCAACATTTTCATCAAGCATGGATCTTGATTTTAAATAAATCTGGCATGTATTTCGGTGTCTGGCGTCTATGAGGGAATACAAGCTGATGCAGATCAAAACAAAAAATCTGGACCCAGAGAATTCAAATGTGTTTCTCCACTGAGTCTCATTCTAGTTATGTTTTCTTTCACTCATTTTTTAAATTTTCTTTTACTCCTAATCTTACTCGTTTTAATTTTCCACCCTTTGCATACTTATTTGTAATCCTTGTATGCTTATATATTCATACACAGTACAATTACCACTGTAGGAGTATTGTTATGTTCTACAAAGAGACACTATTCTTGTTTGTCATATCAAAATGGGATGTACCGGTAATTAAAAAAAAAAAAAAATTGAGACTGTAAAAAAGGCATGTTGCTACATTCCACCACTGATTTCAGCTCTTAGGCTGAAATAAATTGGATTCTTTTTTTTGGACAAAAAGCAGCCATGCAGAGCCAAACACCCACCTTTTCTTGGTACTGCCTCCTGGAGGAGTCCAGAGACTGAATGAGTGCAGTTGCATGACCCACAAACATGGCGAAGCAGGTAGCGCCCACAATCATGCTGAGGATGGTGAGCCACACGTCAGCCATGCCGATGGGGGGGTACAGGCCGTACCCGATGCACAGCATGTGACTCATGGCTTTGAACAGGGCGTAGGAGTACTGCTGACCCCAGGTGTCGTTCTGTGAGGCACAAAGCGTAGGAAAGAGAAAATGTATCAATAGCCACAGAGCCGTCTGTGTCAGACTTTAAGACCAAGAGGTGATGATGCTCAGACTAAAACATCCCTTTAAACATGGGACAACTTATTATGGTCCTGGTTGAGTTTTTTTTTTTTTATGTAGCACAATTTTCTCTGTTAATGTAATCTGCACTCACACAGATAATTAATAGTGTAATCCTTGACAGTTTTTAAGGCTGCAATTAACACTGATGCTCCATTATCGCTTGATCTGACAATTATTTTCTCACTAATGTGCCGATTATTTTGTCTTTAAAATGTCGGAAGATTGTCCGCTATGATCTACTGAAAAATAACGCTCGCTTTAATTTACCAATGGTCTTAAATCCAAAGATATCTAGTTTGTAATCATGTATGAAAAAAAAAAGATTCAAACTCTCACATTTAAGAGGCTGAAACCAGAGTTTTGTTCATAAAATGATTAATCAGTTATTTAAATAGCTGCCACTGAAATGTATGTTGATCAACTAATCAATTAATTGAATCAGCCATGTACGATTAAGTGGATTAAAACCGCTGTCATTAAATATCTATGACTCATTTTTTTTCCTGCTGTTTTTCATTCCTCTTCTGATATTTTCACTTGTAACACGGTGAATCAAATTTACTTCCCTCAGTCCAAGAGTTGATGATTGTTGGAACAAAGTAAAGACTAACCAAGGTTGTTTTGATGTATTATTTGTTCTGTTTTGTTTTGTTTTTCAGTGTTTTCTGTGTATTTTACAAACAATAAAATGACTGTTTCTGTGAATAGAGTCTGGTGGCTTTGGTGAGAGTTATTTTGCAGCTGTTTCTTGGTTAAAACTAAAAAGGATCTTACTCTTCTATCTATTTTGGAGTCCCTTCTATTATGTTGTCAGACACTTAGGATAACAATCTGAGCCAGTCACTTTAAGTGGATGTACTTTGAAGGAGGGCAAAACACGGGAAATTAGGTTACAATTTGAAAATGACTGAAGTTGCCCTTTCAGTATTGTTTATTGAGCGTTTCACATTCAAAACCTCAGCTGAGCTGCTTCATCAGGACTGTTTTGATCTAATCTGATCTGACTGACTGACAGTGACCAAACATCCACAAAACTGTCATCAGATTTGTTTGGAACGCAACTAAAGTCTGATTGGTGCACAGAAGTATGCTTATATCACCTTTTTCAAACCAGTGAAAAAAAAGCTCTGACAGAAGAAAAAACACAGAAAATCTCTCATGTGAAACAATATTGTGTTCATGCAGGACTCATAGGGAGAAAGTGAAATTGGTTGGCCTTCAGGAGCTACACATTAGGATTGCTGTCTGACACATAAATAATCCACTTACCACCATCTTGTTTCTGGTGACCCAGCAGTCAGGAGGGAAGTCCTGCAGCATGGGGACCAGGAACTGCAGACAGCCGTCCCAGTGACACAGCAGCAGCATCATACCGATCAGGTTCATGATGCGCACCATGGCACTGGCCAGATCATAGGTCATATGGAAAACCTGCGACGCAGATTATCAGCGTTAGTGGAACTGAAACAAACAAACACACATCTCTTTGTAAATAAATCTATAGAAATTTCAACTTTCTGTCATGCAATCAGAGGATTTGAAATATACAGCAGGTCCTGTGTGGTCCGATGGACGCAGGGGTCCTGTACTACACAGCATTGTTCTTAATCTTCTACAGACCGGAAAAAGGCTGTTTCACTGTTGCGTAACCATCTGCAAGCAACATTAATGGCCTGCGGGGAGAGCAGCCTCGGTTGGAATTATAGAAATAAGTTAATGCAGGAAATAAGTTAATGCAGGAAAGTATCAGAGGGGATCCAACAAATTAACTCTACAGCTTTAAGAATATGGACATTTGTTTTTGTAGAATAAGCAGCATCGTGTATTATCCCTGAAAGAAATGTAGTAGGCAAGGAGTAGGAGTCCAAAAGTTTTCTAGTGATGCAAGGCACATCTCACTATGTTCATCATACTTTCATAATGAATAAATCTGTTTGTTCTATAAAATGTCAGAAAACTGTGAATAATTCTTCCCACATTTTTTCAAAGCAAAGTGGCGTACTTGTTTTGTCCAGCCAGCAGCTCAAAACCGAAAGCTGTTCAATTTACTGTCACTGTAAAACTGGAAGCAGAGAAATTCTGGGATATTTTCCTAAAACTGACTAAAGCAACTCTCAGATTTGTTGCTGATTAATTTTGGGTTTTTTTGTTGAGTAGCTGACAAATAATCAACAGACTGTTGAGAGCTCTGCAGGGTTAAGTCCTAAAAACCCAGAAATGAGTTAACATTTTTGCACTTCGGGTTCCCTCATCTCAAAATCTATGAGTTTTATGAATTATTTTCTGTTTATATGGCTGATCGGAAGGTCGGTGGTTCAATCCCTTTAGTCTGGCAACGAGCCCTAAATTACTCCAAAAAGTGGAGCTGGCTATGTATTGCAAAGAGCTTTGATCGGTCAGTGAGACAAGCAGAATAAAGAAGCAGCTCATTTACCTTTCTAAGACAAGTATGAGAAATTTGTTATGTCTACAACAAAAAAATAGGTCAGTATAAACCCCACTCCTGAATTTGAAAGCTTTTTACATGTCTTAAAAGAGGCAGCTGTCGGTGGTGGCGGAGTGAAGCTACAGATGTTGTCGAGAATATTAAACATAACATACCAAACACGGAAACTCATCTTCTCACCGCTCTGATTTTATAACCCTGTTGTGTTCAGACTCATGGTGTTGCAAAATATTGTAACTTAAACGTTCGGACTTGTACATCATTCTATAGTGAAGTGTGTCTCTATTGTAGTGAAGTAGGAAGCTTAGTCGTGACGTTGAAATCATGTGATGTCAGGTGACGTTGAGTGTGGTTTAGTTTGCTTATTAGAAACACTAACTGTGTATTTCTGGCGATAACATTTATGCGAAGGCTGGGCGATGTGACCTTAAAATAGCATCGTGATAATTTTAGGCTAGATACACAATACATATCTAGATCATTTTAAATCTCCTGAATAGTACTTCATAAATGCTAGGACAACAAAATCAAAATTTTTGAGACCAAATACTTCAATATTGATATTGAGACAACACTGTAGGGATGACTACTTTCATAAAATATCAACACGATGAGGTTTTTTAAGAATAATCATAAGTACTGTGGATATAATGACTAAATGGGTTAAGGCAAGTATTGGAGCAAGTAGAATAGTCTGGTAAGTTCCCAAAATGTACATCACTTTACTGTAATGCAGCCTTTAAAAACAGGAATTACACTTTAAAAGTGGTGGTGTTCATCTTCTTTAGATTACTTGCTGAATAAAAAACGTATAAGTATCTTATACTTGTGTTTCTCATAGAGGTGATTTTCTGCAATAATCCAATTCAAAAAGGTGTGTTGTTCAAGAGAACCAGGGCGATGCTAACTTCCAGGTTAGCCTACAAAAATGCGTCATCCCTACAGCACTCTGGTAGCTAGTGTGAAGTCCCTGCAGGAATCTACCTCTTCCCACTGGTGGATGTAGCGGATGAGTCTGGAGAGGCGCAGCAGCCGCAGCAGACTGAGGATCTTGGTGAAGCGGACGATCCTCAGGGCCCGGGCCGTCTTGTAAAAGTCCGAGTTGATGCGTGTCTCTACGATGAGGAAGATGTAGTCCACAGGTATGGAGGAGATGAAATCCACCACGAACCAGGTCTTCAAATACTTGATCTTGATCTGCTGCGGGTCCAGGATGATCTCCGTGTTGTCCTCCTTGACAATTCCCGTGCGGAAGTTGAGGACCAGGTCCATGAGGAAGAAGGTGTCCGAGACCACATTGAAGACGATCCAGGGCGGCGTGTGCTCGTCCTTGAAGAAGGTGATGCCCACGGGGATGATGATGAGGTTTCCCACCATCAGCAGCAGCATGGTCAGATCCCAGTAGAACCTGAAGCACAGATAACTCATATTGTAAGTAACAGCAGCCAAAAGTCATTTCAATCCTTTAGCTCTTATATAAATAAATAAATAATCGTAAACATCTCTCAGACTATCAGATAATCGCTGAGCTTAACATTTTGTGTCAGGATGCAAAAGTGAGGTTTTTATTTCACACCTGAGAGATGACAGAAAATAAGGGGAGAGAAATGGGGACAGCCATGCAACAAAGATCCCCAGGTGGACCAAAATTGGAAATGCAAAAGTGCCCAGAGACACCCAATAAGCTACTATTGTGACACAACACTGATTCCAAAAAAGCTGGGACGCTGTGTAAAACTGACTTTACAGATACACAAAGTGTTCCCGAGCCCATGTGGTAATATCCTTTATACAATCAGAGTGGTGAACTTCGACCCTTCCTTGCTTGTAAACGACGGAACCTTTCGCAGATGCCCGTTTCTACCCGATCATGATACCTGTTAGCAATTAACCTGATTACCGGTGGAATGTTCCAATAAGGCACAAATTGAGTGTTTCAAAACTTTCTTAGTCTTTAGTTGCTCCTGTCCCAACTTGTTTGGCATCAAATCCAGAATAAACATAGATTTACACAAATTCAAGGGGAAGAAGAATGTGGACAAAAGCTGGTTGACGAGGTAAAACATTAATCATATGGTCTTTGTGCTGTTTTCAGCATATGTCAAAAAAGGATTTGCAAATTATCTGTTTAGTTAATGTTTTACACAGCGACCCAACCTCTTCAAAACTGGTGTTGTAATTAATTAATCATTTTAGTCATTTTCAAAGCAAAAATGCAAACATTTGCTGGTTACAGCTTCTGTCACATGTGGAAGGCTCTCTTCATCATTTTTGATTGTAAGTTTTGGTCTCAGACAAGCAATTTGAATACAGTATGTTACGTTGGGACCTAGAGAATTATGAAAAGGTATTTTTTTTACCAGTTTGGTACACTGTATTTGATTAATCTAGATCAGGGTTGCCCAAAATGGAGCCAGTGGGCCTAAGCTGGTCCGCCAAAAGGTTTGATTTGTCAATTTAGGGAACTTGGAATCCTATTACTACAGAAGCCCTGAGGAGAGGCAAGTGAAAAAAACTTTGAAAGATTATCCTGCAAACCTTTTTTATTTTTTTCACATTTATTAAGTAAGAAGTACAAGAGAAAAAAACTGATCAGAAAATGGATCATCAGAATTTGTTTTCCTCACTTGTCCCTCTGTGTGTCCGTTTAGCAACATCTAATTTTCTAAGACCATAAAGTTTTAGTTTTCCTACCGAGGGAAAAAGTTTGGACAGCTCTGTTCTGGAAAATGATCTGAAAATTGACTAGTGATAAAAATAATCGTTAATTACAGCCCTAATGCGAGGCCTGAATATCAGAAGTCTGAACTTTTTAGTCTGTTTTCTTTCATCAGAACAGTAAAGAAAAAAAGAGAGAAACTTGAGTAGATGATGAAAATACATAATTTCTATCAGTTCACACAGAGGACTTTTAAAGCAGGAGCTTGAGTGTGAGTGTCTATGTGCATACTGAAGATGTGCTGCATATTCAGAGCAGCTCTGGACGTGAAGGAACTTCAAATAGAAATTAATCTCTGGGCAAATTGCATTCGCACACTATGACTCGAAACCCAGCAGATTCATGTTCAACTGAGAAGAAACAAACTGTGCAAACAAACTGCCGCTACTGAGAATAAACAGGGCAACACAATGATGAAACAACAATGGTTCCCTAATTCAGTTCAATACTAGGCTTCTGGCCATGGGGACGGAGAGGAAAATGCGTTATTGGAATTCATCTGAATTTCTCATGAGGAAATATTAATTTTCACAACTAACTACATCCTCAAGTATCAGCAGCGGAAGGTTCAATTTCACCTATAATTGCATGAAAAACAGGGGCTGTTCTCACAGTGACGTCTCAAATTGCATTTCAAGATATTACAAAATGTTTTCATTTAATTTCAGAGCTTTATTAAAAACATCTAGCACATTATAACTAACAGTTATGGGCTAAATATAAAAAAAAGTCTCTGTTTGTCGTCGTTTACTATCGTGAGATTGGATGTTGTTCGTTCTCACTTGTCTTTATTTCTTTTCTTTCACTGCTTTTGAATGATCATTGAGTTATTGGTGCGTAACAGAGGACGATATCAGAGCACTTTAATTCAAAGGAAACATGCGCACGTTCAATAACACACACGCTCACAAGCACCAGCCAGAGATATGGAGAGTGTTTGTTTACCAATTACCATCTTGAGTGTGTTCGAGATGAGAGAGCATGCACGCATGTGATTGCATGTCCGATCTATTTCAAGAGACCTAATTAACCACTGATCGATCCAACAGGAGCCTGACACACCTGCAGGGTCAGCACAACTGTGGGGGGGGAGCCTCACACCTACGAGGGCGCATGCATTACACCACATAAAGGCACTCAGGGCGTGTGAGGCACTGTACAGTCACCACACTGTATTAGCCAAACGACTGTTACATACACGAGAGGTGAAAGTAAATGAGGGGACATTTCTCACAATCTTGTCAACAGGTATAAATGAAGAGGTTGATCCTATCTGAATAAAGTTTCAATCAGATCGAGAGAGGTGGCGTAAACCTTTGACCTTTCTGCGTCTCAATGTGCAATAGTGTCAATATTTTTGGAGTTTTTGTTTCTTATTTATGTTGTTTATATTGTTTCTACTGCTTTCGACTTTTTTACTCATATTTGTATTTGTGTATTACTTCTTACTACTGTTTTAACTGATGCTCTATTTTTGCTACCCCCTTTGCTGCTGTAATAATGTGGCTGATGCAAGTGTTTGTTGGCGATAAACCGGTATTGACGATAATCATGGTATTTAAAAAATGAAATACTGATCTCGTGTTAATAATACACATATGATAATATCGTGTAGTTATTCCAGCACCTCTTGCATCATTGAGATTCCTTCCTTAATGCAGCTTAACACTGGTTGACACCCGCAAGAAAAGTGATGAAGAAGATGCAGTAACTAGCTGGCGACTACCACAGTGTGTTGCTCCTACTGCTGCACCAAACTACAATTGCAACTTTTCTTGGTCAGTAACAGAAACAGCAGTAAGAAACTTATCCAGAAATGTTTGTTATTCACTTGGGATTAGGCCTAGAAATAATGTGAGTGAGTCAACTAGCTGTCAGAGGGTGTAGTGGTGTGTAAGCATTGGGAAAAAATGGAAATTAGAAGGATCGGTGCCTATCGATTTATCTATATTTAGACAACATGAGTCTGTTGGAATATATTATCAGAATGATTTCAGTCAGACTGAGGAAATGCTGTCCATGTAACCACAACTACTGGAAAGACAAGTATTAGACTGATACGCCCTTTACAAAAAACCCACTAACATCTGGCTGTTGTGTTCCTGACAATGTGGCGAGGTGATCAGCATCAGAGATGTGACCACAGCCTACAAACTTCAGTCACACCGGACCTTCACAGGAGAACATCACAAACAGAGAGAACCAGCAGGTTGGCCATTTGTTCTAATCAGCTTTCTGTTGTTCTCTGCCAAACAAACCATTTGCATTCCTCTCCTCATCTGCCTGTTGTCTCTGCGGTGACACACTGGTCCTAATTGCACTTCCCCTCTCTAGCTAAATCCACCGTTATCTCCTGGGAATCCATGTCATCTCCAGAAGTCAGCTCCCATCAGCCAGATGTTGAGTAGTTAGCATTACTGCTCTGCACATGTCACTGTACTGCTGCTGCAGAACACTGGAACAGCTGGACCACAAAAAAAAAAAAAAGGTCTGCAGGGGACAGTGCATTACTGCCATGCCCTGCGGACCATCCCGCTGACTGTGCACGCAGTGCTGGGCCGGACAACTTGCTGGTGTAATCTGGTGTTGCCATCAAAAAAAAAAGGCATCCGATAGTTGTGGGGTCTCTGGACCTTTACTGGTCCCAGAGTGGAGTCTTGCACTATTTGGGTCAGAGTGCAACTACGTTTAAGAGCATGAGCGCACAAAGAGAGAGGGGAGTTACAGGCAAAGTGAACACAAAAAGGCTTAAAATGGTGAAAGGAGCTTAGATCAATCAGGACAGCTGAAAAAGGGATCACATTTGTACTAGAGATACTTATCTCTTCCTGCCAGAGCGCAGCTGAAGCCACAACAGCCTGCATGCAGCTCAGTGGCTTAACACACACCTGTACTGTGGCTCAGGCCCACCAGCAATCATATTAACCATATTTACGCAGCGTGCCAGTTCAGTATGTCTGCCGCTGTATCCGTGGAAAGCTTTAATAAAAGACAGCAGTTGCTTCAAAAGACGGGGAGACACAAGGAGAGGAGCAGGCCTGGACACACACACACACACATACACACACACACACACACACACACACACACACAGTAGTTGGGAAGCACACAACTGTTGCAGATATCAGAGGGTGAAGTTGAGTGTTTGCAGGATTAGGATTGGATTCACAAGTAAGCCAAAAATGACCCAAATACCCTTTAATGGTGCAAAGGTTTACACCTGTAGTTGAAAATGGGATCTGCAGGATCAAGTGTTCACCTCAAGAGCCCCACACAGCAGGTGGGCACCTGCTCCTGCTCCGAGTGTGACCCCAAACCGAGCACGAAGTAATGACACCTCTCGCCTTGTACACAGAGTAAGCAGCTGGATGTCCTCATTCCTCCTCGGCAAAACATCATTTTCATTTCAATCTCTCTCTCTCTCTCTCTCTCTCTCTCTCTCTCTCTCTTTGCTGTTCTGTGGCGTGTCCCCCACCCCGTCCACACTATCTCTGCTCCATTAAACTAATTGTACTGTAATAATCTCCACTGATGTGTGCTTCTAATATCTTGAATGGTCATGTTACCCTATTTTGATTACCCCATTTCCAAGCCCCTGCTGCACTCTCTGTAATCCATTGCCCTCGCTAAATGATATAAAAAAAAAAAATGTAAAAAGTGTAATTCAGATGAGTGGAAAAAAACTGCAGTGACACACATCGGTCATACAACTGGCCGGTGAAAATGTGATGTTGACAGTGAGCCTCAAGGTTAAATGTCATGAAAATCCCTTGATGGTGGTGATTGAACAGAATGCCGGTTTGTATGCAGCCATCGATGAAATGCAGAGTGTGCACGTATGCATGGCTGGTAAATTAGAGAATGACAGGTTGGCTTAGTTTGCTGCACAAAATTCAATTTATGAAATCATACAGAAAAATTGGTGGGTTAGATTTACCACACGGCCCGTTTCTGCTGTGGGAAGGAAACACACTTCTCCAGGCCAAACAAAACAGGGACTCACACACACACACACACACAGACACTTACATCCTACATATGGATGATATAAGAGCAAATTTGAATGCTGGCCAGCTCCTTTATGATACATCACATGCTCCTCTGTGAGAAAGAGGCCTGTGCAGTGTTGAACTTAGATAAAAAAAAAAAACAAACATCAGAAATGAAGCTATTTAGCTGTTGGAGGTGTGTGTGTGTGTATGGATTACTGAGGCACATTCAGCTGCTGATCATCATGTTATCATTAAAGTGATCAAACAATAAACACTCCAGGTACAAAGAGGATTAACCTGTGTTTCTCCTGTTAATTTTATATCGTGATATTATCATGTTTGATGTTTTTGTTTTTTTGTTTTTTTTTACATCAGCATCAGGCTATAAATGTTTTTTTTGTTTTTTTTGGAAAGGTTTTTCTGCTCACAAATTACCTAAAATCACTGTAGGGGTGGATTATCCAGAAGCCAGCAGACTTCACTCGCTCCCTCTCGTGCTCCACGGCCCTCTCACTGCCCAACATCCGCAGGGAGAACTTGTTGACTCCCGGCTGGAGCATGGCTCCAAACTGCCGGTGCATGAAGCCGGCTTGGTACAGACGGTCGTCCTCAGGTATGATCTGCTCACTGCCCTCCAACTTGATGAAACTTGACTGGTCGAACACGGATCCCTGTTCACTTGCGCCGCTCAGCCCCCCCGCTGCCCGCTGCTGGGCCCCGGGGCCGTGCTCACCGGGGAAAGTCTCGCTGACTCCCGCGTCAGCCTCGGGGATGAGGCGCCGCTGCTCCGCTGGGTCCGACCCGGGAGGATGCCGCCCGGTGATGGAGGAGATGCTGCCCCTGAACAGGCGACAGTCCCCGTTCAAGTTGGTCTTCACAACAACGTCCCTGTCCAAGTCCTCGCTCCTGGCATCCTCGATGCTCCTGCAACTGCTCGCAGGAGACGGAGAGGACAAATGTTTTAGCCGGATACTTTTCCTCTTGGTGTCCTTGTCGCCGCCGTCTCCTTCGTCAATCACGAAGGGTTTTTGCCCAATGTTTTGCGGCAGGCTGTAGAGCCGTTTGCGCATGGAAGACTGGAATCTTTCCATTTTTGAAAAAAAAAATGTTTTTTTTTTGAAGAAGCAGATCAGATGCGCTCTAAGGATAGAAAACAGAGGGATGAATCATGAATCTCACACACTTGCGGTGCCACTGGAGGCAAAACAGTGACGGCGCATCCGCAGGACAGGTTGTATCTTCTGTGACACTTGGGACGTGCCTCTCTCCCCCGGCTCAAACATTGAGATGCGCCAACAATACGTGGCAATCACTCCGACGGCCGTGTGAAGGCGATGGACGGCAAATGCGTGTAAATCCAGGTAACCCCAGAGCGTGCAGACGAGAGCGCATCAGGATGCAGCATGCTGAGCGTCGGACGTGCCGGAGTGGGAGACTGCTGCTGCTGCTGCTGCTGCTGAGCGCCTCAATGACAAAGCATGATCTCCACCTCCCCAAAATATCTGAGCTCTCTGTCAGTGCAAGGTGATGACACGCGTGCACGCGGCCGGCAGCTGTATCCTGACATCACTGATCCATCAGCCTGCCCGCTTTCCAATAACGTGAATATTGATGGGGGCTGATCTATCGGGTTGCCATAGGAGCCAGGATGGCACACGCGCTCACCCCGCCCAGTCAGGACAAGATGAGGAGGGGAGGATGATTCAAGGATGCGATCCAGCCTTGGAGCTGATGAGTTTGGTGAAAGAATCTCATACGAGTCTTTGTCGTTGCTGTGCCGCAGTCCGCCGGCCAGCTGATACTGACATTTCATCTCGCAGCCTCACTTTATTCATTTGAGATCCTTGTATGATATATTTAAGCACTTGCTTTATTTATCTTTCATGAATACGTATTATGATATATAAAGGCAGAAGGCAACATGTGGGCCAATCACTGTATGATTATGCATAAATAGGTGCTGAAGTATGACAGCTCATTGAAACTTTCAAGTAAAGTCAGAGAGTGCCCTGACAGGACAGCAGAAATATGAGAATTTACAGAATAAATGTATCAATTTAAAGAAATAATAAAGACCTACCGGTGGAAAAATCCAGCCCAGCCACCAGAATTAAATGTTGGCAGCGTCTCATATCATATTCACGTTGCATGTTTAAGACCTGACTGTCAGGTTGCAAGGTGAAGGCATTTCAGCATTTGTAAGTGTGGCACCGCCGGATACTTTTAAGGAGACCTTGGGACAATTTCCAGCCATGTATGTGGCGACTAAAACAGCTACTTTTAAGCCAAGATGTGATCTTTCCTTGACCCTGAACCAAGTGTTTTTTGTGCCTAACCAGAGCACATTCATCACCTTGTAACTTGAAACATGTAACGTTGTTTACTTTATTTGTTCTTTTAACTCCTAATGTAGCCTCTGATTTTGGATCAAACATAGATCATGTCCAATGTATTTCATATGGTGATAATGATTAACTGACAATCGATTGTTTAGGCAGCTAACTATCATCACTGTGATACTGCCATCTCCATCTGCTAACAGACAACTTTTCTTTCACTTAATTTTTTCTAATTTACCAGTCGGTGGCTGTAAAATGGCACAAATGAATAGAATTTCCTGTTTCCTCTATTGCTGCTTCTTATGTGTCTTTTTCCATCAGTAATCATCTTCCTGAGCCCAACAACAATCTGTGTCGTGGCGTCAGCACCATAAGTCTCCTGATCATGAACTGCCCAGATTAGGATTTCACACTCTGCGCCTTATTTTAGTTCACTCCGTGTCATCACTCTACTCTACGTTTGCAAGTAGCGAAACCTCAAAGATATCTTGTTATTTAAGTCCCCTGTAACTTTGATGGCGATACACCGTGTTATGTTAGGTTTCTCTGAATTTAGTGACAAGAAAATTTGTTTTATTACTGACACTTGAGCCACATTTGACAACAAGACACGCCAAAAAACAACAACAACAAAACTAAAAGTCTTGTTATCAAACACTGATTTTGGAAAGATAATATTTTGCACCGTCGACATCAGGTTGAGCTCGTGCACCCACTTCAGGGTGCATGCTTACACTTTTAGCTTAGCAGCTACAGTGAAGAGTTTGGCTTTACAAAGGGTGTAACTAAACTTTTTTTTTCAAATGAATTTGAGATCTCCGGGCTGACTCACGAAACGCAGAAGTTTTTTTTGGTGAACTGTTCCTTTATGGTAATTTCTGAGACTGCAAAGTTTGCAAACAGCACCTTACCAAGAGGTGTTTTATCATGTTCACACTGCATGTTTAAGATCTTGCTGGAGGGATGGTGGTGTAGTTACAGGTGAGTAGGGTGCCGCGTTGGCAGACTGTGTTTCAACATTTGTAAGTGTGAAACCACTGGATATTTTAAGGAGATCTTGGGACAATCTCCAGCCATGTTTGTGGCAACCGAAACAGCTATTTTGAGCCAAAACATGTTCTTTTCCGAACTCTAACCAAGTGGTTTTTCATGCACAAACACAACCAGTGGAGATTGAAAATAAAGTAACATAAGGTTTTACGTAATATCCATTCACATAATAACAAATGGAAAACGGTTTCCCTGCAGCGATTCTCAACAGACTGCGTTGTTGACAGTGTTGGTCTGGGTCGCTGTTCCCGCTGTTTGACAGGAACCGATCATCCACCCACCAGTGCAAAGCAGATTATCTTTATATGTTGTAAAACATGTCTGGGGGAGATCTTTGTAAGTACACTCAGTCTGGTCACTGCTCATTTATGGCATGCGAATAAATGACAACTCAAAACAGAGGAGGTTAGTCCAAAGGAAGGCCACTGTGTGATTACATAAAAAATAAAAACTATAAACCTTATATACAATCTACTGGGCTGCTTAGGAAATAGTCCATCAGCTTATTATTCAAACTGCACCTCACATGTAACCACCTGTGTCAGAGATTAATCCACCCGCAGACAGAACTACAAATCATTTCTGTCCAAAGTTGTGTTCCGAGTTTTTTTTCAGGGTTCACAAAGTCGCAGTTGTCTCTTTGCTCTAGAAAAAGGAGGTTTTATTACTGCACATAAATCCAGGAGATGACTTTTACCTGGTGGGAATCAGGTTCAGACAGTTAAGAGGCCAGTTTAAAAGGTATGAAAACATATAATAATCATCCATAACTCTCCAGGTGGTGAAAGGTTATGGAAATGTTCCAAAAAGCACAACAATGACACCTGGGTCCGAAAATAGCACCCACTTTTTGTTGCACTGCTGTAACTTCCCATTGATGAAGTGCATCAGTTTCAACAAAAGCTGAACATTACAACCTTTATTAAGGTGGAATTGATTGCAGATCTGCTGGATTAGAATGCATAAATTTAAGCTCCGGTGTTTCTGTGTCTTTGCATAAAATGGCAAAACCCACACACAATCAGTAAGTAACAATACTGCCACTGCTTGGTAGAAAAGTGATATAACAATACAAATATTACAGTGTGTTAATATCAGTTACCTCAATAAATTGGGCTCCATGCATGCCAAACCTGGGGGTCGGGGCTTCAATGAAAATTCGTAATATCAAGGTGCAAAGTTTATGTCAAGACACTTTTCCAAATGCTCCTCCAATGCCTTCCCCTCACTACAGGAAGAACATTTCATAGCAGAATTACATAAACTACATATGTTTGATCCAGTTATTTATAGCCAGCACGAGCATCCGATCCAGGATGAAGTGGTTCATTGCAGTCTTTTCAAATCTTTATTTCTGCATAAATAAATTGCAAGAACTGAGTTGTCTATAATTCAAAGAAATAACAGGGCATAAAATATTAATAAAAAAGAATCAAATATTCCAAAATCCCAAAATCATTTTGAGTATTGTAGTTTATTTGACAGAGACAATGGTCATGGATCTGGGGGGGGAGTTTGCCTCGGAGACTGTTTTCATCTATGATCCGTGGCCATTTATCAAAAGTTCTTTGTGTTTTTTCCTCTGACAGCTCAGGGATTTCTGTGAACTATTTTTCAATCTAGGTTTATTCGTTCTTGTTCATCTGTCAAGCTCCGACTCTGATCACTTTTAAATCAAGGCTAAAAACGTTCTCATTTTGCACAGCTTACTCTACCAGTAACGGATCAAAACTAAATCCTCCCAGCTTAGCTTTGAAATTGTCTTTATTTAAAAAAAAAAAAAACGTTTTTAATTATTGAATTTGTTTTTAATTGATTTATTCATTAACTGTATTATTTCATCTTATAATTTCCCTTGATTGAAGCTGCAGTGGTTTAATCTGAAATTCTCTTGCTCGCACTTCTGTATTTCTGAATTGTAAATCTTTCCTTTTTTGCCGTATTCTTATCCTGTAAAGTGCAGTGAATTGCTTCGATGTTTTAAATGTGCTATAGAAATAAAATTGCCTTTGCCTCTGACGTCCAAAGTTCATCATCATATTCATCATGTCTGCTGTGAGTCACTGTAAACCTCACAAGATGGTGCTGTTTCCTCACATGATTTTATTTCTCTGCATCCCCCGGGACGGCTCATTAACCGTGCAGCTGAATGTTTGGCATGATTTTTTTTATATATATAAAGAAACCCACTCAACAGACACACATTCCTTTTTCCTTTTATAGATATTTATTCTTAAAAATGAGTCAAGATCTTGCAGTTTGCTTCACATGTGTCAGTCCTGACGTGGGCTTCTTTTTCGCCGCCCTCCCACGTCAGCTGTAGAGAATTCATGCAGCTGTGTAGTACGCCATCAACGCTCTACGGTGATCCTACTAGTTTTAAAGCTTTGTCACAGAGAAAAATCAAAAGCTGCAATGATTTTCAATATATTGATATGGATAATAATTGCATAGGATAATAGCCATGCTGTACAATACACATAATTATAAAACAATATGTCAGAATGATTAGTACAGATCTCCTAAAGTAGGTTTATACAGATTTTCATTATTCTCAACATTTAAGTGCATCATATAATATGAATAGTCTTTATATTAATGCTGATCTGATACACAGTTATAGTGATTTAACACGTACAGTACATACATACAGTAAAGTAAACCTTAATCAAATTTAGAGGGACATTGCAAAGCCCTTAAAATGCAATAGATATAGTCTGATATCATGACTAAACTTAGAAAATGGTATGCAGCAGAATGATAAAACTATACACAACTGTCATACCAGATTATGGTGGCATTTTTAGTTTTAGTTTTTCCTCTAGTACACACAGGTTATCTACATGAAGCCACTCTCAGAGAAAATAACAACTGAAGAAAAACATTTCCTTCAAACAGAAGGTCAACATCTTGCATGCATTATTTCGGAAGAAGTAAAAATATTTTTAAACTAGTGAATAAGAGGGAGAAATTAATAATGTCAACAACTGCATGCAGCAACAATGGTTATAATGTTTACAATCCCATAATGGTTTGAATACCTCCTGATTCGCACGCTCACATAACAAAATCATAAGGCATGCCTCACTGAACCCCTCCACAACCAGACTTTCAAATGGCAGATAAATCCTAATAACAACTTATATGGATTCTCTTCTTGTTTACCTTCATATGGTCAATATATGTGTGATGCAGCCTGCAAAACAAAAAGACAATTCAACTCGTTCGCCCCGTATTACACACGGCAGTTCATCTTGTGATTTGTGGCCACAGGCATGTATCACATATTATTAATCAGGCCACGTCTAAATAATTCAGTACTTACTCAGCAGACAGGCTGCTCAGTTTGTGTTCCTCTGGCGGAGGTTCTTGTCTTTGTGGTTGTTGGTTGAATTAGTTTTCCTTCAAAACAAGACACAATCAGTTCAGACTGGGGGATGATTAGTTGACTGACAGATAATAAAATGATTCCAAAATTAGACAAACAATCTATCAAATCAAAATACAAAATGTTTCTTTTTCTCCTTCTCACATCTTTTTAATTAACAAGCTTATTTCAAGTCTCTGTTTTTGAGCGCAGCCAACCTGCGATGAGAATTAAGCAAAATTTCTGAAAATTTAAAGACCGTGTGAAAGGAGCTTTCTGAAGTCCAACAACAAAATTACATTGATGATATCATTAGGGTAATTGGTGAAATGCCCCCTTAATCAAGAATGACAAGTATTTCGATTAGAAAATTAGAAATTCTATTACGTAGGTTTGACAGTGAGAGTAAAATTTAATGCAAAGCTTTGCTGTCATGTTGTGTCAATGTGTATAAATTAAGTGATTTAGTCTGATCAATAGTAACTTTTACATAAACATAATGTGTTCTAGTGTTAACTATTCAGTTATTACACATAAAAGTAATGTATTTTAAATCAGTTATTTTATCTGTAATAAGTTAAACTCAAAGTAATATAAAATGATACACATTGACTCAACATGATAAAAAAGCTTTGCATCTGATGTGAAGTATTTAAGTGATGTGACAGAATTAGATGGAAATTGTATATGCAATTGAAATAAAGTCACTGTTACAGGCTAATTATTTTTTTGAGTGCATGAACACAAATTGAAGTGTACTACAGCCCAGTCCAGTAATATTTCTTTGACAGTTTTTTTTAGCATTAATTATTTAATAAAAGATAATATTAAATGAAAATAAGAACAGAAATAAAAATAAGAATAGGAACCTGTCCTTGTATAGTTTTATTCCTATTATTACATCTATTTTACATTTTCAAAAAGTTATATTCAAAATTCGTTTTATTTTATTTATTTGGAAATATTTTTTGTCCTTGTGCTGCTCAACACTGCGGGGGATGAATACAAACTTATCTTAATATTTTTATCCATAAAAAAGGAACATCTTAACATGAATTCTATTACTACACATTATAATGACGTTTTAGGCAGCTATAATCAGCTATATCTTTTTATTATTACAACTGTTTTACTATATTGTCATTCATTATCAGTCTCCTTTTGGGCGCTCACAGGAGGAGTTACACTGGTTGACATAACTATTAATAAAACAATTGTATCTGCTTACAACTGCATTACAGTCTGTTTTAGACCTCCTTATTAAACCTTTACATTCTGTTCATGACTGATCATAGAGGGACGTAAAGTACAGTTTGGCCTTTTTATGTCTTAGAGCATCTTGGCCACAGCCTCCTTTAATCAGGACAGCTCAGATCGTAATTTTTCAATGACAGCAAATATGTTCCTTTTTGATTATAAGAGTATTTCCCATGATTTAAATGAATGCAGCAAAGCGCCATCACCGGATGCTTCCAGTCATTTGTGACCCAGATTTGGGGGGTGTACTGTGTACAGAGCTCTAAAGACAGTCAGGAGTCAGGAGACATCGTGATAAGCTATGAAAACACAAACATTACCAGGCGACACAGGAACAAGCTATTGAAGGTAAAACGTTTGATACTTACACTGGTCCGGCTGGGTCATCATCTGAAGCAACAAGGGAAAATATGGAGAAATGAAGACCAGAAAATAGAACAATCGCAAAGGAAGTTGCACACGCTGATGAAGAGACATTTCATCTAGAAGTGTAGCTGTAGCAGTGACTGCACTTCGACCTGAGGTTTTTGAGGATTTTTAGGTTTTCAACTATGCTGTATGTGCAGACTATGTTATGGGATGAAAGTGAAGTCACAGAATAGTAAACCATTTTCTGTCATGCCGCAGAAAAACCACCTCATGAGGTCACTCACAAAAACACACCAACACAACAGGACATTCACACGCATGATCAAATGAGGACGACTGCATACAGGCTATTTGAAAAAATACTCTTGTCATGCACGGATGAGCAGCACTCACAAAGAGCAGCTGTTCGCTCCAAGAGATTAGTGAAAAGCAACTCCGTCAATATCAACCCTCGACTGAAGTCAAACAGTCGAAATTATTCATAAACACAAAACATCTTTGGTGCTTTGCAGTGACTTGCATGCCTTTTCACTGCTGGATGCAAGAATGTGAAGTTTTTTAAACAAAACGATAAAAAACTGAAAAGTTTGAACAGCACTTGACACTAATGAGGAGGCTAAACAGAAGTGCGTACTGTGGCGTGAACTGAAATAAGATGAAGCTGAATGCTCATTAAAAATTCATGAAGCATGCAAAGTCTCACACTTACCACGAACATGGTTTAGGTTATGCAGTTTGGGAAGGGGACGGGGAGGGGAGATATTACAACAATCTGTTAAAATACTCAACGACCAAAGATAAACTAATTTAAAGCAATATGTGGATTATAAACATTTCTTCATCTTTGTCTTCATCCATTTTTCTATGGAGCATCCTGACAGTGTGTTCCTGTACAGTCTGAGCTGTCAGTCATTCGCTGCACGTTGCATCTAATCAGCATGTGCCAACATCAAAATGCTGTTTGAGAGTAAAAAGGTCACCCAAATACCATTAATGCATAATTTATTATATAGCTCGACTCTGGAAGTACTCAGTACCCTGAGACGATACCAGGATGGCACACGCAGGTTGTGTGGCTAAATGAGTGTCTCGTGGTGGAGCTCGCAGCAGCTTGGGGACATCGCAAGGTCCCTGGAAAGCCATTTATAATTGAAACTGTCCACCTCCGCAACACTGCAGTATCATATTTCTCATGAATATTAAATGCATGAAATTGTCCTGACAAGGTGCCACCTCCTGCAACTGTGTCTGCCTGTTCGGTCGACCTCGCCAGACTGAATTATCGAATGCAGGCACCACACGGTGTCGAGTAACTCTGTTGGTGTCTCTGGCGAAGGAATGACTTCGGACGGACACTCGAAAAGTTAGTGTGCCTGACACCGACGCGGTTTCTCAGGTACAAAATTAACAACTTTTTCCTCTGATATATTAAACACTGTGGAATAATAAAACAATACTCAGCACCGCTGCTGGTGACTCACCGTCTTGTATATCGTCTGGCTTCTTACGCTTCTCATAAACAACGATGATGATGACCAGGATGATGATCTCAGCCAGAACGCCCAGCAGAGGCCACAAGGGGGCCAAGTGGCTGCGGACCCTCAGCACAGACTTCTCCTCGCGGCTGCCGATCATGTTGGTGGCGTTGCACTGGTACTCGCCGGGATCCAACCCGATGTCCAGGTTGGCGATATGGAGCTCGGTGTAGTTGTCTCTGCTGCTGATGAAGAAGCGTCCGGTCGAGTTGTCGATTTCCTGTCGAGGGAGAAGAAAGAACCGCACTTAATAAACTTGAGGTTTTTCCATTATATTCTAGTTAATGTGATGAGGTTTTCAAACATTATACAGTATCTAATGTTGAATTACAGAAACATATTGTGAATTTACTACAACGCACTTCATGGACCAGTTGCTACATTTTATCTTTATGAGTGTTTTATTTGTTTATTGTACCCTTGTAATCTTATTTTATCTTATTGTTGGGTAAATTCTATTTCATTCTCTTTGCTTCTATGTGCCAGTTGGTTTTAACTGTAATATTAATGTGTTATCTTATTTTTTTCATGTAAAGAACTTTGTAAGCCTGTTTTGAAAGGTTTTGTATCTATAAAGTTTACCATTACCATTATTATTGTCATCAAATAACTATTTACTATACATGCATAGAATAACAATGACCTCACACATTGTGTGTGAGGTCATTGTTATTCTATTTTCATTCTATACCAACTCACTAAAGCCCTCGTAGTTTATGTCATAGATTTTCTTGAAATGTAACATCTTATAATTTTTGTATATGTGTATATTCAAATGTTATGGTATTTTAGCTTATTTTTTTCACTTTTTCTATTATTATTTGTTTTTTGATATCTTCCTGCTTGTTTTCAATGTCTTTTACATATAATTTTATACCCCTGTCAGAGCTCTTTGAGCTGCCTTGTGTCTGAATTGTGCTACACAAATAAACTTGCCTTGCACTACATTAAATATTGACACTTTCACATGTAAAAGTTTCACGGACATCACAATATACAGTCAAAATACTTTAAAAAGTTTTTCAGCTTTCAAACTGGAACTTATGCAGGACCAAATAGCTTCCAGGTGCGATGGAACTAGTGGAGATGTGATTTTTTGAAAATTATGTTTGGGTAAGAAAACATGAATTGTTTTTAACTTGATTTCAACAACTATATAAATGAACCCTTGGTGTTTCTTAGCTTACTTTTCACTGGATTCAGCTGAAATTTGTCCTAAACATCTATTTGTGAGGTTGAAAATACACTTGCAAAATAAATATAGCTGTTCTCCAAATATGTTTTTTGTGATTCTTTGTAAGGTTCCATGAATTCAATAGAAGTGTTTAAATGAACCGTTTTAAGAAAATCCACAACATAGACTGGGAAAAGATCTGAATTCTAGAGTTGCATTACAACGTGAAATGTTTGTGAGTTGTGATGATAACTGTAAATGTGTGTTTTAGTATTGCCCACATGTAAACTGTGTGGATGCGAGGAGGAATAGCAGCTAATCGGTGTCTTAACAAACAAACTGCAAAGAATCATGGAAACAAACAGAGGAGAACGTAGGTGTAGGAAAAAATGTGAGCCAGATTTTAATCTCCTAACCTCAACGTTTCCGCTCCGCTTAGAAAGATTGTAAATGTGGCTTGTGCAGATACGAGAAAATAAAGCTTAAATGCTGCAGCAATCAGTTACATGTCAGACTTTTTATGTTGTTTCTTTTTATTAAAGCATCATCTGAAGTAATTTCAACTCAATTAGCTTTTCAGAACCTCAATAATAAAAACAGAGTTGAGTTAATACTTTAATATAACTGAATAATATAATCTTCCTGGCTGCAGAGTTTTTGGCAGATCTGTTGTATTAAATTGCATGAGTGTACAGAGTAAAGTGGCCGTGGACTGTATATTCACATGACGTACCCTAAAAATGCCATTCTCGAACTTGCGCCAGGTCCAGACGGGGTGAGGAAAACCGACAGACTTACAGTAGAGAAGAGCATTCTGGCCCTCGTTCTTATTCTCACTGCGCTTGTGGCCTGTAATCTCAGGAGCACCTGAAACAAAACAAGGAAAATGTCAAATGTAAATGAAGACATAGTTATTTGCATGAAAATAATCCATTGATCACTAAATTGGGCTTTTGGTCGTTTCTTATTAAAGTTGAAACTGATGAAAGGCAATAGTATTCTTTCTTCAGGCAATGATCATCTGCTTTATAGATTTCAGATCAGCATCATAATGATAAAAACAATATATATTTATTCACTGAGCACATTTCAAGCTTGATGCACAAGGGGGAAGTAAAAAAATATATATAATCAATATTTAATCAGCTGCAGGAGGTAAATAATGCAGCAAACAAGATGAGAACAAGTACAGAAATAAAAAAATGTAAACTAACTGTAAAAGATACTGAAGCATCTCTTACTGTGATCAAGGAGTAAAACAAAAGGAAGTTTAACTGATCTCATATATTTCATTCACAACATTTGGAGGAACAATGTGAGCCAATCTCACATGACGTGACTGTTATCATTCTGTGCATCTGGTTTATAAATCTACCTCGTTTTAAATGTTTTTTTTTCTATGTCCCATAAAATAAAAGCAAACTCTTTTCAAATCCAATTTGTCTCCATAGTGTTGCGCCTGACCACAGAAAAGGCTGACCAGATTTTACAGTTGAGACATAATCCCTTGCCATCAGACAAACAAGACACCATCTGCTGCCACTGAGCCGGGCGTTGGTTAGATGGAGGTGTCAAGGGCGCCGGCTGGCCCTGAGCAGCCAGCAGAGCCGTTTGAAATCACAGGTCCTCACATGACAGGGCGGCTGGTGCTCAAGGCCACTCGGGCCATTTTTATTGGTGACATCCCTAATGTGGCCTTGAAACGCCTGCAGGCCGCAAATCAACACCTACATTTAACTTCGATGGTGGCATTGGCTGGAGGACTCATCTCGAAGGTGTAGACACACATGTACACTCCGGCGTCGTCTCCTCTTGGTTTGTTCAGCCTGCGGAGCAGAAAGAAACCTCACATGAACCCACATCGGGCTGCTAAACTCTGTCTGGATGTCTTACACTCTCCCTCACATCACTCCTACCTGTACTCGGTGTTCCTATTTGGGGTGCGCGTTTCCGGGATCTCCTCGCCATTCTTCATCCAGTAGCTCTCCTGGTGGACGCTGTGGGCGCTGGTCAGGTTGCACTGCAGTGTGTAAGAGTCTCCTTCCACAGGAAGTGTGGTGTGTTCAGAGGAGCTGATTGACGGCTCTGTAAGAGAGGCAGAGATCAGCTACGACAGAAGTGATGCTTGTGTTGGAAGATGTAAACAACAAGGGTTCAGACAGACACCTCTGCCTAACACACTTTATACAATATAACCCAGGAATAGAGCTGCAAAGTGGGAGGAATTATTTCGGGCATCCAAGGTTCCTTAAGTAGAAGTCATTTTGTGCACTGTTAGCTGAAGTGGGAGCATTTCCAAGGCTCAGCTGGATATGTAACTCTCTCGGTTGAATCATCAGATGACCAGCTGTATTAAACAACATCTTGTTCTTTAATAAAAAGTTAAGGTACAAGCCTGCACACATGAAAAATGAAAGTAGAGAAGTCATCTATAGCTCCCAAGGTGCACTGCAGTAAGAGGCATCCAATCGCAGAGCTTACATTTCTGTTACATGCATCACTCACAATAAGTGGAAGGGAAAGATTACATTTTTCTGCAGCTAAATTGAATACTGCAGCCAAGAAAAGGTGCAGTTTATTAAAACTCGTGGTCATGACAACCATCTGTTGTATCATTACGTCATCAGGTTGAGTACCAGAAGAATGAGTTTCTGTTCAGGATGCACCTGAAATGCATATTTTTCTGTTACACTAGTGGATCACAGGCAGGTCCAGCCTTAAAGTTTTCCAATTTTTTATGCTAAATTAAACTCAAGAAAGACTACAAATATAGCCTCATTACCTATTGTGGTTTCACAGCAAATCTTATAACAAAAGGATTCACCTTTCATGACAGAGGCTCTCACGCTGGGAGCCAGAGAGGATGACTGAGGGTATGAAAGGTCCGTTCAACAACTCTCTTGGCTTTAATTTAAAGATTAAATAGCTCTGCGGGAATTCCATAAAAAACACAGAAACTCTGCAATAGACATTTGTAACTAGTTGACATTAAACCAGCTAAAAAATCCCCACTTGGTTTAGCTTTGAAAATGCGAAGACCTTAATTGGAACGTCAGATTCTACTTAATCCTGATTATCTACATCTTGTTTGTACATGTCGACATCAGTGAGCCTCTCAATCTGTCATTTTGTTTTGCGTTTTTTTAACTATTGAACCAGATGACAAATGTCTTGTTTTCATGCTTACATTCCGCCTAGATATAAGCATGTCTTGAACAAAATTATATTTTTCATTTCAAATTAAAAGTTTAAGTAGAGGTTACTTAAAACAATGTTTGTCAATCCTGATTCTGGTGTTGCCCCAAGCTGCATGTTTAAGATCCTTCTCGATTTGCTACTGGTAGGCAAACAAAAACAAATGTTATCATGCATCGTGTTTAATGTCATATGGTTATAATCAAGCTCAGCAAAGATTGGACAATTTTGTGTGTCAAAGTAATGACGGTCAGAATAATTTCACATATTAAACACAGAAATCTATATTTTTTAAACAAATAACAACAATCATATTAAACTTTTTTGTAATTGAATATAATTAAAATCAGTTCAGGGAAATCAGAAAATGAGAGCTAAAGGGAAAGAAAAATGAAGTAAAGAGGAAATGGAGACTGGGAGGTGACTGTGCTCCACAGGGTGTAGGCTGAAGGAAGCACTGAACCGAGGGATGAGCTTCCAGTTAAATACTACTCAACTCTGCTGGAAAAAGACTAGCGGGTGGCGTTTCTCTCCAGTTTCCGAGTCTGTAGGGAGGGATGGCAGCTACGGAGGAAGTTAGCGGTCCTCTGGAGAGGTTTGAGGGAGGCTGAATCACACAGGAACTATTACATTTGGTTGCTAATGTGGGGGGCGGTGGGGGTGTTTCTTCTACACTGACCACTCACTCTGCAGCACCGTTATAGTGGCCTGGGCACGGATCCAGGTGGTTGCTGGATTTTGGTGCAAGTCGTTACGTCGCGGGTCATTGCTGGCTCTGCACTCGTAGGTCCCAGCATCATCCAGCGTCAGACGAGAGACGCCAAGCACGCTCACGGCGTTCAAGCCGTAGGCTGTGCTGATGGTGACTCGACGCTTACGGGCACCGTCCCACAGCTGCCTGAAGGAATCAGCTCGGTTGATCTCAGAGTACCACCATTGGATTTCTGGGGTAGGGTTTCCCACCACATCACAGTACAGCTCAAAGGTGTCGCCGGTGAGCTTTGTCTCAGACAAAGGTGATTTCACAAAGCCCGCTGGGGGAGGTGGAGGTTTAGGGGGCAACATAAGAAAAAAAGGGAAAATAGGTGCAGGATGGCAAGACAAGAAAATACAAGGTAAATTAAAATGGAACCAGAAAAAGAAAGACTTCAAGAAAAAAGATAAAATGCAATAAATTGCAAAAAATGCAAAAAAGACACTGACAGACAAATAATGAAACAAAGAATGATTTTAAGTAAAAAGAGCAGAAAATGTAAAATATGCAGCTGAAAAGCGAACAATTGTTTATTACCGAATGTCCATTTATTAATTTTCTCGATTCGTTGATTCACTTTCGGGTCTGTAAAATGTCCGTCACAATTTTTCCAATGCCAAAGTTGTCGACTCAAATTGCGATATTTGTGATATTGAAAGGTCTCTACTATTCCCATTTATGTTGGGTGTCTACTAAAAATATTTACATATTTTTTCTCATACTGCCCATTGCCGCAGCACCTCTATTCACCCTCTCTCTGAACGCTCTGTTTTGGTGCCCGTCTCTTCAAGGCCCTCCTCTAAAGACGCCCTGTATGCTCTGATTGGTCAGCTCTCACAGGCCTGAGCAGGCATCCCGTTTGACGTGTTTTAAAATCAGCTCTAAGGGTGTTTTGGCAACCATAGTTGGGCTGGATGCATAGCTGAGGGCAGTGACTGTATGGTTGTGACATGACAACCTTTCGGAAATCTTGACGGCTCATTTAAAGGCACAGTTTCTCAATACAGGCCGGGGTTTTGAATATGGGACCTAAGGAGACAGGCGATGATTCAAAATGAAAAGTTGGAGACAGAATATGCTTTGCTGTAATAGCCAACGGAAAATTGGGAAACAAAAAGCTGAAATCAACACCAAACTGTGGACATATTTGGAAAGACACAGAAAGAAAGCAGCGACCTCAGATCTGCCGAAGCCATTATTGCTGCTATTCCTGGGAAGCCTTAATTCAATTCTGCTGGGACGTCCTTGCAGAGCTGCTCTCACTTGGTTTTGTCCAATTAATGATATCATTTAAATTTGTGTCTGGCTCGCACGGCGCTCACATCCGAAAAGTCCTCCAAGTGACCTTGTCATTTTCAGTACATCTTGTCTGTTTGATGAAAACATCGTTAGCGCTCTGAGAAGCTTCGGGAAGGAACACAGACACCAAGCAAACTGCTGTTAATTTAACTGGAGTGAAATATCGCTGTGTCCGAATTGAATGCAATAAAAGTGGAACAATTGATCATGGCTGCTGCACATAGACGAGGAGGAGGAGGAAGACGGGCGGGCTGTAGTCATAAGCATAGTCTATAGGCACTATGGAGAGCACATGAGATTGAGAGGAGATTTATAGAAGCTGCAGCTCCAGGTCTCTGGGGAGCGTGTGGGCGCATGGTGAAAGACCCCCTCCGTTTCCATAGAAGCCATCTACGGCAACAAAGTAGGAAGAGGACGAGACAGCCAACCAGACCAGGCGGATCATCACAGGACAGACAATCACGTGTTTTCCTGCTTTTTTTTTGTCAGCTGACATCATCATCATCATGCTGTGCAGCCCACAACTGGTTCATCAAGACCAGTCGGCACATATAGATTTCTATATGCACTCAGCTGCCAGTAAATTCAGGATGGTTACAATCACTTGTTTTAGAGGCTGCAGTTTGTGCTCCTGTTGAATTGTACCCTCTTTGCCACTAATGGAATGGACAAAAAAATAGGAACACCCTCCAAAAAAATCATACAGCTGAATCAACACCTCTCTGACACATTATCACCTCCATGAATGTAAGACTCATTGCAAGACTGCATTAGTTTAAGCTAGGCAAACCTAATAAACTGGCAACTGAGTGTATATAAGTGGCAGTAAATAATAAGACTGAGGCTAAAAGCAACACCTCAGCTCACAGAAGTGCTGAGAGATGGATCCTGCCACCTCGGATAGTGTTGACGTGTAAAAAGTGCTGATCCAGAAGTGCCATGCTCCTTTACCGTACATGTCTGAATGACGTCACTCATGTCAAGCTGATGTTAGTTTAGTTTTAGCATGTGGTTATGCGCTTATACAGGCTGCAGTGTATTTGTTTCCTAATTTAGTTTAATGTAATATCATCCTAATCGGGATCATTGTACCCTCATGGATCACTGCTCACTCCTGTTTTACAATCTTCTTGAATTCGTACTTTTTTAAAAATCTAAATCTGTATATATTATGATTTTTTTTGTTGATTATCTTGTGTGGCTCATCCTCTTTCAGGCCAACATTGTGGAGAGGAGGTCGAGTGGCTCAGGAACCACTTAGAGATGCCTTGGATGCTCACTCGTTCTCCTGGATCCACTCTCTACACAAGTACCTACTTGCATCAGACACTTTGTGATTACAATCTGTAATGTTTTATTATTATTTTAGTCCCTCAGAGTCCTTAACTTGAGTTAAGGGAGACAAGTTAAATCTAGAGTTAACCTTATAATCTTATTTTTTAGAGGGATGAGGCTGCAACTAGTTGATTATTGTCATTATTAGTTAGTTAGTATTATTAGTTTCTTGTTTTTTTACAAAGAGATATTTGTAATTATTTGAAAATCAATTAATTTGTCCTATCCTGATTGACACTGACCAGCTATACAAGCCAGTTAAAAAATAGTTAATTTTTTTTACATACATTTTGCCTCCAAGACATAGCAAATATTCACACTTTCATTTAGACAGTCTTTTGGTTCCAGCTTGTTTCTAGTTCCTTAAAGTTTAAATTGTCTGTAAATATCTTTATTTTCATAAACACTTATCTTTTTCATTTTGTCTGCTGTTTGTATGTCTCACATTGGAATGAATCTTTGGGCTTTTGTTTGTTTGTTTCTTGGCGAATAGTGTGTGAAAAGGTGTTTGTATGCAGGTGGTTTTAAGCCAGATTTTGAATCTTTTAATGGTTTGGTCTTATACTCAAGAGGTAACCTGCTATAATTACATAACTTTGAATGACCTAAAATTTCTTAGTTTTGTAAGAGGAACTGATTACGTGTTGGGGTATTTCTGTTGTTTATGTTTTCTCTTCTCCCTTGTGACCTTTTTCTTTTGTAAGAGGTATAATGTGACAGACTGAACACACATGCCACAGATAATTAATGGGAGACACTCCCACAGAAGAACTGACCGACACCTGTGCAGAATGAATGGGCAAAGCATTGACTATTTAAGACCACTGTTGTGAGAATTGTTTGAAATGCCAGATCTTTTTTTTTTTTTCAAAATTGCATGGTCTTAAAATTTATGATAAAAGTCTGTCACATGTTCCAAGAGCCCAAAGTGACATCTTCAAATGTCTTGTTATTGACCAACCAACAGTCAGAAAAATGAAAAAACATTGTTTACAATAATCTGATACAGAAAAAAACATAATAACATTTGAAGCTGAAACCAGAGCCTAGCTGGAGTTTTATTTTGATAACTAACTTCTTCTATCAAACACAGTTAATAATAACTTTTCTGCTGACCTACAAATCAATTACCTAGTCACTTCGGCTTTAAATGTGATTTCATGATGTAATGTTATGCCTTAAAAAGCCTTTCGGAAGCACATACTGCATTGAGCATGACAAAAAGCTGGAGAGAACAATGATTTTAAGGTTGTATATCACCTCCATCCAATCACACACCAAAGAGTGTTAAGTCCTGTCAGCCCCTCCTGACTGTAAACCAACAACATCACTAATATGACATTGAGTTTAAACCCTTATAACGCCATGGGTTTAAATATATGCTAATATCTGTTTCATTATTCCAATCAAACGACACAACCTGACAACACATGGCCTCGAATTGCAATGAGCGTTTCCTTGCAGATATCTTCTCCGTACTGAACGGTGAATCCATTGAAACCAGTGTAATATGAAGCAATTCTGGCCACTGTCCCAGTTAATGTAACAAAAAAATTGTCGCCACACATATTGAGCAGCTAATCGGATGCTAAATGAATATTCTATCAGGACAGAAGTGAGTCCTGATCGACAGAGGCGACAGGAGATGAGGGAAGTCAAGCATCCGAAAGCATCTTTTACATACATTTACATATTTCTCAGTGTCATTACAACAACAATACGCTAGATACTGAAAAATGTTTTTTTTAACAATCTTAGGAGTTTTAAGTGAATGTACAAAAATTTTGCTTGGGTGACATTATTCACCTTCGGCAGTGACGTTTACAGAAGATGCGAGCAACTGTTTGGATTAATATAAACATATAAACACTAAGATTAAATTACTCTGATGCCATCTGGAAGTTGACTTTCAGGATTTCGCTATTTTGCATCGAAAATAGCTGAGCTGAAAAGAAAGTCTTTAACACTGAATGCAAATTATAAAACAAAAAATCTGCACCAATTTTGATTTACATCGCTGACGTAACAAATCCAAACATCTCCTTGTTTCTGCTTTCATTTTTACTATTTTCAGACACTTTGTTGAATAAAAGTATCATTGGATTATCAATAAGGAAAATAATTCATATTTGTAGCTCCACTGCAAATTACACGCATAGAACCTTATAAGTTCAAAGTTATGATGAGCCAGGGCTCCAGGAGGAGACTTTCACACATGCACTCAAAAATCTGTCAATTTTCATTTGTAGCACCTGAAATTATCCATTTATTTTGTAACAATTGAGGTTATCTGCACTTCTTGTTGCTATGCTGCGACTGAAAATAGACAACAATGGCTACACTGAGTGCGCCTGACTTTCATCATTTAGGTGCTTCAGCAAATAATTTAGATGCACTCAACAACACATATTAATTCAGCTTCTGAACACATTATGTAAATGATTGCTACCAGGCATTTCTTCATTTAAATCACATGCGAAAAGATATTGCTAAATTTTAGGGGCGCCGGTGCGACTAATGAAAATGCTCAGTCACATTTGACAGATTTTTGGCCACATGTGCCCTAAATCTTTGTACCCTGAAGCCCTGCAGTGGTTTAATACATATAAGTGATATTTAGTACATATTATTTGGTGCACGATATGGTAAAAAATATCATATCTAAATTATTTTGACAGATATTGCAAATGCAATGCGATTCATTTGTGGCATCTGTACTCGGGGTAGGCCGATTATCGACCCTGGGCAATTATTGGGCTAAAGTCTAATGTTGTTTTCAATTAACAGTATCATTTGACCCTAATCTGTTCCAAAGAAAGGCGTTTTCTTACATCCGGAGAACAAGATTTGTAGGCCCTCTGCAGCACCACAGTACTTCAGTATAATGCTGTTTTTTCACACATTTTACCTTTACCATAAAAAACTGCAGCTGCTGAGATCTAGATATTGATAACACAAGAAAACATCACACTTTCCTGGTATGTGTCACTTAAAAAGCTGTTTCATTAGAGCAGCACTCTGAGCTCTATCCACTGGAGTGCTGATTGAAGGAGAGATGTTACGAGTGGGTGTGCAGTATAGGAGGAGATGTGTGATGCATTCCTACACATGGTCAACTCCAGGGAGGGCCCGGGCTGAATAAATTCTCACTCACTCTCACATTACAATGCTCGCTGCGCTCGGACGCTCACAGTGTACGCTTGCATGCTCAGTTGAGACGGCGTCCCTCCACCGGCTCTGGACTGGTGTGGTGGGGATGAGATTTATGAGCGGAGCGGGGTCGCCTGTACAAGAGGCGCCGTGCTGAGAAATCGATGCCATTCTGCGGTGCAGTGCATCTCAGCAAAGAGTTAACAAGAGGACATTAAAGCCATTGGTTTCCCAGTGCTTCTATGCTCTAAAAATAGAAGCATGCAGCAAAATGGACTGATGCTATTTACAGAGCCGCACTTCTAGCAGGTCCTACAATCTAAATTACATCCATGGTGTGTGCTGCTGTAAGGCTGGACTGATGCAGAAGCGGGTCCTCTCAGCTAGGAGGAGAGGAGCTGCAGCTGCAGCTGGACACCAAAGGAAAGCTGAATTCCTGAACCACATCCTGACATACCTGAGCAGAACGAGGCCTGACAGAACTTCAGTATGTCCCCCTATCCACCTCCTCCCCCTTCGCCCAAGCCCGCTGATGAGCAGGACTCGTCCTTGCTGTCTGAACGTCCTCATGTATTCACTTCAAAAGGACATTTTCGGGACGGTCGGCAGGCCTCCGCTCGGCCCACTTCAGCTCGACACCGTAGCCTATTAATGATTGATTGATTGACCCTATCAATGCAAACGCGCGGGGAAAGCAAAGAAACAAGAGCTGTATTCGATTAATACGCGTTTCTTATCGGGGGCTTATCTATCGAGACTTGGCTGCTGCAGAGATATTCGTGATAGACTGCGTTCATTAATAACACACGTCCTGTAATGATTCATTAAAAAAAAAAAACAGCCCCGATGCAGATAAACAGTCGACATCCCTCCTCAATGACAAAAAAAAACCCCGCATTTTCTCACTGAGCTGGTTTAATTTCTTACCGTTCTGAGAGGAGACGGACTGCAGCAGCAGGGCTCCGACTATCGCCACCGAGAAGGACATGACTGCAGCTCTTCGTTTGCCAGGTATCATCTTCGGAGACGGGAGATGGAAAATGCCGGTAGGCGCGCGCTAAGGTGACCTGAGCGGGGGGGGTGTATGATGGTGGTGGTGGTGACGCGGGGTTGGAACTCGCACCGCACCTCCACACTCTCCAGTCGAGTCACGCAGGGAGGGAAGTGTCGCTCGGTGGTCCAGCGGGAGGCTTCGAACACTACTGCCGCTACCTGTGCAGCCCTCTGCCGTCTGTCAGCCCGGTGCTGCGAGGGGAGGGGAACCACCCTTTTTTAAACCGCCCCGTGTAATCTCAAATCCCGCGAGATCTTGGAGGAGCGCAGACACCAAGCCGGCACATCTCACAGCGTCCCGTCAAGAAGTGGAGCAGAAATCAGTTTTATAGTCAATGAACAAGATGGACGCTGCTGGTTTGTGCGCCGAGTTTGTTTTGTTTTTTCCCAGAGACATTTAACAAGGACAACAAGGTGTGGAAATAGATTGTAGCCAGATTATCCAAGAGTTAAGATAGTTTAAAGATAAACTATTGACGTTAAACAGACCTATTTTAAAGGTGCACCATGTAGTTTTGGGAAATATATTTTAATTAAAGACATCTTTACTGACAGTTTTTTGTCGTTGTTGTTTTGTTTTGTTTTTTGCTACCTAATCAAAGTAAATAAACAAACTCTCTTCATTTCATGACTGAATAAACAAACTTATCTTAAAGGACACACATACTTTGTTTATATTTGGCGGACCCTGCCACCTTTTCTAGCCTCAACCTTTCTAACCTTATTTTCCTCTGAGAACCTTTCCTCTGAAAATTGAACTAAGGTGCAGGACTTGGATGTAAGCACGGAGTTACACGCTACCAATGATGTTTGACCGGTTTGAACAGACACCTGCCGACTATTTCTCAGGTATTGATGCAGAATCATCCACCTGTCAAGCATTGCTATCCAGGACTGAACAAACCTTTGCTGGGCTTTAAACTGTGCTGTAGGTCAAGCCGTTTGCCAGGCTACCTAAGCTTTAAGTAGACTTTTAATCCTATTTCTCTTTGACCTAATGAAGGGTAACGGCAGTCTCACGCCTACTGCACAGTGTAACCTTGTCCCTGAACTAAACGGTGTGGCCTAAACCAATAAGCCACAGGCTGCACAACCTGTTGTTCTCTGATGGTTTGAATGTATGTCATTGTTTCCTCTCTCAGGTGAGGAAAAATAGGATGTTTCAAAATGTATCCGTCTTGCATTGATCTTTGGAGAAAGAAAACCCAAGATTCCCACAAAGATTCTCTGTTCATATAACAATGTTGATGATCAGCGTGGCCCAATGAGCAGGCAAGTGCTTTCTGCCCGCTGGTGCCCCACCACATGCAGCTTGTGCCCTTTTAATGTCTTTCAAACAAAAAGAAGGCACAAGCTCGACACAAGGGTCAAATTTTATCTGTGCTGACTCAAAAAATCAAATAATAACAACCTTCAAAGCTGAAGATAGAATATGGATGAAATGTGCCTGGTTTCTTCCAGCTGCTGTGCATTATTAACAGTATTATCTACTCTCTGAGTGTATCTAGAGTGCTGACGATTTAGTTGTTTTGCTTTTTTGTCTTTTATTTCCCCCCTTCTGACCCTGCCTAGGTCTGGCATTGGTCATGTTATGCTAATTGATGTGATTTTTATATATCCAAACAATAAATAGCAATGAAATATCTTCAAAATCTGATAATTCTATCGTAATTATATTTTAGATAAATGAAAGTTATTCCACTTTCTGAATGTGTGTTCGGGCTCTGTCAATTCAAAAATGCAGAAACTGCTCTAAAAAACGTCAGCATATTTGGCAACGTCAGTCAGTCGATCCACTGCTTTGTCATACTGAAATATCTCAATAAACATTTGATTGTTTGCCAAGAAATGTCATACACACCTTCATGAATCCAACTTTGATGAATCTCTGAACTTTAATCCACGCTAAGGTTAATAGTTATGGTTCAGAGTGAAAGATCTCTACACTTATTGGATGAATTTGGTCATTCAAGGTCTCTCGTGGATACATTCTGAGACATGAGTGGTGATTCTGGCTTTTCCTCGAGTATCATCAGCAGGTAGAGTTTAACACAGTTAACACAAATGAATAATGCAGGGTATGTTTTCACTTATGCTGCTGGGTCAAAGAAAAGCCCACTTTTTTCATGTCAGCATCAAATTAAATGCACAAGCGTGATTTTGTACAGATGTAAAGCATATTAAAACTACCGTAAACCTTTTAATTTATTATACATTTTACATCAGATTAAATATTTTACACATGGATGCATAAGGGGTTTCTACTTAAAAACACTTGTAAAACGTGTTTTTATGTTGGTATTATTTTATATATGCTAACTTTTAATCATTTTCTGTCCTAAACTGACCATAGGATCAGTCAGTAGATCTATACCATCACATTTCAGATAAAATACGATCTGGTGACGTCATTATAACTACTTATTAATTACACTCTATGGTCCTTGATCCTTCTGTTACATGATCCCCCTCTGCTGGCCGGGATATGTCACTGTGGCTGATGCTTGGCCTCCTGCTTTTATAGGTGAGCTGACTAGGAATAACCAATAAGAGGGAGTAGGGCACTGAGCTCTCTCTCTCTCTCTTTCTCTCTCTCTCTCCTTTCCACCTGCCCGGAGAAGCAGTCAGTCAGCCTGGATGCTGGCTGTGGTTTTATGTTTTGTTTTATTTTTATCTGATGGTTGCGGTAATCTAGGTTTCATGGCTTCGTTTAAGTTTCAGGTTTAGGTGTTTCTTAGAGTCACGGTTTAGGGTTAGCTCTAACGGCGCTGGTGCGCTGGTCAGTGCCCTTCTTTTGATTCTTTTGGTCATCATTGTCCTGCAGAGAAACTTCTGATGACCAAACTCATAAAAGAGTCTGACAAAAGACACATTTGTAGCTGCTGACAAAACTTATCTGCAATGGTGTACACCAAGTAACACGGCAGCTTACTCCTCAGAAGGACTACTCGATCTTTCACACAGGACAGAACAGACAGTCTTTCTCTTACTGAAATCTGCACCACAAGTAGGCTACTATCAATTAAGGACTGTTGTTCTACTTTACAGTTACACTTTATACATCAAATTATATGCAACCAAAAACTGTCCTCTCAAATAAAAGTTTAGAACAAGACCACACATTTGATTTTAAATGTTTGTCCATTAACTTCGGGTCACGCAATAACATGTAAGTGTTGTTAAGGATTAAGACTTTTTTTGTCTCAGGTTGGAAAAAATCTTTTTTCTTAAAATAGCTTGTTTAGCATTTCTCAAGAATTGATCTGTAGATGAAGGGTCTGCGGTCATCCTCATAGCTACAGTATGTGAGGCTTTACCAAGGTAGCTTTGAGCTTAATGCAAGTTTAGGCATCGTCCACTGGGTGGCGCTCGACACTGAACACACCTCTGCTTGCTCAGGACAACAGGGTAAGATAAGCCACTTTTTACATTTGATGATTTTACAGCAATCTAAAAATGTATCAGCTTGTTATAATCGTCACCATGCACTTGCTTTATGTCTTCCAAAATATATAATCAGGACACTAGCAGGTTGAATGGGGCAGTGATGCATCTGCCCCGCTTCATGTAAGTAGTAGTGTTTGCCAAGGTGGAATTCTGTCTCCTCTTGTTTAATGTGTCCATGAATCACTTATCAGCTGTCTTGTTGGAAGCTCTCTCATCAGTCATCTGATGTTTGTCATTTTTAGTTCATACAGTGCTGGGCTGCAGCAATTACCGGAAGCGTGTTCACAGTGCAGCCAAGACCATGACATTATATTCAATTCCAAAAAGGTTTTTCCTGTTTCTCACTTATGTGATGCTCCCCATATATCATGTAAGGAAATGAGGCCTCTGTGTTCTGTATATGTAAAATGTTCTTTATCTAGAGCCTTCTGTACATCCATGTATACAGCTCACCCATGGCATGGCTACAAGAAAGGTAGTATAAGGAGACTCCTAGTAGCTTACAACTATGCAATGACGTTGCTGCTTTGGGTTCCCAGATCGCACAGTGGAAGTCAACCATTTGTGTCCTCTGGTTTTTCTACACGTGACCTCTGATCTGATGCTGTATGTGTCGCTTGGATGAGTCTGAGAACAGCATTTTATAGAGGCTTCAATCAGCCCCAGGAAGAGCAGCTCTCAGTGCACATCTAGGCTTAGAAACCACTGGCAAGATTTCCTTGTCAACTGTTCTTAAATTGAAAGATGATTGCTGTGGTTTTATATTGTTAATTTGATTGTTTTATATATTTTTTTTCATTTCTGTGGACCCTCTGCAAGTCTGAAATAAAGTCTGAAAGTACAGTCTGGGAAGTTAATTGATCAAAACAAGAGTCTAATTACAAGATCAGCAAAGAATTATGAGGTTATGGTTTTTATTGTTTGTTTGTTTCTTTTTTTTTCTTTTTTTTATCAATCACATAATTTGTTGCCCATAAAGTTAAAGTTAAAAACAACACAACACAGCAAGGTCCAGCCCTGTTTTTAATATAATTAAAACAACAACCATGATAACTGCAAAAATGAATATATGACGACTTCTTAAAACGATATCAATAACAAAAATAACAAAAATAAACTCTTATCCAGCACCTTTCTATTCTAAAATAGGCAGTAAAATGTAAAAAAAAAAACAAAAAAAAAACAAAACATAAAGTGCAATGAAATGAACAAAAATAAAGCTGAGGATACCAATACAACCCTCACCATCGTCTCCACTCTACTCAAAAACAGGCCACACATGAACGCACAAATCTCATGAATTCCAGCTTATTTGCTCTGGTCTACTACTCGCTCACTGCCAGATCGTTTTCGACTCTACTACGTGGTAGATCATCGAGCCTCTAGCTGATTTTTGTGGCCAGCAACTTACCTGTCCAGCGCTCACCTGAGCTTGTTACAAGAAAAACAATAAGACTGTGAAGCCCAGCCACATAACTACATAATGCATCCAAGCAAAAGGTGAAATAAGCTGGAGGGCTATTGCCTCCTGGCTTTTTTCCTTGTAGCAATGCTTCTCTAGCTCAGCCTTCCTATCATCGTGGGAGTCTCACACTCCTCCAATGACCAGTTACTAAAGAACTGAAGAGGTGATGGAGCTTTCTGTCTCACATCTGTGTTGTTCAGTGGTGTGTCGAACAGCTTGACTGGATGTCTGTGTCTGAGTTGATGGATGCACAGCTATAATTACTGGGAGGTTAAAATAAACCTTGTCTATGAGGGTCCAGGTTCTGTACGAAGCTGCAAGGATATTGAAATGAAGAGGAAAATGTAGGCAAAACCAATTTGTTTTACCTCACTACACTGACAGATGTATATATATTTTAAACGTAACCTGGGCAAATCCATGTGGAGCCTACGTGGTAATTGTAATTGTATGCCCTCTGTGCTGTACTTTCATGTCCTGTTTACAAGACCACCAGCTCACAAATCTTGTCTAACTTAGTCTCCTATTGTGGATAAGTGCCCCGTGGCTTGCTGTGCTTTCGACATGAGTTAGTGAAATGCGATGAACAAATACTAGGGTTCTATCAAGCGCATGGTGAATATCCATTTTTTATTTGTTATGTCTCCATGGTTCTGAATTTTTTTTTTTTTTGCAAGGTTTAGACTGCCATCAGCCCGTCTCCTTAAGCGAGGATCCATCTAGAAAAATGGAAATATTAGAGATTCAGATGTAAATGAGATTCAAGCATTATATGGGAGCGATACACGTTATTGTAAGTGTTATAACGTTAAATGTTGGCTACGTCTCAACAAGAAGTATGCTGACCCGAAGCAGACGTAGCAAAACCACACTGCACAAGTCCTGCATTCAAAATACTACTGCGTTTTGGGTCGTTTTCAGTGGATCCGTGTGGACACAAATATTCTTGAAACGATGGAAGACGACGGAGAAAAAAAAGATGGTTTTCGCCCGTGTGGACGGGGCCTAGGTGAGCCCAGGTGCAGGTGGGTGAACAGTAATGTCTTAGACCGGTAATGAGGCCGAACTGTTGCTGCGACTCACACTCAACTACAAGGCATGTAAGTTGCAACAAAGGCTCAATATCTTCTGTGGCACGAACAGGAGCATGTAGTCTGCCATTGTTGTTGTTGTTGTTATGAGACATCGCGGGGTGGGGCGATGGCGTCAAAGTTTTGGAAAGTATGCGGATTCGCCATCCACATGAAAACGGGAGGGCTGTGTTTTCGGATTCCTCCACCCTGAGACGCGTTTTCAGGATCCGTATGGATGGTTGGCCAAAACGATGTAATACATGTGCTTTTTCGCAAAAGAGCGTTGTCATCTGGACGGGGCCTTAGAATTCCTTTAGAAAGAAGGATAAAATAATCCATCTCAGACATTTGGACTTTGTTCTTGAAGTGTATACTGGAAAGATGTAACCCCTTTCATTTCTGTTTCTCACCCCAGGCCCTAATACTCTTCCGTGGTTATCCTTTATGACTTCATTTTTCTGAGTTTCACCTGTAGAGCAAGATGTCGGTTACCTCTCACTGATCGTTCAGGTCTTGACAACAGTTTATCACAATACTGGTTGACAGGGCTGTTCAATGGACGATACATTATACCGGAGCTGACACATAGGGACAAACAACCATTCACAGGAATTTAGATAAACCAATTAACGGTCTGCATGGGCTGACTGCACACTCTACCCACAACAGTTACAGTGCCGGGAGACGAACACAGGAGCTTCAGGATCTTCATGCTGTGAGGACACAGGTCCAACCACCGCACCACCCATCCTTCAGAATCACGTTACTTTTCCCTACAACTGATGTTCTTTTTGACCTTAAAAAAAAATTATTTAATCGACATGATATATAAAACACAACCTAATAACTAGTTAACAGGGAAAGTGTTAATATCAAGAGGATAGGAAAAAAGGCGTGCAAAGGACAAAACAACAGTCAGAGAGTGAAAAGAGGATCACTTCTTCGAAGAAGAATCCCAAGAACAATACCTTTCTCAAGTCAATCATAAGGTTAGTAAAACTCTAATCTCGCTGAACAAATACAGTGTGTGCATTGATTTAAGCTTTCATTATGTCTTTTGTTTTTTATTACATTGTGTATTTTTCCCTCATCAGGAGGCTCTAATTTCTTCCTACATTATACAATGCTTAGACTTTTGCTAAACACTTCATGTTCTCTTTTATAATTATTTCAATAAAAGATAAAAACTAAATAATATACTTTATTTTAATCAAACAAATCTACTCAATACAACATGAATAATTTGTTTAAAACTGTCAATGTGGATATGATCTTTTTGACCTCTCTCCATTTCATGTCTTCTGATTTATTCTGATGCTACAAATTACTCAAAACTGAGGAGACTCTCATGTTATTATATTTATCTTGATCAATCCTGACTACATTACGTTTTGTATTGTTTGCACACTGTTTTGTTGCTGTGCCAAATTGAATTTATCCTATGTGGTTCACTAAAGGTTCATCTTATCTTAAAAATACATCTTACTTTGAAAAACAGCATTATTGTTGCATTATATTATATATAATATATAACTTTAAATATCTTCTCCATTTCATCATCTAATTGAATTTAGTGTGATTTGGCTTCAAAAAACATGTTTAATGTAAAACAGATTGCTCTGTATGCCTTGGTGCCATGGTGTATATTTTTAAGAATGAGACACATAGATTGAAACTGTTTTTGTCACGAAAGGAGTTTAAAGGGGAAAACAAAAGGATGGACCTAAATGCAGATTTACACATGAGGCAGGATCAGGGAGAACAGCAGGCAAGCTTTATTCAAACAAAAGCTGCATACAAAAACAAACCAAGGGAGCTAGTTCCAAAAAACAGAGTAACAAAACAAACTAAGGGAGAAGAAATCAAAAACCAAAAAACGCTTACCACAGGGAAGCTGGAGAAGCAAGGAACACAGAGGAAGAAACTCAGGGAAGACATTACACACACACACAGAAACACAGACGCAGAAGTAATGAACAGACAAAGAGAAGAGGGCAGGCAGCAACTAAATACACAGACACTAATGAAGAGCCGAGGAACAGGTGAGGTGAGAGGAGGGAGGCGAACAGGTGAGATGATGAGGGGAAGACACAGAGGAGAAGGCATGAAGGACACAATACTGACAGACAGGGAGAGACAGACACGAAAGGAGGAATGGAAAAATACGGAGGAGAGAACATAGTGGAAAGAGCAGGGAGGGAAACACTTTAGACTTCAGACTTTCATTTTATCCCACATCGGGGAAATTTACTTACATACAGACATACAATAAGTACAATACTAAAGAAATACTAAAAAAGATTTGAATAAGAGAGAAAAGATAAAATAAAATAAATTAAAATAGAATAAAATATAGAACAGACAATACGTTATGTGCATTGTATATACAGGAAGCGAAATATGCATTATATACATATAGATAAAGTGTCGGAGTTAAATACAGTGTTTAAGAATAAACAGACTCAGTGTATTAGTATGAATATGAATACAAAAAAACAAATAGTATTATTGCACAGGATAATTGCGCAAGATGGTGGAGGTAGAAATGTAAAATAGTGCAAGAGAAGCATACTGCTTATTGTGCTACATTAAGAGTTACCGGTGTTAAACAGTCTGACAGCCGTTGGAATGAACGACCTGCGGTAGCGTTCCTTTTTGCACCGTGGGTGAAGCAGTCTGTTGCTGAAGGAGCTGCTTAAAGCCCCCACAGTCTCATGTAGGGGGTGAGAGGGGTTGTCCATGATAGATGTCAGCTTGGCTAACATCCTCTTCTAACCCACCTCCTCAATGGAGTCCAGAGGACAGTCCAAGACTGAGCCAGCCCTTTTCACCAGCTTCTTCGGTCTCTTCCTGTCCCTCTCTGAGCTTCCACAGCCCCAGCAGACCACAGCGTAGAAGATCGCTGATGCTACCACAGAGTCATAAAAAGTTTTTAACAGTGACCTGCACACACCAAAGGACCTCAGTCTCCTCAGCAGATGGAGACGACTTTGGCCCTTCTTGCACAGGACATCTGTGTTGTGTGTCCAGTCCAGTTTGTTGTTTATGTGAACACCCAGGTATATGTACTCCTCCACGATCTCAATGTCCAAACCCTGGATGTTCACTGGTGCAGTCTGAGGACCCTTCCTCCTGAAATCGATCACCACCTCCTTTGTCTTGCTGGCGTTGATGCGCAGGTGGTTCAGTTCACACCACGCGACAAAGTTGGTGATGACCTTCCTGTACTCCAGATCGTTCCCCTCTTTCACATGTGCAACAATGGCTGTGTCATCGGAGAACTTCTGGAGGTGGCAGCTGTCCGTGTTGTAGCTGAAGTCTGATGTGTAGAGTGTGAAGAGGAAAGGAGAGAGCACTGTACCCTGTGGAGCTCCCATGCTGCAGACTACCACATCAGACACACAGTCGCGGAGCCTCACATACTCCGGTCTGTTTGTGAGGTAGTCGATGGTCCATGCAGTCAGGTGGCAGTCGACTCCCGCTCCATCCAGCCTTTTCCTGAGCAGTCATGGCTGGACCCAACACGACTAACCGAACACTAAGAAGACACAAGGAAATCAAAACATAAGACAAGAGACATAAGACACAGAATAAATGAAGCATGACAGTTTTTACTTCAATTTGTCAATATCATCTATATTTTATTATGTGGCTTGCATATTATTACATGAGAAGGCTTCTCAGTGCTGATGGGAGAACCACGCCCATCTTCAACCTTCCACACAAGATTTGTAACTGTGTTGTGCACAGTCGTGACACAAACAAAAAGGTGTATAAACACTGGTCTCTGCTACAGCAGGTGTCTCAAGTACAACATTTTGCCATGTTCACACACACACACACACACACACACACACACAAACGCACACACACACACAATCATACCAATTTAGAAAAAAAAACATTACATAAATGAAGCAAATTAATTATGCTAGAATCTGTAATTGTTATTTCCATTACAATATTACAAACAAGTGCTGTGTAGCCTAAACTTCTGTATCTTGTAGAAGACTGGAAACAAATATATAATAAGACACTTTCTCAGAATAATAAGAAACTTCCCGAAATTGACATACCAATATAATAACTTAGTACCTCAAAATAATATCAGTGCCTCAAAAAATTGAAAATCTAAAAAAAATAAATCTAAAAATAATGACCAGCAGCATGTCATTGCAGATCACATTCACATCAATGGCATTTTTAGATTCCTGTATAGATATATCGGATCATTTCTGAAAGTTAATTACTGTATTTTCATCTTTACTCGAAAGAGAATTGTCGTTTATGCTTATTTTTGCCTGGTTTTTAGTTGACCATCACTTTATTCGTTTAAAGTTAAAATAGGGATAAATTGTATAATGACAGTCTGCCAGATCAGTCTGCAAGTGCCGGGAAATTGTAATAATTTCAGCCTACATCCACAGCTTTGAGGCAAAATGCACCTTTATGACCCCAAATTCCTTTACTGAACCGAGATCCTTCAGAAATGTGTCTTCAATACAACACAGCAGTGATTTTTTTGTTTTTCAGTGTCACGATTGCACGTCATATGACTTTCAACCTTTATTTTTCTCTTCATGCAGAATTGAAAATGTCAGAGAAACAAACTTGGTTTTCTAACCTGAAGACTGAATTTGAGAACAGCCCTCTTGTGTCCAGTTCGGCCTTGGGCCTCATCCTGACTGCCTGTGAGAAGGTAACGGACGAGGAGTTCGCTTGCCCCTGTATGTCTGAGTGGAATGCACCATTTTCAGCAGCTTTTTTCGTTGTTCCAGCAGTTCTGATCTTTGTGCTGATGAACATGCGATGTTGCAAGAGTTATAAGTGGAAAAGAAATCTTCTTTTCGGCTTTATCGATGCCCTGGTGTGGGTCGCCCTGGTTTTCATGGATGGTAACTACTTTGTATGTGCCATGACAACCTGGTCAGGGGAGTTCATGACTGATGTTGAAGGTGCTCCTCAGACATGGTGCAAGCCAGACAACGAAACCCTAGCAAAAGAGCTAATGATGCAGTCCCAACAATGGTATTCTCTTTCTCAGGTAAGGAAAAATCTGAGGTCTCTAAGAACAATTTGGCAATTTGTCAGGAATTGATCGGCAAACAGACACAGAGTCATGCTAGCAGCTCTGTGAGTTTTTATTTAGCATAGCAGTGCTTTCAGCTAAAGCCGGGGTCGGTAGGACTGTAGAATCCACAATGAGCAAGCTAAATTTTCAAGGTATCGCACTGAAAAAAATCCCATCCCTTCCCTTCAGGTCTCCCTTCAGGACCACATAAATGTGTGCTGCCTGACAACACTGCCCGCCCTGTAGCTCTTTCTGGCCAGCTAGGCGATACGTTAGCAGCCAGCTTTAGAAGCTCTAATGGCTTTTAGACAATTAAATTAACGTACAAGTCTGATAAATGCTGAAATGCCACAATCCTGTAAACAGGCACAACAGCTGTCACGAACATACTATATTTAAAAAGAGGCTAAGCGACAGTTAGTGTGCTTTATGCTAACACTAGCGCTGTTTGGCTCAGGGCCTTTTTCTTTTATGCTAATGTCCGCCAAAGTCAGTCAGATTTATTCTCAAGGGACTGTCACTGTCTGTACAAAAATTCATGGAATGTCTAATAGTTGTTGAGAAATGTCAGTGGTAGACCGACCAAACGACATCGTTCGTGAAAGGTTTTGGTTGACCAATTTTTATTTTAACTTGTCTTTTTTTGTTTTTGTTCTTTGACCACTGGTTTAGGGCATTGGACTGTGGTTCATCATGTTCATCGCTGTGCTGTTAGGATTATATCAGTTCTTAAGAAAGGAGAAGGAGAGCAAGAGCAAGAGCAAACCAAGGAAGGATATGAATTAACCACCCAGGACCCGAAAGTTTAAAGAGATAACGGACACAACTTCGACTACACCATCCTCCACAATTAAACCATGTTAGTATTGACATGTGTTTTCCCTTGTTCAATACAAGGAATGTACATTAAACGTCATAGAGTTCACTATCACTTTGCTGCTTTTTGACAGTTCCCAAGAACATAATGACCTTTTTTGTTCCTTTATTTGGCAGCAATTTTTCACACACACAGCGTTCGATACGTACAGGATTAACATGACCTGACGATCAGTGACAGATGTCATCTATAAAACTCTCAGTTCAGTGCAGCTCAGGATATCCTCTCAACACAACCCAACCCATCCTGTTATTTAGTATCAGACAGGGTTTTCTTTTCACTGCTGGTTCACCAACTTTGTAACCTTGTTTTGTTTCTATGATTTCCTTTTAGCACAAGTGATTATACATTGCGATGAAAGCGTTACTCTAGTCTACAATTTACAATAAATAAAAACCAAATAATAATAATCCAAATAAAAACAAAAGAGTCACCAAAAGCTATGAAATGTGAATTTAATGCATAAGTGGATAACTGTAAATAAGCATTTCATTATGCCAACTTACACTTACATGTAACTACAGAGACTTGCACAGAAAACTAAATTATTGCATAAAGTTTCCATGAAACAAATGGCTGTTTTGGCATTAAATGAACTCATATCAGAGCTTTTTATCACATTTGATACCTAACTGAATCCACTGCTCCAGCAAAGGTAATCCATTTTTTAAGCTCTTCTACAGTGTTTGTTATTTTCTAGAATTACAGGTTTTGTACGCAGTCATGAATGTACCTTCTAGTCTGCCCTTTAGACTAATAACTAGCTGACATGTAGTTGTATGTGACGTACAGCTCTGTTGTAAGTTAAAATGTAGATAAGGCCCAAAATGTGTGAACTTCTTGACATCAAATTACACTGCAGATAACATTATCATTATCAGAAACCTTCACAGTCATGACCTGCCAAATATTTACTACACAAAGATATGAGAAAACACAGCACTATACAGGTTGTTGATTGATCAGTAGCTATCACAGCAAACGCAACACTTTGCATATACTCTGCTCCTCTCGTCATTGATATATCTACAGGTGATGACGAGGTCATAGAGAGATTTTTTTCCCCTCCTCGAATATTTTATTTGAATACTTATCAGGGACTTAAAAAATACAGTTACTATTTAAATGCAGAAAGCATGGAATAAAAATTAATAAAATATAAACATCATCTTGTGTGTTAGAATTATATTTTTGTGTGTTTTCCTGTCCTATTAATGAACTCCCGAACCCTCAGATTTATCTTGGGACTAAATCAAAGGGGTCCGGACCACTAGGATAAAAAACAATCCACTTTACAGTACAGTATCAGTGAACACTGGGTTGGGTATTTACCATTGGCAGGACTTAAGGCCACTTACATCCCATCCTTATATTCAGATTTTTAAAATGCGTATTACATAAAATATACTAATAATAATATTACATATTATTGGCTTATTTTATATTTCATATTTAAGGTTAAAGGAAGGAGATTGAATCACACACCTCAGGTGTAGGAGTACCAGTGATCCTACCGGAAGCCCTCACCACCTTCTGCAGAGCCTTCTGTCCTGAGGCATTGCAGTTCTCATAACATATGAGAACTGGTCATTATGCACTCCACAGTGCCCCTGTAGAAAGTGGTGAGGATGGGAAGGGGAAGTTGTGCCCCTTTCAGCTGTTGCAGGAAGTGGAGCTGCTGGTGGACTTTCATGGCCAAAGCAGATGTGGGCCTGGACCAGGTCAGGTTGTTGGTAATGTTCCCCTTCCAGGAACTTGGATCTCTAGACGATCCTCACAGCAGCGTGTCTATGTAGAGAGGAGTGTGGGTTGGCTGCTTCCTCCTGAAGTCGACAGTGATCTCCTTTGTTATGCCGACAGGAAGGTCCAAATTGTTGAGGCTACACCAGCCCAACAGATGTTTGACCTCCTCCCTGAGCGCCAGCTCCTCTTTGTCTCTAATGAGGCCCTCCACTGTGGTGTTGTCTGCATACTTAAAGATGTGATTTGTATCAAACCTCACACAACAGTCATAGGTCATCAGGGTAAAGAGTAGCGAGCTTAGCACACAGCCAGTGCTCAGCAGGATGGTGTTGGAGGCAATCCTTCCCACAGGTACAGACTGGGGCCTGTCAGAAAGTCCAGTATCCAGTTGCACATGGGAGGACTCAGACCCAGTAGACCCAGTTTACTATATATATATATCCCAGCACCTGTCTAGCAAACTATATATATATATGTACTGTACGTATGTATGTACGCATGTATGTATGTATGTATGTATGTATGTATGTACGTATGTATGTATGTATGTATGTCCAGCACGCTGGCGCAGTGGTTAGCACTCTTAGTAGCTACTCATATTAGAGTCCCTAAGGTAAATATAAATTGTCTGTCAGAAAGGCTACATAGCATTGTTTTGTATTACTCTGCTATTATTACGGAAAACACGATAATTCTTTTTAGAGCAATTTTTAAATTGTTTGATCTGTTCTCACACAAACAATATCATGCATCATACTGTTATGCACTGGTACAAGACAGGATGTATTTTCATTTTGTCACCTATAAGCTTATAGCTTTTGATGTGCAACTTGCTTTGCAGCTGCAGAAAATGGACCGGGTTCACAGAAACACTCACATCCTGTTATCTTTTCTGTTTGCAAAAAATGCAATCAGGCATTAAGTATAAAAGCGAACACACCATGAAACGGATAACTGAAAGGGTTTTACTTCTTCGAAGCGGTCTCAAGAAGTGCACATTTCTCAAGATTCTCAAGGTCAATCTTAAGGTTGGTAAAACTATGATTTAGTTGTAGACATAAAGGGAGACAGTTTGCGTGCATTGGTTTCATCTTTTATTAAGTCTTTAGGTTTTATATTATGCTGTGTGGATTGTTTTTAAGGCCTTGGAATTTTATGACCCAAGCAACCTCCACACTAACTACAATCTATTGCAAGATGATGAAAACAGTGATTTTAAGTGTTCAGTTGATTGGCAAAAATAGAATAATTGTCATAAATTCTGGTTTTCTAACTTTTATCTTTATTTCTGTCTGTATGCAGGTTTGAAAATGGAGACAATAAAACCCTGGCTCACTCCGGTGAAGGAGATGATGAAGCGCTCTCTTGCGCCAAATGTGATTTTTGGCTCCTTACTTGCATGCATTGAGAAGTTGATGGAAGTGGAGTTTGAATGTCCTTGTGATCCAGGAGTGAATCTCTGGCTTGTAATCGGATATTTTGTTGCTCCGGCTGTTTTTATCTTTGTGGTGATGAGCGTTCGAGGATGTAAGAACAAGAAGTGTTCAAATGGTTGGACAAATAATGTGTTCATGGGCTTTGCCCAGGCAATACTGTGGGTCATCCTGTTGTTCATAGATGGCAACTACTTAGCTTGTGCCAAGACAGACTGGGTGGGAGTGTATGAAGGGGCACCTGAAGCTCCTCCTCGGAAATGGTGCAAACCCAAAAACTCAACAATCGAACAGGTCAAGACTGAGAAATGGTTTTTTCTGTCTAAGGTAAGGACAAATCAGATCAATACAGAGACAACTAAAACAACTTTGTTTGACATTCGTCAGGAACTCATCTGCAAACAAGAAGATGAGAGATAGCATGCTAACATAGCTAGTACGAGAGACAATGCTAATATGCTTGTGTTTAGCTGCTTTTTTTTATTTACCATGTTCATAAGTTTAGCCTTTAGGGTGCAACATTAGCTGTTTAGCACTATATTGGACATAAATTTTTACTTGATAGTGGCACTGTATATAAAATGAACTCATTCTGAGGAAAGCATGAATATGCTTCCAATAGCTTTTTAAACATTTACCTAAAAAACACAAATGTCAACCTCAAGGTGTGCCTAGAGGGAAAGACAGTGGATCACCAAAGAAAGTAGTCTGGGGACCACAAATGATTAGATTAGGACAGGAAAAGTTAAGACTTTGGGGTACCTGGGGCCAGTGTTGGGAAAGTTCAATTTCTACATGAACTAGTTCAAAGTTCAGTTCTCAAATTTTAAAATGAACTAGTTCAGTTCATAATTACAAATTGTTCATAGTTCTTTTTTTTTTTCAATATGTTGCTGCTAGGTATTATTTTTCAATACTATTGCCACAGCCAGTGTTGGGAAAGTTCACTTTTTACATGAACTAGTTCAAAGTTAAGTTCACAAATTGTAAAATGAACTTGTTCAGTTCATAGTTCATAATTCAAAATTTTGAACTAAGTTCACAGTTCCAAAAATGAACTAGTTCATAGTTCTTTTTTCAATATGTTGATGCGAGCTATTATTTTTCTAAATTATTGCCACAGCCCATATAGAAACAAAGACAGCAATTATTTGATCAGTTTTAATACTGAAACTGCAGCTCTCCGACAGTATACTGCAAAACCAGGTTGTCTAGCTGCGGCTGGGAGATGAAGACAGTGGAGCCACTAATGTACACTGTTAATGTGATTTGGGTAGTAGAGGATCTGTTTTGGCTCGCTGTTGCCGTGTCTTTTGATTTTGTATTCACTTGCACATACCATGAAAGGCTCGCCGAGTGCTTTAGTTCAATGTGCTGTTTCAGGTTTGTGGTACAGGATAGAGTACAAATTAAAAATTAAAAATAAAATAATACATAAATAAGTAAATAAATAAATAAAAAATAAATAAATAAATAATTTTAAAAAAGAAGAAGAAAGGGAAAAATAAAATTATAAATAAATAGATAGTTCAGACAGTGGCTTGCGGCGGTGCGACTCTGGAGGCTGGTGTTGCCAGTGTTATGTCCGTTTAGGACTAATTAATCTGTGTTCGTTTGGTAATGCCTCACTGCATGTTTAGTAAGCAGCTGTTTCTGTCTGAAATAGTTAAGTTTCGTTTTGAGTAAAGTAAAGCCAGTTGCACAAACCTCTCGTCCAGCTTCCTTTTTATACACAACAGCCAGATTGGGTGTTTTTCCGTTACATGAAAATGACTTCAAAACTTTTTTCACTTCATTCAAAAAAAAAAAAAAATCACTTAAAATCGAAAAAAAATATTTTCATTAAAAAACAACAACACTTCAAATGATTTTTTTTTTGGGGGGGGGGGGTTCAATTTTATTTTTGCATTTGAGTTTTTTCTTTGATTGAAAATATTTGTTTTGATTGAAGCAACTTTTTTGGGGCGGCTGTAGCTCAGTGGGTAGAGCAGGTGATCAGTGATCAGAGGATCGCTGGTTCGAATCCCGGCTCCCCGGGGTGGGACTGAGCTACGTGTCGAAGTATCCTTGAGCAAGATACTGAACCCCAAAGTCGCTCCTGATGTGCAGTTGGCAGCCACTGCGAGCCACAGTGAGGCTTCCACTGCCATCAGTAAGGGTCCTGCAATGAGCTGGCGACTCGTTCAGGGTGAACCCTGGCCTACGCCCATTGTGTAAACTGGATTTGGCCCCAGTAAGCCCCGCAACCCCTCAGGGGAAAAAATAAAAAAAAAAAGCGGCAACATCCCGCGACCCTCACGGATAAGCGGACTAGAAAACGGAACGGAACCTTTTTGGGATTGAATAATTAAGACACAAATGTCCTACCCATAATATGGCCCAAACACAAAACACGAAACAGCATTACTTCAATCAAAAAAGTTGCTTCAAACAAAAAAACCTTCACTTCTATCAAAGAAAACATTTTCAGTCAAAGAAAAACAGTGTTCGAATGCATTTTTTTGAGTCTCAACTATATTTTTGCATTCAAACACTTTTTTTCTTTGATTGAAAAGGGTTTTTTTGATTGAAAATATATATTTTGATTGAAGCAACCTTTTTTTGATTCAATAATAAAGACACAAATCTACCTTCATAAGAATACAGTACGTTCAGTTCACGTTCGCCCAAAATATAAAGGAGTTCATGAACGATCCATCATTGAATGCGTTCAGGCACAACACTACCTGGGGGGCTAAGATTCAGGCAGTAGTATTCATCTTCAAGGGACCTCAGATGGTGTGGTGTAGTTTGAGTCCTTAAACAAGGAAATCAGTTAGCATTTTTGCACTTCTGGTTTCCTCTTCTCAAAGTCACTGGGTTTCCTTTTTTATTGTTTTTTAGATAAATGCCTGAAATAAGGTCTGTGGTTGCACAACGAGTATAGTCATTGTGTAGGAAGAGGCTTATAAGTCAAATAACCAGTCTGTTTATAGCCGAACATTAGCTTTTTACCTCTAGTGATTTAATTTGCACTTTAAAAATCACAAACTGGTGTTCATCTGTGAAGATCATCTTGCTGAATAAAACGTGAAAGTATCATCATCATATTCATTCCTGACACCTCATCCGGTATTTTCCCTTCCATAATCCACTTAGTAGTTGCTGGTATACATCAGATGTGGGCCACCCAAACAACAGATCAAACTGCAGACAGGCCAATGTTGTCATCCTTAGAGCCCTGCTGTATACTCTTTACATAAAATGTTGTTCATTAGCAGTGTTGATAACCAATTTTTATTTTCACTTTCCTTTACCTTCTGTTTTCTTCGGCCTGTGGTTTAGCTCATTGGATTGGGGCTCATCTTGATCCTCAGTCTGGTCACTGCTCCATATATGTGCTGCTTCATGACAGCCAAAAAAGAGGAAAACGAAGACGAAGAAACGATCCCGATGAGTGCAGCCAACCAGTAAAGTCAGGGCACAGCAGAAACTGGATCAAGATCTGGGACACAGAAGGTGAAAACTATGCCAGTCATGCAGTCGCAGCTGGTGAAAAAGTTGAGGCTTTGAAAAGATCCTAGAATTCTAACCATATAGATAATATAAATTTACAATAAAATAAAAAATATTGGCTAAAGCTTAGAAGAACCTTTGATTGCCATTATCACATTGCTGTATTGATAGAAATATATAAACTCTGTCATTTTGGCAAAATTAAATATAAGGGAACATTATGTCAAAATCTTGGAAGTGGTGACGGGTTTGTTGCATCATGTCAAATATCTTGTAAATAAGAACTACATAATACATGAGGCTATCAAAACTCTTAAGGGTAAATGTTACTTTTTTAACATAAGTTTATAGACCAAAACTTTCCCAGTCACAATTGTATAAAATAAATACAACTAGAATACATTTTCCTGAACCATTCATTATGATGTAAATAACTAAGTATATAAGGAATTCAGTCATATTTAGTCTTTTTTTTTTTGTTATGTCAAGATTTTAGCACATACTTGCCGTGAGTTCCTAAATAAAGCTGTAGATATAAGAGTTTAAAAGGTTTTGCTAATGCTTATTGTCTGTTAATGAAGAGTTTATGAACATCACATTTTCACATGTTTAATAAAGATGTTTTGATCCCATTTGGATCTTCATCAGGACAGACTATCTGAAAAATGATAACCACTCATATTTATACATCAGTGACAGAAATAGGTTGACAAGCTCCATGATCTGAGATGTGGTGAACCATCCAAACATACAAAAACAATTACATAATCAGCAAATAGAAAAAGGAACAATGATACATAGTGAGTGTCAAAACATCAAATATACATTGTCTACATTGTCATTCATTCAAAAATATATTAAAGTTAAATAAGAGAGAAAAATAAGTGATGAGTTTGGTAAAACATGTATATATAAGATAAACAAACATCTTGACTAAACTTCTGTGGCAAACGCTTTTTGTGTTTCTCATTTTATGCATCACATTATTACACATTTCCTGTAACCAGTCTCAGTGCTTCTTTTATGTGATAGTTTGATCCTTTTTAGATTTAAAATGTCTAATCAAAACAAAGAGAGTGAAATAATATGTAATATGTACTTCCTTTCTATATATACATTGATTGTATCATGATTGAATAAACAACTTTAAATGACAGTTACTTTGCTTTTTGTCTTTAATAACTGAAGGAATTGTTTCTAATTAATACATTATTTGATCTATTTCAGTTTTTACTGGGAAACTTAAATTACTTCCAGATGCCACACTTCAAAAAATATATTTTAATCATATTCAGATCATCTTTACATTGTCCACATCTGTAAGTCAGATATAAGCTAACACATATATTCCTATATTGTGACCATTTCAAGACAATTCTGGCCCATTTTCCATTTTTACAAAGAAAAACGGCTGCACTGAAAATGAATTTTAAATCCGTATTACGGTTGACTGTATCTAAGTCAGTTTACTTTCCTCTTCTCCATTTTGGGTTTATAAGCTTTAAACATGTCAAACAGTTATTTTTCACAATTTATTAAACTTTAAAATATCATCGTTTTCTTTCAAATCACTGACAAATTTAGTAACATCACACACAGAGATAACAGCTGACTTCATGTTTGGTAATATTCAGAATTCAAAACAAAATCAACATTTTATTTTAATGTCATTCATGTTTAACCTTCCTCAGCACAAACATCCTCCTCCACAGTAACCTGTAACTTTCAACCACTGAACACATATCCAACAATACAGACACAACCTTAATCTCAGTGAACAGTGTTGTTCCGTGTTATGTATCTCTGTATTCCTGGGGATAGGTGTCCTTCTCCTGTGTGGTGGGGGAGGCGCTGTTTCCCTGGTGCCTTTCCCATTTTTGCTTTCCAGGTCAGGTCCAATCTAGGTGCACATGGTTGGGTCTGATTCCCTGGGAGAGTATTTAGGGAGCTGATTCCAGGGCCGCGTTTCTCTCCCTCCCTGCCTGTGATGACAACTGCCAACACTTCTTTTTAGTTTGCACATTCTGCAAACAGTCCATATCACACTACACATAGTTAGCAGCCACTTACACTGATCCTTAGTTTCTTTGTAACTTGGGGCCCTACTTTTAATAAATATATTGAAATGGTTTAACTTTGTAGTCTCCCCTTTGTTGTGGTCTGCCGTGAGCCAGGTGGTCATAACATTCCGTTTGTGGTGTATTTTGCATATGTTGATTTGTAATGAAGTTACAAGAAAAACAATAAGACTGTGGAGCCCAGCCACATAACTACACAATGCATCCAAGCAAAAGACTAAACAACCTGGAGGGCTATTGCTTCCTGGCTTTTTTCCTTGTAACAACGCTTCTCTAGCTCAGCCTTCCTATCATCGTGGGAGTCTCACACACCTCCAAGGATCAGTTACCAAAGAACTGACGATGTGATGGAGCTTTCTGTCTCACATCTGTCTTTATATATTTTCTTGTGACATGTCCTGTGAGCTCCCTCCCCTGTTTTCTCTTCCTGTATTGTTTAGCAGTGTGTCAAACAGCTTGACTGGATGTCTGTGTCTGTGTTGATGGCAGCAGAGCTGTAATTACCAGGAGGTTAAAAAAGCCTTGTCTATGAGGTTCCAGGTGCAGACATCACCTGCGAGGGTCCAGGTACTGTAGAAAGCTGCACGGATGTTGAAATGAAGGGGAGGGAGACTGTAGGCAAAAACTATTTGTTTTACCTCACTACACTGACAGATGATGGCAGCCTTTGTAAATATACAAGTCAGTGATACTAAGTTGAATAGAGTATATCAGTTCATTTGTTCAGTTACGAATATATTTTGAATGTAACCTGGGCAAATCCATGTGGAGCCTACGTGGCAATTGTAAATATATGCCCTCTATGCTGTACTTTCATGTCCTGTTTACAAGACCACCAGTTCACAAATCTTGTCTAACTTAGTCTCCTATTGTGGATAAGTGCCAAACACATGGTGAATATCCATTTTTTATTTGTTATATCTCCATAGTTCTGAATTAAGGCTTTTTTTTTTTTGCAAGGTTTAGACTGCCATCAGCCCGTCTCCTTAGGCAAGGATCCATCTAAAAAAATGGTAATATAATGGACGCAGAGATTCAGATGTAAATAAGATTCAAGCATTATAGGGGAGTGATGCACGTTATTGTAAGTGTTATAACATTAAAAGTTGGCTACGTCTCAACAAAAAGTATGCTGAACTGAAGCAGATGTAGCAAAACCGCACTGCACAAGTCCTGCATTCAAAATACTACACAGGGTTGCAGCACTTTACTGGTTTCATGGTGTCACATGGTATGAACATTTATGGTTATGATACCATATACATTTACTTACTGTTGAATTCTGAAAAAAAAATAAGTGTGAGCTCTGAGTTTCAGAGTCCTTAGGGCCACTTCATGTGGGTTGCTAACACTAGGTGAGCCCAGGTGTAGGTGGGTGAAGAGTAATGTCTTAGGCCACCTACTCTGCTCAGAGACGGCCGTTGTGGTTTGACACCTCTATCAAACAGGATTCCTTTAGAATTCCTTTAGAAAGAAGAGTAAAATAATTCATCTCTGTCAAACAGTGAACAGAGGAGGGGCCCTAAGACATTACTCTTCACCCACCCACAATGCTTCTCTCCTCAGACATTTGGACTTTTTTCTTGAAGTGTATACTGGAAGAAAAAACTTCCTCTTCTCATTTCTTTTTCTCACCCCAGGCCCTAATACTCTTCCGTGGTTATCCTTCATAACTTCATTTTTCTGAGTTTCACCTGTAGTGCAAGGTGTCCGTTACCTCTCACTGATTGGTCAGATCTTGGTGGCTGCCGGGTGAATTCTTGGTCGATAGGAGCACAGACGACAGTTCATCACAATGCTAGTTGACAGGGCTGTTCAACGGACGATACATTATACTGGAGCTGATACATAGGGACAAACAACCATTCACAGGAATTTAGAAAAAACAATTAACATCACCTGCATGGGCTGACTGCACACTCCACCCACGACAATTACAGACGAACACAGGAGCTTCAGGATCTTCATGCTGTGAGGACACAGGTCCAACCACCGCACCACCCATCCTTCAGAATCACGTTACATTTCTCTACAACTGATGTTCTGTTTAACCTTAAAAAATACATTTTATCGACATGATATATAAAACACAACCTAATAATTAAAACTGCAAGAAGTGACGAACGGACCCTCGCAGTCCACACACCTCGGACTGCGAGCTCACTTGTTACTTGCATGTCACGACCGGGAGAAATCAAGCGGTAAACGTCATGTCATTCAGACGATTTTTGTCTGACTTCCTGTGTCCAGTGGGTGGCGCTATGGATATGACACAGTTCTGATGCACAGATATGTGCAGGGCGATTCCCTCTACATTCCTGAGATATTTGGCACAGATTGGTCATTGTATGGTGAAGTTATGACTTGATGCTTTATGGCGAAGGATTTAAATGGACTGCACCACCACGGCCAGCAGTTACATCAGGCTGGGGCGCCGTCGGATTGCGAGCTCACTTGTTATTTTCATGTGATGCTGGGGAGAAAACAGGCCGTAAACGTCGTGTCAATCGTATGATGTTTGTCTGACTTCCTGTGTCCAGCTGGTGGCGCTATGGATATGACTCAGTTTTCATGCAGAGATATATTCAGGGCGACTCCCTCTACATTCCTGAGAGATTTGGTGCAGATTGGTCATTGTATGGTGAAGTTAAGAGGACTTGATGCTTTATGGCGAAGGATTTATATTGACCGCCCCACAATGGCCAGCAGGTATGACCGTAGGCGAAAGCTTTGAACAGGTTTTTAACTTTAAGGTCTCCGGATGATACTGAGTGACTGTGAAGTCTGTTGTGTTAAATCTATAGGAGGATGTCATTACAGTGCTAGGATTGGAAATATTTCAAAATGGCGGCCACAATCAAAATGGCCAACTTAGTACTGGTGCAGAGACTATTCCGGGCAACACCGTCTACATGAATGTGCCTTATGGTGTAGATTGGAAAGTGTATGTTGAAGTTATAAAGCCTTGATGCTTCAAGGCGAAGGAAAAAAATGTTTCCACCGCCACGCCCACCTAGTATGGCGTAGCGGAAAGATTTCCATAGCTTTTCATCTTCAAGGCATGAAGATGATGCTCACTGAATGTTAAGACTGTGGTGTTTAAGCTCTAGGACAAGATAGTTTTCAAAGTAGGCATGAATTGGACAAAAATGGCGCCACACATCAAAATAGCGGACTTCCTGTTGGAGTGACGGTATTGGTCCAAAAGGGTTTTTTATGCGTCTGCTCATGATGAATCTGCTTACGTAATTTCGTTCATCTATGCGCATGTAGGGGCAGGGCATCACAATAGGGGGCGCTACAGAGCGTGCAGGACACGACCACGCCCAATGACAACACAGATCTATTCAGGGCGACTCCCTCTACATTCCTGTGAGATTTGGCCGAGATAGGAAATTGTATGAAGAAGTTATGAGGACTTGATGCTTTACGGCGAAGGATTTGAATTGACCGCTCCACTGAGGTCAGCAGGTATGACGTAGGATAAAGATTTCCATAAATTTTCATCTTCAAGGTCAGAGGATGATACTGAGTGAGTGTGAAGTCGGTGGTGTTACGTCTGTAGGAGGAGATCATTTAAGTACGAAGATTGGCAATATTTCAAAATGGTGGCCAAAAGCAAAATGGCCGACTTAGTATTGATACGGAGATGTATTCGGGGAGACAGCCTCTACACTTATGAGCAGTTTGGTGTGGATAGGAAATTGCATGTTGAAGTTATAAAGCCTCGACGGCGAGGGAAAAAAATGGTTTCCACTGCCCCGCCCACTAAAGTTTGGCGCAGCTAAATGATTTCCATAACTTTTGTTCTTCAAGACATGAAGAAGATAACTGAGTTAATTTGAAGACTGTGGTGTTTAAGCTCTAGGACAAGATAATTTTCAAAGTAGGCATGAATTGGACAAAAATGCCGCCACACATCAAAATGGCAGACTTCCTGTTGGAGTGACCTTATCGGTCCAAATGGGTTTTTTGTGCGACTGGTCATGAGGAATCAGCTAGTGAATTTCGTTCTTCTACGCACTTGTGGGAGGCCGGGCTGAACATTAGGGGGCGCTACAGAGCCCGCAGGTCACGACCACGGCCAGTGACGATGCAGGATCACAATTTTCGCTTAGTGGGAGGTGTATTCCAAATTTGGTGAGTTTTCGTTTATGTTCAGGCATCCAAAACTGCAGTCGAACTCGGATCGGAATAATAATAATAATAGGAAGAGTAATTTTTCCAATTACAATAGGGACCTCACAGGTCTGTGACCTGCTCGGGCCCTAACTAGTTAACGGGAAAAGTGGTAATATCAAGAGGATAGAAAAAAGGCGTGCAAAGGACAAAACAGCAGTCAGAGAGTGAAAAGAGGATCACTTCTTCGAATAAGACTCCCAAGAACAATACCTTTCTCAAGTCAATCATAAGGTTAGTAAAACTCTAATCTCGCTGAACAAATACACAGTGGGTGCATTGATTTAAGCTTTCATTACGTCTTTTGTTTTTTATTACATTGTGTATTTATCAGGAGGCTCTAATTTCTTCTTACATTATACAATGCTTAGACTTTTACTAAACACTTCTGTTCTCTTTTATAATTATTTCAATAAAAGATAAAAACTAAATAATATGTTTTATTTTAATCAAACAAATCTACTCAATACAACATCAATAATTTGTGTTTAAAACAGTCAATGTGGTGATGTGATCTTTTTGACCTGTCTCCACTCAATCTAAAGTAAATTTGTCTTCTGATGTATTCGATGCTACAAATTACTTAAAACTGAGGAGACTCATGTTATTATATTTATCTTGATCAATCCTGATTACATGACTTTTTGTATTGTTTGCACACTGTTTTGTTGCTGTGCCAAATTGGATTTCTCCTATGTGGTTCATTAAAGGTTCATCTTGTCTTAAAAATACATCTTACTTTGAAAAAATAGCATTATTGTTGTATTATACAGTATTATATATAATGTATAACTTTAAATGTCTTCCCCATGTCATCATCTAATTGAATTTATTGTAATTTGGCTTCAAAAAACATCTTTAATATAAAACAGATTGCCCTGTATGCCTTGTACATATTCACAATCAACCAAACACATAATGGTTGTTATTTTACATATGGTGTATATTTTTATGAATGAGACACATAGATTGAAACTGTTTTCGTCACGAAAGGAGTTTAAAGGGGAAAACAATAGGATGGACCTAAATGCAGATTTTACACGAGGCAGGATCAGGGAGAACAGAAGGCACGCTTTATTAAAACAAAAGCTGCATACAAAAACAAACCAAGGGAGCTAGTTCCAAAAACCAGAGTAACAAAACAAACTAAGGGAGAAGAAATCAAAAACCAAAAAACACAAAGCACAGGGAAGCTGGAGAAGCAAGGAACACGGAGGAAGAAACTCAGGGAAGACATTACACACACACACAGAAACACAGACGCAGAAGTAATGACCGGAGAAAGAGAAGAGGGCAGGCTGCAACTAAATACACAGACACTAATGAAGAGACGAGGAACAGGTGAGGTGAGAGGAGGGAGGCGGACAGGTGAGATGATGAGGGGAAGACACAGAGGAGAAGACATGAAGGACACAATACTGACAGACAGGGGGAGACAGACACAAAAGGAGAAATGGAAAAATACAGAGGAGAGAACATAGTAGAAAGAGCAGGGAGGGGAACACTAAGAAGACACAAGGAAATCAAAACATAAGACAAGAGACAGAAGACACAGAATACATGAAGCATGACAGTTTTTACTTCAATTTGTCAATATCATCTATATTTTATTATGTGGCATGTATATTATTACATGAGAAGGCTTCTCAGTGCTGATCGGAGAACCACACCCATCTTCAACCTTCTACACAAGATTTGTAACTGTGTTGTGCACAGTCGTGACACAAACAAAAAGGTGTATAAACACTGGTCTCTGCTACAGCAGGTGTCTCAAGTACAACATTTTGCCATGTTCACACACACACACACACACACACACACACACGATCATACCAACTTAGAAAGAAAAAACATTACATAAATGAAGCAATTTAATTATGCTACAATCTGTAATTGTTATTTCCATTACAATATTACAAACAAGTGCTGTGTAGCCTAAACTTCTGTATCTTATAGAAGACTGGAAACAAATATATAATAAGACACTTTCTCAGAATAATAAGAAACTTCCCGAAATTGATATACCAATGTAATAAGTTAGTACCTCAAAATAATATCTATATATATAAAATTGAAAATCTAAAAAAAAAAAATAATCTAAAAATAATGACCAGCGGCATGTCATTGCAGATCACATTCACATCAATGGCATTTTTAGATTCCTGTATAGATATATCGGATCATTTCTGAAAGTTAATTACTGTATTTTCATCTTTACTCAAAAGAGAATTGTCCTTTCTGCCTATTTTTGCCTGTTTTTCAGCTGACCATTACTTTATTCATTGTAAGTTAAAATAGGAATAAATTATATAATGACAGTCTGCTAGATCTTTTGCAAGCCCTGGGAAATTGTAGTAATTTCAGCCTACATCCACAGCTTTGAGCCAAAATACACCTTTATGACCCCAAATTCCTTTACTGAACCGAGATCCTTCAGAAATGTGTCTTCAATACAACACAGCAGTGATTTTTTGTTTTTCAGTGTCACGATTGCACGTCATACGACTTTCATCTTTATTTTTCTCTTCATGCAGAATTAAAAATGTCAGAGAAACAAACCTGGTTTTCTAACCTGAAGACTGAATTTGAGAACAGCCCTCTTGTGTCCAGTTCGGCCTTGGGCCTCATCCTGACTGCCTGTGAGAAGGTAACGGACGAGGAGTTCGCTTGCCCCTGTATGTCTGAGTGGAATGCACCATTTTCAGCAGCTTTTTTTGTTGTTCCAGCAGTTCTGATCTTTGTGCTGATGAACATGCGATGTTGCAAGAGTTATAAGTGGAAAAAAAATCTTCTTTTCGGCTTTATCGATGCCCTGGTGTGGGTCACCCTGGTGTTCATGGATGGCAACTACTTTGTATGTGCCATGACAACCTGGTCAGGGGAGTTCATGACTGATGTTGAAGGTGCTCCTCAGACATGGTGCAGGCCGGACAACGAAACCCTAACAAAAGAGCTAATGATGCAGTCCCAACGATGGTATTCTCTTTCTCAGGTAAGGAAAAATCTGAGGTCTCTAAGAACAGTTTGGCAATTTGTCAGGAATTGATCGGCAAATAGACACAGGGTAATGCTAGCAGCTCTGTGAGTTTTTATTTAGCATAGCAGTGCTTTCAGCTAAAGCCGGGGTCGGTAGCACTGTAGAATCCACAATGAGCAAGCTAAATTTTCAAGGTATCGCACTGAAAAAAATCCCATCCCCTCCCTTCAGGTCTCCCTTCAGAGCCACATAAATGTGTGCTGCCTGACAACACTGCCCGCCCTGTAGCTCTTTCTGGCCAGCTGGGCGATACGTTAGCAGCCAGCTTTAGAAGCTCTAATGGCTTTTAGACAATTAAATTAACGTACAAGTCTGATAAATGCTGAAATGCCACAATCCTGTAAACAGGCATAACAGCTGTCATGAACATACCATATTTAAAAAGAGGCTAAGCGACAGTTAGTGTGCTTTATGCTAACATTAGCGCTGTTTGGCTCAGGGCCTTTTTCTTTTATGCTAATGTCCACCAAAGTCAGTCAGATTTATTCTCAAGGGACTGTCACTGTCTGTACAAAAATTCATGGAATGTCTTTAATAGTTGTTGAGAAATGTCAGTGGTAGACCGACCAAACGACATCGTTCGTGAAAGGTTTTGGTTGACCAATTCTTATTTTAACTTGTCTTTTTTTGTTTTTGTTCTTTGACCGTTGGTTTAGGGCATTGGACTGTGGTTCATCATGTTCATCGCTGTGCTGTTAGGATTATATCAGTTCTTCAAGAAAGGAGAAGGAGAGCAAGAGCAAGAGCAAACCCAAGAAGGATATGAATTAACCGCCTAGGACCTGAAAGTTTAAAGAGAAAATGGACACAACTTCGACTACACCATCCTCCACAATTAAACCATGTTAGTATTGACATGTGTTTTCCCTTGTTCAATACAAGGAATGTACATTAAACATTGTAGCGTTGACTATCACTTTGCTGCTTTTTGACAGTTCCCAAGAACATAATGACCTTTTTTTTCCTTTATTTGGCAGCAATTTTTCACACACACAGCCTTAGATACGTACAGGATTAACATGACCTGACCATCAGTGACAGATGTCATCTATAAAACTCTCAGTTCAGTGCAGCTCAGGATATCCTCTCAACACAACCCAACCCATCCTGTTATTTTGTATCAGACAGGGTTTTCTTTTCACTGCTGGTTCACCAACTTTGTAACCTTGTTTTGTTTCTATGATTTCATTTTAGCACAAGTGATTATACATTGCGATGAAAGTGTTACTCTACAATTCACAATAAATAAAAACCAAATAATAATAATCCAAATAAAAACAAAAGAGTCACCAAAAGCTATGAAATGTGAATTTAATGCATAAGTGGATAACTGTAAATAAGCATTTCATTATGCCAACTTACACTTACATGTAACTACAGAGACTTGCACAGAAAACGAAGTTATTGCATAATGTTTCCATGAAACAAATGGCTGTTTTGGCATTAAATGAACTCATATCAGGATTACAGGTTTTGTACACAGTCATGAATGTACCTTCTAGTCTGCCCTTTAGACTAATAACTAGCTGACATGTAGTTGTATGTGACGTACAGCTCTGTTGTAAATTAAAGTGTAGATAAGGTCCAAAATGTGTGAATTTCATAACATAAAATTACACTGCAGATAACATTATCATTATTAGAAAGCTTCACAGTCATGACCTGCCAAATATTTACTACACAAAGATATGAGAAAACACAGCACTATACAGGTTGTTGATTGATCAGTAGCTATCACAGCAAACGCAACACTTTGCATATACTCTGCTCCTCTCGTCATTGATATATCTACAGGTGATGACGAGGTCATAGAGAGATTTTTTTCCCCTCCTCGAATATTTTATTTGAATACTTATCAGGGACTTAAAAAATACAGTTACTATTTAAATGCAGAAAGCATGGAATAAAAATTAATATAATATAAACATCATCTTGTGTGTTAGAATTATATTTTTTTGTGTTTTCCTGTCCTATTAATGAACTCCCGAACCCTCAGATTTATCTTGGGACTAAATCAAAGGGGTCCGGACCACTAGGATAAAAAACAATCCACTTTACAGTACAGTATCAGTGAACACTGGGTTGGGTATTTACCATTGGCAGGACTTAAGGCCACTTACATCCCATCCTTATATTCAGATTTTTAAAATGCATATTACATAAAATATACTAATAATAATATTACATATTATTGGCTTATTTCATATTTCATATTTATGGTTAAAGGAAGGAGATTGAATCACACACCTCAGGTGTAGGAGTACCAGTGATCCTACCAGCAGCCCTCACCACCTTCTGCAGGGCCTTCTGTCCTGAGGCATTGCAGTTCTCATAACATATGGAGATGTAGCTGGTCATTATGCTCTCCACAGTGCCCCTGTAGAAAGTGGTGAGGATGGGAAGGGGAAGATGTGCCCCTTTCAGGTGTTGCAGGAAGTGGAGCTGCTGGTGGACTTTCATGGCCAAAGCAGATGTGGGCCTGGACCAGGTCAGGTTGTTGGTAATGTTCCCCTTCCAGGAACTTGGATCTCTAGACGATCCTCACAGCAGCGTGTCTATGTAGAGAGGAGTGTGGGTTGGCTGCTTCCTCCTGAAGTCGACAGTGATCTCCTTTGTTATGCCGACAGGAAGGTCCAAATTGTTGAGGCTACACCAGCCCAACAGATGTTTGACCTCCTCCCTGAGCGCCAGCTCCTCTTTGTCTCCAATGAGGCCCTCCACTGTGGTGTTGTCTGCATACTTAAAGATGTGATTTGTATCAAACCTCACACAACAGTCATAGGTCATCAGGGTAAAGAGTAGCGGGCTTAGCACACAGCCAGTGCTCAGCAGGATGGTGTTGGAGGCAATCCTTCCCACAGCTACAGACTGGGGCCTGTCAGAAAGTCCAGTATCCAGTTGCACATGGGGGGACTCAGACCCAGTAGACCCAGTTTGCTAGGCAGGTGCTGGGATATATATATATATATATATATATATATATATATATATATATATATATATATATATATATATATATGTGTGTGTGTATATATATATGTATATATATATATATATATATATATATATATATATATATATATATATATACATATATATATATATGTATATATATATATATATGTATATATATTAGGGCTGTCAAACAATCAATTTTTGTAATCGCGATTAATCGCATTTTGTCCATAGTTAACTCACGATTAATCGCAAATTAATCGCATTTTTTTGGCACATTTTTTTCTGTTCTAAATGTACCTTAATGTATTTTTTTCATGTTCTTAATACTTTTAACAACATAAGAAAGGGCAAATATGCTTGCATTATGAAAATGTTTATTCAACACTTCAAATCATGCAGGAAAATAAATCCAGGGTTGTCTGCTTTTGGCGAGGGGTGGCGACGGGCTCTCTGCATCTGCCGTCTGTTTGGCTTGCAAGTGGTGTCCACTGACACTGCACGTTTTTCTTCTTCGCCTTTTTCACGCAGTGTGCTGCTTTCTGTCAGTCAGTATCACACTGATGATCGCCATGGCTCCGGTGCAGCAAAACAATAAAAAGTACGACTTGAAATTCAAACTTTCTGTCGTGATATATTCAGAGGAAAACTCGGGAGAAGCAGCCGCTAGACGTTTCTCTGTCGAGCCCGAGAGAGTGAGAGAAACGGAGCTTCAGCGTCTGTCCGAGGAGGACAGCAGCAGGGCCAGGCTGCCTGCTGGAGGGAGGAAGAAGGCTAGCGAGGAGCCTGAGATAAACATGCGGGGATGAGTTATCAGCAAACGGGCACGCCACGAGAGAGTGTCCCGCAAAATGATCAGGGCGATGGCGAAACAAAGGTACGCCACCGTGAGTGACAGCAGAGATGAGGAGTTTGCCGCGAGTGTTGGTTGGCTGAATCGTTTCCTCCGCCGCAACAACTTCACTTACAGATGAGGAGATGAGGAGTTTGCAGCGAGTGCTGCTTTTCAGTCCACCCTGTTTTTAACGAACCACCAACCCTGCTTCTTCTTCTTCTGATTCCCTTTCTTCTTCCTCTGCTACCCTCTGTATCAAGACTACGGGTGCCGCCGACGGCCGTAAATCATTAACGCGTTAACGCAACGTCCTCGTTAAGAGGACGTTGCGTTAACGCGTTAACTTTGACAGCCCTAATATATATATATATATATATATATATATATATATATATATATATATATGTATATATATATATATATCCCAGCACCTGTCTAGCAAACTATATATATATATATATATGTACTGTACGTATGTACGTATGTATGTATGTATGTCCAGCACGCTGGCGCAGTGGTTAGCACTCTCATATTAGAGTCCCTAAGGTAAATATAAATTGTCTGTCAGAAAGGCTACATAGCATTGTTTTGTATTACTCTGCTATTATAATGGAAAACACGATAATTCTTTTTAGAGCAATTTTTAAATTGTTTGATCTGTTCTCACACAAACAATATCATGCATCATACTGTTATGCACAGGTACAAGACAGGATGTCTTTTCTTTTGTCACCTATAAGCTTATAGCTTTTGATGTGCAACTTGCTTTGCAGCTGCAGAAAATGGACCGGGTTCACAGAAACACTCACATCCTGTTATCTTTTCTGATTGCAAAAAATGCAATCAGGCATTAAGTATAAAAGCAAACACACCATGAAACGAATAACTGAAAGGGTTTTACTTCTTCGAAGCGGTCTCAAGAAGAGCACGTTTCTCAAGATTCTCAGGGTCAATCTTAAGGTTGGTAAAACTATGATTTAGTTGTACAGAGACATACAGGAAGACAGTTTGCTTGCATTGGTTTCATGTTTTATTAAGTCTTTAGGTTTTATATTATGCTGTGTGGATTGTTTTTAAGGCCTTGGAATTTTATGACCCAAGCAACCTCCACACTAACTACGATCTATTGCAAGATGATGAAAATAGTGATTTTAAGTGTTCAGGTGATTGGCAAAAATAGAATAATTGTCATAAATTCTGGTTTTCTAACTTTTATCTTTATTTCTGTCTTTATGCAGAATTGAAAATGGAGACAATAATACGCTGGCTCACTCCGGTGATGGAAAAGATGAAGCGCTCTATTGTGCCAAATGTGATTGTAGGCTTCCTCCTTGCAGGCATTGAGAAGTGGGTGGAATTGGAGTTTGAATGTCCTTGCAATCCCGGAGTAAATCTCTTGCATGTAATCGGATATTTTGTTGCCCCTGCTATTCTTATCTTAGTGGTGATGAGCGTTGGAGGATGTAAGAACAAGAAGTGTTCAAAGGGTTGGAAAAATAATGTGTACATGGGCTTTGCCCAGGCAATACTGTGGGTCATCCTGATGTTCATAGATGGCAACTACTTAGCTTGTGCCAAGACAGACTGGGTGGGAGTGTATGAAGAGGCACCTGAAGCTGCTCCTCGGAAATGGTGCAAACCCAAAAACTCAACAATCGAAATGGTCAAGACTGAGAAATGGTTTTTTCTGTCTAAGGTAAGGACAAGTCAGATCAATACAGAGACAACTAAAACAACTTTGTTTGACATTCGTCAGGAACTGATCTGCAAACAAGAAGATGAGAGATAGCATGCTAACATAGCTAGTACGAGAGACAATGCTAATATGCTTGTGTTTAGCTGTTTTTTTTTATTTACCATGTTCATAAGTTTAGCCTTTAGGATGCAACATTAGCTGTTTAGCACTATATTGGACAGAAATTTTTACTTGATAGTGGCACTGTATGTAAAATGAACTAATTCTGAGGAAAGCATGAATATGCTTCCAATAGCTTTTTAAACATTTACCTAAAAAACACAAATGTCAACCTCAAGGTGTGCCTAGAGGGAAAGACAGTGGATCACCAAAGAAAGTAGTCTGGGGACCACAAATGATTAGATTAGGACAGGAAAAGTTAAGACTTCGGGGTACCTGGGGCCAGTGTTGGGAAAGTTCACTTTCCACATGAACTAATTCAAAGTTCAGTTCACACATTTTAAAATGACCTAGTTCAGTTCATAATTCATGTTCATAGTTCTTTTTTTTCAATATGTTGCTGCTAGGTATTGTTTTTCAAAATTATTGCCACAGCCCATACAGAACCACAGACAGTAATTGTTTGATCAGTTTTAACACTGAAACTGCAGCTCTCCGACAACATACTGCAAAACCAGGTTGTCTAGCTGCGGCTGGGAGATGAAGACAGCGGAGCCGCTACTGTACACTGTTAATATGATTTGGGTAGTAGAGGATCTGTTTTGGCTCGCTGTTGCCATGTCTTTTGATTTTTTATTCACTTGCACATACCTTGAAAGGCTCGCCAGGTGCTTTAGTTCAATGTGCCATTTCAGGTTTGCTGTTGTTGATGTACAGAAATGCTTCTTGAAACCCGGTGGGCCTTTTATAAAATTGTTTGAAGTAATCATACGAAGATGCCGTATTAATGGTGGAGGCAGACTAGGGCTGGGTGTTGTTAAGAACCTCACAATTCAATTCGATTTCGATTCTTTAGGTCGCAACTTGATTCAATATCAATTCAATTCAATATTGATTTAAATGCTTCGATACTGACTCCTAAATTATAAATCTTTCCTAAAGGAAGTTCTAATTCGAAATGTAAACAAAGGCACACGATGTGTTTAGTTATAAAATAGTCCAACCATAGTTAAGCTGAGAAAGTGCCATTGTTTCTGGGACTGCATGGTACATTTTTGACCGAGAGGTGTCTGGCGTCCCACTGCTTGCCTGATTCAGAGGATTTTCTGAATCGATATTGAATTGGGAAAAATATATTGCAATGCATTGAAGAATCGATGCTTTTACCCACCTCTAAGGCAGAGTCTGAGGTAGTGCTGCTGCCTTCATTTGTTTTTGCCTCCATGCATCGCATTTTGATGATGCATGCGACTCCGTGGTGGCTGGTGTTGCCAGATTGGGTGATTTTCCGCGACATATTAAGGCATGTCTACGGTGTGTTTTAGCCGGTTTTCGCCTGGAAGGCTCTATGGAAATCTGGCACTCTCTTGAACATCATAAAACTTTGCGAGAGCGCCGTTCACAAACGCCAGAATGAACGCGTTCACAATAACGTTCATCAGGCAGAATACAGTTTGTTCAGTTCACGTTCGCCCAAAATGTGAAGGCGTTCATGAACAATTGTTCACTGAATGCGCTCAGGCACAACACTGCCTGGGGTGCTAAGATTCAGGCAGTAGAATTCATCTTCAAGGGACCTCAGATGGCGTGGTGTAGTTTGAGTCCTTAAACAAGGAAATCAGTTAGCATTTTTGCACTTCTGGTTTCCTCTTCTCAAAGTCACTGGGTTTTCTTTTTTATTGTTTTTTAGATAAATGCCTGAAATAAGGTCTGTGGTTGCACAACGAGTATAGTCATTGTGTAGGAAGAGGCTTATAAGTCAAATAACCAGTCTGTTTATAGCCGAACATTAGCTTTTTACCTCTAGTGATTTAATTTGCACTTTAAAAATCACAAACTGGTGTTCATCTGTGAAGATCATCTTGCTGAATAAAACGTGAAAGTATCATCATCATATTCATTCCTGACACCTCATCCGGTATTTTCCCTTCCATAATCCACTTAGTAGTTGCTGGTATACATCAGATGTGGGCCACCCAAACAACAGATCAAACTGCAGACAGGCCAATGTTGTCATCCTTAGAGCCCTGCTGTATACTCTTTACACAAAATGTTGTTCATTAGCAGTGTTGATAACCAATTTTTATTTTCACTTTCCTTTACCTTCTTTTTTCTTCTGTCTCTGGTTTAGCTCATTGGATTGGGGCTCATCTTTATCCTCAGTCTGTTCATTGCTCCATATGTGTGCTGCTGCATGACAGCCAAAAAAGAGGGAAACGAAGACGAAGAAACGATCCCGATGAGTGCAGCCAACCAGTAAAGTCAGGGCACAGCAGAAACTGGATCAAGATCTGGGACACAGAGGGTGAAAACTATGCCAGTCATGCAGTCGCAGCTGGTGAAAAAGTTGAGGCTTTGAAAAGATCCTAGAATTCTAACCATATAGATAATATAAATTTACAATAAAATAAAAAATATTGGCTAAAGCTTAGAAGAACCTTTGATTGCCATTATCACATTGCTGTATTGATAGAAATATATGAACTCCGTCATTTTGGCAAAATTAAATATAAGGGAACATTATGTCAAAATCTTGGAAGTGGTGACGGGTTTGTTGCATCATGTCAAATATCTTGTAAATAAGAACTACATGAGACATGTGGCTATCAAAACTCTTAAGGGTAAATGTTACTTTTTTAACATAAGTTTATAGACCAAAACTTTCCCAGTCACAATTGTATAAAATGAATATAACTAGAATACATTTTGATAATCCTCCTGAACCATTCATTATGATTTAAATAAGTATATAAGGAATTCAATCATATTTAGTCTTTTTTTTTTGTTATGTCAAGATTTTAGCACATACTTGCCATGAGTTCCTAAATAAAGCTGTAGATATAGGAGTTTAAAAGGTTTTGCTAATGCTTATTGTCTGTTAATGAAGAGTTTATGGACATCACATTTTCACATGTTTAATAAAGACATTTGGATCTTCATCAGGACAGACTATCTGAAAAATGATAACCACTCATATTTATACATCAGTGACAGCAATAGGTTGACAAGCTCCATGATCTGAGATGTGGTGAACCATCCAAACATACAAAAACAATTACATAATCAGCAAATAGAAAAAGGAACAATGATACATAGTGTCAAAACATCAAATATACATTGTCTATATGATGTTATATTAAATTCATCATCTCACAAATCAAGAACCAAATTATCTACATTCAAAAATATATTAAAGTTAAATAAGAGAGAAAAAGAAGTGATGAATTTGGTAAAACATTTATATATAAGATAAACAAACGTCTTGACTAAACTTCTGTGGCAAACGCTTTTTGTGTTTCTCATTTTATACATCACATTATTACATATTTCCTGTTACCAGTTTCAGTGCTTCTTTTATGTGATAATTTGATCCTTTTTAGATTTAAGATGTCAAATCAAAACAAAGAGAGTGTAACAATATGTAACATGTTCTTACTTTCTATATGTGCATAGATTGTATCATGATTGAATAAACAATTTTAAATGACAGTTACTTTGCTTTTTGTCTTAAATAACTGAAGGAATTGTTTCTAATTAATACATTATTTGATCTCTTTCCATTTTTACCGGGAAACTTCAATTAGTTCCAGATGCTACACTTCAAAAAATATATTTTAATCATATTCAGATCATCTTTACATTGTCCACATTTGTAAGTCAGATATAAGCTAACACATATATTCCTATATTGTGACCATTTCAAGACAATTCTGGCCCGTTTTCCATTTTTACAAAGAAAAACGGCTGGACTGAAAATGTATTTTAAATCCATATCACGGTTGTCTGCATCTGAGTCAGTTTACTTTCCTCTTCTCCATTTTGGGTTTATAAGCTTTAAACCTGTCAAACAGTTATTTTTCACAATTTATTAAACTTTAAAATATCATCGTTTTCTTTCAAATCACTGACAAATTTAGGAACATCACACACAGAGATAACAGCTGACTTCATGTTTGGTAATGTTCAGAATTCACACACAAAATCAACATTTTATTTTATTGTCATTCATGTTTAACCTTCCTCCCAACAAACATCATCCTCCACAGTAACCTGACAATGAAAATGCAGGTTAATGTCAGAATAAGTACAACTGTCAACAAAGCAGCGATGACATCCACAGACTTGTAAACAAACCAGGACATTTTGTGGGACTGTGTTTGCAGGTGACGGGCTCCTTTATGTCTTATCACATATTCTATCCAAAACACGGCCTGGTCCAGTGGTTTCATGGGCTGATCTCTGTGCAGCCTCGAGAGCCTCTGCATGTTTTCCCTGTAAGAGGAGTTGTGAAGAGCTGTCATCAGGGCGTCTGCAAAGATGTGTCTATCGAGCATGGCGATATCTACAATCACAGCTCCTCCCTTTGCTCTGATTCTGGACAGGTTGTCAGGCTGGTCAAAGAATAAGGGAAGTCCAACTACAGGCACTCCATGGTAAATTGCCTCCTGGACTCCATTAGTGCCTCCGTGGGCCACAAACACTCTAGTTTTAGGATGTCCTAAGAGGTCATTCTGTGGCAGCCAGTTGACCAATAATGTGTTGTTGCCCAGATTGGCTGGCCGTTCTCCCAGATACCTCCACACAACCTTCTGAGGTAGCTGGGCAAAGGCTGCAGCGATCTCCTCAGCGATTTCTTGAGGAAGCTTCCCGACTAAAGTCCCTAAGGTCATTATAATGACCCCATGGTCCCCAGAACTCTGGACAAACTCCTCCAGGTCGGCAGGAAGAGGCTTTGAGGGCTTGCACTGAAATCCACCCATGTAGATTATATTTGGCATTGTCGGACGTGGATATTCAAAGATAAAGTCATTCCTCATGAGCCATATATCAGCATCGAGTAAAAACTTTGAGTAATCCACATCAGGCCCAAAGTACTTCTTAACTAGTGGTTTGTAATGAGGTTCTGTGATGGAGGACAGTGTGTACATACGGAGGACATAACTAAAAACATTCAGTACTCTTTGAGGGAAGGTCATCTTATCTGTCAACTCTGTTGCAGTGAAAGGGACGTATGACAGAGGTGAAGGGGCCATAAGAAAATGAGCTTCACCTTGAATGGTCCATCTGACATTAAAAACAAGGGGAACCTCGAGCCAACGCGCCAGCATCGCCCCTCCACCAATGCCAGGGTCAGTCAAGACCACATCATATTTGGCTTCATGCAAAGACTGCATCAGCTTTTCATCTTCGAACATCTGAGTGACCATTTCACTCATTCCCTTGTGGAACTGACTGAACTGGTCCACAGTCGCATGATGCATCTTAATACGAGTCCAGATGCGAGACCACCAAGAGGCATCCTTACCCTGAAGCCGGATCTCTAGCTGTGGAGACAAAAATGTTTCGAAGTTTTGCACAAATCCATTGGGGCTGTCGACGGTGACAGACGTGTAGAGAGGAGACTTTTCGCTGATGTACCAGCTGTCAGACGCCCGCACCACAGTGACCTCGTGGCCTTTGGTGTGCAGTTCCTCTATGAGCACTTTCATGTTTACCCAGTGGCTTCCATCCAATGGGAACACCAGGATTTTCCCTCCAGATACATTGGTTAGTTGTATAAACAGCAGGGCACATGTGATCAGCGATGAATGAGGCGCCATTGTGTTGAAATCCCTCAGAGACCTTCAAACAGAAAAACAAGTAAATACGAGAGGAATGCTGGTTTATTCATTTCATATCAACATACGTTCACTTTATTTGACAGGGAATTAATAATTACATTATTTGACAGTTTGTTACTGACTTACCCCAGTTTAAAATTTCACCTAAGAATATTTGGCACACTTGTAAAATACAGTCTATCGTTAAAGATTAAACCAGTGGTTCAGTTAAACCGAAGAGACATTTCCACTCTAACTCGGGTCAAACTATCTAATATTTCGAGATCTAATATTTTTAAGATGCATACAGAATTTCATAGAAGTGTTTTTTCCTCTTTAATGCAGCTTTAATTATCACACAACCCCTCAGATTTATCTCCTGACTCTTTGAAGAGGCTTGACCCGTATGTTGTAAAGGACAAAACAACTCAAGTTTATTGAAGTTCAAACTAGCTCCACTTTAACCTACTGCGGTAAAAACGGCTCTTACACATTGATGCATCCGTAGCAACAATCTGACCATGTAAAACTCAATAATATGCCAGTATGTGGACATTTTACTGCAGAACAAGCTCTTTGACTTTTGATACTTAGAGTAAATTTTGCCAATGACACTTGAGATTTTGAATCAATTACTTTTACTGGTACTGGAGTATTTTTAAATCGTTTTATTGCTAATTTTGCTTGTGTAAGGAATACTTTTTTCACCACGGATGAAATATTATCATTATTATTACGTTAACCCCAATCAATGATCCAAATGAAAACAAATGAATTAATAAATCACCGAAAATTTAAAACACCAAAGTGATTGACTCGATGTTTAACAGCTATAATAATTAAAAACTCAAGTGGATAACTTTTAACAAGTATTACATTCAGTGACATTTTACACTTACATGCCAAGGTTTGCACAGAAAACTATTTTTCTAACATCATGTTTCAATCAAACACACATTCTATGGCCGTTTTACTTAAAGTGTGCTTGTAACATAATAGAGCTTCTTATCAACACTTACCTACATCCACTGGTGCAGGAAAAGTTGTGCACAGTCAGAGTCGTGAATGCACCTCCTAGTCTGTCCTTCAAAGTTATGACTAGCTGGCATGTATGTACATGTAATGTACTATGTACAGCTGTGTTGCAAAGGAAGGTGAGTGTTACTGCAGATGAGGGCTGGCTGTAACATGTGTTTACTGATCAAGGTACGCTTCAGAGAGAGGTCATGTGCAGTTGGAGGCAGAAAACATTAATTGTGGCGCCATCTAGTGTCAATTCAGTGCAACTAACATTAAACTGATCAAGATTTGTCTCCCCAAACAGCAATAAGGCCATTTACAACAACTGCTGCACCCTTTCTGTAAACCATACTCACTTTGTCAAGAAGCAGAGAGCAATAAAAAAAAAACACTTTTATGCACTAATTCAAATGGTACAAGCAAGGAAAATAACATAATTTTGCGTGGTAGAAACACATCAATTTGTGCTCTCCTGTCTGATTGATCATCTCGAAACCTCATGTATTCATCTTGGGACATCGGTGCGGGATCTTGACTAGGGCTGCAATGATCGAGGGAACACTGATTGACATTTTTTACCATTTTCTGACATTTCATCGACCAAACAACTAATTAATTAATTGAGAAAATAATTGATAGATTAATCAACCCTGAAAATGATGGTCAGTTGCGGCCCTAGCTCTGATAAATTTAAAACCACTGCTCCAATCCATTGTACTGACAGGATGTAAACAAACAATCTTTGCAGTACCATATGAGTAAACACTGGGCATTCACCATTAGCAGGACTTTAGTCTACATATATCTTTTTCTTTACTTTAAGATTGAGTTTGCTCCCTTGGGATACCTGTGTTTCTCTTTATAAAAAAGGGAGAGTGATGGGGGAGTTAAGGAGGGTTACTAATATTTATCATTTAAAATGACTGTGTTCATGAACTCAGCATCTGCTTAAAATAAGTAAAGCAATGAACATAAAGGAAAATTGAGATTACTATTTATTGATAATATGTATAATAGTGTGTTGTCTTGCTCAAACTTATAATAAGCAGACAAGGCGTGATAGCTGGTTTCTTTTCATATTTACTTAACAGCTTTGCACATAAAACCCTAACCCTAACCCTGCGTGGCTACGTCCAACTGACATCTGGTGGGGCTCCTACGCTTGCTCCTAACCACTGTGGCATGCTGGGTAAAGCAGTTCTTATCTTACTATACTCATAACATCACGTATAGGATGACAGCTATTGATGTAACGTGCACACAGAAGATCCAATGGACACAATTAAATTAAAAAAGGTCTCACATTGACAATTTCTGCATCATTATCAGGTATTCATAATGCCTGCCCCTTTGTTGGATTCCTGCCTATACAGGTTGGATAAAATTAAAACTAGATCTTATAGCAGAGTCCTGACAATGAATGGATGAGTGGTGGCACAGCACTAAAACAAAGTTTACTTCACTTCACCATTGCCATCTTTTGTCCACAGGGGCCACTACAGTCAACAAAAAATATAGGTTCCTTGTAGTAGCTTTAAAGTTATGCTTTACATGGCTGGATTAACCTGTTCGGGGCCCCAGGGCAAATATTTGCAGTTGAGACACTATAACGAGCAAAAAATAAATATCAAAAAAACAAAACAACAGCAACAAAAAATATATTGGCCCGAAAGGTCCATCCACTTGACAAATACTAAATAATGTATAATAATACATAAATATATACAGTACAAATTGGCGGGTTGAGATGAGTAGATGATGTCGGTTTCAGAACTAAAGGCCGAATTGAGGTTTTTGAAGTCGATCTTTGACCCAAACCACAAACGTTTCAGAATAACAGACTGGAAACCAGCTCTGCGCGCAAGCTAACCCAGCCACTGGCTATCAACTGAAACCAAATCATTCGGCGGAAGGTTCCGTGTTTGCAAAATAAATACGACTAAAGTGTTCGCCTCTGTGTTCCTGCTGTGTGCAGTCATCGAGATGGATGTAACCCCGTTGATTAAAGAAAACGGCACGGCGTCAGTGTTTTAATTCACCTCACAATTCACGGTAAAGTATATGAGAAAACGTCGATCAGTAACAACGCTGCGGTAGCTCCTGCTAGCTTGTTAACTGAAAGTAACGTTAACGTTAGCTTGTCTTGTTAGTCAAAATAACTGCGTTGCTGCTGGCAGTACCTCGACTGCTAACTTTCTTTTACTGACATTAGCCCTTTTTACAGAGTCGTATTTAGATTTAAATTTAACATTCAGATTCAGATTTTAACAATTAACATTTAGATTTAGATTTTAGAACATAAAAACATTCAAAACTCACAGTGATGTTCATCTGTGAGGATCATCTTGCTGAACAAAACGTGAAAGTATCATCAAATTTCCTCATCCGATATTATCCCCTATGTAGTAATCCACTTAGTGGTTGCTGGTACACATCAGATGTAGACCAACCAAACAACCAATCAAACTACAGACACCCAGTGTTGCTGTCAGAAAGGCTGCTTTAAGGGCCAATGCTCTTGCAAAAAAAAATGATGGTCTAACCACAATAACACTTTGGTGCAAAGGTGTTTTTATTTTAGCCTTGCAAATCAAGGCCACCAAAAAGGTGAAGATGGTCCACAATGGATCCACAGGTGCAGAATCATTTTCAAAATGACAAGCAAAAAACAAACAAACAATACAAGCATTTAGCTTCTCACAGACTCATATGTACCTACTCCTTTAAGGTCTCAGCCTCAACTCACCAGTAGGAGTGGGCGGATCGATCCAAATATCGATAGTATCGATACCACAGTGAGGATTGGAATCGGATCGATACTAGCGTGGTGAGATCACACAGAGCGATCTCCCCATGAGCTCACCTGAATTCCCATTTTCCTGGGACAACCTCGCTCAAAAGGCGTCACTATAGCGCTAGTCTGGTTTGTCCAGACGCAGCACCCATACCCCGGAGCGGAGCACAGCAACACCAACAAACACAGCGGAAAAATACCAGCATCTGCCGGTACGAGGAAAGGCTGCCGTGTTCAGTGACAGAGCTCACTGTCCCTAGAGCCCTGTTGTATACTCTCAACAAAATGTTGTTCATTAGCAGTATTGATAACCAGTTTTAATGTTCACTTTTCCTTTACCTTGATTGTTCTTTGGCCTCTGGTTTAGTGTATATGATTTGGGTTGATCTCGTTCCTCACTTTGGTCACTGCTCTACACATATGCTGCCGGAAAACAGAGGAAAACAAGGAAAACAAAAAAAGCAGTGTGGGAGAAGAAGGCAAATCAACCAGTCACGTCAGGGCAGAGCAAAAACTGAATCAAGCTCTGGGACACAGAGGGTGTAAACTATGCCAGCCATGCAGTCGCAGCTGGTGAAAAGGTTGAGGCTTTGGAAAGATCATAAAATTGTAACCATATAAATATTCACTACCAGAGAAAATCTTGGGTAAAGCTTAGAAAAAACTTTGATTGGTATTATCACATTGCTGTATTGATAAAAGCAGATCGACTGTGTCATTTATAACTAAATTAAAATTAAATAGAATTGGATCTGCACCAATAGATTTGTGGCTGGAATCTATTCCCCAAACATTTCTGATTCAAACTAATTCATCTGGGAGGAAACATAATGTAAAAAATCTTGGAAGCGGGGATGGGTTTGTTGCCTCACGTCAAATATCTTGTAAATAAATAAGTCATTGAGAAACAAAACTACATGAGACATGAGGCTATTAAAACTATCAACAGGAAATATTTTCATTTTGATACAGATCTTTTTTTAACATAAGCTTATGAACAAAAACTTTCCCATTCACAATTATATAAAATAACTAAAACTGGAATACATTTTGATAATCCTAGTTTGCTCCTGAACCATTCATTATGATTTCAATAAATATATAAGGAATCCAATCGTATTTTGAATTTCTTTTTTGTGATGTCAAGATTTTAGCATAAACTTGCCATGAGTTCCTAAATAAAGCAAGAGCTGTGGATATAGAGTTGAAAAGGTATTGCTAATGCTTATTGTCTGTTGATGATGAAGAGTTGCACATCACATACGTTTACTAAAGACGTTTTGATCCCATTTGGATCTTCATCAGGACAGACTATCTGAAAAATGGTAACCACTCACATTTATACATCAGGAACATCAGTAGGTTGACAAGCTCTATGTTGGCAGGTGTGGTGAACCATCCAAACATACAAAAACAATTACATAGTCAGCAAATAGAAAAAGGAACACAGATATATAGTGTCAAAACATCAAATATTCATTGTCTATGTGATGTTATATCAAATTCATCATCTCATAAATCAAGAACCAAATTATCTACATTCAAAAATATATTAAAGTTAAATAAGAGAGAAAAAGAAGTGATGAATTTGGTAAAACATTTATATATAAGATAAACAAACATCTTGACTAAACTTATGTGGCAAACGCTTTTTGTGTTTCTCATCATGTGTATCACATTATTACACATTTACTGTAACCAGTCTCAGTGCGTCTTTTATGTGATAATTTGATCCTTTTTAGATTTAAAAAGTCTAATCAAAAGAAAGAAAGTGAAATAATAATAATATGTAATATGCACTTCCTTTCTATGCATGTATTGATTGTATCATAATAGAATAAACAACTTTAAATGACAGTTACTTTGCTTTTTGTCTAACTAAAGGAATTGTTTCTATTAATAAATCATTTCATCTCTTTCACTTTTTTACTGGGAAACAATTAGTTCCAGATGCTACACTTAGAAAAGAAAATATTTCAGTCATCATATTCAGATCATGTTTACATTGTCCACATCAGTAAGTCAGATATTAGCTAACCCATATGTTCCTATTTTATAACTATTTTAAGACAATTCTGGCCCATTTTCCATTTTTACAAAGAAAAAAGGGCTGCACTGAAAATGTATTCTAAATCCATAACATAGTTGTCTGTATCTGAGTCAGTTTACTTCCCTCTTTTCCGTTGTTAGAAAATACAGTTGGCATGTTGGGTTTGTAAGCCTTAATCTTGTCAAAAAATCATTTTTTACAATTGATTTCCTAAAAAATATCACCATATTCGTCCAAATGCTGTCAAATGTAGCAACAGCTGACTTAAAGCTGCAGTCTGGAGTTTTGAGAAAAAATGGACAAGCCAGAAAAAGCCTTCAAAGCCCCTCCGCACAGAGGAGCCTGCCGTGCACAAACCACTTCTGAGGGTACTGAACACAAACTAACGTTATAACTGCCCGGTCACTTGAAAGACACTTTTGCTAAGAGTTAGCATACAAGCTCACAAGCTAGATTTACCAACAAGCTAGACTGCAACATCGTATGGCGATATGTGCTATTGCAATTATTACTTTAACCATTGTTTACAGTTTTTTACAACATGAAACTTTGCTCGTAGTATCACCAGGGTCTCTACACATGAACACGAGCAGTGAGAACATTGTTTGTGTACACAAAGTTTACTAAAAAGAAAGTTTTTGAACAACTCACGTTAGCAGTAGCTTCTTCCTCTAGCCGTCGTCATGGCAGCCCAGGTGTACTTGGGGATCGATACGTCTGGGTAGAGTGTTTGTGGTTCAGTTGAGCTATGTGTAGAGACCCTGGTGATACTACGAGCAATGTTTCATGTTGTGTGGAGCCTTCTTAGTGTTTTAAAACAACGATTTTGATGCTATCGTAAAAGTGCCCCATGCACACCCATTGAAAATGAGTTTGAGTCGAAAACGAAAATACGGTCAATCTTAAAAGTGCCTCTTTCGTCATAATTATGCTGTTACACGAAGGTTTGACTCATATACATTCACAAAAAAAGCCTAGGTTGCATTTTGGCGAGAGTTTCACTTTAACAGCTTCCTGTGACACTGATCTGGTTTAAAGGCCTCACTGAGATTCAAAAAACTCTTTAATGCATGAAGAACACAGACAAACAAGCACACACAGGGATTAGTCTTCACCCAAACCCTTGTTAGGCTCTATACAAACGACTAACACTTTATCCAATCAATTCATCTATGCTGATGACATCTGCCTGATAAAAAAAAACACAGAAGCAGATTATCACTTGCTGGAACAGGTACTCACTGAAGAACTTGCAAGAACCAATCAAAACAAAAACAGAAGATCAAACCTGCAAAAACAGTCTGCAGTCTATTTCACCTCCAAAACACAAAGCTGCCAAAAAACTTAATGTCCCAACCCAACCTATGTGAGTGATCCTTGACGGGAGCCAGTCCTTAAAGGAAGATCTGAAAGAAATTTGAGCCCCATGTACCCTTATTTTAGTTGTCATTACGCATTTTAATAGGATGCATGTCTTTCAATATCAAATTACTTCTCAAATTCCAGTCTGCAACTCATATTTCATTTGACAGTCTTGTGTTATTATTAATGCCTGTGCTCGGGTCTGATCACATATATCACATATAAAATCACATATAAATTTAAAGATCTTTACAGCAGGCACTGGTGTCGTACCTCTTTGTCAAAAGCTAGAACCAACAAAAACTGAAAGTTCTTGTGTGACTTTGATGAACCGTCTATGATTTTAAGTAAAATTCCCTTTTGTTTGTATTTTGTAATGTTTGTTTTGATTTTACATGTAAACGTATTTATAGTATGTAATCTGTATTATTACTTGGATACCTAGTACTCTTTGGTCAGGCCACACCCATCTTCGACCCTCAACCATAATTTTGATGTCAATGACACAGCTGGGAAGTTTTGTAACTACATCTTGAACAGTTGCGACACTAATGCCTTGACACAAATACACACAAACACACACACACACACAATTGTAGTTTGGGTTAATATAAAAATTTAAATCTTTGAGGACAGCAAGGCTGTGAGCGGTTATCATCAAGTATCAAAAGGCAACTCCCATGATAGAAAGAGGCGTGTGAAGAACAAAATAAAAGTAAAGACTGAAGACTGAGAGAGACTCACTTCCTCTAAGCAGTCTTCAAGGGGAGTACAAGTTAAGGTTGGTCAAACTTCAATTTTGCTGTAGAAATACACACTGGGAGTAAGTTAAAGTGCATTGGTTTCAGGTTTAATTAAGTCTTTAGGTTTTAGAGTAGAGTCGCCACTATTGTGAAATGTTTCACTTTTCAATCTTTTAATCAGACATTTGTCTACTATATGTAGGCTAATATTTTTAGGCCAATAACCTAAATGTGTCTGCCATAAAGTTAAAAGTTTTCAAAAAAGACAATGAGTGGTGTGGAATTAAATCAAAATTAGGTGCTTTTGTAATTGTAACAGCTCGGGTTATGATTGTAACACAGTTAAAAAAAAAACAAAAAACAAATAGTTATCATGGCATATGAAAAATGTGTCAGTCAAGATTTTTTTTTTATTTTCTACCAAAGGTGTGATCAGATAGCATACACAACATAGCAATATTGTCAAAACTTGCTTGCACAATGACCACTGGATGGTCAAAAACATCACCCGAGGTCTCTAAACTTGTGCAAAATCTATTTACCCATTTATTATACAATACAATAACAATACATAACCCATCCCCACTTACTTAACAACCTTATAATCTGGCTAAAAATCTCTAACCAGCCTAACTGGTTCTCTGGCCTTCTTGTGGCTGTGGCTGAAAATGTAGGGCAGTCATGGGGGAATCTCCATATCTACATGTCAATGTATAGCTTTTCCATCAATGTATGAGTAAGTATGGATCGTTACTCAGGTTAGGTAGCCGTTGCCACAAGTGTATGATAGTGTGTGTTTGGATGAATGGTGGCTTAACACTGTTGGGCCACATGGCACATGGCACAAAGAGAAGTCCTGCAAGGAAATCAATAGCCTAACTACTAAGGCCTTACCAATCTGAGGATTCAAGAATAAAGGAACTGTACCAACGCCCAAAAGGTGTGAAGAACTGTAACTCAAGGTATGACACACCTCCATAACTTTCACCCAGTCCCTATTGGCCACGAGCTAGGAAACTCCACTAGGATGACCATGACGTCACTCAGAGTTTAAAGGTCAGGAGACCCCTCCGCTTATGTTTGGCTCGCTTATTTTTGTGGTGCTAGTTTTCAATAGATACCTGGGCCCGTATTCCTAAAGATTCTGAGAATCTTCTCAGAAAGCTCCTAACTTAACCTAAAAATTCCTAGCAAGGAGTCTTAGCTTAGGAGTGATTCCAGAACATTCTCAGAGAACTCAGAGCAAGGAATGGACAGAAACTCCTATCTTAGTGAGGAGGTGTGGTTGACCCAGTTGCTAGGTATGAGTCATCATTTCAAAAGCTGTGATTGGTTGATCCTAAAAGCTAGATAAAAAAAATATACTTTTGGTGATAATGGGCAAAGGATGAACCCTCAAATCGATAAACTTAATCATAGAATCTAATTTTATGAAGACTGTGTAATTGTAAATAATATTTCACATAAAAGAAAATATCTGTTAAATGAATAGTAAGCTACACTTTAAAATTATCCTACAAAATGTGTGAAAATTTAGGCCCACTTGCACAGTATTCACATAGTGAAAGTTATATTTATTTGCTTATATTAATTGCCATGCCGGTATTTTTGCACTTTCAACTTTCAACATTTCAACTCAATTTGGTATTAACGAGGGTAAAATGGCTCAGCTTTCATCAATGTCTGTGATTGCTGACCGGCCTATAAGAAGCAGTGTTGGTTGGCTTTCCCTGTTGCCAAATACCTCAGTGTTGTGATGACTTTCATTTCGGGTGGTATTGCATTGTGGCGTTGGGTTGGAGAAGTAAGTGCATCTCTAATGAGATCAACCACAAACATGATTCCAGCACGATCCAATCTGTAGCCGTTTCATTAATTCACCGTCATCCAGTGTTTGGAACTAAATTATCTATGTTCAAAAATATATTACAGTTAAATAAGAGAGAAAAAGAGGTGATGAATGTAATAAAAAAATTATATAAGATAGACAAACGTCTTGACTAAACTTCTGTGGCAAACACTTTTTGTGTTTCTCATCATGTGTATCACATTGTAACACATTTACTGTAACCAGACTCAGTGCTTCTTTTATGTGATAATTTGATCCATTTTAGATTTAAAATGTCTAATTAAAACAAAGAGAGTGAAATAATAATATGTTATATGTACTTACTTTCTATACATGCATTGATTGTATCATGATCGAATAAACAATTTAAAATGACAGTTAACTTGCTTTTTGTCTTTACAGTTTTTTCAAATTGCTAAAACACAATTTTGCAAACTAGGCTGGTTTTATCAAAATACTTAACACAATTCACAAAACCATACACCCAAAATTCCTCATATATCCTGAGAAGAGGTTTTGCTCTCTGTGTGTCAGTTTAAATATTTGTGCTATGCATGTCATTTTAGTGTGTTAACAATTGGAAAAAACTGTAATACATGATTTGATCTCTTTCTCTCTCTCGTTTTTACTGGGAAACTTCAATTAGTTCCAGATGCTACACTTTCCAAAAAAATTTAAATCATATTCAGATCATCTTTACATTGTCCACATCTGTAAATCAGATATAAGCTAACACATATATTCCTATTTTATGAACATTTTAAGACAATTCTGGCCTATTTTCCATTTTTACAAAGAAAAAGGGCTGCACTGAAAATACATTTTAAATCCATAACACAATTGTCTGTATCTGAGTCAGCTTATTTTCCTCTTCTCCATTTTGGGTACTGTTCGCATGTTGGGTTTATAGTCATAAGTCATAGTCATAATCATGTCAAAAAGTTATTTTTCACAATTTGTTAACTTAAAAATATCAGTTTTCTTTCCAGTTGCTGACCAATTTAGTAACATCACATACAGAATTCACACACAAAAATCAACATTTTATTTTAATGTCATTCATGTTTAACCTTCCTCCCAACAAACATCATCCTCCACAGCAACCTGACAATGAAAATGCAGGTTAATGTCAGAATAAGTACAACTGTCAACAAAGCAGCGATGACATCCACAGACTTGTAAACAAACCAGGACATTTTGTGAGACTGTGTCTGCAGATGACGGGCTCCTTTATGTCTTATCACATATTCTATCCAAAACACGGCCTGGTCCAGTGGTTTCATGGGCTGATCTCTGTGCAGCCTCGAGAGCCTCTGCATGTTTTCCCTGTAAGAGGAGTTGTGAAGAGCTGTCATCAGGGCGTCTGCAAAGATGTGTCTATCGAGCATGGCGATATCTACAATCACAGCTCCTCCCTTTGCTCTGATTCTGGACAGGTTGTCAGGCTGATCAAAGAATAAGGGAAGTCCAACTACAGGCACTCCGTGGTAAATTGCCTCCTGGACTCCATTAGTGCCTCCGTGGGCCACAAACACTCTAGTTTTAGGATGTCCTAAGAGGTCGTTCTGTGGCAGCCAGTTGACCAATAATGTGTTGTTGCCCAGATTGGCTGGCCGTTCTCCCAGATACCTCCACACAACCTTCTGAGGCAGCTGGGCAAAGGCTGCAGCGATCTCCTCAGCGATTTCTTGAGGAAGCTTCCCGACTAAAGTCCCTAGGGTCATTATAATGACCCCATGGTCCCCAGAACTCTGGACAAACTCCTCCAGGTCGGCAGAAAGAGGCTTTGAGGGCTTGCACTGAAATCCACCCATGTAGATTATATTTGGCATTGTCGGACGTGGATATTCAAAGATGAAGTCATTCCTCATGAGCCATATATCAGCATCCAGGAAAAACGTCGAGTAATCCACATCAGGCCCAAAGTACTTCTTAACTAGTGGTTTGTAATGAGGTTCTGTGATGGAGGACATTGTGTACATACCGAGGACATAACAAAAAACATTCAGTACTCTTTGAGGGAAGGTCATCTTATCTGTCAACTCTGTCGCAGTGAAAGGGACGTATGACAGAGGTGAAGGGGCCATAAGCAAATGAGCTTCACCTTGAATGGTCCATCTGACATTAAAAACAAGGGGAACCTTGAGCCAACGCGCCAGCATCGCCCCTCCACCAATGCCAGGGTCAGTCAAGACCACATCATATTTGGCTTCATGCAAAGACTGCATCAGCTTTACATCTTCAAACATCTGAGTGACCATTTCACTCATTCCCTTGTGGAACTGACTGAACTGGTCCACAGTCGCACGTTGCAACTTAATACGAGTCCAGATGCGAGACCACCAAGAGGCATCCTTACCCTGAAGCCGGATCTCCAGCTGTGGAGACAAAAAGGTTTCGAAGTTTTGCTCAAATCCATTGGGGCTGTCAACGGTGACAGACGTGTAGAGAGGAGACTTTTCGCTGATGTACCAGCTGTCAGACGCCCGCACCACAGTGACCTCGTGGCCTTTGGCGTGCAGTTCCTCTATAAGCACTTTCATGTTTACCCAGTGGCTTCCATCCAATGGGAACACCAGGATTTTCCCTCCAGATACACTGGTTAGTTGTATAAACAGCAGGGCACATGTGATCAGCGATGAATGAGGCACCATTGTGTTGAAATCCCTCAGAGACCTTCAAACAGAAAAACAAGTAAATACGAGAGGAATGCTGGTTTATTCATTTAACATCTACATTAAACTTTCACTTTATTTGACAGGGAATTAATAATTACATTATTTGACAGTTTGTTACTGACTTACCCCAGTTTAAAATTTTACCTAAGAATATTTGGCACACTTGTAAAATACAGTCTATTGTTAAAGATTAAACCAGTGGTTGGGGCCCCTTGTTACATTTCAGTTATCAGTTAAACCGAAGAGACATTTCCACTCTAACTCGGGTCAAACTATCTAATATTTCAAAAAGATGCATACAGAATTTCATAGAAGTGTTTTTTCCTCTTTAATGCAGCTTTAATTATCACACAACCCCTCAGCTTTATCTCTTGACTCTTTGAAGAGGCTTGACCCGCTATGTTGTAAAGGACAAAACAACTCAAGTTTATTGAAGTTCAAACTAGCTCCACTTTAACCTACAGCAGTAACAATGCCTCTTACACATTGATGCATCCGTCACTGTGGACATTTTACTGCAGAACAAGCTCTTTGACTTTTGATACTTAAAGTAAATTTTGTCAATGCCAATTGAGAATTTGGATAAGTAAGTAAGTACTTTTACTGGTAATGGAGTATTTTTAAATCGTTGTATTGCTACTTTTGCTTGTGTAAAGAATAATTTTTTCACCATGGATGAAATATTATCGTTATTAATACGTTAACCCCAATCAATGATCCAAATGAAAACAAATGAGTTAATAAATCACAGAAAATTCCAAACACCAAAGTGATTGACTTGATGTTTATCACAGCTATAACAATTCAAAACTCAAGTGGATAACAAGCATTACATTCTGTGACATTTTACACTTACATGCCAAGGTTTGCACAGAAAACTATTTTTCTAACATCATGTTTCAATCAAACACACATTCCATGGCTGTTTTTACTTAACGTGTGCTCGTAACATAATAGAGCCTCTTATCAACACTTACCTAAATCCACTGGTGCAGGAAAAGTTGTGCACAGTTAGTGTTGTGAATGCACCTCCTGGTCTGTCCTTCAAAGTTATGACAAGCTGGCATGTATGTACATGTAATGTACTATGTACAGCTGTGTTGCAAAAGAAGGTGTGTGCTGCCGCAGATAAGGGCTGGCTGTAAAATGTGTTTACCGCTCAAGGTACGGCTTCAGAGAGAGGTCATGTGCAGTTGCAGGCAGAAAACATTTACCTGTGGTGCCATCTGGTGTCAATTCAGTGCAACTAACATTACACTGATCAAGATTTGAAAAATATACTTTATGCACTAATTCAAATGGTACAAGCAAGGAAAATAACATCATTTTGTGCTCTCCTGTCTGATTTATCATCTCAAAACATCATAGATCAATTTTGGGAATTTAGTGTGGGATCTTGACTAGAGTTGCAATGATCGAGGGAACACTGATTGACATTTTTCACCATTTTCTGACATTTTATAGACCAAACAACTAATTGATTGATTGAAAAAATAATTGATAGATTAATCAACCCTGAAAATGATGGTCAGTTGCGGCCCTAGCTCTGATAAGTTTAAAACCACTGCTCCAATCCATTGTACTGACAGGATGTAAACAAACAATCTTTGCAGCACCATATAAGTAAACGCTGGGCATTTACCATTAGCAGGACCTTAGTCTACTTATATCTTTTTCTTTACTTTAAGATTGAGATGTGTTCAATTTTTTTTAATAAAAGTTGTATTAACTTGAGTTTGGTCCCTTGGGATACCTGTGTTTCTCTGTATAAAGAAGGGGGAGTGATGGGGGAGTTAAGGGGGGCTACAGAAGATGCAATGGATGACACAATTAAATCCAAGATTTATTTCTATCACAGTCCTAAATAGCTACTACAGTTGTGCTGTTACTCAGGTCAAATCAGAAATAATTTTATTTACATCAGATAGACTTGCCTTGAACTCAAAAGGTCTCGCATTGACAATTTCTGCATCATTATCAGGTATTCATAATGCCTGTCCTGTGCTGGATTCCTGCCTGGATTCGGTTGGATAAAATTAAAACTAGATCTTATAGCAGAGTGCTGAGGATGAGTGGATGAGTGGTGGCACAGCACTAAAACAGAGTTTACTTCACTTCACCATTGCCATCTTTTCTCCACAGGGGCCACTAGAGTCAACAAAAAAATATGGGTTCCTTGTAGTAGCTTTAAAGTTATGCTTTACATGGCTGGATTAACCTGTTCGGGGCCCCAGGGCCAATATTTGCAGTTGGGACACTATAACGTGCAAAATTAGATCAAGCACCAAGTCCACTGCACACTACATACAACAGATGGTATCTTATATGTCACAGGATCAACAAATAGGTGCAGCGAATCACCAGAGTAACTGCTAACTGGTGCTAACTGTATATTCTTATACACCCATGACTGCAGCTACTGTTAACTTGTTAGCTCAATTAGCTGTTCAGCTAGCTGGACAACAAGGGGAATGTTGCTGTTTACATCAGTCGCACACAAGCTTTGGGCCACTGAGACAGGTTCTCAGGCCCGGGTCTAGCTGGTTAGCATGCTAACTTCAGTAGATATCTCTTTCACATTAAAACAAAACATTAAAACTGCTATTTCTTCACACTGTGTTGATAATGTTAGCTTTTTTATGTTTTAAACTAAAATTCTTACATATTGCACCTTTAAAGTAAAAAAGTTACATAATGTTTCTTTAAGTTGTTTGTTTTTTTAAATGGAGGCTCACACAGGACCAAAAGATCATGAAACAGATATTTACACAGAAAAGTGCAGTTGTTTAAATTGCAATATTGCAATCTAATAGTATTGCAATTAGTTAAATTACAAAAAAAAAACTACCGAAAGGCGCAAATGTTTCTTCCACATCTGGGGCCCCCCTCTGGCAAAAAATAAACATCCTCTAGGTCTTGTAAATCTTGTATATTTATCACATACATAATAAGTTATTCAGGATTTTGTCATCTTGTTTTTATGAGTCTTGTAGGTTATGAAGTGCCAAATAGCCTTATAACTGAAAAGCACAAAAATAAATGAAATGAAATATAGTGAAGTATTTAATCTATTCAGTATATTTAAATTGAAGCATTGTGTTGTCATAACTGCAAGGTTCTCCTGACAGTGTACATCATGAACCTCACCCTCCAGCCCTTTGTTGTTGTTCTCACGCTAATATGCGAGATCCGTAGACCCGACTCAACTGCGCGGTCACATCCCGCCCCGACTTCCCCTCTGCCAGCGGCCTGGTGGTTTGAGATGAGTAGAAGATGTCGGTTTCGGGGCTGAAGGCCGAATTGAAGTTTTTGGAGTCAATTTTTGACCCAAACCACGAACGTTTCAGAATAATAGACTGGAAACCCGACGAACTCAGTTGTCAATTCAACGTAACAGGGGAGAAGCTGCTGATCATTCACTGCAACATCACGGTGAGTCCAGGCCAGCTCTGCGCACAAGCTAACCCAGCCACTGACTATCAACTGAAACCAAATCATTCGGCGGAAGGTTCCGTGTTCGCAAAATAAATACGAATAAAGTGTTCGCCTCTGTGTTCGTGCCGTGTGCGGCCATCGGGATGGATGTAATCCCGTTGATTAAAGAAAACGGCACGGCGCCAGTGTTTAAATTCACTTTGTAAAGTATACGAGAAAACGTCGATCAGTAATGACGCTGCGGTAGCTCCTGCTAGCTTGTTAACTGAAAGTAACATTAACGTTAGCTTGTCTTGTTAGCCAAAATAACTGCGTTGCTGCTGGCAGTACCTCGACTGCTAACTTTCTTTTACTGAATCTACATACCGGGTTTAATCTTTACGCCATTTAGCTTAGCACATGAAGGGACTTTCGCAACACCACAGTTTTTTTTTTTCTTAACTACGTTTCTCCAAAACGGATTTATCCATACAGGCATATCGCTGCTCCCGTTAAACATGTTTAACGTTAAATAGAGGCGGTTTAACGGAATGTTGTTATGCTGTGTTTTTCGGGCTTTTCAGTAAATGGTCTGATCCCTTGACGAACTCACTGGCATATTTTAAAGCTGTGGCAGTAATAGTCATTTTATCAGGAAACTAAAATATGTAGGAAGCTATATAATGTAGATATAAAGGAGTACTCTACATTTCTGTCATTTCTCAACCATCTCATAATGTCAAACTAGCTGTATATATGTTTTGTTAACGTTGGATCTGCTATTACAATGCATTGAGCGGTGAATACACATAATAATGAACATGATCAATTTAAGACATAAGAACTGAGACTCATTTTTCTCATGGCCCCTTGCATTAGAATGATTCAGGTGACAGATCATTCACACACACCAGCCTGACCACATCCTCATCTCTAAGCAAAAACATCTACACACACACTTCCACTTATGCTCGATGTTAGGGAGGCAGACGGGCTTGTTAAAAATGTTTTGATAGTCATGATGTCAGTTGAGTCAGTCTGCATCAGCTTTGAGTCAGCTTCATCTCGAAGAAACCATTCATTCAGTCAGGGCTCAGTGATATGTGCCGTAATTGTCGTTTTGTTGATATAAGTCCTGATTTAAAATGCTGCACCAGAGTGATGTGATGTAGTTTTCTGTACCTACCAGACAGCACTACTTGTTCAAACACTTATCTTCACCCGCTTAGTCATTATATCAACATTACTGATGGTTGTTCATCAAAAATCTCATGCTGGTCATCAATAATCATCCGTACAATATTTGTTGCAATATCAATATCGAAGTATTTGGCCAAAAATGTTGTGATATTTGATTTCAGCTCTCAGCCAGTCCTAGTTTTTATCAAGCACTTTCGAGGAGATTTCAAAAATACCAGGTTACATCTTATTAGGGCCCCACAATATATCGTTTCATCATCTACATCACGATGTGTGCATGCACAATCCTCACATAGCAGGGCATGCAATGTCGAGTAATGCAAATTACGTCCATCTTTATCTTTTTTGCTGCTTGATGCAAAAGGAAAACTTGCACATATCTAATTTTTTCATGACTGATCTAGAAGAGGAGCCTATCTTATTTGATATACTTAAGTAATCAATCAAATAGAGTGATTTAAGTTATAACCAGGTGGCTGGTGAAATTTTCTATATGTTTTTTAAATCTAGCAATATATATTGCAGTGTACATTTTTTTACCCATACTGTGCGGCCCTACATATCATGTAGCCTAATATAGCCTAAAAGTTCACAATATTGCTTACTATATCGCTCAACCCTACCTACAGCAATATAATCATCACAATAAAAAAATGAGAAGTGAGTGAGTGCAAGTTGTTTCCAACACTTAGTTCATACAACCCAGCCTCAAGGTACCCCGGTGCCGGCTTATTTCGAGTGTCCAATTAACTAGATCGTGTGTGGCCACCAGCACTTGATTGGCCAAATGCACCTGATTTAGTTATAGGAAGAGTCGGTGGAGATGCAAGAGCTTTGAATTTACAGAAGTAGGATTTTGAAACAATCGGCCATCTGTTCTGAAACATTAATTTGTTCCTTTGGGCATGTACTTGTAGAGAATTACTTTGAACCAATGTGAGTGTCTTTTCTTTGAATTTGGGATTATTATGGTTTGTGCTAAATCCCAGTAAGGATGGAGATACCTGAAATTAGAGATTCTCTGACCTACAAATCTTGCCCTCTATATATAAGATGCACAGTACTTTAAACCCTCATAGAACTAATGCCATAATCATGTGGATGATGACAAGAATCTTTCCCATATCTACCATCCATCCCACATAACATGACACCGCATGCACTCCCAGTCATACCCCTGTCCATTTGTAACTTTATGTCTAACATAAGTATTCTGTTTGTTCTCCATTCTGGAACTTGTACATGGGAAGCTTCCCACTGTTTGAATTTGCTTGCTAGACTAAACAACAGTCCTGTTATAGTTTTCTACCCCCCATTTATACCATATATCTATACCATAATCTCCTGGTCTGAACAGTTATCTTATAATTTAGAATCGGCTCTTGCATCAAACATAAAAGATTATCATGTTGTATACATTTGCTTATCTACGCTTTTGAATTCTACCATATTCATATTGTAAAAAAATAGTTGGATAGGTGAAAATCTTACAATCTTATTGTTGCAACCTTACACATGACTTAACAACTTTATTAAGGTTTATTTGAAGGTTCAGCGTCATTCAGTGCCGGAGATACTCTTGCTCTACAGCTGGCAGTAAAGATATCGTTGTGTTCAGTGGGTGGCTGTGTGGGCTAAGACATGATATCATTTATAGCTTTGGAATAACTTTAACATTGTATTTAGATGAGATTTCCCAGGGCAACATTTTGGTTTCGTAAAGGCAGTGGCATTCTCTGTTAAGTGTTAATACATAAGCTGTAGACAATAAAGCATTTACCATATGAGTATAATTAGCAACATTTCCATGTCATGCTGTTGCATCTGTTGTAGGAATCCTATCCCTCAACACCGCCAATATGGTTTGTTGACTCTGATGATCCCAGTCTGGCTGAGGTGTTGGAGCGCTTAGAGGATGTGAGAAAAGGCAGCACGTTGGTAAGTTGGACGATGTAGATCCAGTTTCTCATAGGCTTATTTCAAATGCTAACATCGCTTGTTTAGGCTATAACAAAAGAAACTTGGATGAATCATTCGTTCAAAGGCAGTTTGGTTGTCATTATTAATGTGTTATCGTGATGATTTCGCCGCAGCTTCTTCAGCAGTTGAAGCGCCTCATTTGTGATCTCTGTCGGCTTTACAACCTTCCACAACATCCAGATGTAGAGATGCTCGACCAGCCTCTGCCTGCTGGTCCAATAACCCAGGAGCGAAAGGTACCAACCGAATACAAGAGTGAAATTCAATATCTTCTTGTTGAATTTGAAAACTCAGCATTTGTCAACTCACGCTATGTTTTATCACATAACAGCATGGGCCACCAGATGAGGTGACATCTGAAGAGGAAGAGGAGGAGGAAATGGGAGAGGTAAATATGTGTATTCATGACAATTCATATTGTATGTAGCTTTAAATTCCAATTTGTTTACATCCTGTTTCTAAACATGATTTATTCACTGGCAGCAGGACATTGACCTGGACCAAGACCTGGACCATTATGACATGAAAGAAGAAGAGCCTGCAGATGGAAAAAAGTCAGAAGATGACGGGATAGAAAAAGAAAATCTGGCCATCTTGGAGAAGATTCGTAAAAACCAGAGACAGGACCACTTAAATGTAAGAGCTAATTCACCTCATGTTTTTCTTTATTTCGTTTTGGTGACCATAATGGAGAAGATCTGGAGGAGCTTTAATCACCTTTTGAGAAAGCTGAAAGTTGTAGTTTTTTTTATTGGCTGCTAAATTAATGTTCACAACCAGTAAATGCAACTTTAAACTGAGGTGAGTTGCATAGATAAGAAATCATCAAATTCCTGCTTCATGTATTGAATGTTTCCTGTATTGCTCCTGTATGGCAAGGATAGCTAAAAGATTTGACAGGAGATTCATTAGCATTGAAGTCAAGCAAATCTGGACGTTTTGCCCACCAGGAACCATTTGGCAATATGACAAATATGGCAAAATAACTCCTGGATAGTTTAACAGAACTATGGGATTACTAGAATTCTTCTCTTTTACTCCATCTGACAAATTCATTTTTTTCAGTCAGTTTGCCCATGTGCAGATCAACAGCAGCACTGAGTCCAAAATGCAGACTCATCATTCCTGTCATGCTGACACAGTGTGACTGCCGCCGCAGAGAACTCCAGCAGAAAGAAAATACTAAACTGTCAAGCAAAAAGTTTAGTTGTCTCTCAACTTTTGCAGCAGCACAGGTCCGTTATCAGGCAACACAGTGGCCTCATCAGTGAAGGAGATGAATCAGCTGGAATCATGAACTCAGAATTTACCATTCAGTCCCAGTTTACGCTATCAAAAACAAAACACCAGGGCAGAGTTGGTAAAATGATGCAAACTTAATGCAAAACTGGTCTGATTCAAACTGCTGGATTCATCCAGATTGTTTCAAAGTCAACATCTTTAAAGAGCAAGTCCATCCACATTCTCTTCTCTGTTCCTAAAATGGACACTCCCACTTAGCTGTTACTGAAGGCAGCAACGTTGGTTAAAGTGCTGATGCCTTCCCCTCCCTTAATCCCAAGACAGAAGTTACTTACACTTACAATGAAAGCATGACAAGTGACCAAATGTTAGCTTGTAGGATATGAACCTGAAGGTGGAAGACAATGTTTTTTTATTATATTAAAAACCTTAATTTAGAGACACACTACGCAGGGTATGTTGGTTGCTGTTTGTAAAAACACCGTTCAAAGTCAGTACCTAAGTCGCAGCCCAACAAGGTAGACAGAGCAGCAGTGGTATTGCGAGCTACAGAGTAAATGAAGAAAGGGAGTGGAAGAAGATGGCGCCATGTGAGTGGCAGCCTGTTACAGCAGCTCACTTTTGAGGTGGCATGAACAAAGCATGATTTTGTCACAGCAGTTATATTCTAAAGCAGAAAAACAATCCTGTAGGAAGGTGCTTCAATACCAGATTTTGTGTGAATTCACTTGAAGCATTATGCTTCATCCTGACGGCTGTGTTCAGTGTGTGTGTGTGTAGTTCAGCCACGACCTCGGCAAGCAGAGGGGTTTATTTTATAGGAAAATTATCATACAGAAATCTATGTCACAGTATGTTGGAGCATTATTTGTCTTTCAGAAGTGCTTGGGGGACAAAAAGCATTTTTACCCTAAAACATACATAATTTGACAAAAATGAAATGTTTTGGCTTTGAATACATGAAGAACGATGAAGGGAAATGATGGACCAACACTTTAAGTCAGTGTTTTCATGACTGTATTTGATCAAAGGCTTTTCTTGTGGGCTTATAGTAGAAAGGTTTAGTAATTCATCTTTTTTTGCACCCAAGGAAAGTTAGTTGAAAGTGCTCATTTTTGACTATATGTATGCACAGTGAGGAACAAGACTGTTCCCTCAGGATCTCTAATATCTTTCTGTATCTTCTTATTTGTCCTGGCGCCCAACAATCTGTGTGATTCCTCTTGTGATTAATGTTGCAGGGTGCAGTGTCCGGCTCTGTGCAAGCCTCAGACCGCCTAATGAAGGAACTCAGGGAGATCTACAGATCACAGAGTTACAAGACGGGTGACTGCAATGACACAATTCTGTACAGTGGTGACTTTTATTGTTAAAACATCTCAGACTGAAGTAAATTATGTTCATGTTTGTTTCACAGGTATTTATTCAGTCGAACTAGTCGGCGACAGCCTTTATGAATGGCATGTCAAGTTAAGGACGTAAGTTGATTTTAACATTTTGCAAACAATCTGTTTTATTGTGTTGTGTGTATTTTATCGTCAGTCATTTGACTCGCCGTTCTTTATTACAGGGTAGACCCAGATAGTCCATTACATAGTGACTTGCAGGTCTTAAAAGAAAAGGAAGGAGTGGACTACATTCTGCTCAATTTCTCTTATAAAGTGAGTCCTGTGATAATATTTGTCAGTTGGTGTTTTGGGGAAAGGGGAAGGGTTTTCTCAAGTCTCAAATTTTGTTTTCCTTCATGTGACAGGATAATTTTCCTTTTGACCCACCTTTTGTACGGGTTGTCTCACCTGTGCTCTCCGGAGGGTGAGTGTGCAGTGATCTCCCAATGCTCAGTTTGCATATGAATTCATCTGAAGAAAGTATTCACTCACTGGAACTTGGTCCAAAGTTGTTGTGCACACAATTTGGAGATGGACTGTGGACTTTGTTGGAAGATTTACTAACAATATTAATGAGAATAAATAAAATCTCACGGAAATTTGAAGTTCCAACTCTAAATGTTTTAATATCTTATATTGGGCTTGCCGCTTTTGCAGATTTGGTTATAATGCACTTTGTTTACAAAGCTGATTTCAGATCCTTTGATGAACTGTTTTATGCTTGAAGGAGCAGGGTGGACTTTAAACTATGTTACCGCTGCATAGTACAGGCTGTGAGGCTTGCTTATGACTGGCTGCAAATTACTCTGACTCTTAAAAGTAAATCATCATCATAAAAGAATGCAATCACGTTGTGAAATGCATTTTAACAATACTTGAGGGATATTCATTTACTGCTTTTACACTGTTTACAATTTCATCTTCCACCTCAAACCATGCAGATTGTTTAAGGGCTCTGATTATTAACAGATATAAACACATTTCCCTTGATATACCACTTAAAAGATGGATTAGATTTTACCAAAATCTAAATCTCTTCCACAAGGCAAATAAAGACATAATGAAATTAATGTGATGCGCAACAAATTTGTAAAAGGTCAAGTGAACACTTTCTCGATCAAATGTCCGCACCTGCTCTAATACATGATGTTTAATCCTCATCCTAGATACTGAATTTATTTTTTCTTTTCAGTTATGTTCTAGGAGGAGGGGCCTTGTGCATGGAGCTTCTCACAAAACAGGTTTGGAACTGAGTTTGTGTTCATCTCATTATGTCAATTTTTCTGAACCGTAACAACAGAATTAATAGTTTTGTGTGTGTGTTTTTTCAGGGCTGGAGCAGTGCCTATTCCATAGAGTCTGTCATTATGCAGATAAATGCAACTCTGGTTAAAGGAAAAGCCAGAGTGCAGTTTGGAGCCAATAAGGTAACTGACGTCATTAGTCAACTATCAGCATGTCGGTCGGTCGACCACTTTTATAGGCTAAAGTGTTTCTGGCTTTTTTTCAACTGGCCACATTCGAACGTGGGGCGTAAAGCCTGCAGTCAGAGAGAGAGATACGAGGCATGAAGAATCCTGTAAATGGAGATCACCAGGCACACTTTGGGACAGTTTGTCATTAAAGTCCGTGTAAAGCAAAATCAGCCATTTTCTTCTAAACACATTAAACAGGTCATAAATGTGTTTACTTAAATCATGTAAAAGCCATTCGACCATTTAGAATTTAATTTTGGAGCTAGGCTCACAAACTGTTTTTCAACATTTCTGTGTTCAGGATTTAATGGGCGGGTCAGAAATCATGGCCGCGTTACGTAACCCCGCCCTGCTGCAGAAGTGGTATAAATACGTGCAGCGCGTCAGCTTCAGCGGTTCTCCTACTCGCTCTCCAGTCTTGGAAAGCATTGCTTACAATAGTTTGCAGCTAGCTAACCAGCCAACCAGTCAGCTAAACAGTCACATTTCCTCCTCGTCGCTCCTGCACCTTTCCTGGATGCCACAGTGTGCAGGGTGATGGCGCTGTTAGCTTATTTAAGTTTCCTTCAGATGACAACGTAAAGAAACGGTGGATCGATTTTGTCAAGAGGAGCTAACGTTACTGTGGGGAGTTAAACACCACCACCAACACCGTCTCTGCAGTGTCCACTTTTACCCTGATCGTTTCAGCAACTGTCACCAGGTAAAGTCTGGATTTCTGCAGAGTCCGTTTAGGCTGGTCACTGGGGCCGAACCGATCCTCTCCGTCCCGGCTTGCATCCTCTCCTCCTGCCGACAGCAAGTGCCAACGGCCTTATGTGGCCGCCCCCGGCCCCCCTCGACCCGCTGATGGCGCGTGCTACCGGCCTTATGTGGCCGCAGCCGACCCTCTCCGTCCCGCTGACGGCGGGTCCCACCGACATAATGTGGCCGCGCCGCCGCAGCCAACACTCTCCGCCCAGCTGACAGCGGGTCCCACCGACATAATGTGGCCGCGCCGCCGCAGCCGACCCTCTCCGTCCCGCTGACGGTGGGTCCCACCGACATATTGTGGCCGCGCCGCCGCAGCCAACACTCTCCGCCCAGCTGACAGCGGGTCCCACCGACATAATGTGGCCGCGCTGCCGCAGCCGACCCTCTCCGTCCCGCTGACGGTGGGTTCCACCGGCATAATGTTGCTGCGCCGCCGCAGCCGACACTCTCCGTCCCGCTGACGGTGGGTCCCACCGGCATAATGTTGCTGCGCCGCCGCAGCCGACCCTCTCCGTCCCGCTGACGGCGGGTCCCACCGGCATAATGTTGCTGCGCCGCCGCAGCAGACACTCTCCGTCCCGCTGACGGCGGGTCCCACCGGCGGTATGTGGAGCATTATTGATGAGCCGTCCCAGTGTGAACGGATAATCCTGAGGCGCGGAGCGAGGGCGTGTCGGTCTGACAGTCTGATAACTGCACAGGTCCCTCACTCAACTAAATACAGAGAAATGTCCCACAAAGCAACGTTACAGGACCGGACAAAAATATAGTAACTGTAACCGTCTTTAGCAACTTATATGAGGAAAACAAATACCGCAGCTGTATGTGGAGAAGCGTCCGTCCTCCTGTCCGTCCTCCGCCTGTCCTCCCGACTCCTCATCACATTTCTGCTCAGAAAACAGCGTCTGTCACCGGCAAAGACTTTAACTCACCGAGTGTTTGTGATGAAAATAAATCACCCGCGACTGCCAGCCCTCCTGACCGAGACTTCAGGGAACTTTCCCCCAGAAAACAGCCTCCGTCCCCGCGAGTGACAGAGTCATACAGCGTCCAGTTTACTGATGTTGATTATTTATAATCATGCAATTAAGCGCGAAAAACTTCACTCCGTCACTGTCCAGGATGTTTGGTGGGTCAGAATCTGGATCACTACACATTATAACAGCATCCATATGATAATAAACTGTCCGCGGGTTTAGGTAGACAAGGGGAACACTTTCAGGGAACACCTGGGGAAACACCGACGTCAGGTCGTCGTTATCGCCATCAGCCAGAGAACGGTCGGACGCTCGTCACCGCCAGAGGCGGGTGCTTTTTTTTTTTTTTTTTTTTTTTTTTTTTTTTTTTTACAAGATCGCAGCAGCCCACAAACACCCACTGTAAAGCAGCTAACATTGAGGATGAGTATAGCGTCGCAGCGCTGCTGTTCCACCGTCTGGGGAGAACCCTGGTTAATGTGTCGCCCGGCCGGCTCGGACACAACGTGCACGGGCAATTAAATGCATTTTGCTGAAGGTGCCAATCCTGAAGGTGATTTTACATCGTGCATCCTGTCATGCCCATGTAATGTTAGCAGATGTTATTGCATTTAATCATGACATGATTTGGCCTGAGTCCCTGAGTCCCGAGTCCATCTGACAGCACAATGATAATCCACATATTATATTTATATGTGCACCAATATAGCTATGACAAGGAGTTATATGTAGACTGGGGTGTTATGTTTGTGTGTAATGTAAAACATGGCCGTGAGGAACGAGGCTGAGCACTATCAGTGTCTGATTCAGAGTCAGTTTCTGGCTCTGATGGCTCAAACGGGTCCGGCTGGGTCCATCGATGACGCTGCTAGTAGCTTCCATTGTTACTATAGGTTAGGTCCTCCACAAAACTAAACAATATGTAACAATAAGACCCAAAGATATTATTTCAAAATTCGAATATAACGACAAATCAATTTGCTCCACAATAAACCACATGATTTTAATAGGTAAATTCCACATCCATAAGAGTAAATTTTCCAAGTCCCTCCCAAACTTTAATGTCTTCACAAATGAGTTTATTCTTTACATAGACACCTTAAAACTGATGCCAAATAAGAAAAGTGAACGGACACTACAATACTTAGTCATTTTCACTTACCCCAAAATAAATAAATGCCTTATGCATATTTATTTTATTCTATTCCAATTACATGTATTATTTTATCAAGAGATATATTTTTTATTCATTTTGTATCTTGTCTTATCACTCAGTGCCTGCTATATCTGATTGTCTGTACTTTTTCAAATGTTAAATAAAGATTTTCATACAAAAAAAAAAAATAGGTTAGGTCCTCCTGCAGTACACAGAGGCAGCTCCCCTCCTGCGTGGGCGTGGCTCCAGCGCCTCTAACCGACACGCCCCCAGCGTTTCAAAGCAGAGAGAAGTGCTTGTTTTTCCAGGATTTTGAGACCTAATTTTATATACTTGGCAATTTTTTTAATCTTTCAAATTTCGCTCAGTGGTCAATGACACATGTTTCTGTGGTATGACAAACTCATCACACAAATTTATTTTTGCTTTACACGGACTTTAAAGGTTTCCACGATCACGATGCTGCATATGGTTAAACACATGCCAGTTGGTTGTCTTAAAAAGTCATAGGGAGAATAATTAAGTAGTGGGAAAAGTTATTCAAGTTTAATACTAGGTCCTTTTTACACCTGTCAGTGTCCCGTATCCAGATAAAAATCCAAATGTGGCTAAATACATTGCCATTTTACTCACATATACGTGTGTCCTCTTACAAGATAAATACACAATGCTACAATAGCTTCTAAGCTCTGACGGAAAGACTGTATGTGTTAAAATCCCTCCGGTTACTCTTTCCTGGTAACTTTGTATGTGTCAAGGAGAACAGCAACAGTTTAAGTGTATTTTCTCTTCAACTTCAGCTGCATTACTATAGCAGACAGACCCTGTAGAGGTTGTTTTCACAGGCCATTCACTGACATAGTTACACTTCCCATTTTTTTGGAACCAGTCAAAGGAAAATAAAAGAAAATTGTGGGACAGTAAGAGATTTTAGAATTTTGTGTTTTTCGTTGATTATTTATGAAGTTCCTCTTGCATGGGGAACGATTTCTGTACATCTAACCGAACTCTATTTGTTTTTCAGAACCAGTACAATCTTGCCAGAGCACAACAGTCGTACAAATCCCTTGTGCAGATTCATGAAAAGAATGGTGAGTAAATATCTGAATGGTTGGGGATCAGCAGACACTCAGTGGTATGGATGAATTGGCAAAGGGGTTTCTCTTTGTGTTTTTACAGGCTGGTACACACCACCTAAAGAGGATGGATAAGGAGCTACTACCACTATGCACTGAGAACATGTCTTTGGGTCAAAGTATCTTGTTTTCTTTGGAACACCCCCCCCCACACACACACACCCAACTCAACTTGGGGATGTCTCCTCTTTCTTGCGGAAACCATCTCGCCAGCTCATCTGACAAGTATTCTTTCACCCTGCTACAGGAAAGACTGGATTCTGGTATAACTTGGCTTCTCCTCTCAGTGTTTGAGTGAGGAGGAGGACGTGAGGGTATCACTATTTCTGTTTTCTAAATATGCTCATTTGTCTTTAAAAAAAACGTTCCTCCTTTAAACGTGGGGAAATGCTTTTTCTTTAGCTGCTTTGACAAAGTGGGCTTCACCAACAGTCAGATAGCCCTCGTTAAACAGGAATTTTAAAAGACGATTGATACTGAAGCTCTTGAAGTGGCACCTCACTGCACCTGTTTTTATTGACCGCCATTTTCCCCTTTTTTTTCTTTTGGAAATATAACTGGTACATATTGCAAATATTGTTTTTGAATTATTATTTGGCGATTGTTTTTATTATTTTGAGCATATTATACAATAAATGAGCCAATTTTCGTATTTTGGAATCTTTAAATTGAGATGACCCACCACTCTGTATCTTTTAGTTCCTTCTAAGAATATGGGCCATGCAGAATCAAAAGCTACAATGCTGTTGAACTAAGATTAAGTGTTTTGAGTGAACAAATCCACCAAGGGTTGATAATAAAAGAGGGCCAAGGGTCATTAACCATTAGAATCTGCATATTTCATATCTTGGAAAGAGGATAAAAAGATATATTTTCACCAGAAGATGAGATCAGCATCATTTTGGAAGTTCTAGCAGATTTAATGTTGACGCTAAAGAGCTCTTTTTGCCTTATTTCTGTTAATCCATCAGCCCTGCAAGTGCTCATTGGGGCTACTGGTGTTTCAATTGGTTATTGCTGTGGAGATGATGGCAAGTTTGATGCTGAAAAATGAAGCCTCACGTGTGTAAAGCTGACAGCATGTTGCACACAAGCCTAGTCTCAACCGTTGTTATTGTTGAATGTGATTACAGAGGGAATGAAGAAGGGTGTTTGGATGTGATTTCTTTTTCATCACTCAACAGTTTTGCAGAAAAATGTTTGTGTCAAATCTTCCTGACATGCACCAGTGGTAGTGGTTTGCTCCTGCCCAGTTTAGATCTGAAATTTCAACCCTGTTACATGACTTCCCATGCAGCTGGATTCATCCCCTCTTGGGGCTTAACATCCATCATTTGCCTGGGCTTCCTTCCACTGAGGGTTCGGTGTAGCTTTTGGTGCGCAACCAGAAGGATCACTTAGCAGTGTGATAAAAACTGACCTAAAATTATGTACATTTGAACTCACACCATGCAATATATCAGTACTGCTGTTCCCCATACTACAGGACACACTGTATCTATCAATCTGTTGGCTCTTTTGCAGTTTATTTGTTAACACTGTCTGCAAAGGTTTGTTTAAATGGCAACTCAGGTAACAAACAATACTTAGGAGGGGAATCTGTACTTGTTGGGTTTGGGCTTATATTTTGGGTTAATTAACGTTCTGTACAGCTGACGTTTAGGCTTACTCACCCACTGATCTGATGTCAACAGAAAAATGTAACGAGCTTTACAATCTTATGGGCCACATGTTGCTTTTTAATTCAAGCAATGTACGAAGAAGGACATTTACAGAAAGATGCCATTTCAACAGGACTGCAGTGGCACGGTAACCACCATGTGTAAAAGCTCATCAATATCCACTGTAGATTTTTTTTTTTTTTTTTTTTTTTTTGACCCTCCCAAGTACGGAAGTAGATTTGATTTCAGTGTGTTATCTTTAATATTCTCGAGAAAGATGTTTGCACAACTGGAACAACGTGCCTCAAGAGGTCAATTTAAAAAAAAAACACAACAAAGCACGTTTTGAGTTAAATATTTTAAAATCAGGAAAGTTTTCTCAACATACTGCTCCACATCCTGTTGTTACATGTCTGATATAACTGAAGGGTGGCAGACGGGGGAGGAATTACTGTGTATCATTATCAAGGAACTGTGTAACCGCCTCTAAAAGGGCCCAGGTTGATGAACTTTTAGAAGCTTCATCCACCTGTGTGATCACCTCCCTCCGAAATGCCAAAACTCTGCTCAGCGGAGATAATAAGAGATGATTGAGGTTTGACAGTCATGCCGTGGTGAATAGACTTGCACGCTTCTCTAACTGGACTGTGTGTTGAAAAGATTGATTTCTCTCAGTTGCCAGTTCATTTTCTGGCACCAACAAACAGATGATCAAGTCCGGCACCGCTGGCTCGCTTTGGTTTTCTTTTGTATTCATTTTCCATTTGAAGAAATTTTGACCATGTACAGTAATTTGTAAACTTGCATCAAGTTTATGAATAAAGAATTTTAAGATTATTGCTGTTTTACTGGCTTCCCTGTGTATTATTTGAGTCATGAGGATGTGTAAATGATTGAGTTTTCACTGTCGTCTTAATGGATCACAGACAAATTGATCCGATATCTTTAATTATCATTTTCTGATGATACAACCATCAATCAACTGTTCACTTAAAATTTGGTCAACGTTTTATTTTTGTGCCTCCAAGCCGGCAATAGCCAGAGACATTATGTTTTGGGGTAATCCGTCCATCCCATTCTTGTGGACACGAAAACTCAAGAACACCTTGAGGGAATGTCTTCAAAAGCACCCACTTGGACTCAAGAATGAACTGATTAGATTTTGAAATCACTGTGACCTTACTAAATTACATCTTGGCTATTACTCAGGTCATGATAGGTATGACAAGATTTTACACAAATGTGTAAAAGAACAAAATTTTGAGGTTATGAAGTGGCTTATCCAAAAGGTCAACTTCACGATGACATCATAATGTTCTGTGAAAAATGTTCTGGCCATTATCCAAAGACATAGCTCAGGAACAGTAACTTGACCACTGCTTGGTGGTAATCGTAGGCTTTTTTTTTCTACTTTTTTTTTATTTCCATGAAATTTTGTCTGGAGAAGAATTACATCATTTGGTATTACTCCAAAGGAAATAAGAATTTCCTTGAAAGGAAAGCTGCAAGTTTTAAACAAAAAAAAAAAAAAAAAACATCACCTTTATATGGAGGTTTATGGTTCTACAGCTACAGTCAGTGTTGGAGAGTGAAGCACAAGTAGTTTAACGAGTGGGTAACTACATTCTGCAGTAGCTTGTGTAGTTAACTACTGAAACAAACATCAGGCCATTAAAGGAAATACATGTTTTTTAAGTTTTATTTGACCGTTGCTGCTCTGTTACAACTGAACCCTGTTTTTCTTTCGTCCTGAACGCTGTGAAGAAGTGAACGCATTCATCACTGGAATGTATTAGTTGTCAGTTTGTCATAAATATTCATTATGTCTATTAGCAAATGTTGAAGTTGTTGCATGCTATTTTAGGAGTTACCTGGCCAACTGAGTAATCATGCTTGGTGCAATACTCCCACGTGGAATAGTTTCTGGAGGACAGGTGTATGACATTCCCTGCACTGTTCCATAGATGTTGGGGTGTCTTTTGTTTTTGGTCTATGTATAACATGTGAAACAAATGGGCACGTTTTGCAATAAACTCAGTTGAGTGGCATTTTGTTGCTGGCATGTAACTGTTTTGTACTCTTATTTTGTTATAATTTTACACCATACGCAGCTACTCACACAATTTCTTGACCATTTGCAACTGAGAAGTTACATCCAATCCATCCCATCACTTTACGATTAACCGAAAATACAAAATATTGAAATAAATATTAATGATAATCCATCGTCAGCAATGTAGCAGAACTTTTGGCTGGTGTGTGTAGAAGGCCTATAAGTAAAATCATTAAATAACAAAACAGAATGCAACAAGAACTGTTTAATATCTATCAGGGTAAGACCAAATAATACAAAAGTAATACACAAAAATGTATTCTTCATTTTACTTCAGTCATGGAGACACAGCCTCCTCAAACGTCTCACTCGCCTAATAAGAGCATGTTTCTACTGAATGTGTTTGTCCATGGCAAATATTTACCTCACCTCAAGTAATTATATATTTATATCTAGTTATGATATAGTACATGATCATACATATCAAACAACATACAGTACATGTGGGAACATGGGGGGGAGTTAATGGGAGATGGCTTTCAGAAGCTTTGATACAGCAGAGTGTGAACACTGCAGTTCCTGCTACACGATAACTATACAGCCGTAATTCCAATAGTCACACTAACTGTGCTGTATGTACATATGGCGAAAAGATTGGACTGATCCAGAAACCCATCAAAACCTACAACATACAGAGAAAAGTAGCTTGTTTGTTCGTCTTTGTGCGTACTTTACACTTAACCAAGGAACCGATCAGCTAAACTTTGTGCATTAACTAACAGATAAGCACGTGTATGTTACAGTTTACAGGGTTAAACTTCATAACTACTGTAAATGCATCTGCTGGTGAAAATGTTACGCAGTTAAGTTTTACTAGTGGTGTCCAACTTGGAAACAGGCCCATTATTTAAAAATGGTCGTTACTTTATTTGAAGCCTGCACAGCAGGACCTGCCTTGATCCTAATAATTCCACTGTTCAATGCTTTTTTTTTTGTTAATATTGCTCCACTGTGATTCACTGTGATTGTAGTTTGCACTGATGTCAACAGATGCAAACATTACATTAAATAAAGTATAATAAAATAAAAAAACTGAATCCTCTGTTACCCACAGCCATGGAAGGACACAACGAACATGTGCTTCAAACTCATCCACACGTCATCCAAAGTACACAAAACAGGGCAGTACAAAAAAAAAAGAAAACAACTGAAAAGTAAAACAACAAACAGCCTATAGAATACCACATCATCACAATCAGACAAGACGACTCACGGGTTTTGAAATAACGAGCATTCGAATACATAGCTTCACATCTGTTTCAAATCTAATACTGTATTATTAAAATAACCACCTATTGAATCTTGAAGACGTGAGTGACACGAGGCAGAAATCTTTCCACTGAAATCAGCACGACACCGCAAAGGCCTCAGAAGAGGCTACGCACAAGCGTCCTCTTTTTCATTTATTGTCTTGAATTATTTTATATTCTATTTTCTTTTATATAAATATCATGTTACACCTACTCATAGAATAACACCAACAGCCACGGAATGACACACTAAGGCCTGAAGCCCAGAGCTTCAGAAACAAGTAGTCATTTAAGCATGTACATGTAGTTAGGGGGTGAGTGGGAGAATTTGCCAAAAAGGGGAAGACATCCATCACTTCATACAATGCTATGACCACCTACAACAATGATTATTAATATTAACTGTGTGCCCAAACTGCGAGTGTTTTGGTTTTCTCTCACTTTTAACCTGTACAATGTCGATTTGGAATGTTTTATCCAATGAATAGCAACCCTAAATACTGCATGTGCTTCACTTGAACATGTAATAATTTATTTCACTGAAATCAACCTGCTAATCACATGACCAGTGTGAAACGGAAGAAAACCGAACACCTCAAATGGAGACAGAAGAACAAATACGCTGACACTTAAAGGGCTTCACAGGTAGAGTTTAAACCAGCTATCACTCAATGTAAAAGATTAGAATAAAACGTAAAGGTTCACTGATGCGTAGCGACTTCTCATCAGTACAAAAACAAACAAACAAAAACAACCCGGTCACCAAAACACAAACTGTTGAATGTTTTAACTGGAATCTTCAGAAACTGAGCTGTGAAATACCTGCTTGACACGTATTCTGCGAGAAACTGCGGGAAACACTTAAGGGACAAAACATTTTCAGTAGTTACTTGGGAAGAAATTAGGAACTAACTGCTAATTAATGAGTTGCCTAAACCAATTTTAGCTAATGATTAACTTACTTACTTACTTAATTACAGTGGGTAAGGTTTAAAAAGGGAAAGGAGACCTTTTTGACTAATGGATAGGTACTCATGAAGGAAAGTAAGTAAAGAGAATGAAGAAGTAAAGACAGACTACTTAGTAAACAGTAACTAACAATTGAGTAATTAGTAATGAATGAGTTCTTCGAGTTTCTGCCATGAATCTGGAGCCGATCCTGAAGAAAGTGGTCGATATGATCCAAAATTGTTCGCTTTTAACACATTATCATCCTCTATTAGACATATATAGAGTTGCTTTAATTAAGTAATCAGTAACTAATCATTAGCTATTATATACAATTGGATAATGCTACTGCTGCTGTTACTAATGGTTAACTAGCAGTTGTGACTTCTGATTCGAATTATGTTGGAGCAGAATAATGTCTGATTTTTTTTATTCATATTCCTGTCAAGCTTTATAATCTTCAAGTTCTAAATCCTGATTCTACTTTCCTGATTCTAAATCCTGATTCTGATTCTTTTGGCCATGTTCATGTTTGTTTTTTCCAACAAAAAAGTACCAAAGTTTACATAAAGATAAAGAAAAAGACAATGAACCTCTTGGCCAGCATTTCATGTATCCCATATTATCGAAACTATTCTTTTAATGGGAAATCATTAAGACTTGTCAGCTTGAGAAGCGAGCGACTACAGTGCATCGACTGAGGGGCAAGTGTTTTAGCGTTTGGTGACCTTCAAGGCTGATTAAAGTAAACACTCTACTAGTACCAGTACATTAAAAAAACACATTAAAGTTCATTAAAAGATGTTTTAAAAGTGTGACACAGGCAGAGGCAGAGAAGTCACTCAGACGAACCGACCTGAATAAACTGATGAAGCTCAGGGTAGTGGTTTTAGCTATGTGATGTGTCTCCGTTGGAAAGCAACACACACATTGCCCAGCTAGGATTGAGCAGCATAAAAGATTTTTAAAAAAACAAAAAACAAACAACAGCTTTCTAATAACTTGCTGTTGATTTAAATGTGAACTGAGCTAAAAGAGAAACTCCCATGTGTGTCAGAATTCAATAAAAAGACACTTTCACCACAAACATGACTTTCTGTTTGAATTCAGCTTGTACAGTGTTACAACTAAGGGCACCTAATTCTGAATTGTGTTCTTAATTGATCCCTTTTTATCTCTCCCACACAGCAGCCCGGCCCCCTCCTCTGTCCTACATCGGGTCGTCGTAGTTGTAGGTGGGAGCTGCTGAGTACTGGTTCTGGTTCTGCTGCATGGCTCCCTGCGCGGCTCCCATGGCCGCCTGCTGAGCTGCCTGCTGGACGTGGGGGTTCTTCCAGGCCCCGGTGGCCCACTCCTCCTGGGCCTTACCCAGGCTGCCACCACTTCCACGGTAGAAGTTATGAACCTGTAATTCAAGGTGTTTTAGTATCATCAATGTGCTTCAGGGAAAAAAAGGCTCTACAGAGTTAAAGATTCAAAATATTTGATTGTTGTTAGCGTTCTCCGTGTGGCATTCATTTTCATACCAATGATGAAGTCAGGGCTGTAATTTGATTGGTGCAGCATCTAAGTGGGCGGCCACTAAAAATAGTCCATTATATCACTTAAATTCTAACACCCATATAGACAGCCAAGCAGCCAGGCAACATTCGCATTTCAGTATTACTTAGTCCCATCTGAGCTCTTTATAGTTGAACTCTGATGTGTGAAAAAGTAATATAAAGTCTTTTGTAGCTCCAGAGGAAACTGCATATAATCTGATAAATTGCCTCCAGTGATGATTAAATTTAGGTTTTATTATACACGCTGGTCCACTTGCAGGTTATACGGGGGTCCCCTCTCCTCCTAAGCTCCACCACGTTCAAAAAACAAGTTGCAAACATACAAAAGTGCCTTCTACAGGGACCCATTATGCAAGGAAACTTGATGAAGTGCCTTCCAGGATGCCCCCCCCCCCCCCCCCCGTGCTAGAAATCTATACTGTTAAGTATTTAATAGTTAATCTGAGTCACATAATAAAAAAGCATTAATCTTAATAGGGCTTGAAACTGTTTTGCTGTAAATGTATGCAGCTGTGCCACACCACAAGCAGCTGGTGCCCTTTTTATTAAATTTTTTTGCCCTGCCCCTCAGACAGTATGACTCCGCCAAGGTTTTCAGTGATAACGCTGAGCGGCCGTCTTTGGCCTATGCAAGTCTGCCATGCTTGTTCGGTGCATTGAGTCTGATATAGGTCGCACTTAGTCCGAATCTCTTGATTACGATAACACTAATGCACCATGAACGCAGCATTTGTTATGCTGTTACATCATTTAAATCACTGGTTAACATTCAGGCCGCAAGCTGATCGTTACTCTCAGTTTTGACAGTTTGGTGATTCACCATCACCTCAGTGGGACATACAGAGACGTACAGCTAATGCAAGCAAGACTCTCGTCTCTGCACAATGTGGCACAGCACTCAGCGAGTGTGGAGCTGCCAATGACTCAGTAGGTGTTAAAAAATCAAGAACGTAAAGTAAGTTAGCAACAATTCCCTTCTACTGAGTCATGACATACTCCAGTCAGTATAGTGTACCACGGAAGTTGAAAGCATGTTTCATAGCAACAACCCTGGATGTTTTATAAGAGGTGGGTATGGAGCCACCTTTCAGCCTTGCATCAAATCCTGCCAGTGGCTACTTGCGGTATTGAAACCAAAAGCCAAGTGAATAAAACCTGCCCAGAGGCCTGAAGCTTAGACGTTGCTTCTACAAATGGTCTTATCTTCTTCTGACAAATGCATAACAGCAGTACAATATGATGGTAGCAGTAGCATCGCCGTTTATATTTCCTCACACACACAAAAAAGAGAGAGCTCAAATGTCAGTTCGATTTCTAAGAGGCTTTTCACCAAATATAAGCCCAACAAATGCAAATGCAACTGCTTCTGGTGAAAAAGCTAAAACATTTCATAGTTTATTTTTTTAACTGAGAGAGAGCAGAATAAAGTTGGTCACCTTTGTGAGGGCGATGAAGGAGAGCACAGCCACTGCAGTAAACATGATGGTGGGAATCAACATGACCACCGCTGAGCCGACGTTGGTGCTGAAGAAGGTGATGGTAGCCAGCCAGCCACTGGTGGGAACGATAGAAGAGTTAGTAACATATCACACCTACTGCACAATATTATTGGTCAATGTCTAAGTCAGAGGTTTTCAAACCGCGTGGTGTGCCTGCTCCGGGGGGAGTTCAGGGGGGGTGAAGAGAGATGGGGCGGGTCTGTTCAGACTGATTCAGTTAGACTTCCCAAGGATAGCATTATCTCCTTCTAACTGTTGTCTCAGACAGTAACGGCTGGAAGCTGCTAAAATTGCTAATTTGCCAAAATGTGAACAAATATAGCCTCATGAAAACCTCTAGTTCAAGGTAATATAAGACAGTATATGAAGGCGTATCCGAATGTAAAAGTCTGATTACTGTTTTTATATTCACACTTAATAAGTTCTGTCTACACCCCGTGTAGGGCTTGGCAATATATTATGTCGTTGCCGTGAGATGAAACTACATCTCAGATTTTGTGTGCTCTCCACGGACGTGTTGTCTTTCCCTAGTTTTAAAGGCTGCATTTCAGTAAAGTGATGTCATTTTCTGAGACTCTTCAGCTTCATCATCAACAAGCATCCCTACAATATTGTTACAATATCAACATCAAGGTATTTGGTTGAACATACCGTGATATTTGATTTTGTTGATTCTCACCTTTGAATGAGCAGTAGTGTGTGTTAATTATTGAGAATATCTTATGCAGTACACTGAGGTATCGATGTTTGAGCGTTTTTCATTTTGGGTACAGATGGGCGACAGATTTGGGGAAAAAAATCTGAATAAACGTGGAGAAACAACAAGTGCAGATCTTTGCATACAGGACACAGAGGGTCACTAAATGGTTTGAAGAGGACGAAACTGACTGTGAATCATGTTCTCGGGCTTTTGTAGTGTTTTTATAGTTGTGCATTTATGAGCTCCATCATCAAAAATCCAAAAGAGTGGATATATTTGAGAAGAATGATGTTTATCCCTCCAGTAGACTTCCAGAAGAGTACTTAAGCTCTTGTGAAGGCTTGTTAAACTTAAACTTGTTAGACTTTATGCTCATTTTCTCCCCCTGAATTTGTCTCCCATCTGTGTTTACCCTTCATATCAAAGTTCTTACCACACTCCCCAACCAGGAATGCCAACCGTCTGGATAATACTGATCACCACCTGGGCCATGAAGACGAAGAAGAAAGCCATGAAGTTGAACGAGCTGTCGGTCCTGCATGGAGAGAATAACGAACGTCAGAAATGAGGTGAATCGGCAGGTAAAAATGCTGAGTGTGTTCAGTGGAGAACGGGTTTACTTGAAGGCCTTGTAGATGGGCCTGAACCAGCACACGTAGGAGCAGGGGGTGAAGAGGATGAGCCACAGGAAGGCCATGCCGAAGTTGGTCGCCCCGCCACCTCCGCACATCCACGCCAGACAGCCAATCAGATTAACAGCCAGTGTGGCAGCGTTCACTGCGAACATCACAGAGACATGACAGGCAAAATGGTCCATGGCAGACATCCCACAGGCTGCATTACTCATAATTCAGCAGGACTGAATCACGATGACTCTCAGCAACTAGTCAACACAACATCTACAGTGCAGTGAAAAAGTATTTGCCCCCTTACAGATTCCTGCTTTTTTGCTTTTCCTGCTTTTTTGTCACACTTACATGTTTCAGATCATCAAACATATTTTAATATCAGACAAAGATAACCTGAGAAAATACAAAATGCAGTTTTTAAATGACTTAATTTATTAAGGGAAAAAAGCTATCCAAACCAACCTGACCCGATGTGAAAAAGTAATTGCCCCCTAAACCTAACAACTGGTTGTGCAACCCTTGGCGGCAACAACTGCAACCATGCATTTGTGGTAACTCTTTCACATCGCTGTGGAGGAATTTTGGCCCACTCTTCTTTGCGGAATTGTTTTAATTTAGCCACATTGGAGGTTTTTCGAGCATGTATGGCCTGTTTAAGGTCATGCCACAGCATCTCAAGAGGATTTAAAGGGACACTTCACCGATTTGCATTGAGCTTTGTATCTTCAGGAAAACAGTCATGTTTTTGAATGGTCGTGCATCATTCCCTCAGTTTGCCCTGAGACAGGAGAACTAGAGATTTCAGTGTTGGACTTCCTGCTTTCAATGATGTAAAAATCGTCATTTTACGTCATTGAAAGCAGGAAGTCCTATATCTGTGTTGAGAGGGAAGACTACAAACGCTTCGCTCATTTTTCCAAGGGTGGGGGCTAGAGGTGGGACCCACTCACGCTACAGACCTATCACAGACCAATGGGCGGGACTTCACTTGCAGAACGAAAATACATAGCTGCCATCTTTGTTGGCCGCTAAGCGAACAGACGCTGTGGAGCCAGGTTTGACCCACGATGGCAGATGATATGCAATATGATATTTCAGACAACGAAGAGAGTGATTTCGAGACCGTGATGCTCGAGTCAGATGTTCGCGGCTACCTGTACGAGCCACAATACAGCGACGAGCAGCTGAGGGAGATGGAGGCGGCAGGTCTTCTGCCTCGGCTGCGGCGGCTGCTGCAGCCGCGGCAGAAGACCTGCCTGTCCCGGACGAGGAGCCCGGACTGGCTCGAGCAGGGGCGGACTGGCGGTGCCACCGGTGCTCTCGCTGTGCGCCTATGGACACCGAACTGGACTCTGTCTGCTGCAGTGAATCCCAGAGATGCCAGTTTCTTCGCGACGAAATATCTACAGCGGACGGAGATATGTGTGGTGTGCCGGATTAGTGGGAGTGGCTTGCAGAGCTGTGCATTGTGGTGCATTGTGGGAGTTGTTGTCTTTCATACAAATGCGCCCTAAAGTCACTTTCTGCCTTTTCTCAGTCAAATAAGCACAAAATTCAAAAATGATGTTACATTTTGACTACAAATATGACCCTCTTTCAATAAAGATCAATGTTCCCACCGGTGAAATGCTTCTTTAAGTCCAGACATTGACTAGGCCACTCCAAATCCTTCATTTTTTTTTTTTTTTTTAGCCATTCAGAGGTGGACTTCCTGATGTGCTTCGGATCATTGTCCTGCTGCATAACCTAAGTGAGCTTGAGCTTAAGGTCACGAACTGATGGCCGGACATTCTCCGTCAGGATTTTCTGGCAGCGTGCAGAATTCATGGTTCCATCAATTGAGGCAAGTTGTCCAGGTCCTGAAGCAGCAAAGCAGCCCCAGACTATCACACCACCACCATGTTTGACTGTCAGTATGATGTTCTTTTTCTGAAATGCTGTGTTAGTTTTACGCCAGATGTAACGGGACGCACACCTTCCAAAAAGTTCCACTTTTGTCTCGTCAGTCCACAGAATGTCTTCCCAAAAGTCTTGGGGATCATCAAGATGTTTTATGGTAAATGTCACACGCCGTTTGTGTTTTTTTTGGTCAGCAGTGGTTTTCACCTTTGAACTCTCCCACGTATGCCATTTCTGCCCAGTCTCCTTCGTATTGTTGAATCACTCACGTGAGTCTTTGGATCGGGGCATGATGTGTTGCTTTTTGAGATATTTTAGCTTACTTCATGTTGTCAGAGAGGTTGTATTTAAGTGATTTCTTGATTCTACAGGTCTAGCAGTAACCAGGCCTGGGTGGAGCTAGTGAAATTGGACTCAGCTTTCCAAAAAATGTGGTCAATCACAGTTAATTCATGATTTAACAAGGGGGGGCAATTACTTTTTCACATAGGGTCAGGTTGGTTTGGATAGCTTTTTTCCCTTAATAAATTAAATCATCATTTAAAAAGTGCATTTTGTATTTTCTCAGGTTATCTTTGTCTGATATCAAGATTTGTTTGATGATCTGAAACATTCAAGTCTGACAAAAAAGCGTAAACAAAAGAAAACTGTAAGGGGGCAAATACTTTTTCACAGCACTGTACGCTCAAGCTACGATAGTTTAATGCAAACTGGAGCTAGAAAACACAGCACACCGTTTTCTAATCTACATCTAGTAAACTAATCTATATTTGCACCAGACTTACATTCTCCTTTTCAAATGGCAGAAACCTATGTGTTCATGAAAAAAACACCATGACACTAATATGAATTTGAATTACAAATTTGAGACATTATTAGTATCAACTGTTATCTGAGACTAATGATTGTTACTTCACTGGTCCATCTGGCAGATTTTTCCTATGAATAAATTAGTCATTCAAAAAAACTGTGAAGAGAAGCTCATCACAGTTTCCCAGAGTCCAAAATGTCTTCAGATATCCCGTTTTGTCCGACAAAAACTCAAAAGATATTCAGTCTTCAATGATGTGCAATAAAAAGGCAGCAAATCCTCTCACTTAAAGGAACAGTTCACCCAAAAATGAAAATGTAGTCACTGTCTACTCACCCCCATGCCAATGGAAAGTCAAGTGAAGTTTCCTCATTCATAAAACATTTCTGGAGCTTCACAGCAAAACAGGGTTGCAGCATTCTCATGAAAATCTGAGGTCAGTGGAGACTTTTTTAAAAGGTAAACAAACAACTGAAAAAACAAAAACAAATGGGCTCCTTACAGCTTGTCTGGCATAATCCAAGTCTCAAGAAGCTCTGATCCCAAATCGTTTTGAGAAGACTTCATTATTTAAGCCTTCGACAAACAGTCGAGCTCATGCACCCACTTCAGACGGGGTGCGTGCTAACGCTTTTTAGCTTAGCAGCTACAATGAAGATTTTGGCTTCAGAAATATTGTAAATAACGTCTTTTCAAAACCATTTTGGATCTCTGCAGTACAGGATTACACAGTAAAAGCAGCATGGGGACATTTTTTAAGTTTTTTCTGTTGTTTCTGTTTCAGTCCCATCTACCTCAGGTGTTTGGGAGAATGCTGTCAGCTGTTTTGCTGTGATGCTGCAGAAATGTTACGTGGACTTCGACTTTCCATCAGCATGAGGCTGAGTAGATAATGACTGAATTGTAATTTTTGGGTGAACTTATACTTTAAGAAGGTGGAACCAGAGAAATTGGACATTAATCGGTAATAAAACGAGTCATTTTCAGCCGATAGACTTGATCAAAATTCTTTTACCCAAAACTCAGAGTAAAGAGGAAACACAAAGGAAATGTGTCAAAAAACCCACGCACAAGAAAATGGAAAAAATATTGAACTGGCTTGGTGCCTGACAGTAAAACCAGTCAATCTGGTCTGCCGGCTACACTGGAGCGCCTGTGATGTTTGACTTTCATAATATTTTGGGTAAAAACAAAGTGACATGGCAGGAGGCAGGTTCACAGCTTATACCATGATGTAAGCAAGCAGGACACACACTGTATGGAAAGATATTGTAAAGTCAACTTTTAGTTCACTCACAGATCCACAGGTAATAGAGCCTCTTGCACATGGTGCGACGCTGGTCCGGGATCTCATTGAAGTCTTGGTAAAAACATGGCCTGAGTGGGATGAATTTTGGCAGGGGAGGGAAGTTGTTTTCTGGGATAACAAAAGATACACAGTTCAACGCAGCTGCCCGCATGTCAAAAAAAAAAAAAAACTTAAACAGAAATCAAGTCAAGACAGCTGCATGTGGAATCACAATTCAGCCTTTATCACAAAATTCAGCCTTCAAAAATCACATGCACACAATGTGGAGATGAACAGAAAAAGGAGATCTTACCTGCCATGATGACCGCTCAGTGTTCTCCTTCACAAACAGGTGCACAGACTTCAATCTCAGCTCAAAACCAAACTGAGGAGAAAGAACAGATGAGTTTTTATGAAGTGCAACATCACTGCTCCTCCACAGGCCACAGTCCCTCCACAGGCCTTCTTATAGATGCATGCACACGTCAGTGGAATAACAGACTTTGCATCCTTGTGTGTGATTTTGATTAGAGGTGTGGTCCTTCCCATTCCGTGCTGGTGCACCATTCGTTAAATGAGATAAGAGATAAACATGTTACACACATTACAGCTGTGTTAACGCGCGGTGGGGAAACGGTGTGGCCTTGTCGCGACTCCTGAAACGTATCCACGACCTTATGGGCGCAAAAATAGGCGTGATACGGGCCTACACCGGGCTATAATAAAGCTATTCGTGCGCCTTTTTAAAACCTGCTGGTCGCCTATAATCCACATTATTTGGATTGTGCTTGCGAACCACACATCCAGTGCATACGATGGTGGATGTGTGAAGGGCATCTTTCTGCCACAGAATCAAGCAGTCTGATGAGAAGAAGAAAAAACCCAGCCTGATCCTGGTTGATTGTACGTCTTATAATCCCTGAAACTGTCTCCTATGTGTGTTTGTGTCGGCGGATGGCAGGGATGCTGCGGTAGGACACGGAGCATCGTGATCAGGGGCGATGGAGAAGCGTCCTTCAGGCTTGTGCGACACGGCGCATCGCTGTTTCCTTCTATCATCCGGACGCCGAGCAGGTCAAAGCCCAAACTCCTCGCAATAAACAAAACCTGGATACAGATTTCGAGTTTTTCATATATTTTTTTGAGTGTTACTGAAGCCAGTATCCGGTTTACATTAACGCATCTGTTTCCCTCGTTCCCTACATAGGGTGTAAATGAATGATAATGCCGCGATCAAAACGCCTTACCTCCTGTTTAGTCCAATAAATGTGGCTAGAATCCCTCCGGTCTCTTAAACAGCATCCTATGGATTCATCGGCATGAAAACAGAGAGGAAGGAAACAGATCCGGCGCTGCTGAGACACAAAGATGTTACGTTATTCCTCAAATGATGGTTTTCGGGAGTAAGAGGCGGTCACGTGACGTCAGGTCTTCTCTTTACGCACATACCATGGCACGGACCCCTCCACCACCCCCGTCAGCTTTACCGCCTGGGCAGGACTGTATGGAGGACCCAGACTGAGGAAATTAAATAAAAAAGACAAATGCCCTCAATAAATTCATCAATATAACATTAAATGCACTCCCTCATTTTTGTAAGGCACAAACATATGACCAAATGTAAAAAAAAAAATAAAATACATCATCAATTTAATTTGTGGAAATAAATGGAGGAGAATACAGAATAAAATCTGTGAATAAATATATCTAAAAATTAATACATTTATGAATAAACAGATGTCCCATGTGGTCTGACCAAATCTCAGATAGTCAATCTTCAATTTAAAAAAAAAAAACAGCAAATCCTCTCATTAAAAGGGACAGTGCACCAAAAAATGTTATTATCCACATCTTATAGATTAATTATAGGGTACATTACTTTTTAAAATTCATTTTTGGGGCATTCTTTGGCGTATGATATATTTATTGAGACATATTTCCTTTTTAAAGTAAATAAGTAAGTTTGCATATCAACAAATAATAGACAATAACACATGAATGGACAAAAATAGAATCATAAAAAAAATTATAAAATAATAATGTTTTGCCATTTCAGATAATTAAGCAACCCCGTTCATTATAAAAAAAAATAAAAACTGAAACCTACATGACAATGCAAAACATATCTATTTTCCATACAGTCCCACTCCTCATTAGAACAACCTGTTTCCTATTTTATATTCTGTTGTGCTACTTTGTAAAGGTTCGTAGTGATTATATCTTCCACAAGAAACTGATTTCACAATTTTGATTGATTCTTATTCATTTCCCTTTTTTATTTTTTATTTTGTCAGTTTCAGTCCTCTATACAACCAGGGCCGGGACAAAGAACTGGATTTGTTGCTGGCCTGAAATGACCAATGAAAAAACAGAAATAGGTCAACATGCTCCGCCCCTCGCTGATGCTGTCCACAGTGCTGAAAATCAGAGTAGTCATTACACACTCTAATTTGATTGGTTGCCGGTTAACATACTATTAAATACATTATTATGCAAATATCACAGCAAAAAATGAAAAAGTTGTATTGAGGACATGAATATAGAGGTGGATACAATCTATTTTACATGTTTCAGCCCAAATAAAACATTTTAGTCAGGGCAAGTTTATTTAAACAGAATGGACAGAATAGCACAATTAGAAAATGAGAAACGGATTCTCAACAACCTGGCAACCCAAATATTGCACCTCAATAATTCCCAAGCTTAATGCCAAATTCCATATTGCCTGGATTTGGCGGAAATAACGAATAGTGACTAAATGTACTCTGTATTCTCTGGGCTGCAGAGAGTGTTGTTATTGCTGCTGTGGCTCTCTGGACGTCAGTACAGTGAAATGAGTGCTGCGTTCACAGTTACTCGTAAAAGTATGGTTATGCTTCCGGCGCAAAGTAGAGGGAAGATTAAATATGCACACGACACACGTATTAACGTTTTTGCCATCAGTAGTTGTGTGCTCTCCCATTTGTATTGAATAGCATACTCCCCTACGCATTTCTTATCCTCCATGTTTATGTTTACACATCTCTTCCATGCGCTTAAATGTGAAACATTCCGTTTATTTCATGGTGCATGAACGCACCAGTCGTTAAAGCTAGCGTTAGCTCTTCCTGCTGTGCTATGAGTTGAGGAAGACTGAAGGTAACGGCAAATAATGACGTGAAACTGATGTGTGTCAGGTGAAATAGGTCTGTGTGCCACAGGCATGTATTCATTACACATTCAAGATCCCGCAGTAGTCCGACAAAGCTGTATTTGTTACTCGGCGATAGATATTACCAGTCCTTCACTTGTAGCGCAGCTAATGTTAGCTAATGTAGCTTCCTCACATCCTGCTGTGCTAGCAACAACAATACTGGCTAAAACAGGAACTAAACAGTAACGTCAGCTATTTTCAGCAAAGTCGTCAGCAAAGACAAAAACTGTATGTTTGACGTTTGTGTCTGTTTCTGTTTCGGTGTTGACCTTAAAAGTTACAGCTACTAAGTAACGTCGTGCCCAACTTGTGTTTACCTGATTAGTAGCTAACTGAGTTACCTGACCTATTTGGTGTCTTAACAAGGGCTCACAACAGTGCAAAATGAGTCAGGTGGTGTTTTGCATTCCTGTCATCTCCTCCCTTCAAAGTTAGAGAAGATGAGTCAAATGTTGTGGCATGTAATGACTTTTAAAAAATGTTACATATCAATCAGAATATTAATTGTTATGATTAATTTGTTTCTGATAGGTTGAACACAGTCTGGCTCTACAAACAGTTTTTAATGTATTTATTTTATACCTTAATATATGTTGTCATGAGGTGTTCACTGTGCTGTTGTCACCTAACTTAATATTTGGCTGTCTTATCTTATCTCCTATGTCTACAGAGCTGGGAATGCAGACACCGCTCCCACCTGAGGCGGTCAGAGAGCTGGTGTGCTCCTGCCTGCACAGAGACCCAGTAGCAGCAGACCTCCGCTGCAGCCTGTTTGTTGCTGCTGCACAGAGCTATAAGAGAGACTCGTTGCTCAGACCTTTTCCTCCTCGATATATAAGCGATGACAATAAGGACTTTGATGAGCTGGTAAGCTGTAGTGACAGTGAGAAGCTGCTGAACACCGACTTTTGCAGCATTTATGCTTACACGTCAAGCACTGACATAACACACTCACTTGGTGGCAGTAATGTACTGCAGGATGCTGCTTAGTGTCAATAATAAAGATGAAGAACAAGACTGCAGACCACCAATGTAGATTCAGAGCATTAAAATGGCTTTGTGAATGGTTTCAGAGGTTTAAACAATCCCTTTGGTGAGAAACACTGAACATACACAAACTTTATAGACACTTATGATATACAGCTTATGAGTCACATAAAGATTTAAGATCTTTTCAGTTTAGTAGGTACCTAAAACAAAGATTTATATCTTTGGCATGCTATCATAGGACGTAAGTGTCAGACTAATCAGAATTACTATGATGAATCTGCTCATATCCACTTCATACATGCACAGTATTTAATCATTTTTGGGATATTTGCAATGAGCGTGTCTCTAACATTTGATCAACACTGACGAAAAATAACAGAATTCAGAACAATTTGATTGGCAATGTGCATATATTGAATTGTACAGACTCTGGCCCTGATGTGGAATCACACAACATTGCCAAATGCAGTCTTGAAATAGATGCATTTCATATTCAGTTTCAGAGAGAAACGTGATATAAGGAAAATATAGTGTAACATAGAGTGAAAGGGAAAGACCAGACATACTGTGGACAGGTGTGAGTACTTGCAACACTACTTTTGTGACGGTGTGATAAACAAAACAAAAATTGTGTTTTGTCTTTAGTTGGCAGATGTGAAGTCTTTGCCTAGTGTGAGAGAGTTGGTGAGACTACGACCCAGAGAAGGAGATCATCACCTGGCTCTCACACACTGGATTCTCTCTTCAAAGAGCTTTGCTGTGAAGACACTACAGAAAGAAGAGGTACAACATGACAAGAATGAATGATCAACAGTGTCTTTGACTACATTATTTTTTATTAACGGTATGTTTCTTCGGTCGTAAACAGTATGCCAAACTTTGTAACCTGACGGAGAATGAAGGGATTTCTGCGCCCGTGCCAGACTTCCTGTTTGAGCTGGAATATTGTGATCAGTTGAACGCCAGGTTTGAGAAGACGAGGGCAGACAGAGACATCTTCTATGCATTCCACGGGAGCCGCCTGGAGAACTTTCACTCTATCATTCACAATGGCCTGCACTGTCACCTCAACAAGGTTAATCCTGGCATCACTGCTTCATCTTGTCTGTGACAATAACGGGCTGCCGCCTATAAACCTCGATATATAATATAATAGAAAAAGACTTTGTGAAGCTGTTGTAGTGCAGAGAATACTAAAGGATGAAGTAGAGATCAGAGATTTTTTGTTATGCCTGACACAAAAACTCAGTCCACCTTGTGTCCATGTTGTGTGCAGAACTCAGTGTTTGGAGAGGGGACCTACCTCACCAGTGACCTCAGCATGGCTGTCCTCTACAGTCCGCACAGCAGCGGCTGGCGAGAAAGCCTCCTGGGTCCACTGCTCAGCTGTGTTGCCTTGTGCGAAGTCATCGATCACCCAGATGTTAAGTGCCAGGTGAAGAAAAAAGGTGTGTTGATTCACTGCATGCACGGAATAGAACACATTGAATCATGCAACACCTGTGTTTGAATTGCTTCATATTGAATATATGAACGGGAACAACCCTATTTTTTGTTAATAACAACTGTTATTCCTATCAGTGAGTACACAAGTCTATGCACTGATCCAATACCATGTAATTTATCGGGTCTAGCAGTTTGCAGCTGTTTTAAAAATCAGCATCAGCCAAAAAACAAAGTTGTGTTATCAGAATCAGTGAGGGGAAGGAGAAAATGGTATCAGTACATCTCCAAAATTAAAACCAGCCACTTGTCTCCCATTTCAGATTCTGAAATCATTGACCAACAGCGCTCAAGAGCAAAGAACAGCGAAGGAGGGGATGTACCGCAGAAGTACTTTGTAGTTACCAACAATCAGCTTTTGCGCGTCAAGTACCTGCTTGTTTACTCTCAGAGGAGGCACCTGTCCAGGTAAGAATCTCCTGTTGTTGTTATTGTTGACGCTGTTATAGATACTTAAATTTACTAGAAATACAGACTACTGTGACCTGGTTGTTACCTTCGCAGTGTGTTCAAGTGCAGCTTTTTGGCTGAGAGTCTGAGATATTGGTCATACGAGGCAACGCAATAGCCAGCCTTCATCACCACTGATGCTTTGATGTCGGCTTGATGTGTCAGGGCCTTAAAAGAGGAACAGTTTCTAGGATCCTAACAGAAACACATGAATGTTTTAAAACAACTTTAATTACAATTCCTATCACATGTTACCTGAATGTATGAACGGTAACAACAATCTTAGTGCAATACAGGCCTCTTGTTTCTGAAAATAAAGTAAGACAAAGTAAATGAGTATAATTTCTCCTGCTGGTAAAACAAAAAATCATTTTTTTTTTTTAATTTTTTTTATGGTTTTCTTCTTCAGACATTCTCGCAGCACCTCGTGGCTCCTCAGACACCATTTTGCCATCATGATGAGTCTCTACCTTCTGCTGCTCATATTTATCGGTGCCTTTAACTCCACCGCCTTCGTATCCTTTTGGAACCGACTGTTCAGGTGACAAGACAGCAGGACAGATGGCCTGGATGTTTATTATCACAGTGCCTTCCTGATCAGAGACTGACTGGAGGCCACTTTTATGCACCTTTAAATACTGTTTTCTCTCTACAATCGTTCTTTTCTTTATCCATACCAATAACTATAACTGTAATACTGTTAATGCAAGATATCTTCTCAAATGCAGCTATTGGGATCTTATTACGTACTGGTTTTGTTGAAATAAGTGCTAAGACCATTCTGCATTTAAAAAATGTTATGCAATGTTTCATCTATAATTTGTATGTTTTATTAAACATTGTTTTGTAGATCAGCGTTGAGATGCAGTTTTTGTTTATGTCTAGGTTAGGGTTGCGACGGTATGAGATTTTAATTGTATGATAATCATCTCAGAAAATATCTCAGTATTACACTATTATTATTATCACTTTTCCCCTAATAGAATGAAAACAAAAGTTATTTTTGGTGTCTTGGTTGAAGAAAAAGCTTTATTTGAATTTCACACAATATTATATTTGATTATCTACATTACAAAATATAATGTAATGCAGATGAGCGAACGTACACGTTATGATAACCAATCAATTTTCATACCACACTATACTGTTTCAACCCTTGTCTAGGTACTGAGGACTTTCTTGCACATTAACTCATCATATTCACAGATGACAATGTTCTAATTGAAACGCTTACTCTTTAATGTATGAATCTGTCACTCAGTTTTAGAAAATAAATGGGAAGGGGCTTTCTATAACATGTACTTTACTGTCGGCTAACTTTAACATACTGACTGTAATAATTAGATTCATGAGGGAAAAATATATTGGGTGGCCATATTTGTTATGCTAACATATTGTAATTATACATGATGATTATATAATGGCTCATAGAGACAGACAACCTCGTTCATAATAATTTTGGATATATTTTTCTATGAAGTCACATGTGAAATTTGTGAATGTAATATTTTCACATGTGGAAACATGAAATAATGTGTACCTTCAATTCTGCATTTTCACATGTGAACTAAAATTTTAACATGTGAAAAGAAACTAATATCAAGTGAACAGGACATTTTCACAAATTTCACAGATTGGCTTTATTCACACATGAATGATTTTTTTTTTGACTATGTGAATGACATTTATTCCTATGTGGTTGACATTTTCACATGTGGAGAAGAATTTTTCTAAATATGGAAGCAACATGTAATGATGCGTAATTTTTTTTCTTTACATGTCAATTCTACATTTAAACAAGAGATCACATGTGAACTATAATTTTAACATGTGAAAATAGAATAACGTCATGTGCCAACTGGACATTTCACAAGTGATTGGCTTTTTTGACACACGAATGAATGATTTGCAGACATTGATATATAGTTGGCTTTTTCACATGTTGACTAAAATGTTCACATGTGGAAACAAGACATGGCACATAAAATGTAGTCGTTTCATTTGCTTCTTCACGTGTGAATTCCTTATTTTCACATGTGATCTGCTATTTTCACATGTGAAATGAAACTTTACATGTGAACTATTATTATACATGGTTGCCTTTTTCACATGAAATTAAGTGTAATTTGCTTCTTCTCATGTGACTTCCACATTTTAACATGCGGTTTGCTGTTTTCACATGTGAACTAAAACTGTAGCATGTGAAAATAAGATAATGTCACATGCGATCTGCTGTTTTCACATGTGATATGAAAATGTTATATGTAAACTGGACATTTTCACGAGTAATTGGCTTTTTCCACCTAAGAAATGTACATTTCACACGTGACGTATATATGTTCATTCATGATTGTTTTGTTTTTTTCACGTGTGGGTTAGATTATTTCCAGGTCTGGAACCAAAACATGGAATATTAAATCAAGTAATTCTCTTCATCACATGTGAATTCCACAAGCGGTTTGCTATTTTCACTTAAATCTTAACACATGAAAGGAAAATAATGGACAACAACTGGACAAGTTCACACGAGATCAGCTTTTTTCAGACTAGATGACATTTTTGTTACATGTGATTGAATACATTAATACGCGTTTGTATTTTTCACATGTGGATTAGAATCTCGACGTGAAATGACACATAATATGCTTTTTTTTCCACATGTGAAAAATAAATAAGACAACATTTCAATATGTGAGTAACATACATTCATTTATTTGTGATTGGCTTTTTTTTCACATGTGGATCAGAACTTCCACATGTTGAAATAAAGGACGTCAGCTGTTTTATCCACTTAAAGGCAACACGTTTATAACATTTGTTACAATTTTTGACAAATAAAAATATACCTTTGATTTAAGTTGTTGTGAGAGTTTGAGTGATGTGAGTTGGTTCTAAAGTTAATTCAAAAATCTCAAAAGTGTAATGGTTGACTTTAAATGATTGTCAGGCTGGTTTAAAATCCCTGTAGCGCAAAATAATCATGTTGAAATCTCTGCAGCTGCTCCCATACATCAACATCTACTTTAATGTCACTCCTTCTTCGTAATCTCTTGTCCTTTTCTATTGTTCCCGGATTTTGTCTTGTATTCAAACTTTAACATGGGCTTCCTCTGACAGGGGCACATTTATTACAGCTGGCACGCAGACAGTCCTTTGTTATCCTCTGTTTTTATCAGTAAAAAAAAAAAAGTGAGACGGCTATATGGGATTGATAACAGAGGCGGCCTGCTTTGGTGACAGATCCTGTCGTTCTAATAGACAACTGATACGATGATGTGTGTCTACAATTAGAGGCACGAGAAATGATCAAAAGCAGGAGAATCTGGATAGTTGACTTGTGGTTTGTCATACAACCTTGTAAGATGACAAATTATTAACAAAAGTGGAGTGCTTTATTTAGAAATTGATACAGATTTCATATATATATATGTAAATATATATATATGTAAATAAATAAATATATATATATATATATATATATATATATATATATATATATATATATATATATATATATGTATATATATATATATATATATATATATATATATATATATATATATGTAAATGTATGTTTATATTTGTATATATTCAGGTAGGTCTGTCATGGCCAGATTTTATTTGCGTATACAATACTGACGGCACAGGCTGCATTTCTTACTAATTTGCTCGTGTTTCCCTCTCCTGGCACTTCGGACAGGGAGCTGCACATTGCTCTTTTGTCTTATTAGATGCCAGATATTATTTAGATATCGCACTAGTTTAGTGATGTAGCTGGCTCAGAAGTTAAGAGACGATAAAAGAAAACGCAGGCCTTTGTTTTGGTATAAAATCAGATTCCTTCTTGCGAAATCCTCCAGATAAACTGACTCAGAAACATCAGACATTCGAAGGACACAGAACAAACTGTCCATTGTTGGTCCACACTTTATTCCCTTTCTGTACAAGCTTCATTATTGCTGCCTCATAAACCATCTGTTATTCAATAACCATCAACTGTCAGGGGGGCAGTGATGGCAGAGGGGACTCAACACGCTTCACTTGATCCTATGATCCAGAAAAACTCCCAAAATGGGAACAATTCAAACATTTGAGACACCGAGCTGGACTGATATGACTGTGTCATATGATACGCTGTTGTACCTGTATTATTCCTCTTCATTTATCTCAAATCATGCGTCCAAATTGGTTCAATCATTCACTATAAACACAGTTCTTTGCTAAAGACTAAATTTAAGAACAAGACCAAGAGTTTACAGATGTGCTGTCAGCTCTGTCAGGCTGTGGCTAGACATAATAATGCTTTGAGCTTAATGCTAACATGCTAATGACAATGTCGACATGCTGATGTTTAGCACATATAATGTTTTACTTATCCATTATCTTAGTAATGTGTGTCAGCATAAGAGATGTGGACTCAAGACAACTCGAGTCACTTTTTTGATAGCTTAAGTTAAAGATTTGTGACTTGGCTTGAGATATAAAATCTGAAATGACTTATCCATGTTCATTTTTCAGTTTGTTTGTTTTTGTCCGACTGTCAGCATTTGATTGTTTAAAAGTGATCAGGAGGCTGTATTTATTTTGACTGAAAAGAAATTAAGAGATACATTTTTTTTCAGTGATGGATTTTACCATAAACAAATTCAATTCATTCTCATACTTTTTGAACAGGCCAGATAAATTGGACGATAATATCGTTATAAGACTAAGTAAGTACCGATTCCCCGTAAACATAAAGTATAACAGAGACTGATAGGTATGTCCGTTTTGCAGGTATTTGGTCATTTAAAAAAAGGACAAATAACGATGTGAACCTGATGGTGCTGATGACAAGTCAGGGGATTTATCCTCAGGGGGACATGAATATGTGGACCAACTGTCCCCACCACTTCTTGAAATTGAATTTTTTCCCCCAATCCCTTTATAAAAACATAATTTATGAACAATGTACAGAAACAGTTTGCACCAAAAAATGTTTGCTAACAAATGAGACACTTAGCTCTCCATTAGCAAACTGGCTGCTGTTGATTCTGGTGCCAAATTATGACAAAGATTTGAATCCAGGACCCAACATGTACAGTATGATATAAACTGGGCCCTGCGACATGTGCAGGAAAAGTGTTTTTGTTTGTTAGATTAAAGATGTGATCACCATATAGTGTAAAATCAGAAAATAATACATTGGGTGGACTGTTTAGCGACCAAGCTAGAACAGCCTAAGGTTTGCAAACAAGGATCAATTTATCATATTTAATACTTATTATACTTATAATACTATGCTATACTTATACTTAAATCACAGTGCTGCTTGCTTCTAACTCTAACCCATGTTCTAAAATGTCAAATGCTACAATATTTACTTCTTTTTTTTCATCTGAGCCTGGATGTCCTGATCACTTTCTAACATGACGCCCTTGTGCTTCATTAATTACCATCATATCCTAATAGGGTAATTTTGCGATCAACAATACGATGAGTCCCAATACATGGAGTGAAATCAGGCATTTCACATGCAGCACAGGTGTTGTGTATCATTTAACTTGTGAACCTTTATGTCCTCAGGGGGAATTTATTCTTGTAGTCAGGTAAAAAAAAAAGAATAAACTATGTAAAAACGACTGCTAAAACCTGACACAGAAGCTTACTGATTAGAGATTGGAGATTAGATTTTTATTGCCATTTGCACAGGTATAGGACGTACAGGTACATTGGAATTCTTCTGCATATCTCTTAAAGTCAACTTGTAAAAAGAAAGGCAACGGAATGTACAACAAGTGACGGTCTACTAAAAAAAACCTGGAAGAGGTCAGCCAACACAATTATCAATGGTTAAAACATCTCCATTGTCCCAACCAAAGCAATAAAAGAGAGTACACACAATTTTATTTTCTCATTATTTAAAAAAAAATAAAAACATAAAATGTCACAGGTTTTCACTCAACTTTATATTTCGTACAAAATGATTTTTCATCTATACACACATATTTATAGATAGCTGCCTTTATTTCAATGTTGCTACACGGGCTTATTTTCTCTGGGTTTCCAGTCTTTACATCTGGAATTAGTTTGACGCTGTCAGACAGGCCGGGACCAAACACCGAAAATGCCCCTCAGACTGACTCTACAGAGAGAAAAATAAAGACACAACACAGTTTATCGACGGGTCAAGTGTTTCAAGGCATTACAGAGCAGTTTCTGGTGCTTTTCTCTTCACCTACCTGCAGGTTGTTGTGGCATACGTGACTGTGAGGGGCTGTCAGGTGGTTGTGCACACACTTCCCAAAGCGGTGCAGACAGGAAGCATCAGAGTGGTTGCAGGTCTGAGGGCAGGATGGAGGTTTCAGCAGCAGACAGCTTGAACAGGAGGTGTGTTGGCAGGAGCCCTGGCACGTTGTCTTCTCCAGAGACACGAATCTACAGAGCAGGAAATCAGATCTCAGTTAGTAAATGTAGCACAAGAAGATATAATGGGAAACACATCTTTATGTATTTTATTTGTATTATTATTCACCTGGCAGAGCAAATTTCAGAGGGGTTGGCCTGACAGTATTCCTTGGTGCACTCTGGAAGGCAGATCTCTGGATCCAAAGATTTAATCACTGCGCGAACACACATTTCAAACAAACGGAAGTGTGAGTTTTTCATTCACAAGATGTGTCAAATGTATTATTGACATCTTTTCCAGAGCAGCAACACAACATAAAAATGTCTAATCTCGTACTACGTCTGATACTGTATCAGCGTCAGCGACAACTCCTTTTACCATGAAGAGATAAGAGGTGTCATTACGGCTTAACTGCTAGCAGAAACCTTTGAATCAAAGGAAGCCTTGACCACACTATCAGTCTTCACAGCTCACAATCAAGATTTACCACATTGGCACCATTCCCACTCCTATGACCCTAAAGTGGTCAAAGTTTTGGTAAAGTTTGAGTTTTTCCTTTTAATGCTGATTTGCACTTATTCTTCTTCTTTCACAGGGAAATATTTTACGTTATACTTCACATGTAGTTCAAAGTTATTAGTTACTTCGTGGATCCAAATATTATAAAGATCAGTTTTCAAACTATAACTCACTGCCAAACAGTTTAAATACGATAGTCAAAACTAGCTCCCATCAGTTATCTTACACAGTAAAATACAGCTTATATTCTAATTCAGCTGTAATAATTATACAATATTTTAATAGAAATGAATACATCACTGACAGGAGCAATTCTTCTGCATGATGGCTACGTGTGTTTTTAAAACTTCCTGGTGCATTTTCCTGACAAGGCTTCTAAACTTTTATTTGTTATGGAGATTTTCTTTGTTGCTATTCACATATTTTTTACATTTTTTTTTTTGGTCTCTAAATTATTGACTTTTTGAGGTAAAGATTTGTTTTATTGAAAAATTAACTCTAACATGTAAGATCTGCAAACATTTCTAAATTGTGCATACACAAATGTTATAGCTATAAACATAATCATGATGCATCAACTTAAATATAGATTACAAGTTTAAAAAAAAACATATATTACTGACAAATTTGTGATGCAGAAAACGTTCTCGTCTGGCTCCTGTGGCATGTTAAATAAATCAATGATCAACAGTAATCAAGGACACTCTACCTCCTTGATACTAATTGAGGTTATAAACTAACAGTCTCACCCGCTTCACAGATCCCTGCGCGCTCTGCGTCTGGACTGTCAGCTGCTGAGTCCTGGTAGACACACACCAGTCCCTCGTCACACTTGCCCAGATAGTCCCATGTTCCTCCGCAGCTCTCCCCCTCCACCCTGGCGCAGACGGGGCAGCAGCCGCACACGCCTGTCGTCACGCCGCCTTTACACTGGAGCTTCAGCGCCCGGCGGGAGGAGCAGTGGATCTGCTCGCAGGGCGGGCAGTGGAGGGCCTGAAGCTGCTGAGCTGCTCCAGAGGTCGACTCCTCTGACCCCAACGCCCCCAACAAGGCACTCAGAAATAAGAGAACCCACATCATTCCATCGACTTTATGTTGAAAAACACCTGCCACCACCTTTTTATATACACGTCGGCCCCTTTGGATAACACACCAGCAAGGCTTCACAGTTTACGAGCAACAACCTCCACCCCCCACCAGCAGCCAATAGAGGAGGGCAGGTGGGATTCACTCCGTCTAAATACACAGTTAATTATCCCCACGTCTTATCTCCACACTATCAACAGTGTGATTTTGTTTTGAAATGATTCCTCCTTCTGAACACCGTCAGATAAGTCTGATGAAGACTGGCCCCCTTTGTATTTGGAGTCACATGACCTCTGGAAGGGGTAATTCAGTGCACACCTACAATCAGGTAATGACCTATTTCTTGAAAGAACAAAAGGATTAAGACATCCTGCAGCAGGTTATCTGATCAGGACATCTCGTAACTTACGTATCTCTGAATAAAAAACTCTGGCAGGTGGTGTGCATAACAATAAAAGATGGCCACTGTTACTGGATGTCTATCAGGTTACACAGGAGGTTTCAATATAAATGCCTCTTTTTTCCTTTTATCTGGCTCCCTTTTTAAGGAGCGGCAAACGGCTAGAGTACAATAAGTTGACCCAATATACGGTGGCCCTGAGGGTCAACACAACAACATTTCAGAAAACACAACATTTAACTAAAGGAAAAGAAGAAGAAAAACTTGTTTCAGAAAAAAAAAAAACGTTTGCTGTGTTTTGTGATATGTTTTTGTGTTTTTGCCTTCACAGCTACCAAATCTAATTAATTTTAGGGTGATTAAATACTACAAAGATAGACATATTTCAACACTTTTTAAAAAATATTTGTCACATTATAAGGACAGACAGCAAAAAACAAATATCAAAATAATCAGTACATTTGCCTAATTTAAAATCAGTACACACAATAATTTTTTGTGCATTTTGTTTCATACAAAAAATAATATAAAATACAAAATGACCTATTGTGCACCCTAAGAACAACACAACGGATTTGCATCACAGTTTTTGAAATCAAGGTAAGTGTCCTGCTTAATTAAAAACCTGGGAAACATAATGGAGGTAAACACGTCAGAATTATATAAATGTATCTGTTCATGATAATCTAATAGGCTCTGAGTTTGCCATGGAGTTAAAAAAAAAAGCATTTCCAGTTTGCTTAATACATCTGAAATGGTCAGTTTGGTGTTTGTGAGCACAACGAATAACTCAGTGATCATTATTGTCCTACTTACAATCCCAATAAATGTGACAACATTAAAGAATTTCCTGTTTTTTTTTTTAACTACAAGTCCAAGTTTTTTTTGTAAGCACATGTGTTTCTACTCAACTGTTTAAGGGTGAGCATGGAAAGTTTGAACATTGAGTCTTTGATGGTTGCTGAGCAAACTAAATCTGCTGGGGAATACAGTATGACTTGGTCAAAAGTTCTAAAATAAATGAGTTGGCAGCCTTTCAGTTTACATTTTATTTCCAAACTCATATGTCAAGCTCAATTATCTTGTACAGTTTTAAAGGTATGTTATGCATGATTTGTAGGTTGCTGTCTGCAAACACACAGGTACCGGTACAGTTCACAGTTCTGGGGAAAGATGGTTGTTTAGTCTCATCCCTAGGTCGTCAAATACTGATGCTTTGGTTGCCAGGCTACCAACCCACAGAGTCAGTCTGTGACAACCTATTGAGACTCAACAATCAATCTTTCCCCAGAGCAGCTGCCAAACAGAAACCTCCCAAAAACAGCAATGTCATTTGAAAACACAGGCAGACGGCAGTCTCACACTTCTAGTGGGTCGTAAGTGATGATCGAGAAGAAATTTTTTTTTGAGTCTCCTCCATATTTTCCCTTAATTGTTGGATTTATAAATATACCCAAAGTTTTGCATTTTAAATTATTAGAAGGAAGCTCTGATTCGTATAAAAATGTATTTATTTTCAAGGAAACCATTAAGTAACACTGAATACAACAGGAGTGATCATTCAATAGTCAATAAAACTTGTGACTCCTACATCATTAAGATCCCACATACAAGACGTTTTGGAAAACAAGATTTCAAAGCAAACATGTTGGCAATTTGCTGGTGCTACAATTTCATTTTTTCCTCCCCTCACATAACAAATCGAGGTGGGACACACCTGTGTAGAAAAGTGACATTTTACATCAACTTACAAAGGGCTGGATGTCAAAGTGCAATATGCCTGAAACCCCCACCCCCACTCACGCCTCATTAAAGAGGACAATTGAGGTGTCGAGATCAGAAATGGACTCTCAAATACAAATCTCCAAAATTAGAATTCAGCCACTATGGCTTTGTATTCGGTTGAGACTCTATTCTAGCTTACATTACATAACTTTAAAATATTGTTTCAGAAACATTTTCCTCCCAAAGATTCTTTTTTCTTTTCTTTTTTTTTTTTAAACTGCACCTTATTACAGACAACTGCATGTAATGGAGTAAAGCATCACAGGAATAATGCAGGCATACAACAGAAAAGCAGCTGTTTATCAACAACTTCAAACAAAAACACACTAACATTTTGTTGGTTTATAAAAGCAACCGAATCAAAGAATACATACTAAAATCTGAAGTGAAAATAAAATGACTTAAAAACCTCGAAGAAAAAAAAATATGTACATATATTTACAAGGTAATAGATTGAATATTATACAGGTTTGACTGGCCGGTCAAGGTCAGGCTGAAGCCACCAAGGTCCATAAAATCCAACACTGCATGACATTCAGTTTTGTCAATCCAAAATGGTTCTTTAAAAAGACAAAAAACCTTCCAGGAGGCCGTCTTCAAAGAGTCTGGTTTGAGTGTGTGGGTAGAAAAACATCCAGGGCTTTTTAACCCAAACACAGCTTTCAATTTTTTGCATGATTTAAAAAATTATATTAATAATAATAATAATGGCAATGTTTTGTTTGCAAAGAGAAAATCCATTGAATATTTCCTTCAGGGTCAGTTTCTTTTTTTTCCAATTATGATACCATCTTTAACTGAGAGACGAGGACGAGGTCTTCAGTCTGGAGGAAGGAGGTCGTGCAAGCGAAACTGTTGACGGATATGTGGTCTGACATCTTCATTCTGTGATAAAGAGCACAGAGTCAGTTCAAAAACAACAAGAAATCAGACTTCTCAGTGTCTGGTTTATAGCTTGGCAGCTGTGAACAGACTGAAAAGGTGAAAAAGGGAGCTGCGTGGGCTGTCCAAACAGGATTTCTAGAATCTTGTCACTTGTGTAGGTTATGGTGTTGGTTCTGCATAGAGCCTATGCGCAATCATAAATCAACCTAAATTCAACAGTTGTGCAATAAATTGATGAAGGTTATAATGTTGAGTTATTGTACAAACTGTTTAAGAGGTGTTTTGTGGATGTAGTTTGCAGAGCTGTTAACCTTAGAATTATCTCAAATCATACACAATATAATCAAACAGCACTACAACATACATTCCAAAAAAACTAAACATTATAACTTTTATGCAGGTAGAAGTTATAACACAGACGAAACTATTGATAAGCTGAGCATATTTACCTACAGCTCCCAGCAAAAATCTGACAAACCACCATGTCTCAGAAATCTCATTTCATATTAAATCAAGAGGTTATTAAGTGAATAATTCCAGTTGTGCCTATACAAGAACAGTGAGCCTTTACATGAAATTGCATTACGATGAAACATATTTAATCAAGTCAGCAGATGGTGTGTTCATCAGCAGGACTGCACAAGAAAATTACAGCATGCAATCAAAAAAAGCTCTCAACCAAACAGAAACATTTTGTCTTTTAAAACCATAGCTTCAGTTAGGTTACTTCATCATTTCAGGTGCCTTTCAGTATTCCTATACTATCCTTACAGATACGCAGAAGATATCTGACAGGGTTATCTGACAGTGAGATTGATAAACTTGGATTCTTGTGAGTTATATTTTAAAAATAGTTCACCAGTGCCAATCGTATAACCTTGTGACTTAATCCATATTAATCTTTCCATCTATCAGGGTAACACAGGTTCTGTTGTACCTACACTGATTATATTTTCTCTCAAATGAGACTTTACGTGTAATATTAAACGGACAGTGTGTCCGTGCGTCTAGTCTTGAGGCTGTCCATGTGGATGAGTCGGTGGAATACAGACATAGGCCAAAAAGTTTTAAGCCAAAATACATACCAGCTCCACGAGCTTCTCCAGGAAAGGAACAAGCTTTAGAAGCTCATTGTCATTTCTATCCACAAACCAGCTCTCAATAGGGATCCCATTGGAAAGCTGAAAAAGAAAAAAACCTTTGCTCTAGAATCACTGTGTCACAGAAACATTAGCATAGTTTAGAAAAGTGGTTTGTTTGTTGCTGTGAGAAAGTTTTACCTGATAGGCAAAGGCTTGGGGTGAGTTGTCGATTATTATCGTCTTGGAAAGATCTCGTCCGAGAATGTTAAGGTCTTTAATATAATTTCCTTGAACACACACACAGTGCTCACGAAATAACCTATGCCTAAAAGACACAGTGAGAGAATAATCCTCAAACAAGTTCTTGAGCCATAAACAAACAAAAACAAAAAAATGGAACTGAAAACATTTTAAAAGTTCAAATTGATAACCATCCTCAATAATTAGGAATAAAAGCACAATTAAATTTCAAATGGAGTTAAGTGACAATATCTGATTGTACTTGTATGGAACAGAAGACTTCTTAAGCACGTCATGCTAACGATGAAGGAGCCCACACAAGCATTACGCAGTTATATGAATATTTATAGTCTGTTTTTAATTAACAGAACAGGCTCCTTCTCACAACTGCTCGTTTGTAAAAAAGGAAGAGGAAGTTGCTGCTGCGTCCAACCAGACTATTTTACAGATCGTATTTTTGGCTGAAGCTCTCGACTCAATTAAGGAGTCAGAGGTGTAGATGGCCAGATCAGACAGCGTTTGTGTGTACAGAGGAAAAACAAGACATCAATGCATACACTGAGCAGCAACAACACTAAATGGACCAACAGGTGAAGTGAATAAAAGGTGAGGCCTCCTTGGAGGTGGTGCATGTCAAAGTGGCATTCAAATGAAAGCCAGGAGAGAAAGTTTCCAAGCAGAGCATGCTCTATAAAGAGATGACCAATGTTATTCACTTCACCTGTCAGTGGTTTTAATGTTTTGGCTGATCTATTTACAGTACGTTGCTGCTTGTTTAGCTGTTGCTAGCTCACTCCAACAAGCAAACTTGATTAACTTGAAAACAGCACAATGGAAACAATTCATACAAACATTACAGAACACACCCAGGAGCATGTCTCTTTTGGTGTCCAGCAGCAGTGATGTGATGTGACACTACCATTTATTGGAATTTCTTTGATTAATTCCCAGCTGACTTTCCTGATTGAATAATGGATATCAAATAATTTCCTCTCACTTTGGGAGTATAACAAAACGCTCAATTATCAAAGCCGTTTTAGAGTTTTGTATAGTCACTGACCTGACCAACTGTTTTTTCGGATCCAGGATGTTGAGCAACTTGTCAGCGTAGACTTTCTTTGAAGCCGTGAAGAGAATAATCTGAAATTTTGAATGGACAGCAATAAATGAGGAATGTGTCAACTTGGAGCATCTCAAGTGAAACAAGGAGGAGAAATTAAAGGGCATCTCACCTCGTACATTTGAGACATGCGCTCAAGAAACTCACGGAAAAAGGGCCTTAACCGAACATACACCTACAGATCGAAAAAGAACAAATGGAGACAAAAAATGTAATCACAGCAGCAAGAAAACGGAGACCTTTGAATTAGTGAACGACATTTAACGGACAGTACCTGGTATATTACATCTTGAAAGAGCACAGGGAATGTCAGGGCTGCATCTTCGAGTTCATTCAAACTACAGTGGACCAGAGTTTCGTCCTGACAATGGAAGACGGTTAAACCTATTAAAGTCAGTTCAGCTTCAATGCAAGATACAGCAGAAGAAACCTTTCATGGCTTACCAGATCCAAGACGAGAGAAAACTCTGGTGTGCTGCGGGTTTTCAAAGGTAACGCCGGTTTGCGTGTTAACTGCTCTTCCGTCAGGGGAGGCACGTGCTTGATGAAGAAGTACCTTGAAAATCAGAGAAAACATCAAACGATCCCATTTAAAAAAACAAACATGGATTGTCCTGGCAAAGCAATAACACAATTGGTAAGCCAAATTTGCATGTCTATTCACCACTTGAACAGAAATTTTCCAAGAAAATATTGTCTTGCATCACTGTAGATTCTGGCAGGTCAAAACACAAGTGAATCTACTGAAGTTGAAATAAAATTTTGGTGTAAACAATGTCTCACATGTCATCACAGAGAAGTCATGCACAGACCGGCAGTCATGTTCTTGCTGCCATCTGGTGGTGTTAAGTTTCATATTGCATGTTGGTGTGTGAATAGATCTTGCTGCAATGTGACCTTGAATGTGACTTCAAGTGGAAGAACTTCTGATCATAAAACCTTTTGTCTTTTCACAAGTGCTAGCTAGCTAGCTAGATAGCTAGATAGCTAGATAGCTAGATAGATAGATAGATAGATAGATAGATAGATAGATAGATAGATAGATCGATAGATAGATAGAGCTATTATTGTTGGTACTTGAAAAACTCAAAAAACTTACGGATCAAAAACTTCCCAGTCCTCATCATATGAGGTTTCTGCAGGTGCTGGAGGTAACGTGTGTGTGTAACCACCATCAGGCATACAACCAGGAGCTGATGAACAAAGAGGGGTGGAAAATTGATTGATTTATTGAAATTTTTCTTGAGTGGTAGAGAGACACAGAGATGACTGCCACAATCTTTGTTGATTGGTGTAACCTCTCAAGCATCTATGTTGTCTGTCTTTCTGTCATATTCCTGAGGACAAGTCACTATCCACTATAGCAGCTGTTTGAAACCTTCAACAGTAGTTGAAGTTTTAGTATACAGCGCGTTTACTCACAATGATGTGTGGCAATGCCAAGGGTCCTTTCCTCTACATCCCTCATTGCTGAACTGCTGTGCTCAAAATGTTTGTGTAACAACCATTAACATGATATTTTGTTTCTTTGACTTTATTGCTTTTCATAATAAAAAAAAGAAACATTATTTACACACTAGTTCAAGAAACGAAAAGAATTTAACCATTTATTCTTAGATGTAGGTTGTCAGTTTGATTCTCATGAATACCCTCTGCTTTAACAGCCTGGGTCAAAAGATTTAATGAAGAAAGTCTTTTTTGGTGCTTAGCAAAAGACATAGTTAACGAATGGGCTAATGCGGCTACTAACAAAATGATTAAAGGGCCAGAATGAGGTTGTTAAAGAGTCATATTCATGCACTCCATTGCCACAAGCTGAATAGGTCTGGTCTATTGTAACAGCTGACATATTGCATAAACAAGGTTATTAGATCATAGTTTTAAAAATAACCACCCTTATCTAAACATATGGAGTGAATCGCACGTGTACTGTTGCGAAAGGCTGTTTCAAGCCTGGATTTTTATTTTTTTACTGAGTCAATGAGGTTTTCTTTCTTATGGAACAGAAGCTGAAGTTCCAGTTTCACTTCCACTCTGAATTGTTTATTGATGAAGTGGAGGTTAGACTGTTAACTTTTATTGTTAAAAGACACAGACAGTGAAAACTGGCATGGCATAGGTTTCCACATGGCAGTGTCTCCATCCATGGACACCCACCAAAGCCCAGGACAGGAAGGCTCATCAGCGGGTGATTAAAACTGTCCAGAGAATTATTGGTACTCATCTACCGAGTGTCGGTGACATCTGTGAGGTGTCTACACAGAGCCCAGATAATACTACAAGACAACACCATCCTAGTCAGTCTTTTTACCCAGCTGTTGTTTGGCAAGAGATAGAGTCTCTGCCACTGTACTACCAGACTACAGAGCAGCTTCTTTGCTCAGGCTGTGAGACTCCTCAATTCATCCTCCGCACTCCAAAATAAAAGATGCTTTATTCTTATAACCAATAATTTATTAATCCATCTATATGCATTATTGAACTAAATAGCTGGCTAAGAAAATCTATATGCTACATGTCTATTCTTGATTGTACTTATATCGAGAAAGTTTCCCAAATTAAAAGAATGAGTCTGAATCTTATGTGAGAGCAGTACCTGTTAATGGTGGCATGTCAGTTTCAGTGACGATTTCCCCTTCTTCTATGGATGTATCAGAGGTAATCTGAAGCCTCTGTGGTAACATCGGAGGAGTGTGACATGGAGTGATGCCCTCTGTGGATGTGAGAGTGCTGCTTGGCATTTCCTCTGCCTGCTCAATGTCCAGCTGTTTCATGATCTCCTCTGCCTCCACCGCTTGGCCAGGAGAGTCTGAACCAGGAGTGGCTGAGGGACGAGAACAGTCAGCATAGTTTGGTCAGAGCACTTCTAGTCACATATCAAAAAAGGTTTTCTCATAAACCATTTAAGTGGTATCCGGTTTAAAATCAAAAACATTTTTAATAAATCGTTTTGGTTTACCTGTTTTAGTTGCTGGTGAGAAAAAGTTGAAGACTGGAGAGAAGATGGTTCCAAGCAGGGTGGTGCGTGGTGGGCTGCTTGCTGCCTCAACGGGGGCCTCTAGTTTACCATTTGGTTTCAAGGGTTTACTGTTGCAGGTCATTGTGTCTATAAAAAAACAGGAGAGGTACATAATCTCCTTATTCAATAACTCAAAAAACAAGTATTTGTTGAGATGACAAGGTGAGCCACACTTTTTATCGGGTCTGTTGTACCTTTATTTGGGCTTTTCCGGCAAACTCTGGGGACTGCTTTGTTCGGAAGGCCTCTAGTCTGTGGTGATGAAGTAATTAGATCGCTTTCAGAATTACAATCAATACGACTTCTCTTGGCGGGGATATCCTGCTCCACCTGAGAACAATAAAAACAGAGAGACAGGATCGGGCACATTACTTAACTTTAATTATTTTTGGTTGCTTTTTTAATCATTCAATTATGTGTAATACAACAAATAGCATTGAAAAGATGTGATCAATACGAGCAATGTTATTTTCTTCTCAACACAGGAAAAGATAATCAAGTGATTATTAGATTTTATAAAGTGCAGACATACGAGATATTTATCTAATTTAACTCTGCACATGTTTTACTTTCTGTTGCTGAACTCTTTACAATAATGTGACACAATACATGAAAGTCTTACTAGGTCCCATTAGTAAGTTTACCATTCAGACTTTTACTTAAAATGACTCTGTTCTGACACTGGGATAGATTGGGATAAATTGCCCATGATTGATAAATGTTCATGACCTGTTCTCCATTTTTCGTTAAGTAAAACAAACACACAGTATGTGGTTTTACATTTGCAATAGGCAGACCATCAATCATTAAAACTTACAACAGCTGCCAGACTGAAAAATAGAGGAAGTTGACAGAGACGTATGAAAAGCCAGCAGGAAACAATGTCGACTGTGTTGAGACTTTCTGTTGAGCATTTAAAAACACCTACCTATTATGTGTGAGTCACAAAGTGCAGCTGAGGCACAGCTTTTATCTGCATAAAATAAAGCGTGTGTTCCTACAGCGTAATATTATGTTATAGCAGAGGGGAAAAAAAGCAGCTGTGATTCCAGATGTAACCCCACCTTGACTGCATTTCCACGGATGAATTTCTTTATAGTGGAGAACAGGCCTGTTTCATTCTTCTGCATTTTGCCTCGACCTCTCACCGCGGATGGCTCCACTTCACAGTGTTTCCTTTTGGCCTGGGATGGGTGGGTTCGACGGCCTGGGTTTGGCTGCTGAGGAGCTTTACGCACTCTCAGCCTCATCATGCTCCGACGTCACATAGAAAAATCTGACAAGAGGTGAAAAAATAAGACAAAATCCTTTAAAAATTAAATCAGTACTGTAATCTGAGAAAAATAACTACAGTTTTCAAATTTGCTGCACTGAACAAATCCCCTTACCGTTGTTAAATGTTACAAGTTGTCTAAACACACGTAACTTCTTCCTAATAAAAGTCTTAAACTGGCAAATACTGATAAAAATCTGGAATTGTATGATAAATTATTAACTAAACAATTTTATATATTTGAACAAATATTTGATGTCAATTTACAGTAATTGAGGGTTTTTGCTACTTTGTGTCAAGGACAACTCTTGGGTACTGCACCAGAGATACCGGGCTTTATAAGGCATAATATAAAGAGCCTGAAAAACTTAACGTGTTTTAAAGGACTCCTTAAATGTGGTTATTAAAAACTGTGACTAATGAATATATTAATTTGAAGATAATCACAATTTACTCATTATTTAACCATCATTAATAAACAATGCATTTAAAGTTAATAATTGTTTAACATTGTTTAACATTGTTTAACAATAAAATAACTATTAACAAAAGTTTAATTAGCTATAAATTCACCATTTATTAATGATGTTTATTATTAAGTGCTACCAAAGTAGACAAACAATGCAAGGGAGATACTGTTACTTATTATCTCAAACTGTGATACATTTATGTTTCTGTACTGCAACTTCTTGTTACTTATCAATTTACACAGTGCAAGTAAGATAAGATAAGAACCATGTCATTGGACATTTAGGCTCAACTCTTGAGTACTGTTCACCTTTTAACATGTCATCATATCATCTTACCATCTATTCATGTTTGCAACTGCTCAGTTCCTGTTTCCACTTCTCTTGACAACCAAGGACAACAATAGATGTTGGCAACCACTTTATAGTCCAAGAAAATTATTTACCCAGTATATCTGGACATACGAAATTATTCTTTATAGCCCTCAGACGCATCAATTACGGGTGTTTGCATCTGGTGTAAGGCCCCTTTAAATGTGATACACGGTGAAAGAATAGAAACATACAAGACTGTCAAACACTGTAGAAATTAGGAATAGTCACACACAATTGTGATCACAGTAACGTGTTGAGTGTAGATGCAATGTTTCGGTCGTCACGGTCACTTGAGGACATTATAAACAAAGTTCAGCGCACCAGTTGTTATTAAAACAAAACGTACAGTGTGTCAGGCAGCCGGTGACTGGAGTGGGCGGTGTACGTGATAAACACTGCTGCTAGTCGGAAATGCGAGCCCCTAAATATCATCAAATTGAGCTGGTGTTGAGTGAAAATGTTTTCTGCTGGTATGTCTGCTCAATTGTGCGCTCGGTAATTGGCGATTAACCACATTTGGGAGCACAACAGCCTCGATGACTGTCGTTATGTAACATCGGGTAGGCTGTATCAACACCAACGACGTCAGCTACCGCTAACGTTAACCAGCTGCGGGTATTTAGCATCAAAACCCCCTTTACAGCCGCCGCTGGTTAGACGCTCGTTTCCCATATTTGGTCGGATAAAACTACGAGTTTAGCGTTGCCACAACTGGTGTCTGTCATGTTAATATATCTGGTATCAACTGGAATTTTTTTTCTAAACGTAAGTTACCCCAGATGCTGTCGGTTGTGCTACGCTGCTAGTTAACACAAGCGACTACAGTTAGCATTCAGGCTAACATAACGCCAATGGCAGCAAAAGCAAGGCCGTGACATTATCGACTCTAGTTGCCACAGCACGGCTCGCACGCCCCCCTGTTAACATATTCGTGTTTTACGTGCAAATAGTCCATCAATCCCTCGGTACAACATTGCTCCTTCACCAGCTAGCTCCGCTCTGGCTAACGCGTCATTTTGTTCGCTTCCATGACTATTTTCAACCATGACTACGCCCCCTTCGCTGCCTAGCGTTAGCCGCCAGCTAACCTAGCAGCGGTCGGGCTATCAGGCGGACAAACCTTTTTGTTTACATGTCGGCGTTGTTCGTTACTTACTGATGATACAGGGAGCTCTTCGAAAGGTGCCGCAGCGTTGTCAGCTCTCAGCCGCGACCGTAGCGGCCTCCGGTAGAGGTCGGGCCGTGGTTGTTGCTGCCCGCGGTCTGTCGCTCGGTGGCTAGTCACTGATCAACCATGTCTGCGGACGCCATTTCCCGCCTCATCACAAACATAACGTTGGTGGTGCGCAGGAGAATGCGACACACACGTAGGGGAACCAACGTGGCGGAGCGCGGAGGCAACAGGAAAATGGCTATGGTGTGTGTGTGTGTGCGCGCAGCTGGACTGCAGCTCACTACCACTCTTTATCCCTGCTGGTATTATTGTGTGACTACAATAAACCTGTACAGAATGTGCACATAATTATTAAACCGGATATGTGTTAAATTGTGTGCATTATATCTGTTTATTGTTACATAGTGACTGATCAGACTTTCCTCAGCCCTACAAGAAGTCTTTATGATTTTAAATGCTTTCATGATGTCAACAACATCACAGTGTACATTTGCAGATAAATTGAGAATAACAATGCAAGCCAGGACTGCAGATTTGTAGGAGACAAAACAACCTTTCCATAAACAAATGGCACAACACAAGAGGGCAAACTCCTCATGTCAGACATAAACTCCTCATATCAGACAGAACATAATTCCTTTGAGGACAACAATGTAAACATCTTGGCCAAAGAAAACAGATGTTTTGTACGAGGAGTAAAATAATCCATCTATGTCAAAGTGGAATGTCCATCTTCAAACAGAGGAGGTGGCCCACGACACTACCTATCACCCACCTACAATGCAGTACTTAGTTCCCTCCCCAGACAGCTTAACAACCATTTACACCTGGGCTCACCTAGACCAAGCAACCCACATGAAGGCCGGTTGGGTCAACGAGTCAGCGAGAGGTGAAACGTCCTGAAGAAACTGAAATGAGTACAGTTGCCTACGATATAGCACTCAGAATTACCCTGACCTGGGTGACTGAGAACCTTCATCAACAATGCGTCATAATTACATTTCCAGTTTTCAGCAAATGCAGCTCAAGAGTTTCAAGAACTCAAAGGTCCTAGATAAGAAATTTCAGTCAGTTTGGGCGCAGCGCTGTTAAGAACTATGTAGTTGGGAAATCAAACAGGGAATACAAACATGCAACAATATAGGGTGTGACAGGTAATCAGAATTTGATAGCATTTTGCTGAACAAAGACTGGGAAAAAGTCTTGGCTGTTCAGACTTTGCCCCAGCAATGCATTCAGCCATATCACCAAGAAAACTGACATACAAGCATGCATTGAAACAAATTGACAAGCATGGTGCAGGTTCTTAGTTGTACAGTACGCCTACGACAGGGACTTTTGGTAATGTACAGTAAAATAATTGGCCTATAGTAAAGTGATAAAGGGCTGCAGACAAGTATAATGACACAAAAATCACAGTCTTACATAACATCAATTATTTCAGAAACATTATTGGATATAAACAACATTGAGTGCAATAAGTTTGAATTCATACATTCATCATTTTTTCATCAACATTTTCAATTTTTACTTCAATATAATAATTACGGTAAGTTTAAGTGCTCACAGTCATTTGGTCGATTTAGTTAATCTTATTTTAACACAATAATTAACTTATTGTATGAAATTCTCTCAACAGCTCTGATAGAAAAATAATTCCTACATACAAAACTATATTTCTGACATTAACATGTTGGAAAAGGTTGTGATGGTTGTTTGCATGTGCAGGTTTAAACGTTCCCAGAGACCATTCGTACAACGTGTTTGGTAGCACAAATGATGACAGACAATTCTGTGAAAACACACTTTCACAGACTAGATTCTTTAGCATTTAAGTTTGAGAAAGACCTTAAGACACAAATAATAACTGACTGCCACCAATATACAAAATTATAAGTGTAGTCATTTGCTTATAACAACACCCTAAATGACTGGTAGACAATGTTTCCCATGTAATTGCTATAAAATATCAACATTTTAAACTGTTCAATAACCCTTTGTCACTATTTTTTAAAAAAAGGCTAATTATGGTCAGTTTATTGGATTTACATGGGCAAGGTGGAGTTTATACTCTGCAGCAATAAGTTGAATAAACGTTAGAAGAGCTAACTGGGCTAACTTCGGTTAGACTGTAGATGCAGGTGAAACCCAGTAGCTTACAAAAAAACACTTTGGGGTTGCAAATCAAATAATCTTCTACAGAAATTTGTTCTAGGCTTCTATTAAAATCACATAGCGGGTTTAAATTTGATGAATGGAGTTAATAAATTAATGAAAGCAAGACCTCTTTCTCATTACAGAGAAGCATTATTCCATGGCGATGCCAAAGCACCAATTCTAAAAATGATGTTAACTTGATCATACTTGTTGTTAATAGTCACGATGTCTAGATCATAACGACACAATTCATTTATGATTTCACTCCTTTTAAAGAAGGATGGTTTTAAATGTGCTACCTCCTTCCTGAAAAGTTTAAGGAATGTGACTATTAACTTGCAAACTGATGGTTTCACTTCATCCCAAGATGCAGGAGTTTCCTGTATGGTTCTGGTCCACCCCACAGGCCCCTGATGTAAGAAAAATAAAGAACATTAACAAAATGTGGTTGAAGATGTGGTACGATTCTTCACTACTAACTATCAGCATGGGGTTAAGTAACCATAAACATACCTTAGAAGCCCGTGCCAATAGAGGTGAGGCATAAAATCAGCCTTCATGTGGTACATGATTCTTCTTTCTTTGCCTTGGTTGATGGGAAATGTTTCTAGTGGCTGTCCGGTGTAGTCAAACTCTGCCAGAATTACTGTGTTGTAGCTTGTAACCAACGGACATGAGGTGTAACCATCATACTGTAAATGAGGAGATTACTGATTTTTAACATATTTTTTAACAGAGGAACATCTAGTGGATGAGTTATAGCATTGTTTAAAATCAAAAAGAGGAGATCACAGTTCATGTTTGTCTGCCACTTACCTTCTTATCTGGCTTCTCATTTTTCAGTATTTTGCTGATGGTTCGGTTCAAAATACCAGACTCTGCAGCTGAGAATGAGAAAACAAGTGATAAACTTAAATAACCTTAAATGAATGTGTAAATTCACTTTGTTAGAATTAAGAAACCTTAACACTGTGTCCAAAATCCATTCTACAGTAATACATTATAAGTTTGTTATGGCATCACGTCCTTTTATTAGACCACAAAGCTGTTTGAGTTCTATTTTAACTGATGTATAGAAGAAATTGCATTAGAGGGCTCACTGACTGAGGTAGACATCAAGGAAATACAGGCACCCTCATCTAACCCGCAATTAGTTTAAACTTTACTTGGTCAGCCTCAGCTGTACTTTGAGCTTGATACTTAAGTGGCACTCGATGTTAGCATGTTAGTGGAATTTAGTATGGTAACTTGTGTACACTTTTTGTTTACACAAAGTACAGTAGGCATGTTCACATGCTCAGGTTAGAATGCTTTAAGCCTAAAATACAGTAGAGATTGACAGAAATTGAGTCATTAATGTTTAGCTACCTTTTCTTTCAGTTTTTGATAAATTCAGGAAACACTGTTTCTAGTACACTGTTCACTGCACTTGCAGTGTTATCTCAGGATATAACCTGTTGAAGGTTTGTCTACCATTAAGATTCATTGCAAGTGAACAGTGTGCGGGAGTTTTTAGATTTATCTTGTGGGAACATGAACATAGGCGCCACATATTACAACTATTTTACAATAGTCATTTCCCTCTCATCAAAGTTGAGGTTGAGGGATGGATTGATTGACAAAGAAAACACTACAACCACTAATGTGGCTAAAAACCCCAACACAACCCACACTGAAAAAAAAAAAGAAGAAAAAGAAACTGACCATTGACACAATAATCACTTACCGACTGCAGCGGCTGTTCTGGGTGTGGGCAGGTTTGTACAGTCTCCGATCCCAAACACATTTGGATACCTCTTATGTTGGAGGCTTTCTTTGTCGAGATCCAACCAGCCAGCCTCATCTCCCAGCGGACTGCCTTTTACTGCTGAATTGGGTCCCATTGGAGGTGTGACATGAAGCATTTCATACTGATAAGAGAAAGCAAAGTTTTAGAGTTATTCACTGAAGCCTCTTTTCCTTATCTGGGCATATATTAGGTGCAAATGTAATCAAAGCAGACAAAAAATATATATTGTTTTTAAGGATTTAAAGAGGAAGGAAAGGACACAGCACATGGTGGAATAGGCTGGAGAGTTACTGTTGAGGTACACTGACAGTTACCTCGATGACTTTTGTTTCGCCTGGTTTGTCTAGATTTTCAAACACAGCTTCTCGCTTGTCTGGCCGCACTTCAATCAGATTTTGCCTCAGGTTTACTTGTAGGTCTCGCTCTTTCACAACATCCCACAGTGCGTCAGCATATTTCTTTACTCCAAAGAGCACAGGAAGTGATGTGTTGTATATCAAATTGGCCTTTGACCTTTTTCCTGTCTTGGACAGAAACATATCACAGAAATATCTTCCTTTAATCTGCAAAACCACACAGGATATTTTCAAAATGTATGACAGGAACATCACATAACAAAGCTAAAGCTAAGTACCTTCCTGAGGTAGGCATCTGATAGGTACATGATCTTCTGTGGAGCTCCAGGACACTTCACAGGAGTGTTTGGGAACGAGAACACAGCGTTACCCTCTTTGAAGTTCTGTAGTGCTTTCCATGTTTTCTCCACAGTTTGGACTGAGTAGTTTGACCCAATGTTTGGATATTCAAATCCCTCTGGCAGTCCTTTGATCTACATGCAAGAAGAATGTAAATTTCCTAGGATGTAACTTAATATATACAAGTTTACTAGGGGGAGATGAATGCACACAGCCTTACTTCACCTTCTCATAATGGAGTTGTAAACCAAGAGCCACAATTAAATATTCATAGGAGATCTGTAATGTGAATGAAAGTCTAAGTGAGGTGGGTTGCACGCAGACAATCTCGTAAATGACATATCAATATGCTTTTTTATAACTTCAATAAAAACTGTCAGATAAAAGCTTCCTAAAGCAAACATACTTCAGTCCCATCGTCTGTGCGGACGGTATTTTTGTCTGGATTTATTTCCTGAACTTTAGATTTCACCCACTTCACTCCAGATGGCATAACACTTGCAGTGGAACGGCCTGATGAGGCTACAGTTTTTGCGCCAGCACCAACCAGGGTCCATATTGGCTGATAGTAGTGCATCTGAAAGAAAAAAGAAAAGTTCTGAGACACTAGCTTCACAAGATGCCTATTTTGTTTCTGAGTGACTGACACATAAAACGCAAACATGAAATCACAGTTTCTATCATTTCTTTATACTTGGTTCTGGTTATAAACAAACAGAAGTATGGTAAATTACAATCATGATCTACTGTATCCTTGCCACTTGGCTCCAGAAAAGTTCTGAGACACTAGCTATACATGATGGTGGAAAATATTGTTCGTCAGGAGCTGCCACATAAAATGCAAACTTGAAATAAGAGTTGTCATTTCTTGCAGTGGAGGGATTCAAAAAGAGAGGCAAGGCAAATAATAACCAGCTAATTGACTGCCCACTTGCCTCACTGGGCTCCACAACAGCCACATTTTCAGCTCCGATCATCCTCTTCATCCGTGCACTCATTGCAATACCTCCACTTCCTCCTCCCAGCACCAGCATTTTGTAATGCTGTTTGGCAGAGGCAGGGCTGCTCGTGTGAAGATTGGAGATAGTCATGACTGTGGGGTGGCACAGCCTCAGACGACGCATTGCAGCCATTCTGTGTCTGAACAAAAAGGACAAGTCATTTTGGTTGGCAGCAATGCAGACACACTGACCAGGACTCGAACATAATATGTCCATATTTATATAATGACTTTCAGAGGTGGAACGTAGCCTCACTGCTTTACAACGTTTTTTTTGTTGTTGTTATTGGTAATGTAATAACCCCAGTGAGGTTGTAGGAGGAGTGTTTTTTGATCTTTACACGAACTCAATATTCGTTGGAGCTTATTCCTGTAAACACTTCCCTAAGTTGACTTTTCTTAACAAGCTGTGCCGTAATATTGAGCACAATGAATGAACAGATAATAACTTTAACTTTAGTGAGATATTTTGACATTAACTTTAACATTGCTGCATGCTGCGCAATGGAGTCTGAGCCTCCATAATAATCACTCCTGCACCTGCGTGGACCTGACAAAATGACATTCAATTACTGTTACGTCGAAAAACCCAGACTTACCTTGACCACAAACCACCTGTTCTGACGACTAAATCCGTTAGCGAGCCTGCAGAAGTTACTCCGACCTGCTTTCACCGGAGAGGACCGGCTCAACAACTTGTGTTAACCTTAAGTCTCCACCCATCGAGGGACGAACAGAACCGTTATCGAATTCTAGCTGAAGTCCAGAACATTCGTCCCGCCTCCTCCACCTTTCTACCAATCAAACGCAGCTATGATAAGGCACTTCAGGGTATGAAAGGGTTTTAATTTGCCCTAGTGGACTTTATGTACTACCCGCTCTGTCATATACTCTCAATATTTTAATGTAAAGCCCTGGACTCTAAGGCATATTTACAAACTTCACTTGAACTTGCAGCTGATTGTCTTTGTTTCAAAAACCTAGCTGCGGAACAGAGACGACTGCTACGGCGAGTTTGGGATTTCCTGTTTTACGTGAATGCAACACTTTGTGTAAACAATGCAGAACGTGATTTTCATAGAAACTGTAGCGTGGTTGCAGTGCTTAATCATACTTGCCAACACAGAATTATGTCATTGAAATGGTGGCACTGACAATCTTGAGATATACCTAACAATACTAAAAATGTGAGCCGGTTTGAGCTAAGGACAGTTAATGCATAGTATAAACTTCAGGCCTGGCCTACATGACAGCTACACTGTAGCTCCCGACCAAGTTCAAAATGCTGACAATGCATCCACCTGTACTCATTTTTGGGTACTTGTACTTTACTTGAGTATTTCCATTTTCTGTTGCTTTACTTTCCCTTTGATTACATTAGTTACTAGTTACTTTTCAGATTGCATTTATTTAATCAACCATCAGATAAAAAAAAAAAAAAAATTCTGACTACTGGAGTCAATAATCAGTCTACCATAGTACACAATATTTACATACATGTTAATGTATGTATAATTTACTTTACTTTTTAAACGTAAGTACATTTACTGCCAGCAATTTACTTTTGATACTTAAAATATCTGATGTTAAATGAACTTAAGACTTTACTCAAATACTTTTTTATGGGTGACTTTCACTTGGACTAAAGCAATATTTTAACAAAGTACTTTTTACTTTTACTTAAGTATGACTTTTGGGTACATTTAAAATGACACCGACTTGGGTGGCTCTAATTACAGAATAAAAATAGCCTATACAACATTATATACATATACATTAAATAATACCATCAGCCTATCTTTAAATGTGATTATTTTAATCAAATTGAACCTATGAAGAAGCCACCATGAAACAATAGCTTACAACATACCCCCTGACATAATACATGTACATACAAATCAAACCCAGTATACATTCTTTTTAAAGACAAATAATGCAACAGTCATTCTCAATTCTTAGCCAATGTCAGGCTAAGTCAACAGACAAAAACTCTTCCGCTTATTAGGATTTCTTCCAGATTAGACAACATGGTTTTTCAGTTTGCAGTATTATCAGAAAACACTATGGTTAAGCTATGGGAGTTGTTCAGCTGATAGTATTTATTATGGGCCTTAGAGAAATTAATTATTTCAGGAACACTATTAGATTAAGTGTAACAGGGCTGAAATGATTATACTGATTATACATGTATGTTTGTCATCAACATTTTCAATTTGTATTACAATATCATAACAACAGTATGTTTATAAGTAATTGAAAAGATTTTAGAATAATGATTCTTCTCATCATAAAATCATGAATGTAGCACCTACTGCATAACAACCTCTAACTAGCTCAGACAGAAAGATAATCACCATGTACAAAACTATATTTATGATGTTTATATGTAAGAAAAGCACTTGTGGTTGTTTGCACAATAATGGTCAAACATTCCCAAAGACCACTTGTACAAATGATACAAATGAAAAACATACATTTTTACAGACTGAATGTGTGAGCATTAAAGTTAGTAATATATAATGGGACCTTTCCATAATATACAAAATCAAAATTGTAATAATCACAAAAGAGTCTATTTGTTTATCATCACAACACCCTAAATGAATGGTAGGCAATGCTAATGGCCAGTAAACTGCAAAATCAATGAAACTATAAAACTGTCCTAAAAAATTAACATTTCAAACTAATAATTTACACTTTGCCACAATTTTAAACAGGGCCAATTTGGGTCAGTTTATTAGATATACGTGGGTGGCTTGGAGCGTATACTCTGCTGCAACAAGTTGAATAAACTTTACAAGAGCCTGGCCAACTTCAGTTAGACTGTGGACTCGGGTGAAACCGACTGGCTTTTAAAAACACACATTGCTGGTTTAATAATGAGATTAATGACACCAGCAAGCATGTCAACATAATAACCAACAGACTGACCTATAATCAGTTAAAAGCTCCATAGAACTGTTGAGTGTTCATGTTCAGTGTTTTCTGCACTATGAGCAACTATTTCTCACCACAGGGAATCATTCCATGGTAAGTTCAATGCACCACTTAGCAACTGTAGGTTAACTAAACATACGTTAATAAATACTAACAATAACCTGATCAAGCTTGTTACTTGTCATGATGTCTACACCAACAATAGCCAAATTTTCTTTTCACCCTTTTAAAGAGAAGGATATATTTAAATGTGCTACTTATTTCCCTAAAAATTTAGGGAATGTTAATATTCACTGACAGTTTCACTTCATTCCAAGATGAAGGAGCTTCCTGTATGGTCCTGGTCCACCCCACAGGCCCCTGATATAAGAAAAATTGAGAACATTAATAAAATGTTGTTGAAAATGTGGTACAATACTTCATCACTTACTATTAACATGGTGCTAATTAACTATAGACATACCTTAGAAGCCCGTGCCAATAGAGGTGAGGCATCACATCAGCCTTCATGTGGTACATGATTCTTCTTTCTTTGGCTTGGTTGATGGGGAATGTTTCTAGTGGCTGTCCATCATAGTCAAACTCTGCCAGAATTACTGTGTTGTAGCTTGTAACCAATGGACATGAAGTGTAGCCATCATACTGTAAACAAGGAGATTACTGATTATATTTTCAACAGAGTAACTTCCTGTGGAGTAATTGACACATTCTTTAGACTCAAAAAGATGATTCACAGATCACAGTTGATGTTTACTTGCCACGTACCTTCTTATCTGGCTTCTCATTTTTCAGTACCTTGCTGATGGTTCTGTTCAAGATACTAGACTGTGCAGCTGAGAATGAGAGAACAAGTGGTAATTCTGTTATATTTAGAAATTAGGAAGATAAACCTTATGTCTGGAAACTCCATACTATGATAGCTCTATACAGAATGCACTGTATTGCATGCTGTCACTGTCAGTTAAACACAATTATTTTTGGGACACATGTAAACATGCTACGGGCCACATGGGGCTGTAGTGCTACACAGCAGAGAGGGAAATTGTTAGATAGATAAAGAATGGAGGGGCAATATTGTTTCAGCAAACAATTTAAGTCTGACATTTTCTGGTGCAAAACAAAATGCAAGATTTTTGCTGTGAATTCATGCATATTCATTTTCTGCTTATAATTTCACATGGGGTAGCAGGGGGCTGAGCCCACACTGAACATAGACTAATTAGAGACTTTAAATCACCTCAAGGCCATGTCTATGGACTGTGGACCTAGAGGAAAAATGGGTAAGCATTCAAACTTAACATCAATGGCGTAGCACAAAAATGTGGGCCCAATACATACTGTAAACCACCTCACCCCTCTTCTACTATTAATCACTAAATTGTCATACCAGTACAGAAAGTCCACAGCCGCCAGTCGATCTGATATAAGATTTTCGTACTGTGACGCAATGAGACACTGTGTTGCCCTGCAATGCTTTTAACCAAATCCAAAGCTTATCTTCTGTATGGTAGCCACAATATTGTCAGATTTGGGGTGCCATCCGGTCCATGTAATCCATGTAAAATGTGACAACATTAAATTGAGATTGTCTCACAAAAGGAAACAGAATTTAGTCTACACTCTACTTTTTAGGTTTTAATTAGGAGAAGTTTGTTATGGCAACACGTTCTATTATTAGATGAGACAGCTGTTTGAGTTCTAGTTCAACTGATGTAATGAAGAAATTTCATCACTAGGGGGCTCACTGAGGTAGGACAGGAAGGGAAGATGAGGCACCCTCATCTCAACTGCAGTCAGTCTCTACTTTACTTGTTCACCTTAGTTTAGAATGTTAAAACACAACAGAGTTAAGTTAAATTGTGGCACTGAATTAAATATATAATACATATGAGATTCATCCTGTGTGGAGCCTGAGCATCTGTTCCATATGTGACAGCTATTCACTCAATCATTTTAAAGATATTTTTCATCAAAGTTGATTGATGAATTGATTGACATTGACAACCATATGCGGGGCTAAAGGATAGCCATTTGCCAATATCCCCGAAAAACGTTCCATCTTTTCCACAGTCTATCACTGGCAGTTATGCTACAGCCACTAATGTGGCTGAAAACACAAACATAACCCACACTCAACAGCATTCTGCATGACATACCTTGTACACATACTCTGAACGTAAACATGATGAGTATGATAAGGCCTAATCTTTTACAGCAGTTAGATTCCAGTTGTACAGGGAGTGATAGTGATAAGTACTGCTTGATCACCTGACTCATCATTGATGGTGAAATTGCCAGGAACTTCCCATCATTCAACAGAGAGTTAACAGACAGGAAATGGCCCCAACACAGGAAATTTTAATCAGCTAGGGTTACAATTTTTTACCATGTGTTTGTGTCAAGCGCAAAAACATTTCTTTTTCACGGAAATGCTACAATCAAACACAAAGTGAGATAGTGTCAGGTACTTCTGACAATTGCCCCTAAATGAGGAGCATCACTGGGTGTGGTGTATGGTTTTACAGTCCTGTGTAAATATGTTATTATGCAACACACTAAACTTACGAAATGAACAAGCCGTGAACAAGAGATAGAACAATGTGGGTGTATGCAGCAGCAGAGTGCTTTCCAGAATTGCGTTGATACAATGTTCAAACCGACAATCGCTTACCGACTGCAGCGCCCGTTTTGGCTGTGGGAAGGTTGGTACAGTCTCCGATCCCAAACACATTTGGATACTTCTTATGTTGGAGGTTGTCTTTGTTGACATCCAACCAGCCAACCTCATCTGCCAGAAGACCGTTTTTGATCACCAAATTGGGTCCCATTGGAGGTGTGACATGAAGCATTTCATACTAAATGGCAAATGGGACAAAAGACAAAACAATGTACTATTTTTCAAGTACTTAAAGAGGAAGAAAATTACATAGCACATGGTGGAACAAGCTATCTATGTACAAAGCAGTCAATATGATACCACTGAAATGTAAAGTTACTGCTGAAGTATAATAACACAGTTACCTCAACCACTTTGGTTTCGCCTGGTTTGTCTAGATTTTCAAACACAGCTTCTTGCTTGTCTGCCCGCACTTCTATCAGATTTTGCCTCAGGTTCACCTGAAGGTCACGCTGTTTCACAATATCCCACAATGATTCAGCATATTTCTTTATCCCAAAAAGCACAGGGAGCGATGTGTTGTACATGACATTGGCCTTGGACCTTTTTCCTGTCTTGGACAGAAACATAAAATCGTATTTAAGATTGTGGAACCACACTTGATTATTTCAAAAATCAATTCATCAAGTATCATTACAAAGCTATAAGTACCTTCCTGAGGTAGGCATCTGATAGGTACATGATCTTCTGTGGAGCTCCAGCACACTTCACGGGTGTGTTTGGGAATGTGAACACAGCGTTTCCCTCTTTGAAGTTCTGTAGTGCTTTCCATGTTTTCTCCACAGTTTGGACTGAGTAGTTTGACCCAATCTTTGGATGTTCAAATCCCTCTGGCAGTCCTTTGATCTACAATGGATGTAACTTAATTAAAATACTCAGTGGAAAAGTTGTACAAGTTGGAGGCAGAGATGAATGCACACAGCTTTACTTCACCTTCTCATAATGGAGTTGTAAACCAAGAGCCACAATCAAATATTCATAGGAGATCTGTAATGTGAAAGAAAGTCTTAGTGAGGCGAGGCTCACACAGATCATATCACTTAAAATAATCTTTAAACTGCCACTCAATGCCACACTGGTGGATGAAGTATTATTAAGCAATTTCATAACTCCAATACACACTGTCAGATAAAAGATCTCTAAGGCAAACATACTTCAGTCCCATCGTCTGTGCGGACGGTATTTTTGTCTGGATTTATTTCCTGAACGTTAGATTTCACCCACTTCACTCCAGATGGCATAACACTTGCAGTGGAACGGCCTGATGAGGCTACAGTTTTTGCGCCAGCACCAACAAGGGTCCATATTGGCTGATAGTAGTGCATCTGAAAGAAAAAAGAAAAGTTCTGAGACACTAGCTTCACATGATGCCTATTTTGTTTCTGAGTGACTGACACATAAAACGCAAATCATTTCTTTGTACACAAACAAAAGTATGGCACATTGAAATCATGATCTACTTGATCCTTGCCTCACTGGGCTCGACAACAGCCACATTCTCAGCACCAAACATCCTCTTCATCCGTGCACTCATTGCAATACCCCCACTTCCTCCTCCCAGCACCAGCATTTTGTAATGCTGTTTGGCAGAGGCAGGGCTGCTCATGTGAAGATTGGAGATAGTCATGCCTGTGGGGTGGCACAGCCTCAGACGACGCAGTGCAGCCATTCTGTGTCTGAATAAAAAGGACAAGTATAAAATCAGTCCATATTTATACAATGACTCTCAGAGGTAGAAAGTAGCCTCACTGCTTTTAATAGGGAATGTAAATAACAAAAGCGAAGTTTCAAGGTCAGATTACTTCTCTGAGTAGATTTGAAACATCTTTTCATCATCTTAAATAAGCATAACAACAGATGAAAACAGCAAGTGCTTTAACATCAGTGACAGATTTAGATTTTTCCCTGGTTTGACTGAAGAGGGGGCCTATAGCCGACACACTAATAACTAACACCTAATGATAACGTTATAGCTAGGTTACTTTATTTTTGGAGTTTACATCCTTTTCCGTGAAGAATAATCTGAGTTGAACAGTGCTGCTGCATGCTGCGTAATGAACCGTCAGAGCCTACATAACCATACATAACAACTATTCCTGTACATGCGTAGACCTGACAAAATGACATTTAGCTACAGTTACGCACTGTGACGGCGAAAAACACAGACTTACCTCTGCCAGATCAACTGTCAACCACCCGTTTGGACGACACAAATTAGGAAGCAACACTGGGGAAGTCAGTCCGGACTGTCTCAACGATCCATATGCAGTGTTTACCTGGTATGAACCTGAAGTTGTCTCATGTGAGGGACGAACCACCGGAACTGTTATCGAAAGTTAAGAGCGTTAGTCCCGCCCCCTCCACCGCTCGACCAATCAAACACGACTGAACTGCCAGTTTTTTAGAGCACTTCAGGGCGGGCGTGGATTTTTAATTAGCCCTAACGGACACCAAGTACCAGTCGTACTGGAATACACTCTAAAGCATGTTTACAAAATAACCTCGAACTTGAAGTTGGTCCTATTTTTTTTCCAAACCTAGCAGTGAAACGGATTGCGGCTGCTAATGTAAGTGGCAATGTGGAATCACTAATTTCCAGTTTTACATGAATGCAACACCTGAATGAAACAATCCACAACGTTATTCTCATTGAAACAACTGTAGTTCCTGCAGGAGCAGAATAGTGTGGGTGCAGTTTCCCAAACATGTCCAGACAGATTTACTTCACGGTCTTAAACAGTGATGGAATGTAACTGAGTACAGTGACTGAAGTAGTTCATGCTGCCAGAGTGCTGATATTTTTTCTAAAGGTTTTTGATGTAAAGTAGGTGTTAATTTGAATCATAATTTCCCAACACATAATGCAGTGTTATTGGAGAGTGAGCCACTATGAGCTATAAACGAATAAACAACAATGTCCTTTGGAACAGTCTCATCCCTCTTGTAATGAAATTGCCAGGTGATTTTATTTTCCCAAGAGCTCAGCCTCACCCCCTACACACCTGTGCATGAATAACGCAGTAAAAACACACCAGTTATACTTCGAGCAGGAAATGTAAGAGTGAAAGAAAGAAGACAAGACAAGAGAGAAAGAATAAACTGATATTGTGAAAAACAGAGTTGCAGAATTCACCTCAATAACTGAAGCAGAGGGGAAATAAACACACAAAAACATAAAATAACTCCGTACAAGTCTCTGACATACCTAAGATCGCAAATTGCTTTGAAAAGAAATTATTATCACCCTAGATGCATGGTCGAGCTGCAGTGAAGATTTGTACAAATGAAAGGATGTAAGGAAAACATCTTCAAAGCAGTATGTGATCTCTGGGCATCTGGATTTTGCCAGACATGCTGTAGGGAGCTATGTTTTCCAGTTGGTCCCCATCCACTTCAGCTGTTCAGCAGAATAATGCAACACTGTTTTGCTGTGAAGTTCCAGAAATGCTTTGTGGACTATGAAACTTCACCGACTTTGCATCCGCATGGGGCTGAGTAGATGGTAACTGAATGTCCATTTTTGGATGAACTTCTCCTTTCAGGCAGGGGTTTTTCAAAATTATATATGATATAACATGTGACTTTTATATTAGGTCAGGGGAGCAATCAGCAATAGCAAGTTAACATTTAGCCCAACCAATTGATTAACATCACATTACACCTCGTGTTCAGTAATTAGAGTGCTGTGGGATGACATATTTTTTTAGGCTATCCTGGAAGTTAGCATGGCCCTGGTTCCCTCAACAGAAACCCCATTAGATTTTTTTATTATTTGTTTGAATTATTTTGGATCATACTACATTTTGTTCAGCATGATAATCTTCACAGATGAATACCACTTTTGGGATATTCAAAGCGTAAATTAAATAGCTAGAAGTAAAAAGCTAACTTGGGCAATAAACAGACTACACTGCTGTCACATGACTTACATATCACCACCAGGCATCTTACTTGACAATTACTACACAAAATAGTTAGAATAGTTTGTAACTAACATTGGCCTGTAAAGAGGGACTGGTGAGTAGATCGGTCTCCCTGTTCGGTGTGATGATGTTTAATGTCCGTGACAACCTCTGCAGTCTCATTTAGCCACTTGGTAGTTAGTGTTTTTAAGACAGTAAGCGCTCGATAATTAATTTGTGTGTCATTTAATGATGCAGTTGATGTTGAAGAACAAAACCTGCAAAACAGACCTTATTTCAGGCATTTAACTGAAAACCTATTCAAAAAGCCCATTGACTTCGAGAGGGAAGTGGGGGAAAAGATAACTGACTTCCGGGGTTAGGACTCGTTAGTCTACTACACCACTTTAGTTGGCCTGTTAAAAAAATGCTGTTTAGTTTTAATGTATTTTTTAAATTCCAGCTGCATTTCATCACTTGAGTATTTATTTAGTGCTCCTCAGTGAAGCGTGATTAGTCAGAAAGAGAGACGTGACTGCAGCACACACACACGCACGCACGCACACTCCCACAGCCTCAGCTCCATGTTGGTGAGCAGTCATCAGTGCGCTTCTCTCTCTCTGAACAGCCCGACTGCTTCTTGTTGCCTGCCTGCACCACCTTCACATCCTACACCGTCTGCAGTCTTCTAACTCACCGCAGCACCTGCATCAGTCCACAAATGCCTGGTGATATTTGTTTTGTTTTTTGTTTGGTTTTTTACTAAGGAGGAAGATGACAGCTTCTACTGCGGATAAATATGATGCTTGGGAATAAATGATCGCCACTGAACGACAGGATACATGGCGACAACACAAGACTGCGCCTGTGACAAACTTGTGCAAGGTAAGAAACATAAAGATAACAAACCTACATTAAGTACTGTATTTAACACTTAAAGGACTACATGCTGCTACACACCTTGTTTAGAGGTTGTTTTGCTCACCTGGGATCTTTTGCTAAGGAGACACTGTTTCCTTAGGGATGCAGCTGCTTACACGGCAAGAGTTTAATTTAAATGGCTCCTCTTAACAAGAAAGAAAGAAGACACCACTTAGATGTGACACCACAAGTATAGCTGCATGTAATGCTACATGTAATGGTTGCTGACAAAACATAATAGAATACATAGTAATAATAGATATAGTAGAAAGACAAACAACAAATTCAGTAAATAATGATGAAATGCAGTGCTCATACTGACTCAATCCTCCTCATTCACTTCATGTCCCTGTATTGTATTGTAGATGGTTAATGGTAGTTTCTTCCAGAAGCTTTCACATCCTTTATTTGAAGATATCATTTGTAGTGATTCTGCATTTAAATGTCTAAAAAGGACTTGAGGTTTGTTTTATATTTAAGTGAATTGCACTACTTCTTCCAACAATGTTCAAACCCAGAGAAATCCATCAGAGACTAAACTTAACACCGACAAAACTTTACCAATTTTACCACAACATTACCTCATATGTCAACATTTGTGCCTGAGGCACATGGTTGTTTAATGGTGTATACGTTGACAGTGAAGCAATTTGACAGTAGCAGGTGTTTAATTGTGTTATTCAAGCAGAGTGTATCCACCCAGCCACTTTACTTCGTTGTACAGCGATAAAGTAATGTTTGCGGGCAACAGTGCACACAGAGGTGATGGTCCAGAGCTCCAGCCAACAATCAACATTACAGAACATAGACACCCAGATACGGAGGTCAGCTTCACGGATCGCTGCTGCAGTCAGGTTGATAAATGGGAGTGGAAAGAAATCCTTTAATTAAAGTTACACAGAGCAAAGTTTTTGCACACCTGTGGTTCGACAGGTGCGTAGGAGAAGACCAAGGGCCAACAAAATCAAGAAATTAATCTGTTCACCTCACTTGCAATGAATGTTGACAACATTCGTGCTCCCCCGTTCCAGGAGGCCCTCTACACTCAGCTAACATCTCTTGTTTTGTTTTGATAGAGAGCCCCCTGGTGGCAGAAGCTACATGTTGTACATTTAAATGTTGACAAAACATAACAATAAATGATAATGACAGATAAATAAATACATATAGAAGTACAAAGAGGCATTACATTTAAACATTTAAGTGAGTCTACTTTAGTAAATGAACATACGTATTAGTCACACTCCACCTCATATTTCTTCATGTCACTTAGGGAAACTCTCAGGAGGTCCCCGGGGAAGATGGCATTCTGGAGGAGAAATACTCACATTGGTGAGGACATTTTTTTTTTTCTATATCTTAAATGATGAAACAACAGGAAAAAAGTCTGTTTGGTGTGGAGGGTAAAGGGCTGCAGGTGTTAAATTGTGTAAATCATCCTGTCCTGGTGTAGTGCTCTGGTTTAGCTTCTTAAATCTGTGTTAGACTCTGGAGAAATATGCTCCAAAGGATTGTGAACCCAGAGTCTGCTGAAACAAAAAGCTCCTCCAGAAATAAGTCTGTTAAAAGACAATGATAACATTATTGCATTTACACACCTTCTAATTAAATGTGTAAGTAGACCAATGTCTTTGAACAAGAAAAGCCTTTCTTAATAATTAATTGTCATAGTAACTAATAGCAGGACGAGGCCAGTCTGTTGTGTGGGAAGGTCTATCGTGTTGCAGCTCTGTGTGTGTGTGTTATGCATAATTCAACAATGACTTAACCTCGTTTGGAAACAGCAGATCCAGCAGAGTGCTCCTCCAGGCATCACTCTGTGCGGGAAGTTTAGAGTGCTTGATAAATGGTGTCATCATCTTGGAGGTGACCGGTGTTTATTTAGCTGTTTGTGAGTGGACATCTTCACTTTTATAAAGCATGTTGGAGCACGATAATGAACCTTAATGCGTCTCATGGATGTAAGAGCCAGGAGATGAATGCCACAGTTGTAACGTCTTCAGTTCAGAAGCGTCAGGCTCACACTCTTGCAGTTATTTATATTATCAAACCCATAGAGAGAAGGGCTTCCAGTGTCCCCCATGGGACCTTGTTTTGGAAAAAACGTGCACAGCAGTCGATCGTCAGAGACACATACATATCCGATCCTGTTTGAATTGTGCCATGACCCACACATGTTCTTTTTTTGTCAATTTAAAAGATAATTTGTGAGTTAAGAAAGTCGCAGTTGTCATAAAAATTGTAAAATATGATTTAATACTACATCATCTATAATCCCCTGAAAAACCACAACTTGTCATTTTCACCCCCAAAAAATTATGTGTTGTGTTGATAAGTAGATTTTTTAGCAGTATTGCAGCAGTGTTGATATTCTCATCTAGCTTGCTGCAAGAGAGCAAATAAGTATAGCCTATATTTAATCATTAAACCGCCTGTGAAAATAAACAGTTGCATAAAGTTTTCTGTAGCTCTGAACGGGGCTTTACAAAGATTAATCAGAGTAGTATTGTTTTTTAGAAAGCCTACAGGCAGTAAGTGAGTATTTGGGAGGCAGGGCCGGTTTAATGAAAGAAAATTATAGGTTGCATCGATGGAGAATGTAAGACCCAGTGTTTATGGAGCTTGATTCAATGTATGTAATGATGTAATGCTTCTTCAATTTTGAACATTATCTTTCAAAACTGTCTCTTGTGAATCCCTTCACTTTATGAAAGTGCAATACAAGATTGCACTAGGAAATCTGAAATAGGCAATAATCTCAGTCTGTTGAAATAAGTGCCCAAGAGGGCTGAAATTGGAACGTGACGAAAGGAAATAACAAATACATTACTCGAGTCAAGAAACAAATTGTTCTGCATCTTAGAGTCAATCGAACAGGTTGCAGACTCACATAAGCATTTAAGGTAAACGCGTAGTGTTAGTTTGCTCAAAGGACGGTTCATAGCCATATTGTAGGCAGTCAGAACACAAACAACACAGGCAGGCAGTAAAGAGAAAAGAGACAACAAAAGTAGAGCGCTGCAGCTCAGATAGCACAATAGACAATCAGTCAGGAGGCAAAAGGGGAGGAGCAGTGTATGTAACAAGGAGCTGATGAGGGAGCAGGTGTGCAGGTGGGTGTGGAGGTCAGGTGTTGTGGAAAAGAGTGAACACGCTGATCCCTACTCACCTCATTTTCTCATCATATTGAATGCCAAAGTGTCTCACATTTCCATAAACTGTAATGAGGAGGTGGGGACTTATTTTCTTTGTATGTGATAAAGGCAGAGGAGAAGAAGGATTAAAATCCACCCTGCGTTGTTTCTGTTGAGACCTTCTGAGGGCTCTGACTTCCCCCCCTGACTGTATACTTTAATTGCAAAGCTGCTACGCTTGGCAACATGGCTCAGTGAATTGAAGAAAACCCCTAAACTGTGCTGCAGTGGTACAAAGAAATTAAAAAATGTCCCCCAAATGTAAACACTGCTATTTTAAAATAAGCTGACATATTCATAATACCTGGATAAACTTTAGATTTAGTGGTATGTCCCCTCTCAAATACTGATACTGATATTGTGCATCTGTAAATTTCCTTAGGCCTATGAAGATTATAACTGATTAAAGGAGCAAGTCACCCAAAAAATATAAATTCAGTCATTATTTATTCAGCCTCATGCTAATGGAAAGACGGGTGAAGTTTCCCTAACCACAAAACATTTCTGGAGCTTCACAGCAAAACAGCGAAGCAGTTTGAAGTGGATGGGGAGTTGTTTTGGGTTAGGAAAAAATAATTATTAAAAGACGTTATTTACACCCCCTATGAGTCTCGGGGTGAGGATAAGGCCTCATCATTTTGATCATTTAACTTTAAAAGAAAACGAGTTAAGTTGAATTATTTTGTGAGAAATGAAAAAATGACTTGTTGCAGTCGACCTGATGCACTGTGGTGCTGCTACACTCTCATTCATCGGCTCTCATCATGTTCTCTGGGGTGCGGCTGAGTCTTGTGCAACATCTAGTGGTGAAATTTGGTTTTACCACTCTGGTCCGCTCTTAGGCCGGTCAAACCCGTCTGAAAATAGTCTTAAATTGGCCCAGCTTTACTGGTATGGGCTCCTGCAGATTTGTATCGCACTGAACATTTTTTTTTTCCTTTACATTTTCCCCATTTTCAAACAAGCCCCCATCTATTTCAGCTGTTTAGGGGAATACTGTGATGCAATAAGACTTGACTGTCCAGCTGTCCCTTCAAGTTCATGGAGTTGTAGTTACATGGTGAATTTGACAGCTGGTTAGGTAGACTTAGGTCTACCTAAGTCAGAAGAGGACAAAAACATTAAGGACTTATTATTTTTTTAATTTATGCGTCATTTTATGAACTTGTCTCCCGATAATGACTATGTGTCCTCTGTACGTAGAGAAAGAGCGGCATGTGAAAGCCAATGCATGGGACTACAATGCCAAGTTCTGTTATGCTGTAAGTAGACCTTAATGTTACATTAAGTTGCTTTACTCACATGTGTAGCCTTTAGCATTTCATCAACTTCCAACTGTTTGGTTCTCCAGGACAATCACATCAAAACCTCGAAGTACAACATCTTCACCTTCCTGCCCATCAACTTGTTCGAGCAGTTTCAGAGGGTGGCAAATGGTTATTTCTTAGTGCTGTTGATCCTGCAGGTAGGTGAAACTGTGCTTGATGGCATGTATTTGCTTTAATGATAAGGTTTTTTGAGGAGGCTAACCTGCTTTTTTTCTCACGCAGTTAATTCCAGAGATTTCCTCTTTGTCCTGGTTCACAACCATCGTGCCTTTGGTGTTGGTGCTGCTGATCACGGCTGTCAAGGACGCCACAGATGACTATGTTAGTTCAGCTTTGTACAGCTTCTCTTCTGAATGCTCTTTTGTCTTACATGCTAAAAGTGTTTGTTCTAGATTCAATCCAATCAGAATAAATGTTATCTAAATAAGTTTAAACCTTTTCTTTATGTTGCAACTTGATGTTTGTCTAGGTCAAATTTTCTATTTGTCTCTTGACACAGTGCTCCCCAGGTCTCCTTAAAAAACACCTGGTTTTGTTGCAACAAAAATGGCTGGAATTGGTCCGACTTCCTATAAAGATAGCTGGCTTTGGTCGGCACAAAAACAGCTGAAAATGTCCCCTCAGACTCAAACTGTAGTAGCCCGCTCGGCGGCCTTGTTTGCTTGTAATAACAGCACTGCCTTCCCCTTCTCCTCCAGGAATGAAATGGCAGCTAATAAGCTTGACATGTGATTGAATGTGATATGTCACATTTGGTACAAATGTCAACCCTGGCTTATCTTTGGTTTGCAGAAACATTAACTGTTAACATTATATCGTGGTGACTGGGCTGTCTGAATTTCAGTTTAGACATAAGAGCGACCAGCAAGTCAACAACCGCCAGGCTCAGGTTCTCATCAGGGGAAGGTACTTCATCACTTTGCTCTGTTTTTCTCCTGTGAATGGTTTGTGTAACTGCTTTAAAGCCAAATCACATTTGCAAATGATTATATACGGCATGTTCAAGGACATTTACGTGGTTTAATTCTGAATTTTAAAGCTTGCAGAATGAGAAATGGATGAACGTTCGCGTGGGAGACATCATCAAACTTGGGAATAATCAGTTTGTTGCTGTGAGTAAGCTGCTCTGTTGTGAAGTGTTCTGACTCACTGAGAGTAGAGTGAACTTTTTTTTTTTTGCAGCTTTCATTCGATATTGTCTGTCTTGTTCATACATCAGAGATAAAATAGTCAGCAAAGGTTAGCAGTTATAGATTTCCCCTGGGAAGTTTAGAAGCTGCAGAGTGCTCTTGCAGGTTCAGTGGTGCAGAGATTGATTTATTGCCTTTTTTTCTCACCACTGAGGGTTTCATATTGGTTTTACAAACAGGCAGACATCCTCCTCCTCTGTAGTAGTGAGCCCTATGGACTGTGCTATATAGAGACTGCAGAGCTGGATGGGTAAGTGCTTTGATTGTAAAACTGGAGAAAATCTAAACTGCCATTAAACACATCATCATCACATGAGATTATGATTTTGTTGGTTTAATGTGACTAAAAAATGTTTTCCTGTGAAATATTTCTCATGATAGTTTTTCTATTTCTGCCCGAACAGAGAGACGAATCTGAAAGTACGCCAGGCTTTAACCGTCACCTCTGATTTGGGCGATAGTACGAAACTGATGAACTTTGATGGTGAGACGATCGTTTTGTTGTGCACGTGTCTGTGAAGTTTCTCGTGAAGACTGATGTCTGATGTCGGTAAGACTTGCTTTGCCTTCCTCCCCAGGAGAAGTCATTTGTGAACCACCAAACAACAAGCTGGATAAATTTACAGGAACTTTGTACTGGAGAGACAATAAGTACCCTCTGGATAATGACAACATGCTGCTGCGGGGCTGTGTACTCAGAAACACTGAGTGGTGCTTTGGAATGGTTATCTTTGCTGGTATGATTCTCCTCATCCATTAGCCATTTCTGTATAATGTTCCTTCGTTTTCTCTGACAAGCTCATAAACCCTCCTGTCACTTTTGTTCTCTCAACACTAATACTTGTTCCCATTCAACAGGGCTGCAAACCAAACTGATGCAGAACTGTGGAAGGGCGACATTTAAAAGAACAAGCATTGACAAACTGATGAACACTTTGGTCTTGTGGGTGAGCTATTTTTCTGCTTTTACTAAATTTTATATACGCAGAATAAGTTTGATCTGTTGGTGGCGTTTGTAAAACACAACATTGAAAGTTGGCCCCGACTCAATGGTTCCTCCATATTTTTATCATGTGCATAGGGTCCTGACATTTGTATTCATTTAAATGGCCAGGATAACATGTGTCTGAAATGTATTGACGATAATTTATAACTATTTGATTTTTGCAACACAGACACACACAACACAGCCACATCCATTACAGTCAACAACAGCACGGAGATGCAGAGCAACCGAAATTCCTCAGACTCCCTTATAAAATTGTTCAGTTTATAAGTCGCTCAGTGAGAGGAAAAACTTTGTGAAGGACTGTTTCTAACAAAGTCTTAATTATTTGGTTCTTCTTGTACATTCGGCAGGAGTTACAGCTTCATTGTAGATGGTGCTGCAGCCCCCTTAGCACCCCTAGTTCTGGCATCTATGGTTGACACCCAAAAAGTACCCAAAGGCAGCAGATTAAGAAAGTACAGGCAGGGGCAGGGTCCTTGAGTGATGATTGAGAGGGGGGTTATTTTTTTGTATTCCAGCAAAAGCTTTGAATAACAAACCAAAACAAATATAAAGGTGAATCTTGTGTCTGCAAAATGACAGATGTTTGTACTTATTTTGGTTCGTCCCCTGGTTGAAATTGTCTGGAACAATGCTGGAAGTTCTGTCAGACAATAGTTTTATATGTACCAATCAGACTGAGGTTTAGTGAAAGCAAGTGCACTGTGCAACATGTTGGATCTGTAAATGAGATAAGATGCTTCATAACAATATTCTCTTATTTCTATACAAATAAACAAATTTAATAGGCACCTTCTTTTCAAAATGAACATAGAAATGATGATCTGTATTTCAGATCTTTGCCTTCCTCATTTGTATGGGAATCGTTTTGGCCATTGGAAACACCGTCTGGGAGAGCTGGATTGGCAGAAATTTCCAGGTGTTTCTGCCGTGGGATGAGTCTCAGAGGAGCGCAGTATTCTCTGGCTTCCTCGCCTTCTGGTCCTACATCATCATCCTCAACACTGTTGTGCCCATCTCACTTTATGTCAGGTAAGGAAATTCAATAAACACGTGTTAAAAATGTAATCGCTGTTTCTTATCAACAAGTCAGTTTTCCCTTAACTTCCTGTTCAAAGTGGTGTACGATAAAATGCTTTCCTTCAGTGTGGAGGTTCTGCGGCTCGGTCACAGCTACTTCATTAACTGGGACCGGAAGATGTACCACAGTCAGACGGACACTGCGGCAGAAGCTCGCACCACCACCCTGAACGAGGAGCTGGGTCAGGTGGAGTTCATCTTCTCGGACAAGACGGGCACCCTCACCCAGAACATCATGGTGTTCAGCAAGTGCTCCATTGACGGACGGACGTATGGTATGAAGCTTTCTGTAATTCTCTAAATTTACCTTGAAATTTAGAAATAATTCACTCAAATATTACAAAAAAAATTACAAGGAAATAAAATGAACAAGTGAAAAAAACATTCAATTCCATTAATTTTGATCATACCAAATGTTTCCTTTATCTCTCCTAAAAACTGTGTTTTATCAGTTTGAAAGGTCTCTTTTTTGAGAATTGGAAATTTTTCCAAACATTAAAATGCTGTTGTAGCAGTTTATCATCATCCATTGAGATTCTATAATAACTGTGGGAAACACTTAATTACATATTGATCCTCAGCATAGAACTAACAACCTTTCATACCACCAGTTATATTTCATGTTTCACACAATATTTAAGTCATTTTTTTGTCTTTTCTCTCTCAGGTGATGTCTATAATGAATTTGACCAGAAGGTGGAAATTACAGAAGTAAGTCAAGCTAAACAAGCACAATTTTTTAACTCTGTAAATAACACTAATAAGAACATTGTTCTTCAGAAAACAGCCTGCGTGGACTTTTCCTTCAACCCCCTGTGTGACAGAAGGTTTAAGTTTTACGACAGCACCCTGGTTGAAGCCATTAAACTGGAGAATCCTGCAGTGCAGGAGTTCTTCAGACTGCTGGCTCTGTGTCACACTGTCATGCCAGAGGAGAAGAGTGAAGGTAAACTGTGCACATGATCCAGTTGTAGCACCAGAAATAACTGAGTTTATATCAGTGGTTCTGATTGATGTTTCTGTTAACATGAAGGACATTTGGTGTACCAGGCCCAGTCACCTGACGAGGGAGCCTTGGTCACTGCAGCGAGAAACTTTGGGTTTGTCTTCCGGGCCCGGACCCCCGAGACCATCACACTGTGTGAGATGGGACGAGCTGTAACCTACCAGCTGCTGGCCATACTGGACTTCAACAACGTGCGCAAGAGAATGAGTGTCATTGGTTAGGTCTTCACTTATAACAGCAATGCTCCATTTAGCTTTCAAGTGGTCAACGTGACATCATGTCCACATTCATCATTTAGAAATGTGCTGCATGTATCAAAATACCCGACAGCAAGCCTGACTTAATATATAACATTATTAATGGTACCTCTGAGAATTAGGGATGAATCTGCATTAGAATAGCATGAAGTAAACTGTCCAGGTGCATGCTTCTGGTGTATTAGTTGTATGTATGCAGGATGAGTTTGAGTTGTGCTCTCCGCTTGTGTTTTTATAGTGAGAAATCCACAGGGCCAGATTAAACTCTACTCTAAAGGAGCTGACACTGTTATCTTCGATCGTCTGGATCCATCTAGTGAAGACCTCATGTACACTACCTCAGAACAACTCAGTGTGAGTGTTCAGACTCAAGCACACATTAAAAATATTTTGATTGTTTCTTATGTATATTTAATTATTTTTGATAGTCTAATAAAAAATGCTAAAAACTCCAAACCAATGTTACCTTAACTGGATTGTATTAGTGCCTTTATGAACATGATGATTTTCTTCTGCAGGAATTTGCTGGAGAAGGGCTTCGAACATTAGCTCTGGCTTACAAAGATCTTGATGAAGATGATTTAGAAATTTGGATGAAGAAGCTTCTGTTCGCCAGCACCGTAATTGAGAACCGAGAGGATCACCTGGGTGCCCTCTACGAGGAGATCGAGCAGGGCTTGAAGGTAACATTGACCTCCTTTTGTTTCGATTCATGAGGCGTTCAAACTCATTTAACCTCTGCAGACTGAATTTAAATTCTTGTTGAAGCTGCTAGGAGCCACAGCAATCGAGGACAAACTGCAAGAAGGAGTCCCAGAAACTATCGCCTGTCTAAATCTAGCCGACATCAAGATCTGGGTTCTCACAGGAGACAAACTAGGTAAGATAATTCACCTTACTTTCCTTTGACCAGACAAACTGTTCCTGTGAAAAGCTACAGAGATGTTAACTGTTTAAAACATTTCAGAAACAGCGATGAACATCGGCTACTCCTGTAACATGCTGCGAGACGACATGAATGAGGTGTTTGTTGTCTCTGGCCACACAGTGCAGGAGGTGCAGCAGCAGCTCAGGTGACACACTGTCCTCTGTATTGTCACCTACTCTCACACAACGGTCGATATTCTCAGAACAACTCAAACTGAGAATCTTAAAGTATAAAATCTTGAAAATTCATATTCACTGGATTCTTTAATGAGGTGATATGTGCCATTTTAAAGATTTTGTATGTGTTGATTAGACTTATTTGCTGCAAAAGCCATGTCAGACACATCAGACATGCATATTTTTCTTTGATAAAGCGTGTCTAACTTCTCTGTCCTCAGGAGCACAAAAGAGCACATTCTGGGCCTGAGTCGAGTTGGCAGTGCAGGCGATGTTGAGAAGACAGATATGTTTCTCCATGACTCTGTGTTTGAAGAAACCATCATCGCAGAGTATGCCTTAGTCATCAACGGACACAGCTTGGTAAGATACTGAGACATGTTACATTCTCTAGCAATTTCCTTTGTTGGAAAAATAAATCTACCTGTCTGGTTTGCTTGTTTTTATTTTGACCCTGATGCCTGCAGGTTGTATTTTGTCAAACAGTTGTTGTGATGCCGCTGCTGACTCTGGCAGCTCCGTATGTGATTCTGACTGTGCTGAGTCTGTAATGAGCAGAGAGCTGCTGGGCCACTGAGGGCCCTCGGCTCTATTACAGGTTTTCATTAAGAATCTATTTCCTCACATGGGAGCTGCGCCTCGAGTCAGGTGTGTGATGCACAACAAGTCGGTGGAAATGTTACACTGAGTTGTTGCTTGGCGTTGCCTCTGCAGGGGGCTGATGTTATGTGTTGGTAATGATGAGATTTAAGAGGTGTGGGGTTTGTGGTGTCACTGCAGGCTCACGCTCTGGAGCCGCTGCTCGAGCACGTTCTGCTCGACGTGGCCTGTTTGTGCAAAACAGTCATCTGCTGCCGGGTCACTCCAATACAGAAAGCCCAGGTGGTGGAGCTGGTGAAGAGGCACAAGAGGGCCGTCACCCTGGCTATTGGAGATGGAGCCAATGACGTCAGCATGATCAAGAGTAAGTCTCGGGATTGATGGGTCTTCCTCATCCACCCAAGGGTAAGATGACACACCGAAACGGCAACTTTGGGAACAGCAGCATGAAGCATCCGAGTCACGCACTACCGTTACATTTGAGTCACAGAGCATTGCTTCTCATTTTCCACCAAAACATATACCTATATACATAGGTGACTGTTTAACTTCCCATAACCCCTCTCCCTCCCTGAGTAGCAGAGAGATTGTAGGAGTCGTTTAGTTGAACATGTCAAGTCTCATCTGCCTGACTCATTGATCCTTTATCTGACTGAGTTTTGTGTAAGGTCAAATCTAAAGGCCCTGACGATGAAATATCAGTAGCCAGCTGTACTGTGTTGATTGATAAATCCATATAACTCTCTGTGGTGCTGCAGCAGATTGTATGTACTATATACACTCAATTCTATACTGTATTCTAGCCTGTATACTCTATAGAGTAGTGTCACCCTAATGATCAAAGTGACATGTAGCAATGTCTCGTGGCACCTATTGCATATTCACAGACACGTTTAAGTTACAGATATTTGGGTGTTTCTCATATCATCAGACTACAAAATAAAGCTGTTAACGTGTATGAAAATAATCAACCAATTTTCAAGTGACATTTAGATTTGTCATTTTTAATATGGTGAATATTTCAGTAATTATTCAATGATGGTTAATATTTTTCATTTCAAAGGGGAAGTGACCCACACTGTGTGTTTCTTCCTCAGCGGCTCACATCGGTGTGGGTATCAGCGGTCAGGAGGGGATGCAGGCTGTTCTGGCCTCAGATTACTCCTTCGCTCAGTTTCGGTACCTGCAGCGGCTCCTCCTGGTGCACGGCCGCTGGTCCTACTTCCGCATGTGTAACTTCCTGTGCTACTTCTTCTACAAGAACTTTGCCTTCACGCTGGTTCACTTCTGGTACGGCTTCTTCTGTGGTTTCTCTGCTCAGGTAAGAATACTGTGATATGTCAGCATGAAATCTTAAGTTTCTCTTTTTTATGCTGAGCTGGAAAGATAAATAAACACATTTGTACAGACTAGCATTTGGATCATTTTTATAATGTTGACCTTATTCCAATGATTTTATTTTAATCTTTTATATATTTTTTTTTTATCATTCTTTTTTATTGCTCTTAAATTCCATGTTTTTATTGTATTTTTTTTTATTTTGTCTAATGATTCATTATTATTGCACAATAAGCCCCTAGTTTAAAGTTTATTATTGTTTATTTATTAACCATGTACATCAACAATCCCATTTCACTGAAAAAAACTGAAAAACAGTTCGGCTCTTTTCTCTTTTTTCTTGATGGTCATTCCCTTAGTCTGATTTCTGATTATATTAACTGAAATACACATTCTTTCACATATTTTCATCTTTTGCATAGGAAATAAAATCATTCCTTGTTCTCACTGCATTCATAAAGCATACTGCTTTTTGCATCTTAAGAGCCTTATCTACTGTTAGTTTGTGGGCAACTTCACTATGAAATGGTGATTTATGAGCATAAACCGCCTCACAGTTTTTTAATCATGTATATATCTGTTCTCTTTCCCCAGACTGTGTATGACCAGTGGTTTATCACCCTCTTCAATATAGTCTATACGTCTCTACCAGTCCTGGCAATGGGACTTTTTGATCAGGTAATACTGTTAAATAAAGCACTGATGTATATAAGAGAAAAGACAAGGTTAGCACCTGTCTAATAATGATAGTATTGACCAACTCATCTAACCTGTTGCAACAAAAAGTATCATAAAGCATTTAATTTGTATTATAGTTATCGATATAACAAAAAACAAATAACTTAATCACAATTTATTTGCTTATTTCCTCTCAATCCCCCCAGTCACAGTCACAATCTCTCCGTTTTCTTAAAGGATGTTGATGACCAGAACAGCCTTCACTACCCGTGCCTGTACAAACCCGGCCAGCAGAACCTTCTCTTCAACAAGCGCCAGTTCTTCCTGTGCACGCTACAGGGGATGGGCACCTCGTTCCTGCTCTTCTTCATTCCTTACGGAGCCTTCTCTGTCATGGTAAAAGAGGACCAACAGGCGTTTGCTGTGACAATAGCAACATCGTTGGTCATTGTCGTCAGTGTTCAGGTAAGAGTACAAATGGAACAAAGGAGACAAAAATAGCTCTGTTGGTGAGACAGATGATTGTGATGCATGTTTTCTGTTCCCAGATTGGACTTGACAAACACTACTGGACAGTTGTCAATCACCTCTTCATATGGGGCAGCGTCACAGTCTACTTCGCCATATTATTTGCAATGCAAAGTAACGGCATGTTTGGCATCTTCCCAAGTAATTTTCCATTTGTTGGTGAGTTTGTCTCAGTCTTGTTTATGTGAAGGAATAAAAACCGATGCATGGAAGTCTAAATGAATTGAAATTTGTGTTTTTTTCAGGCACGGCACGCAGCTGTCTCTCCGAGCAGACCGTGTGGTTGGTGATTCTGCTCACCACTGTGGTGTGTGTTGTGCCCGGCTTAGCTGTCAGCTTCCTGAGAGTAGACCTCTTCCCAACTCTAACAGATAAGGTACAATAGCTTTCATGCATTTACAGTATTGAACGCCTCATCAATGTTTCTCCCATGGTTGTATGCCAGTCGTGGAACATAACTAAATGCATTTAGTCAAGTATAATTTGGAGGTGGTTGTACGTTACTTGGGTACTTCCATTTTAATGCTACTTTATACTTGTACCCTTCTACATTTCAGGAGGAAATATTGCACTTTTTACTACATTACTTTTGGTCACAGCTATAGTTACTCTTAGGTTAAAAAAAATTATGATCATCTTAAATAATACAGGTCATAAAACAAGGCATTGTTAGAGACTTTTTCTTCCCTCCTGCCTCATTTATCATCTCACTACCCCTCAGATTTATGTCACGACACTTTGTAGGGGCCAGATGTTTTGGTTGGGACCCACTGGACTAAATGACCAAATTGTACAAAAAATAGTTAAATTAGCTCCACCTCGAGCAGCTGCAACGGTGAAATACCGCTTACACATTGATGCACCGGTAGTAGTAAATAATATATCAGTCACAGGGGATACTTCTTTCTTTCACTTCTAAACTTAAAGTACATTTTCCTGCTAATACTTCTGTATTTCTACCTACATTTAAGCAGGATTTTATTTAAAAAAAACAAAAATATTTAGTGGTAATGGAGTATTCTTACCTTGTTGTACCACTACGTTCACTGACGTCAATAAAAAGGACAGAAAACGTAGCTTTTCCTCCCACTGCTGTATCTTGACAGGTTCGTCATCTACAGCAGTCCAGAAAGAGAGAAGGACCTCAGGGGCAGAACCTGAGGCGAGTACGCAGGACGAGCTCCCACCGCTCAGCTTACGCCTTCTCCCACCAGCAGGGCTACGGAGAGCTGATCACCTCGGGCAAAAACATGAGGGCGAGCGCGGTGTCTTCTGCTCGCTCCCCTGGAAGAACGCCACAAAGCTCAAACTGGATAGAAAACATGTTGAAGAGAAAGAATGAAGTGTCCTGCATCTCTGATGAAAGCGGCGGCAGAGCAAAAAACAGACTCCCAAGCAGCAGCACAGAGCCTGAACTCCAATGACAGATGCTGTACTCACTGCAGGATACCAAGCACAAGGGATGAGTGTCCTCCATTTGAGGGAGTTTATGCTCAAATCAACAACACAGACGTACCTCATTTTTTTATTGGTGTGAATCATGTGGACTGAATGTCAAAGGCCTGCCGAGACATGTATAATAATCTCAAGGAAGCGTTTTTAATCTTTACTGTGAAAACTCATCTTGACAGCAGCAGGTATCATGTAGGACAATATTATGCATGAGTTGCTACAGTTAGAGAAATAATTGCTGTCCTGCGTCAACTGATCCAGCTTAATCTTTAAATGGTTGGTGTGTTGATTCAGTGGCGTTCATGATTAATAAAGAAAGGTTGGGACATTTCAGTTCCTTAAGGGGAACCTTTAGCTGTGACACTCTATTGTCCACACATAACAATGACAAGCAAAAACAGAAAGTTAGACTTTCATAACTTCCATCTGTAAAGCCTATGCACTGAAACTCTAGTCTGAACTTACAAAGTGCTAGAATTCAAGTGTCTCTGTAAATACTGACATAAAAGCTGCTGAATATGATGATAAGCACAACTTAATTATTGATCTAAATTCACTGCACGCCCTCTGAATGATTCTGTTTTCTCTGTGCTGTGCCTTCAATGGTTCCTGTTACAGATCATACAGCATTTCTATCTGATATTTGAAGGTTCTTCCTGAGTTTATTCAAAGAAATGTGCAACACTAGAATGCATGGTTTGAATCTGTTAGCCTCTTTAAAATACAGAGCTTCCCCACGCTTTAAACATAGTACAGCATTTGAATTATTACCAAACAGGATGCCAGTTGCTTCTAATAATCAAAAAAATAAACCAACAACATTCATTCTTTAGTTCAATGTTTACAAGTCCAGTACAGTCTCAGTACAGTAATGTGTGCCTTAGACCTCCGAGCCTCCGCCATCACTGCTCTCTAACGAGGTGAAAATAGATCCTGTGTACAAGCTCAAGCCCAGCATGTGATCTTATGATCGGGGCTTGACTTCCCTACAGCTCATACACCGACACTCTATCACAGCCAGAAGAAACATGTAAAGCCAGAAAATATTCAGCACATTTATTTCTTTGTGATTTCTCTCCCTTGTTTCTTCATTATGATCATGTACGTTAAAAAAAAAGGATGGATGTATTTCATACAGCAGCACAAATTAAACATGATTGTTTTATTTGCCCTCTTTTACAAACCAACTTATTAAAAACCCACATTCCTGATTTTAATAAACATGTTTCAACACAAAAAACAATATTCCCTTTGTAAGAAAGAATTCACCACTGTTAATGATTTTTTGGCCCTTGTTTTTCAAGAATAATCTGTGGGAAGTGAAGTAAACTGTGAAAAATGTCATTTATTTCCCTGCAGCCATGTTTGTAAGACTATATCATAGCTGTATAAACAGACAACACTGGTGTCTTTCACTCCTCGAGTAAAATTGCAGCTCCTCCGCCTGGCCTCGACACAAACAGACTCTGTTTCTCCATCGCTGCTCTGCGTGGGTCGGGGAGGTAGTAGGCCTCCCTCACCGCTTGTAAGAAAGACTCCACCTTCTCATCAGGAACCATTGAGACAGCACAGCCGCCCCAACCTGCTCCTGTCAGCCGAGAGCCCACAGCCCCCGACTTCCTGCAACCAACAGAGATAAGAAGAAACTGTCAAGTCTGTATTTCACTTAGGAGGAATGAGGGATAGAACCTAGAGGGGATGGTAATGCTGTCAGGTAAAATACTGAGATCTCATCATGGTTAAGACAATATTTCCAAATCAACTGTGTACAGTACACAGGCCCATATTCATTTACTGACCAACCAACACTAAAAATATAAAATATAAGAGGTCCACACAGGTGAAACTTTGCTGTACTCACAGACAGATGTCCACCAGCTGATCCAGTTCAGCACAGCTGCACTCATACAGGTCTCTGCAGCTGGCATGGCTCTGATTCATCAGGTCTCCCAGTAGCCGTACGGAGTCGGCAGGTTCAGAGTCACACACGCTTTTGAACCGCAGGACCCGCGCAGCTTCACCGTACACGTGCTTGGCTCGCTGGTGTAGCTTGAAATGCATCTCTGAGAGAGAGAAAAGGCAGATGTGCTGTTCGGCAAGTTTGTCTGGTCCTGCTCAACTTTATGCTTGGCTGTCGTGATGTTCACATAGGGCTGGATGAAACTAACCAATTAAATATCATGGTATTTTTCAACACATTCCTCAAGAGATAAGGCAATTGGTAAAAAAAAAAAAAAGGAAAAAAAGTAAATCCACAAGTCCCCACTTTGCGAAAGTGACTTCAAACAGCTAGCCAATCAGCAAAACTGTCATTGTTTAACCGTAACTTTACTAACTGGATACTAAGCTGATTGTTTTAGTGATAACTAGCTCTGACATATAAAAAAAACACAAATGTTGCTGCATGATGTTTCTCACCATGCTGGGTGTTAGCACTCAGCAGCTCTGTTGAAAACTGCTCTGAGGTGATGCCCAGCACCTTGCAGATTTCCTCTCGGCTGTACGGCTCAGGATGCAGCACCTCGTCCACCAGAGCCAGCATCTCCTCCAGGGAGGCCTTCAGCTCCGTCTGAACCTGGGCCAGCTTCATCAACCTGCTCGGGTCCAGACCCCGGGCCTGGGCCAGCATCTGAGGACACACACGCCAAGACATGTTTTTAACCAGCTCTGATGGAGCCACTCACACTCAACTGTTTGCTCTCAATTATGAGATGTGTGTTTCAAGAAATTCTCTCCACTTAATTATCAATAATATAGATATTCACAGGTATTCGTTTCAGATCAAAATATTTTTTATGCAGTGCTCTGCTGAGTCTATTTTGTAACCCAGCTGCATGTTATTATTATATATTAATTCCAATATGCAACAAGGGAATTAAGGCATAATCAAACTCGTCTGAGAGTTGTTCATTCATGCCAGATGGCGCTAAAGTTGCATGATAATCTATTTTAGAACATTTCTCTGACATTTCTGGTCATGTATATAAGAAAGAGAGCACAAGAGTTTTTGGGTTTGTCCCCTCAAATCAAGTGATGCCTACAGAGGATTCACATCACTCATTCATATGTGTAATGAACGTACAACGAAACAAATATTGAAAAATCTCAATAATCCATTAATCATCCGTCACTACTCCAGAATCAGGTTGAAAGCCCGCGTACAATATCACCGTACCTTTGTGGCGATGCGACACTCCACCACACGGATGTTGAAGTGAGAGGAAGCAGCTTTGTTCATCTCCACACAGCAGTTGGAGATCACAAACACGGCCCCATCAGGGAGCTTCACATCAGTGGCTCGCAGAGGCTGGAACTCTATCAGCTTGGCCTGAAAGACAAAAACAAATCACTACTTATGTGCCGGGAAATGCTTTTCTTTTTAGATTTCTTTTTTCTTATTAGATTGGATGACCATATGATCCTGATCAACTTGTTGGACCTTCACTGAAAGCAACATACCGTTCCCTTCTCTGCCAGGAATGAGATGGACTGGTCCATGCCTCCGCCCTCTGTGCCGATGTAGCGCTCACATTTGGCACATAGCTCAGCAAGCGCCACCTAGAAGATGAAAATGAATTATTTGGTGTAGATCCGGATAAAGGGACAGATCCAGGAAAATTTCGTTAACATTGCGAGAAAAGGCGTTTTGTGGACATTCTAGTTAATTTCTCAGGGACTATTTTATGGAACTTGATGGAACAAAATCTGGTGTATTTAGGTGACTGCTGTCTACGAGTGAGTGCAAAACAATCTGCGTCTTGCTGATTTTAATATGTTTTCATAAAAAAAGAAATAGGGACAGAAACCAGCAACTACCACCATTGTTAATTTATATAACACTTTTCCCTATGTCAGTATTTAGCATGTTGACATGAAATGCTATAATTCTAAATCACTCTACCTTGGAGAGCGACTTCTGATTTGCCTCCATTGTTACGAGCCCGGCACAACAAACTAAGGCACTAGAGCTAGACAGGCCTGAGCTCGGAGGAATGGTTCCATCAACGACACATGACATCCCAGCCAACTGAGCAATCCCAAACTTCTCCTGTGAAAAAATAAACAAAAACAAAACAGCAGCAAGGTTAATTCCATAATTGTAAATGATGTTTTCTTACAGCGCTGAATAAAACTAATAAGGACAAAATACACATCTTACCTGGATACCTTTCACTCCACAGAGAAAATAATAATGCCACTTTGGATTCTCTCTGTTGATGGCAATGTCCTCTGAACAGGACACGGAGTAATCCCTACAAAGTGACAAACACCCTGAAAACGGACAAAACTTACATGCACTTTAAGCTCCTGAACTAGTTACACAAGCACAATGTAAATAAATAGTCAACATTGATCATGGGTGTTCAAGTCTTACTTGTATTGAGGGTTTGTGTTGGCCAGTGTGATTGTCCCTGAATTGTTCACTGAGACAGCTGCCAGGATATTCGGTTCAATGGCCATCGGAAGGACAGAATAGCCGCAGTAATCGATATGCTCTCCTGTCCAATATGAAAACATTTATTCAAAAACGATGTATGAAAAGGATTCTATAGCAGGTGTAAAGTGTAAAGTGGCAGAACATTTAAATACTTAAGTGCAATACCTCAAAACTGAATTGTACTTAGGTAAAAGGACTTAATTAAAGTCCGTCATTGTTCTTTTCTGTTTTAATTATATCATTTTGTTGCTGGAGGTTCACTGTATTTGGGACAAATAAAGCAACATAAACTAATTCTGCTATAATTGACAATCCACTGTCTAAGTCAACCAAGACCTACTATATGAAAAGATATTACCTATTAGATTTACCCGTCCTGGTGCATATGCATAGAAGAGAGGAGCTTCTCCATACTTAGTCTCAAAAGTATTCTTCAGGTTTTGCAGCCTGTAATGAATTACACATGAAGAAATGAAGTATCAGACAGAGCAGGCTACACATGTGTTTTCTCACCCTTCTGTCTCACTGACCATCAGAATATCTTCCTGTTACTCACCGTTCATTGGCAGTAATCTTAGTCCTTAACTTAGGTGGGTTCGTGGCCATGTCTGCAAGTTTAAAAAAAATATGAATGTACTTCTTGTTCTCAGGCTGGAGAAAGCTTGTCAAATATCCTGGTCACGATCAGCTGACTGTCACCAGAGCAAACCGCTGAACTGAGATCAGTTCTTAATCACGAGTTCTGCTCAGATTAGTGATAGTTAGTTCCTGTTTGTAACAAAAGAGCTGACTCTGAAACAGTCGAGGCTGCTGCAGCGGCCAAAACACGGAAGTGTCTGTAGGAGGAGGAGGAGTGGTTGTTCGACGTACGCAGCGGAACGCAGGTGACGTGATGACGTCACAATATTTTTTTTTTCAGTTGATTCAAGATTTTGTGTTTAACTTCTTCTTTATTGATTAAAGTTCAAGTGTAACATTTTTCTTAGAAATATAAAATTACAATAGTCATGTTGACAAATAATATGCATTAAACTAACAAAAATAAAATACAGTACAGGAAACGTAACATGTTTTCATACTGTATATTATACAATTTATTCAAATATACAATATATATAATATTACATTAAACCTCATTTATCTTGAATATAGAATAGTTTCAAGATCATTTGAGAGGTCATAGAATAATTATTTAATTCAATTTGATTTATGAAATAAACAAACAACAGTTTGATTGGTTGTACTTTGAATGCACAGTGGGGGAAAAACATATGGGATATCGTATTAATACAACGCAACATCAGTTTGATTGGAATGCACGAAAAACATAATTAAAGAAAAAAAAATCATAAAAGCGGAATTATCGGTTTTTGCATGTGAACCCTTCGAATATTACCGACTCAAATCCCGAATCCATCATTTTATAATCAATCGCACACAGACTGGCACCGTCATTTAAGATTTAAAGAACAAAAAAGTGAAGACACTGGATTTTAATCTACATGGAAACCACTGGGCACTTGTTATGTTGTGAATAAAAATGTGAAAATGAACACATGGTTAATTAATTACATGTATTTATATCAATCTTAAAAGAAGTGAAATTATTGAATTTTTCTTTGAGACTTCAACCCTTCGCTTCGTTTTTCTAGCGAAGACGACGACTACATTTCCCATAACTCTAGAGAAGCTGTTACCATGGAGACAAGATTAGCGTCTCAGTTCCGGTTTTGGTAGCGAAAACAAAAATAGTTATGGTATAGCTTCTACCATGCAAGTCTTGTAACAGTGAATGGGTGTTAAACTACTTTCTGCGCCTGTTGGTGAGTTAATGTATAATGTAGTGAGTCCGAGTCGTGTTAATGTCGGTGTGTTTGTGTGTATGTGTTCTGCCTGCGGTGGTTTGGCGCTGCTAATGCGCGCGAGTTTTCAAAGTGGGCGAGTCTCCTGCTCTTAAAGAGGACGTGCTACTGGCTAGCCCGAGTTAGCTTTGCACATCACAAAGTGAACTGCTGGGCAAAAATTACACGCGAACTGGCACTAAACTTGTCAGTGGGTCAGCGAATCTACATCTTTCACCAAACGTGTTTGTTGTAGGGTTTTCCAAAGCATGGCCAGGTCATCTTTTTGGATGTTTGTCGGGCTCGTTGCGGCTAAAACAAGCTAACATGGCTACCTCTGGTTAGCTAGTGGCACTTCTTTGCGATGTAAACAGTAGTAACGTTCGCAGTTAATACCGTTAAATAAAGGATTAAGGACCCCACTAAAAGAAAGATCTGTCCTATTGATGCCAGCAGGTAAGTTCAAGTTATGTGTCTGTTTTGACTGGTTCAAATCAGTGCTGAAGTGAACTTATAGGTATCTTGTTGAGAAGTTAACGGTGATTCTATATTTAACTTAACAACGAACGCAGCGATACCTTTCTTGCTTACCTGTTCTTTCTCCCCTCTCACAGAGCACCCTAACCTACACCAGCAGGCTCTGCATCATGTCTATTGATTTTGACAGTGCTGCTCTTCAAACCCAGCATGAAGAAGAAGAATACGACCAGGAGGACTATGCAAGAGAGCAAGAGGTAAGCTAACGTTATAAACCTTTTCTTTGCAGAATTGTAAAATGGTTTGGATGACGTTACTGTTGCATTTACATTACATTTGCAGACATTCTTTATCCAACATCAGATAACAGATTCTGATATGTTGTCCCCTGTATAACGATATTGTGTAACGATAATACAGCTGCAACGATTAGTAGTATAATCAATTAGTCAGTAAGATAAGTAGTCACCAACTATTTCATTGTTGTATTCAGTTTTTAAAGCTGTGTCCAGCAAAGTAAACTGACCATTGGAAAAAGGATGCAATATGAAATTGTCACTTTGGGCTCTGGGAAGTTGTGATGAACAATATCACAATTTTTGGATTATTGAATCAATTAACCATGAATCTGATTTGAGGATTAATCAATACTGAAAATAACTGTTAGTTACAGGCCTAAACAATAATCTGTTATGTGTAGGATTGAGAGTCTTACTGTAAAAATGTATTCTGATGCAGTCTCTAATTATCTCTTTTAAAGGATGTTGTCAGCAAAACAATCCCAACTATCACAATGATAAAGCAATGTTACTTGATTACTTTTTTGTTATTGTTGGATTGCCTCATTACCAAACATATACAAAGACTAGAGGAAAGAAAAATCAACAGGATTTATTTTTTAACGAATGTGTATTCTTTAAGAATGCACACTTGTATATTTAGTTTCATGAGACCAGGGTTTGAGATTTGGAAGTATTGTAGTATGTGCACATGTGCACCATGTGTACCATGTAATGTAATATGTATCAAGCTTTAGGCATTATTTGTCTCCCATTGATATGTTAATATATTAACAAAAATATTCATGCTCCCTTTTTAACATCAAATGTATTTGTCATGTTCTTATTTGTTTTTCCGACTTAGTGTTGTTGGTTGGGGAAGCATTTGAGGTTTGCAGTATTTGAATTTCAAATGAACGGCCTATTTCACAACTAGACAGGCATGCTATGTTATTACTAACGCCCTACAATCTGTTAACCTGAGCTATTATTGGCTCAGTGAAAAGGCCTCCTCCAGGTGTGTCATACAGAAACCAGCTCTGCCCTGTGATTTCCCTACTTTCGCTCTATTAGCTCACCTTGTTTCTCCACTTGACTCCACTTGGATGTTATAGTGAACATGAAGAAACTGTTTCTGAATGTTTTGGACTGCTATAGTCAGAGGAACTGGACTATGAAGGAATATTTATTCTGAGATTTTTTTTTCATTGCCTATGTAGGATACAGAAGTTGGTCAAGTGGAAAATATTTTCCACCAGTAATTGGAATGTTTCTGCTCCAGTTAACATTGCTATATGTTTCGTCTAAACAATGGAGTTCTTTGGGAGCAAAACAGAGCAATACCGCAGGGAGCCGACAACATGCCAGGCACACTTTGCATGCTTCACACAGAAGGTCATCTCTGCAGAAAGATTGGGCTAGGAGGTTATCATGTGGCTTCACAGCTGAAACAGGAGTGCCTCCTCAATTTTTGTTAAATGCGTGTAAAGGATAATATGGGTCGTTTGGTTGTGGACACAGTGGAGGATTTGAGGAATATTCAACAGTCCTTGTGGGAAGTAAGTCCAGCTGGCTCATCCTTTTTCTATCGCACATGGCTGGTTGTAAATCTGGTCAATTCGTTACTGACACAAAGGAGTATATGCATTGTTTTTTTGTTCTTTAAGAGCTGAAATGTTATGACACAAACATTTGTTTATCAATGTTTTGTTTCTCAGTTTATGTTTGATTTTTTTGACCAAAAGAAAATTTAGTGTATTATACAAGCTGAGCTTTATTTCATATAGGGCAGCAACTAATGATTACCGTTATTACTGATTGATTAAAAAACATAAAGGTGACAAATCTTGACATTTAGGAAGCTTTAACTAGTGAAAGTATCAAATTCTAGCCTGACAACTTAAATGATTAATAGTGTCAGTAATCAGTGTTTTGAATTGTTGTGTACATACTTTAAAATGACACACAAATAAAATGATCAGGAACACTAAAATCAGCGTAAAATGTTTTTGTCGACTACCCTAAACCATATTCCTTTGAAGAAGGTAGAATTTTGTTTAAACTCGTTGTCAGTAATGTTGCCTCTGACATGTGCTTTTCTCAGGCTGTCAGGGGTTTTTCTCCGTGCTGTGTTATTTTACTGCTTGGTTGCGGAGCAACCTTCATGACTCATTTCCATGTGATTTTTTTTTTTCCTTCTTCTTCTTTTTTCCCCTCCAGCTGCAGAAGCTGCTCACAGACCTGCCTGATGACATGCTGGAGGACAGTCGGGACTCCTCCTCCCCAGAGCTGGAGTACTCTCCTTGCAGCAATAAAAAACCTGGCAACAGGTAAAACACATGTTGCCTTTGACACATTTGTAATCTCAGATCTAGAGAACTCTTGGTGTGATTTCAATCTCAGACATATCTGATTGGTTAGTAATAAAATTATCCTTTTTTGCTACTCAGCCCACAGTCCACGTGGACTCAGCAATGGTCAGCTCATCCAAGGCCAACCTCTCATGAACAGGTAGGTTGTTACCACTGTTTTTGTCTTCTGAATTTATAAAGGAAGAAAAATCAATCACTAATTACTGTCAATGTCTCTCTGAAGAACTATGAGGTTGACTATGATCAACACTCTCATGATGAGTACAGTTATGAGGATGGAGCTGCTCAGATCAATGGACATCGGAGTCACCCCCAAAGTCAACCTCTGCCTCATGTATGGAACCAGCAATCACAGGAAAATCAGTTGACTCAGGGAGATTATACATACACCAGCATGGGCACAGAAAAATCAGCAGAGATCAGTGATTTCTCCACGGACGAGTATGAGACTAAACAATACCCTCAAGATGCTAATAATGGTGTAGCGTACAATGGAGGAGGAGGATGCAGAAATAACCAAAACTACAGGGACCACAACGGTGCCAGCAACCATTTTCAAGTGAGTGGAGTTTTATTTTTGGTCTCTTTTGGTACTCCAGAATACTAAAATATCAGGACTGTTGTTGATGGTTCATTGCACTGACATGCTGCTGTCTATTGTCAATTACTTTTTATTTAATTCTTTATATTTGTGTGTGTGTGTGTGTGTGTGTGTGTTTGAGAGAGAGAGAGAGAGTGAGTGAGTGATTCTAGTTATTTGTCCAACTTTAACTGCATTCTTGAGCTATTGAACACAGTGCTTTTTTATTTTAAACACAACTTTATTTCTTTAATTTTCTGTTAGTCTGTACAGGGGAACAGAGTAATGGATCAGTACAAGGCCAGCTACAATCCTCATCAGCCAAAGATGTTTAATTCGCAGGCTGTTCACCAAGGTCAACTGGACCATTTGCAAAGAGAATTCCTTGACTCCACACAACGTAAGTCTTACACACTTAATTTAGCTGCTGGACTCATGGCACAGTAATATAGTGACATGTAAATAGCAAATCTGTGATAGTTGAAGATAATTGAGAATAATGAGCTGCATTGGTCCATGTACTAGCCATATAAACTACACATATCAGGAACGTTATCATAGTTTAACAGTGTTATTTCAGATTAACAAAGTTTTAATCCAGCATTATGTTTCATCATCTTCAAGACAACACAAATTCACCCTGAGCTCCTGGACAGTAATCTGACTGGAAACATGGGTTCAGTGTTTTGTTTATAAAGAGACTTTGAGAAAATGTAAAAATCCTTGTGTAGAAATATACCTATAAAATTATTGTGTCATGGAAGGATCAATTCAACCAGACTGCAAGAAAAGTGTCATTTTGTTGATACATTATCATATGTTATTATCCATTAAGACATAAAACAGGGTCCTTGCTCATCTGTACTTATTAACACTATGAAACCAGAACCTAAAATGTAATTGTATCACTTTCACTCTCTTTGCTGAAAGTTAAAATGCCTTCACGCTGTTTTAAGGTGAAGTGATTGATGTGATTTATAACACTTTTGTGCTGCGTTTCAGAAACGGCAGATAGGGAGCAGCTTGCCCAGCTGCAGATTTTAAACAAGGCTCAGCAGAGACAGATTGAAGACTTGGAGCGAAAACTGGAGGATTCAAGACGGAATATGAGATATGTCGAGCACCAGTTAGCCATTGCCAAAGGTAAGTGTCAAACAGTTTTCTTACAAATGAGGGGTGGGAAGTGCTTTTTATTTTAATCCATATCCTATGAAAAGCAATTGGATTATACCGAGTTTGTAATACTTTGTAATTGTTGAATGTTCTCTTTTCATACATACATTTAAAAGCTTAAGTTTAAGCTGTTGTGGAAATTACTTTGAACGATCAAATCATTCACACATCTTGGAAGAGTTATGAAGGACAGTCTCTTTTAAAGAATAATTATTTACTATGTCTGACTATTGTGTTTGACAAATAATTTCCAAATATGTGTTTTGTTTTTCCTGATGCACTATTAACTCTGGATAAATATCAATCAATAGAATTGACTGAGATGCATAAGGGGAAATAAAATGAGATATGTCTTCAATCACTTATAGTATGCAGTAATGCCCCCTTGTGGCTGTTATGAGAGCTTGCACTATCTGCAACAAAACACAGTGGGTCTTGCGCTGGCCTTTTTTTCCTGTCCTTGTTCTCTCGCTGGGTGGGCTACCCAGGTGAACATAATGTCATTTTTTCTTTCATCAATAGATGAAAAGGATGGCCTAGCAGTAAGTCTAAAGGAATCAAGTCGATTGGTTGAAGAGGCCAAGGAGAGAGAGGTTCAAATGCAAAACAAATTGAAGGCAATGGAGCAGCAAGTAAAGGTCCTTACGGAGAGAGACCACGAGGTAAGTTCTGTGCTGGCATTTGATTAAAGCTTAAAGCAAGCTACCCTTAGGTTATCTGTAAGCAAAACAAAAACAATGTCTGCTTTACCAAATAAAAATGAAAAAAATCCTATATGAAATTATGTAAATACCTCACTGCAATGTTATGAATTGTGTTCTCAAACATCCATCCATCCATCCATTTTCGTCCGCTTATCCGGGGCCGGGTCGCGGGGGTAGCTGCCTGAGCAGGGACACCCAGAGTTCCCTCTCCCCGGACACTGCCTCCAGCTCTTCCGGGAGGATCCCAAGGCGTTCCCAGGCCAGCTGGGCGACATAGTCACGCCAGCGTGTCCTGGGTCTTCCTCGGGGTCTCCTCCCGGCGGGACATGCCAGGAACACCTCCCGAGGGAGGCGTCCCGGGGGCATCCGAAACAGATGCTCGAGCCACCTCAGCTGGCTCCTCTCGATGTGGAGGAGCAGCGGCTCTACTCTGAGCTCCTCCCGGGTGACAGAGCTCTTCACCCTATCTCTAAGGGAGCGCCCTGCCACCCTGCGGAGGAAACTCATTTCGGCCGCCTGTATCCGGGATCTTATTCTTTCGGTCATGATCCAAAGTTCATGGCCATAGGTGAGGGTCGGAACGTAGATTGACTGGTAAATCGAGAGCTTCGCCTTTCGGCTCAGCTCTCTCTTCACCACGACAGACCGATACAACGACCGCATTACTGCGGCCGCTGCACCGATCCGCCTGTCAATCTCACGCTCCATCCTTCCCTCACTCGTGAATAAGACCCCAAGATACTTAAACTCCTCCACTTGAGGCAGGAACTCTCCTCCCACCTGGAGGGAGCAAGCCACCTTTTTCCGGTCGAGAACCATGGCCTCGGATTTGGAGGTGCTGATTCTCATCCCAGCCGCTTCACACTCGGCTGCAAACCGCCCCAGGACATGCTGGAGGTCCTGGCTCGAAGGGGCCAACAAGACCACATCATCCGCGAAAAGCAGAGATGAGATCCAGTGGCTCCCGAACCAGATCCCCTCCGGCCCGAGGCTGCGCCTAGAAATTCTGTCCATAAAAATAATGAACAGAACCGGTGACAAAGGGCAGCCCTGCCGGAGTCCAACATGCACTGGGAACAGGTCTGACTTACTGCCGGCGATGCGAACCAAGCTCCTGCTCCGGTCGTACAGGGACCGTACAGCCCTTAACAGAGGGCCTCCGACCCCGTACTCCCGGAGTACCCCCCACAGAATGCCACGAGGGACACGGTCGAATGCCTTCTCCAAGTCCACAAAACACATGTGGACTGGTTGGGCAAACTCCCATGAACCCTCGAGCACCCTGCGGAGGGTGAAAAGCTGGTCCAGTGTTCCACGGCCAGGACGAAAACCGCATTGTTCCTCCTGAATCCGAGGTTCGACTATCGGCCGAATTCTCCTCTCCAATACCCTGGAATAGACTTTCCCAGGGAGGCTGAGGAGTGTGATCCCCCGATAGTTGGAGCACACCCTCCGGTCCCCCTTTTTGAATAGGGGGACCACCACCCCGGTCTGCCAGTCCAGAGGCACTGTCCCCGACTGCCACGCGATGCTGCAGAGACGTGTCAACCAAGACAGCCCCACAACATCCAGAGACTTGAGATACTCAGGGCGAATCTCATCCACCCCCGGTGCTTTGCCACTGAGGAGCTTCCCAACTACCTCAGTGACTTCGGCTTGGGTGATGGATGAATCCACCTCTGAGACCCCAGTCTCTGCTTCCTCTATGGAAGGCATGTCAGCGAGATTGAGGAGATCCTCGAAGTATTCCTTCCACCGTCCGACAATGTCCCCAGTCAAGGTCAACAGCTCCCCACCTCCACTGTAAACAGTGTTGGTGGAGGACTGCTTCCCCCTCCTGAGGCGCCGGATGGTTTGCCAGAATTTCTTCGAGGCCGACCGATAGTCCTCCTCCATGGCCTCCCCGAACTTTTCCCAGACCCGAGTTTTTGCTTCTGCGACTGCCCGTGCTGCAGCTCGCTTGGCCTGCCGGTACCCGTCAGCTGCCTCAGGAGACCCCCGGGCCAACCAGGCCCGGTAGGACTCCTTCTTCAGCTTGACAGCATCCCTTACTTCCGGAGTCCACCACCGGGTTCGGGGATTGCCGCCACGACAGGCACCGGAGACCTTACGGCCACAGCTCCGGACAGCCGCGTCAACAATGGAAGTGGAGAACATGGTCCATTCGGACTCAATGTCCCCAGCCTCCCTCGGGATCTGGTTAAAGCTCTCCCGGAGGTGGGAGTTGAAGACCTCCCTGACAGAGGGTTCTGCCAGACTTTCCCAGCAGACCCTCACAATACGTTTGGGTCTGCCAGGTCTGTCCAGCTTCTTCCCCTGCCAGCGGATTCTCAAACAGGCCAACATTTAAACTTTTGATATTAGATGTGGTCTTTTAGTGTTTACAGTAGTTTTGCTTTGTTTTCAGAACATGAAGAGGCAGAGGGTGGCAGAGGCTGCCGTGGATAGCATGAAGGGGCAGATGTTGGAGCTTTGTCGCTCTGACACCCTGTCCAGAGCACGGGAGCAGCATGACAGAGACGTCACCGTCATGAAGGAGCAGCATGACGCTGCCCTGTTGACACTACAGCAGAAACTGGACTCCAATTCTCAGGCTCTTAACGAACAGGTCTGAAATGTTACAAGATGCGACAAAGTGAAATTTAATAAATGTATCAACAAGTTATCCCCATAAGATAATAATGTCCTGATAGAGTCCAAGTCATCTGCAGACATACCGAGATCTTGTGTTGTTGTTCTGTTGCTTCCAGATTGATGTTTGTCAAGGGTTACGAGAGCAGGTGAAGCAGCTGGAGCGCCAGAGAGAAGAAGAGCAACTGGAGAGAGCCAGAGTCATCAACGCCCTCACTCAGCGTCTGGAGGAGAGTCAACAACAATGTGCCAAGCTGCTACACACAAGTGAGCAAAGGGTCGACTATATACTGCAGCCACATGTTTTTCTTTAATGTACTTGATAAAATCTGTGTTGGAAGGAAATCACAGGACATTATTGAGAAATGTATACTTTTAATTCACTCACTTCCAAATAATGTTTTCTTCTCTGTTGTGATTTTGTTTTCTCCAGGTTCAGTGCAGGAGACGACTCAGATGCAAATCAAACTACAGCAGGCTCAGTCAGCCAAGGCACTGAGCGAAAACATGAGCAAAGTCTTACAGGTTTGCTCTCTGACGCCACTCTCAAAACATTATTACTATTAGTTTGTGCGTTAAATTGTTTGATTTAAACTTTTGATTCTTTGTTTTAATCCTGAAGGAGGATCTAGCTGATTTGAAGGAGCAGATCACCCTGTATGAATCTGCTGTGAAACATGGTGTTATTGCATTAGACCTGAGCAGTGATTGGGAGAACCAGCTGTCTGAATCCTGCGTGGATTTAGGATTAAAGAAAACAAAAAGGAAAAACGGCCTGCTTCACAGGTACACCGTGATCATGTGTCCTTTTTTCTGTGTGCCTTGTAGAATTTTTACTTTTTTATCACCACTTCTATCAATAATCATCGAAATGTAACTCCACCTATTTTCAGTACTGCCCTGGCTCACCTTTCGGACTCCAAACTGCCCAAAGATGAAGCAATGCGTTTGCTGCGAGTGGAAATGCAGCGTTGCCTGTGTAGTCTGAAGGGGAAGCGGCAGAAGATCAGTCAGCTGCAGGAGGAGCTCCAGCTCTGTCAGGGTCGAGTCAACGAGCTGCAGACCAAGTTAGATGATGCCAAGCTTAGCTCTTCGGTGAGGTCCCGACCAGACAGGAGCTTTAACACTCTACTTGTACAAACAATCTCATAGCTTTTATTCAGAATAAGAGAGTTTGACCCAATTGATTTCTAATTCCAGAAAAGGGGAGGTAAAAGGATTAATATATATAATATATAAGTATTCAGCAGTGATATACAAAAGAAAACAAACAATATTAAAAGCTCTTGTCAATGTACAAATTGTACATACATGATAAAACTCATGAATAAATGCATAAATAAAAAGAAAGAAATGAAATGGCTGTAAAACACAGAATCTTTGTTCACAGGTCAGAGAGTCCAGCCAGATGAAACATCTCGACATCACTGGAGAATCTCAGAAAGAGTTCATTAAACTACAGGAAGACAAGCAACACTTGCAGGAACAAGTGGAGGTTGGTCGTAGTTTATTTTCACATTAATCATGTCCCTTTCTTTTGACTATAAGTAAATATTCATTAGTGTTCTATCTAAACTCTAGTTGTTAGAAAAGAAGAATAAGGAGCTGAAACAGAGTGAGGAGAAGGTGAGGTCTGCAAACGGGGAGCTTTGTAGCAAGATGAGGGAGATGATCCAGGAACTGGACAAAGAGAAGCAGGAGGCATCTGAGAGGTAAGACACAAAGGAGGGAATAAGATTATATTTAATGTTTGTTTACCTTAAATGATAGTATTCCTTTTACGGCTACACAATATTGTATTAAGATTATGTTGATGGATATTAAGACAGTGATATGGTTCACAATTAGTGGAAATGATCACTTTTATTTCACAATTTCATATGAAGAATAAGATTTGTAGGCCAGGACATCTCTACAGGACCTTTGTCAAAACTTGCTTTCTTGTCTCACAATTCTCATTATCTTATCAATTATCTTGCCATTTAATAATATTTCTGTTAATTATTCAGCTGTAATTCTAATACATGTTTATGTTTCTTCATTGAGATCTGAGCGCATACATCAGCAGTACAGGGACGACGTGGTGAACCAGATCCGAACAGAGCTCATGCTGGAACATGACGCTCACGTTGAACAGCTGACTGAACAGCACCAGCAGCAGCTCCAGCAGTTACAGTGAGTCCTCTGCACCTGTCACTGAAAACTTCAGTTATCTGGAAATCTTTGCAGCTCATTTACAGTACTTATTACTTCATCACAGGACCCAGCTGTTTGAGGCCAATGATAAGATGTTGGCCGTGCAAGAGTGTTACTTATCAGTCTGCAAGGAGAAGGACTCGCTGGAAGAACACATGCGCAACAGGGAGAAGGAGGAGGCTTTGATCAGAGAAAATGAGGTGTGTGTGGTATTAAAATGTGTTTACAAGCAGTTGTTTACACTCATCAAACTGTAAACATAATTGAAAATATCAAAATACACTATTGTAGGGTAAGTACTGATTTGGAATTGATTAATATTATGATTTTTTACAGTTTGTTTGAGGCAGTATTGCAAGCTTTTTGGCAGTGATGAAAATGCCTGTATTCAACACAGTGGATTGAGAATGATTTAGGATTTCCTTTTCGTTCCTAGCAAAACATGAGTAAGGAGAGTGATGCAGCTGTGGAGAAGCTGAGGGCTGAGCTTGAGGCTCAGCATCAGACCTCCATAAACCAGCTCAAAGCTCTCTGGTCCAAAGAAAAAGAGACTGAGATCCAGCTGCAGGTGGACGCTCACGTAGCCTCGGCCAAGGCTGCTTGGAAAGAGGAACTACATAAGGTAAAATCCTCTGTCCAGCTCCTTCAACTCCTGAATGGTGATTTTATGTCAGACCTGAAAGTTTGTACTGCTTGGTTGCAGATGGAGAAGACTTGGGTCCAGAGGCTGGAGGATGCTAGGAGAGAGAAGCACAGAGAGACTGCTGAGGCATCCTGTCAGGCAGATGACATTGAGGCCAGCAGTGGGACGATTACTGTTGAGGAGCTTGACTCCAGGCTCAGTGCCCAGAAACAGCAGCTGCAGATGGAAGCCGACAAGGTCAAACGCAAAGCTGTGGAAGAAGCCAGGAAACAGATCCAGAGAGAACTACACGAGAACCACCTCGAAGACATGGCCAAACAGGTCAGTGGGGTTTACTATAAAACCTGTGCTAGTCGGCCAAAGTGCTTTTACTGTATGTTTTTATAAGTGGCACCAATTCTCTGACTTTTAGATTTTTTTCTCCTTATATATCGCACACCACTTCTCCAACATGCTCGATTTCATGCCTTCATCTGGAGTCGACTTAATCAGAAGTAGACATAAATGTGCTGGTGTTTTTTTCAGGTCGAAGGTGCAGTAATGAGGGCCTACAATCGCTGGATTGAAGATTTGACCTCATTGCCAGAATACCAAGCCTCTCTCCAAACAGAGAAGGAGAAATGGGAAGAACTACAAGAAAAACAGACAGAACAACAGGTATGATGTGGTTTAATTTTTATGAGTTTAAAAGTGTAACTGCTGTGAATTGGCTTTTCATTATTTTGTTTATTAATGTTGGATCTATTTTGAAATATATGATATATCAGGTGTCCCAGGCCCTGAGGGAGGCAGAGGGGCAGTGGCATAAGAAGCGAAAGAACCAGCTTGAGGAACAGAGCTCAGAATCCCAGAGAGTGGAAGAGCTCCAAGAGGAGGTGGCAGCTCTCCAGACTCGGCTAGAGCAAGTGAGGAGAGAGCAGGCTGCCCTGCTGAAGGCTGAGCTGGCCGGAGCTAGAGCGGCCTGGAACCGAGACAAACAACAGGAGATCTCTGCCATCCAGGTCCGCAGTGAGCAGGTGTACCAAACCAAGCTCCAAGAGCAGCGCAGGAAGCTGGAGCAGGCTTTGCAGCAGGCCAAAGAGGACTCAGATCATGAAAAGAAGGAGCTGCTCCTGCAGATGGAGGCCAAACTACAACAGACACTAGGAGCCCGAGAGGAGGAATGGAGATGTCAGCATGCAGAGAAGCAGCAGGCCCAGAGACTGCAGATGAGAGATGAGTTACGAGCAGAGCTTCAGACTTGTCTGGCAGAGGTCCAGACACAACTTCTCAGGGATCCCAAAACAGATCAGCAGGGCGCCGAAGACATCAGGAGTACCAGTGGGTCCACATCAGAGGGCACAATAACAGAAATCATCAGGACATCCTGCAGAGACATAGTCAACAGAGCAGTAAATCAAGCTAAGAAGGAATGGAAAAAAGTGAGTTAAAATTTGATTATCTATTGTTGTAATATAAAGTGATTTTATGTTGAATGACCGACTCTGCTCAATGATCGATGTACTCAGTCGCAGAAGGACAAGGTAACTGGGTTGCAACACAAGTACTCATAGCAAATGATTACATCCAACCCTAGTTGGGTTTACAATGATAACAGCAAGAAGGGAGAACATTTTTTTTTTGTGAAAGCCGGTGTGGGGACAGCCTGTCCTTTTTCTTTATCACAAGAAGTACTCGCATGATGAGATGATGAGGTTTAAAATTAACTTTTGTTTGATGTGCCGTTTTTATTATATTCTGTGTTTTTTCTGTGGTACAATGTGTCTGAGTGGCTTTTTCCTTTATGGCTTTTCATTTATGTCCCCGCAGCTAAGTGAGGAGAGACTGGACCGTGTGTTAAAAGAAACACAGCAACAGCATGAGAGAGAAATGGACAGAATGCAAAGTATGTAACATGCTCGTATTGTCTCTTCACTAAGCTGCAACGGTATTAAAATTTCTTGTCATGATATCATCCAAATGTGCTTAAAACTTGCACTTAAATATACTGGAATCACTTGCCTGACATTTTTGTCAAGAATCAAATGTGTTTAATCCAACCCCCACCCCCCCTTTTTGTTTTTAGTTAACATCTTTTTTTTTCATGAAAGCAAACAAACTGTTCAGAGAACAGAACTTGATGTTGGTCACAGAGTTGATAGTGCAAATTGGGGGTTTGGTTCGTGAGGCAAACACCGTTCTTTAGCAGGTCAACCCATCTTCCTGCCACACTTTAGTTTTGAATCCAAAGTATTTCTGTACACACAATTTTTTGATTTTTTTTCTTTTTTTTGTGAGGGATACAATAATCAAGCCTAGGCTTCAGCCATGGTGACAAGGTTAGGATTTTGGAATGACTGGAAAGAGGCAGGCTCCCCCCGTTGGTAATTCCAAATAAATGAGGGAATCAGTGCCAGACTTATTGTTATGTAGATAGACAGCTTTTTCAAGACACTCATGAGGATATTCACAATTGTCTGAATAATGGAAATTCACCAGGATCAACTTAGCTTAAGAGTGTTTTTATCATCTGCAGTGATATCTTGTATTGTATCTTGTATCCCATCTCTAGCTGAGCATGGTAGAATCTTAGATCCATATAACATGCAGTATTAGTTGTTTTGGTTAGACTATACCATGTTTACATTAAACTTTGTCCTGTACTGTCCTCTAGACTCTTCCCAGTGGAAGGATCAGGCTCGTTGTAGGAAGGAGTGCGCTGAGACTGTAAGTAAGCTGCAGAAGAAGAATCAGGAGCTCCAGAGACACTTGGAGAAAGCCTGTCGACAACTGCAGCACAGCGTTCGAGAGCACAAAACTGCCCTGCAGCAGCTGAAAGGTATTTTATTGAAACAAAAATGTTTCTTAAATGTAATTTGAATAAATTGACTCAAACTGCACCGTATCTGTATGTCTGTGTTGATGGTCTACAACACTGTTTATTGTAGGTGAGCATGAGAGCAGCTTACAGAAGGCAAAGGAGGAGCATCTGCAGCAGCTAGAAGAAGTGAAGAGGGCCAGTGAATCCTCAGGGTTTGTGTTGTTTATTGTTACATGCCAAGTTTGTCAACACTTAAACAATAATAAGCAATGATAAAACTGCGCTAGAAAATTAACTGCTCTTGTTTACAGGAGCTCTGAAAACCAGCAAAGTCTTCAGCAAGGACTCGAGGAGATGAAGCAGCAATACCTGGTGACTGTAGAGAAGATCAGAGGTTGGTGATGGTGCTGACTTTTGATATACCTGTGTGAATTTAAGGATTCCAACTTCCAACTTACATTTTTAAGGATCAATAGCTTTTATTGATCATAGATGATGTTCTGTACCATATAATGTATTTGTTACTTTTAATGCAGGTAGGCGTGTTTGTGCATCAAATGTCACCAAATCAAGTTCAAATTTGTGCGAAGTGAAAAGCACAGGTCATAACAGTGTCTAATATGGCAGGAGACATGCTGCGTTACCTCCAGGAGAGCCGGGAGCGAGCAGCCGAAATGATCCGCAAGGAGGTGCAGCGGGAAAGGCAGGACACCGCCAGAAAGATGCGGCGCTATTATCTGACCTGTCTGCAGGAGTTACTGGAGGACGGAGGAAAGACTACAGGGCAAGAAGTCGTAATTGTTCTAAACTTGTTTGCTTGCTTCATCATGGCTCCTCGGGCTAATTGTATTGATCTTTCTGTCCTCTGCAGGGCTGAGAAGAAAATAATGAATGCAGCGAGCAAGCTGGCGGCCATGGCTAAAGTGTTGGAGACGCCTATCAAAAGTAAATCTGTAAAGAACTTCAGTTTACAAAGTGAGTCCTGTTGTTCAGAACTGCTCTACTGTCGAATTTGTGTTTGTTTCAAAATATCAATGTGGTATAAATTGGTGGTTTGTATTGGCAGGTGGTATGCCGACTGTGTTACCTCCAAGTGGACACGCAGGTTTCAGTGATAACCCATCAACGCTTCCTGAGCTTTCTGAGCTTCCTGACATAAGGCCAGAGGAGAGATCCAACAGGGAACGGACTTCTGCTGATTTAGAGCAGAAAAAAAATGCTGCAGCAAGGATTAAACCTTTGAATCACCAGGATGTCTCTGCTTCTGGGAAGGAGGCGTCCACAGCGGATGCAGGGCTGAAACCCCAATCAGCTGCTCACAAACACCTCCGCTCTTACAAACCTTCCCAAGAGATGACTTCACCATCCCAGGTAGATTTTGTCAATGTGTCTGTGAGGAGCAAAAACAGAAATCTGTACCTGCAGGGAGTGGACAACCAGCCCAACTCTGAGCGAAAGAACAAACCCTTCCTCATCCAGGAGGCTCCTGTCAGAGATGAGAAACGCACTGACTGGAGTGTGACCAGCAGTGACTCAGACACGGGCTTCCAGGTTTCCAGACTCTCCAACTCGGGAAGGAAAGTCGAACCAGTTGAGCCGTTCTCTGTTCTTGCTGCATCCGCCAGTGACCTGGGAGAGTTTGGTGGCCTCACCCCAGATGTTTCTGACATGACTGTTTATAATGAAATCACCAAGAAGACGCCTCACACCCAGACCCTGTACCATGCAAAGATGAGCACACACAGAGAGCCCACTCCTGGCTCTGAGGCTGAGAAGCAGCATGGAGGTTGTTTAAGGCCATTGTTCTCCGAGCTGAGACAGCGGCAGCAGGACAGCGGCTTTGATAGTCCATTCTACCAACAGAAATGACCTGACAGTTTCAGTTCCCTCACTGAATAGTGCCTTTAAAAGAGTGTATAAAGTTTACATGAAGTAGAACCGTCATAGTCGTGTGCAGCATGTTTGTGTGTTACGTTAACTTTGAACTTTGAAGCTACAGCCAGAAAATGTTTAGCTTAGCTTAGCATAGAGACTGAAAGACCACCTATTAAATTCTACATACTACTGAGATCAATCTTCTCATTTAACGCTCAACAAGACGGTATACATTTTTGCCAAAATATCAAAACTAGTGCCTTAACTCTGTTACATTTTGTCTTTTTCTGGTCTCTCACCACAGACAAGATATTGATTTGAACAGCAGAACAGTTAGTTCTCTAAATATTTGTTTCTCTCTTTTGACCTCTCACACTCCTTCTCACATTTCAGTCTAGCTTTAAAAATTTTGCTGCAGGTCTCGCAGCCTTGAAGAAAAAAAACATCCGTGTAAAGGTGTTTTTGTTTTTAAAGGAAAAGTGTGAGTTATGTTTAAAAAACACCTTCGTTTTTGCTTCTCTGACGTGTCAGTGGTGCTTTTTCTGCAACGGTACGTACTTAGAAGTGATAGCCTTATCACGGATAAGTGCAATTTAGTTATAATGTTTTCAGGGTAAAAGTCATAACTCAGCACAAAAATGAATGCGAGATAAGATTCATGCAAAGCTTATCTCACTCTCTCTTCTGGGATCAGTAGGATTTAAATTCCAGTGTGTCTGTGTTTTTATATTTGAACTGTCTTATATGACGTTATTGAGATATGCTGTGCATACATTATAAATTGTTTTTATATATTGCTTTAATTAATTTTAATAAATGTTATCTTACTGCAAACTAAGAAGGAAGGGATATTGTATTTGTTGTGTGAGAGCTGAGCCTCTGTAGTAAGTCCTGTGGTCAGAAACACGGTGGAGCAGAATATCGCCCCAATAATCGGTCTTTTCATAACGAAAATAACCGTTAATTGCGACTCTACTCCCAGCCTCTTTCTCTGTTCTACGATGGCTTTATCACTTTTCCTAGTTTCTAATTATCTGAAAGAAGGAACCAAACAAGTGAGCAAATACAGTATTTAGTATTCGTTGAACCGATTTGTGTAGAAGCCAATTTAAAAGGGGGGGAAAGATCAAAACTAACCTTAATAGAAAATTTAGATAGTTATCACGAACTGTAATAATTCAGCACCTTTTAAAAACAGAGTTTGCTTTGACAAACAAGCAATAGCAGGAAACTCAGGAAGACAATATTACAGAATGAAAACTCAATAGTCAAACCAAACACAGGGCAGCCGAGTCTAACACAGCAAGGACACCAGAAAGCCAGCAAGAGTAGTTACAAGTAAAACGAATAGACGTGTTGAAAAAGTCACAGAAAAAAAGGTGTGATGTGATAAAAGGTGAATTTATCACATCATTTCAACTTTTTGTCTCCTCGTTAATACTTTTTTTTGTTCCTAACAATTTCGACTATTTATGGCATGATTCTGATCTATCATGGGATTAGCCTTGATTTAAAAAGTAAAAGCTTAAGATTTGATCAGCTCGTGTTGTCTTCAATAGTGGAAATGTGCTTACACAGATTGTGTTCTGTTTTATTGTATTTACTACTGTATGTACTTTATCCTCCTCCTGCTCCTCCTCCTCCTCCTGCTCCTCCTCCTCTCTGTACTTAACCCCTGACTTCTCTGTGCTGAACAAACATTAACAGTAACTCTCCACAGATCCAGACAATTCCCTGATCCTCTCCGAAAAAAGACAAAAGCAAAAAACATGCTTGTCTGGATCGTGTTTGCCGCTGTGCTTTTTCTCGTCCTTTTATTCCGCTTCCCTTACTTTTTACAGGATGTCCAACATGTCCTTGTGAAGTTGTACACATCGCGCTTCGTCCGGAAATACATCCAGACTAATTACTTCATCCAGGACCGGTTCTCGGACCTTGTGCAGCTGCTGCCGCACAAGCCGTTCCTCCTCTTCAGAGATGAGACGTTCACCTACAGGGATGCGGACGAGCTCAGCAACAAGGCTGCGAGAGCGTTCCTGCAGGGCGGACTGAAGCAGGGCGACACGGCCGTGCTGTTTCTTGGGAATGAGCCGATGTTTGTGTGGCTCTGGTTGGGTTTGATGAAGATCGGATGTTCTGCTGCTTTCCTCAACTACAACATCAGATCCAGGAGCCTGCTGCACTGCTTCAGCTGCAGCGGGGCCAAGACCTTGGTGGCAGCCGAGGGTGAGGTCTGCATTCACATCAGCCCCAGTAATGTCAGAAGTGGAAACACTGTTGCTTTAGCAGACCTGCCAACCTTGAAGAAATGTCATGAGTACAACCCACCCCCCGTGTAGTGAAACAACACAAATGTTATCTTAAATCCTGTCCAATATTTTGTGCCACTGTCATTTCGTTAGCTAATAAATAGGCGAAAGTACTTCTGTGTTAAAGATGTGAATCAGACCAGGTTCACACATAGCCTTCTTCTGATTGGGAAATGAAGTCTAAGTAATAATTTACTCTAAAAGTACCAACTTTAAATAGGCCTAAAGCAATCACTACAAAAGCACAAGATTTAAGCCTGGCAGAGACATGATTATAGGCTAATAAATAACGTGGGTCAGATCATTTCAGATAGGCTTTTAAAAGGGTGACATTGCATTAAATGCCAATAGTTGGAGTTGCCATCACATTGGCGTTGCCAATGGGCCTATGCTATGCATCTTTAACTTGAGCTACAATAGATGGTCACAGTTGGACTCCCTGTTATGATGTCATGGTCATTTCTAATGTTCATAAATTCAATTAGGCAAAAAACAAACAAACAAACAAAAAAACCTAACTGTAACCTAAATGCTGTTCTGTAATTATTCTATTTATTTATCTAACGTTAATCAGCAGCTGGCCAGTCTAAAACCTTCTAGATTTCTAAACATTTCACCACTTTTCTACCTTATTTACAGCTAAACTGCAGCCTATGCTGTACATTAATTGCTGTTACTACTACTGTTACCTGTTAGCTCCTTCGCTTTCATTCCTCTCGCATGCATTCACCGTCGGCACGCTCCCTCTCCCTCGCTCGCCCACTCACACCTCACGCACAAACACCTCACGCACCGCCCTATTCCTGAAAGGGGCTACGCCACTCTTACACCACTATTATTTGCAACACACACATACACAGCATCGATGAATGGTAACTTTGACGAGTGGTTAACAACACCGTCAGGTAAACTCAACGTCTTAATTTTACCTTTTCAATGCTGTTTGCACTGGTTGAGAACTATGGGGATGCAGGCGATTAGCAGTGACAGCAAGCGGCCGAAGAGGGATCATTTATCCGGCCAGCCTGGTTTGCTTGAGGGACTGAACTGAATTGAACGCGCGGAGCATTTGGCTAGGAGGGGCAGGTGGAGGAGGGTGTTAAAATACAGCGCTCTGATTGGCCAAAAGGTTTTTTCACTCCACTTACACGCAGATGGTTGTGGCTCAGCGGCAGAATCAACTTCATAGATTGAACTTGCATATAAACTGAAACCGGCGAACTGCGAGATGCAACAACATTGCGTACAAGCGTACTTAAGGGTCAAAATGCGTACTGAGTACGAAAAATGCATACATGTTGGCAGGTCTGCTTGAGTGCACAAAGGAACACAAGTCTGTACTTCATGCATGAGGTGAGCTGTAGAACAAAAGTTACTGTAAGTGCAAATTTGCGAATTTACACAATTTAAACAGGTCAGCTTATTTTTCAGGTTCATACTTTTATTTGGGGGTCCTTGTAGAAACGGTTAACATGCTTTAATTTTTAGAAGAACGCATAATTTTTCTCATATGGTGATTTGCTCAAGTCCTTTTCACACTTTGTCTTGAACGCTTCCTTTCAGCTACAGAGTGAGACATCTGCCTCCTGTTTAATCTTTGGAGAGTTGCATATGGGCGGTATATAATGGGCAGGATGCAGCCAATCAGAGGCAGGGGCGGGTCATGCCAGGCAGGTAGTGTGATCTAAAATAACACTGCTACAGCAGTAGCAACTGTATGTCTACTGACTGACTGGAGTGCATATATTTTATAATATCTATAAATATTTAATATCTATATAATGATTGTTACATAATGACACATGTAAGTTACAGATGTGAAGGCTCAACTTCAAAACAGGTGTTTCAGGCAGTGAGTAACTCTCTCTGGTGTGGACTTTGTTTCACTTTGCAGACCTTTTACATGCTCATAAATTCTACACAGCACAATAAAGAAAAGATGTAAAAAAAAAAATTTAAACAATTTTAATGAGCATTATGACCCCTTTAAGATATCATTTTTATACTCCACTACATGTAATTATAGTTTGCCAGTTTATTTAAAGTAGTAAATGTAAGCTAAAACATAAAGTAGCCTATGACCCATGGATGGAACTACAAAACAGTTCGATTAGAATGATTTTGCTTGGCAATAAAAAAATACTGCTTACAAATTAATCCATCAGTAAAAATGCTATGATACATAAAAAATGTAAAACTTGAATCTGGCCCAATCTACAGAATATTGTGACTTTGGCAATGCAGAAACTTGCAATGGAGTAAGTAAAACGTCTGAATACCTGTAGTACACTTTATGATTAAACAAACAAATATTTAAACTGAATAATGCTTTTGAGGCAGAGCGTGGGAAGTTTTTTTGTCCACAAGACATTTCTGGAGCTTCACAGTGAAACAGCTTTGCAGCATTCTCCTAAACAACTGACAAGATGGGGACTTTTAGGGACTTTAAAACACATTTAAATAAAACAAAAAAACAAAACAAAAACAAAAGGGCTCCATACCGCTTGTCTGGTGATTTTAACCCTAAATTCATCATTCAAACAATGTTTTTAGATGATAAGAAGAGCATTAAGTGCCAGAAATAAGTGCCGCTGAAGGATAGTAGCCTACATCCTACACTGTGCACAGCAAAGGTGGAACATTATACTGGAATTAAGTACCTTTTTGAGATACTTTACTTGAGCATTTCCACTTTATATATCAACATAATCATCAATCACTTGGTTTCACTTCCAGAGCTGCTGGACGCTGTGGAAGAGGTCCTGCCCAGTCTGTTGGAGGAGCAGGTCAAAGTTTTCATCCTGGCTGACCGATGCAGAAGTGCAGATGTGCAGAGCTTCAAAGACAAGATGAGCCAGGCCTCCTCTGATCCTATATCCAAAGATTTTAAGTCACATTTAACCCTGCGGAGTCCAGCAGTCTACATATACACATCAGGAACAACAGGTACATCATCTTCTTCTTCAGGTGTTAGATGTCCAGAATTCAAACATTTACCTCTGGTTTCTCTCTGACAGGTTTACCTAAAGCAGCAGTAGTCCCTCATTCGAAACTGTGGGCCATGTCGAAGTTTCCTTCTGTAGCAGGATTGAAGTCCACAGATGTGATGTATGAGAGCCTCCCTCTTTATCACTCCGCTGGCTTCACTGGTATCACCTCAACCATTGAGAGAGGTATGCACACATTTATATGTTTAATAAACTACGAGGGAAAAGCTGTAACAGCATCTGTGATTTTGTTAAGGCTGCTTATTCTCTACTTTTCTTACTGTCAGCACATCTAATAAATAGACCAAAAACAATTCAAGCTGCCAGCAGCATCGAGTAGGCCCTCCCACCGTGTGTACGTTGGGATTTGCAGCATACCGGCCTTGTTGCTGCACACCGACTGGGTTACACAGCTCTGAATTCTTAACTGTTGCTTCCTCTTGTCAGTAGGCTGCCTAATGACCCTGTGTCAAAAATCACCCACTCATTCCCTACTCCCTAGTCACTACATAGGGAGTTCAACATAGTGGACTATATAGTGAGCTCACTGGCAGAAAGAAAAACGCACTTTCGGACACTACTCCAGCACCGTTAATGACATCATCACTGTCACGCAGTTGAAAACGTTGAAACGTGAATTGAAATCTCCATGCGTTCGTCCGCAGCGCAATGCATGATGGTAAATATCGCTTGGTTAGTGACCATCGGTTGTACACTACTTTTCGCGATGCATTGTGCGATACTTTGAGCGCACTATATAGAGTATAATATTTCCCACTAGACATTCGGACAGCACTAAGGCGTAGTCACTATGTAGTGCACTATACAGGGAGTAGTGAGTGATTTCGGACACAGCCCATGACACCGGTAGATGTCCTCTGGCCAGTAGTCTTAGAAAACATGTGACAACTGTTGCTGATTGGTTGAGGCACTCTCAAGTCAAAACAGCTTCCTGTTTTATGGCTGAGAATGTGTCATTGTGGCAATGCGTTTGATGTACCGCAGTCAATCTGCTCAGGCCCTAATAAGTAAAAAAAATAAAATAAATCTTTTGGGTTACAAATCCAGGGCCCTGAAAAGATCATCTTTCAGTAATTCCAATTTCTCTTTGCTTTGCATTCATATTAGTCCTAAAGGAAAAATAAAAAAGGATGAGGAAACATTAAAAATTAAAGATTTAAACTTGTATTTAGTCTTTCCAGTGTTACTGTCATTTCATAAAAGCCTCACTTAAAAAAAAAACTAAAAAAAACTTTGCCTAAAGAGGAGCTAGACAATTCCCCTGAATGTAATGAGGGTTTTGTCAGTAATAACCATGGACCAAAAGAGAAAATCAAACTTGTTGGTCGAGGAGATTTAAGCCAGGCAACAGGAATTACTCTAGGAAACAGTGTTGTATGGCACAGAGGAGAGGCCATATTGGGGCAATATTTGTCTGTAGGATCAATTCACTGTAGCCTTAGTCTTTTCATGGATTTGTTGATGAAAAGGGACATATATTGAAAACCTGATCCTTTAAGTTTGTCATGTGTCATCTTGTTGCTGTGTGTAGGCGCGACAGTGGCTATAAGGAACAAATTCTCTGCGTCTCAGTTCTGGGATGACTGCAGAAAATACAACGTCACCGTCATACAGTACATCGGTGAAATCATGCGCTACGTCTGCAGCACACCAAAGGTACGTACCGTCCGTCACAGCTCTTACATTAACGGTACCATCACATTCAAGATCACCTTCTGATTCCCTTCCCCCGACAGAAACACAACGATCGGAGCCACAACGTGAGACTCGCGATAGGCAACGGGCTTAGGGCAGATGTTTGGAGGGAATTCATCAGCAGGTTTGGAAACATTACTGTCAGAGAGTTTTACGCAGCATCAGAAGGGAATTTCTCTATGATCAATTACAGCAACAAGATCGGAGCAATTGGGAGAGACACCTTCCTCCACAAGGTACAAGTCCACCTTTTCTTCCGCATCATGAAGTTGAAGCTGTTACCACAAAAAGAATGTTTCGATGCTTTTTGATTTTTCTTGCAGAGGTTTTTCCCGTATGCTCTGATCAAATTTGACGTAGACGCAGGAAAGCCCCTGAGAGATTCCGCTGGTCTCTGCATAGAGGCTGACAAAGGTGTGTTAGTAACTCAGCTGTATGTACCACTGAGGACACAGAGCTCACATTTTTCCAGGGAATATGGGGGACCTGAAGTAAAATATGAAGTTATGCATTGTCAGTTTTACAAGCATTTTACAAAGACATTTAGTTTAAGCTCCTTTGTGCTACCGGAGAAAAACTGTGCAAAACAGCTTTGTGGGTGAGATTGTGTTGAATGCTGAGCTGACGTCATCAAACAGCAATCTGATGTGGCTTCAGATGTGTGAGGACTGAGTGGAGGGCAGTAGATATGGCATTTAGACTGAATGTCCTTAAATTTAAGCATTCTTAGGCCAAGCACATGAAGAAATGCACAAATAAAAAGGGTTTTGGAGAGGAAAGTAAAATCTGCATTGGTTTAATTTTTCAGTGCCCACGTTGCCACTTTCTAAATACCTGTATGTCTCAATGAAACAAAGTGTTGGAGAAAACAAATTTGTTGTTGAAATATATCCGTCTGGACCGACTGACGCTGCTAGCATGGCTAAAAATGGTGTAGAAGTGGAGGGGCAGCTCGGACCGATGACACTAGTGTTTCTAAACTCGTTGCCACGTTTGAACCTTCAGCAAAGTGTTTGATGATTCTGTGGCTCAATAAGAAAACACTTAGATCCATTTTTACAGCTTAGTCACTGTCACTTTAGACTCCCTGAGCACATCGAATGATTTCATGTTGTCTCTACTTGAGGTTTCTGCTGAACACACCATAAAGAAGAACCACATTTGTGCCTCACGTTTAACTGCCTAGAGATGAACTCTGCTATATCAACTTTCCACAGGTGAGCCTGGACTTCTGGTATGTAAAATAACAGCTACTGCGCCGTTCGCTGGTTATGCGAGAGACCTTCAGCAAACTGAGCAGAAGAAGCTGCATAATGTCCTCAAGAAAGGAGACGTTTACTTCAACAGCGGCGACCTGATGACCGTCGATGACGACAATTTCATTTACTTTCTGGATCGAGTCGGAGACACTTTCAGGTGAGGTCAACTTTTGCCTCAGCCACCTAATTTAAGGATTTAAAATCTGAATGCAAACAGTCGGTACACAGTGACGGTATTTGATTTTTTTTGTTGTAAAAAGATGGAAAGGAGAGAACGTGGCCACAACTGAGGTGGCGGACGCCCTCGCACTGCTTGACTGCATTAAAGAAGCCAACGTGTATGGAGTTGAAGTGCCAGGTAATTTTTTTAAAAGTCTTAAAACCCGACGCAACTTTTTATTACACATTATATTGTGTCTATCAGTTGTTTAACGCAGTGATCATTGTAAAGTCAACGTGCTGACAGACGGCTGATCTGTTATCTGTAGACCAATAAAATGTTACAACAAGGTGTAAACGGTGTGAATTGCGCTGTTGTAGTCTGGATACATGCGCTGCAAATCAGAGGGCCTTACAGAGCAATAAAAACTTTGGTGGTTACTTTTGCCAAAAACCAGACACACTGATTGCCAGCAGACCGTCCCATGCTGAAGTCAACTCAAACTATAACTGACCGAACTTGCCCCCATTTTCCCAGTAGTATTTACACTCAGAGTTAGATCAGAGTCCTGGTCATAAAAGCCAAAATGTATTTAACCAGTAGATAAGGCCTGTCTGAATGCGTCATGCGTTTTAGTCTCTATGAGAACAGACAGGAGCTTTGATTGACAGAACAATTGATCCAAATACACGTAGCCAAGTGTGGCAGGTGTCAGCGACTCATGGTGGAATTGAATTCTATCTGACTAGACAACAACAGCACTCATGCCAACATTTGACCAGCAGCTTGATGCAAACACTGCGTCAAGTTCCAAAAACACTGGATCCTACATTTCCCATAATGCAGCGTTGTCGATGGCACCTTCCTGCTTGGTGAACAATCACGTCTATACCATGATCCCAGTTTGAACGCAGGCTTTCTGTTATTGAGTTTTTCTTTTAACTGTACAGGTCAGGAGGGGAGAGCTGGCATGGCTGCTGTTACTTTGAGGGAAGGACAGAGTTTTGACTCTGCTGGTGCTTTTAAGCATGTCGAAAAATTCCTGCCGGCCTATGCAAGGCCACGTTTTGTCAGGATTCAGGTGTGTGACATTTTGACAGTTTCAGTTTTTGGGACATCATTTAATCCTCCTTGTATAACTCGTTGTACCCTGTCTGGTTACAGAGTTCCTTGGACGTCACAGGCACGTTAAAGTATATGAAGACGAAGCTGGTGAAGGAGGGCTTCGACCCAAACCAAATAACAGACCCGCTCTACTTTCTGGATGACAGAGACAAGGATTACGTCCCACTTACACTGGACATATTCAGTTCAGTGACATCAGGGAATATCAAAATTTAAAAAACAAAACTACGGTAAATCTTAAAAGTGCCTCTTTCGTCATAATTATGCTTTTACACAAAGGTTTGACTCAAATACATTCACAAGTAAAGCCTGGGTTACTTTTTGGCGAGAGTTTCACTTTAACTACAACTGGGGCCTTTTTCTTTGCAGACATTTTGACTTGAACCAGCAGGAAAACCAAAGCTGCATTTGATTATATATAAGAGGCTGATTGTCCTGCACTGTGGACGCCGGCACACTAACATGAAACAGACCCAGAAGAACAATAATAATGACATCCATGCTTTTTCTGCTGTAAACAAAAAGTCCAATTGTGTGACTTATGATTAAAACTGTTGTTCTTGTGGGTTTACAAATAGTACTCGTTACTTTCAAATGCTAATTTCGCTGAAATCAATTTAAGCAACATTATGTGGTGCGATTTGGAGAACAAGCTGTTCTGAGAGGAACATAAGGTCCAAAACACTGCTTGAAGCTAGAAAGGTGGCAGGGTCCGCCACATATAAACAAAGTAAAACAGTATGAAATTGTGTTTGTCCTTTTAGGTCAGTTTGTTTATTTAGTTTGGTTAGGCATTATGACAATTCAGTCACTGAAGATTCTATAGAGTGCTCCTCTAAGGTGAATAAGTAACATAATGTTGCTTTATTGAATTTTTCAACCCTAATGTGGGCTTAACTGGTCACTTCTTCCGACATCGAATTGGTTTGTTATTACATGATGGTGAAAAAAACCCCAACTATTCTTCATGGACCTTCAGTAAATCTTCATATTAAAGTGAACTGTCGTCTGATCAATATGACCGACCGGCTCTGAGGACAGAAACCCTCCACTCCCCTGGGTCCAGGCTGTGTTGCCCCAGGAGCTGAGCAGTTAGAGACGTGAGATAAGAACCGAACGTAACATGTAAGTCTTTTTACTCTTGTGCTTTTATTCATTAATAGTATCTCTGTACTTCTTATTTGTTTTCTACATTTTTATTTTCCTGCCAATAAATGAAATAAAGTATAAAAAGTACAAGTAAAAGTAAATCATACATATTTAGATGTATGAATAAAACGCGTAAAATGCAAATACCTCAAAATTGTCCTTAAGTGCAAGTACTCAGACTTTCATTAATGCTATGGATACCAAAGTCGATCCCTCGATTACAATCGGCTCCCCTCGGTCCACTTCCGAGACGAGCCGAGACGAGCCGAGCCTCATCTCAATACAGGCTTGTGTTGAGGGGCCCGGGGTGTTTTTCTATAACTCGTAGTTTGGCCCCTCCCCGCAGACTACAGCAGCTCAGTGAGAGGACTTGAACCCACCACTGGCTCAGATTGCATATTTATGACCAGGGTTGCCATGTATGGAGTCTCTGTAAATAACAGTGAGGTTATGAATTACAGAGGTATGTAGGATGAATCTTTAATCCCTGTAAACAAAAGATGAAGTTACTCTGACTTCATGCTGATTAGTTCACAGTAAATATGTTACCACTTAATGAATGTTAATCCACATTTAGGCCTCATTATATACATTAAGTCGACTGGGTGTCAGTTACGTAAAAGTTTGTTTATGCAATTGTATTAATATGTAAATCTGTTGATCCTTTTTTTTAGCTCATGTAACTGGAGTTAATTCTGTTATATACACTCTACTCAAAGTTAGTTAGAAACATTGGGATATGGGCGCATGTGCATGTATGTGAAAAATAAAAATTCAGATATGTCACAGAATAAACAATCAAGTGAAACACTAAAGTATCCCTCAGTACTTTTGAGTCGTGTATATTAATGCATGAAGTGACTGTGCGTTAACGTTCATTATCTATTAATTGAAGTTACTTAAATAAATAAAGAAATGACCACCTGTTGAATTCATACTTCACACAAATCACCAGTGTAACTTCAATCTGCTGCTAACTTCTCCTTACATGTGTGCAGCTACCATTAGCTTGTTAGCTCAGTTAGCCATGCAGCTGGTTGAAGTGGTGAGCGCAGGCGCCTTGGATGGCTGGGAAAAAGAGGTTTTCAGGCACGGGGCTAGCTGGTTAGCATGCTAACTAGAGTAGAGTCTCTGCAACACAACACATAGCTGCCTTTGGCATAATGTCGAGGCTAAATACTCTGTCCCTGACTTTAGTTAAGTTCCCTGCAAACATGTAATCCTCAGGGAATGTTCCCTAAAGGTTATTCTTGTAATATTTAAAGAACTTTATAGGAATGTTCTTTAAAGGTTATTTTTACAAAAACCTAAGAGAAACATACATTAAAGGTTCTGTGATGGTTTTTTTGTGTAGCCTTGAGAAAACGTTCCCTGAAGGGGAGGAAAAGTGTTCTATAGGTTATTTTGTGTAACCACTAATGACCTTCAGTGAACCTTCAGAGAACATTCCCTGTGGATTCTCTAAAGTTTGTTCTTGTGTAGACCTGAGAGAACCTTTTAGGTAATGTTTCCTCAGGGTTCCATATGTTTACATTTTTGTGCAACCTTGATAGAACCTTTAAGGTGAGTACCCTGAGAATCCTCTCTAGGTTATGTTTTATGTAACCTTGAGAGAACCATTGGGGAACGTTCTTTAGAGGTAATTTTTTAAAAACCTTTAGAGGACCAGGGAGGATTCTGTGAACCTTATTTTATGCAACCTTCAGAGATCCTTTAGGGAACGTTCCCTGATGGTTTGATTGTCTTCTGGTTTGGAATGTTTTAGATGAATTTCTTCCATATTGCACCTTTAATTCGTCAGTGAACAGGGATTCCTGTTACTTCCGGTCACATCAGCCAGTTCATGTACTAAGTCATCACGAGTCATGCATTAGCTGAGCATTAGGCTGTCTCAGCAGATGATCTGAACCCCTGCTCAGCCTCCATGTTGATGTCAACACTTGATGTCATTCAGAAAAACAATACTCCGAAACAAGCTGCAGTTTTCTGCCTCGACCTGGAGGTGTCGCAGATTTAAAATCAGTGTTTCTCATGCTCGTCACTCCGTTTAATCACCTTTCTCTCACTCTGGCACGAAAGAAAAAGAGTAAATCGGGTAAGAGGGGGCACAAAACAACGCGAGAGTGACGTGGAAAACCCGTGGAAAAACAGCGGATCTGGCAACTTGGAAACTTTCCGGAATGAAGGAGGGGTCGGCGGGTCGGAGGTGAGTGAGCACCGCCCCGAGCTGAACTTTGTCACAAATATCCTGCCCTGCTGGGTTCGTGCCTCCCGTAGCCCCTCACTGACAGATGCCTCCGGTGCGGTCCGGGCTGTAAACATGTTCATCTGGTTCACGGTTGTTGCGGGACTGGCGATCCTGTCCCTGTCCTTCCTGAAGACCCTGTTCCCGTACTTAACCGAGGACTGCACTTACATCCTGAGGAGCATTAAACTGGGAATCAGGCTCTTCAAGTACAAGAAGATCAAACCCTTCTACAGCCTCCTGGACTGCTTCTTGGATGCAGCGAGGAGGCATCCTAGTAAAACCTTCGTCAAGTTCGAAGGTCGAGATTATTCTTATGGCGAGGTGGACAAACAGAGCAACAGGACGGCCCGAGCCCTGCAGGCTGCAGCCGCGCTGAAGGAGGGGGACCCGGTCGCCCTGTTCCTGGCCAACGAGCCCAGTTTCATTTGGACTTGGCTCGCGTTGGCCAAGCTGGGCTGTCCGGCGGCTCTGCTCAACTTCAACATCAGATCCAAGTCTCTGCTGCACTGTTTCTCCTGCTGCGGGGCCAAAGTGATCATCGCCTCCGCAGGTAACGCTCCATGTTCAGCCACTAACGCGCGTGTTTGTTCCTCCGAGGTCCAAAGTCTCCTCTGCGACTCGCTGATGAACTCCAGCCGAGTATCTCCTTTATCCCGCTTTACTCTTAGACTTTACTTCCTTTCTTTTTTTGCCTCGCAACATTCGATTTGAAAGGTGTAGCAACTTTTCAAATTAAGATTTTTTTTTTTTTTAAACTTTACTGTTAAATTTAGAGTTTAAAATCTGCAACAAGCAGTCAAAGATCAAACCAGAGATTCCCAGTAACACGTGACTCCTCGCAGAGAAGCAGCAGCTCCTAAGTGGGACTCCTGGATTTTTTGTTTCCAGTGTGGTTAAAAAGCACAACAAGTACAAGTTAAAGTTAACTGAGAATATTTACAGGCGTAGATGTACTGTGTACTCAGTGTTGTCAAAAAGAAGGTCATCCTTGAGTAAAAGTAAAGATATTGAGACACTTGGGTACAAGTGGAAGCTCCACCCATATGAATATTAATTGAGTAAAAGTCATTTAGTATCTGATATTAAATGTATTAAAGTATCTTAAAAAGTAGTAAAAGTGACAAAGTAACTAGTAACTCAAATTATCATACACATTTTCTGGAGTAAAAAAGTACAATATTAGCCTCTAAAATGTAGTGGAGTTGAAGTATTAAGTTACAAAAAATGTAAATACTTGGAAGTACAATACATCAACACTGTGCTTAGTTACATTCCATCACTATGTTTACTACAGGTTGATTGGTTACCTGCCTCGCAGTTTATCAGATCTGATATTCAGAGTTTTTCTGAGTGTCAGAATCAACGTTTGTCTGTCAGATTTTTAATCTGATTGCATGGAGAATAGATTAAATAAAAGATTACTTTGGCTCTGATGTGCCACGTTATCTTCTCGGCAACAAGTAACCTAAGTTCAGATCAAGATCAAATGAATGTAAAGGAGTGAAAGCACGATAGTTGCCTCTACAATGTAGTGGAGTAGAAGTATTCAGCATAGGTACCTCAAAATTGTACTTAAGTACCGTACTTGTAGTTACATGTTATCCTTTCACACATGCAGCATATCCCTGAAATGTTCAGTGACATTTCCAGCCCGAGGTCGTGCGTGAGTGTGAGCAGGGATCGATATTCAGGGAAATCTGTGGAGGAAAGTGACGCTCCAGCTGTGTTGTGAATGTGTCATCATCAGTTCCATCAAAGAGACATTTTCTCTTTCTTCTCAGTTTTGATTGAAAACAGTTTTGAGGCACAGTGAGGTCAAACTTCACTAATAATTCGCTTAAAATAAACATTTAAGAATATTTCAAATAAGTACAAACGTGTGTAGCACGGGGCTGGACGACGACATTGTCTCAGGCTGCATTGAGATACACAACCGAATATTTGTGACCAAATAGGTCAATATCAACATTGAGACAGCACTGTAAGGATCACTGGAGGTGCTTAGATATTAACACAAAAAGATTTTTTGATAGATGATCATCAGTAAGGTGGATATAATGACAAAAGTGGGTAAAGGCAAAGATAAGAATAAGTATGACGGTCTGGTAAGTTAAAAAAATGGCATCACTTTTCTGTAACTCAGCCTTTAAAACCAGGGGAAACACAACACTTACGACACAAGATATCCCAAAGTGTCGTGTCCTGATAACAATATAAGAATAATCTCACGGCGCCCTCAGATTTATCTTGTGACCTTCTGAGGACTGAAGTCCAAAAGAAGCTCACACACTGATGCATCACTGTTAATAATCTTATAATGACATGTACTAACATATCAGTCACAGGGGCCAATTGTCAACGATGAGTACTTTTATTTTGATACCAGACTCAGAATTTTAATATTTAAAATATGAATGAGGTGAAAATACAGAACTCAGAAATATTTATCTTTTTCATAACTGAATAAACGAGCTGTTCTCAGAGGAAAATAAGGTCCCCAGAACACTGTTTGAAGCTAGAAAGGTGGCAGGGTCCGCCACATGTAAACAAAGTAAAACAGTATGAAGAGTTTGATAGCTCCCAGGCATTCTGATTGTTTCAAAAAGAAATGTACACATCAGCACACATACAATGATTTGACAAGGTCACAACATGAGTCACAACGAGGGCCGGAGTGACCGGCCTCAGAATGACCTTTGACCCAGACTAACGCTTGTTTGTGTCACTCTGTGAATCTTTAATGTTCCCAGTCGCCTTCAGAAGAAACACACCGCACATGGTAGTTTAATTATAGTTCATATTGTCTTGTGCAACAGGAACAAACTAGACTTACAGTTGTCCAGCACTACTTTGCATTATTATGTGAATATAACACACATTATGAATAAACAAGCTAACACAGAATAAACTGAATAAATCAAGAGTTTAAAACTAGATTTTGACGCAGAACCTTAAGAGGTGCCTCAAAAGGCAATTAGGAACGTAGTGAAGGAGGCATGTTGTTGTTTTTTTGAGAGGCCACTATGATTGATTACCTGTCCTTTTGTTATGTTGTGATTTTTGTGTTCCATGTTAATACGTTGCATTTTTTATTTATATTAGGATTGTGTGGCTGCTACTTCGAACAGTTCTTCTCTCGTAGCTGTAGCTACTCTTCCACGGGTCCACAAAAAAAACGTACATACTATAAAAACATTTATTTAAAACGATATGTTTATTACTCATCTATCTTGTCTAGTATGTGTGCATGGCAAGCTGTTCAAACAAATTGCTCCTGGTGGGATTAATAAAGTTGTCTGAATCTGAACATTAAAAAAAGAAAAAAATACATGAAACATTATAGTCTACACACACAAAAAAATACAATACACAATGCAAATGTCAAAATAGGACCACTTGTTATGCACAGTAACCTACAAATATGGTTTTGCATGTAAAATAAAGGCGAAATAACATAAATAAAATAAAATCCTCAGACAATCACGCATGAGAACAGTGAACCAGTATGTGTTGATTTCACCACAGTGTGACGAAGGCAACAGCTGATGGTTATATTTCATCACCTGGCGCTTATCTCCACAGGATTAACAAAGACTTAGATAACACAACAGTTACCACATGTTCAAATGTTTGATCCCTCCTCCGTTCTGTTAATTCGTACCAATGCCTGATTTTAAAAACCAGAGCGATGTGAGCATTCAGAAAAATTCAGACCAGAAAACAAATGTTTGCCACGTGATCTCATATTATGTCGTCATCCAGCAGCTTCCTCAACAGTGTTATCTTGAACAAAGAGCTAACACGTTTACTCTCCCACATGGTTTCAGTCAGTGTGCTTTACACTCAGTCTTAAGGACTTGGGTCAGTTGAGGTAAACAAAAAGAGCATTGCAATCTGAAACCTCCCCACACTCCTTTCACCACTGAGCTATGCATCCATGTAGGCCGGAGTCTGCACCATGTGCTCGTGTGCCATAGGGACCTGAGGCAACACGATACAGGCCCCCAGCTGCATTGCGCAACCCAGCGCTCCAACACATTGTGTAGAGCTGAATGCCTCTCTGTGTTTGCAGAGCTGCAGGACGCCGTGGAGGAGGTTCTACCGACGCTGAGAGAGCAGGGTATCACTGTGTTCCTCTTGTCGGAGACCTGCAGCGTCCAGGGCATCAACACTTTACTGGACAAGATCTCCCTTTCCTCGGATGAGCCGCTGTCCAAGGACCTCAGAGCCAACGTCAACATCAGGAGCACTGCCCTGTACATCTACACGTCAGGCACCACAGGTAAGGCCACGAAAGTCCTCTGGAAACATCCACTGACACAGTGAAAGTCTGCACTGACATCATCGAAGTTATACTTAGTTGTATGTTTATTTGCAGCTTGCTTAAAGTAATGCAGTCTATCACAGATTTGTAGGAGTTATATGTGTGCTTTTTAATGAAAATGTGACAGAAATAAATGCTTAAAAGCTCGATTACAGTGAGTGAACAAAATTCTTTCTTTCTTTAGTTTGTGTTTGATCTGATAGGTCAGAGAATTTTAATCTTACAGTAACATTATGTAGAAATTGGCATTTTTGTGTGGACACCACTGTCGTAAAAACAAATCCCAGCTCTGTAACTATTTGTCAGATGTAATGTAGGTGGTAACTACAAACAAAACTGATTAAATCATAAGTGTTATGTGTTTGAAAACTTGTGTGTTGACGTTGAAGCTGTTATTTTAGGGTCAAAAAGTTGCATAAAGCTGCTTCGACATCGACTTTGCCGTTGTCACAGCAAAGCTGTCTTGTTCTGACTGTGACTGTCATTTTTAAATATCACGAATAAAAAAAATATTAAGCATGTGTTTATTTTGGGGTGCATGTTTTGTTGTCCCAATCCTTTTTATATTAAAGGTGTACGAATTTTTGTTGAAGAAATTAACATTTTTTACAAAAATACAACAGAATATGAGGAAACAACACGTCTGCGTGTTGTGTTGGAGACATCTACTGAAGTTAGCACGCTAACCTGCTAGCCCCATCCTGTCCCCGTCCAAAGCTCCGGTGCTAGCTGTTTGTACACCAGCGCTTCCCTGGTGCACTCAGCTCCAAGTCCTGATCGTTAGCTAAACTGCTAACTGAGCTAATGGTACAGTTACTAACAATTACTCTGGTGATATTCTCCACTCTTTTTGTTTTGAGTATGAATCAGACAGGTGACCAATTCTTACATATATTGCACCTTTTTTAAAGTGCTTGTCACTGATGTCATCCAGAGGCCAAGAATTGGTGGCCAACTACAACTTGGCGGCCGTCAGTGTCCTAGTTAAAACATACCAGGAACAGACACTTGAGAAGTCCCTGTGGATGTTTTGATACTCGATACTAACTGTAGCTGCTGTGTTAAAGAACCTGAGTTGATTTATTACTTTGACCGTGGCAGGTTTGCCCAAAGCAGCTGTCGTCACCCATGAGAGGGTTTGGGCGGCCTCCTTCATCCAGGCGGCATGTGGAATCACAGCAGATGACGTCTTCTACATCAACCTACCTCTCTATCACAGTGCAGGCTTCCTCATCGGGATGGCCGGAGCCATCGAGAGAGGTGACGACCTTCTTAATCCTTGAAGAACTAAAGCACTGACATACTTGGTTTGGGTTACTTTAGAGGTGGTTGTGTGTGTTCACACTCAGGCAAAGGCTGTGCTTTATGATGCAGGTATGACCATTTTTCTGAGGAGGAAGTTCTCTGCCTCTCAGTTCTGGGACGACTGCAGGAAGCATGATGTGACAGTGATGCAGTACATCGGCGAAACAATGCGCTACCTCTGCAACTCTCCCAAGGTAAAAAGAATCCTTCGGGTTGAATAGATTCAGTATCGCCCTGGTCCTTTTTTTAATCTGAGTCGATGTGTCTCTTTGCAGAAAGACAACGAGAAGAACCACAGAGTGAGAGTTGCCATCGGCAACGGGGTCCGAACAGACATTTGGTCAGAATTTGTAAATCGCTTCGGGAACATTCAAGTCAGAGAGCTGTACGCTGCCACAGAGGGAAACATCGGCTTCATCAATTACACGTCCAAGATCGGTGCAGTGGGGAGAGTCAATTTTGTGCACAGGGTGAGTAGACGAAACGGTATGTTGTTTTGAGCCACGATGGCGGCACTGCTCTGAGGACAGTGAGGTCAGTGTGTCAGGACTGGAACATCTCCTGAACTCCTGTACTGACATTCTTGGTTTCGAGAGGAATAATCCCAGTGACTTCAGTAATCTCCTGACGTTTTGATGCCGCGCTACAAGAAAGTTGACATTTTTGATCTCGAGTGTCTCTCAACAACTATTCAATGGATTACCTTAGTAAACAGTTTTCTTAACAAGTGTATGGTCTCGCTACAAGAGCTCGCCCTTAAGTTCTAAATCAGATCTAATCAGGATACAGTATAATATGATACAGTATGGCACGATATGATACGATATGGTATGATATGATGACACGATACGATACGTTATACTTTATTCTCCCATTGAGGAAATCTTTCTCTGACTCAGTCTTGCTGCATTATACTGTATTTAAACCACAATTGAAGATAGAAGCATAGAAATGCGTGTCTTCCCCAGCCTCCAGCACAAATATGGTCTCTTCTAGCTCCAAAACACCATGATGGTGACGGCCATCATGCCAAACTGCCAAACTGGAGCCTTTACACCTGATGCCGACGTTAGCATTTAGCTCAAAACCCTTGCTGTGTCTAAGTCCGTCCTCAGAGAGCTGCTGGCACGGCTTAAAACTTTTGTTAAAACCAGCAAATCTAAACTTCCTCAGCTGTAGTCTGTTATTCATAAACACTACACCGTGAGCTGATTAACTTTTTGATTCTTTTCTCTAGTATTTCTTCCCCTACACTTTGATCAAGTTTGACATTGAGAAGGAGGAGCCTGTCAGGAACTCTAAGGGTCTGTGCATCGAGGCAGTCAGAGGTGGGTCACTTTAAAAGCAATTACTCGACCAAAATGTCATTGGCAAATATGCTGATAATCAGTTCTCAAGCTAACTGGTTCCATCTTCTCAGATGTGTAAATGTGCCGCTTTAATCTGTTTCCTTTAATGTAATTGTATTATGGTTGGGCTTTGATTGATCGAAGGTGTCACTTTGGGTCTTGGGGAAAACCGATGTGCATTCTTCATGTGTCTCCTCGTCAGGTGAGACGGGACTTTTGGTTGGAAAGGTCACTCAGAGGTCTCCCTTCGTTGGGTACGCCGGCAACAAGCAGCAGACCGAGAAGAAGAGGCTTCGCGACGTGCTGAAAAAAGGCGACTTGTACTTTAACACCGGAGATTTGCTTCGGTTTGACGAGGAAAGCTTTGTCTACTTTCAGGATCGAGTCGGTGACACGTTCAGGCGAGTCGTGACTCATTTTGTGTCCATCTGTCAGTTTTTGTTGGTTTAATTTCTTTCACTGAAGCAATATTGAATGTGTGCACAGTTGTCGGACAGAATACGCAGAAACATGTAAACTTTCATTCGGGTTTATGTGTAAAAAGTGTACCAAGCTAAGGTTATTTTTTAAGTTTCTTGTCTAAATTTGGTGCCAAGCTACTGACAGGATTCTCTTTTCTTTTGACTTATTTTTCTTCGCTTGCTGTCACAGATGGAAAGGAGAGAACGTCGCCACATCGGAGGTTGCAGACATTCTCACGATGGTTCAGTGCATTCAGGAGGCGAATGTCTACGGTGTTAAAGTCGAAGGTAACAACACTGATGTCAGAAATAGTCCCCGCAGAGATGTTACACCACGTTTTACGGATGAGGGAGATGAAGTCAGAGACAGTTTTCTGTGCGTTTGGCATATTCTCTGTGTGTATGTAACTGACTTGTCTGAACAGGTCACGAGGGTCGGATCGGCATGGCAGCTGTCATTTTGACAGAGGGAGAGGACTTTGACTGTTTGGGCACCTACAAGCAGGTCGTCAGCTACCTCCCCGCTTACGCAAGACCTCGATTCATTCGGATTCAGGTAAAGACAAAAAAAGAATTCGTTGTGCACGTCTGTGTTTCTTGCTGCAGCCGGAACATGAAACTGAGCGCGGGGGTTGTTACTCATTTGTATTTTGCTAAACCTGTTGACCCACTTCAGGTCGCTTCCTGAAATCAGACTAGCTCGGGGAGTTTGATTCTCGCTTGATGCACTATTTTAGATGGATGGTCTTGTGTTGAAGGGAAGCACCGATCAGACTTTTTTCTTTCTTGAGCCGCTTGATTTCAAAATCCAATTTTTTTGTCTCCTCACTTTTAATATTTCAGGTTGATTCATTCACTAAAAGAGCCCGAAAAACTGTGTCCACTTGCTGAGTCTGAAGTTCACACCAAAGAGTCACAACAAGATGAGTTAAAACGAATGAATGGAAGAACTTGGTCTGTAGTATATATGAAACCTGTCAGTATACACCAGTGTGAGTACGAGATGGTGTATCTTTTCCTTGGCAAACTACTCTTTACTTCGGTGTCCCTGTCAGCCCTCTGTAACGTCAGAATATCAAGTACAAGATTTTTCCTTTACCGTTATTTAACCGACACTATTTTGGCTTGAAAGTGTCTGTGTCTCCAGAGGGTACACTGTGAATTCTGTTACTGCTGTGGTTGTAACGCCACTGCAACTATTTTCTCTATAGTGTTACAAAACATTTTAGTCATGAATCTTTGGTTTACACTGGCCGTTACGAGCAGCAGCGATTGATTTGAACTCTCGTTTAACGCACAAGCCTCCCCTGCTTGCTGGTGGCGGTTTGTTATTGGTGCTGAATGCAGCTGGTGAGGAAAACAGCCGACACTAACCCTCTTGACTTTCTACCACCTCCGTCAAGTCCTCACTTGGTTACTTACTTAACACTAAGTAAGTAATACTAAGTAAGTAACCGAAAGTATCAATACTAATTTCCACTAAACTTGGATGGAGTGAGAACGACTTGATGCAGATTGTGTTGATGTTAAAAGGCAGTTCTTTTCTGCCCACTGTCGCCAAGTTCTTGCTCATGGAGAAATTGTTGGGTCGACCTTTGATGAGAAGACTTTCTACTGGATTGGTGCTGTTCAAATGAAGGTTGATTGATTGATTGATTTGGTGTGCAGAAACTATGCTCAAGCATTTCAGGGTGGTTTAAAGCGGGTGTCCCATGTACAGAGGCTTTGTCCTTGTTGCAGTGGCACCATCCTGTTTCCTGTCTGAATCAAAATCAGAATCAGAATCAGCTTTATTGGCCAAGTATGTGAACACATACAAGGAATTTGACCCCGGTTTTTCCTTCGCTCACTATGTACACAGATGTAAACATGAACATAAACATTCAGTTAGAAGAACAAAACAACAAAGAACAGTAAGTTAAAGAATGGTATAAAAAATTAATTAAGTAAATAAGTCAGTAAAGTGTTCAGAGGTCCAGCTTTTCTCTATTATAAATATATGTGTAAGTATATATACATTATACATTACATTATATACTGTCATCTCAGAAGCTGTCCTATCATTAAAGCCATACAAAGGCCAAATAATTATAATAATAATAATAATAATTTAGAGTCATACAGAGCCTTTGTGGAGGTATGCACTCTACTGAGTGCCATTTGAGTTCATAGATTCTTCTAACCAATGGATCATTGTTGACCTTGGACGACAACCACGAGCGATTTCAGCTTCCTGTGACTCAGAGAACATGGTGCAAACACTGACTTTTCAAGGACTCGTGGAAACATTAATGTGGATCAGTTGCGGTGCCTCCCGTGTTTGTTGCTGCTTCACAGAAAGTCAGATAAAAAAAAAAAAACTTTTCTAAAATATATGACATGTGTTTCGTAGGCCTGCCTGGAGATGACGGGGACGTTTAAGATGAAGAAAGTAAAGTTGGTGGAGGAGGGATTCAACCCGGCACACATCCAAGATCCTTTATACTTTTTAGACCCCGAGCAGAAGACGTACGTCACGCTGACCGAGGACATCTACAGAGCGATCGCTGCCAGGGAAATAAAACTCTAAGACTGAGGACTAATCACTGAACCATTCAAGTCGCAGCTCATTCATTTCAGTGACCTTTTAACAATCAACTAACTCATCAGACTGACTTTACGTCGTGTTTCAGGAGACCTTTTTTTTTTTTTTTTTTTTAAATCAACTACTGTGCATCTCTGCAGCTGTTTTATTCCATCATTTTGACGGTATGTGATATGCTGGTTATGTCTTACTTCCTCTGTTGTACTTTTAATAATTAAACTCTGTATCTTTTAGTCCTGACTTTTAATTTATGACTGGCCATGTAAATTGTAGAAATGTAAAGTGTTCAGTCACATATTACACAGAATAACTTTGGATTTTGAACTCTTATTCTCTTGGTTTATCGGTGAACCTTCACACAGATGTTTTGTACAGCCAGGCTTCGCTTTATCAGCTCGTGTGTACCGACAGCACACACTGACATGTAACCGTTACATGATAAAGCTGCGGTCTAAGTGAGGGAAAGCCTCGGTTTGTTGTTATCGTAGGAGCCTCTGTTTTGTGCTATTGTAAGAGTGTTTCTGGTCAGCGCAACTTTCCCTCACTGGCCAAAACAACCTTTGACATAAAATAGTTCTCAAGTCTCTGTCACATGCTGCGTCATGTGACACACGTGGCAAAAATGTGAAATCAGGCGGTTTCAGGAAGGAAAGGGGAGTTATTGTTCCCTCACTTGAATGTTTGACTTTCGCTGCGCAGAATCAAACAATAAAAAGCTGCAGAGGAAGTTTCTCTGTGCTCATCTTACATCTCAGTTTAACAGCGGCAGGTACGAGCATTTGGAGGCCAGTGGTGGCCCATTATGCAACTTACTGTAGTTACTATACTGACACGTCTACTGAGAATTAACTTCTCAGTCAAGTCAGAAACATCTTGAGTCCTCTGTAACAATTAGAGGAAATGCACATGTTGGAAGCATTTTTTTGATTGTAACATGACATGAAGAATAAGACCTTCCCGGCCTTCCTCTGTCAGTCTAAACAAGCCTGTGGATGATGTGCTGAAGTCGTTACATGCAGCTGGACTCGTTTTCTTTTTGATGGATTATTAACTTGAAAATGGAGCTAACGTGAACTGATGACCAGCTCTCAGCACAACAGAAAAGTTCCACGGAGCCCCTTTAAAGTTTTTCAAATGAAAATAACATATCCCTAGATTAGAGATTTTTTTTTATATATAGATTTCGAGGGAGATGTATATGTGAGAAGGAGAAATTTTTTTAACCAGGTAATTTTTTCTGTTGTAAAAACATTTCAGACAAATAATTAAAAAAGGTACACTCTGCAGGATTTTCCAAAAAACTGATGTACAAACTACAGAAATAGTTCCCCTCAATCATCAGTTTGTGTGTCTGTCCTGTGCCTGTATTTCCTTAATATTTTGCCATGTGGATTGTTGTGGAGTCTGATTGCTACATTGTCAAATGCCAACTCTGGTTTGGTAGTGTGATGTAACAAAGTGAATTAAAGGCGGGACTACTTTCAGGAGCAGTGTTTTCCTTTGGAGAGAGGAACTTCTGTTGGTGCAACTTTGACCTTTTTTAACTTTCAAGATCTTTTACATGCACAAGAACCTTTAACACACTGAAGGAGAGGAAAAAAACATAAAATCTACATTCAGTTCCTGATTTGAAACTAACACACTTTAATGCAACAGCTTCAATTCATGAAGGTTATAATGTTCAGTTTTTGTTGCAACTATTTTAAAGAGGGGTTTACTCAAGTGTAGGTTCATTTTGGAGGTCTTGGTTTGTACTCCTGTTGTTGCATAGTAATGACAGATGTTTCTTTTACCAGTCCACCGGATTTACCTCATTTGAATGAGGGTAGGTACACCGCAAACTGCAGCAGGCTGGATTTTATGCAAAATCTGATAAATTAGACTTCATGAGTCTAATATTTTAGAAAAAACTAACATATTTCTTACTTTAAAAACCAGTGAACCAGAGGTCAGATTAAGAAAAAACAAACAAGGAAGTTATTTTTTAAGGTGACTAAAGTGCAGTAGCGGTTGAGACACATGCCCTCGACTCTGTTAATCTTTTAACTGAAGACTGTCAGCCCTGTATTTATATTAAGGTATGCAGAATAATCCAGCTGACAGCTCAGTTTACTGATTTAACATGTGGGACGCAGCTGTGAATGTCAGATAGCTGAGAATCAAGCATTGCGTACAGACAGTCCAAACGCCAACTTCACAACCCACACAGGAATCCTCAGAGCAGCTTGGCAGAAAAAACACGTCTGGGTGTGTCGATATGCAAAACATCTGGAGGTTTACATCAACACAACACACTCACCCGAGGAGCAGTTACTTTAAAAATGAATTTATTTATTAATACAGTGGTATACTTAGAAATGTGTTGCAAAGGAAAAAAAGTTGAACCGAAGAAAACTCAAAATAAATAAAAAGAATGTCAGCCACACGGGAAAATAAACTAGTGTTGGGTTGAAGCAGTGTTATCATATCAAAAGAAAACAGTACTGATGTGCCATAATAAATTGTCTATTAGTACAAAAATACATTTCAGGGCACACAATACAGCATCCAGTATCACAAATAAAGGAAGGGACCACTCTTCACAGCAGACCCCCTCAAGTACATCTTTTAAAATTATTTAAACCAAGCACTTCTCTAGTTTGTAAATAAGAATAAAAAGTTTTTCTGACTGTTAAAAATGCCTTAAGTAGTGTGTGTATATGTTGGTAGAAAAGTCGGACTTATTACTGCTTATGTCAGTTCCAAGGCTCAGGGGTATAACCAGAATACAAACATAACCAATGTAACCGCTTTCTCTTTTTTAAACAAACGTTTTCTCTTTTATACAAAATAACAAAGATGTACAAAAGTTCATTTACAGAGAACCAAGGCCATTTATACTAGCAATATGTACAGCCACAATTTAAACATCTTTTCTAGCTTTTTTGTATTTCCTCAGACTTCATATGCATAGCAGTAAAAGAAAGCATACCTTTTCATCAGCCTCAATTATTCTCGTGTGCTAAAATCCAAGTTCACTGTTTATGAGAAAAATGCAGAGACAACTTTTTCTTCCGTAGTGATCGCTATAACTGAAGGATCTGATGTTTTTAAAGTTTCACTGAAAAGTTAATATGCAGATAAGGCATCACTGCTTGCAGTGTACGATGGGATTTTCATGTGTTGAACTTAGTAGTAGCAGGCTTCTGGACCTGAGTCATAGCACATGCATAGATCTCTAGACAGCAGGAGTTTGTAAAATCAAGTCAGTATATTTATCTACGGTAAAACATTGCTACAAAACATCAGTTTTAAAGAGAGAGTGCTCCGCCAGAACAAACGGGCGTCTCGTACTAATACTTAACCGTCATTCTTATTCTTATTTTTTCATCTTTATGAAGCCTACGTGTTCCTTCATGAGTCGGACTCGGCATTTCTCAAGTCCTCGGAGATCCTTCATGAGTAAAACGCATGACCACAGAACTCACAAACAAAAGTTTCGCATATACCAACTTTGCTGTTTGTGAGTGTTTTTTTTTCCTTTTTTTTTCTTCTTTTTTACAGTATGCAAAAATCCCATTGCAATATTAAACAAGTTTCAAAATTCTCCTTTTTCTTGCACTGCTCTGACCTTTTAGAAAATTAGCTAAAAATGTCAAAATGAGATTATTCAGTCAGTGGCACTGGTCATGCATTCCAACTTCAGTTCCTTTGTTTAAATAACTTGTTTTAATCTTTATTTTTTGCAAGCCTTGAAAGCACCAAAAAAAAAAGAAAGGAAAAAAAACAAAAAACAAGAGTACAGCCTCGGGGGATGCTGGACTCCTCAGACTGTGTGTGTGTGTGTTATTTTTTTTCTTTTTTTTTTTTTAATTTTGGGCACAGTAAACAACGTGAGAGTATCAAGTTCATACTTCATGGAGCGCTGTGCACCCCGCCACGGTGGAGGGAGCACAGCAGGGGCGACTGAGGTCCCCCCGTTTATCACATTCAGTAACAGGCCAGCTGTTGCCCTCTTCAGAAGTGGTCAATGAGCACAGACACACAGTTTGCACCCACCAGGTAGTTTGGGTCTCCGGGGAGAGATTTGTTCTGCCAGGTTTTGGGATCACCTGCAGGAAATAAGAGACATGATGTCAGCTGTTGGAGCTCCTTACAAATGCATCATAAATACCACTAATCTGGAAAAATCATTATAAAAAAATGAGTATGACTGATAAAAATTAAAATAGAAAAACTCCAGCTGCTCATCATGAGTTCATGATTAGTTAATGCTTCATGGATCATTAATTCAATGGATGTTAACTCACAGTAACTTCATATATACTACTTTAAAATAAATGTATGTGCCAACAAATTAGTTGGAATCTAGTTACATAGAAAAAGGCATTTCAAACAAAACAATAGTAAGAAAAACATAGTAAGAATCTTTTAATCCTTTAACACAGCCTGTTGCTCCCCTTTACAGTTCTGTGTAAAACATATCAGCACAGAACGGGGGATCATTCTTATTCTTTTTCTCAAGTCGGAGCAACACTAGATGGTGAGACATTCATGCCTTATTTTGCTTGAACTCATAACTGAGTGAAAATAAACTGCAAGGCTTCAATAACACCATGTTGCGGTTCAAACGACTTGATTGTCATGTCAAACAATAATAATGAATGTAAAAGGCGTTTAAAGGTGTCATTTGAAAGAAATGGCCAGAATTCAACAGCACTCCAAAACTTTGGGGGGCAGCATAACGGCTTACGACTGAGAAGACACAGCAGGCGGGGACAGGACAGAGGTGCCGCGGCAGAGATCCAAGAGAGAGTCGGGCTTCAGCAGTGGGCGATAACAGCGAGTAGAGCTGGAATAATTTCACACCTTACTCAGTGAATTGAGGATTTATTACAACCAAACCAGAGCTGATCGTGGAGAGACAAACCAAGACTGTTTCGGTGAGTTTGTTTTGTTAATGTCAAGTCTGAATGAAGTGTTTTTTGTGATTAATTAACGAGGCAACTAAGCTAAGTAAAAGAGGGGAAACTTAAATTCAGAAGCTGTACAGCTGTATTTTTCTGTTTAGAAAAGAAAACAGTAATCACCCAGAGGTGGTATTATGAGACAGGATCGGTTGTCGCTAGCTGGTTAGCATGCTAACGTCGGTAGACATCTCTGCAGCACAGTACATAGATATCTGTTGGTTCTTCACAAGCTGTGGATGATGTTCATTTTCTGAAAATTCTGGCCACATCTTAAAAATTGCCCCTTTAAGGCTGCAACTAGTGATTGTTTGCATTACCGATCAATATGCTTATTAATGTCTCAATTGATTCTTTAGTCTTTAAGAGGTAAATTAAATACTGGAAAATGTCATCTCAATTAAGATAGCTTGTTTTGTCCAAACAGACAAAACCCGGAAGATAATCAGTTTAAGATAAACTAAGTAGCAACAAGCCACGATTTGAATAAACAAGGCTGTGCAGATCATGTTAAGCATGAAAATAAGAAAACAACTTAAATAGCACATGCATGAGGAAGAAGTGGGGGGAATAAGGAAACTGATGAGATGACTAAAATGATTCAGAAAGTCTCCTCCTTAAATCACTAAAGCCCACAGACCCCAAAGGACAGAGAGAGGACAGCGTACCCGACGAGGAGTCGGAGGATTTTAGAGCAAAAGACCAACCATCAGGGGTCATAGACGCACAGTGAGGTAGGCGCAGCTCCACCGGCTTCAGGAACTTGAGTCCATGAGGGCCACACATCACCAACGGACTTAGCAGCGTTTCTCCTGCACGGACACACAGCAAGATTTACATTCCACAATTTAAACTTGCATGAATTAATCAGCACACAGGATTATCTATTACCCAGGCCTTCATGGTGAATGAGAATTAACTGTTAACTGTCCTGACAGGTTAATTAAATTAGCACAGTCCCCTGGTGCTGAATGTTAATTTAAAAAAATCCTTCAGGGCTTTTTATCCTCTGTTCATACTTCGAATCTTAAGGAAATGCTGCATAAAAGCGTATTGCTTTGGCTTCATTGTATAGAAATTCTAATGTGAAGAATAAACAGATGTTAGCCATGCATGTATAAACTCTTTTATATGTAGGCACCAAATCTAAAAATCATCCCATTAAAGTCCTGCTGAAACTTTATCCTCATGTAGCAATTCATTTAGAAAATACACATTAAATATAAAATCTTGCACCAGCTCTAAAACAATAAAGTCACAAACTTTGTTTCCTGGGGCTGCTTTTTATCTTGAGTACATCAGCACTTCAGACTCAGATGTAGTGACTATTCCTTGACATTTTTAGGATGTAAAGAAACTCAGAGGCCGACCTTTCTCCTTGTCGAGCGGGGGCAGGATGCTGTTGTCCCGGCACACCTTGAAGTAAATCTCCTGCTCCACGCTCTCGGGGATGGCACCCTGGGGGATGATGATGCTGACACCCGTCTCGATGGAGCTCAGGACCCCTCCGTTACAGTTGAAGATGCCCCTGGCGGTGGCAACCACCGTGTGCCCTTCGTCCTCGTCGTCATCGTCCAGCGTGCTGGGGCTGAGGGACGGAGGCAGTAGCATCAGTCAAAGCAGTGTTGGCAGAGAAAAAAGCACAGCAGAGGACACGAGAACAAACCCCCTGTGAACAAACAAAGTCTCTCTCGGTCTTTCAGCTACTCAGTAATTACCCTCACAGAACGCACTGCTGCTGCTGCTGGCTGTGAAAAATGATGAGTGTCGTACCTAACCGGGATGGCCTTGGGGATGGTGTTGATGTTATTGTGCTGGTATTTGGGCCTGTTGTCCATAGTGCGTGTGAAGGTGTCCAGGCCGCTGTCATGATCCAGGGGCTGTGGCGAGAGCTGAGGCTTCCCGCCGCTGTTGCTCACCACACTGGGCTTACTGAGGAGGTCCGTCTTTACCTGTGTGTCGTTGGGAAGCAGGTTGTGGTTGAACTTGGGGCTCTCAAACTTGCGCTCAAAGGGCCGCGCTGAGCTGGTGTACGGCTTGGGGACGTAGCGGTTGTAACTAGTTGGAGCAGGAGCGGCCATCGTTTTGGTGGGTGCTGCATCAGTGCCGTTAACGGGGGATTTATCGGGGAGGCCCCTCGGCGGCAGATAGCCAACTGGTGCAGGTTCATCCCTGCTGGCTGGCCTGAGAGCTGCCAGCTCAGGTTTAGGATTGGGTGAGCTCAACGGCTCAGGTATGGAGTTAGCTGGAAACACATGAAGGAGGATCACTTAGATACACACTAAATACAGTCGCTTAGTTAGTTAGTTAAATTGTATAAATTTGGGCTGTAACTAACAACTCTTTGAATTTTTCACTGACAATTATTTTCTGCAGCTTTTATTAAAGTGATAGTAAACTTAACCTGAAACCTTGGGTTTAAGGAAACTGTGTTTCACTGTTTTCGGATATTTTAAAGGCCAATAGTTAAGTGAAAAGCTAACTGGAAGATTGATCAAAGATACAAAAGTACTCCTTCACTGCAGCCCTAAAGTGACACATCATCTTAGCTCTGTACTGGAGAATCAGAGAGCTTACCGTCATTGGGGCTGAGCTTGGGCAGTGTGTTGGGTGGGATGGTGGATGCAGGGGGCCCGTACTGTGAGGAAGGGCTGATCTGGGGCAGAGGTTCATATCTTTTCTCCACTGGGCTCACCTTCTCTACGGACTCAACTCTACAGTAGGAAGACACAAACAATACAGTTGTTAAAAGACAATCATGACTGCAGCTGTTGAGACATCAGCCACTTCTGGCATGAGGCGTGTGTGGTTTTACCTGTTGTATGGGTAAGACAGCTGAGCTGGTTTGGGCAGGTCATGGAAGCGGTTGATGCCAGGACTGGGTTGGCCCATGGCCTTGCTGTCGAAGCTACGGCGGTCAAAGTAGGATAACTGCTTCCTGTAATACTCCTCATCCTCATCTGGGTCATAGTGGTTGGAACGCACTACATCGTCCAGGGGTTTCGTGTGGGGTTTCTGTGGCTCAGGAGCCCTTCAGAGAAAGGACAAGGAAACAGGTGAAACCACTGCAGTGACTTAAACAGAAGGACTGGCCAAAAACCAGCTAAACAACGTTTTAATGGAAGACATCTTTTATGTCCCGACTCAATGAGAAGAAGTTATCAATTGTGTTTTAGCTCACTATACTGGACAATGAGGTTAATAAATACCCTGCTAACATGCAGAACTTGTGCCCACTAGGTGGAGCTCAAACAACAGTAAATGACTCCCAAGACATCTTTGCAAGGATCTCCGGCTTGTCCTTCACCCAGCCACTCTGCAGCCTGGGCTGCTGTAATGAGGACTACATACCTATAGGAGGACTTCTCCTGCTCCAGGTTGCTGAGGGAATTGGCTTTAAGGACTGGGCCAGGTGCACTCACAGGTTTAGGAACATCTGCCGGCTGAAAAGAAAAGAAAGGACGTCTCTTTAGAGCTTTTTGTATCTGGTCCAGATTTTACACGAATGGATTGACTGCACATTGATAACTATTACTATGCCAGAGACCTCATAGCTCAGATTTAAACAAGACAGATCATACTTTCATTTAACAAGCATGTAGTATCAAGTCTTGCATTTTCTGCAGTTTTGGGGGAAAAAAATTAGCCTCCTTGAAGTTTCATTAGTAATCTTGTGTTGCTTTTAAATAATTGCATATCCAAGTACTAACTGTTAAACCTCTTTAATAGCTTACAAACGCTAGCCTTTCATTACCCACCTTGTACCAGGCACTTTTAACAGAAATGCCTTAATTTTATTTTTCTAGTTGAGATTTTCATTTTCATTGGGTTTTTTTTATATTATACTCTATAACTTCTTACAGTTATGAGGTGTTCACATTAATTAATCTACCATCTAAATAGAGTCACATTGAGGTGACACCTGCAAACCTCTGTGATAAACTCACCCTAAGTGCTGTCGACTCTCCTTCTTTAGCCCTGTCCATGGAAACAGACCGTTTATTCTCAAACATCTTGACTCTGTTGAGCACTGACTGCGGTTTCATGGCCGGGTCCTCATCCATGTCTTCCCGGGGCGGCGGAGGGAGGGGTTTTGAGCCCGGAGAGATCCCTGGCTCACCTGGGGAGGGCAGGGTCTCGGGTTTAGGAGGGTGGATTTGGGGTTCAGAGTTCATCATAGGCTCATGCATCCCGGGCTTGTAGCCCCGGTTTGGAGGGCCAGGAACATAGGTGGGCCTCAGACCAGAGTCACCATAATACTGCTTTGGGGGCTCTGGCGATCGAGGTGAATTGATGGGGAAGCCATGAGGTTCTGCCTCGTAAGGAGAGCGGGCGTCATAGCCAGTTGGGGGCGGGGGAGGGGGTTCATCATAACGAATGGGCCCAGGTTTACTGTGGCGTTGTCGGCCATCGTAGCCCACTGGTGGGGCCTCATCATAACGCGGCTGAGGAGGGCTGTAGTCCCTCCCTGGTCCGTCTTCGTAGGGGGACCGGGGGCTGTAGCCCATGGGTTGCTGGTGGCCCGGCTGGTACCCTGCGGGCTGAGAGGACGAGGTCTGCTGGTCGTAGGGGGGCCACTGTTCGTTGTAATGAGGCACACGGTTGTCGTAGTGCAGGTGAGAGTCAGCGTTGTGAGGCTTTGGTTCTGTGTAGCCGCCTCCATCGTAACCGTAAGGCGGGTGGTCGTATTCGCGGTATGGCTGTTTGTCCTGGTACGGCGGCTGGTGACTGTAGCTCAAAGACTGCTTCAGGCCATGGTTGATTCGCACAGGGTCCTCCATGTTGTACAGATCTTTCTTGTACATCTGTGGAGAAGCAACACTAGATAAATACATCCATCACGTCGCCATCATTGAGATTTTTTTTTTAAACAGCCACCACCAGAAAGCAGTCGGGGAAATATGCTTCTCCAACACCAGATTAAGAATAACTTCAAGAATTAATCAAAAATACTGGCAAATAAACTGAAACCTTGAAGAAATGGATAACATTAGAAAATAAATCCTTCTACCAATTCATTTAACAAACATCAATTAAAAGTGCAACTACACAAGCAAACCTTTCTCAATTGTTCATAAACAGTTCTGAATGCCTGTTTGACAAGATGCCTTTCAAGAATGATAAGAATCCATATGAGCACCACTAGGTTTTACACATTGACACATTTTAGAAATAGTGAACTAACAAGTAATTTGCACATTTCTGAAAGGCCTCATTTCAAACATATGATGTGTAGCCTGAAGACAGCAAATCTAATTACAGGAATTCCTATGGAAGAAGGTTGATTTGTTGGCATCTACTCAGGACAAAAGTACTAAACAGACGACACAATGCAGTGTGCTGATGGAAGTTTGTTTTTCCATAGGGACAATTGCTTGATGAAAATCATTACCAAGAGAGTACTGTCTGCAGGTTAGCTCTCATCATGCAACCAACATTCAGTTTGCATCTAATGCAACGTCAAACTACTAGCACTAGAACAGACGACACATCTACCACTATGATGCCACCGTAAGTGCTACTACTGTTCATCTACAGAAGAGAGTTAAAGCTGAAAGGAACCCAAAAACATTAGGAGCCATGCAAAGGAAGTAAGAGGCAACAGTTAGGGCTGGTTGTGGATGTCTTCACCCTGGTCAAAGACTCAGATGTACCAGTCCTTCTGGTCTCCCAGCCCACTGTGGTGCATGTGGACTAGTCTGTCGCACATTTTCTCTGGGAGCCAGAGGCACACAGTGGGCTCAGTGAGTCACACAGTGTGGGCAAGTCATGCAGAGAGCGAGTGGAAAGCATGTGCGAGAAGACAGGCAGTTAAAACAGCAGGCTGGGGGCCCAGGCCCGGTCCGAGTGGCTGGTGAAACAGCGGGTACCTTTGGTTCTGGACCGGGCGGTCCAGACGGGTGGGGTTCGTGTGGTGGTGGTGGGGTCTGAATAAGCTCAGGGGCAGGGCTGGGGCTGCTAAGTGAGTCAGCCTGAGGAGCTGCGGCTGCAGCAGGCGGCTCCTCTAGGTGCATACCCTCTAGCTGTACAGGCTGCTCAACAGCAGGGGGCGCTACCACCGTCGGAGGCAACGAGGGCATGGGCAGAGCAGCCTCATCTTGCTGTGAAGTATTGTTAAGAGACATTTATAACACAGTCTGCCACAAAGTACAGCTCACCCCAACACCATGATCTTCTTCCTTACACTGAATCACTTTTACACCAGCCAGAGACTGCACTTGCAAAACTGTGGTTAGAATAGATAACATACCAGTAGCTTCTAAAACATGTTTATCATTTAACAAAGGACATTTAATCTTAACAAAGGTCAGGACAACACTGAACACAAAGGAGCTGCGCTCATGCTTTGCAGTCATATACTTTTAGCCATACATCAACTCTTAAGGGGCGCAGCCTGTGGGGGCCTGCCTGCAAAGATGGATATGAACTTTACCTGTTGTGGAGCAGCCATCTTGAACCCAGCGGGGTCTATGCGACTTGCTGGTTCGGGCTGCACAGGGTGCTGGTATCCAGGGTAACCAGGAGTGTCCTGAATTACAGGTGGGTCTTCTCGTACAGGCTCGGAGGAGCGGGTGATGGCGGGCTCCGTGGGCAGACCCACCTCATCATTCAAAGTCTCATCCAGTTCCTGGTCTGTGTACGCTCCACCCTCCGTGTCGGTGTCCTCATAGTCAGAAGTATGGCGGCTGTCCGTGCTATACATGGAGTACTCACTACCTGGCGCCGACAGGTAGGACAAGCGGTCATCGTGGATATCCAAGTCGTCCTCTGTGGTGCCATCCGCCTGAGCAAAGAAGAGAAGTTATTGGCAGCCGATAACTTCTATCAGCTCGCGTGTAGCTCAGTCAGATTAGTGTTCAGTGAAATGGAAGGCAAACGCTCACAGGCCTTTCTCTCACCTTGCCCTCTGACACCCACACCAGCTGGTTCTGCTGTTGCTGGATTGTTTCTTTCAGAGCGCCGTACCAGCCGTCGTTCATGTTGTTCAAGTTAATGGTGGCTAAGAGAGAATAATTCACTTCATCATGAATAAAAGTGTAAAAAAAAAGACATTATACATTTTAAATCAACTGTGTTTTAACACTCTGGCGACTCACTGGTGAACAGGTGGTGATTATTCTTCCTCAGTTTGATGGCTCTCTCATAGAGCTTCCTGGCGCTCTTCCTGGACTCTGGACACAGTCTTGTCCTCATGTTCTTCACACCCTGCTTATTATCGGGATTTAGGAAGACGACAATCGGGTACCACTGAGCATAGTTCAGCCTGTCCACAGCATTCGGGGTGATGTCAAGCACAGCATGTTTGTCCTTCATGAGATAAAGGCAGGAAAGAGGAGGGATGAAAAATATATCTGTGACGACGATAACCTACAAGCATACACCATTAAAGAAGGAATACTCACTCTGTCGATGATCTGCTTGATGGTGTGAAGACGAATGATTCCTGAACTACGCTGGTCTGTTCCTGCATCTCTCGGTTCACTCTCTGGAAGAATTAGAGGGATTTATGTAGAAAACAGGTTTACTGCCAGTGGGTTATATCTTCAAAAATGTGTGCAATATAGTGCATACAAACATACTTGCGAGCTCGAAAAGATCTGGCTCTTCCCTAGCGAGTTTTTCTCGGGCAACATCCGCGATGGGCCCAAATATCACCACAGGTCTCAGGAAACCAGCTACAAAAAAAAAAAATATCAACAGACTCAGAATGCAGCTTAGCTATAGGTATGTAAGCAAGCAGACACCGGGTACATCCCAAGTCTCTTATTCGATATTTCCTTGCTTGCAATGGGAGAAGAAGCCATGAGCAAGGATACCCGAGAGCAGCCTTTCCGGAAAACTTTCAGCTGAACATTGTCATGGACAAATACTCTGCCCCTGCATTTGGTCAAACGCAAACGGGACAGTGGTTGTGGCATCACATGACACTTCAGAGAAAAAGTCTAATTTCTCTTGAAACACATTTACTTGTCATCTTCTTTGGCTCTTCTCATTTCTCTATTTTGTGCCTCCTCTTTCCTCCTGCCTTTGACATGGATATCAATCTCAGCACGCCATGATGAAGAAGGAAAGGGAGACAATAAGCTAGGATGCACAGGTGTATCCTTTGCAGAAGTCTTTTTTGGCAACCATGACATAAAAGAGGCTTAAGATACAGCCGGAAAATACAAAGCCCGGTGGAAGCAGGGCTCTATAAATGCGTTTCTTTATATTTTGGGGGTAGTATGAGATGATCAAAGGCACGATCAAACTTTCTGCCCTTTACCGTTTGTGTGGTGCTTCGTAAGAAGCTGTTCTAACCACATTCCTAATGACATTTCAATTTGATATTATTTATATCACATAATGCCACATTGTGAACCAAATCAAAAGTAAATAAATAAGTTGACATGGCACTGTTCTGCTCATCTGACAGAGATAATAAAATACAACAGTAAACGACGACAAAACGATGCACAGACAATGCAGCTGTGCCACATGTCATATTTAATTGACCTCTCTTTCAAATACAGTTAGGAAACACGGATGTCTCATTTTGTTAATTGCCTGTTTTCTCAATTACTCTCTCCTTATGTCTTTTTGCTCGCATTTCATGTGGGAGGGACTAAGACATAAGGAGAGATAATAAAGTAGTTGAGGATGTACAAACTGAGAAATTAGAAGAGGGGCTTGTGGATCTCCATGCATCCTCAGTGGGAGGGGCTAAGACGAGAGGAAAAGACGCAAGGGAATTGTGGATGTCATTTTGAGAGACTTGGGATGCATTCATGGTTAAACTCCTCACCCTCTCTCAGTACAACTCTTTCATAAGCTGGGAACTTTGTCTGAACAGGCTGGGAAGAGAGGTCCTCTCTGCTCTTCCTCAGGTTCCTCTTTGAGCTGCGAAGACCGCGGAACCTCCAGAAGTCTGCCCTGTCGCCCCCTGCTGTTTTGGGAAGAGTGTATTGCACACTGGAGAGCTGCTCCGCTCTGTTGACAAATGGCAGAAAGACAGAGACAGTTCTTAATGTAACACTAGCTAATGGATGTGTCATAAACTTGGCACAGCAAACCTCAACACTGCCAATACCAGAGGCCATTACATGGCAGTGATAATCATAACAAATGACAGACTACTGTTGTGACAAACATTTATCCTGCATGCCACTTGTTGAGATAATGGACACATACTGCATGTCTGTCAGGAAACTGTCACCTGTTTTTGTTGGGAATGATGCCCCTCTCCACCTCTTGGTGGTTCTTGCCGATGCGAATAGCTAACCAGGAGCCCAGCTTGCCGTTGTAGAGGGTGTCCACCACACGGAACACCTCACCCTTGTTAAAGCTCAACCCATATGGAGATTCCTTCTCATACTCAAAGTGTGTCCGGATGTAGAAGGAGTCACCGACGTCTGACTCCACGATCCGCCGATACACTGACCAGGAAAGAGCAGTGAGTCAGTGGCACCGCACCAATTCGACCATAAGCAATTCTCTCATCTCCTTACTCACTTCACTTACCATCTTTCTTCTTCTGAGCCAGAATTGTGACCTCTTCCCCCTTAGGAAGATCCAGCAGGAACAGCACCGCCTCCTCTCGGATTATGTTTGCAAAATCTACATTATTTACCTGGAATTTGGGAATACAGAGGTTACTGTTTTATGCTTTCCACAGAATAACTTCACTGTTGTGTGGGTCTTTTAGGTTTAAGGCAAGGAGTCAGCTTTATTGTTCACAGAGTGTGCGACAACGTGTAAATCTTTACTGAGATAAAGGTTTACATTGCTCTTCCTGTTCTCAGTATTGTCTGGGTAACTGCAGGTTTTACTGCATTGCAAGAGCTCAGGCCATTCCTCATTATTCTTGGAGAAAGGAGGCAGAGGTACAAATAGTGAGATATATGGCTTTGAGGAAATGGGACAAACACTGTGAGAGGAAACAGTTTTTTTGTGTGTGTGCTCCCTCTGGGCCATTGCTAAGAGACCAGCATGGAGGTACAGGAATTTTGGAGCAGCCAGTGTGTAAAACCATGACTAAAAAAGGGGAAAGCTTGAGGATGCACACCCCATAAAGCATGGCTATTTACTGACGCTATCAGGTACCCATTGTTAAAACAAGGAGAAGAACAAAAACAATCATCTGTGACTTAGAATAACAAGTTTTTGACTGAAAAACAGCCTCTAGATTTTAGCTGTCAGGTTATAATAACACTTGCCATGATAAAAATTAAGTATCTCACCCTGAGAATTTGGTCACCCTCCTCCAGGCCCTCCTTAGCAGCCGGGCTATCCTCCAGGACTCCTGCTACAAAGATGCCGACGTCATTCCCCCCAGCCAGTCGCAGCCCCACACTCTCCCCCTTCCTGAACTTTACCAGCTTCATGCTTGGCCTGAGGAGGGGGAATAAAGAAGATAGTCAGGCTGTTTTTTCTTTGACTTGACACCATTTGATGGCATTTCCCAATGCAAACTTCATTTAAAAAATAGTTGAGGGTCTTTTGGATGCTAGACAGGTTTTTGTTGAGATTGTCTGCTCTTTAGTGAGCTTGCAAAAGCAAAGTTGTAAAATTACAGAACCTTTGAGTACAATTTTTTTCCTATAGTCCAAAAAATAACCACATGAACCGGTTTGTCTGATGCACAAACACGCTGCTTATTAACTTGCCAGCAAACCAGTACAAGCCAAGAAATACTTATTTTCTGAAGAGCATTGAGATCTATGCCTTGTGGCAGCCTAAATGCCCTGATTTGTACAAATAACTGAAAACAGGATGTGGACTGAAGCATTTTTTTAAACTGTCAACTTCTGTTACAAGATTTGCTGCTGTACTGTGAGCTACAGGTTATAATGCCACATCGTAGTTTTAGCTTCTGTATATTTTAATTAGACATTAACATTTGATACATTATCCTAATATTACCGAAGGATGCTGTCGTCATGGGCAGCACTTGGCACAGGCGCATCAGAGGGACTGACAGGCAGGTCTACATCTGGCTGTCCAGGCTGAGCGTACACCGGCTTGGGCTCTGGACAAACACACAAACATACATTAATAATGCAGACAAATTTCGGACACATAAAACTACACTGAACATTTACAAACAAATAAATACTACCTCAAACACAGTCTCAGCTTAACAATACTAACGATGCACATGTTACACGATACACACTAAGAAAAAGTAAAACAACTGTTCAACAGCATACACAGGCAACATACTATCACACAGACGCTTGCGCATACACACTCAAGGCACACAGTGTCCTGGGCATGGAGGTCAAACAGAAAGGCAGCAGAGTGCTGCAGGCTGGGGAGGAACGTCAGACTAGATCAACTCATACGGTTTATTTTCACTTGGCTACGGGCAAACTCAGCCAGGCTCAGCAGGCGTCTGGATCTAACTTTTTTGGTAGCTGTGCTTTTAAAAAGGGCAAAAATGACTGGTTCTAACAAGATTTCATTTTAATATCATGAAGTCATTTTATTGCTCAAGATGGACAGAAAAAAAAGGCCAATACGTATATGCTTGCAGTTATGGATACGTAACACAAAGCATGGGTACCGAGATGCCCACCTTCTATCTTCCAAATACTCACACGTACACACAATGATCTGGTTTATATCACTGACCTGGGAGCGGTGGGAGCTGTTTATCCTCTCTAGCAATAACCGACTCCTTCGGTTTGGGCAGAGGAACCTCCTCCGCTAGCTTCGCTGGTGTTGAAGCCGGCTTCGACATCCGTTCATCATCACGACTTCTGTGACTGCAGACAAAAATACACGTTGTTGTATGATTTATCTTTAGAAGGGGAACACAAGTTTATAAATAGTGTATTCTGGAGATGTAGAGCTTGGGGGCAGGTGGAGAGCATTAAGGCTACATAATTTTGACTACACGCAACAATACCAAGTGGATACAGGCTGGCTGAGAAAAACAGGTGAAAAGAAGTGCTCGAGTCTGAGGCTGCATCTTAGTCCTGAAGGTCACCACTTTGTCTTTCCACTCTTTTGTGCTCTATTTTTAGAGCAGCTTATCTAAGGTGTCAGAGTGGATTCTGTCCTCCAGGTGAATTTCACTGTGTGGCTCTGGCTTCAGACCAGCAAAGCTTTGACTTCGATGCCAGTTTTAAAACAGTAAGGCTGTGTAAACTGATACACGGTGACCCTGGCCAATTATGAGTCAGATAATTGTGAATGATGACAGAGTTTCCCTGTTTTGATAAATGCTGACATTCTCAATGTGTTTCAGATGATAAATCAGAAGAGAACAGGAGTAAGCAAAGTAGGCTGTCCAGTGGTACAGCCTTATGGCTCTGAATCAAACCTCCTGGTCACATGCCTGCTCACTGGCACAACTTAACTGGAAAAACACTGCTTTATTCACAAGCTGAGTGCCCAAGTAACCATGAAGGACCCTGTTTGAACTGGCTGCACAGGAAAAAAAACTTCTTTTTCAAGCCATCCTGGATGAGACCCTCTTTTTAACTGCCAACTTCCTGATCTGACAAGGTGACAGGTCACAGACCAGCTTCAAATAAACTATTACATCCTGTCTTAGCGGCTCTCTTTCCTGTTCATTAAAATATTTTAATATATGAATTGATCCAGTATCCTAAATGTGTCAGAAGTACATTATTACAGCTTTTGGTAGCTTAACAAATAAAGAATTGTATTGCCCGCAGTTCTATTCAACAGAGATAAAAGAGAAAAATCAAGCCAGACATCCACAGATATAAAGAGAGAAAGCTCAGCCACATGTAAAAGGACAGACAGCTGACGCTGATAGTTGGTGACAGCCTTTTGTTCCTTCATTGTTGGAGCCATATTGTCCTTGTGCCAAACATGCAGTTTGCCCACCAAAACATTCAGAGAGACTCAGGGATCCCGTGATACTTTCACTGGACTCTGTCATCTCAAGTCAAAACAAGATGTGTCACTGAATAATTGATGTTGTATAACGTCACTTAAGCAAGAGTTTAGAGTTGTTTGTCAGAGTCCTAAAACCTAAAACTACACCTACTTGTCCGTTAATCTAAATTAAATTAAATTAAACTATTCAAGATTTACTACCACTACTATTAGTAACTATTCTCACGGGGTAACGATGCCAAACTTACGGTATTTTCCAGCTGTTGAAGTATAAAGGGAATGAAAAATGCAGAAAAATCTCATTAAAATGATACTCCAAGCATTGTTGCTTTTTTGAAATGGCAGTTCTCCTGAGTTTGACAAATGGCGTCATGTATAATACTTTTTTAGTTTTAGTAGCATTTTTTTTAAAAAAAAAACACTGAAATGAAAAGCTTTGTTCAAAATGGCAGAGAACACACAATAATAAAGTGCGAGTACTGACCTTTTGCACTGAGCAGAGCAGAGTTCTCACCTAGCTATCAACCCTTATTTTGGCCAAGACTGACTCTTTTCCCGGGTCAATAAGCAGAGTGAAAGGAGAACAACTCTGGTGCTCAATTGAGTAAATGAAGAATTAATGAGGTACTTTCAAACAAGTTTACAGTCAAAGAAGTGCTGAATGGGCTGATGGCTGTTATCAACAAGCCTTTCTTAATTAACTATGAGAGGCAGAAGAAAGAGATTATGACAACAGCAGTTATATAACAGCTGTTTTAATACTAATAAAGGGTCTAGAAAGTCTGGAAAACATTGCTAAAAGCCTATGGTAATGATACCCGAACAAGTAAAAGTAATCTAATCAATATTGAAATTTACTATGTAATAAAACATGACAAGCAGCAAAACCTCACATTTAACTAACCAACCAACATTTAATGTTAGCATCTATAGATTCGATTATCAAAACAGATGCACACATATTTTCTTTGTTGGTTGATTAAATGATTAACTGTTTCAGCTCAACAGCAATTACTGATATCAGTTACATGTTTTTCTTGGATTTCTTTTGCTGAATTATTGGTTCTGGTTTGATACTGATTTGTATAAACCAAAGAAAGAAAGTAGCCGAAATAAAAAAGAAAACCTGAATTAATCAGTGTAAACATGACCTTGACTATAATTTTACACTTATCCCTCTGTTGCTTTTCTTTCATGACAACTAAAAGCCTAAAATAAAGATTTATGGATGGATGATCTTTACCTGCCATTGCTGATTTGTGGGGGCGAGTGTCTGGAGTGGTCTGAGGGTTCAGATCGTCTGTCTGGCGAGCGCGAGCGGCTGCTACGATGTCTGTCATGCGATCGATTGGACTGATCGGATGCCAGCGAATGGATATCTGAAATGTCTGAACAAACAAGAGCCATGGTTGAAATAAAACACTGACAAGTCTGGTTTGTTTCCGCTGAATCCAACCCTTACCATCACTCTCACCATCTCTATCAGAGGCGTTGGCTGAAGGAATGCTGTCATCGAGGTCAGGGATGTTCAGCAGGGTCGCTCTGTCGTCTCTCTGAACAACCATTTTTAGCTTGCCCTTTGACCTTTCTATCAGCTTCTTGGCATCTATCAAGGAGAGGTTCTCTGTAACTGTGCCATTGATCTGAGACAATCAGAAAAAGAAGCTATTAGGCATGACATGACAAATAAACAGAAAGACAAACCAAACTTCAATTAAAATAAAATAAAAATGTTTTTGCTTCTCATTTAAAAGCAAAAGGTCATATGACAAGGTTAGTCTACAAATTGTCTCAAAGGCCAAGCTTATGTGCAAATTAACTGCAAAACTGATTATGTTTTTTAGGCTGAAATCAATGTATAAAGGCCTAAACAATGAGTAACTACCTATGTAAATGTTGATTAAGCTTTCATTTCTTAAGTACTGGCAGAGAAAGTAACATGTGTGAGAAGGTTGGATGAAAGAAACACTTGATTGAGTAGACTCAAACAAAAAGCACACAGCCACAATATTTGTTCTTTAAAATGTGAAAGGAGGCCTGTGCACTTTGTGCAACAGTGCATAGCAGAAAATGTAGAATAGTTGAAAATAATATATGGTCTAGACATCGGTACAGTTAGTTCTACTAAATCTCCATCAATTCAAAAAATGGAATAAAGAATAAATGTCAAATGTCCAGAAGACTTCTTGTCTCCCTCCCACAACCATCTCCCTCACCTTCAGTACAACATCCCCTTCCTGGATGTTGCCGTCCCTGGCTGCCAGGCTCTCGGGGGAAATGTCCTTGACAAAGATGTGGCTGGCCAGGCGCAGGCCATATTCTGCTTACAAAGTGAACGACAGCAACAAAGATGATGTTAGCACAGAGTTCACGTGACCGCACCACACTGACCGCACTCTGCTGTCAAGCCGATGCTCCCGCTGGGATTAACTGGACTGATTAAAGAAGATTAATTGCTCTTTTACTTAGATTTACTTGAGTTAACTTGGATTTTGCTGTGGCTGGCAAGTTTTGTTTATCCTGGCAAGTGACCAATGCTGATTTGGAGATCTTATTCTCGTCCAATAGTCTGGCTGTCTGGTAATAGCTGGGTAAATAGAATGGCGGGTGATTTCCTGGATTAACACAGAACACTTTCTTTTATCTGCCCTACATTTTGTATCCCCGACTTTGTGAGCCTCACCTTCATTTTTACGGGATTTGACGAGTGTGACCTTGGCAGGACGTGGGGGCAGGTTGTGTGAGCGGCGGTCAGAGCGTGGGGAGAGACTCCTCTCCCGCGAGCCGCTGCGTTCACGCTCCCTGTCCCTTCGCCCGCTGCTCCGGCCGCTGCGCCTGCCCATAGCCCCGCCCACACCGCTGTAAGCACCGCTGCGTCCACTTCGCGTTTCGTATATCTCCTCATCATAGCTGTCCTCCTCCTCGTCGTGCTCTGACATAGTTTCCCTCTCCCCAAGGCGGCCCATGGGCACGTGCACCTTCCTCTTTCGCCTGATTGTCTGACCAAAGCAAATAAGATATGAGATCAGCCAGAAAACCGATCGGTTACAGTAAGATGAATCAATCACTCCTTTGATCATGTACAATTCTCCTACTATTAAACTGTGTAATAGCAAAGAAACATCTAAATGGCATACATGATTATATGAACAGGGCAACACATTTGAGTTCCTAACTTTAGTTTTATGTCTAACAACTGACAACAATATGCACAATTATTCATCATGGGATGTTTGCACTCACAATTTTGGCAATTTTTCCACTTTTACGAAGCTGTTGGACTGCGTATGCGTGCTCCACATTGTCCATAGAGACAGCATTGACCATAACAACTCTGTCATTTTCCCTAGAAAGGAGAGATAATAGACATGCTGGAGTCTTTCTGTGGCAGGCGGGGTAATTTAATACCAATAACTAGAAAAATAGCCAGCTTGCCAATAATGAAACAAAATCTTACTGCAGTAGGCCTTCAGCCGGGCCTCCTTTCAGCACATCCGAGATGACGATGGAGGTCTCGCCGCTCTGAAAATGAGGGTTATCCCGACCTCCTGATATGGCTATCCCGAAGCCAAACCCTGGTGCCTGCACACAGAGGAACAGAGATTAGGATGTTGATTTGGCCAAATGTGCGGACAAAAATATTGCACTATTACAGCAGTGCAAAGCTGCTTCTGTGCTCAACAAACTAAAAAATACAATATAAACTAGGTGGTTTTCACTGAGCAAAAATGCAGACTAATAGCAAACACATGCAGGTTTTGTATGTATGTTATTTAGGCTCCACAGCCAAAAAAAGGCAGGAGAAAATCATGCAGAACAAAAGCTCTGTGATATCTCCTGTTTAGTCTGTTCCACCTGCAAATGTATACACACTCCCTACATGATGACATCCTGAAAATGGGAGAGAAGGAAAATGCAGGGATGGGGGATGGAAGCCAGGATAGCAGAACAGGCAGGGCAAAGAGAGATTGTGGGACGAGGCGAGATTCAACATAGACAGATGTGAAGAGCATCAGAGGCAAGATAACAGAGACCTACCCTGTGTAGTGTTACTGTGTGCTGCTCCCAAATGACAGTCTCCTCCATTGCTGCGCTCTGGAAGACAGAGATACAGTGTGATTAATACCAGAGATAAGATCCAAAGAGGCATAATGAAGCAACAGGACATACTGTTGGCCTGATAGTCTTGTGACAAAAAAGGACACACAGACCCAGTCAAGAGAACAGTCATGTGTGCAGCCAAAATTTCCCTGGGAAAACACCTAATGCCCAAAAGTGCTCTTATATCTTCGCCACGTCTTGCAAATTTAACAGATTCGAGGCCCCACAAGTACTTCTGCTATCAAGAAAATCATAGCCCATGCAAACACAATTATCTCAGTTGATATGAGATGAAAGAATTGTTTGTGATGTTTCCTTCTGAAATAGATGGACAGGCCAGCAAATTTAACCTTTATACAAGCCTGCTGGATGCTCCATCATCATTTTGAAGAGAAAAGTGTGCAATACTTAAAAAGGTAATATATTTAGAAAGTGAGATTTTAATATCTTTTTTGATTATAAAGCAGGTCTATGTGCTATACAAATACTGTGCAAGTATCAACCCGCTAAATCCATGAAGAAATGCACAGTCTGTATTCAGAAGTTGCTCCTTTACACAAGCCGGCAGGACTTTCGTATAGTTATGATGTCATCATGTAATATTTACATACAACCAATTGAACTTAAATTAATCTAAAATAAATCAGTAAACCAATATTGGTGGATATTCACCATTATCTCAATCTTCATGATTATCCAGATAATGAATTCACCATGATCAGCTTTTTAGGGGTTTGTTTTATTATGATCCACAATAAAATATTTCATTGCCTCATCCCTAGTCAGCGTTTCCGTGCTCTTCACAGGCAAAATTTAATAAGGATACAAAATGTTAAAACCACTGTACACACACCCAGTAGGTTATTAGGTTTATTTTAAGTTTTACACTATTGCCTGTTCACAGCGATACAGATAGCACTGTGTTGTGCTTGCTTTTATTGGCAGCATACTCGCACATTGCCAAACACACAATCAACATCCCTTGTAGCAGGTCCACAGTATGAGCTCTCGTGTTTGCAGTGCACTGAATACGATGATAAAAACCCTGCTAGATACAATGAGGCCACAGTGACAGTTAGTCTTAGCTGTTAAGGCACACTCTCCGTCACATTAACAAACAGAGGATAAGATGAAGGTCGACTCCTTCAGCTGTTCGGTCAGCACTGTCCTCTGCGTCCCACCGCTCACTCACTTCTTATCTTATCGCTTCACCTCGACCACAATCTCACGACACATTAGACATTCAATGACTGCATATAAAATACTATCAGGCAATTCCTTTGAGGGAAATTACAACCCACAATCACAGCACCTAATGCAATAACCCCCCATTCGTCATGTAAATTGATCCCAAGTCTGTGACCTTTAATAGGTGAGACTATCACACATTTCCTTCCTGCTTTGCTGGTAATTTCTTTGACACCTCTAACACTTAGAGTGCGGCCGCCTGGGAAGAGAACTCATTGGGAAGAGTGATCTCATGTTGCGGCACATTAAAGCGTGATGACAGATGAGTGGAGGGAAATGAATCTCACATTATTAGGCGCATCAGTTTCAGAGCTTGGACCCTCAGCTAAGATTGTTGCCATCTTGTTGGCAGCTTCAAAACGCCTCACAAGTGTCAATCCAGCTTCATGTTGAAGATTCATATGCACCACACTAGCGTGACAAGCTGCTAACTATATGGCTATGAAGTTCCCAAAAGTGATAATGATATGTAAATCTTAGATCTATTTTTTTTTTTAAAAAAAAGACAAATCTTCTTTCAAAGGAAACAATGTTCCTTTTTGTTTCTGTGTGATAGAAAGCTCAGTCTGAGGTCGCTATTTAGCTGACTGTCTCTGCCACTGTCCTGTTTATTGTTTTACCACCCAGGCTTCCTTCAACACATCGTCCTTATGTCTGTGGTGACCTGTCGGCCCAGTGCCAAACGTAAGCTAGAGTCTGGGAATACAGGCAGCTGAATAAATCGCCACAAGTGGCCCCAGACGTTCTCAGCTTGGCAGCAACAGTCACAACCTCCTCAAGCAGCTTATGGTGGGGCTCACACATGAAGGGTGAACAAAAGTTTGAGCAGGGGAACTCCCCTTGGCCTTTTACATTGAATGCATTGCACTTGAAAGAGAGAAAAAAAGACATCTGAATATTAACAAGACTACTGAAAACAGAGGCATGAATTCTCACTGGAAAGTTTGCTCTTTTGGGAAAAGGATTTATGCCTGTGTCTTCTTCATCAGCACTGTGGAAACGCTGATGCAAAGAACTTTAACATTTCGTCAAAATTTATAGACCGTATGCCACTAAACTAAAAAGTTATAGGAGGTACTTGTTTCCAGTTGACATTCTTACTTTGAGAAATTCTTTATAGGCATTCATGCAGCATAACACAAACATGCACACACACAAGTGTATAATGTTTTGGCCCAGTGTTGCAGCGGGGTTGTGAGAAATGTGATTTAGTTGTCTGGAAAATATGATTAGAGACTGCATACTGTGTCTGATCCAATACAAATAAATCACTATAAAATTAATGGGATGAAAAATCCCAAATGAAGCAAAACAGGAGGAATTTAAAGTGGAGTAAAAAGTAAACAGAATTTAAGAGGTAAAAAAGACAACAAAACTGATTTAGCAGGGACCTGAAGTCTGCATCCCTCTCTCCCTCTCCCACCCTCACACGTGCACACACACGCACGCACGCACACACACACACACACACACACACACGCACACACGCGCACACACACACACACACACACACACACCTTTCACTTTGAAGGGATGTAATTTTGCTTTCTCCTCCTGCAGAGCTTGTTGCTCTGGTAACAAGGGGGAACAGTGTGGTGTTGTTCAAGTGGCCTGACATTTTCAGGCCGTGTCTGAAGGTTCGTCTCAACTGGGGGAGGTTTAAAAAAGAGACATGGCTGAATTAATTTAGAAACAAAAAGCCTCTTTTTCCATTTTAGAGGAGCGCTATTTGTTGCTACAAGTACATCTTATAGTCTGCACTAACAACCTGACATTTCCAAAAAACAAACATGGCAACCTATCTTTAGAACACCTCAAAAGTGTAGGAAACACTCTGCAGAACAATTAAACAAAAAGGCTTATATGCACAAAGCATTTTGGATTTATCCTCACAACAAAACAACGCAAGATACTAATCTCAAAAGTCAAGTAAGGCAAGGATGTCTCATCGTCTGAGTCGAGCCATCGCTGCTCCTGTGTACAGTTAGTACCAAAGTCGCATCAGCATCCAGTGACTGATGAGTGTTTGTGGCACTGTTGTGTACGCCCTTTATGGTCACATCACGACTGGTGCCAACAGAAGCTTCAAGCCACAAGCGAGAGCCAGGGCTGGCAGCCGCTCCACAGCGGAGACGAACCATGTTGGTTGGGTCATGCTTGGGGGATTACAACCGGGCAACTTGGGAGCCAGCACTACCACACAGATGGACTACAACACAGATGGATCTCACAGCTGAGTGGAGAAGGAACGGAAAGCTTTGGTCAAAATGGACTGTGTGGAGTCAACAGACACAATAATTTGATAAACCCACTGTGGATTTATTCCCTGGCTGAACAAATTATTAATGTATGTCTGTCAAAGAAAAGCTCTAATACCAGTTTTTTGAGCTACTAACTAAGTAATGTATATGGAAACTATTTAGAGAATTGAATAAATGTTTTGAGCAAAAATATAAATATTTTCTGGTCTTTCATGATAGTAAACGGAATTTGATTTGGACTGTTGGTTAGGCAATTTAAATTATTAATCATTTGGTCTATAAAACACAACTAAATAGTGGAAAGGAGTCCATTACGTTTTCCATGGTCTGTGTTGACGTCACTTAATGTATTGTTTCCTCCAACCAACAGTTGTTCTGTTGATTAGTTAACTGAATAAATAACTTATGTTTACAGATATGCATACATATTATATACCTAACAATTAATTGAGAAAAAACCCTCAGCAGAATAATAAATAAATAAATAAATGATCATTAGGTGCAGCTTTACATTACTGATGAATTGGAAGATTATTTCGTTGACTTTATCTTTTCATCCATATGGATGCCATGAAATAATATACAATAAATAAAATACATTTTATATCATAGATGACAAACACATAAAAATATTCACATTTGTGTCACTGGATTTATTGATAAAGAGTTTTTGCTTAAAAGATTACAAAAGATTAATCTTTCAATTGAGTCATCGATTAAATCAATCGCTTCAGCTTAAAACAACAATATTTAAAGTTATTGTCCATGTTGCTAGTATTGGGGGCAGACGTTTTTAGCCAATAATAAAAAGCTATCTATGAGCCAGTGAACTAAAAATGTAGTGAGGACAAAAACAAGTCCTCGTGTGACCTGGCAGCACCGTCTGAATAAAGTGGAATGGAATATTAGCAAATTTTGGTGGCTATTGGTGAGTCTTCCAACCACTTTGGCAGCATAACTGTCTTTGAAATTCCAAATATCAATCTGGCTGGTGAAACAGTAAAAGGAGCTGATTTTGAGGGGTTGCACTTTAAGCCATGCCTCACATCTCTGCCCTCTTTCTTTTCTTTCCTGACTGCACTGTAGTTTCCACTGAATCAGAAAACAGTCAACCCTACATCCTACTGCTTTGCTTCGTCATAACTTAGTAATATAGGTTCTGTTAATGCAAAATTTAAATAGCAAAAGAATATCTGTTTCAGCCAAAATCCTACAATGAGTCATCAACAACACTAACCCAAAACAACCATTGAGGAGGTAAGCAACGATGGTATTACATTTTGTATTCATTTTGGAGTATCATTAAAATGAAAGCGCGCTGACTCCCCAACTGTCTATTCAGCAGAAAAACAAAATATTTCTTCCAAAGAGGGAACTGAAGCAATATGGTGTGGTGTTCAATTTTCTGACTCAAAGAATAGATTTTGTGCTGTGGTGTGGTTTAGGGGGTGAAGCAGAGCCTTATTCAATTTTGACCGCTCTGGGACCAGAGCAGCTAAAAATAGCTCTCATTAATTCTGCCGTTGTGATGCTGCAACAGAGTGATTTGAGGGAAACTTGCAGCATGAACACGGGAGAACACTTAATAACCTCTTGTTATATTAAATGCCACGGATGGATTGAAACAAATGATGCAATACGCCATGGAAAATACATTCATTTTCTCCCTAGTGCCTGTTTGTTGGACTTGTCTGTAAGGCCTGAGGAAAACAAATATAGGTAGCTCATTTTCACAAAGCCTTTACAGCACCAAAAGCAGTGAAAATGTGGCCATTTAAATAAGTATTACAAAAAAGGATTGTGCTTAATGTTGATGCTGCAATGCTCACAGTGTAGTACAAAAGACATTTTTAGTGCTGAATTTTTCATTAAAGCATCCACATCTCACCACAACTCTTGCACCAGTTTGAGAGAAAACACCACTTCTTTTCTGGAGTCTTCTTATTTGGAACCAAAAATAATCTCCTGCAGTCCAACTACAGATGGGCCCCCCATGTGATAAGAGCAGCAGTTAAAACTAAATGAGGCTCAGTCTCCAGCAGGGAAAGAAACATCTCTTCTTTGCCTTATAACCATTTCAGCAAACCAGGAATAACACAAAGACTAGCATGCCATCAGCAAACAAACTGCAAATGGGGATAGTTTCAGAACACTATGCAAGTTGCACTGCAGCCTAAGATCGAAAACAACAACGACAGGATCACACTCCACTGTGGCTGCTTGCAGCGAAGCAGCAAACAGGTAGAATAAGATGATTGATCACTTCAGAGATTGAAAACGATGTGCTGGGGAGTGCTGACAACTGCTAAAACTCCCCTGCCTCGAAGAACATATTCAAATGCTAATGAGGGCCCCACACCCTCGCACCAGTCAGGAGGTCCCCTGAGAGACAAGTGACACTCTGCACATATGACATAGTACTATGCTGTAGTGTGAATCTCTAATAAAGGACAGACAGCAGGGGAGATGCAGCAGTTTAAGAGTAATAAGAGAGTCAAAAGATGACACCTATCAACTCGGACATAAAACTTAATTACAGCAATGAAAGACGCACACTAGCATTATTTAGTGTTCAGTAACAGACTTCCAGCTCATTTCCTTCATCTCTTTGGTTTGTTGCTTAAGTAATTAAAACTGGACGCAGAGAACATCAGAGGTACTTACATCAGTTCATCCTGGTGACTACAGAGGACACAAACAAAAGCAGCTCAAACCTCCAGCTACTCTTCAGTAAATCCAGAGGGAGATTCCTGCAGACGCACTTCAGCAGTCCCACAGCATAACCGCACCAAGAAGTGCTAGGAGGGACTGGCCCCCACCTTTCCGTTGCGTTCTCTTTTTCTAGCTCTGTAACAACTGAAATTATGACCACAGGTGAGGGGTTATGAAACCCACCCCGCAGCTATGCCCTAATGCTTCCTCTGCCCAGCACAGGTCTGTGTCCTCTCCTAACATCTTTCTTTAAAATGTTTCCCTCCCTACAACTCTCTCCTTACGTGCTCATGGGATCGGAGCAAATCCCCTCCAGCTTGGCAGCGATCTGTGTGGGATCTGCAGTTCCGCTACAGCATGGGACTCCTCTGTACTAGCGAACATCCATCCGCAGTGTAAACTGCTGTATCGGACTTAACCCCTGAGGTGCCGTGTCGAAACCAGAGCAGTATCCATCAATTCTCTTTGCATGTGAAACATAATTATGCCCCTCCTCCCCAGGTGTGCTGCATTGCATGCATAAATTATGCTCATTGTGTCAATGACATTCCACAAAGGATTACTGACCATCAAACTGACTAGAACATCATAATTTGTATTTTTGATACTGCAGCTGAAGACAACACAATCACAGTTAAATCTTACTTCTAACACAAACTCAGCTATTAACCACTTACTTATAAAGAATGGAAAAATAAAACCAAATTTAACAGCTCCAGAAAGGAAATTCTTAGATTTAGAGGATGGCGGTGAAGAAAGCAAAGAGGCATGTGTAACTTGTGTATTACCCCAGGTACGAGGAAGGTCACTTACAAAATTCTGAAATCTGTACAGATGCATAGTAGGACAATGCCATGTGTTTTAACAGCCATTTACTATAGATTCCTCGACTCAATCATTACTTTGTAGGACAGCTTGAATGCAGCACAAAACAAACACAATATATCTAAAATGCAAAAGCGCCACGTTAATTTGCCTTATAACAGTTCAAGTGCTGCAATGTGACTAAAGTGCATGTGCACATTGCAATGTCGATGCTGGGACGATATTGTGCAGCCCTACTGCACGTCTTTCAAAGCACTTGAACGTGATCCAGCTCTTCAAATCATCTCCGGGAACTGTTTAGTGCTATACACTACAGCCCAAGTTCTAATGGTGTTTTCAATGCGTGAACATGCAGCTCTATTAGATCATTAATAAAAAGTGGCAACCACTGAAATAACATTAATCAGAAAAAACAGCTCACTGCATTGCAGTTTTCAACAAAAAGGCCAACATAACGAAGGTCGTTCTATCCTGCGGAAAATGTCCGAGTAATTTGTATCCAAACAAGCAGCATTCAGAGAACATAGTAAGACAGCTGGTCAGAAGTGTTTTCGTTTTAGTAGTGAAATCATTCAATATCATAGCTGTTAAAACTTGTGTGTTTTCTATAAGGTAGCATTCATCATAGTTGCTAAAACAAGTGAATTCATCCTATGGCAACTTCAAACATCTGCAGTATGTGTCAACCACATACACTGAGGCATTCCGTGTTGTCTATGTAGGACTGTGTTTTCCCTCAACACCAACAGAAGACACATGGTTGACAGGGTTATTATTAAATGTGAGGAATTCTCTTTACACCGTAACTTTTGTTTCGGGTCACGTTTAGAAGGCAAGAGAATCTACTCGACTGTGCCTCTTACTGCACTTCCTCTGATTGCATCATGCAATGGAAAGGTTACCATAAGTTCAGGGTGCATTTAATGTTCAACTATAAACCATCTACTCAACCCCGTGAACTTGAATACCCCTTACTGCCTGTAACATACTGATTGTTCATTTATTTGATTCCTGACATTTATGAGACTGTTACTGCTCCTGATACAGCTTTATGTAAGGGCATCATTTGCATACTCTGTCTTTGTCCTGTTCTCTTTCAGCAGGTGAACCAGCAGTGAGCACCGACATGGAGGCACCATGCTTCGAGATAAAGTAAATGGGTGACTCAGCTGAGAACAGATCTATGTATTGATACAGACTTGCTTGTGACTGTGAAAGATGAAATGCATCCTATCGGAAATATAAATACACAAAATACACTGACAGGAGGAAAGTGACAGTGAAATCCCAATTTGACACATGGGTACAACAGAATTCAATTCACAAATTGAAAGGAATTTACAAATATTCAGACCTGATTCATTACAACATGGATCTACCTCCAAATCAAGGCCATGTGGGTCAAGAAGTCCCATGAATCAGTCGCGATAATGATCGAGTTGGACAAGCCTGAGTGACACCCAGTCAGTGCTGGCAATGGGGACGAGTTAAATTTACATCGCTCAGAGCAGAGCCTGAGAGTAGTGACAGATTCCACACATAGTTTGCTCTCTCCACGACATTCTGCCTACCAGCCTCCAAATTCATTATTTCTACATTAACCAAAAGAGGCATGTTGAGAAATCTAGCTGATAACTGCCACAAGATAGCAGTTCAGCCCCTACTACTGTCATTTTATTATGTAAAGATGTGATGTTTGGTAACAGAAATGGTGCAACAGAAACACTAATTTTCTCATATAAATAAATCACAGTTTTATGTCCAATAAGTTGCAAGTTGTCGTTTACAGCACAATAACCTTTGTGCCATTGTTTTGTTAAATTTCATGTTTCAGGTGAAGATACTTGAAGCTTATACTGTGTTGTTATTTTAAATAGCTGTATTGGTGTAACTGAAATTAGATTTGTAGCATATTTCAAAACAAATCGACAAAATAATTAAGACTATCGATATTTTTCTAAAACTTCGCCATCTTTTTTTTCATTTCTATAGTCAAACAGCTAAATCCCAAATGTTAAGCGCTTGTGTCTGTGGTAGATTAGACTGGAGTGGCAAAAAAATGTCTGTGGAAGATGATATGGACTCTCATAGGTACCCTGTGTAACAAACATGAAACCTGCTTTACACAGACATGGAAAGTGAGATTGTCACAGTACTTTTAACATGCAATGATTTGATACAGGATCTGAAATTCCAAAATGGGGGAAGCCAGCAGGGAAACCTTGTTTGACGTGCTAGACACCAAGGCTGACTGTCATCACTGTAATTAACAACTGTTCAGATTAGATTAGTGTACAGACAGACAGTACGATAAATAGCTGTTATTACATGGCAGCCATCATAATATTGATGCTGACATGAGCTGAATACTTTCTGTGCAGATCTGAAGACAAGACACGTTTTGATTTGTAAAGGGCATGTATTGCCAGCTCTATCCTTTCTACCCTAACACATTAAACAGCTAAAGCTGTGTTGCGCAGAGAAATATATCAAAAATTAAACCTGTAATATTTTTTTGCAACTCAAAGCAGTGAAAGTTATGAACAAAACTAGGGTGTCAACAACATGAGATTTTCACAGAAAAGTTCACTGTATAAAGTATTACACAATTACCATTAGCAGGAAGAATTCCTTAAAGCAATAAAATGGAGGGGATTTAGGTCGAGCAAATACTTCATTAAATTTCAATTATCATTTGTTAGAAGTCACGTTTCTTTCCAACTGGTGAATGCAATTCTGTATTCACGCTTTTTTAAAATTCTGTTTTTGGTCTCCACCAACTCCTCAGGGAAATATCTGGCGGGCTCTAGCTTTAGCTGCTAAATGCTATGATCACCAGCTTTTCACTAAATGGGCAGGTAGTGTACATTGGGCCTGCTGCAGCTAAAAAAAGTGCTATCGTGTGATGTGAGAAAACAAAAATTGTTTTCAAAATAAATATATCAATTGATTTATGGTTATCATAAAAAAAACTGAGTACAGCTGCTTTAACTAGATATATCTAATCTATTTCCTTGATTTTTCTTTAGAAATGTATGTAAATTAAACCATTAAAAAGCAAATCTGACATTATTTTTAGATTTCTATAGCCTATTGTGAAACAAAATAGTTAAAAAAAAATGAGTCTATTTCCAGGCTCTACAGCTGGAGTCAGTGATCATAACCAGAGGCTGAAGGTGTTCTTGAACAAACAAACCAGGAAATCAGCTCCTGAACTCAATCAGCCCAGTGGAAGTTATCAGTGCCCCACACAGAGCACATAAGAGGGCAGGAATGTGCTGATAAGCTGAGCCACTGACCTGCACCCCACCTCTTCTCTGTCACAGTGATTGAAATGAGACAACGGAGCCAATGAAAAACAGTGATGATAAGGGATGTTTCTGTACTATAGGGAAAAGGAGGCTCATGCTTAAATGTGATTGATGAGAGATTTTGCAAGCCTCTTCATCCTGATAATTCAACACCCCTTTCAAACGAGGGATTTACGATAGACTTGATTTATATAAGCACGCCTCTATATAACTGGAGTTATACCCATATACATGTACATGTGTCATTTGTTAACATAGAGACTTACTGCACTAGGCACACAGGTCATATTTTTAAGAGGTGTTCGCTTGGAAGTCCAAGTGTGGCCATTGCTCCTGATGAGCAGTTGGCGCCTTGCATGGCAGCCTCCGTCATCAGTTTCTGAATGTGTGTGTGAATGGGTGAATGTGCCATGTGTTGTAAAGCGCTTTTAGCTGTCGTTAGACTGGAAAAGCGCTATAAAAATGCAAACCATTTACCATGTATCAGAGCAATGATATTTCAGTGTTCACAGCAACCTTACATGAACTTGCCTATAACACGTTATTTCCAAGAAGTGTCCTAAAATTAAAGCAGTAAAAAAACATAAGGAGCGAAAGTTGAGTTAAATTATAATTTATGTTTTACCAATAGAGCCACACTTAAGACAACCCAATCACCAAATTAAATGTTGGCAATGGCTGTTTCTACAAACAGATTTGCTGAATGTTGTTTATGTTAAGATAATGCTGTGATTTTGGTCAGGATATCTTAAGGCACAAAAAAACACACGGCTAAGTAGATTAAGGAAAAGATTATGTCTTGGCAAAAACACTTGCTCTGGTAGTCACACGCACATGACTGGAGAGTTTATGAAGTTCCCACTATCCAGTGGGGTCATGCTTACAAATTTTGTAACAACGTCTTGAACTGCTGTCACTGGCTTGTTAACCTTCTCCCTTAACTCCACTGCCACCCCTCCACCTTCTGATATGATAAATCAGGTCATTAAAATGTAATGTGAAGGTGATGTGAAACATACTGTAGAAGTGCCATAAACTACGGACCATATTGACAAGTACAAATGTGAACAAATCAGTAGTTTAAACAAATGTTAACTGCCAACATTTTATTCTGACTGGTCTACTTAAGAACAACATCTGAAGGAGAGAGGATTTAACTGGGCTGCAACACAGAGCTGAAAACCCTCCTAAATTAAAAAAATAAAGAAAAAAAAAAGGATTAGATCTATTAGCTAAAGAGGGGCAAAAACCCTTCTCAGTCTGAAGTCACACCTCTCAGAGGATGAAAATATCACAGTGATACTAATTATACAAAATAATCCATGGAGTAAGCAGATGTAATACTTCAGGAAAGTGAACGCCAACTCATTAAATCATTTCCCTTTATATTCTAGTGGCACCTCTAGGCGATCACTGAAACATATTGCTATGTTTACAATATCACACCTTTTTCAGCATTGTTTTCCAGCATCCGCTCTGTACACAGTTAGACCATTCAGATCATTAAAGAGGTACTTTATGGCTGTATGAAAACCAATGTTTGGTTTCTGCAAGGTGCCTCATGTATCAACACATCATATCATGCAGTGATGCAGTCATTGGTATGTTTTTTTTATGACATGGGTTGGTCATAACCTGTAACTTGATAAGCCCTCCATTACAGGCAGTTTCCACAAATACACAGGACTCCAAAACTGCAGTCAAATTTAACATAAGTAGACAAAATATCAGATATATTTGTCCTTCCAAAACCACCATGACTCAGATGGCTGCTGTTCTCATGACAGCTTAGGGCAACATGATTTACAGGCCAACATGTATGGCTGCCCTTGAGCAGCTTGATATTCGCCTCACCTCACATCCCCTGCACAACACTGTCATCAGAATCATAAAAAACAACAAAAAACAGCCAGTTTCATCTAACAGTGACAACACTGACGATGACTGCCACAAATATCATCTGTAGCCTCCCACACCTCATTTGACAAAATTTGCTGCCCTGCCCAGCTGCCATTTCACATAGCATTAATATCATAAGGCCAGTGAGGACATAATGAAGAAGTCATAGATCCAAGCTCTTAGTAGTCCAACTCTGAGATGTGCATTATGAACCATTAGGGAGGTAGCAATCCATCGATCCACATCAATATATTGAGTCAATGATCAAGAATCCAATGTGATCGATGCAAATCATAATTTTTAAGATGCGCCTTTATTTTGAAATTCCCCTGCCACGTCTGTGTCACCTTGTCCATCAAAGTGCACCTCCATCCTAAACGTTCAAACAGTGCTAGTGCCAGGCACGTAACGACAAGCAGCCAAGAACAAGATGTTGAGGATATTTACTCCCCTCTCAGCTATAAATTATCAATGTATGTCGCCTTGCTCAGCAGTTTGCTAACTTGTTGCTCTCATCAGGGCAACATTAGCTGATGTTTGAACAACGACAGGCTGAAAAAACATGTATGCAGGCTAAAATTCAAATGTGTTGTCCTGTCAGGAGATGCAGTGACAAAAATGTACAAATAAATTCAAGTAACTTGGGACACTATGAGTAGAGTAAAAGTCTGCTAACTGCAGGAATGACTCCTATGACCCGCAGATAACTTGGCTTTTTTGAACTTCCAGTTCCTTCATCTTAAAGTCAATGGGTTCTTTGAGTCGGTTTTCCGTCGAATAACTGAAATATAAATTCACTGAAAACATAATCTGTGGTTAACACAAGCTTAAAGATCTGTATGTTTTGTTCTACATGACAAAATACATTAGTAAATACCCAACGACTGAATTATAGAGCATTTGAGTGTCTAAAACATGGCTAGTTTAAATTACAGAAGTCATCCGGGACATTAAGCACAGACAGAGAGACACAACTTTTTCCCTTAGATGCAAACAATTCTCACTCTAACTTTACAAGTTATGGACTGATCAATTTATAGTAAAATGTACAGACTACAGTGTAGTAAGATGCTTAGTGTTGGTGACGTTGAAGTCATGCCACCACAATTTTAATCATGCTTCAAAAATGATAAGAGTGATGTCATCTGTCAAGATTATCTAGCTGAACAAAACATGCACATATAACAAACATGTGTTCGCCACAGAGATTATTTCTGGCAATAATCCAAAATTTAATCAAAAAGTCCCATAGGCTTTCCACTGAGGGAACCATGGCATTGTTAACTTAGTGGTTAGCCTACAGATATACATCATCCCAACTGCACTCTATAATGGTGACGAACAAAAAAAAACCTCTTAACTCATGTAAAGTGTTCTTGTTGTTAATCCTTCTTTTTGTGTTGGTGGATTTAGTTTATTAATTTAGCAATACATAATGGCTTACAATTATTTAAAATAACTTATGTGTCATTGTGTCAGGCCAAAAAAAGAAAAAGAGTGTTAAATGGACATTGATCATCCCATTAAAATGCAGGCCCCTGAATTGAATTGAATAAAAATTGTATTGTGGCAGACTTTGTGACACTGAATTGTTGTGCAATGTTTCAATATAATGTCATATCATGATATGAGTCATATTTCCATTGACAGATTATACAGGTTCGGCATGATAAAGCTAAAAAATTGTATATTCCACATGCTTTAAATAGTCTTATGGGTGCAACCTGTTCTATTACAGAAACTATACAAATATCAGACGACTAAATTCTATGACTCCTCGTTTCATTGCAATGTTTACATGCAATATTTAATCTAAACCAAAGTTGTGAGTTATGTCGTCCAACTAGTTTATTTATTGCCCACAGCAGACAAATTAGTTCACTGCATTGCTCAACTATTCAGGCAATGAAATTCTAGAAAATATAATAAATAATAATAATAATATATAATGGCCAGTGAACAATGTCCCAACAACAAAAACGTAATTTGTTTACGTTTGTAATTTGTAATTTGTAAGTAGTTTACAGCATACTGATAAACGTTGATCTACTGCACGATACCAGTGTTCAACAGGTGAAGACTGGTGCTTTAAGTTCATGTCCATCCGTTGATATGGAAATCAAAACATTGAGTTGGGTTAGCCAGGATAAGCTGAGCCAAGCAGCGACTCCAACCCAAAGCAGAGCTCTCACACACAGCTGACATGACATTATTATGACAGCTGGTTAAAACGCACACGGACACTGGGATAGGAAAAGCATGTATTTCAGTGTCACCAAACTAAAGCCAGCTAACAAGCTAACGGTAGCCAACTGCTACCTAGCTTCACCAAAGAGCCACTTTGGTTTTAGAAGCGAACCACCAAAACAAGGTGAACCACCGCTTGACCTTCCCTTTCATTCAGATCGACCGAGGCCATACCTCTAGCAGCTAACCTCACTATACCACTCCATCACTGCATCTTGCAGTCCGACACTTAATGAATCTTGTGCCCCCTTTTATACCCTCTTGGTCAGATCAACCCCAACTGGCCGACATTTTGTTCCAGCAGCTAGGCTAGCTCATCCCAGCTAGCGTTACCTGGACGCTACGCGCACTTGACGTGCGAACATCCCGAGCGCCCGATGACAGCTCCACCGCAAGGCATTTTGTGACTCAATATGATCGCTTATGCAAGCTCCACAAAAACTAGGGCAATGGACAGCGTTATTCACGCTTTCTAGTAGACGATAACGTTAGCATGTTGGTCAACTAGCTAACCACTTAGCATAGCGCGTAGATACAGTTTCGCTAGCAGTGAGGTAGCTAAGTTACCTCGGCTTGTACCGTTATCGCTCGCTTGTATCCGCAGGGGGACACACATCCATTCAGCTCCTGCGGCTGGAGCGAAACAGCACTCCCACAAACAGCACTGATAATTCAAGAAACCCGTTCACCTTCACAAACGCAGTGGTCCTCACGGCGTGCTTGTAAAATTATACAGATATAGAATGGAAAAGGTCTTCCTGGTGTGGCTCCAGAGCAGCAGCCGCCGCACTGCAATGGCAGGCAGTGGATGAAGCCTTCCTTCTCCCCCCCTCTGCTCGCACACTTCGGCTGCCGTCACCGCCGCGGTGACAGTGACAGGTTCGCCTGGAAGAAACCATTCCGGTTTGTCCGCGGGGGAGGAGGGGGGGTGAGCAGGGATGCAGAGAGAGGCTGTCCACAGCAGCCGCAGCAGCCGCAGCATCAAGCGCCATTCCAGTGTGAGAAAACAAACGGTCGTCGATGAGGATGAAAATACACCGACGAAGCTCCATCAGCTCGAGGTGAACATTGCAGCTCCCGCTATACATTGAAGAATGGACGCGACTGGTTTTAACCTGTCATCTATTTCACATCAATTAAGAAGGAAAAGACCCTGATGAAAAAATACTAATCCCTAAAAAAAATACTGAGCTTTGCTGCATTGTTATTCCAGTTCCAATACATGCACATCAACCACAATTATACCATTTTCAATTTTATTATATGTACATAAGAACACTGTTATTATTTATAGGGTATAAATAGTTATTAAATAATTAAATAATTCGACCAAACTATTTTAAGAAAAAGATGTCCATGGTGTATTTGGGTACTACATGCGGGTCCGTGTTTATCCTCTGCAATAACACAGCAACTGATTTTGTGTTGTTGTAGTTGATTGGCTGACCAGAAAAGAAACTGTCAGCTCTATTCCAAAATGGATTTTGATTTTATTTTAGTATTCCAACTTTCGTATAGCTAAATATTTCCATAAATGCCACACTAGGATGTGTTTCAGAGAATAAAGATAACGGACAATGTGGCACAAAGCGAACGCGACAATAACATTTGTGTTTGAACCTTGTACAAGCTACCAAAATAACTTCCTTTTTACAGCTAAGATTCCCTGTTGCACCACATCTACAGGTAGACTGCAGGCCTTTGTGTACACAAAGCATTGTAAGCTTTGCCGTCACTGCAGGTGATGTAAGGTTACAATTCATCTTTAAAGAGCTTTAACAAGCCTCCTGATCAAACAGAGAGCTAATAAATCGGTGTGAGAATAAGAGAGCGGGAGCCACACTGACGTGAAGCTTCGTTGCCTCCATGCACCTAAAAGCAAACGTGTTTATCTGATGATTTTAGCTTTATTTGTTGATCAAAACCCGACTGTTTGCACTCAGATGTGTTTTCTTTTTATCGTCAATCCAAGACTTCTCAAATCACTTTTACAAAATATGTAATAGGCTTTTTTACACCTGTAAATATTCAACAGCAAGATTCAATAGATGTCCTGTTTTTATTACCTATAAATTCTAAGTATTTCCAGACGCATATCCTACTTTCTGCAACCAATGTAAACGACACAATATGAAACACGACCGTTCCTGTGATAAGTATAGGCTTTAATATTGATTTGACGGATTGAATTTTAAAAAATGGATGGTTTGATTGATTTTTTTTGCCATCCTTTGAAACAAAGGACTCGACAAGGACAAGATGGCTTATCCCTCATCCCCTTCTGTGTGTATGTGCAGGAAAAAGCAGCTTTCTTTAAATTCTGCTAAATGTGCTTCTAAGGAGGAATATTATAGCCCCCTTTAATGTGAACGATATTTTATGTTGATGTTACACTGTTTTAAATGCAAAAGACAGAGTGAAAAAAATCTATTTGGACATCACTTTTAACTACAGCAAACATAAACTCTTTGCAGGGAAAGCTGAGGTAGGCTACTTAAGTAGTAATGACATGCTGCATAAAGCCATTTAAAATGCAGAGGATAGAACTACAATCCACCCTACAGCCACGATGCTCAATACTCCTTCCCATGGGGTACACAGATTTAATCAATATACAGTAGAATGTAAATTGTGCACTGCACCAAACCCCACTCTTAAGACTCCATCGCATGCACTTTAGTTGTTTTTGTCACAGGTTTTCCAGAAGTATACTCAATTCTCTGCAGCACCTTCTGTTGTGCATTTTATCACTTTGAGATCGTGTGACCGTTCTTGTCACCTCTACCTCTGGCACTAATGAGTGCAGGAGAAGATAGGGGCTGAATGTAATGTTGGAGGAGCACAGAGGTCCTGCAATGTTGCTGACGTAAGGAGACTTGCCGCAGATTCCATTGGAGGATAGGGAGGAGAAGGGAGGAGGGGGTGGGGGCATCTTAAATGGAAGAATGCGAGTTGGCCAAGGTCATAAGAATTAGATAAACAAGGGCAGTCATACATATATATCTCCTGTAGAAAGCCAAATATAATGAATAGCAGTAGTAAACATGGGAATAAGTAAACTCCAGTCTGTCTATCTGTGACCTGCACCGCTACAGTTTTGTAGAGTATCCATTGATGGTGACAACAGTCCAACCTTTGGTAAAATGTCAGGATAATAGTTGTCTCTGAGCTTGAATGATAGTGTATCACCATTATTCATCATCATGCATCACAGTTTTAAAGTATCCAAGCACAAAAATGTAACCAAGCTAACAGACCTCAGTGGAAATGGCTCAAATGCAAACTTTCTTTTTTACAGTCTGCTTGTGACTAAATTGGCTTTGATGTGAGCTTATGCTACTTAATGTATCTCTGTTGAAGCCCTTGAAATACCCTCTGTTAATGCTTCGACAGTGTTTGCATCACTGGCCCCAACAGCACAGAGGGAGTTTCACAAGCCGTGCAACAGAATTACGCAGGCCCACTCTCCCTCTCATCAGCACATTCCGACAGGATCCCAACCCCGAGTATATGACTGCAGGAAACGAGTGGAATCACACGAGTGGAAAAGCAAATTAGAAATTCACAGCAGGTTGCCTTTTAGAGTGCACTGCCCCTGACAGTGAGTGAGTCACCTCTCGGCCGCACAGGTCAGGAAAACAGCCTACTAGGCAAAGGTCGGCGTGGCTATCTGTGAGCTTTAATGACTGCAGCTATCAAATGACATGACAGACGTTAAACATAGCACTGCAGCAGAGGCAAATAAAAGCATTTGTCCAACAGTTGCGCGGGAGAAAAAGATGATATTATGTGACACTGTGTTGCCAAAGCTGCAAGGCGATACTCAAAACTTGGTTCTTTTTTATCTTGTTATCCATTCTTTGGTTTTACAAATGGGAGTACATCAGTGTAATCTCATAATGGAGCGAGCTGGCTACAGTACAGAGGCTTGTATTTCTGTGATTTCTGTGTCGTCCTCTGTCAGTATCACTGACCTTTAGCATGAGGAAGCAGCGCACTGACTTGACAGCCAACACATTAGTTCAGGACAGAAAATTCCTTACATAATGCTGTATGTGGTTCAGCACATTCACAGCTGAAGACAGGGCTCCATGATCCAGCAAGAATGAGTTATCTTGTAAAGTCAGCAGTTAAGAAAACATTTATCAAAAGGTGCTTTATAGAAGAATGAGGTGTGACCTCTGTGAAGCAGCAGTGAAATGCAGCTGAAACATGCGGGAGAGAGAGTTTCGCTGCAGCCTCCTGATCTCTGTCCAGCTTTTAAGCAGCTGATTGTACAGTATGTGAGTGGAACACCTGCCCCACAATGAAAGAATAATCTCATCTTTAATCTGGATTCTGCACCACGAAAACAGGTATCAATTTAGATGATAAAAGCCACTGCCTATGCTCTTTCAGCCTTTATGTGAGGGGCCAACTAAAGCAATCAAACAACAGAGGGCTCAATTTTCTCTTTGTGGTTTGCCTCCTTGAAAGTTCTAATGTCACTATTTTTGTGTTGCATCGGCTGCCGTGAAAACGCTGCTAAATCAGAACTGAAAGGTGATCACAACATTTCAAATATGTACAGTCTCACACAATATGTCTTTGTTCTTGTATTCATGTATATTGTTGCATCATGTTAAAACTGCTACCTCGGTAAATTCTCTCTTGCACAAGTGTCCTGTTTTTTCAAACACTCCCAATTTAAAGGTAGGTATTTCAGGGATCAGTAAGAAAAGTTACATAACGTCTCTGAGCCAAAGGCAGTGTAAAAAAATAAAATAAAATCAAACACCATCTGACACTGTGGTTGTGACAAAGCACAAAACAGGATTTACAGATTCCTTGAATTTCAAAGCTAAAATCCGAACCCATGTACGGGGAGGAAATACATATTTTTTAAGATTCCCTAAATGAACCGATAATCTCCATCTCATTTTTCCCACTGACAGCTGAGAGCTCAGACATATCAGGTGACACAAAATGACCTCACATTCCCGGCCCGGTGGATCATGTGACAACAGGCCACTAACATCCAAATCCTCTCTGGATCAAACTACAGCATCATGTACAGTTGCAAAGAAGCAATCACCTAAGTATGTTTATCCCAGGAGGGCAGCACTAATGCTAATAAAGATGAACAATTCCAATCAGTTAATGCGGATGCACGCATGACACAGAGGTGAAATAATACCAAAATGGTGAGTTGAATTATTTTAGCAGAGATTGCAGTGGTAACCATGAAGCCGAAACCCTTGGGTGGTAAATAAGAGCATTTAAAGCAGCAGGATTCTGATCAATCCAATTGTGGCTTCCCAGACAGCTGGAAATGACGACGGGAGTTTAATTATCTGTGTTAATTAACCAGGAATACTCTGCTCATGTAAGCCATGGGAGACATGCGTGTCTAAAACTTGTAATGTTGTTAAAAAACACATCATGTCAGTGTGGAAGTGTGACCCTGGACGTGAACTACCAGCTGAATTATTAATGACGTGGCTGGTTTTATAAATGACTATTCATCAAGCAGAGCTTTAAATTAGTTTGGATTCATAAGAGGTTGTCTATTCATGGTTCTTTTCTCAAGGGAGCAACCTTGCTCAGGATGGGAGTAAAGCAATTAGAGGCCTTGGTGGTGTGGGATCAGGTGCTCCCTTTGGACCAGACCGGAGGGTTATTGTGGAGGGCAGGTGATGGGGGTAAAAGAGACAGGGATAAAAAAGGGAGAAAAATCACCCCGGGGTAATTTACCGCACTGCGGAGAGAAGCCAGACAATACTATAAATCTCCAACGCTTCTCAATTCAACTGCAAATTAATTTTTATCACAACTACAGGTTGACTCAATAATAAATCCAACAAGGAAAAAACATCCAAGATTGATTATTTTCTTTTAACTGAGGAAACACTGCAAAGATGGCCCCTGTGCAGGACGAGTGAGAGGTTAAACTCTTTGACTTCACCACACATGAGCATCAATAGACCTCATACTAACGGCTCATCCCATTGTGCTGGCTCCACCGCCCTCTGTTATTGATAACCAGATGTCTCTAAGCAACTGCTATAACATTTTCTATTCAATCTAAACATTCCTCCAAATCCAGCATCCCATCTGTACACCCAACCTCTCCTTCCTCAATTGCGTCAGCTGTGCAAACATGGATGTATCCCTGTGTTCCTGAACATATAGGTAGTAAAATTCTGCCCTCTGCAGGAATTCAGCTGAACACTATCTATCTGCGTAAAGACATGACTGTGTGGAAGGAAAATCTATATGGCGATTATTATTCGTGGTAGCGTGAAAGCAAGCGTGAGGAGAGTGGATCTGCGTGATTCCAACCCCTGCTGGCTGATGAGGCACGCGTGAGCTGATGGAGGGAGACACAAGAAGGAGTTGTTGGGGGTTGTTCACCTTCAGGTCCACCGTGATGGGATGCTCCTGAGTCTAAACAGCATATGGTGCCTCCCCGGGCATCAGCACACATCCTACATGTCCAGCAACACAGCAGACTGCGTGATGCACTCACACAGCACACAGTTATAAATACACAAACGCACTCCTTTCTTTCATTCATTGAAAAAAAAATGTGCAGACATTTTGGCTTCATGTAGGAAATAAGAATAAAAAGGCTTGTTTGTTGGTATTTTTCTTTGGCTATGAGTCTTGCTCTGTTTTGCTTATTTACGGTTTTTAATTCTACCATATCAGAGATATTTAAATAAAAGAATGTTTCAAGTTCATTTTTCAAGTTTCATGGCTGTTAGGACTTAATATTTTCTGGAATTATAACAAAGGGTTCACTCAACCAGAAACCCTTCTGTTTAATCTTGTTACGGGTCATTGTAACTGATAATAATAGTAATGTTCCTGCGATATTGTGAGATTTTCAGAGATGGATGGCGTACCTTGATAATCCCAAACTGTTGCAACATGTTAAATCTCACATGATTAGAATGAGGATTGTGTTACACAGTACATGTTTCCTGCAATCGGCACTTGACGGATAGGCCGTCACTGAATTTGGGCATCATTACTGCTGATAACGGAGAGATCTGAAATGATAAGTCAATCAACCAGTGAATAAGTCAGCAACTATCTTGATATTGTTTAATCATTTGAGTTAATATTCAAGCAAAAAAGTCAAACATATGCTGGTACCAGCTTCTTAGATAAGAGTATACCCTGCCTTTCTCAGATTTACATCATTGTACATTTAACAGTTGGGTCATGAACTGCAGTGGTTATGTCATGCAATTGTCCTTTTGTCCTAATTTACTTTGGTAGGACTATGTCAACAATACAGTGGTGTATGTGTCAAACCCACTGAAAAAAAAGCAGAGCTAATACTGCAATATTTATAATGTAATGAAAAATGAGTATTGCAACGATTTCAAATATTCAGTATCGATATGAATTTCCATACTTCTGATAACATTACACCAGTTAAATAGATAATGAAAACCATATTGGTCCTGATAAAACATTTATGTTCACCAAACAACAAATTTAAAAAAAAGATTTTCAGACCCTTTACAAAGACCTAATTACTGGATTTTATGTGTTATCAGAATTTAGACACAACGGTTACAGTGACAGATAAACTCGATTATATGAAGTATTCTTTTGTGTAACATCTCATTTTAGTTCATTAGATAAACGCAAAATGTCACCTCCAGATGCAGTATGTGTTCGTGTCATGATAATCAATCAACACACAGTGTAATCTACAGAGCGTCCACGACTGTGAGCATCAGAGCCTGTGATTGATTAAGTTGTCTTAGAACAACCTTCCCAGTCTTTCATTCTTAATGCTTCACTTCCCCACCATGGCCACCATCTTGATTCCTACAAACATTACATCATCCCTTTGCTTGTCCTTCACTTGACCCCATGCTCAAGTACACAAATGAGGGGGGGGAGTAACATGAACATCAAGCCCTCATTGAAATTATAATGAAGGCTTGTTATTGTTGTATTAATAGATCCAGACGGTATTTTTGGGGATGGAAAATTTTGTAGGAGATGTTGGTTTCGTGCTATGTTTTCACTCATCGCCGATCGCTGAGGGTGCTTACTGTCCAGGTCTCTCCTCGTGACATAAATCAGGCAGGAAAGTCAATAGAGTTGTTGGGATTTATGTGGGTTTGAGTCTTCTCTCCCGAAATGATTTGTTGTAGATGAGGGACACGAGCCCAGCCATAAAAACAATTCAGAAGCACGTGTCATTTTCTTCAAATCTTCCTCTGACAACCAAGGTCTCGGCTGTTTATAATCATCACACAGCATCCTTTAAGAAAGAGGGTGTTATGATGCAATTGTGTAGCTGAGAACTACAGGAAATCCATTTTAGGGCATTTTGCTTTATGGATATAATATAAAACTGAACAATTACCATAAAAGACACTCACTATTCCCACTTTATGTTGTAATAAATGCATAATTTATAAAGTAGTTATGCAGTTGTTGTTTTTTTACACTAAATATTTTCGTGTAAAAAAAACAAAGTGGTGAGAATGTGACAAATCACTGCTACAGAGGCTGTAAAGGCAACATATTGCTACATGATGTGTGACATGATGGTACTACATTCACACAGTGCAGAGTGCCTACAGTGACCTGCCATATGTCCCATCAGAGGACACATAGGCAGGCCATGCTCCAGAGTCACAGCCTCCAGAAAAACACACTAAAACATCTGCCATCCCCTCCACACACACACGTAACCTTCGCATGCATTCACACATGGCCGGCTCCTCCTCAGTGTCACATACAAAAACCCTCCAACCATCCCCCCCGGTGCTTATCACCTATAGGACAAAAAAATCCTCCATCGGCCCTGTTCTTACATAACAAACCTGTCTCACCTAGAGAAAATCAGCTGCTGCTCCAATCACAGTGCCTCCTCCCTTATCCCCCCCCCCCCCATTCCTTCTCCTCCTCCCAATAAGGCCTCCTACAATGTTAGTCATGATAAATCTCCTGCGCCCACCCCCCACGCTCTGCTGCTCCCCTCCCTCCATCTCTCTTTCCAGCAGCCCTTGTGGTGTGTCTCACTCAGGTCCTCTCCTCATGCGCCTCCAAGCCTTCATCACACGGGAACAATCTCCCTCTAACAGGCCCTGAATATGCAGATTGGTTAATTCAGCTGCAGTTGCTCTCTCCGTAAATGCATCTGCAGCACTTTCCGAAGACTGAGCAGCGAATAAATGCTTACGCTCGGGCTTTTTTTTGGTGGTGGTTGGTGGGGGTGGGGGGTGCCTCTGTCCACGGCCGACTGCAGCCAAGGATGGGATTTTAGAAGCAGGATGGGGCGAGCAGAACTAATAAGAGATTAAGACTTTGACCAAGGCAGAGCTCAAGGCCCAGTTGGTGACTGATCCTGATCTGTTAAGGAGTAATTAATTTAATTGCGCTTCTCATCCTGGCTTGGATGCATCTGCTCCCGCTGATACACTCTCAGTTGTTTTCTCTGCGACTCACCTGGTTATAGCCTCTGCAGCAAACATTCCTTTAACATTTTCCAAAACAGCTGAGAGGGCAGGAAAAATACTGCATTAAAAACAGATCTCAAATCAAGCAACATGAAACAGCAACCTAAGTTTAGAATCCACACTGCACCAGGGACACAGGGCAGGTTCTCTGTGTGAGCGTGAAAGATGTTTTATTTCCCCCGTTGTCTTGATGTAAGCACACAAGGATAAGCTACATATCCCGGTCCATATAGAAGCACACAGCGAAGATGACTCATCTGTGAGAAAAGGTGACTCTTCTTATCGTTGATCCCTTTAGAGCAACACATAAAAGCCACAAAGTGGTTGGATACACAGATTAGACCTGTGAATTAATAATAAAGGAAACAGGATTTTGGGAGATGCTCGAACAGATGGACTAATGCATCTCCCCGAAGCGTTAAGAAATACTGTAAACGCTGCTGCTTCTGAAATGGGACAAGGTGTTGTTGATGAACGCAGAAAAATAACTCCTGCTATACACAAAGAGGCATAAGGGTGCATAAAAGACTGTAGTTCCCCCCTCCTCTTCATCTCTGTTGTGCTTTCTGCAGCCTTAGCACTAAAATCTGATTCAAGCTTTCTGTGAACAAGTGCGCTCCTTGCCAACACAAATGACAGCGGGAGTGGGCCAGGGGCCAAAGTCCTCCCCTGACTATCAAGAGAGAAAAGCAATCAAAAGAAGCAATCGATATAAACAAAGTCTTAACTACTATTGATTATTTAGCTCTACGCTGATGGGCAATGATAGTTATGGACCTAAATTCATACACTCAGCTGATTAATATCTTCAGTTTTCCGTTGAAACAGCCAATCAGGACAGATTTTTTTTTTTTGTTCGAAAGCGACTGCAGATCAGAGGCGGTGTTGTGTCTGTTGTGACATTTCAGTAGGATGCAATGGAAACTGCTCCTCAGCTCAGCATCCTGCAGTCTCATCACTCACTGTAAGGCGGACCGTTACTTCCATCAGCTGTATTTGAGATTGGGCAAAGTCAGCAAGTTTTCCTCTAGTGCACACGCAGCCCGTACAAAAGAAATATACCGTGGAAAAGGCCAGGAGCCCTTCGCTGAGCCCTCAGTGTCTGGTGAGATAGTGGCCTCTTGAGCTGCTCGAGGCGTCCTCCGAGTGGCAGGCCGCAAAGACAAATGACGGCGATGTGGTAAGTCACTCTCTACGACTTTACAGGGCAGCAGAGGATGTGAGAATACAGTGATGTTACAGTGCCCATTTTCCATTCAGATGAGGGCTTATGGCTGCTCTGTATGGCTCCAAATCAAGGCCACCGCTAATCTGTCAATCACAGCCTAAAAGCATCCACCTCCAGCATCTGACTGTCAGGTTTACTAGACTGGAACTGAACTCTGATTTTGTAATTACTTTCCAAATGTAGGTCTTTTGTTCAGTCAGTCATGACGAATCATTTTTAGACCCAGACGATGACTGAGAAGTGTGAGCATTGTGTAATATTTTCACAGTTTATGGCCAAACCACTATTACTATTGGATGGATTGCTTTACATTTTGTACAGTCAAATGGATCAGCTGTAAACACTTTGTTGATCTCCTGACTTTTCTTCTGGCATCGCCGGGAGGCCCAAGTTTTCACTTAGAGTGTGAAATATCACAACATTCACTGAACTGATTGGTGTACTGATATGTTTTGGTGATTCACTCCCCTTCTTTTTAAATTATGTTTATGGCATTTTCATGGCTTTATTTGATCAGACAGGTGAAGAGTGACAGGAAACAGGGAGAGACAGAGAGAGAGACAGAGAGAGAGAGAGAGGATGGCATGCAGCAAAGGGCCACAGGGTGAAATCGAGTCCGAGGCCCTGAGGACACTGAGTCTCTGTAAATGTGGCGCATGCTCTACCAATTGAGCTACTGGAGCGCCCCAGTTACCAGCCTTTTATCTGTCGGCAAATTGAAATTTTTTTGCCTTCTGTATCCAAGCTATTAGTAGATATGTCGCCATGAAATATGAAACAGACATCCATGTTTTACAAATCTTGTGAAATATCTCAACACCCACTGAATGAATTGGCACAAAAATTAACACGTCTGGTGGCTCGAGGATGTTTTTTTTTTTGTTTTTTTTACATATATGGTCTTGAATTAATTGTATTGGTAGGGTTGCTATTTTGAAACATTCAGGGTGAGCAGTAATAACTTTGGCGATCCTCTGACTTTTCATCGAACGCCACAAATATGTAATGTGTCTAATACTTTGGACTATTGACACTCACCAGGTTTTGCTTCACTGTGTGTTTAGTGCTGAGGAGCCAACATTCAAAGTCACTATCTACACACTTCCATGGTGATGAAAAGGTGGGTGAAGTTTCGTAGTCCACAAAACATTTCTGGAGCTTCACAACACAACAGTGTTCCATCTACTTCAGTTGTTTAGGAGAATGCTGCAACACTGTTTTACTGTCAAGCCCCAGAAAAGTTTTGGGGACTAAGAAACTCCGATTTTTGAGGGTGAACTCTTCCTTTAACTTCAGCACTTTAGCATTGTCATCGTGATCATGTCAGCATGTCCGGAGAGTCTTAGTCTCATTAATAAATCAGCATGTCAGAGAGTGACTTAAAGCTCTGCACCGCCAAGCTGAGAGTCTTTTCTTACACTGGAGTTAAAGGCAAATTAAAATGATCTAACTTAGAGGCGTTGATGACTTGAATGTTTTGAAAAGCCTTTGTCACAAGTGCTGACCAATGCTTATAATAACAATTCAACCAGTGGTTTTGCAATACCCTTTAATGAGATGGAGCGTTTGCGCTGCATTCACAGTCGGGTCATAGCTGAGCTGTCAACATGATTTAATTCCCCTGAGGCGGAGGCCCTCCAGTAGTCTACTGCTCTGTCTGGGAACAACAAAGTACATGTGTGTATTACAACTGTGTCTGCTTTGATTTATGCACATCAGAGCTCTGAATTTAAAACACTGCACTCAGAATTAATAAGCCTTTTGAATCTAAAAGCCTTGAACAAAGGATATTTCATGATAATTTGGTGTGACAAATGCAAGGGAGAGTTTCACCTTGAGCTTTGAGGAACATTTCGAGCATTTAAGAACTGAGACACCTGTTTCCTGAATGTGAATATAGATGAGGGATGGATGTGTGTCTATGAATAAAACAGCAACCGTGGTGCTCAAACCAGATTTCTTCTTCGAAACTAATATAGTGGATCATTTTGATGCATTTGACAGATCAAGTGAGGAAATGGAAGTTATTATTTATGGAAGCTGATGAGTTCAAAAGTTCATCAGCCTCTTTTTCATCTGCAAACAGATTATAAATGGCTGAGCCGTCAAAATTCAGAGATTATACATCAAAGAATACAAGTACGCACATTTGTGTCACACATTAAAGGATTAGTTTGAGATTTCTTTGAAGCACACCTTTTTACTTTGTTGCTGAGAGAAAGATGTAGGAAGCAATGAAGTACAAATTTGTTGTTACTGTGTTAGTATGTACTTTTACTCCCTACACAAAGATCAGTACTTTCTATTCTTTTTTTTAAAACAGGCTCATAAATTCTAAATCTTAATGCACTTGAGTATAATTATTGATTATTTATGACTCTTTACCAACCCACCATATTGGTTTATGACCTCCTGGGAATGAGACTCAAAGATTAGCTGTTTGTGGCGCATGTACAAACAGCGCAGACAAATCCCATTGATTCTACCTTTGTTGAGTTGTAATGATTAGATTAATATGGCTTGAGGTTTGGTCAGCTTTGCACAGAAATGGCTGGTCCTTCAGAGGAATGCTTTTATAGTTTTATAATTTGAGTACATTTCAGAGTACTTTCTTACTTTTACTTGAATCAAGAAGTTGAATCAGCACTTCTGTTTTGTTTTCACTGGACAAAAAACCATGACAACTGTGGATTTTGTACGATTTATTGAAATAGGGCAGGCTAGCTTGTTGCCCCTGTTTCAAGTCGTTTTGCTAAGTGTAGACTAGCCAGCTGCTGGCTATATTTAGTGAGTGGTCAGGGTTCTTCCCAAAATGTCAAACGATTCCTGTGGTTAAGGAAAGGTATTGGCATGACATGAGAACAATTTGCATGCAGAATTAAAGTGGCGTTATTACAAGCCAACAAAGCTGCCAGACAGCTGACTGCAATTTGAGTCACAACACACGATATTTAGAAGGACAGCCTGCAGATATTTCCAGCCATTTCTGTGGCGACAAACTGGCTATATTTCACAGGAAGTTGGACCACCTCCATCTGTGACTGTGGCGACCAAACAGTTTTTGTAAGTCAAACCGTGATGTTTTCCCAACCCTAACAGTGTTTTTTGTGTATAGACCTTAGCAGAGCACAAGCACAGTTTGTGACAATAGATAAATAGAGAATTCAACCTTAACAAACATAAAGTTGCATCATAAACAGATCTTACCTTGTCTGTGGTTTTGCAGAAACGTACTAGCTAACATTAATTCTGGTGGTTATTTTGCTTTTCCTTTAATTTTGACATATTTTACTTAACAGAGTAAACCCCCTTACTTGCAGCTTGTGCATGAGATCGTGAGCCCTGTCGCCTAAATTATCTGCAATTTGCAAAAGATGATCATTTGTAAGATGACTTTGCCAACGCTTGCCATCTGTATGTACACAGCACTGTTTAATCACTTTCATGCAATGCGCCCCTGGTGCCAATCCCATAATGTTGCATCTCTCCTTTAAGTGCTCTTTAATGATTCATTTTTGTCATTGTGTCTTGTTTATCTCGCTGATGTTTTTACCCAAGACAAAACTGATCCTAATTTGATTTGAGCAAACCTTTGGGTGTAAGATTATGGTTGGATGAGCTTTAAGACATTTGAATAATTGAGAATCTGTGGTTTCTTTCAGTCACACAGCAATCAAATACAGACACAGTTAAAAAAAAACAAAAAAAAAAACTTATGACTATTCATTGCACACTTCTTCAAAACAGAGACATATTCCTAAGGGCCTTATCTGAATCTGCAGCCTTTTAGTCATAAATAAATGCATTGAATGTCAGGCTGCATCTGTGCTGTTAATTATAGTGTCTATGTTTAGGTGATACGCTCATTAATGCTCTGATGCCTTTGAGTTCGTTTACTTACATTGGAGTCAAGGAGATCAATGCTGTCGAGACTCTTGCTCCTGTGAATGCGGCCCTTGATGCGGCGGAGTGATGGTTTGCCCTGAACGGTGCTCGCTGAGGAGGCTGCTGTGATGGAGCCAGCGGTCGGGCTGGGGTGTATCCTGGGGTCAGCAAAGGAGGGGGGATGAGAGGAGGAGGACAAAGAAAAACAACAGCACAACATCAGAGCGAGTAAGTACACATCCAGCATTGTTGTTGCACAGCAGGACAGTGTGCCACAGGCGATACCAAAGAAGAAGAGGAGTAGGACGAGGAGGAGGAGGAAGAACACATTGGTCACGTTTCTTGCTTTTGAAAAGGCCACAGTCCCCCGCTGGATAAAATGACATTTAAGGAAATCTATAATTGGATTTAATGTCACAGCAGCCCTGTAGGGGAGCTGGTTGGAGCTCAGGAAGCACTGCAGCCTCCAACACGGAGGGCCTGTGCAGCTTGGCGGGCCTCAGCAGCCAAACTGTAGCTGGGTCATGGTGAGATGTGGGCAGGAGGCACATTTGGCTGACCCATCATCAATACTCTCAGGAAATGTTTTACCCTTCACAAACGACACAGTTAAGCAGCAGTGCTGGAACCCTGCTGACCACATCGAGGCCCTCCGCCTCTCATTTCCTTTGTGTTTCACGTGTTTGTTGCTTAATTGCTGTGTAATGTGCTGTGCGTGCCACAAAATTAATTGTCCCACCGCAGGGGTGAATGAAGCAGAACGGAACTGAAAATTTAGTTTATCAAACCATCTACAGCAGGGTTTCCTCTTGAGACACAACTTGTGTTTTTAGTGTAATTTGTTTCTCTTATATTTACTACATTACTAGCTGGTTTAGCTCAAACAATTAATTGTTAAATCAATTAGGAGATGGACAGAAATTAATAATCAACTGTTGCAATGGGAAAGTAATCATTTAAGTCATTATTTCTTGGATTCCAAACTCATCTCACACTGACGTTTCTGGGTTGGGGGCTTGCCTGACCTACAGTCCCAAAGCTGGACCTTTAAATGAAATGGCAGTGAAAATGAATAATTCACATCCTGAGTTTTCACCTCTACATTGATTGTTTTATTAACAAAGGGCAACAGTTCAATCACAGAGACCTTTTCTCATAAAAAAAAAAAAACACTCACTAAGTGACACTGTGTTTGAATACAACCCACAATTACAGCTGTGCTGCTGGTGGGTCCAGCATCACATGGAACCTGTCCCGAAATCAAGACCACCATGAGCTGGAAAAGTCATACAATATCTATAATCCCTGACAACAAGGAGAATTTTATTCACTTACATGCTGAATTTGCAAATTCTTTTCAGCCTACATTCAATCAAAGATTATATATTGAATGTTCAACCTGATAAACTTGTGTTACATCAACTCAGTAAGTGTTTGAGAGCTGACGACAATAACAGCTGAAGTTTTGAAAGGGAAATTCTTTCATATCCCTTCTTAATATATGACTTCAGCAGCAGTTGTGCCACACATTTCAGTAATAGACAGGTCTGGGCCGACCAATCTAGTACCTGCACACTTTTACTCAGCCTGATCACCAGGAGATAATGCTGGTGTTAACTTCTCCGCAAACCACAGATACGTCCAAGGTCGATATTTGTACCAAATGTGGCATATCGCATTTAGTGCAAAGGAAATGCTTATTAGCTGCATCACGAGGTGGAGGGGACGTTGTTACGGCCAACCGCAGTTCAAGTCACAGCAGTGGATATTTGTAAGGACACTTGGGGATATCGCCATCTACGTCTGTCATGCCAAATGCAGTGGATTTTATGGAGACAAAAACTAGCAATCTGTCACGGTAAGTCTGACCATCTCCATCCATGATCATGGAGACCAATTTTAAGTCAAACCCTGATGTTATTCTGCTGACTGGGTTGCTTTTAGCACACAATGTTGTTCACCCGTGCAGAAGGAAGGGGCTTGGCCTTAAAAACAGAAAAGGCGCCGTCTGGATGGTAGCATGTGTTGCTCCAAAACCTGCATGTGCCTTTCAGCATTAACGGTGCCTTCACAGATGTGCAAGTTCCTCATGCCATGAGCACTAACATGCCCCCTCACTAACACAGATGCTGGCTTTTATACTTTGTGCTGGTAGCAGTGAGGATGGCCTGGTGGACACGATGACCATGATTTACAAAAACGTGGACTCGACCACAGCAGTTATTCACTTTGTGCTAGTCCATCTCAGACTCAACTATTATGGTAATAAGGGTGGTAGATTGTTGAGAATTATCTGTTTTTCTGTATTTCATATCACTGTAATGTGCATATCTTTGTTTTGTTTTTTTTACCGTTGATGGGACAAAACAAGCGTTATGAGGATGATTTTTTACTATTTTCTGATATTTGCAGACCAGTCGACAGCACTGTCAGCGCTACAGAATTTCCACCTTCCTTGTTGCTCATTTTAGCACAGAAATAGCTGTTTCTCATAAATGTACGGTGCTTATACAGCTGAGTGCAGCTCAAATTGGTACTGCTGTACTGCCTTTGTCTCCTCTCTTCCCCGCTATCCTTTCTCTCAGTGTCACAAAGGACAGTCACTCTTAATGAGGATTTACCTAACACAATATTCAATGAGGCAAAATCCTGTCTACACAGTGCGGCTCAGGGACAGTAGATATCCATTAGCGTGCTCAGCAGCAGGCTCCCGAGGTTTGTACACTCAGCAAGGGAAATTATGACAGAAAGGAATGGACAAAGACGGGAGGAAAGCGAACACCACCTTCCACTTTCCGTCTGCGTTAATCCAATATTTGCCCGAAGCGAGGTAAGGTGCTCACTGGCTGGAAACCTGGGGTAAAAGCATTCGGCAATATGTGCACTCAATTACAAGTGACCTCAGACTGTTCTCATAAACAATACGGCAAACATGACTAATGAGAAAAGCTGCTTGGACTGTATCACAGGCCCGGTGCAGTTCTGCGCATTCAGAAGCTCATTTCTTGGATGTTGATTCTGAGATGGATTTCGGCCAAAACAATTCAGGCCACAAAGGCAGAATGTAACATAGTGCCAGCGACTGTGCCGACTCAGATAAAATGTGAATGATTTCACATGGCCTTCGTGATGAATTTTTTTCTCTATAAAATATGCAGCTAAAATGTGTTTCACTGGAGGTTTAGGGGACATAAAACTGTGAGACTGAATGTTCACATCTAGTTTACTTTTTCAAGGTTAGAGGAACATTTAAACTACAATGAATGACATGTGGTATATGACCCCCCCAGAGTTAAAGAAAGTCAAAATATCATTTAACTTTTTACTTTTTTTGACACAGTCAGGAGACAGTCGCTTCATATTTAGTGTACCGACATGAAACGTACAACTAGTTCAAGCACAAAGACTGGAAACATGGAGAAACAACTAGTCTGGCTCAGAATGTAACGAAGTCTGCCTACTAGCACCTTTAAACCTCACTAATCAACACACTATATCGTCTATATTTCATTCATACATGCCTAACATTTAAAAACAACAAGTTTTGTTTTCACAGAGTGTCATGTGCTGAACTGGTCCTTGTCCTGGTGCAGAGTCTCGTCTCACTTCTGTTGCTGCATGGCCAAGAAATAAAGTATTTCCGGCAGTAACTCCCCATAAAACCACAAATTGTTGGTTTTAAACTTTGTTTTTTGCACCATTACGTTATGACAAGGCTAAAGCAAAAGGGTACAGAGGGTACAAGGTTAAATTACATGACAGGATACTGGACAACACCTATTGTGCTATTTGTTTGAAGGTCCAGTGTGTAGGATTTAGGAGGATCTATTGGCATAATTACATTTTCCTTAGTTCACCTGGGAATTAACCTTTTCATCAATCTTTCCATAGTAACTCTGAAAGGACGAACCAAAGACTGGCCTGAGAGGACCTTTCACATGTTTTGCATTTTTAGGGGAGGGTGAGACGAAGTGTGTGCAGTTGGTTGGACACTGCATCTTTAAAGGTGCTGCACTTTTTTTCCCCTATTTGTGTAGTTTCTTATGGGGACAATGTTTTTGCTGGTTGCAGATCATTCACGTTCACAATCACATTTTATGCTGAAACTGATCATTTTGAAGTAAATACCGGCTGCACAGTGTAATGACTGTGGAAAAATTACACCATCTGTTTATATATTTGTTCCCTATAAACCTCCCTTTCACCTTGCTATTCGGTCCGTCACCAGGCTCAGTTTTAACCAAGGGTGTGTGTCTGTTTCTGTCACTATCCACAGGTAACGGTGGAACAACTGGAATAACTGTGGAAACACTGCAATAGAAGAAGAACCCCACTGATGGTAGAGGAAAAGAACATGAGGAGGGGGAGTGACAGAAATCGTGGTAAAACAAGAGTGAACGGACGGGCATTCACTCGATGGAGAGCTCCGGTGTTGTATCAAAGTCTCCGTCTTCTCTTTCCATCAGGACCTTGAACAGTTCAAAAACTAGATCAGTGAGTGAGAAAATCTGTCAAATTATTAATAAAGCAATGCGTTTTACTTCATAGCACTGTCCCTGACCCTTGACAGTATTGGGGTCCCTTGTTGAAACCTCACCAACCATCACAGACGCGCAATGAATCTTGGGATACAATGGGCTGGGAAGGATGCAGCGGTCTATCCTTCACAGGACAGGAAATGAAAGGCGCAATCCTCGGCCCCATTTGAAGCTGCCTTTGAAATGGGACAGCCTTGTTGTGCCGCTGTTATACATTCGGCGTCCTCAAAATCGAGACACAGCTTCTTTGTGAATATTTTTAGTGAGCATGTATGTATTTGCTTGTTCATTACGCTTTGGAATTAAAGCCAGCAAGACCATGTCCACTTCATTTCTCTCTCTTCCTCCCTCAGTGGGGCGAGTTCACAATACACTAAGTGTCTGCTTCTCCCCGATATGATGATTGTATTGGACCTGCTGCAGTCCCTGTGAACAAAGAAAAACCCACTTCAATAGAAAACGGAACTAGATCAATGCAAAGAGCCCTCGATGGGCTGCACCGTCCACTGCAGAGTGTGACACTGTAGTTCACAGATAAGGTAAGGTCAAACAGATGCCTGATGCTCTCACAAAGAAAGGACAAGGGACACACACACACAAATGAATCAGCTGCGGGACTTCATGCCGTCCCCCTGTTCCCCATCTCTCAGTCTTCCTGGAGGAGCCATCAGGTACGATTAGTTCGAGCAATAACGGCTACTGCTTCATCAGCAGGTCAATAGGCAATGTTTCGCTTCATTCCTCCCATCTTGGCCACTGATAATATAACGCTTAACAAGGAGAACAATCCCCACCAGCATCTGGTACACACACATACACACACACACACACACACACACACACACACACACACACACACACACACACACACACACACACACAATATAACACACCCTGTAAAAGACACATGAGCTGGTCATACAACAGTTCTGGTCTAAATGAGTTATCTCTGTCCTGGAACCACACTCTGCTTTTCTGTTTTTGGTGAATAAGGTGCAAGTTAAAAATAAGAGGAAACATTACATAAACAATAGACTTGTATTATCCCTGCAGGCCTGCAACAGAGTGTAAAGTTCATTAAGCCAGGTTAATGCTAATCTTTGGCTGTGTGCAGCGGGGAATGGGTTTTTAAGACTGCAGGCAAGAGGAACATCTGTTTGCAAAGACTAATCCCAATTTAGAGAGCGGCTGCTGCTGCTGCTGCTGCTGCTGCTATACAGTCTTCATCAAAGGCAAATGGAGCTGCGCCTCCTCCAATTTTAGGAGAATGTGATGCACATGGCACACACATTCTCTGCTCGGTGGATGGTGGAAGTGTTGAGGCAGAGCGGTGTGTAATCTCGCTATCACACGCTGAGAGATCAGCAGAAACAGGAAGCAGCTTTGACCATTTGTCCAGAAATGGGACAGAATTAACGCTGCAATTATGTAAAGAGCTGTAAAAAAAAAACACATTCTTCATTTCTGTACTAAAATGCAGTGAAGCCTTTTCTTGTGCTCAGATCTGCTTGTCTTTCACCAATGTCACATCCCGTTGTACATCCGTGCCACATGTATTTGTGAATGACGGAACTATGATCATGCAAACACACACTGTACAGTGCCTTGGGGAGTTTATCGAGATGACAAATACAACAATAGAATTCCATTTAAGGAGGCAGCTAATTATGTTTTTCCTTAAATTCATCCATTGATTGTTCTCATTGATTAATGGAGGAAGTTACCAAGGCAACTTTAAAACGGATTTCTTCTGATTTAACACAGTTTACATCGTTGATATCGAAGAGAAAACCAGCTTATCCTCAGACTCTAACCAGGAAACGATTTCTCTTCCATGAGAATTAATCAATAAGCTGTTTATTTCAGATAATACTTCTAGCTCCAATGGTGTGTATCTGAAGTATTTTCTTTACATTTCCAGATATATCCACGCCGTGTTAATGAGTTCAGACCAGTATTGATCTTAAAGGTCACTTTAATCAAGCTATCAATATTATTTGTGGAACAAGGTTGAACCAACACAGTATCCTTCCAGCTGAGGGATTTTTCTTTCTCATAATGATTAAGAACTATACCACCCGAGGCTTACAGCTACGCCACACGTTTACAATTATACAAGTCTTTTTGCGCATTTTGGTGTTTCTGAGGATGCAAAAACAGTCAATTTTGAGGACCAACCAAAGCAATTTAGTCAGCATTGTCACCATTTTGCATTTCAGTCCTGTGGACAGACGCTACATGTTTCATAAGTTCTCTCAGCTACACAACAACGTCATAACAACACAAGTTTAACGAACGAGGACGCTGAACACCTCATAACATTTCATCACAGCACATTCATTGGGCAGATGCTTATGTCCAAAGTGACTTAGTGTGTTTTTTTTGTCACATTTTCTTGAATAATAAACAGTCAAGAAGAACAAGGACGAAATTAAACAACCGTACAAATTTGCATACAATCTTTAAATTCCAATTGAGCCATGAGGACGGAGGTTTAATGGTACTACCACTGCACTGTTACAGCCGGTAATATCACTTATACTTGAAATGGAGTTATTATAACTAATATTCAGGAACTGGCCCACGCCAATCCTCTCGCTGACCTGCCACCCAGGTCCAGCCAATCAAAGCTCCTGCATCTCATCAATGCGCCCATCGAGACGTACCCCTACTCTGAGTCTCAACCGTCCCCCCCCCCCCCAGTTTGTAGACGGCCCGGCAAACCCACAGCCCCTCTAAAAGCTCCCTCTTCATCTACCGACCTCGAACCCCTTTTCCTCATCCAACCACCCCGACCACCCTTATCTGTCCTCTCCAAATTTTCCAAACATTTAAATAAACAACTTCAAACAGTAAAACTCGGCGTGCAAACTACAAATGCTGTTTTTACGACGACTGCTACATTTAGTCATGATATAAAAAAATTTGCATTTTACTGGGGAAAATTTTCACACAGCCTACATGATGTAAAGTTAGAGTATACATTTTTACATTCCCACCTTTCAACACAACCTCTATCTATTTATCTTTATTACCTGCACTAGTTTTGTCTTTGTCCATTTCTGTCTGTTTGTAGGTTGGTTGGTTTGTCAGCAGGATTACACAAAATGTACATCACAGATTTCCACTAAACATGAGGATGAGTCTCAGCTCAGAACAGACCTAATAAACTTTTGGTGCAGATCCGGATAAAGAGGATTTTATTTTCTCATTTTCTTTAACATTGCGAAAAATCATGTGTAGTTAGGTGGCTGATGAAGATCGAAATAAAAATCCAGATCTACGTACTGGATTAAAATATTTTATTTGATATTAAATGGGACTATAGGGCCTATGTGGAGGAATGCGCCATCTTAGTTTTAGCCTTATTTAAACAGGAGCGGTCTCACTGTGATCAACCATTCCATTCCATTGCAAGGCGGAAGCTGGTGTTCTCGATTTAAAAATCTAAAAACGTTCTGGTGCATCTTGGAAAAACATTGACGCTTACTGCAAACGTGCGTTTGAAAGGAAAATCTGCAAAATTCACAAGCAGCTCCAGCAGCTGATTTAACAGTTGAGGGCTGAATGAAAGTACAAAGTTGTATTTACTGCAGGTTTCACAAACAAAAACTACACAAAGAAAACACGACGAAGAAGTAAAAAAGTAATTGTTCACTCGGTGTGGCGCCAGACTGCTGTGATGTCATGTGTGTATATCTTTACTTGGATGACCGTTCCATTGCACTTCTCTGTGTTGGAGGTCTGAGTTCCAAGGGCAATGAAATGCACCATGACAGTTTTGGCCAAGATGGGAAGCAGCAAAAAAAAAAAAAACAGTGATTGTAATTAAACACAAAACAAAAAACAGAAAAAGAGAATATTGGAATATATAATATCCCATTAAACAAAGCCAATACATGCCACACATCCAAAAATATTATTAGCACAGCACCCCAACACCCCGATGATTGCGTTTTGGATTCAAAGAAATCAAAGCATTCATTTTTAAAACATTTGGCAGCATATCCTGTGTCCTGTGACTCTTCCTCGGAATATAAATATTTAAGCAGAATGGGAGAATCCAAAGCACGATGGTTTCTCTATGATATTAAGCACAAATCAGTATAGCCCTAAAATGTATCAGTCAAGACTGCAATGGATTGGTTTGATAAGTCTGCTCTGCATTGCAAAATTCATTCCGAGTGTAATGATGGAAAAATTAAACATCCAAACCACTGTGATGAGTTGCAAAATGGTCAGCTGTAATGACAAGAGTGTGCAGTGGAAATGGAGTGGAAAATGTAAAGTTCGGTTCCTTAAACGACTCAATTCGTCAGTGTTTCCATTGATTACATCCACGTTTTCCACTTTATCTCACAGCAGTTGGGCCTACTCCTCGCCACCACGGCTGTAAAAAAGAAAATTCAGTTTTGATAGGGGTCCGCGCTCGCTGCCACAGTTCCATAACTAGCTTGGCCTTTTGTAGATGAGACAAGAACTCCTCCCAAAAAAATCTCCCTAAAATATGGAGATGTAAGTATGAACACAACAAAACAGAAAAAAACATGAAAGGAGCCCTTTGTTTGAGTGTAATCCCTTATCTGAGGCGACCAATTAGGCTAATAAGAGGATGACTTAGGAATATGATTAGCTGAAGGGAGACCAGGAGATAAAAATGCTCTGTGTGATGACCCCTGCTGAGGTCACGGTGACACCCACTCCTAACAGATGGTGGTCGTGTTCCTGTAGATGTTTGAATCCAGACACCCTGTTACACCACAAAACCGTTACAGCATCACCGGTGGTAATTTCACATGTTTGTGGCTGTAAATCTCCTTTGATCGCAATAATCTTTCAAGACAATATGAGATTTCCAGCACTGGGGGGGTTTGTCCTTGCTTCAGTCACATGGAGTGCTTCAGGAAATGGTTTAGGTTGGCTTTAAAGAGGTGATGATAATAGTTAAGCCTCTCACACACTGGACCCACGCAAGTGTAACTGCATTATGTGGGTGAATGATCCACACCGTGGGCGATACATTTTTAGTTTGTGTGGGACACTCGCTATCAGAGTGCTATTGAGCCTATTGACTCCTAATTAACCGCCTTTGCTTTCAAACAAGATGGTAATCCAGCTGTAATTAGGGATACTATGTCACACACGTTTTGCAGCCCGGGCAAGCGATCTGCTTACAGCAGGGGGAAAGAAGGAATGAAGGGGAGACAGTGTTAAAGTAAACAAATGAACAAGGCCGCAGAAGGAGAGGGAGATGTGGTCACTGCCATATATATATATATATATAGTGTGGAGTAATGAGGACACTGGAGAGGTGGAGAGACAAGACACCAACACACATGCAAGAGAGCGAAGTGAGGGTGGAAGATGTTTTAATAGACATGGCCGCAGCAGCACAGGAAATAAACACAGGACAGGTTCCATGCTTTTTACATTTTATTAGTAATCAGTCACAACACAGCAGTGAGGAGGAGGAGGAGGAGGAGGAGGAAGGTGATGAAGGTCTGCCATATGGTTAGCCTGGTGATGGCGTGTCCGATGACACACACTTGAAGCACATGAAGTTTGGGGACACAGTGATGGGGCCATGACATCATCCCTACGCATTCAACTTTACAAACTGATGGAGGAGGAAGGACACCGGGGCTCTCTCGCGCGCGCACTCACGCACGCATACAAAACTCCCAGCATGCGGAGCGTGAGGTCGCCTCACCTACACCGTGCTCGGAGCACATTTATAATACATGTGCTTTTGTGATGATTGCAACATGGTGCAGACGGGCTGCGGTGGCTGGATGAGAATATTATTTCATATTTTTTTTTAATTTTTCTTTCTTTTTTTTGGGGGGGGGGGGGGGGGGGGGGGGGAAGAGTGAGCGAGCGCACCGTGGCTCCGTGACCCGCTCATCATCTGACGGGATGTGGGAGGTGACATCTCATCCAAGCCCCCCTTTTTCTTTTCCTTTCTTTTTTTCCCTTCTTTTTTTTCCCTCCCAACCTGCATCATCATCATCATCCTCATCATCAGCATCATCAGCATCATCATCACCATCATCCGCACCAAGATTCATACTCACCACATACGCTTCCTGGGTGGAAGACAATGTTCTTTGTTGACGGCAGTCACCCCCAGAGCCAGCTGCATTACAGTAATGTATTTCTGGTAATTCACCATGGTACTGTCCACCGCTACTAAAAATCCAACCCAAAGAAAAGCACAGGTGATCATATATTTCTTTATTCCCTGGCATCCGCCTCCGCTGCGTCTTCCATGCTCAGCATCACAACGCCATTTCCAGCGCTGAAGGACTGACAGTGAAAACACTCCCCAAGGAGCTGAGCGAAAGGTGCCGTACCGCTGCGACCCATGTCTGCAATGACACTCTGACCGTGTTTTAGCGCTCGCCAGCTGATCGCCGATCCATCCGACGGGTAGCTTCTCTCTCTTGTCTTTCTATTTGTGTTTCAGGATTGGGACATATCTCCTTTTTCCACCCTGCCTCCTCCCTCCTATCCTGGAAACACTCTCCTAAAAAACGCTGCAGCGTCCAGGCGTCCGTGTGTGTGAGGTAGGGGAGAGAGTGTGTACAGTGTAGTCAGAGGGGAGCGAGGGAGGGAGGGAGGGAAGAGGAAGAGGAGGGATGGAGGAGGAAGAGGGAGGGAGGGAGGGAGGGAGGGATGGAGGAGCTCAGTTGTAGCATCTGTTTGGGAAGTCTACAGTTTGTCTTTAATTTGGCTACTTGTTAGAGGTTACTTCTTTAGAAAAAGTATTACACAATCCTTCCTGGAAGCAGAGATCACCACAGGGCCGGGAATACAAATATGTCCCCCTACTGCCCTGCTGGAGGTGGGGGGTGTATCTTGTTTTTTCTGTTCCTGATCTACAGCAGGCATTTTGGCACAGGTGTACAGGATGAAATTTGGAAGCTGCAAGGCTTGGAATCATATTTTTCTGCGCCTTTATCTCCGGATCAAATGGCAATTATTTCTCCAGTGGAAACAAAGCCTTGTTTTCTTGTGATAGCGGGTTGATTTATCTCGATATCTGGAGAACACGAAAGGGCCAGTCGCTCTGCATCATGATATAACGTATCACAGGAAAACATGTTTTCTCTGTTGGGGGGGTTTTGTGACTTTCAAAGCAAATAGTACACATTTTTATTGTCTTTTGTCATACGTTTTCCGTGTGATATCATATAAGGGTGTTTACAGTACATGTATTGCTAGTTATTGTAAAAAGATAGCAATATGTACAGCCTGGTGCACTGATCAATCCCACTGAGTATAAACGTATCCAAAAACACATCTATTCAGCCTCTTTGCCGACATTGAAAAGACTCAGAGAGTCTTATCGATGTCTTTCGACATTCACCATTGATGTCCGAGTGACGTCTCAACTGTGTTCAAAATTGAAGTTTTTACCATGTAATTTTAGACTTCTCTCCAACTTCAGTCACAGGCATCTAAAGAACTTATTGTGGTTCAAAATTGAAGTTTTTATGACGGCAAAATTTTACTCCATGTTGCAAAAGCTTCACAGAGGATTAGATCCGCAAGCCTCAACCTCAACGTATGATACATGCACTTTACCAGGAGAGCTCTTTATCAGGTCTATTACACATGGAGTAGGCTAAAGGTGAGGTTAGGCTAAATCCTTGAATTCTGAGGTTGAAACTCAGGGTTCAAATTTGCCCGTAGCTTTGGCCACCATAAAAACTTCATTTTGAACCAAAACAGGTTCTTTAGACATTTCTTGATAACGTTGAAAAGATCTCAATAATCACAGGGTAAAAACCTCAATTTTGAACCCAAAGGATGTCACTTGGACATCATTAGTGAACGTCAAAAAAATGTTTATTGGCTCTTCAGTGGAAATCTTTTCAACTCCAGCGATTTTTGGACATGTTTACACTCAGCAGGATGTGAGTAATCCTTGATCTGGCATTTTTCAGCTTAAAGGATTGAATGAAAGTGAAAGATGAAGGAAAGTTCTCCCAAAAACTAAATTTCAGTCATTTTCTAGTCAACCCCACGCCGAGGGAAAGTGGATTGAAGTTTTGAAGTCTATAAAACATTTGTGGAGTGTCACCGCAAAACAGTGTTGCAATAGTAGACAGGGACTTGTTTTAAAATGTAAAAAAAACCAAGCCCCTCAAAAATCTTAAAATTGCTCCTTAAAGCACAGTAAGCCCAAATATCATAAAAAATTGATTTAAAAAGATGTTATTTACACCCACTTCAGATGGGGTGAACGCTAATATCTTTAGCTTAGCAGCTAGAGGGAACACTTCCATTTAAGACGCTCTCTATGCATGCTGCACTATATCTGTAGAAAACAGAATGGTATTATGATTGTTTCAAGGACTGAACTGAAGACGTTTACAGTCTCCTTCTCGCTCCACCTCGATCTGATGTTTCAATCTGCTGTTATTTTCCATCTCTTCAGTTGAAGTTTTCGTCAGATGCTTCATGCGTGTCAGGATTCATTTGCAAACCCTGTTGAAATGATATTTGCTGCAGTTTGCTTGCGTTGATACACCAACTTTTCAACCTCATCCAAGCGTAAAAACGCATCGTGCTATATTTCAAGTTGATTTATTAAGGCACAAATAAAAAATGCAGATGAAAAAGCAGGCAGATCGAAACCCCGCGTCCTCTCATGGCTTTTCTGGATCCTTGAATTCAACAGAGCTGATGTAATGCTGGATTTAGACTACGTGATGTTTTAGGCTGCAAAGCTGGTCACAATGTCAGAGTCACACATGACAGGACAAAAACTTAAAAGGCTGTCACCGCCAGGACCACGTGAATGTGAAGGTTTTAATTTTGTGCGTCACACACATACTACTATTACTACTACCCACAGACAGTTTTCAGCTTGCTGCATTTTGAATAAACTAGATCTCCTTGTCACCCTCAGTATATTTTCTATAATCTAAAAAGTGCTAGTTTCACCGGGCAGCATGCATTCAAATGTTGACAATCAATTACAGTCAGCTAGATTCTCGCCCTTGTCTGACGATCCTGTTCAGTCTTCTTTTACATAGCTTTGTCTTTAAACTGGATGGGTGAGGAAGGATGAAAATGATGCTAAAGTCAGCTGTTTCATGTCTGCCAGTCCCCTTTACCTGATTTTATTAGACTTCTTCACTGCAGACACCTCCTGTATGCTTTTTATTGAAGTTATTTTAATGGATTTATAAAGTTAATATTGGATTGAAATCATTTTCTGTAACTATCTTTTTCCCACCTGCACATTTTTTCACACCCTGCCATCCAAAATGATTTACATCTCCTGAGGTTTCTTCCTCTTCCTGTCCTCTCAAAGAACTTCTTGAACATTGATTTTGTAAGTTCTGGTGGTGATGTTGAGCATATATCAGAAAGAACAAAATAGTAGTTCATCCTGAGATAATTCTTTAAACATTTTGTATATACCATAAATCATTAGTCAACATTTATTACTCCTATAAACAATTTAAAGTTTAAGAGACGCATTTGGTACTTGACACAGAAAATATATTTCTCATTCCTGCTGCTGATTGAACCATGATAATTGTTAAATTCAGAGAGTTGCAGTACACAGCAGCTCTGTCTCTGAACTGTGCGGCACCACCTGTCATTAGCAGCAAACAGAGGCTGGCGTGGGTTCTTTTTCAGTCAATAGACTGACACACTGGTGCACTTCTAAGCTTCAGAGTAAGTCAATTAGTCTAGACTTTGAAGTCTTAGAAAGGAGAGCCTCACCTGAGGAGAGAAGAGCACCTCTCACTCTCACTGGACAGACTTTAATCAAAAAGCCTGAAGGGGCCATAAAAGGAACTGTGGATTGTATTTTTATCTGCCATGTGCAGTACCACTGAGAATTAATGAAGAAAATAGCAGTTATTAGCATCATGTGATAAAGGGATTATCTGTTTTGGTAATTAGAAAAATCTGACCGAAGGTCACTCTTGAAATTAATTTCACGAGCTGGTGAATCCTACAGAAGATTTCCACCATACAGCGAAACAGGCAGCACTGCACTGACACTGCCAGTGTCAGGGGAGCAAATCCCTCTGTGGCTGATGTTGCTAAAAATGTGTGCACCCATGACACTTTGGTGCTCTATGGATGAAAGTATGCTCCTCATATGCTCACCTACAGTAGCTGGCAGTGTGTCTGGGAAACAAAGAGCTGCATGTTTAAGTACACTACGGTGTGTGTAGAATGAAGCCTCTGATTACATTTGTTGGCAAGAGTTAAATCAACAAAGAATGTCCCTATTTTTTAAATGAGCGTTTATGTGTTTTATAAATGACAGCATTTACAACAAAGCCTAATATGACACACAGTGAATGAACATTGGGCCTTCTTTGAAATTTAAAACAGCTCTTTTTGTGGTTGCCAGTTTGTTACTTCTGGGTGACTGGAAGCAGAAAAACCCTTCAGGGGCATTAAAGGGACCTAAATTCATCCACTGCTCACATGTCCCAAAATCCTTCCACGCTGTACCTGCTGCTGAGAAGGCTTCTAACCTCATCTGTCGACTGAAAAATCATTCATTTTCAAATAAAGAAAAACAATACTATGATTTGTATGTGTATATATGAATCAGCACTGTTCAACAATGATATAATTCAAAGCCTGGCAGGGCCATAGCTGCCACATTCAGTATATTTTAGGCTGATTCCAAAATATTTAACCTGGTAAATTTCACACTGTAATTTTAGTTTATATTTGGGAAATCATCAACTGTTTTTTGTACCTGGTAAAATCTATATAATTTTGTAATAATTCAAAGGTTAGTTTAGTAGCTTTTTTAAGCAGTTTCTGGTTTTGAGAGGATTATTCCTGAAACTGCTCCATTTAAACCAACTGTAGAAATTTTTTCTGCCATTTTGGGGCAGTAGAAATAAGTTGTGAACACAATATTATCACCTTTCAAGTTGATAAACACATTTGTAGAAAGTTGTTATTTTAAATATCCAGCTACATTCTAATTACTTTGGAGTCATGCTCACTCTCTTTTAGCTCCATTTTTTGTCTCTACCAACCCCTTGAACAAAATATCTGCCTATTTAGCTGCTAAACGCGCCGCTATGTTCACCAGCTAGTGGGCTAACTGTGTCCGTCTGCTTGTTTGGTGCTGAGCAGGTAGTGTGCAGTGGGTTTTTGGAGCCTTTTCTCTGAAAACAGCTGCCTGCTGGGGCAGAAAACATCATCATGACAGCAGTGAGAGTGAGCCCAAACAGAGAGGTCATGGCCAGACCGTGAAACACTGAGCTGAAACTCACTCTGAAGCTCTGTAAAGCTGTAGAATCAGGTGAAGTGTTTTGTACTAAATTGCATGTAATAATATAATATAATATAGTTTGCACTAGCAGGAAGTGAATAGAAAAGACAGTCCAAGAATAATTATTACTGTTGATAACATAAAAATGCAAATTGGAGATAAACCTATTAACAAATAAAAGCTCTGCATGAGGCTGACATAGCCAGAATCCTATTGACAGAATGCAGGTGACGATTCAGTAGGCTGTTTTCAGCCTCATGGCTTGGAGAACAGAACACTGCCATGGTGGGACCTCACATTAGGGTCTGATGGCGCTGGATGATTCAGTTCTCCCTTACAAGAGAACCTGGACACTGAGTCTTGGCTGCACGCTATCACTAGTGACGTCGCTGCTTCCTGTCCGTAGCCCCCTTGAATCCAGTCAACACTCAACTAACACGCCACTAATGGAATCATCAGAGCAGAGCTGGGCTCCGAAAAACCTACCAGCAATGCACTCTGTCAGCTCCCATTGAAGAGGACGCCATTCAGATAACTCTGCTGATTAACCAGACGGACCGCCATTATCAGGCATGTAAGACACAGCAGCCATTAGAGGAAGGGGAAGCCTCCTTCTCTTTCTCTATCTGTCTCACACACACACACACACACACACACACACACACACACACACACACACACACACACACACACACATCCATATTACAGGGAGCATGCATGGGAACCAGTAGTAGTGTGTCAGTGGGGAAGCGTTGAGACAGCAGTGGGTCAGCGGTTGTGCTGCAGTCTGAAGCCCACTGCATACCCATGCACACTCCACTGCAGCACTTTGATTTCACATTGGCATCCCCCCCTCTGCATCTCCACAGTGATGCCTCAGAGCAGCCGGCCCCATCATTACCCTTCTCACATGAGAACCCACTGCTGACATCTTTTATTGCATGCTGCACACACACACACACACACGCAGGCAAGCTCAGAGATGCACAGGCACACGTGTGCGCCCATAACACACTACAGTCCTTTTTTTTTTCTCCAGCGTGTAAATAGGACAGACGGGGCTGCCCTTCTTTCCTGTGTCCTTAGACTCTCTTGTCCACTTTTATTCTGCACAGCAAAAAAACCCAAAAAACCCTCAGAGCTGGTTTGTAGGACTCAGAGTCTGCTCCCAGAGGAGACAAACCTGGACGAAAGCCCTAAGAACCACTACCGCTGTAACACCGTGATTTATTACTTTTGCACCAAACAAAGAGGAGAAGTTCACAAGAGAAAGTCCTCTTCACATGAATGCACTGCACCAAGAAGAACAAGAGTAATGAAACACACACACATACACACACACACACACACACACACACACACACACACACACACACAGTCACACCTCGGCGCTGTCGCAGTGCTTTCTCTCTATGTGCTGTGAGGTGAGTCATCAGCACAGAGAAGCATAACCTCACAGCTACAGCTAATCTCTCCTCTCCTCCTCCTCCACCTCCTTCTCAACCTGCCAGCATCTCATTTTCTCCACTTATGGATGAAGGCACGGTGACTTACATCATCGCTGCAGCCTCACATATACATATAAGGCCGCATATCCAAACACACGCTGGCGGATCACACACACATCCTCCAGAGGAGAAAGTGATACATCCATGCAGTTATCCAATCAATATTTCACGTAACCGTGCGTTTTATGCACTTAAATCAGCACTTATATTTTTAGAGTTCAGACTCAGATGACTGCTTAAAAAACTACAAGAGCCTCATGAAAACAAAATGGCAGCCAAGGACCCTTAAAGTGGATTCTCATTTCAGTTTCTGTGCTTCTCTCACAGTGATACATAGCTCCTTTGTGCCCTTTAAGTCAGAAGCCCAGAGATGTGATTAAATGCTGCATGTTCACTCTCAGTCAGCAGGATACTGACCAGAGGCGGACACGAAAAGCCAAACTAATAAACACAGTGTCTGTTTGAACCCTCACAGCTGACAATCAATCTGCTCTTCCACTGTGGATCAGAGAAAGTGTGCACATCAGAGGGGCGAGAGAAAAAAAAACAAAGCGCTCACACCGCACGAGGAAAATATTCCCAGGTTGCTCCCATATTTATAACAAGCGCGGCTGCAGACATGCTTCACTCTGTCACACAGGGACACATGCTGGCACACACATTCTGAAGCCAAGCATCCATGACTTTAGGCAGTTTCTGTCCTACTTCTCCTAAGAGTGAATAAACAAAAGATTATGCCGCATTTATCTAGATATACATGCAGTCATGCTTGCCCGACGCTTGATTTGCCCACTGTGTTTGAACAAGCATGAATCAAAAAAGCACGGGAAGAACATCCTTCCCTGGGCTCTGCCTTTCCTGACATACAATGTGGGAGACGTTAGGATCCAGCGAGCATCATCACACACAGCTGTGCTCAAGAGTCCTGCATACAAAAACCAGCATCTAACTCTGAAATGACATTTCAAGAAGACTTACGTTTCCTTGTTAGCGTACTGCATCTTCAGAGGACGCTCTGTGGCTATTCTGACTGTATGTGCTGCTATGCCGTGTCCCTGTCAGCCTGTCTGTGTTTTTTTTGTGTGTGCGTGTTGGTGTGTGACGATGCCCCGGGCCGGACCACTGGGATAGCTGTCTCCATGCTGACTTAGCTGTCATACATTAAAGAGGCCTCCTTAACGGTCTAGGGAGCATATCAGCCTGTCTGTTCCGTCACTTCAGGCATCACATCACCCACTCTACGTCACTCTCACACACTCACACACACACACGTATAAACACACTGTCAACATGTCCCTGTCTCTCCCCTCCAGGGTCCACACACACACACACTCACACACAAACACACCCATCACTCAGTCATGATGCGCTCACAGGGCCTGACACAGAGCCTCACAGCGGACTCTGCAGCGGTGTACCAAACTGCTCTGGTCGTGTACAAAAGAAAAGCTCTGCAGATGTCATTTTATGCTCCTCTTTTGTGTCGTTTCATTTATGTATGTATGCAGTTTAGTATCGCCATTTTAAGACATGAATAAAGTGCTGCAATGGCCTGCGCTTGTGGAAGATCTATTCTGCCAAAGTAGTTACATTTCAGATGCGCGACAAAAAGAAAAAACCTCACCGGGGTGCTGTGAGGAAGTGACATACATATTTCGTCTTTGGTGTTTGGATGAGAGCGTTGTCAAACATGTCTTTTCATTCTTTCATTCTTTATGTGTTTATAGGAACAACACATTTCAATCAGTCCATAGGGAGGTGTCTTGTCTTATTCTAATCCTTTCTTCCTTTGGCAAAATAGAACAAGACAAGAACAAGAACAAGACTCCAATGAACTCCTTTGTCAAGGGCACTGACCGATCACTGATGGTTGGGGAAACTGGTGCACCCAGAGGAAACCCATGCAAGCATGGGAGAACATGCAGGCTGGACACTGAAAGGCCTTGCCCCAGTGTTTTCAAATAATCAAAGTGAAAGCAAAGCAAGAAAATGAGCATGCACAAGACAGTGCAGAAAATCATGCAGAGTAACAGGAAGCAACAAAAACATCAACAACATTGAGCTCTCGGGATGTGCAGTCATGCAAATCATCATAAAGCAACAGAGCAAAAACACTGTTTCTGACCACATTTTACACACATTAGCCATGCGAAGCAACAAGACGCAGATAAATGAGAACATGCAAGTTTGTTTTTCACATTTATAAGAGCGCTTCCTTGAATTTGTTAGGCGCCATTCTCAGGGAAAGAAACACTCCATTTTGAAATGTTCCTCGAGTGTGAGATGAGGTGAGGACGGTGAGAAAATGCTCCGATGTGTCAATGAAAGTCTCAGATATGACCTCATCACTCGAATTTAGTTTGTCCAACGTGCTTCAGAAACGACTTTTATTTCATCGACTCATAAAACATCAACAACATCAGGGATATGTAGAGTGGCTCTTACCTGGAGTCAAACACAGGGTCGGTGTACATGGGAGGGGAGCAAAGAGGTGGCTCTCCCGGACTGTTTGGGGGCACAGCGAGGCCCCCCTTCTTGCCCCGTCCTGGGGCACCATCTGTGGGAACAGATTAATATATGAGACACTTTTTATAGCGCTCTTAATTTACACGTCTTCTCCGCTGAATGGATGAGTAAGCAAGAGGACTCACAACTTCTTAAATGAGGGATATTAGCCGCCGATAAGCAGGCACTCGCTGAGCTGTAAATGCGAGTCATTTTCCTCAGAGTGCTCAGGTTTATGTAAATGTAAGTACAGCGTATTGATCTGGAATAGCGCAGCCGAGACGAGGCCCTGCAGACTGCAGCCGCGCTGAGGCCATATGTTGTCAGAGGCCAGTTAGGAACGCTGGCGGCTCAGTAATCCCCTCAGCCATCCAGATTTAAGAAGCTATTTTTGCTGGCTCTTAGTCTGCAGCGCTGGCTTACTGCAAAGTAGTTTTCTTCTTTTATATTATTTTGTTTTTCAGGGTTTTCAATTTCTCAGAGAAGATTAAATGTAACACTAGATAAGTGGAGAAATAAGTGGAGAGCAGCTACAGATCAATGAGCTGAAACTCTGTTATGTTCTTTGAAAGTTTTTTTTAAAAAGAAAACAGGAACACACAGCCCTCTGTGACCTCTGTGTGCTGTGCTATTTATTTATTAATTAGCCAATTAATCGATTAGTTAATCAAAACATTTAGCGTTTTATTCATTTTTCAAGCAAAAATGTCAAACATTTGCTGTGTCCAGCGTCTTAAATGTGAGGATTTGCTGCTTTTCTTTGTCATTGGTGATAGACAATGAGCAGTCTTTGGGTTTAGACTGTTGATTGAATAATTTTATTACTCATTTATCGATTCATTGTGAAGACACTTGTTAGTAATGGTAATCATTGTTAGCAGCAGACCAGTGTTTCTCAATGATGTAATCAGCGGTTAAAAAATGACTGTACCTTCCCCATCCAACAGAAAGGAGGTTAGCAGGTGGGGACACACTTCCTCCAAAACAGAGCAGAATGAGCAGAATGCAGCAGGCCCCTTCGAGGACAGATGGTCCAGGAATATCTCCGTCCGTTTCTTGCTGGACTCTTGTCCCAATATTTCCTTGTACTCCCCCAACGAGAAAACCCTCTCATACACCAGGTGGGGGAGCACACTGTTGATGTCCAGGTCATTCAGGATCTTTTGTCTGTGCTGTTTGAGGATCTTAGCTGCCCACCTCTTCTTCTTCCTGGCGCATGGCCTCCTGCCAGGCCTCTGCGGCTGCCTCTTCTGCTTCTTCACAAACCACTTCTTGGAGCCGCTGCCAAACATCTTCAAGTTGAGGAGACCCACCAAAACTTCTTCCACGGCTCTGTCAACGCAGTTCCCAAGGGAGGGGAGGCGCATATTTCATGCCAGGGAAGCGACCATGCCACATATTTCCTCGAGGCTCGCTTTGTTGTTGTCTGAGTCGTTTATCTGGGGCAGGAAGAGACAATCTGGGCAGTAGCTGATTTCCAACTGGGTACTTACTGACACTAAGAAGATTAACCGACTCTTAAGTACACCAATGCAAACTGCTCACCACTGCGCAGACATCCACAACATATTTTACAGCATCTCGTTGGAGCATCAAACATTTTAGCTGCTTAAGTTGTCATTTAATCAACATATGCCTCCTTTAATTAAAATACGTCCAACTAGTTCCTCCCTCTCTGTCACTCCCTTGAAGATAATTTAGAACAACATGTCACAAACTCCACAGTTATTTTGGGTAAATCATCAGGGACTTACAAACGAAGGCTTGTGAGGCTCCAATCCACTACGTCTCGCAAACACAACAAACTTTTAAGCTGCCCCTGAGCAAGGCACCGCACACCCAGCTGCTCCACTCAGCAGTCTGCTGATCAGCACTCTAAATACTCACCTTCCTGGTTATTATTGCTGTGAATGTGACACCTGATTAGAGCGAGATTAAAACATTTTGTCATGGGCATTGACCCGTTACATCGAGATGCCAGGCCCACTTTGAGGAGAGGCATCAACACATAACAGAATGGAACAAGGGCATTTAAAGGGGAGCTTAATGTTTTGTACTGAAAATCTATTAAAAAAAGAGTAATGCAGCACAAAACAGTGTGACCTTGAATCCCATTTTCTCCAGCTGCTGTGTGAAAGGATGGAGGGCGGCCTGCACTTTACCAGAAGAGGGTGCCATTCGATCAGTGAGTGCTGCATAGACAGTGGCAGGAAGTAATCAGATCCTTTACTGAAAAGTACATGAGTAGAATATTATATAACAAGTAAAGGTCCCATATCCAAAAGATTCTATGTAAGACAGAGTATGAATGTTAGATCAAGAAAATGAACTTCAAAGCTGTTTGGAGAACAGGCATGGTTTTGGGCTCTTCTGAATGGCTATAAGCTTATTTTTATGTATTTTTCTTGTGCTTCTGGTATCAGTCCATCGCAGTTTGAACATGCTGAACTATTTATTTTTTTCACCTACATTTCTTTCATACAAAAACAAGCCTGCAGATGGCGTGTAACTGCCCCGTTAGCTAGAAAACACAACATGTCCACATCATCTAGTCTAACATGGTCCAAGTTCAAATTTAATAACAATGTCATTGAAAAGACACTCAATACTCGTTTTTTTTAAGTGGATTACTGTAAAAAAAGAAAGAAAGAAAAGTCTGCTTGACGGATAAATCCAGGTTTGAGAATGAAAAATATGATGTAGGAAGATTAATAAAATCGGTGACGTTGTTTTTGCAAATGAACTCTTCATTTCCCTACTGAGCTGCAGAGGAGACAGTAACACCAAAAGTAAAATCTGTAGTAAAAATGCCAAATTGGGGGAAATGCCTGCTCAATTTGCATAAGTCAAGCTGCTGTAGTGTTGAGTGCACAGCCCATCTATGACACTGCAGTCTCTTAATAAAGGGATCACCTCGGGACCACGAGGAATGATTGCAGAGACAGAAAACTGATTCAGAGGCATTTATTGTTTTTCACCTATTTTGTTAAAAAAAATAAAAGGAATATATTACATGGATGTATCATTTAATAGTACAAACACTAAGTTATCTGTGAGAATGGAGGTTTACAGCATCAACATTGCATCGGGTAAATGACCTAACAGCTGCTGAATCACAGGAGTTCTCTCATTTGTGGTGGCCTCCTTTTTTCTTTTTCTTTTTTATCAGTAGGCCACTATAAACCCATAAACCACATTAAAAAGCTAGAACAAAAAGTCCTTATCTTATTGCCCAATCATTCCTTAATATTTCACAGTTCATTATGAAATGCTCCAAATAGCTGCATGATTACACAGCAGCTGTCTGATAAAAAAGGTAGAAGTTATCAGGCGTCTTTGTGCACCTGTTCTGCTTCGGCACGTCAAAGATCACAGAGATGATGTTGCAAAAACCTGAAGGCTGCTCTGTAAGAAATCAGTTAATCCTTACTGATCCAAGGCCGACGTGTTTCTACAAGTACCAGACTGTAATGAATACAACATGTTAATGATTTTCAGCTGTACGTCATATTTTCTACAAAATGCCTCCCTTCCTTCTTTAACACAATGGATGTGTCAAGGTGACAAATGGCTCCATGCTCACAGCATTCCCCTGCTGTGGATGGTACCCCACATGGAGGGGTGCCCACTTGCTCGGTTGGTGGAGCAGGCCTCCATAAAAAGGCCCAAACAATACTTAAGAAAAATAATACTGGAGAAAAATTGTGTAGCAACACCAATGTTTGTTTGCGTTTTTTCAAGTGGCTCTTTAAATATGTTCTTTGTGCAATAACCTACCTTTGCATGGCACCTGAGGTATGGTTTAAAAAAATACTGTTTTTTAAATAAATGTGACTGTGAATGATGTGGTTCAAAACACCTTAAAAGTAGCTACTGTAAACATAGACCTACAGTAGCTACACACACACCTGGATTACTTCAGAGTTGTAGGACGCCATGGACTGAATCCCCTTTTTCTGTGTGTGATACTAAAATGGAAAAATGTTCTCCTCGGTGTCCAGATCAATAGATATTGTATGATTTTGCTAACTTATGTATCACCATGTAATTGGGGGCTGCATTTAAGCACCATGTCACTTTGTGAGTGTTAAAAAAGGTTTATCTTTTCTTTTTATTTATCTATTTATTTAGTTATTTATTCATTTATTTTAGAATAAATCAGTTCTGAGGCTTAAAGTGAAAAAAAAAATATGTTCAAGAATGACTTTACTGAAGATACTCTTCATTGGGGTCAAAGTAGCTGAAGTAGCTACAGTCAAGATGCTCCCAGCAAGACCAACATAGTTGTGTTTTGGTGCTGGTCTATGCTGGTTTTTCCAGCAGGGAAGCTAGGCTAGTTAGCTTTTAGCAGCAGTTGCACTTATTGTGATTTAAGATTAAGTTCCTGTCTTCTTCATAATATATAACAAACTCTATTACTGAAGAATTTTTTTAAAAATCCAGGTTACAGGAAATGGAAGGTAAACTAGCTTTAGCTAAAGCTAGCTCTCACACTGTCTGCGTTTTCCTTTTTAAAAGAAAATACTGCAGTCATAATATACATCACAGGTGCATTGGTATATCAATTTAAATCACTTTTGAATTCGACATCATGCTCATAAATACTGAACATATCATCAGCCTACCTCACGATTTATGTCCAGCGTCAACATTCAGTTCCCCTCAGGAGGTCATGTGCCCTTTATGTAGCCAGGTCTAAAGTAAATGTGTGGATGGTGGATGGAGTTGTGGAGATCTTTTTATTGCTCATCCTTGACAATATCTCATAATAGACGAAGAGAGCTGAAGAAGAAACAGCAACAGATGTGTTAATACTGGTACTGTGAGTTGAGAGTGCAGTTTCAATTTATTGTTTTTTGTCAAGTTAAAAATTAAAAGGCATTTTTAGTAATGAAATGAAAGGTTTAACAACTTATATAACTGTTGGACAGTCAGTCAACACTGTAGCCTTTCTTTCTTTAACTGTTTCTGTAGCTGCTCTCTGCCTTTGTAAGTGAGTGGAGGTCACAGTTCAATTACATATGATGATGATGATGATGATGACAAAGTGTCATGATGGAAAATTTCAGTCTGTGCTCCTGCCAACAGTGTGGATGATGTAATCCTTTTGTTGTATGAAAAGATTTTCAAATGAGGGTTTTAACTAAAATGTTCCTTTACTGATAAAATAAACAAAAGGCTTATCAATTATCAGTAACAAGTCGATATATGATCGGGAGTATGAGGTCAGGCTAGATATTTATTTATATTGGGCTGTCCTATTTGCTCTCCTATTATTAAGCTGACAGTAACATTCTTGATATCTGTCTGCCCAACAGCTGGGATCTTATCAGTTCTCTCATTACTGGCGTATGGAGTTACACAGCAGTTTTGATTTCCCTGGATTTCTTGTAAGATGAGTCATACAGTTATGTCAGCTACTTTCTGACTTCATGGTTCAGCTTCTGTTTGACCAGCTGTAATCAGCATGCCAGAACATTTATGGGACAGTTTTACAAGTGTAGGCAAGCTCCTGTTGACAAGGTAAATAATGCAGGAGCCATGTCACATAATAGGTGTTTGCTTTCTTTATAAGTCTTGCTACATGAACCTTAATCTTATTTGTTTCTGCGCTAATCTCTTTCCAGGGAATCAGAAGATTAGATTAGATTAGATTAGAGTGATTTAAACGAGAGTATAATGATGAATAAATGGAGGCATTGCACGGAAGAGACGAGAACACATGAAACAGAACAGACTGAAGATAATACATTTTCATTTATGGTAGCTATAGCAGGAAAAGAAAGGGAATGTCATAGATTCCTAATAGACTTGATGGTAAACGAACACTTCTTGCTTCCCATAATGTCATAAGAAAGATTGTTTGCATGGAAAATACCGTCCGAGAAAAAACATTCCTCCCTGGCCTCAGATGGCTGCACAGTAAACTCTCTTCCCTCCTGCAGAACAAGAATCCTGCATCAGATCTGGAGATCCTTTGATCACTGATCTCACTCACTGACTGAGCACTTATATCCCATCTGCATTCAACACAGCTCTTCAAGGAAAAACAGCTTTAGTGGGAAAAAGAGTCACAGGACCAGTACTTTTATTCAGGCCAAGACAACGGGGGATCGGATCAACTCTGTTTGCCTCGGACTATGAAGGCAGCAGCGTCTCTTTTAAGTGCTAATCTGCTTTCATGTAGTTTTAAAGTGAGCCCAGTGATTTGTTGTGTTACAAGATGAAAAGTCATGAAATAAAATGGGCTCTCGATGAGAAGGCTACAAGTTTCAAGTTTATTTCTTTAATATGACACTAGCTTTGCATCACAAAGACATACACTGTGTATATAATACAGAACGATTAAAGTTGTTGTAGGTGGGTGAATAGCGATTGTTGAAGGAATACGGCAAGATAATTACCAAACAAAAAAAACAGTTTAAATCACAACTTAAAACCCAGTTTATCTGATTAAATAAAAGGAATAAAATGAGAGATGGAGAGAACTGTAAACAATTTGAACGAGAAGCCAGTGGGATGCAAAGATAGGGCTGATGTGGTGTCAGTACTTGGACCTTGTTAATAAGCAGGCTGCAGTCTTTTGGAATAGTTGTAGACGGGAAATGGTAGCCTGAGTATTACCTTGGTGGAGGGACTTAAAATATCCCACCCTGGACGATGTTAGCACATGAACAACACTTTCCAGATCAGACGGTAGAGATAGACCAACCATCAGCCCTGGTTGATTATCGGGCAGATATTCAGCATTTTCTGACCATCAGTATCAGGGATTTTTTTTTTTTTTTGTCGTTCTCTTATTTTTTAACAATAGGTATCAGTATCGGCCCTGAAAAAGGCATATAGGTCGACCCCTGTCGGATGGTGTAAGGAAATGCCAAACAGGAGATGGTTCTGAGCTGGAAAAAACTGAACGGGACACAGAATTTAAAACTAAGCTCATCGTCAAATACAGCGCCCAGGTTTTTAGCGTGTGGTCTGCTGTTGGCAAGAAGGTGAATGAGGTAGTAAAAACAATTGACATAGTATTGTAGTTGAGTTACAAGGTTGTGAGTTCAATCTCCTGACTGGCTAAATACATTTAAGTGTGCAAAATAAAATATAATTGCTTGTTCCTCCCTCATTACAGATGCTTATATAGTCCTGTGTCAAGGCCCTTGACCCTCCTCTGCATCAGTGGAGCTGCTCGGTGGCCACTGGTGGCTGAACTGGGCAGCTGCCCGGTGTTAGTGTTTGTGTAACTGTGAGGAGAGAAGGGCGTCCCTGAAGGGGAGAGCATGCGTAAAGTGAAACCACCGAGTAAATAAACAAATTGAAGAAGAGATGAATTCAGAATCATCTCGCAGACTGCTCACCGTACATTTCCATATTGATTTTTAATAATTTTTTTGAAACGATTAAACTTCGAGACACTGCATCAGTGCAGCGGATGTGTTTGCCTGATAACCCACACGCACACAGACCAATGTCCAGGAACTGACAGTGACATTCAGAGAAAAAAAGCCAAATACTTATGTGGTCAATTTCTTTTCTGATCACTTTTCAGTTTCAGGCGGCTGCCACAATATTGACTCATTCGATTAACTATGTGCATACACCCTTCATATCTTAAATGAGTTTGATAAGCAAACAAGCGTGTGCAACCCTTTGTTTTGGCACAGTGAAGTAACATTTCTACAGACCGCAGTCACTGTATAAGGCAAATATCAAGTACAACAATGTGAAGTGCAGTTTGTCACAGATTAATGGGAAAGATGTATAGTTACAAACAATTCATCTCCCTGAAGAAAGTCTTTGTTTATTTATTTTTTTTTTTACATTTTTCACTGTTACATCTTCCTCCGGGTGGATGAGCTGTCTGGCTCATCACTCAACCAACAAATCAAATTTGGGGGTTTGAGTCAACTCGAGTGTGATTTTAGTCCAAGAGCTAGAAGCAGCAGAAGGAGCCGACAGCAGAATTTAGAGAACTTCTACAACACAAAACCCCACCTCCTTGCATAATCAAGTCCTACAACAAGGACATCACATTAAAAGTACCACTGTTAGATCTCTGAGCTGAGTGTTGCACTGACAGTGTTTCTTACTGCGTCTGCGGAAGCTTCCTTCAGACATGACAGTGATACAAACGTATTGTTAAAATGTTAATTTATTCATTCAAGATATTTCATACAAAAGCATAAGAAATCAATGACAATCAAAAATCAACCCATTTAGACAACAGAAGCACAGATTAACCTGACAAACAATGACAGCTAACAAACTACAAATTAAAACATACACAATGAAAATGATTTGACAGAAATCGTGAATAAAACCCTGTATTTGTATGATATATAATATATGAAATAAGATGTCGAACGGTTAGAGATGAATATAACAATAACATTTATGAGTAGAGAATAAAGATGTGAAGAAGACACATTCCCTTTACATGAGACAGGCCTAGACCGCTGCAGTAACTTGTATTCTCCAGAGGAAAGTGTCTCATCTCCCCTTCTGTTAAGTTAGAAGTTCTCATAGTGATGTATAAAATGAGCCTGATCCCTCTTGTTCATCTGCTGGCAAGCTTTCTCCACGTTCTTCGTCAGTCCAGGTGGTCCACAGCTGAACACACCGATTTTACGCACCTACAGAGAAAATTTGTTAAGTTAGTTTATTAAAATAATAAATGTGCTGGATGCAGTTTCAGACAAATACAAGATAGCTGTGCAGGACTGACCTCAGGGTGAACCTCCTGCAGCGAGCTGAAAAAAGACACAAAGGGTGGACGGCCAAAGTGGGTGACGGATCGCAGGCCGGTGAAGAGGCTGCGGTTCCACACCTTCTGAAAGTGGCGCTCACACACGTACTGTCCACACATGAAGACACAACAAGGGGAAATCATCAGTGTTTTTCATTTATTAATTTCTTCATTCATTCATTTCAATCTTAATATTGTGTTTCCCAACTAGTCAACTTCCTATTTTCGTTCAGAGTCGTAGAAAAAGTCTAAGGCACTCAAGTTAGGTCAGGTTAATGAGTTAAAAAGCCTTACTGCTAACCTATAAATGTAAGAACCTAAAGGAAGCCATTTTGTACTGTCATGATGAAGGCCGTAAATGCTGAAACACGTAGCCATGTTTTTACTATTGTTGTTATTCAACAGCCATGATTAATCAATGGATTTTTAACTCATTACCCTCTTGAGTGTTTCAGACGTTTTCTATGATTCTGAAAGAACAAGATCCTTAAACTGATGAGCAACAGAGGCATACCATTTTTCTCAACCGAGCAGTACTCTTTTTCTATCATAGGAACTGCAGATCTCACCAGCATGGTGGTGCGGAGGTCGAACTTTTCGGCCACCTGAGTGATGTAAGTGTGGACTGAGACCAGCTCCTGCGTGTCCAACTCCTCCACCTCCCTGATGATGTCTGACACCCACTCAAACTGACGCTGTGTCCGTGTTACCCAGATGAAGTACACCTTTGAATAATCAGCGAATGTTAGAAGAGATTGTAAAGTGAGCTTCTTGCACAAATAAATCATTCATCAAGAAGAAGAAATGTACATCCGGATGATTTTAAGCAGCACCTTTTTACACTGGATCTTGGACTTTATGGAGGACTTGAACACCAGGTCTTTGAGGATGGAGGCAAATGGGGTGACTCCAATCCCTCCTCCCACCAGAACAGACACCTCAAAGTCAGTCCACTCCTGATGGCCCTCACCAAACGGGCCATCCAAGTACAGCTTAGGATGAAAAGAAAAAAAATCAAGGAATGACTATACATGGGGACACAGATGAAACCATTTACACACATAAAATAACGCTTTGACCTACCTTTGGATAGGATCCGAGCTCAATCAAGCTTTCTTCAGTGTAGAGCTCTCGGAGCTGGCTGGTCCAGGGCCCCACAGCTCGAATGTGAAGGCTCAAGTTCTCTTCGTGAGGGGCTGAAGTCAGTGTGAATGGATGGTACTCATCTGTGCCCAACATCAGGCAGGCAATGCGAACCCACTGGCCTGAACGGTACACGAAGCCCTGTGGTCGCTTGAACTCCAGATGTGTCACACCTACAGATTGGGCAGCCAAGGAAAAGAGTGAAGCGTCGATGCAACAACAATGGAAAGGGTAATAAAATCAAGAAGAGATGGAGAACAATGAGACATTTTAAAGCTGATTTTCAAGGAATTGTATATGTCACCTGAAGGCAGCAGCTCAGCTCTGACCACCGGGATCTCCAACTTCTTCCTGCTCAAGCTGATTAGTTTGTCCAAAAGGAAGAGCAGTGCAGGTGGGATTAAATAAATGTAAAAACGAGGCGCTTGGAGCAGGGCGTAACTGCCATGAATAACTGTCTGTTGGATGAAAACAAAATAATAAATTAGACAATTCATAAAACTGCCACCTGAATGCAGAATGCACTTAGGCTATTCTAAATTCAGAAAAGTACTTACAAGAGTGTACACTACAATGTAGAGGTTATGTGTAATCCAAAACCCACGAAAACTGATGTGACGGAAATAGTGGGACGCAAAAACATACAGAAATGCAAATACAAAGAGAAGCAAGACACCGGTCATTCCTAGGAAAGAGACAAAAAACATAAGTATAGCATAATATAACAAATAATCCATGTAGCACTGACTGTCTAAAATCTGTTTCCTGTGATACCTGGAACAGATTCAAAGAACCACCACGACCACTTCATAGGAAGTTCTGACCTAAAATGAAAACAGATTAGTTAATTAGCCAAAATAACTGCAAATTGTACAAAGGGCTGCAAAAATCTGGCAGATATTTTAGACATTACCCATTGTTCGAAAAGACTTTGGGGAACAGACAAGACAGGATGCTGAGGTCGCTCACGGAGAAGACGTAGATATTGACCACATGGCCCAAACTATGAACAACTGCAGTCAGGATAGAAACAAGAGTGAGCTCACGTGCATCAACATTTCATTACATTACAACTCAAGATTCCGTCATTTGAAAACCTGCAAGGACGATGGCAGTCATGGCCATGTTGCGATGGAAATCGATGGCGGCGTCAAAGGGGATGTATCGGTTGAGGAAAGTCTCTCTGCATAGCGTGATGAGGTTTCGACACACGGTGAGGAGCATGTAGGGAAACAGGAAGGAGATGGCAGCCGCCGTGCCACGGGAGACAGTGATGCCAACGACTGAAGTCTGAGGGAAGCCTGTAGTTTCGGCCTGCAAAGTGTAGTCTGAAGACAATGTTTTCAGAAGGTTGCTTGAGAAAAGGTTCACACTGTCATACGAGGTTGAAAGGTAAAGAGAGACTACGAAATATTAACATGAGTAAGCAGCACAAGGAGACAAATGATTCTTACTCACAGTAACATCTTTCAAGGGCCACACCAGCTGCGATGCCGTAAATGATGGTGAAGCAGACAATATGACGCCGATAATTCTCAATGAAACGTTTGAACTGCTGGATCTTCTGCTGGACCGGGTTCCTGATGTACTGCTCACGCTTTGGCTTCACATAGACGTTTGGAGTTCTGACAGTCAACCTGGAAAAAATTGCTCAGATTATATTCAGTAAATATTGTGTGTTCTGTCTGTCATTTAGCTGCAGGGTTACTGACCAGCAAGTATTGTAAGACAACAATCACAACTAGAGCTGCATCAATTAATAGATTAGTTATCAACTATCGAATTAATCAACAGCTATCTTGAGTAGATTCAGAGTAGCTGTTTTGGTAAAAAAGGTACAAATTCTCTTCTTTTCACTTCTTAAATGTAAATATTGTATGATATCTGTACTCTATAAGAGTAAAGGAAATCTCTTCAGTTGTGGGCAAAACAAGACATTTAAGGACATCATCGCAGACTTTGGGAAACTCTGATATTTCTCCCCATTTTCTGACATCTTATAGACCAAGCAATTATTAAAGAAAACAATCAACAGATTACTCCTAATCAACAATGCCAACAATCTTTTGTTGAAGTCCTAATCCGAATCAATAATCCATTGGACAATGGTGAAAGAAAACATTTTGCAAAAAGACTCCAAACATCTTTCATATCATTCCTCAACCTTCATTCAAAAGTCATTTACAGGAATAGAAAAATTCAAGAAGGAACAAACTTTTTCCGTCTTCGTAGCTCCTCTCCATACGTCTTGTTGCTGCTGCAAACAAAAACAAAAAGGGCATAAGTAGAAAAGTTGTACTGAATCATTGTTTGTATGTACAGTGACAAGCAACAGTTGTTCTATTTGTGATCGGATGAGTGATTACAGCCTGTGTGTCCTATTTTCTTACCTGTTAGCTGGACAGATGAAGGACACTCTCATGTCCCGACTTAGCCGTTTCCTCCCCGCTTTCTCCATCCCTACTCACACAGACACACACACACACACAGATTCATTAGACAAGGTCAGAGAAATGAGGATTAACAAGAAGTTCTTTGACAAAACTTTCTCCAACCTTTAACATTAAGTTGAGCAAACTGCAATTCCTTCTCGTGGTCCCGCAGGAGGAAATGGAAGTCCTCCCATGTGATTCTCTCCTTTTTATCAAAGTCTGCGGCCTGCATCATGGCCTTGATGCCGTCCTCTGCCTGGCTCTTTGACAGAGCGCCGTTGGAGATTTCAATGAAAGACCTGCAGCACATCAAACAGTCTGAAGATGAACCATCAGATGTAAGAAAAAGATGCAGTCATGAAAAAAAAGAAATCCATCAAACCTGAGCATCCTGGCAAATTCTTCTTTTGATAAGTAACCGGTTCCACCAATGTCATTCATGGAGAACATGAGCTTGGATTTCTCCTCAGAAGACCCTTTTTACATAAACACACAGTATCATTAATGTCACAGTGTAGGACGAGACTTATTACTGGTTTATAATTTTGAAATTTTAAATATCAGACCTGACATTCATGCTCATTCTTAGCTGTCGTAATCTACATAACATCAATCTATAAAACCTGTAATGACACAGATTTTTCTTTACTTGATATATTAATTAATTATATGTAATGTGAAGGTGGTCAAACATTTTTTAGTGTCAAACCACCAGATTACAGAGCAGTTTCTTTCATCTTCAGCAGGCAGTAAGAATAAGTATACTGACTATACAGAAACAAGCAAGGGGAATCTCCTTGCTGATGGCCTTGTTTGTTTGTGTAGGCCATATAGAGGCATCTGACTGTTTCTTAACCTGTTAAAAAATCCTTGCATTATGTTTAATATGAATGAATAAATAGGATATAAAAAGGAAATCCTCAGCTTTTAGCAAAAAAAACTAAAAACATTTTAGCATGTTTTGCTCTTTACATTAAATCTGAAACAACAACCCTGAAAACAATTCACACCATCTACATGGAATTTAAATCCTTCGCCTACAGCTGCTCATACATTTTATAATTTTACATTTATAGTGCTTGGATTACAGCTACAGTCCTCTGGAGTACCTTTCATAAAGATAACGATCACATCAAGAAACTCTTGGAAGGAGAGGTAACCATTTCCATCTTTATCAGCTAGTGTGAACATGGAGTCCACAAATAAGGAGTCAGACTTGAGGCCGAGTGCACCAGCAAACTCAGACGCTGTCAGCTCGCACTGGAGAACCTCTCTGGCTTTCTTGCGGGAAATGCCACTCATGTCTCCGGCGTCACACCTCTCTATCTCCAAGACCTGTGCATCAGAGAGACTGTGTCATTACTTCACCATAGAGTCATCAGTAATACCTCCGACGTAAACTGAGGTTACTGTACGTCCATCATGGATGAGCTCACCATTGAGACCAACAATTAGTTCTTTTGGCGGGAGGTCCAACTTAATTTGACCTCAAACAAGCATTGACGACATTTTGTGGCCGAGCTTAAAGCTGCTGCCGCTGTGACAGAGCAGAGGATGAGGTAATCATCCAGAGGCTGACAGTACCTTAGAGAAAGCATGCCGAATGAAAGTTTCCACAATCTGAGCCCTCTGCTCTCTGGTTAAAGCCTCCTTCAGCAGTTCCTCCTCTCTCATCTCCTTCACTCTAATCTCCTGTGTGATGCCTGTCACCCCCAGGCGTAGGTGCTTGACGAATTCCGCACGTTTGCTCTCGTCATCAAAAAACAGCACCTGGACGTGAAAACAGGGAGCATCAGTAGATTAACAGGATTGGAGGGAGATGGAGATCAGGTACATCTGCAGAATCTTGCTGGCAACTGCAACTTCATGGCAGAAGTGAGAACGTTGGATGTGCTTAAACTGCAAACAAGCTTAAATGTGAGCACAGAACTTGCTTTTGCAGATGAACACAGCATTATTTAAAAGCATTCATTTGCTCTAACCTGAATCAGAGACTAATTGTGCAAACCATCCCCTCTTATTTTCATAAACTCACCAGGTCGTACTCTTTTGATACTTTGAGCAGAAGAGCTTTATGATTACGGTTGTTGGAAAGAAGGACATCCAGTTGTTCCTGGTTGGCCAGATTGAGGCAGCGTTGAGCAGCCCCAGGTCTGTCGTAGACCTGCAGCCTCTTTTCATCAACCTCAATGCTGACAGGATGCAGAGGTTTTCTATGGCCCTGCCACTCATAGGCTGGAGACCAAAATGAAGATGAGATGTAAGACATGTTTGGGGGTGAGGATAAATACAGGTATAATAAAACAGGAACTACCACTAGTAGAGAAAATAGCAAAGCGATTTTGGTTTCGGTCACCTCCACTGATTATCAGTTGAGCTCAGCTTGTTACCTCTAACAAGAAGATTACGGTTTCAGTTTGGTTTGTTTGTTTCTTTGTCTGCAGGATTACAGGAAAACGACTGGCCTGGTTTTCAATTAACTTGCTGGAAGGGTGTAGAATGGGTCAAGGATGAAGCACCCATTGCATTTTGAAGTGGATCTAAATCAAATTATAGACACACAAATGATTTATCACTCTCGTCAACATCGTGAGGTGGGTACTTTGGCCTTGGCGGAATAAATGCCATGCATCGTAAAATCCAGCAGATGCAAGTAACGTTCAGTAAAGACAAAACATAGCCAATTGTAGAGATACGATGACTCCATATGCCACATTCAGGGGTAGACGACACATGTAGTTGCTCAAACCTCATACAGAAGGCAGTCGTTATGGAGCATTCTGGGACAGTGGTTTCATGGGAGAACAAGTACAACTGCAACATCACCACAATCTTAACAATGTGTGGCTACAGAAACCTAAATACACACATATGCAACTAACAATACATCCAACTGAGGCTTCAGCTTGGCACAATCGTATCTAACAGTTTCGGTAAACTATCCACACGTATGTGATGGAAGCACTATCAGATTTTACCCTTAATAGAAGAGTAGACTGAGCCTTAGGGAGGGCTGCACTCTCCAAGTGCCCTTCTAGTTACAGCGAGTTAAACTCTTTTTTTTTAGCTCACGTAACATAAATCAAACTAGACCTGTCAATCATATCACTGGGCAGAAGGAAGCAAACATCTTCTCATGGATAAGAGGCTAGTTAACTAAGAGAATATAAGGTTACAGCTCGATGACATGAATGTTTACATCGCAGGGAGCCTATCATCCATGAATAGACACTTCCCTCTGCACAGTGACACAGTTGATGGGTGTAGTTCAACAAAGAAAGTAGTGGTAACAGTAAAGACACATTGCTGTTGAGTTTTTCAAATGTTTTTGGTGCTTTGAGCACCACAAGCCGAGCGCCACCGAGGTCTATTATATTCAAGATAGAGCAGAAATCTCTACGGCTAATATCTCAACACATCAACACTCTGCAACTCACACCAAAACAGTCCCGATGAATAAAACGCACTACAGTATGAGGAAATATATGTATTCATGATCTTGGGTTGAAAAGTCCCTTTGAACAGATCTCATACCCGTGATTCCCACAGCTGGTCCCTCTGTTCTGTCACCAGCTTTTCTTTTTCTCTGGAACTTCTTGTACCTGTACCTGCGGAGATACGCCACCATACAAGCCACTAGAAAACTAACTGTGGAAAAAAAATAAACATAAATGAAATAAATTAACCGCTTGTAAATTATATCAATATTATTGCTGTGTCAAAAGAGATGGACTTGTGATTATGATACTGACCAACAGGAAAGAGAAACAGGACAGTGATAAATATCCCAAAGCCAGCTTGGCTCCCATCAAAGTAATTAAGTTTGGTAGCATTAGTGCAGGGATAGAGCATTGATGCATTCAGCTGCGTGGGTTGAGCACAAGGGTCACCTAAAGCAACAGAGACAATTGTATTAATCCACTTTGAAAAATATTACTGGTTCTAAATAAATCCTTTTTTTATTAATCAAATACGTGAGTCACGTTTTTACCGTCATGCCAGAAAAACACATTATCTTGTATATCAGAGGCTTCTGCACTTGTTACTGCAATAAGGACGTCATGAAAGGACACATTGCGGATCATCTGGATCTCCTCATCTGTGAACAAACTGGAAAACACAACTACAGTAAGATGACATGTGACATTAATATGAGATCAATCACACAGTAGGGTCAGACGCAGCTATTTCTATTTTTAAAGTCCTTCAGAGGGGAGCTCACCCATTCTGTTTGTTCTCGAACCAGAAGCGGTCTCCGTTTCTCATGCGTTCAAACTGGTCCAGGATTATGGCAGAGAAAACTGGACCCGGACCATCGAGAGACTCCAGCAGTCCTCCGGGGAAGAGCTCCAGTTTTGAGATGTCCCTGCTGTACAGCGCTGCAACATCCTGGAGCAACTGTTGGAACAGAACACAAAACACACTTTAATTCACTGGATTACAGTTCAGCTTTTTTATGCCGTTCATGTTCGATTATTCTCTGACTTGAACTTTTACCTGTGGGTTTGTGCTGTTGAGCTCAGGATTTAACTCTTCAAACGTGTTGATTGGAGGCAGATCCAGAGCTTTTCTGACTGCAGTGTAACTACGGAGGCCAAAGTCTCTTCCTCTTTGGACCGTCAGGGCCACCAGATCTGTCCGGGTGAACCGTAGGGGTCCGTACATGAAGTCTGTCAGGGAAGAAATCAGATCGGACTTCTGAATATTCGTTTATGCCTTCAATAACTGTGAATGAATGTTTGTGTAGAGTGTTTATTGTAAATTTCTACTTTATATTTATAATTGCTTATAATAATTGCTTGACTTTCGTGGTATGAATACTCTTTTCTTCTAAATTCTTTTGACTGCATCACAGCAAGTTTCTGTTGTGTGAAAACCCATAGGCAATAGACTTAAATTCCGATATTTGATATAGGTAATGAAGAAGAAGGATTAAACACCTCTCAGGTCCTCCACAACAATGTTGTCTTCCCTCTCTGCAATCTGGGATGCCATGCCCATGATGAGGTCGTCTACGTCCTGGCCTGTCTTCACATTGACACTCTGAAAACAAAATGACAAAGGCATTGAAGTATAATTTACAGATCAAAACTTAATGTATGTCCTAAATCTAATAGGTTTCCTTTCAAAACACACCAGCTGTCTTATAGTGGTGGCTAACAAATATATCCTCCTGTTTCTGCTCAGAGACACACAGTGGTTTACTTTCCTGCCTCTGATGCCACAAAGATCCTGGGTCAAATCCCGCCAGAGCTTTTTTCTGCTGCTCTCCTTCTGTACTTTTCCACTGTCTCCATAAATAAACAATTGTACTAAATGTGATTTGGCCTGTTCTCATTTTAAAAATCATTATACTACTACTTTCAATGTAATGAAACTAAGCTGCATCAGTGGAAGATTGTTGGGGTTTTTGCACAGTCTTGAGGTTTTTTACATGTTTACACACGTGCACTTTTAGGTAGCCTTGTGTAGGTTTAATGTTTGTGTAGTCTTAGGCTGTTTTTGTGCAGTCTTGTTGTGTTGCTCTACGTAACACCATGGTCCTGGAGGAACATTTGTGTTTCACTGTGTACCAGCTGCATATGGTTGGAATAACAATCAGGAGAGTCTGCAGTCTAAGTCAGAAATGGTTTGTAGTGATAAGCACAAGTACATGAATGAAATCATAAAGTGCTTCCTTTCACTCTTATGAAAATGATTATATATACCTGACGTTTCCAAAAGTTGTTACAAAGACGCATTGCTGGTGATAAGCTGCCATCTATGTTGACAATCTCCCGAAAATGGCAGGTTCGGTTTCTGTAGGAAGAAGAGAGCCAGTGTGGAGGGTTTTATTTCCAATATTTAGAACATAATCTGTTCAAGATGGTGTCTGACACTGTTCAGAGCAGTACTTGATCATATCGCATTCTACTAAAGTCTACTGAGCATAATGAGCTTTGGCGTTTTACAATGTGTGAACAGTACCTCATGTAAACACCAGGTGGGGCCATAGTGATGCCAAATCGTATAGCAGCAGCTTGAAACTCGGGAGAAATCCCTGGATCAACAAACTTCTGGTAACCTGTGTGGTAGCAGAATGTGTGATTACCCTCCACTTCACATATTATCGTTATCTTTTCACCTTACACAATATTACAATCCATTGTGCACCTTACATAACAACATTATCTTTTTGACCAGAACACCCTGGTGTGCAGAGCGCTGACCTTTCAGCTGAGCTAGATTGACGCTGTTATTCTCTATTTTTCTGTTATATAATACAAAAGACAATCTTTTGTTGATCCATCCTTTATTTGTTCACTTTTCTACAAAGGGAAATAATAATTTCCACCCAAACCTGCATACAGATAAATCTGAACATGATACAAGACAGCAGAGAGGGAACAAAATAAACTACAATTCTCAGGCACCGAAACCACCTATATCATCATTCAAGTGGTCAAAGTGAGGCAACAAAAGCAGGATAGCTGTGAAAATGAGGATTGGTTGAGTTGATGGTCTCATCTGACCAGAGTCCCTTTAACTTTCTTCAGCTGTGGGTGCTTATTCAGCAGAAGAAGGAGACTCAGGGTGACGCTTTGCTGACGGAGCACATAACTGTCAAACACCACCAACGACAGCTCACCCTCACCGCGGCTTGTGGGCACTGGTGCATTACCTGTTCTCCTCCACTTGTACGCACACGCACTCTGGATGATTCTTACCTGGATAAGGAGGAAGTGTTTTGTTTCCAAGATATGCAGGCAGCCATTCGTAAAGAGCAATATTCTGTGTGGAGAAAATAGGACGGAATAAAGTTATTGCGGCTTTTTTGAGTTCATTCCTGCAAGCTGAATTTAAATACTTTGTGTATCTATATACATTTAAAACTTGTTATTTTGGATTTGATATAACAAAAAATATTATTGATTGTAAAAAGCAGTAAATCAGTAGTAAATATGTATGTTCTGGACAGGTCTTGCAGAGGACAGACTTCAGAATCAATTTCATCCATAAAATCAAAACCACCTGGTGTTGATGCAACCTGGTTTTTCTTTCCAGAGTGCAAACTTAATCAGCACCTGTGCAGCGAGAGGATTACACTGAAAATTTTCCCTCTACCTGGAATGTGGCCACGACGGTCTTCCTGGCGTTTTGAAACAGCTTTTCGTCTGACCACTCTTGGTGTTTTTCATGCAGTTTTGAGGCGACATAATTGTGGTAGCGAAACCAGATAATCCCCTCTGCTGCCGTGAACATGTTCTCATTGGCCCAGGCATTTCCCAACACTGACAACAGAAAATAACACAAATGTTAGTCTTATAGTTTAATCCTGCTTTTCGATCATAAAAATTAAACATCCCTATATCTACAACATCATTAACAGAGAATAGGATGTACATGTAATGCTTTAATGCCTGCCATGTTTTAATAACTGCCCCAAAAATCACAAATATTCAGTGTCACGCCCCCATTACACTGATTGATGAGTCTCTTTAACCACTAATGGGATGATAATTTGGCTGTTTGTTTTTAAGGAGGTGACAAAGGAAGTGTGACAACAGTAGATCCTCCGTCTCCGCCCCGGATAATAACTACACACCTTTAACAAAACAAGCAACAAAACACTGGTTTTATGACACCTGTGTGGGATCCTCTATGCTATAGAGAGAGGGATTTACTGCGGTGAGCGTAACAAGCCATTTACACAATAATTAAAGAGTCATAGCACACGTCAGGCTGGGGCCTCTTGTGACTCAGACTCACAGGCTGCAACCCTGATCAAGAAAGCCGTGGGAGAAATTATATTGCATAAAAATTCTTGCAGGTTGTTTTTTTTTCGATTGGGTGAATATTGCCACACACAGATACCAGATTGTTTAAAGGTATAGGTCACCGAAACAAACACTGACACATATGTAATCTGAATGGAATCTAGGCATCCGAATAGTTTTAACCTTACGCAGCAACATCAGTTTCCACATAGAATGACAAGTAGGTCATTCTGCTTGGAAGCAGATATTACTTGTCTCTTATCTCTGAAGCAACTTTTTAATCTAATATCAAAACCTATTTTGAACCCTAGCCAACATTAATCATCGGCACACAATAGGAGTCAGTTTAGTGTACCTGTCTGCATCAGCTCCATCAAATACTTATCAGATTCTCTTGTTGATATAAACCTCACCTTCTGCTACTATATGTACATTAACCGCATAAGTATAAGGTAAAAAATGTCTCACCATAAAGGCCCTGTGGTCCGTGATCTCCTGTGGAGGGGTCTGCAGCGCTCCACATGAAAGTGTGTCCTGTTGCCTGACTTGGCATGTTCCACTCAGAGCCTGAAGTCAAGAGCCCTCCAGAGAAGCTTCTCAGGGAGTCAGACCAAGACGAGGAAGGGCCGTAGATGGAGCTGCCATCTATCCATGCTGTCACCAAGTTAACCTGCATTACATTTGTTTCCCTCACATTAATGCACTGAAGGAGAGGAAAATCATAACATGGTATAATGTGACTTCCAACATGGTTACTTCACATTTACTGTTTGATAAGTGTCAATAATCAGCACCTGCGTGCGAGGGTTACTGGGACTCTGGCCAGACTCTTTGTCCCACACTCCTCTGTGGAAAGGCAGCAGGACTTTTCCGGTGGCAGTGGGATCGAAGATAGGGTCACCTTTTGGGACCGGGATGTTCATAAACTCAGGTGGACATGCAGCAGGTCGCGAATCAAAAGCTTCAAAACTAACATGATAACCTGAGAGGGAAAAATAATTATAAGTCATCAATACAAAATAAATTTACTTGGATCCTGAATACTGTTTTTTGTTTGTTTTTTGGCTTTGCTGGGAGTAAAATGCTAAATCATAAACACAAGGAATTTCTATCCTATTCTATTACTTAAATTGGTTTAAACATCTGACATAGGCCAGGCAAAATGGTGGATTGCAATATGATGCGAGCAATTCGCATTGGTTTGAATGGGCGCCGTCTGGTATTTAGTTTCTTCTGTACTGCTAGACTTAGTCCTCCCAGGAAGAGCTCCAGGCCTTTCGTAAGCCAGACTTATTCCCACAAGCTAACGTGGCTAACGCAGCTAACGTTCATTTTTATTGAAGTTAGCCAGGTGTTAAACCAGAAGTTAGCTGGCTTGGTTGATGGACTCCTCAGGAGGAGCGCCATTCTCTGAAGCCAGTTTTTGTAATGTTAGTGGCCAACAGTGTTATTACAACATCATGTGATCCACTGTGGCACAGACTAATTTTAGAAGCCTAGTTTTTTTTTAGTTTTAAAGTCTAGAGGAGCCACACGATTCAATTATTTTGTCCTGATTCAAGTTAGCTGGGCGCTAAACCGGAAATAAGCCGTCGGAAGTCTATGGAACGCTTTTCATTTGGAGTTCAAGAGGTGGTCAATTCTTACATATTGCACCTTTAATGATGACGGGGCTGAAATCTGTCTGCAATTTATCTCTAGGAAGTTGGTAGCTTAATGTGGCCGTTACATAAAGAGTTAAACGTTAGCCTGCCTTTTAATTGTACACTTACTTATGTGTGTGTGACACTTCCGGCCAGTTGCCTTTCAAAATAAGAGTCCCGGATATACCGGTTTTAACCGTGTAAAAGCATAAAAGAGGAACTTAAATATATCCAGATGGCATGTGGCTTGAACTATTTACTATAGTTCATGCCACTCAATAAAATAAGTCACACAGGTGAACACTAAGTTCAGTTCACTCATTTATTATTAGAATTATTTCACTTCAAAGCAACAAAATATATGTCATATTTACCGAAGAAGACAGAGAGGACGGTCTGGTTCCGTGTGGACGGCAGACCGGACGGCCCCCCGGTCAGCAGTCTGCTCAGGTTGCGGACGTTGGGCAGGATCGGTTCCTGGACCGGCTGGTACACTCCGTCCCAGTAACGCGCGGGCACGAGGCGCACAAGGTGAGAGCCTGCGCGGGCACAATCACAATCCGGAGGGTGACCCAGGTGTGCTGACAGGCTGGACTGTGTGTGTGTGTGTGTGTGTGTGTGTGTGTGTGTGTGTGTGTGTGTGTGTGTGTGTGTGTGTGTGTCTTACCCGCTGCTCCTCGCCGGGGGGATCCCAAACTGTTGTACCAGCCGTCAAAGCGCGGAACTTCCCAGGTGATTTCACAGCGGGTACCTGGTCGAGACGGTTCAAACTTCAGGTTTCTTACTTTAATTTCAGCGTTAAACGAGTTAAGTGACTGTACATGCTGCCAACTCACATTCACTGAAACAGAGCACCAGAGCACAGATACTCCAAACCCAGTTACGCAAATCCATTGATGCGAGAGATGCTCCTCGGCTCAGTCTTCAGCCAAGAGGAGTGAAGGGCTTCAGAAAAGGCAAAGTGGAGGTAAGAAGCATTTACTATTTACTGTTTCTATAATCTTTCCAAGTAATCCACTGTGTAGTTTAGGCAGTGGTTAGAAAGAAAAGCAAGGAAAAACCAGGAAGTCTTAATTCTACAGCAAAAGTGACTTAAAATAAAAATAAAAACTTTGGCACTGCTTCTTTTAATCACGTATGGAAATATCCTGGCTTCAGTTTCCTGGCTTCTTTAATAAAATATCTATCTATCTCAATATTTCATGTATCAGCTCATCTTGTAAGAGAAGATGAATCAGAGTCTTACCTGCTGTAAGTGAGGCTGAAATGTAGTGCAGAGGTGGTGCAGCAGCGGCAGCAGCACAATTGCAGGTGAGGGATGGTGCAATACTAAAGCCAACATATGTTGCACAGCTTATCACAAACAGCATGTGACCTGTGTTGCCCGAATGGGAATGGTCATCATCTCTGGCTCACACCTCTTTCCCGAAGATTTCTAGTGAATGCATCCTCCTCCCTGGTGACACAAAAGGGACCGATGGTATAAAAGAAGTGTATGTTCCCCTCAGCATTCACACTTCACTTCACCTCTCCTTCAGGTCCTCTTCGTTCAACTTTACAGGTGAGAAGGGTCTTTGTTTTTTTTTTGTTTTTTGTTATTTTTATTTTCTCTGTTTGATTGATTGTTTTTTATTTGAAGCTTTTCTTTACATTCAGGTCAATCAGCTTGGAGCCATGTCAACTGCAGCCACTTTACATCACACTTAAGTGATCACGTGGATGTATAGAATTTCATCCTTTGTGCATTACACCTCTCATTTTGATTCTTTTGCAGCAAGGATACACACTGTCAGGGCATCTTAGGTGGTACATAATTCAGACATGGTTGTGCTTAATCACGTGCCATGTTTCACAGCAGTAATAATGTCCCATCCCTTATCTGCCTCAAGGAACAAGAGCTGCTATCTCTGCATCTGGAGGAAACTGAGAACCCTGCCACTAACACTGTCTTCTCTGTTGCACTGTCTAGTCTCAGGTGTGTCGGTAAGATCAGGAGCTAAGATGACTTTCTACGATGACATTTACCCATTCTACATCCTACAAAGGATCTCCTTCATCTTCAGTGGCAGCTTGCTCACCATTATTCTGGTCTTCCTTGTGCTAGCAGTCAGTCTTCTTCTCATTCTGCCAGGGATACGAGGGAAGTCGGTGAGTGCAAACCCATCCGATAAGCTGTTACTTCACTGGTATCACCAAACCTCAGAACTGTCTCCTATAATTTTGATTCTGCTCTCTCCCTTCCTGACAGAGGCTGTTCTGGATGTTCAGAATAATTATCAGCTTGTTCATAGGTGTGGTGATAGTGGGTGAGTTTTGTATTCTTATTGCTGTTGAATTATGACAGATCTTTCCCTTTCCTGCTCCAGCGCTCACCTTTTTGCCATTTTTCTCTGCAGCGCTCAACTTCACCGACGACTGGGCCGAAGCCAGAATGACCACTAATGCCACCTATAAGTCTTTCAGTAACGCAGTGGTTAACGCTGAGATCGGCTTGCATGTTGGACTCTATGGCATTAATGTTACACTAAAAGGTGAGTCACTGTCGCTGCATATATGTGTGTAATACACTCTGTAACACTTGCTAGTTGCTTATAAGAATGTATATTAGTAGTGTAGTGGCTCTTTGTTATTCATTATAAAACACTTACTCTGCATGAACATATTTTATAACTACTATATAGTTATAGAATTACTGCTTATTGATCATAAGTAAGAAGGTGTACATGAATTGTGAACCTACGGTAATATGCTTTGCTCAGTATGCAGGTAACACTCCTTGTAATAATTAATGGTATTAGGTAATAGTCCTTATGAGATTCTTATTAAGAATAATAAGACTATATAAGTGTGAAGAATAGCATCATAACATTTATTGTTGTTGTAGGACCTTTGTAAGCAGTTTTTAGCCTGGACTTATTATTGAAGTAAATACTGATTACACAGTGTAATGGCAGTAAATAACAAATAACACCATCCGGGTAAAGATGGTTCCCTATAAACTTCGCTTTCACTATGCTATTCGGTCTGCCCACCGTGAAGGATTATTCCTGCAAAATATGTTGCGCCAACACAAAGGTTGTTCAGAGCACAAAGGAAGCAAGTCAACAACTGGAATAACTGTGGAAACACTACACTACAAGAGAAAAAGCACCCTGCTGATGGAGGAGGCTGCCTTTGCCTTTTTGTAGCACTGAGATCGGGTTTTTTGGTCAGATTTGGATTGTTGTGGTAGTTTTTTTTGTTCTGGACAGTAGCCAGGCTGCTAGTGGCGGCAATGTTGTGCGGTCTTTGAGTCAGCGGCATCAACAGTAATGCCACAGGGAATCAACAGGTGGGATGAAAGCTGAAAAGTTGTCTATATCCGCTTTATGAACCTTAATAAACCTGTGAGCTTCTTTTAATGTCAATAACTGTTTTACCAAGACATTGTAATGTTATTATAAAGGTTTTTTAACCTAAATAAGGGATTGCTTTCCTTCTAGATCAGCTGGCTACAAAAAGGTCAACCTAATAAGCGAATATTTAACTTAATTGTTGCCATCCCAGTAGTGAATGCAGTCATGCAGAATAAGACATTAATAAAAACGTTAATAATGACTAATAAAGGGCCAATATGCTTCTCTTATGCATGCTGATCAGCAACTATTTAATGGTAAATAAGTGGACTGTAATATGAAATATTACTATGTGCTCGTATACTGGCAGCTTGAATGTTTTGAACAACTTAGATGTTTGATTCCTGCAAATTCTGTCATTAAAAAGTCAAAACTACTAATCCAATTTGTTGGATAAAGCTAATTTTTATCTATTTTGTATGTGAATTTAAGGTGCATCAGTACATGAGAATAGGACTCAGTAGAGCGCATACCTACGCTAAGGCCCACATAGACCTTGGCGTGGGAGCTATGAAGTTATACTCACTCATAGATAGCAACCACCTAAATACACCAGCTTTTTTTTTTTACATAAAGATCCATGCATTATTCCCTGAGAAACTAATTTTGTGTAATTCTGCTGACAATCCAACCAACCAACCAACAAAAAGGACGCAGTTGAAAGCGTAAATGTGTTCCTCTTTTCTGTCTCAGGAAAGCCTGTCGTACAGTTCAATGAGACCATTGACTACAATGAGATGTTCAGCTGGCGTGACTCCATTGAAGAAGAGTATGAAGAGGCTCTGGAGAAAGGTTTACCCAACCCCATCCTGTACATCGCTGAGAAATTCACCCTGAGAAGCACTTGTGGACTCATCTTTCAGTACAGATACTCTGGACGATACGCCTCTGCAACCCTCTGGTAACAGAATGCATTTATTTACTGCGAATGGTTTGAAGTTGTATTTATATTCTGTCAGTTTTAGCCCACAACCGTTAAAAGTAGCAGGAGTTAAAATGGCTGCACACGTTCACAGGGCGGCGTTTTGCTGCTGGTTGCTTGCCAACATCCTCTTCTGCATGCCGGTCATTCTGTACGCCGGGTACATGATGTTGGCGACCGCTGCCTTCATCTTCTTCTCCATGGCCTCCTTCTCCACCATCATGAACGTGCCACAATGTGTTTTCTCCATTGGAGCTGACTCCTTTGAAACTGAGTACAGCCATTCATTCTGGCTGGCTCTGGCTACAGGTAAAAATAAGAACCTGCATATTACATTCTCACGTTGATGGGGAGTGATTTCTACTAACTAAAACTGATTTCCAGGTGTGCTGTGCACCATTATCGGGATTCTGGTGGTGATGCTTAACTTTCTTGTGCCGGAGAAGATAAAGGAGGCCTTCAGCGTCGGCGTCGACAGCTATGAGGATGAGGACATTCCTTACGGGGAAGGCTACTTGAATACAGTTTTCCTTGATGGAGTGACGATTTCCTCAACGTCAAAAGTCATGGCGGTAAGTTGGTCCCACTGAGAGCGTAATACTTCCTTTTTACAATCATCATAGTAAGTTATTGCTGCTAGTAAATGGGGGAGTCCTTCATTTACAAGCAGCAACAGTGAATTATTCATTATTTTTTATGAATATCTGGGAAAACCTGACGTATTGACATGAATTGCTGCAAAATACATATTCAGTTCAGTGTGACTAATACAGTTTTAATAAATGATGCAATATTAAAATTAAATCACTATATTCTGAATCCTGCTGCACTTTTCTGTTCATATATCATTTAAGGAGGTGTTTTCCACCCTTGCTGCACGCTGACTGAGATAATTTTGTTTCTGTGTTTTAGGAACATATATGAGGTCTTCCGCAAACTTTTCCAGCCAATACTTGAAGATTTTTTCTCTGAATGTGTTACAGATGTAGTGTCACATTTCAAACCAGTTTTAATTAACTATGTGAGCCTGTAAGTGTTATGTGTTATTGGTGGTTTAACTGTAAATAGTTGTATATTTGTGAAGTTCACTGTCATAGTGCAGTAGTTTGTAAGTTGTATGGGATCCATACAATGTGTATATACACTGATCAATATCTATTAGGGGTCCGTCATTGTTCAACTCTTTTTTTTCATTGGAAATGAAAGATGAGACATAATGATTGTTAGTTTGATGTCTGATTACTTTGACGTTTGCTGCAACGCCTGCACAGCGTCGCCATGACAACAGCACGTGGTGTCATTTGTGCACAGGCGTCAGTAGATGAAGTTTCCTTCATTCACAGCTTCTGAGAGGCAAATAAATGTGAAAAACACAAACAAGGAAGAATGAAAACCAGACTGCTTGGATAATTGATTTATCTCTAATCCAGGCAAATGAACGTCATGTCTGTTTGCAAGTACTTTCTGTAGTAACACCTTAATAAAATGAAACAAACAACAAGCATTCAGCCGTGAGATTGTATTCTTGATGTGTTTTAACATTACATTCATTCAGTAATGTGTATTTTGATACATTCTTGTTCTGTTCGCTCTGGTAAAGGTAATGGTGACCCATACTGTATGTCTTTGAAAAGTAGATGTGTCTTTGGCCTTCAGCATCACCATAATACACATAGTTTAGTGCCTTTGTACAGCATATTGTTATCTTCTTTTAATACTTACTGGTATAGATTATCATGTCAGATTGAGAATTAATCCCTGGTCTGTAATTCTTCATAACATGCATATACTGTAGGAGTAATATGGCCTTTCCAACCAAGTCCTTGAGTAATCCAAAGTATTTACAGTAGAAGTACATTTTTTAAACTCCATACACATTATAAAAATGACTAAATAAAAAATAAATGTACTAATTTATCTCTTCATAAGAAAATAATCATGACCTTAAAGCTACTTCTCTTCAACACCGGAAACTCACGTACAGTACTACAGACAGAGTATTCACATTGTAAGGCCATTATGACAATGTAATTCAAGATAAAACCTGAAAATGAGAACTGGATGTTCTTTACAGCATTGCAACAAGAGGCAGAAAAAATAAAATGATAGAAAAATAAATTCTCCTCGTCCCCCACTGAGCCACCTGTCCGTCATCTGTCCGTCATCTGTTCGTCGTCTGTCCGTCACCTCCACACAGCCAGACATGCAGAACTACAGTGGGCCGATCCATGCAGGCTCTCTAGATGTAGATAGGTGTCTCCTGTCCTGTCAGCAGTCTGAACATCACAGCAGGCATCGTCTTCATGTTGATCTGGCACAGAGGCAGAGATGAGAGGAGTGGGGACGATTACACTGTCAATTTAAGAGCCCATTTATAGAGGCACAGTCGTAATCACATCACTTTGATTCCAGGCCTAATTTACTCCCCTCTGCGCCACCGGAGAGTCAGAAGAGACCCTGGATCCATTACTGACAAATTATAAGCTTTAATGGCTTTAATGGAGATACATACAGGGAGAAATTGGAAAAACCAAATCACAGAATGCCAACAGCTGGTGAAATGTGTGAGTTCACATCAACCAAGAATGACTGATGAAGAAAACTTGATAATAAATCAGAGGAAAACTTTGTAAAAAATCAAATGTTGTCATTATCTACTCATCCCCACAGCCCACAAAACATTTCTTAAGATGGGGTGAAACGTGTGAGTTGGGGGTGTAAAACATGTCTTTTTAAATCAATTTAGGATCTTGTGGTTCACATGATTTGCGCTGGATGAGCAGTATGGAGCCATTTTATTCCAGTGTATTTTTGTTTTGTTTAAAATAAATCCCCATTTACTTCACTTGTTTAGGAGAATACTGCAAATCAAGGCCATTACCAAGTGAGAAATTTTGATCTTAGTTGGCTTACATGGCTAAAATCTGACCTATTCTATAATGATAAAGCAGGTAGCCAGCAAGGTAAGCTTAGCTTAGCTTAGCATAAATAGGAGAAATGGGAAAATAGCTAGCTTGGCTCTGTCCAAAGGTAGCATATAAGCTTACCAGCACCTCTGATGTTCACTTACTCATTAAATATCTTCTTGGAATATTTCCTGGCCCAGAGCAGTACATAGAATCACAAGGAATTAAATTAGTTTACCAAAGTAAAAAAGTTTTCTCAAACAATCATCCCTAGCCTGCTGCCTTTCTTTCACTTAATTTTATCAGCTTTTGCAATAAGATTTAAATACTTAACTGTGCCTTTTCACCAAGGGCTTCCAAATATTGTCTTTATTGCTTTAATGCATGTTGTAGTACTGCAGGTATCTAATAATCTAGGCCTGGAACAATCTCAAACTGATCTTATCTGTACGTATAACTTTAAAAGGCCTGTATGGTCCAGTGAAATGTGTGGTGCAGTAATGGGGGAAAATTGCCATCTTGCGGCATGAGGAGTTCTTACCTCACCCACTGAGACAGACAGGGTTTGGACAATCTTCTCGTGTGCCATGGCAACAACACTCTGACCATTTATTTCAATAATTCTGTGTCCGACACGTACACCGCCTCGCTCAGCTATGCCACCTCGCATCAGACTGCAGATCTGAGGATGTGAAAAAGACACTTTATATGTAACTTCACAGTATACAGCACATCCACCACTCTTTAGGAACAGTGGTGCTCTTCAGAGGGTTACCAACCATTCATTTGGAGCTAACCTAAAGTTTAGTGCCAAGGGCTTACTCACAATCCCATTCTGCACACTGAAACCAAGCTGGAACTTGAGATCAGGTCTCTTGATGAGGACTGTGGTGACAGGAGGGCAGCTCACAATACTCAGCTTTACCTTCAGCTGATTCTTCAGACCCTGTCCAAAAAACATTTGAACACATCAATGTAACAGTGATTTTGAAGGATAAATCTGGTGATATATTCTATCTTTCTGCAGAAGAAATCTAACTCAGTCCTCGTCCTGCTAAATACTTACTAGTGCATCCACAGCTAAAAACACTATGCAACAACTGCACTTTTGACTCATGTTCTAGCACCCTTACAATAAGGGAATAATTAGTCTTTGTCAAAACAAAAGCTTATATGTGACCTCTATCTTAAAATCAAGGAAGCAACGGGCTTGGAGCTGAGGGCAACAGACTGGCTGGGGGAGACAAAAAAATGAACTAATGAGATGCTCCATGATCCGCCATTGCTTAGAAAAGCAAATGTGGATAATGTGACGCTCTACTCAAGAGCTCTAGGGTAGGTTTAGGCATGAGGAGTGAGATTGGTTAGGCTTAAGGAAAGAAAATCAGGTAAGCCAATCTAAGGCAGAGTAGATCAGAGTAAACCAGTGGGATCCATAAAGGCGTGCTACTGAAAGACTGTGTGGATTGAATAACTCACTTTGTTTGCTCAAATCAATCAAACCTACAAGTCGCCAGCAAATCACAGGTGTTACACAGACACTGAAATCCACACCTGCAAGCAATTTAGAGCCTCCAGTTCAGCTCACCAGAATGTCTTTGCCGTGTGGCCAAAAAACAGAAAGAAACTGAGTAGCCATTTTACCATTTCCTGATTCACATACACGCCCTTATCTGGGTGAAAACCAAATCAACACTAAATATGTGAAAACTGGAGGTGTTTGATACGCTCCGTACCTTGATGATGCCCTGACAAGTGGCAAGTGGCAGCCCTACCAGGCTGGTGTCATTGATGGACATGATCTGGTCCCCCACACTGAGTTTTCCAGAGCGGGCTGCAGGCCCGCTGTTCAGCATGCTGGCCAGGATGACTGTAGGCAGAATGGAGCCCCAACCAGACTCCACGATCACCACACCGAGGCTCTCTCCTTTCTGCTTCTCCACATACAGCTGGAACACAGGAAAAAAGCATCTCTTCATCATTTTTGATTGCATTTTTGAATTCCGCATTTGGAAGATTTGTGCGATTCTTGGAGCCTTTTGTGTACAGGGAAATCCATCAATCATCATCCACAATTCACCTGCAGCCAAATAAAAAATGTCGCACCTCTTTACAGTTGTCTGAGTTTGAGAAATGGACCAGGTCATCGTGGTACATTTCCTGGGAGTTGATGATGTCACTGTATTGTTTCTGGCTCAGGTCGGTTGGATTGATGCCATTCGCTCTCAGGAATTCTCTGTAGGCCACACTAAAGGCCTGACCGATGGACTGTGCGATGAGCTGCGCCTGTGGGAAGGGGAGTGTTTTTAGGGAAATTACTCAGAAGAAAGGCTTTCCCAGTTGACAACAGAGAAGATCACAACATGCAACTAATATCTGAAACAAAATGGAAATATATACTCAAAATTAAATGTGTGTGTGTGCAGTTCACACTTACATCCTCTGACTCAAAAACATAGCAGATCATCCTGTACTGACTCTTCCCTTCGCTGGCAGAGTCAGAAGATTCTGAGAAATCCTCTGATGAGGTCGTCGACATGCGTCGACGCGCCATCAGAACCACAATGCTGCCAATGTCAGCGATATAGGAGATGGTACGCAAGGCACTGTCCATCATTGTCTCCTACGTGGAGTGAAAACAAAGACAATAATGACTAATTATGTCTGAAAATAGATTCACAACAATGAGCTGAATCAACTCACAAAGACCTGGGAGTTACTAACCTGTGTGTCAGCGTTCAGCACTTTGACAGCTTTAGTGGAGATAAAAAGATCTACTTCTGTCATCATTTGAGAGTCTTCATCTTGGCTCTTTGAAACAAACAACATATTGTTTGTATGAGACATTTTGTATCTCACAGTGCTCATTATGAAAATATTAGGAGAGCAAAAAAAAAGCGTGCAACAGCTCCATCGTGTGGCAACAAAATGACACTGCTGCACGAGTTCCCTTAAAATAAATCAGTTGGTAACAAAGGTACATACACAACTAAAAATTGTGTAAATCCAAAGTAAAAGGCACTTGGGACAGCAAGCCTCTGCCAGTGCTGAACAAGTACATTGCTGTAATACTCGGAGACATCAATATGATTTTTAAACTTGCAAATGCACCCTCAGGATTTGGAATCAAGTCTCTGTAAGCGTGATGTCTAAAACTCAAAAGACAACTTGTCTAATGGCAAATTTCCCAGAAGCAGATCATCGTCAAATTCTAATAAATTTCTCCTGAACACAAGGCCAATCTGTTTCTTTGAAATCTTCCCACATAACAAGGAGGATGTCTTACAGTAAGCTTTTTGGCAGATCTGAATGTTAAAAAACAAATCAATGGTTGTTAACAACTGTCTCCCTGAAGAGGCAGATTACCTTGATACGACTGACAGCTTCATGGGCCTGGGACATGCGGACAGTCTTGGATGGATTTTTATCAGACAACACCTGAGTGCAGCCAAGGTAGTTAGCAGCGAAGATGATCCCATCAATAAGATCCTCTGGTTCACAGGGACCTGGGACTTTGCAGCAAAACAAAGAGCTCTCATTGTAAAACACTGCAGCAAAGAATTCAATTAACTATGAAATGTAAGAACTGCATGAGATAATTACCATCCTCAAAGCTGGGGAAGGCTGCAGCTTCCTGTGTCTTCTTAAAAAAATACATTAACATGTCAGTAAGTTAGACTTGAGGCGAAACATTTTTATAGTAATAACACTCAAGAAGACTCATCAACCATATTGATTATCACAGCAAATAACTGAAAGTATTGTGTAATTACAAGAAGCTTTCTCCAAACTTTAGTTCGAAAAACAAAAAATGAAGTTAAGATAAAAAAGAGAGGAAAAGTCAGGTTACTTAGCAAAAGGTTCATATAGATATACTGGACTGTATTACTTTTTAAATTTTATATAGATAACATGATAAAAGACCATATTCATATGGCGGCCATTTTCCTCTATCATCATGTTCAGGGTGGGAAACTCAAATGTCATTCTGCTGTGTTAAATTTAAGAAGACTCATTATCTGTCACTGCTTCCTAATTGATCAGCAGCTGAAAAGACAATGGAGAGTTAAACTCTGGAAGGGTATCATGCCATATTTTAAAGCAAAGGAAAGCAACATTTTGGTAACCCATTAGCATTCAACAACTGCCTAGCTAGCATCATCATTTTTAATTACATCCAGTGTGTTTTACATCCAGGTTTAAATAAATGTGCCCAAGACATGTGGTGATATTTTACATTGATGTAAAATTTAGACAATCAAACACTTAACTAGGAGCTAGGAAGTGGCTGAATGCTAACATTAGCTGTTGTCAAACTGGAGCTAATAGGTTATCAAATATGTTGTTTTACATTGGAATATGGCCTAGTATCTCTCCAAATTTCACTTAGCATTTTCAAAATTGTTATCATTGACTTTTAAGTGTAAAGACTGTGGAGAGTGAAAATCAGGTACAGAAACCTGCAGTCAATAAACAAGTCTTCACCTTGGGCGTGTCACTCTCCTCTGGAAGGACGAGCTCGGGACACTGAAGCCTCCCTGGATGCTCTGGCACGTCTTCTGGTATCACAGCTGCACCCGACTTCTCACCCTGTTGAATACAAACATCTGTCACAACTCAGGCAAGCCTTGTTTTAAATGTTTGTTGTTGTCCTGCGGCAAAGCACAGACCATATTCACATGGCGGCCATTTTCCTCTGACGTTGCACTCAGGGTGGGAACCTCGAATGTCACACAAATGACCTGTTGCAAGTCCTACAAATGTTTGCGAATCTGAACACTCTTTATCATTTCATCCCTTACAGTTTAATCAGGAACTGAAAAGAAGATGGATAGTGAAAATCTGGAGGATGGTCAGGCCATATTTCAGGGTAAAACTACTATTTGATAACCTCAGCTAACGTTAGACGACAGGTAACGTTAGGATTCAACCACTTACTAGCTCACATTACCTCTTGATAGTGTTACAAGATATAATACTAACGGAGAAAGTTGACTCTAAAATATCAACAGACATCTTGGAAACATGTATTTAAGCCTGTAAGTGAAATGCACTGAATGTAGTCAGTATAAGTGGTTGAATGCTAATGGACACTAATGGGTTATCGAATACCGGTATGTTATTTTATCCTTAAATATGCTTCTTTTCAGCTGATGATCAATCAGGAGGTAATGAAATTATAAAAATTTGTCATCCTCTACATGTACACGACTTGTGACGCGGAAAACAGCAGCACAACATTATCCCAGCATTTGAACTTCCCACCCTGAGCGTGAACTCAGAGCAAAATGTTTTGAATGTAATAATATAATATAATCCATGTAATGAAAATCTTCTGGGACACAGTGTTGGTAGATTGTGCAGAAACCTCGACAAACATGAGCCACAGGGGATCAGACCTGACCTATTTGTATTTGGTTACCTGCTGGGGTTTCTCTGGCCGCTGCTGCTTCTCCTCAAGAGGCTCCCTCTGTTGTTCCGGCGTGTGATGAGGAGCCAGGGTTGGTTTGTTAACACTGACTTTGCTGTCCTGGCTGGTAGCAGAGGAGGGAACAGAAGGGGCGTCTCTACGTGGCTGCGCTTTCTGGGTGTTGGCAGGTGACTGAGCATGGGAAAGACGAGGTGGTGGAGGAGGATGTTGCTTACTGGAGCCGGACCTGGCTTTGGTCCGCACAGCCACTTTTTTGCAGTCCTTCGACGACACCTTAGGACGCTGTTCGGTGCTGCTGGCCGAGCATGCTTTGATCCCAGATACGACACGCTCCGCGTCCTCTCCCGTTCCCCTCCTGCCTCGTCCTTTAACCTGCCTCTCTTTCTCCTTCAAGCCCACGTAAGACGGCTCACACTTCTTACTGCCCCCTGGGGTGCTATGGTTTCTTGTGACTCGAGTGTCATCTTCTCTTTGCCTTTCATCACCTCCCTTTCTAATTCGTTCATTCTCATTGTCCTGATAAATGCCAGTCTGCCTTTGAATACTGTTCTCTGTCTCCTCTAAATCCTCTATAAATTTGGCCCCGTCCAGCACCTCCTCTATCTCATCTCCGTCACTGAAGAAGAACCTGTTCTCTTGGCCCTTCTCCACCTCCCGCTCTGCCTCATCGCTAGCAGTTGGAGCACAATGAGACCTAAAGCGCTGGCTCGTCTTGTGAGGCTTAGTGTCTAACGGTGATCCCTCACATATTTCTGCGCTATGGCGAGGTCTGGGAGTGATCTGGTCAACAGCACTGCTATCCTCGTTAACACTATCACCTACTGCATGCTTTATATAGCCAGTGTCCTCAGGACAGTACTGTTTGTAGTACCTTGTGTCCACTGCACCTTCTCTGTTCAAATGCAACACCTCATCATAGTCCTGCTCCACATCAGAGCCCACGTTGTCGTACTCAGAGCAGGTATCCTCCATGTCCTCAGGACCAGGGTCACAACTCATGTAATAGTGGTTTGCCGGGACGGGAGGAATCAGCTGGTCACTGTCATCATCCTTTAAGGTACACGACAGTTGCTCGGTTGCCTCCCTCACCAAACCTGGCTGCTCTTGTTGGCTCTGTGCAATGAGTCCTGGACCGGGGCACGGTGGAGGGCTGGGAGCCAATATTTTGGAAATAGTTCCTGGACTTTTTCCATGAGCCATAACCGGCCCTGCAAGCCCACTACCCTCAACCCTGTAAACATCAATAGATAACCAAAATTAGATTTTTGAGATGCTTGCATGATGGTCTCTGTAGATTATTCACTTGATATCTTCAAGAGATTTCACATGAATGATGTCAATTCTTCATCCGAACCTACATACTGTAGAAATGAGCTGTCACAAGTTGTGTGGATCCATCTTTCACGTGAACACACAAATTAATTAGCCTCTAAGAATTGGTGTCAGCCATAAAACAACCTCTTACTTTGTAAGATATAATGATACAACACATTTCCAGAGCATCACTCAAACACTTCACACTGTACATGATTTAAATAATATATGATCAAAGATTGTCTTCCACACTTACACAATAATTCAGACCCTATTATATCAGGAGTAAATGTCTCATTTTCACCCTTTAAACGAGCACACAAATCACAGTCCCTACTTCAACAACAAACAGTAGCTGCTTATTAATCTGTTACTTCTATACTACCTCTACACCAACCACACACGTCATCGCGGCCCTTTTGTCTACAGCAAAGGCAGAACGTCATTTGTTATCTGTCATCTTGCTTTGTTGTGTCTGCTCTCATTTTGACATGATGTCCTGCAGAACAGGAGGCTGTTTCACACGATGGAGTAGAATCATTGTTAAAATATTTTCTTTGCCCGCCTCTCTTTTACCCGCCTTATCTTATTGGTCGATATTCACCTAACACAGATAAATCTGTATTGATTGATATCAGGGTATATGTTGTCCGATATGAAGACTTTATAAACATTATGCTGAAAAAAGACACTTGGGGTGATATCTTTGTCACTATGTGCTTGTTGTGTTTGTTTTTAATGTAAACATTTTTATGTTGTTTGTTGTAAGTTGTTGCTTGTTTTGTTTGTTTTTTGTGAAACTTTCTATGCCGATGTCTTGGCTCAGACTACCTTGTAAAAGAGATTCTGAACCTCAGTGGGAATCTTACTGGTAAAATAATGGTTCATTAAAAAAATAAAAATAAATAAACACATCAATATTGGATTGTTTTTACTCCCTCATATCTCTATACTTTGTACTCTTCTCGGCCTCTTTTATGAGTTTTCTGTTGTTTTTAACAAGACAAACAACAACAAAAAGGAAAATATGCCAATCAAAACACTGTCACACTGTATTAAACAAAGTCATGCTGCACTTTAGAGCTCAGCTGATGAAGGAGCCAAACTAGTCAGTTTATCGATGTGTTTGTTGACTCACAGAAAATTAACCAGTAAAAAGTTTAGTTAAGTCATTTTTCAAAAATGTCTAAATTTACTGGTTCCATCCACTCAAATAAGTGCATCATTTAGATTTCTAAAGCTTCTATGATTCATTCTAACAACTTTAGTCATCACGTCAAGTCATCACTTTCTGCTCTGGGAAAATATAATGGGCTTTTTAATTATTCTCAGACATTTTATAGATCAAACTAAAGCTTGGCAGTATATGAGTATTATATCACTATCATGAAATAAGACTTTAGATCTTAGATGTTGGATATCGTTGTTTTGTGATATGACATTAGTGTTGTCTTTTCCTGGTATTAAAGGCTGCAACACGGTAAAGAGATTTCATGTTGTTGTTTTTTTTATGACTTAGTCATTACATCCACATCACTAATGAGTATTTAGAAATACTTATTCAGTATTCTGTCATAAAAAAAATACTGTGGTATTAAATCTTCATCTCTGCTATGATTTCTAACGAAATAATAGCCAAACAACTCCCAACAAATCTGAAAATGGTGTTCTCAGTCTGGTAATAAAGTAATCTGATTAGTGATTATTATATGAGAGCCATCACATTGAACACTGCCCAGTCAAAACATGTCAACACCCTCATCTTAACATCAGCTTAGTCGTTATGTCCATATTACAAATAAGTATTTTTAAAAACATAATATTTTTTCAAAGTATCAAGACTGGTATTTTGTCAGAAAAATATTGTGATATTAAATTTTGTCCTCCAGTCACAGCATTTACGAAGTATTTTTCAGGAAATTTCAAAATAAATACATATGTTGTGTCCTGTAAAACAGCCTAAAAATATTGCATATTGCCCAGCCCTAGATAATAATAATAATAATAATAATAAAAATAATAATAATAATAATAATAATAATAATAATAATAAGTTAGTTGCAGTCCTACAAATATACAACAATAACATGTGACAACAAAAAGAAATATTAAAGGGGAAAATCATCAATTTTACATATAATTGGTACACATATAGGACTAGCACAGTGATTTAAACTAGACTATTTTCTAAAGAAGATGATCTCTGTCATGATTTCCGAGAATATAGTGGCCAATAACACCCCTCAAATCCGATAATAGTATTCTCAGTCTGGTAATAATCTGATTAGTACTGAATATATGAGAGCAGTCACACTGAACACCGCCCAGTCAAAAAAATGTCAACACCCTCATCTAAACATCTGATAAGTATTTACAAAAACTTGTTTATATTGTGATATTATATTTTGTTGCCCCGTCATAGCATTTATGAAGTGCTTTAGAGGACATTTCGATGGTGTGCATCACCAAGCAGCCTAAAGATATTGCATATTTGCATCCCTACAAACATACAACAACAACATGTGACAACAACAAGGGAATCTCCTATTAAGAAATTATCAATTTTACATACAGAGGCTCACAAACAGGACCAACACAGTGATTTTAAGCCAGATCAGATATCATGATATCAAACAACATAAGGGCCAAACGACACCCCACAAATCTGATAATGGTGTTCTCAGTCTGGCAATAAAGTAATCTGATTAGCACTGACTGCATGAGAGCCATCACACTGAACACCGCCCAGTCTGAACATGTCAACACCCTCATCATCAACATGAACCACATCAACAAAACAGCTCGATTGTTGTTTTGGGCTCAAGCTTTCGGCAGTGAGTCGGGTGCATCACACTGAACAGAACACGAACCCCACCGCTGCCAGCGCTGATCGGATGGTAACACAACTGAGATTATGATGGTGTTATGAGAAACCGAGCCTCCCCTCCCCCTGAACTGTACAACACGGGGACCTAATCATGACCTCTCCATGGTGCTGAAGCGCTAATTAAAAACAATACGGCTCGTTATTAGGACTGCACGCATTTCGCCCTGCCCTTGACGTGTTTGTGGTGGTTATTTCACAAAGCCCACCACGCTGAACTTTTGCCGCAGCTGCAGGAGTGGTTGTTGTGGTTTAGCTCCGGTTTCACTCACAAGTGGACGCCGCATTTCCCATCTGCTTTAATATCGATAAGATAATCGGATATATGTTTTTCTCTTTTTTCTTTCCTGCGCACATACCGTGTCAGTGATGGAGCTGACTCTCTCCACACACACACACACACGCTGCTGCTTTCACCATCTGGACGCGATATCATCCTGCTGCTGCGATTCACATCGACCTTGATTTGAAGCATCGAGACTGCACCATGCTGACATCCAGCTTATAGGGCTGATGTTGTACCACACAGGAGCACATCCAGCATTGTCCCCAGCCCCTGTTGTCGGCAGCCGTATAGGCCCCTCATGCATCACTACAACATTTTTTTTATTTTATTTTTTTTTTCTCTCTACATCCCTGCTTAGATAATTCCGATTGGTACTCACCAACATCGGTCCTGCCGGCGACCCTCCTTGCAAAATGCCCGTGTGCTGATCAGATCAGATTGCTCTCCGGAATGGTGATTTTTGAATAAAAGCCGCACAGCAGCCCAGGAACCTGTGTAGGAAATACACCCCCCATCATGTGCTCACTGCCCTGCTCCCCCAACAAATTACACAGAGAACGGCATCATCACTACATGGTCAAACATACGCTGAAAAACTAACCTGAATCGTTTTAATTTAAAGCACTTGGATTTTGTATATTTAGACTCACTGTTTACGGAGGTGGCGTTGTAAAATAGGTGCTTCTTTTGTATTGTGCATTGTATTACCATTAACTTAAATTAAAAAAATATCATACACACATTAATGATCTACGATTTTTGTTTGCTTTTATCTATTTTTGTATTTTACCTTTGCCTTTTCAGCGGTTGAGAAAATATCGATGTATTTGGGATCGATTAGTACACCCTTAAAGGCATTCTGCGCTCCGCTGGTTGTGCCTGAGAAGCGGGATTGTTGTTACTGTGCAGCTCCTCTGATTGCTACCAGCACGCTACCGGTATGTTAGCTTGTGTTTTTCAGTATTTATATTAATATTTCGGGCTTTTCAAATTCATGTGTGAGGTACCAAAAGCTACAGATGTGTCACTTATTTTAAATAAGTGCTTTTAATCTGAGCAAAGTTATCGTTCACGTTAGCTAAACAGAGCAATAGCGTTACTATAACTCTCCTCAGAGTATGCTAAGAAGAAAACTGTCGAGAAAAGGTATTCAGCGAGCAACAACACTTCTGCTTGTATCATGACTGAGAGAGGCAACAAAGAAAAAATCAAGCGAAGTTTGTCTCTTTGTCCAAGAATAAGAAGAAAGGCAATGTCCAAGCTGGGATTCCTGCCAGTGCTGCTGCCACCACAACTCCAATCACCTCGTTCTTCAGCAGTCAGCCTCCACCCAAGCTAGCATGCCCCCTGTGTGGCCAGTTGGTACCAAGATTCAAGATCAATGAGCACATTGATCTGCAATGTCAGAACTTTGAGAGAGGAGACAGCAGTGCCGCCTCAGCAAGTAATAGTGTTGTGCCAAGCATCCAGCTGTCACCCAGCAGGAATCCTCCAAAGTCCCCAGAGCTGGATCGAAATAAAGGAGAAGAAGTTAAAGAGACCAAGACCAGCCCTTATTTCAAAAAGAACAACCACCAGCAGGCACCACGGGAGATAAAAAGTAAAACCGTTGTCAGGACGATTGACCTGGGAAGTCTCTCTTCCAAGTTATCTAGGAAATATCACAAGACACCAGAGAGGAAACAGACAGAGGATAAAAATGCACCAAAGTATCCTGAAAAGGAGATATATTCTGAGAACCTCAGCAGCTCACAGAAAGAAAATCTTCTGATCCCCAGTTTAGAAGACCAGAAAGATTCTGTCATTGACCTTACAGCAACTTGTACAGACACTCCAACAGCTGTGGAAGATCTGTCGCATTCAGAAAAAAGGCATAATCTTGAGCACAGTGCATCTAAATCAGCCACTTTTCAAAAACAGGTTACACCGAAGCTGCAGTCTTCCTCCTCCAAGCTAGCAAAAAGGAAAAAAGTACAAACATCCACTGGCAGAGTGTCTGATTCCAAAAAGAAAGCAAAATATGAGGGGAGCAGCAGAGAGCCAGAGGAGGTGATGTCTACGGAAAGTATAGCAAAGACGACTGATGTGGACCAGTTTAAAACTAAGGTACCTTATGCTACCACTTCCTGTGACCCTGCTCAGAGCTCAGAGGGAAAAAGTGCTGCAGCGATCAATAGTGACTTAGTGCCAGAGTCTGGTGCTGAGAACTCAACTACTGACCAGGCTGACGACAGCTCTCATACCTCACGGCTTCCCTACTATCTCCATAACTTCCGGACGGTGCTACAGGCTGTCCTGGAGAATGAAGACGACAGGGCGCTGTTCGACCAGCATGACATGTCACTTGTACATGCGTTTGAGATGCTCTCAGGTATGCTTGAAAATCACTCACTTATTGTAATTTAGCATGTAAAGTAATGCCTCATTCCTAACATGTATTTTTTCATTCAAAGTCATGGGGCAGAAGCTGTACGTGAGACTCTTCCAGAGGAAACTGAAGTGGCTCCAAGTAAATAAACTGGATTATGAAGAGATATGCAGTGATCTGGGACCTGTTGCTCAGGAGCTGGTTGAAGGTGGTTTTCTAGAATCAGGTAAATGATCCCTCATTGTATCATTTGACGTTTTGATGCATCTGTTCTTTGTCGTAACTGCTGTAATTGCAGTTAATTAGGATTGTGTTGGTTACATCTTTACATTTTTATTTTTTAGAAAATTACATGAAAATTAGGCTTCCATTCGCTTTTTCATAGTTTTCCCCTCCTGATATGTCATTGCTGTTAAACAATGGGGGTAGGGAAATATGGGAGGGAGGGAAAATTAGGGAATATGATGTGAAATATATCCCCCAGTGCATGCTGGGGTAGGTTCTTGCCCCCATGCTACTCTGCACAACACCTTTCACTGCTTAATATTAGCTGGATTGATGGACTTGGTATATAACTATTAACAATGGCTCCCCAGACTGTGGATGGAATTCATCTTTCAGCCGCCGTTTTCTCCCAAATAAAGTTAATGTGTTATGATGCTGAAACACCACATCATGCCAAACCCTTTACCCTTTCTCCTGTTAATGCCCTCCTGTGCTATTTCTATATATCAAAGAGAGCGACCTTCAGGAGTTAGGGGAAGCCCTGGATCTCCTGCCTGCTCCTGAACTCAAAGCTCTTGCTAAGACTTTCCATCTGGGCAATGCTGGGACTCAGAAACAGCAGCTAATGGATGGACTTCTACGTCTGAGCAGGCAAAAGTCCTTCTTCTCTATTTCTCCTGCTCAAAACAACATTGGGGCTGTCATTCTCAAAAGGTGAGATGATTAAATACATTGTGCTCACTGACAGTACAAGTATTGCAGTAATGATCACACCCCTGTTCTTTCTAACCCGAAAGGGCAAAGCAACTCGCTGGCTCCTGTGTGCGCCTGTGTAGAGGTCCTCGTGCTGTCTTCTCTCGCATCCTGCTACTCTTCTCTCTGACGGACACCATGGACGAGGAAGAGATGGCGGCTGGTGGGCAGAACCAGCTCTTCACCATCCTGCTGGTCAACTCAGGACGTCTGGCCTTCCCAGATTACACAGTGCAGCGTACGGCAAAGGTGTTCCAGGACAGAGAGGATCTCATCAGGTAAACGTTTGCCAAAAGACATACATTGAGTCTATTGTTTTTAATATATGCAGGATAGCCAGAAATAATACTCATGATTCTGTCTGTCCATCACACCAGATATGAAGCATCCATGCGAGCCCTGCTGGAGGTAGTCTCAGCCATGCAGGGAGGTCAGTGGGAAGAGGCCATGGAGCTTTACACTGCTGCCAAAAGTGCCTGGCAGGAGCTGAGGAAAAAACATGACCTCAGGTGACATAAATCTTGTTGTTTGCTGAGATTTAAAAAAGAGATACAGGCTCCCTGGACACTTGTTAACATTCTTATCATTGTTGCGTTGGATAGTCACCAGGAGGAGCTGCCTGTGTTTCTGCGCAGCTTCACCACAGGATGGGCTTACACTCGTATCTTATCCAGAGGGGTGGAGATCTTGCAGAGGCTACGTCGCTATGAGGTTTTCTGAACATATCTGCTCACACTCTCACAGAAATACAATCTGAAATTAAATGTATGTCACAGTTAAAGATGTTATGGAATTATTCTACTTTTGTGGTACAGGAAGCAACAGAGGAACTCCGGTCCTTACTGTCGCAGTCCGTTTATTGTCTTGACAGCCGAGGGCGGTGGTGGGATCGACTGGCGCTAAACCTCCACCAGCACCTTAAAAAACCTGAGCAAGTCAGCACCAGTTTCTGTGGTTTCATTTAAGACATTTTCCTCAATAAAGTTTCTTTTTGACATTGTTCTCAGTAATAACTGTCTTGAATTTTCTATCCTAGGCAATTTGTGTGATCAGAGATGGGCTTTTAGACCCTCTGGTGCGAACTGGACATAAACTGTCTCTCCATCAGAGAGCTGTGAGGATGAAAGAATCTGCCAGCTGCAAGAAATATCGCCTACAACTAAGAGAACTTCCCACGATACAAGTCCAAGATGTCCAGCATGTGGGTTTAGTCCTTATTGGGGTTTCTGGAGGGAAAACGAAGTGTAAACTGTTGAATATATGTTAAATAATAAATGTAATTGTCTATCCAGGTGACAATCCGAGGACAACTGTTCCCTCATGAAGGGGGTATGGGGAAATCTAGGTTTCTTATACCTGCAAATGGAGAAGGGGAAGAGAGTGGTGATGCCACTGCAATAGGCTCTGTTGAAGACCTGTGCTTAGCACATTACCACCAACAAGGCTTTGACCAAGGCAAGAAGTTTTGCTTCAGAAAAAATGTTTCTTTATCCTTTTATCACATTAACATTGTATTGCTATCGTTAATATAATAGGGATTCATGGAGAGGGCTCCACGTTCTCAACATTATTTGCTCTTCTGCTGTGGGACATAATTTTTATGGAGGGTATTCCAGATGTTTTCAGAAATCCATACCAGGTAAAGTACGCTTTGCGTATACAATATTTGTGGGATATCTGTTTATCTATACCCGTTTAACTTGTCTTCGTTTCCTCTCACAGACATGTCCACTGGATCTTTACACTGATTGTTTCTATGAGAACAGAAAAGAGGCGATTGAGTGTCGTGTGCAGTTACTCAGCGAGGCATCTGTAGAGACGTTACATGGCATGTTGGAAGATGCCTGGACCTCCCAGGAGGGTAAAGTGTGTTCGTTGGTCAGCTGGGAGCGTTTCTCATCCCTTCAGCAGGCAAAGGTATTCACTGTCACTCTTGTGAATATATACACAGAGGCCACTTTATTAGGTGCACCTGTAAAATCGAATTCCATACAACAAGTTAGCCATAAATTCCACTATTACAATGATGGGTTTTGATCTGTGCTGACAGTGAGGTATTTATTTCACCATAATATATACATTTAAGTTTGCAGTGGGATGGTTGTAGATTATTTGTCACATTATACAATAGGTAATGCAAAGTATGCCTTGATACACTTGGATAAATAACTTGGATATAGTGTTTTGTTGTACTAATGCATGTTCGAACATAGTACTAACATACACACTTTTATATTCTGTTTGCAGTCTCTGGTATCATGCATGGGTGGAGCCTTCTTGGGCGGTGTGATCTCACGAATGTCAAAAGACTACGGACATTGCCGTGCAGGACTGCCTGATCTAGTTGTGTGGAACACGTCGAACAACAGTTACAAGGTGAGATCATGTCACATCTGGCTCTTTGAATAAGATATTTTCCTTTGAGTGTGGATTCAGACATTGCATGCAATGTGACATGTGACATCTTGTTGTTGTAGGTGGTGGAGGTAAAGGGGCCCAGTGACCGGCTGTCCCAGAAGCAACAGATCTGGCTGGATGAGCTTCAGAAACTGGGGGCTGATGTGGAGGTGTGTCATGTGGTGGCTACTGGAGCCAGAGGAGCTCGTCTGGAATAAACAGACACAGAACAACTGACTGACAAGAATTTGCTGCTAAAACAGATGTGGATATTTCTATCTCAAACACTCAGATTTAAGCCAGTATGAGTATATGGGGAATGTTCTGTCAAGCAGTGTGCCTTGTGACACGTGACATTTTCATTCTGCAAACTGCTGCCTTCAACAGAAAGAGGTGCATCATGAGATGAAGATCATCATTACGAACTGCCAGGATCAGAAATAGCTTGCTTTGGAAAATCAGAGCTGATGCATGACAGGATGCAACCACAACGCCAAACTCATGGTGTCTCCTTTTCTTTGGCAACACTATATTCTCACGATCTTGGGTTGCCAAGCAACGAAAAATCACATTTAGTTAGCTGTTTATGATAATATGTATGACAGCTCCATGAGTTTGTTATACAAGTATTAATTGTAATAATATGTCTATAAATATGCAGTTTTTGCCACCAGTCTGCCAGAAAAATCATCCCTTGGATACTAAGAAATAAATAAATAAGGGGGCTGCATTTAATGATTATTTTCATTATTTATTAACGATCGATTAAATGCCAGAAAATACCAACCGAAAAAAAAACAAACTATCTCAGTTCACTAGAGCCCACGATGTCATAACATCATGATATCATTACTTGTTCAGTCCAAAACCCGAATTATGCAGCTCACAACAACAACAAACATCACATACTGAGAAGCTGGGACTCGTGAATGTTTTAGCATTTTTGTTTAAAGATGACTCAAATTATTCATTAATCATCAGACCGGTTAAATTTCTGTTGATCCATTAATCAACAGAAGGTGTCAAAACAAACCTGTCACTGAGCTGTTTTAACAATGTACAATGTAAGAGCTGTTTTGATGTAATGTTGCGGACACTGAATTATTAAAAGACTTCTTTGACATTAACTGTGTGTTTACTGGTGTGCCTGTAATGGCGGAAAAGAAAAGATGTATACATTGCATACATTTCCTCCCACCCAGGCCCTGGTGTAGCTGTGCCTGGGCGGACTGTAATGTATGCAGGCCTGGATCATGGATGCATTTGGGGGAAGGGATGCCAAGCTGCCCTGCGTCTGACGTCACGGCGCTGGAGAGTGAGGAGGCGATGAGAGGAAGGTGCAATAAACACACAGGGCGTCTGCGCCTATCTAAGTAGGACAATAAAGTGAAAACGGTATCAATGCTCTAACAATGGATTTAGCAGATATGCTTCTTCCCAAAGTTTTCCTCTTCGTCTACTTACTAAACTGCACCCAAGGTGAGTGAGGCGTCTTCAAAAAAAAATGCCTATAAGTTGTGTTGAATCCATGAAAGCAGCGGCTGAGAGGAGCAGAACGGCTGGTAGCCCGTTAGCTAACAGGAGGGATCAGCAGGGCCTGCTTGTTATGAAGAGGACTGCACCCTTTTTTGCCGTATTACTTGAAGCTAACAAATGATACGCGGCGCTCAGCTGTACACGGATTGGTGCAGTCGATTGAAACAGACCGATATTGCTGAGTTATTTCAACGTGTTGTCAACGTTTTTGCTGTCGGGGTTGGATCGGTTTTGTTGTTGTCGTGCGGATAGCGCCGACAGCCATTGTTATGAGAAGACGGGAGATGCCGACTGTGTGAACGGACCGTTAGCTCTGTGCTAGCTAACGCTGGATGTGCTAATGTAACGATTTATGTCTTTAAATGCGAGAGTTAGCCACTGACACCATGTTCCCTGCACCGTGTCAGCGTTTTATAATTTATGTGGCACAAGTTTTGATGTTTGCTGGCGTAATTTAGTTTCCTGTGTTGGTCGCTGGTCAAGGCTGCAGTTTGTGCCGTTCTCGGTATTCAGTGATTTAAGTTGATGTGAGCCACAGTAACTCTGGATTCAACATTGCGTAATAATTCGATATTTTGATGGGGAACGGAATGGCCTCTTCGTAAAATGCTGTATCGACTTGTGATGTACGTATTGCTTCAAACACCTGCTATATACCGCAGCTGTAGTTGCAAATATTACCCCACAATGATGAAATTAGCCATATATGACTCCAGTTCGCTTCTGCGCAAGTCTCCAGCGGTGGAGTTTATACTTATATCAAGCAATCGGGTTATTATTATTATTATTATTTTTACCTCAAGCTGGAGCCTTTGTCAAACTGTACAAAAGTAGCAGTCACAACTTTTCACTCAGTAAGACCTTCTTGTGATGGAAAAAAAACATCTCCAGATGAATTCGATGGGGCTCTACCACACAGTTTTATCACTTCTAATGTTGTTTTTGTGGCTTTCTGAATATTTCTGTTGTTTTTGTATGATCACAGGAATCATGAAGGCATCGGTAATCTCATTTGTGTCTTATTTGTTGAGGATCTTCAGAAATTAAGATATTACAGAACAGTCATGGCCTTCACTTCTCATAGTCACCTTAATGAAAAATTTAATGTTGGCACCTAAATATTTCATACACCACATGAACAGAGAACTAGCTGGTCTGGTCTACCTACTCTGCTTTGTTGCATACTTACACTGCCATTTATTCCTCTACATGCCAAATGGTGAGTGGATTTTCTCATTAAAACTGCAACTTGTTAGACAACTATTGTTTTATTTGGTTGCTGATTGAAGAAAATCAACCAGCCGCTTACATACGTTACCAGCATTTGAGTTGTGTGGCTGGTGCTAATTTTGTGCACTGGTTACACTGAATCCTGTAATTTATGGCTCACTAGTCAGGCATAATTACCTGTCAGACAGTACTAATTACATATTCAGTATTCTCTGAAAGCGCTTTCTTTTTGGTTTACGTTATGGGGCAACAATCTGTCCTTTCAGTTACACCAGTGATGTGTAAACTTTAAAAAGCAAAGTAACTTTCAGGAAGGGTTTAAATGGCTTACACAAAATTACTATGTTTTTCCTAAAGAGACTGCTTTTTCCATGTGAAGCAGTTGGTGAAATGGGTGGAGGTGCTCGGGAATCTTTTGCCTCCGAGTCCACCACCCACTCCTCTGGTGGCAAAATAATAATGTAGTGACGCTGAGGGCTGTTGTTGAGCACAGCTCACAAACTGGCATCCATTTGACTTGAAAGGATTTTGCTTAAATGTAAAAAACACGTCCTGTACTGGTTTCCTGCCAGTTTTCATCATTTTAATTCTGTCCTGTCTGATCAGTTATTTTTAGGCACTTAATTCTCTTAACATGTACCATGCATCAGTCATTTACTCTACAAGTCGCCTTTTTACTCTAATATCACTGACGCTCACATTTGTGTGTCTGATGCTTGAGATGTGTTGCTGTACATACAAAACAAGTGTACCATCTGCTGAAATGAGTTGATGGGACAAACACACTGTAGTACTGAAGCTATTACAAACTTACAGATTTGGATTTTGGTATTTTCTCCCAAACATTTGATAATGTATATTTTGTCTTTAATATTACCTTTCATGAATTGTATCCATACACCTGTGATGCCTGTGTTTACCTAAATTCTATGTATTATCTTTTTTGCTGATAACTGGAGTTCCTGTCTTCCTCTTTCCTTAGGACACTATAGAAACCCCCTGAACAAGTATATCCGTCACTATGAAGGCCTGTCCTATGACACAGAGCTTGTGCACAGCAACCATCAGAGGGCCAAGAGGGCGCTCTCTCACGAAGACAAGTTCCTTCATTTAGATTTTCATGCCCATGGAAGGTTTGTCAGTTTTTTTGTCTGTGTTTTTTTTCACTAGATATTAATCTGAAGGGAAATTCTGTCTGGATCTCTGTCTATTTTTATTTCTTCTCATCTAACCTTTTATTTACCTGTCTGCTTATCTCTTTGCAAAGCTCATCCTATATGCTTGTGGTGTTTATCATTGAAGGTGGAGGCCAGCTGTAGCAGAGATTTGCAGTGTGGTTGAAAGTCATCTACATGTAATCCTGTTCTACGAAATCAAAGACATATCAGAGGCTTCATATTCAGTCCTTGGCGTAGACATATTTTAATTCTCAACCGTTTTTTTTTTTTTCGGTGTCCTCCATTAGCACTAAAGTGATTAACTATGGCTGACATATCAAATATTAAACAGCAAAAACACCAAACAATCTCCAGTTCCAGCTTCTCAGATGGTCGGATTTGCTGCTTTTCTTTGTCTTGTGTGATTGTAAACTGATCATTTTTGGGCTTGGGACAAAAACAAGCAACTGAAAACATGAATTTGAGCTGGCATTTGTTTATACTGTTCTGATGTTATATAGACCGAACAATTGGATGATTTTTTTTGGTGGAGCTTAGTCGGCCGTTACATCAATAATGAAAAGGATTATTAGTTGCAACCCCAGTTAGATTTGTTCGGATTTCCTGCAACAGTCAAAGTACATCCAGGTCAGATGAAATAGAAACTATTCAAGTGTTTGTGTGTATGTTTCTTAGCCCTTTGATGGACTAGGTGTTTTCAGGGTGTTTGTGTACACTTGATACCTGGGTGGGAACCTCCTCGAGGTATAGAAGATTACTCATAGAACACCTATTGTCCATGTCATGGTTCTTTATCCAGTAATAGAGCTGCACAGCTAACTGAAATATTACCGAAACCACAATAGGCCAAAGTGCAATGTCCAGATCATAAAATTTGTGATAAAAGATCATTATTGCACTGTAGTGCGACAGAGATGTTCTGTCCTACAAATTTGGTTTTTCCAGATGTAAGAAACCACATCGTACAGCTTTATTAAGACTCAGTGTTGTGTGATAGAAAGTGTCTACACTCTGTATGACAAAGTCAAGACCATCTGGCTGTGAGCTTGGCAAAGGCTGTTTACCGTCCTGCCTGTAGCAGGCCTGCTGTTCCCAAACTCCAATGCTGCTTAATAGGGAAGAGAACGATAAGAGCCGTGCAAACAAACACGCGGAAGGAAGATGTCTGTTCCTTTGAAAATCAGGAATGTGTCAGCTTCTTTTCCTTTGAATTCTTGACAAAGTTGGAGACACAAGTCAAGTTCTTACAGTTAATTTGCAGCACCCAGTCCACCCTTCGCTTGCTGGTTTTTGTGTATGTACCTGACCTTTTCAATGAGATTAAGTCATAACAGAAAACAACTGCGATCCAGTAGGTTCTGTATACGTACAGGGGCAGATTTGTGTGTCTTCATGTGAGGTTTAAATATATTCTTCTCATCTAATTTTACAAAGACGTCTGTTTTTTGCTGTTAATTTAGGCTCTTTGTCTAACCTACGGCACAGTAACTTACACACAAAATAAGGATACAATAAGAGCACTGTTTAGGTGTCATTGGAAACCCAAGGTGTACTGTAGCATCGTTGTTTCTCTCCCATATGTATGATCAACAAAATACAGCATTGTTTCAAGATTTCCTGATTTTCAGTTTCCTCTGTTGTAAGATAAAGCCTGCAGTTCCCCTTGTGTAACAAAAAACAGCATCGCTTTTTTCTTTCAGCAAAACCATGCCCTTCTTTTCACCCTTTTCCCCCTTTCATTCGCATTCTTCATTTGCATTCTCCTTTTCCTCAAAGGGTGTGTGAATATTGCTTACTTCCCAAATTCAGATCCACACACAAATCCATAGGCGCACACTCTGTGACATGAATAATATCAGCAGACAGTTTTGGGACATCAGAGAAACAAACTCCTTGCGGTATAGATAGCACCGTTTTCTCACATTGTAACCTGTGTCATCACATACAATCGACTGTCTTTTGTTTTCCTGTTGCCTAAAATTTAATTTACTTGATTTCAGGCATTTTAACTTACGAATGAAGAGGGATACAACCTTGTTTGCCCAAGATTTGAAAGTGGACGTTTCAGGAGAAGAGATTCCATTTGATACCTCTCATATCTACAGTGGAGAAATCTTCGGTAAGAAAGTCCATCAAATTTTAATAAACTCGTTTTTTACATATCTGCCGTTTTATGTTTGTGTTGTACATGAATACCTGATCTTTTTGCGAATCCCCTCACACCTCTAACTTTAATTTGGAATCCCAGGTGAAAAAGGTACCCTGACTCATGGTGCCATTGTGGATGGTAAATTTGAGGGCTTCATTCAGAGCTACCACGGCACCTACTATGTGGAGCCTGCTGAGAGATACCTGGAGGGAAAAGACGTACCTTTCCACTCAGTCATCTATCATGAAGACGATATACGTGAGTCCCTAGCAACTTCTGCTACACAAATAATTTGACAGGCTATTTTCTTGTCATCATAGAGTATGTGTAATTGGACGCATGTGTATGTAAATGTATCATCAAGGAAGTGCAAGGTTAGGACAGCTGAGCTGATGGGAGGCAGACTGGTGTGATCGCCCTCCAGGTACCACGGATACCCGAGGTGCTCATTAGCTGAGTAACACGATCTTTCTCTGGGGCTACTGGCTCATTTTAGCAGTCTTTACAATGTTGGTACTGATCGTGAGCACAAAACCAACTTCACTACTCTGGCACCCCCTAATTTGAAATCATCTGTGTACATATAGTATGTGGCTAAGGGGCAAATTAAACAGAAATGTGAGAGGAATCACTAATGAGAGCGACAGGGAAGTAGCAGCTCACATAGCAGTGCTAGGCTCAAGTGGCCTGTAAGTACATCCATTAGCTGATCATGAATAGCGCCCGAAATAGAGTGACTCAGGGGGTTAAGTAGCTAACATTGTCTCCCATAATCCTAACAGTGTTTTGTCTGCCTCTCTCTCTCAGACTACCCGCACAAGTACGGCCCAGAGGGAGGCTGTGCTGATAGCTCTGTGTTTGAGAGGATGAAGAAGTACCAAACCTCCGCCATAGACAAGCCACCCAAGGTGAAAATCACCACACACCACAGTAAACCCTTACAGTGTCTCAGAGCACTTAGTCGGGGTCAGAGATACCCATGGATGCCTCTTTCTTAGGTCTCTGTTTGCAGTTTGAAGTTATATTCATTGATGACAATAATCTTTCTCGGCGCAATAAATGGATGCCTGCATGACTAACAGGAAACTGGTCTCAATTGAAAGAAAAGAATAGAATTTAGCAGTAGAGCGCATACCTCCGCTAAGGCCCAGCAGTCCCCTTAAACACAATCGGGCCTAATACACTATCAAATAAAACTCATTTTCTTTGTATCCACATCAAACTGGACTCACTCATAGATACCAGCCACCTAAATCTGCCTGATTTAAAAAAAAAAATCAAGATCCATGCATTTTTCCCTGAGAAATTAACAAAAATGACCATAAAACCCTGTATCTTGCAATGTCAATGAAAGTGAGAAATTCATGTATCTGCCCTATATTTAACGCCCTAAACTGCCATCAACGTATCATCCCTGTGGAAGTATTGTACATTACAACTTTATGAAAAAGCAGTATTAAACAATTAAGTTTGGACAGGGTAATTCTCACTAACGCTGTGACTTTTATCTACCTGTTCCAGGCAAAGACTGTTGCCAGGAAACATGAGGAAACATTTATAAAAAAAATTTAATAGTAGTTAGATTACGATTTGATAAGTGTTTTTGCAATATATGTTTCTCCAAACAAAAACGTTCCTTTAATATAACGCTTACTGTTTTCTGATAATTCCTTCCCTTTTTCTCACCTAGTCTTGTATGTTACTTATACAGCACAGTATGTTCTTAGCAGAGTTGCACTTCATGAACATACTGCAGCGGGAAAAACCACAGCCTAAAAATACTAGACATTATTTATTTAGCCAGTGTTTGGTTTAAAATGCTATATATATGTTTTATTCAACTGTCTATTTGCTGCTCTCCATCCCCGGCTCCGCTCACACCAGGAGCTCCATACTGAGGCGGGCTCTAATGACCCCGTGCTGCTGAGAAAGAGGAGGATGGCCCAGGTCGAGAAGAACACCTGCCAGCTTTTCATTCAGACTGACCACCTCTTCTTCAAATACTACAAGACCAGAGAGGCTGTCATTGCTCAGGTAATACACAATCACCGTCACTCAGTTAACACACGCCACTGTAGTACTATTAGAATTAGATTTACACAGTCAGTATGTTGAATTTTTGACTGATATTGGTGGAGGGGCTTATTTTTAACCAGCACTCACATCTGAGAGTGTAAAGGCTAATTAGTATTGGAATAATAACACCTCTAATTCAGTGCAAGGGGTGACTCATAACGCTTACAAAACAAAATCAACATTTTAAATGCACGTTCGCACTAATGCCTGGTTTGCTGTGTGAATTTTCATCTCAGAGCCTGGAAACACACAACAGAACAGATAGCAAATGTCCATGAAATTATCATTCCAATGGAAATATGGTATCTTGTAGTATTTTGACATTTTTAGAAATATGTGTATTCACTTATACACCAGAGTTAAATTAGAAGATCAATACCATCCTTTCCACTCAGATATATCTTATTTTGTGAGATGTAGAGGTGCTAGTAGGCATGATGAGCTACCTTTTAAACAGAGTTTGTTTGGATCCTTCCCCGTGTGTTTTATTATAAGCTAAGCTAACTGGCTGCAGGCAGTTGCCTCATGTTAGCATGTGAGTGATGTTAATCTTCTCATCTAACTCTGTGCTAGAAAGCCTATATGTGTAGTTCTCAAAGGTTGTAACAATTTCTTTAAAATTAGACAAAAATGTGGCAGAACTACTCCTCAAATATTTTATATAAATCAACTCAACATGTCTAAGTTCATTAACATAAGCTAACCTACTGACTGTCCACATCATACACATAGTCATGTTTGTGTCAAACAATCTGACAATTCAGAGAAGAGGAGAATAATATTTGCTGGGCAACTGGTTAAACAAAATGATTACACATTTATTGATATTGTGTATCTGCTAATACAGTTCCATCCTATACTTGTGTTTAAATCTGTATCTGACACATTGAAACAACACTTGCAGACTACAAAATGTTATTATCATCAATTCTCTTGAGCTACTTGATCCAAACACTGAAGTTTGGGGTTCAAAACTATGAAGTTTATCAGCATAAATCATTGATCTGATATGAATGAAAGTTTAATCGGGAGGTTTCTGCTCCTGAAAGTGACGTGACGCGATCGCCAGAGAGAAGATGTATCACTTTGTTGGAGTTGTTCAACTGCAGAAACATTCAGTCCACTCTGATTGTTCAGTGGTATTACAGAGGGGAGGTTTTTCCCACATAAACACTCTTTGTTTGAGCACAGACAGTAGCTTGACTTTGATCGGGTTACTCATGGAGTAAGCTTTCAATAGCGAAAGCTGATCCGACCTGTCATTTTAACCAGAGAAGGCGTCTGTTTGTGTAAGCTAAAAATGACATGCTGCAACCTGATTTTTTTTGTACACTGCTCTTTGGGAATAAGAGTGCAGAGATGACTGGTTTGCTGCATTAGGAGCTCAGTGAATTTGTGTGTTTTGCCAGCCTCATTGTCTGATCTCCGAGTCTATTACTTGAGCACCCAAATGATTTTTCACATTCACACTCACAGAATAATTGTACTGTCGACAGGATGGTGGTAAAGGAGCGCAACGCTGCAGCACTGTCAGACTGAGTCATTCAAAATACTGTAGAGTACGGTGAAGAAAGCATCAGATTTTCATTTCAGGTTTTATTTTAGCCAACACCGAGCCGTGAAACCAATTTCTTACTATTTACCGCTTTATTGTACATGTATACTTTACACTTATTGTTTTCATCATCATAGCTGCAAACAGTATAGATTGAATCTGTTGTTTTACTATTTCAGATCTCCAGTCATGTCAAGGCCATTGATGCCATCTATCAGGGCACAGATTTCATGGGCATTCGCAACATTAGCTTCATGGTGAAAAGGATCAGGGTAAGTCTCTCACTGAGTTTAAGTTTATGGTCAAGATTTGGTATATTTCCCCCTGAACTCATCTTGATCCTCTTTCGTAGATAAACACCACCAATGATGAGAGGGACAGGTCTAACCCGTTCCGCTTCGCCAACATCGGGGTGGAGAAGTTCCTGGAGCTGAACTCGGAGCAGAACCATGACGACTACTGCTTGGCCTACGTTTTCACAGACAGAGATTTTGATGACGGGGTGTTGGGTCTGGCCTGGGTTGGAGCCCCCTCAGGTACTGAATGATGACACACAGTCAGTGTGTCATCTGTGAAAAGCGAGTGCAAAAAAAAAGGGCCCCTTTTTTTAAAGCCAGATATGATTGCATCCATAACAAACAGGAGCTGACATTTTTAAACCATTACACACAACATCATATTGTTTGTACTGGGCTGCAGGCTCTTTATAAGCTGATCTTTACACCCAGGATTATTCTTGGAAAAACAATATAAATTCATTGTAGCTTATCTGCATTGTGCCGCAACCACAAGGAAAAGTGTTAGTCATATTTAAGATTTCAAATGCTAATTGATTCAGACTGTTACGAGAAACAACTGCAGCTCCAAATATCAACTCAGACAACATGCAGATGCGATGATTCCCAAAGGTTTCGTGCACTCTGTGATTGATGTGTTGAAATCTCAGCTAAGATGTTCTCTGTGCTGCCTCCTTAATTTGAATTTTTTGAAAATATTGCACGTTGGAAACTTTAATTTTCTGTGGGAGGTTATCCGCTCCTGCTGGGTACAACTAACGGAATTTTAATTTAGCATGTACTGTAACCATGTTGATATATCAGGCTCATTAGGTTTTGAAGTAAGCCATTATGTCACTTGGAATGTGTAATCGAAAAATTGTTGTGACATTAATCTGATTCTCCCTCTCCAGTGAGCAAAACCCTTCATGTTTCGTGGCTGTGGTTTGGAAGGTTTGTTCCAACTTGTGCTTTTCATTCCCAGGGAGCTCTGGAGGCATCTGTGAAAAAAGCAAGCTGTACTCAGATGGAAAAAAGAAGTCTCTCAACACTGGTATAATCACTGTGCAGAACTACGCCTCCCACGTACCTCCAAAAGTCTCTCATATCACTTTTGCACATGAAGTAGGACACAACTTTGGCTCCCCGGTGAGTTGCTTAGATGTGCCACACATTCATACACGGTGTGAAGGATTTTATTAAGCTCATACACTTTGTCCCTTCTGCTTTTAACCTGAGATTTTTCTTCCCCTTTCTCGTTCTCAGCACGACTCTGGATCCGAGTGCACCCCGGGAGAATCCAAGAGCCAAGACAAGAAGGAGAAGGGCAATTACATAATGTATGCAAGAGCTACATCCGGAGACAAGCTCAACAATAATAAGTTCTCCATCTGTAGCGTGCGCAACATCAGCCAGGTTCTGGAGAAAAAGAGGGGCAACTGTTTTGTCGGTACGTTCCTCTGTTTATCTTTTTTTATAGATTCAAGCCACATTATTATTCTGTTTCTCCTTTTCCCTTTACTGTCGAGAGATTTAAGCCCCAGTGCCTTATTTCTGAACTAATTCAGGCAACTAGGGATGCACAATCATATTGGCTGGTAATGGCTTTAGTCCAGTGTTATTTTTACCGTCTGAATTTGGACAGTGTCGTGGAATGTTTGAAGCACTTTTCTCACGCTTAATACAACAGTCAACTCATCATCATAGAAAAACATTCTTAAAAGCCACAAATTCACTGGCTAAACATATGACTGGCATTCCTTAAAAGCTTAATTTGTTTTGCTCATTCTGTTCAAAGTCCTGTGCACATCCGTCTTAGCTGATATGACTGGAAAGTATAAGTGTGCCAATATCTGTTGGTACCCCCGTACTGCTTTACACTTTTCCTCAAACAAGCTGATAAGGAATGTTTGTTGAGTGTATTGTTATTGGGCTCGCTGAAGAGTCTGTCTTTTCTTTTTTTTAAAAAACACTTTAATGTTTCCTGTTTATTTCAGCTGCACATTCTCTTTTTTGTTTGTCTTTGTTTGCTTGGTTTTTGTAATGACAGTTTTCGTAATAAATGATTTCCCCTACACTTGTTGTCCTCAGTACAAGAAGTCAAAGTATAAAAACAACATGTTCAGTGTTGGGATTCTGACTGTTTATTTTTTCCTTCCATAAACAGAGTCTGGCCAGCCCATCTGTGGTAACGGCCTGGTGGAGCCAGGAGAGGAGTGCGACTGTGGCTACAGTGATCAGTGCAGGGATCAGTGCTGCTATGACGCCAACCAGGCAGACAATAAGAAGTGCAAGTTAAAGCCCAACAAAGTCTGCAGGTAAAGCATCGCTTTCAGTTTTTGTTTGCCTGAACATTCTAATGATCTACCTGCTCATTTTTGACAATTTGTCGCCTGATCTTTCCCACCAGTCCCAGCCAGGGTCCTTGTTGTACACCTGAGTGTTCCTACAAGGGTCGTAATGAGAAGTGCAGAGAGGAGTCGGAGTGCGCTCACCAGGGCATGTGTAATGGCGTCAGTGCCCAGTGCCCCACGTCTGAACCCAAGGCTAACTTCACAGCCTGCCATGGAGAGACTCAAGTCTGCCTCAACGGGGTGAGTGGGTCAAGACTTGGCACCTGGTAGAGCTGGTTGTCATAGCAACTTTATATTGATAATAGTCGGCGTCTGATCTCGCCTGCCCCCATGCTCCTCCCCCACAGGGCTGCTCCGGCTCCATCTGTGAGAAGTACGGGCTCGAGGCTTGCACCTGTGCCAGCCAAGATGGCAAAGACGAGACTGAGCTTTGCCATGTGTGCTGCATGGAGAAGAGTGAGTCATTTTTGTTACTCACCTTGTAAACTAAATTTTTTTTCATCTTTGTCATTTTAATTGTGTCGACTGTCTGTGATTCGTCTCCTCAGTGAATCCCAACACGTGCAGCAGCACAGGATCAGAGCGCCTGGCTCGTTTCTTCAATAAGAAAGTGACCACGCTGCCGGCCGGCTCGCCCTGCAACGACTTCAAGGGATACTGCGACGTGTTCATGAAGTGCCGTCTGGTGGATGCAGATGGACCGCTGGCCAGGCTGAAGAAGGCCATCTTCAACCCAGAGCTCTATGAGAACATTGCAGAGTGGATCGTGGTATGTAACTTGATTCTGATTAGATGTTGAGTTTATTATTATGTTAAGTTTTTTTTGTCGATTGTTGTTAATCTGTGCTTGATTCTCTTCTCCAGGCCCACTGGTGGGCAGTGTTATTAATGGGTATTGCCCTCATCATGCTCATGGCTGGCTTCATTAAGATCTGCAGTGTGCACACCCCAAGCAGTAACCCCAAACTACCCCCTCCCAAACCACTTCCAGGTGAGTCCAGAGATTTGCAAAGATAGCTTAGCTCACACTAAAGAATACTTTATTCATAAAAAGTTTTCTTCACTGCTCTTAACTTGTTCAGTAGTTTTTTTAGGGTTGTTGTGTTGACAGTGTTTGTGATAGTACATCCATCCCATGAAAATAAAATGGCCTGTTTGTTACATCTGTCACATCCATAGTTAGAAAAAACAAATGGATGCCTTTTTTAAGATGTTTACATGCTTCGGTTCTAAGTATGTTGGCCATTAGATTTGTAATCAAATTGTTAATGAATTTGCTTCATTTCTGCTAATTAATCTCGCTTTCTTTGGCCCTGTCCACACAAACACAGGTATTTCGTACACATGTAAACAGCAGTTTATGTCGCTGAAAACTGACGAAGATAAAGATAACTGAAGATAACTCATAACTCAGAAGCAATGAGCCAGATGGCCACAGTTCTTAGTGTATGTGCAATCATGGGCAAATGTGAACTTGTGAGTATCATGATGTTATGATGCGGTCACAATTCACTGCCTTGTTCATAGAATATTCCGTAGGTTATCAACCAACCTGAGTATACCTGCATTAAAGGATCACAACAGTCACAGTGTTTTTTTGAAAATGTTTTCATTTTATTTTATTTTATTTTTAGCACTCATGTTCTTGTTAATTTAATGAACACACCTTGAGTCTCGGGAGTAACATCTTCTTTATTGCCGTGCCCATTAAAGCCTTGGTACACTGTGTGATTTTAGGCTGTCACAGAGGAAAGAAACAAACCATTTGGAATATCATATGAAATAACACAAAATACACCAACAAGCATCGATGTCCCTCTTTTCCCATGAGTGGCCCACGCTCTCCTCATCGTGGTGTCAGCACAACGGCCATAGCTTGTTTGATTGCTTTGCTGCATAACATGAGAGCGGTGCAGTAGCGTCATATCATCTGACATGCAGCCAAATTGATATCACAAGGGTGACAGTCTATGACCACGATTTTAATAGGCTCATCTCTCGCAGTGTAGGCACCGGTAGCAGAGTGTCACTAGGTGCAATTTGGCTGCACTTAGCTGTCTTTTTAACAAGCTCAATTAACTGCCTCTCTCCTAACAGGCACTTTGAAGAGGCGGCGAGCGCAGCAGCATGCTAACTCCCAGGTGCAGCACCAGTCTCAGCACCCGCACGCCCACCAGCATGGCGGACACGGCGGGCACGGCGGACACGGCGGGCACGGTGGCCAGCGGCAAGCTCAGAGGCAGCCTCAGCGGCAGGCGCAGCCCCAGAGGCACCACCGTCAGCCGAGAGAGAACTATCAGATGGGCCAGATGAGACGCTGAGACCCTGCATCCCGCTCCCCTCCCCCCAATGCCTTGGCTCCTCCTTGTGCCTACAGTGGGAAACAAAAGCGTCACTCCATCCAAAGAAAAGCCTGACATGGTTGTTGCTCATCATCATATCCTCCATCTACAGACAAAAACAGACACAGTGAAAAAGAGAAAACAATTATCTAGCAACTTTATTGGCTCTTTGTGGAGTGGACTCGACCATCAGCCATTTCCAATGCAGTGTGATCTAGCATCTTTTTCCACCTTTTTTTTTTCTTTAAGGAGTGCCAAGGAGTTAAGGAATCATGTGTAGCTTTAGTACATTCTGTGATGTGTTTTTCGTTCTATTGCAACGTCTTCTTGAGTGACACGCCCGTGGCTGCTGGTGAATTGTTCCGTGCTTTTTTCTTTTTTCGCCATTCTAGCCAGGATTGAGAGACACTCAGCGGGGATTTGCGGCACTTTTGTGATTTACACATGTCAAACGGCAAAAGACACAGGCTCCGGTCTCTCGTGCAGACAGTCTTTCTGCATGTGACTGTACATATTTAGTGTATCATAAGTGAAAACGAACTATTTCTTCTACTGTAAATGTGTAATTCTTCACTTTTTTTTCTTTTATTTTTCGGTTAGTGCTCTCAGGACTCTTAACACATTATTGAAGGAATGATGGTTGTGATGAGGTCCTCGGACGTTGCTGTTGAGGATGTGACGCTAGCGAGCTCTGCGCAGTCGTCCGATCAGGTGGATCTCTTTCACTTTCGTTAGATTGCTAGATTTTGAATTCGAACAAGGTCACCATATCCCACTTTTCAGGCCTTCTTTGTTCAAGATCCCCTTTTACATCTTTTTTTTTTTTTATTGTCTTGGTAACATCATGTGTAACAAGCTAGATGAGGTAAGGAGTCATGCGGGAACAGAAAGGGAAGATAACCTCGTTTGGTTCACCTTTAATTGTCTTTACCGATTTGCTTTTAATGATGAAGAATGAATAACCACTAACTGATGATGGTGATGATGATGATTCTACCTGCTCAGATATGAAGACAAGGTGACATGAAGGCTGCTGTGGCTTAGTTTAGAAGTGAGAGTGTATCATGTTAAAGAGTTAGTTTACATGGGTGTGGAAACAAATTTAAAAATGACTCCGGTGTGGATGTAAAAACAAAACAAAAAAAATGTAAGATTAAATCATTGTTATTCTTCAGATAGCGAAATCTAAGAACTTTTCAATGTGGGCATGCAGACACATTTATTAAATGTGACTATTAATTGACCAAGGTCTGTAATGTTTGTATGTCACTCAACACTATTTTTCTTTGACAGTTATTAATGTTAGTCTTAAAAACAAGTGGAAGGATCAGTGTAACGCAGCAGTATTGTCACACTATTCACACGTTCCTCAGTGTGCTCACTAGTTTCACAGGAAACAAGCAGCTTCTTTTGAATTTTTTGTTGTTGTTTTTTCTTCTCAATCAACTCACCCACAGATATCTCCCGGTCAGATTTCTTCTCGGACTGGATCCCCTTTAGAGCTCATGAGTGCAGGCGTCCGTGTGAGTTTACATCAGCGTGCCATATAACTTTATACAGCTGATCGTTGTGCACAGGTTTTTATTAATCACAGGAAGCAACCTGTGAAGCTTCTGGAGCCACTTTAAATAGAAGAAACGAAAAGGATGGTTGACCTCAGGTGTTTTTCTTCCTCCCCTCGCCCGCAGCAGAGCAAGAGGGGCACTTTGGAAAATTATAACATGATGACACTAACGGAGAGATTTCATGATTGGGTCATAAAAATCCCAGGATTTTATTTACCCTGCAAACGTTTCACCCACCAATAGGATTAGAGATGTGGGCGAAAGGTTTGTCACGGACTTAAAAAGCTTGGGAATCTTGCATCACATATTCCACTTTTTGTGCTCTGACTTTATTTGATCTTGGCATTATTATTTCTAAATGTATGCAATACTAATCACAACTAATATCCTACAACACTGTCCTGATGCTTGTTATAATCCCCCATGTGCTCTGGAGGGGACGTTAGAAAACAGTTTGTCTCACAGTTAACAGTTTATTTCACATGGCAGATGAACTAGGCGGGTCGGCAGTTGCTATAACTTCTCATGTCTGTACAAAAATGGAGCTCTTTTTAAAATTTCATCTTCCAGGCTGGATCACACCTGTTAAGCCTGGAGAAGTAAACATGTAAACTTGTACAGTACTTGGGAAAAATTTGCATTTCATTTGAAAATGAAAATTACATTTTGATACATCTGTTCCATTTTTTTGTATTCTTATTCCAGAGTAAGTTGTTCAAAGATGTTCATATGTGACAAACTTTCCTTTTCTTCTAAGTTATTTATGTTCTTATATGTGCTAGTGGAAATGGAGTTTGCTTATGATACTTTTCTCCACCATCATCAGTGGTAAAAACAATTCAGGGTGATGGAGTTAATGTTACATTCTCATTTTTGTCTTTGTTATCCTGTGGCATGGTTTGGGTAGACGAGCAGAAGAATAATGCCTGTAAATTTACTTTTCTTTTTAATTTCGTAGTCTTGGTAAAAGTTTTTAGATAAACGTGCACTGAAAAATGTCCAAATTGAGTTGAAATGTTGTAGGTGATGTAGGCCGAAAGAACACAAGATTAAAAAGTAATACTACTGTCTGATTTTAATGTTCACTGTGTTTTATACAGTATCGGAAATTTTTGTTCACTTTGAACATTTTTACTAAAAAAAAAAAAAAAGATTTCAAATTGTATTGTGCAAAGAGATGTAATTTTTGGAGTACTTGAAATGCATTAATTAAAAGACTCGTTCAAAATAAAATAGACCCCTGTTTACTGTCTGTGATGTGTGCTCTTTGGCTTTTTTCTCTTCTTTTTTGCTGCAGTTTGAGTTGTGTGTATGCAGAGGTTCACTGCGGAGGAATTTAAAAAAGGGCACTCCACACATTTTTACATATGGACATTACTCATCCCGGAGAGTACTACTCAGCCTGTGAAAACCGTTGCATAATGTCCTCCGGGGCTCTGGAGGAGAAGATGACCCTGGTGATGTCATTAGACCTGTTTCAGTTTCTACTCTAAGAAAAGATGCTGTTGAGTTGCATTGTGGGATGTTTAACAGCTTTGGACTTCGACTTAAAACCCAGTTTAAAAGAACGTTGGGTCACTGTGTAGAACACAACAGGGGGCGAGGCTCACCACTTTGTGAAACATGACTGTGTAAAGGATGACACTACATGGGCTCGGGAACACTGTACAACCGCTGCGTTCGGTTTTTACTTGCGTCCCAACTTTTTTTTTTTTTTACCCAAGTTTGTATACTAAATGTCTAGATATCTGCTGCTGCTTTCAATTCATTTTGACCAGTTTCTCTTCATCAGGATCGCTGCTCACCTCACGAACATTTGTTTGAGCGGCTGAAGCCGAGAAAAGCATCTGTGCAAACAATCTGTGTAATATTTATCGAGGTGAATTTTCAGTCAGATAACCTCGAGCGTCAGCGGTCGATATCTGTTCTCTGTTGTTCTCACTATATCTGGTGATGCTCGAAGATTGACTGACAATTTATTTTTATGTCCATAGATTCTTCTTGTAAGTTGTCCAACTTTGTGTAAGGGCAAAAGGCTCAGACTGACCTTGTACTAATGAACCTAACAACTTGTGACATGTTATTAACACTGTCATTTATAGAGACGAGCCTTTAGTCAGAGACCTTCTTGAGGCTTCAAACATATTTATATGGTTGAAGATCAGACACGCTGACTCGGGAGAAGCCCCTCAGAAGCTATTTTCTGTTGCTGTGCTTCACATGACAAAATCTTTTTTTTTTTTTTATTTTGCATATTTTTCATGCCTTAACTGGCAGACAGACAAGATTCATTTCTGTTAACAATGGAACAAAACACCAAAACATTCATTGAGAAAAATGTGTTGCAACATCATACTTTGACTTCACTCATCTTCAGAAATGATAAGCTTTTGACTTTCATAGGTAATTATTAAGGATGTCATTAATCTGATTTTTTAGAAATGTTCTTTTAAACTTTAAATTCTGCTCAATGAAGAAGTGTACGGGTTAAATGAGAGGATGTTGGACGATGAATTACATGCTATTCAGATGAACTGTGGCAGTGGGGAAGAAATTCAAACATCTGATCCGCCTTTCCTCTGGTATCGGGCTCTAAAAGCTGCATCTTTAATATATTATTCATTGTGGTTAATTCCCCAATAAAGTAGTGAAGGAAACTTGTCCCCTCAGCTGAATGCAGTAGAGGAGTGTCCACAGCAGAGGGAGCAGCTGCTGAGGGTGACATGTTGGGTCCAGAGTTTTTGGGAGTCATCAGCATCAGCATCAGTGTTGCAAAAGCAAAGTGCAGCTCCTCGTCCCATCTGGTTCCACAGAAGAAGCCTTCAGCAATCATGAAACTGAATTCAAAATATCGTGTGAGCTCAGAAATGTTCAGTTTGTTTGAGTAACGTTGGAAGAAGAAAAAAAAGCAAATTCAGGCATTATTTATTTTCCTGATTACTCACAGTATCATCCCTGAGTTTGTTACACACAATTATTTACTGTCAATACTTACTGATGACTTGTATCATCGTGAACGTGTCTGATGATGTAACGGCCACAGGAGAGTATATGTCAGGTCCTGGAAGCACGCATTAGCACATGCAGTGGAATGTGGCCCGCTATTGATTTTCAATGTGGATCCTCTGCTGCAGTCTCTGGCTCGGGTTCAATATTTTCTGGACAATGCAGCTGCTGAGTTGTATTCCAGTAATCTCACACTATCGCTACAGATGCTGTCGTCCATTTTGTCACGGATCTCCATAAGCTGATGTCACTCACCCTGTTTCCAACCCTGATCAATATCCTGCCTCGAAAACTCCAGCATTGTGCAAGGAGCTGTCGTCACAGCCTGTATAAGCGAGCAACATCTTTTGTGTCTCAGCGTTGTGACAAAGCATGATTGTAAAAGTGGCACCAGCCTGCTGAGTGTCACCCAGGCTGGAAAATGCAGTGGCAGTTCATTGTCCGGTATCCTGCCCACGAGGTACAACAAGGCCGCTCCATTCAGCCCTGTTGGTCTCATGAAAACTTTGGCTGCTGCGAGAAAAAAGTGACTAATCTTTGAAATGTGCTGCCAGTTGGGGGAATTACAGAACTTGCTGTGGTTTTTCCTTTAATTGAAACAATATAATCTGTGTTTGAACCTTGTGTACTTAAAAACTCTGGCTTCTGTTCTCCATCCCCTCCAATAAACTAAATAATTTCCCCCTGGGATTATTAAAGTATTTCTGATTCTGATTCTGATTCTGATTTTGTTTTTGCTTCAAGTCACATCAGATATGCAGATGACTCTCAACTAATTCCAACTTTGAAATATATGAAGTATGACAAATAAATTACAATATAGCGACCAGGGTAGCACAGTTAAGAGGTTAGGTTAAAATAAAATAGATTGCAAAAATTCACAGGTGAGTCTTAGGATTTCTTTTAAAGGTGATTATAGATCAGGAGGCTCTCAGCTCCTCTGGTAGGCTCTTCCAAAAACGATGACTGTACATACTAAATGCTGCCTCCCTGTAGTTCTTTGTCCTGACCTTGGACAGACTCAAAGGCCAGTGTTTTTTTTAAAAAAAACATTTTTTTCTCCTCAGATTAGAAAAAAAAATTCCCGTCCACGACAACGGTATGAAAACACAAACACAGGCTGTCAAAACAAAAGGTAAGTCCACATTAACCAATCAGAAGCCTGCCAAACAAAGGACAGAAGCCAAAGAACCCTGGTTTTACACATAAATGTGTACACGTTACACATAAACACTGAAAACGGCGTTTCTGAATACCTTCACCTGAGTGAACCTGCAAGATGCTTGTAGTTTTTTGGGTTGAGTCCTCACTGCTGTATTCACTTATTGTAAGTTGTTCTGAAGAAAAGCATCAGCTAAATAAATGAGATGTAATGTAACAGAGTGAAGTCAGTGCTTCTTCACAGCAGGCTGACTCAGCACCGCCAGGTCTTCCTACATCATCTCTGACCAATAGGTGAGAGAGAGGAGAATCACATGCACCTGCACATGTATCGTTATTGAGCAGCCAGTCAGTCCATACAAAGTGATTTTTCCTCCTCTGCTGCATGTATGTAATCAGGCAACGATTACGTGACAAACTGACATGAGCAAGTAACTTGTTCTGCACTCTGAGCCACAGGCTGGTGGCAGAAGAACTCCGATTCAGTCGGTTACAAACCTCTCCACTCAGTGCTGAGGCTTTGGAAACTTCTTGTACTGGTCCTCCTGTGTTGCTTCCTCCTCCAGGCTGTGTACCCACTGGTCTCCTGCAGTTAGTGACCCTCTCACAGTCACTGAAAGTAAGATAGCACGAGTGCTGAAATGGGGGGTTTTGTGTTTTCTGGCTATAGCCTCCTCTCTGAGCGTTTGAAGTGTCACTGAAAGCATCTCAGACCCTTTTTTTTAACATTTGCCTGCTGTCACACGCAATAGTGACACACAGGCGGCGACAGAAATCAACTAACCACATGCATTCAAGTACAATTTCAAGGTATGTTACAACTATATAGTCCTACTCCAGAGTAAGTTTTTGACTCCACTTGCAAAATAAATGCTTGCTTAACCTTAATACGCTATTGTTCTCGCTCTAGATCCAGTAGCTGCAAAAAATATATAGTTTCTAGACCAGGACCTTTTCTTGTAATGGAGTAAATTAACACTGTGGTGTTGATTTTAATGTGTTAGGACGGTCCTCAGGTTCCCTCACACTTAACTTATTCGTCAAGTAAAATCACATCGCTTTTACATCTACAGCTCAAACAGTGTTGTCACTGCCTGAGGCTCTAAGTGGAGTTAAAAGGAGACACGTTGACTCGTTTCATCTTTGACAATAACTGGGAAATATTAAACAGCAGAGTGCTCCGAGATGACACTGAGGTGTAATCGTCCTCGGCAATCCTGTCAGCTAAACTCAGATGATCCATCTCGGTGTCGTTGTCTGTTGTCTGTTGTCTGTTGTCTGCTGGTGAGGCTCACTGAAAAGATTCATGTCTCCAGTTACTGTCCTCTCTCACTTCATCACACAGTATTAGAGCCTACGTGCAGAGCAATTTAAGAGACGTGAGGATGAATAGTCTGAATGCCGAGAGGAAAATGACATCAACTAACTCAGTGATGCAACGGATGATGGAGTCTCTGCTACAAGTCCATATTTGTAGAAACTTTAATGCAGACAAAACAACACAGAGTAAAATACAGATATTAATAATGAACAGAAGGAAGGCTTCCTCACAGTTTGCAAAAGAAGAAAATAAATATAAGAAATCCAAAATGTTTTAAGTGGATATACAGATAATAACACAACCACTGAGGAAAGTAAGAGCATATTTAAACAGTGAAATCTAAGATACAAGTTCAGTGCCAGGTGTAGCCGGATAAAGGGTATTTTTCATCTATAACTTTAATACAGTATTTACAACATAAATATGAAAAGTCATAACATTTTAAAGCACACAGGAGTGACATTTTTGTGTGTTTATGAAACATAAAACATAAAAAGATAAATTGCAAAGGAGACAGTCCGGTATCGGTTTGGACAAAAGGTTCAATATTTTACAAAGACGGTGCAACATTTTTTCTGACAGCACAGATCAAAACAGTCTCTGTTGCGCCTAACAGAGCTGCAGTTTGTTTATCCAAAAAGTGTCCTAATTGATTCTACTTTGTGTTTTGACCCGTGAATGTTCTAATGTTGTCATCACTGAGCTGAAAAGCTTGTCTCTGCGGAGGATCATTTCAATCAGAGGAGAAACTACAGCCTATCCTGAAGCTGTGCTGGCTGCTCTTCACCTGACAGAATCAGACCGGTCAGTCCTGGAGGTTAATGTCTCGATTCTCTCTTTAGCTCATGGTGATCATCTCATATTTGTCCTTCAGACTGTTGTCGTCGTCATCTTCGTCTTCCTCCTCCTCCTCCTCCTCCTCGTGGGGCTTCTCAGGCTCATCGCGGTGGTGGTGCAGCTCGATCAGCAGGTAGTAGATGACGGCTGCCACCACTCCGCCCACCATGGGCCCCGCCACAGGGATCCACCACCAGTAGTCTGCAGTACTGTGAGCAAGAGGAAAGAGTTAAAAAGCCTCTCTGGCAGCGACACGGGCAGCTGGCACTGGGGGCCACTGCAGGTCATCACTGGATCATTCACAAGCATCGACTGCTTCTGTTGAGTGCATGAGATGTTATATAACATTATCAAAGTCCATGTCAACAGCTCAGGTCTTCATCAGTTTGCTTCAATAATGGTTTCAATAAATACATTCAATAAAAGGATCAAATTTAAAAGACCCGAGAAACCACATATGTAAAGTAAAACCATAGACATTTAAAGGTGCACTCTGTAGTTTTAGTGAAGAAATTTAAATGAGAAGAGAAAGATCTTCACTGACAGATTATTAATAATCTGTCGGTGATTAATAATCTGACAAACTAAATAAACAAACGTTCTTTGTTTTCATGACTAAATACACTGACCTTACAGGACGACACAATTTCATACTGTTTTACTTTGTGTATATGTGGCGGACCCTGCCACCTTTCTAGCTTCAAACAGTTTTCTGGGGACCTTATTTTTCTGTGAGAGCAGATTATTTATTCAGTCATTGGAAAAAATACATATGTCTGAGTTTGTATTATTACCTCATCAATATTGTAAATATAAACATTCTGAGTTTAAATCGCTTCTCCAAAACTACATAGAGCCCCTTTGTCATATGAGAGTTGTTAAATTGAATTTTTAAAAAAAATCATTAACTGTCTAAATTGAAGTGTAATATTTGTTATTGGATAAGCTCTCCGCATATTGAAGATTTAATCATTATCTTCTCACTGTAATCCAATTCTTCAGAATCCCTGAGATCCCAGATGGATTTGAAATGATAGATATTTAAACCCTGCAGCAGAAGCAGCCTGATCACTTCCACAAAACCTGTTCATGGTATAACTTCCTGTGTTCGTTTGAAAACCAGATACGTGAGATAAATCACACAATAACCTTAACGTTACCTTATCGTGTCTTACTACAGCTACAGTGACTGCAGTTACCTGAAGACCTCCATCCCCCATCCTGCTACAGCTGTGAACAGTCGGGGTCCCAGGTCTCTGGCAGGGTTCAGAGGGTAGCCACAGTTCAGTCCCATAGACACACCGATGGCCATGATGATCAGGCCGATAGCCAGCGGCTCCACGCCTTTGGGAGCTCCGATGTTGCCACCGTCAATGATAGCCAGGATACACAGGACCAGCATACCTGTCCCCACCACCTGCAGACGGAACATATTTGTTTGATAAACAACAGAGTTCAGGCAGGTGAAGAAGATCATAACAGACATCACTAACCTCACATTTACAGCGTTAATTGATTTTCTTTCCTCTCATTATTTGTATTTAATGTCATTTTGTCTATCTTGCCTTTACTTTTAGCTCTCTGCTTCCTCTCTTGCACAGGCTTTTGATTACTCTGAATTCATGTCACAGTCAGATTCAGAAATAATTATGTTTCAGTAAAGAAAAATCTTATGATAAAAGATATGTAAGATAAAGAGTATATAAAAATACATACATCAAATAAAATAAAAAAATATATTTATATGTGTATATGTATGTATAATGTAAATTAATTGTAGAGAAATTGCTGAAACAACAGTTAAATAATATCTGAGTCTATGTAGGTAAAAGTGTGTCCGTATATATGTGTGCTGTCTTTGTGGACAAAGTATATCTCTTTAAATAATGTTTGTTTAATTAAATAAAATATGTAGAATTACCCTGCATGTAGTCAAATAGTATCGGGTAAATTAAAATAACATTTCCACTGTAATCTTAGAGCATTTGATTCATTTCACCTGTGTAATCTGCATATGTAGATCATAAAAACAGTACTGTCCAATGGCCAATATTAATAGTTCTAATCCAGCTTTTTAACTGCGATTCATTGTTTAAACAGAACGTAAAAAGGGAAGGAAACATTAACGTAGGCACAACCCGTCTGGTTAGGCTTATCTCAGTGGTTCACCTGATGTGCATTTCAACAGTAGACATGTTATTTTTGGATCACTGCACCAACTAAAAAGACGGAAAATGCTGTTAGGTATAGATTTGACCCTCCAGAGAATGCCAGGAAATGTGTCATTGGACCCAAAAACTGAGCAAAAAGAGGGGGTGTTCTCAGACTAAATGGGGCAATCAATGTTGCATTAGCTGCATTTGCCAGACTTCACAGTATTTAGAGCCTGAATGGGAGCGACGACAAAGGACGGGGGGGTCATTGGGTCACGGAGGCCGGACCTCACCTGGTCGATGAAACCACCGAGGATTGACAGGTGTCTCGCAGGGTAGGAAGCAAAAATGTGACCTGTTGCATTGATTCCCGTCACCGACAGAATCCCACTGGTGAAGTCCATGAAAGCATCTGTGAGGAGGACAAACAGAAAGGTGACAGCAGAATGATGACACCGCCAGCTTTAAGAGTGTTGGCTCTTTTTTCAAGTTTGGGAGAAGCATTTGGAGGTCAGAACCAGCTGCTTTGGTTCAACATATAAGAGAATATAAGTTCAGTGTATTCACCGTAGTACAGCCCGAAGACTGCAGCGGCTCCAGCAAAAGCACCAAGAAACTGAGCGATGACATAGAAGGGAAACTTCCAGATCTTCAGTTTGCCCAGAATCACCATGGCCAGAGACACAGCAGGGTTCACGTGGCCCCCTGGGACAGAGGACAAAGCAGAGGGTGAGAGAGGGTGGATGTGGGTGGGGGGGGCTGGCATGATTTCCCCTCCATCATTAGAGAGGCTGTCACATTTACGAGGGGCAGCAGAAGGAGAGCAGCCCCCGGGGCGGTGCAGGGTTTTGTTACGTATGCTCACAAGTGAAGAGGCAGAATAATGGCCACATATTAGAAATTCAACCTTTGAGTTAAAAAAACAAAACAAAGGGAGCGTTATTCTGTTCCCCTTTCAATCCAGCTGTGCTCTCCTCCTGCTAGCCTTTTACTTCTTAAAACAAATTATAAATCTGTTCAGTCTTAATTAAATCTATTTTGTCCATCTGATGTAAAATTGGAAGTAGCTGCTGATCAGATGAGGCAGGCAGTCTGTTCTGGACTGAGTCTGCTCTCTGTCACAGCCAGATGAACGTAGCCTATGATCAATGGCGTTTGCAGGACATTCAGTGCCCAGGGTTATGTATGACCCCACAGAGACTGTGCACTAGCACTAACAAATCAATGCTCGGTGCACATTCATTGAATCTGGACAGAGCGCTGGCACGTTCCTGCTGACACTGGAGCCACGGAGGTGGCACATGGCTGGACAGGAAGCAATAAAGTTATATTATTACAAGCTGCAGGCCTCATGAGTAACAGTGTTTTCATTACAACAGATAAAGGCAAGCTGTGTCAGACTGTTTATGTGTTCTGGCACAGGTTGTTTGTATTAACTATGAATTATTTTAATGCAGCATAGAGTCTGTAGAGTTCAACAGTAGATTAAAGAAGCTGAATATGCCGCAACTACAGCTACTAACAAAGTCCAAGCCAAGCCCAGTAGTAACAACATCTATTAACAATTATTCTAAAGAAACCTGTTTTGCAGGTGCATTAAAGAAATGGTTCATCCAAAAATGAGTCAGTCATTATCTGCTCACCCTCATGCTGATGGAAGGTTGGCTGAATTTTTGTAGTCCTCAAAAGATTTCTGGAGCTTCACAGCAAAACAGAGTTGCAGCATTCTGCTAAACAACCGAAGCAGATGAAGACTATTATATAACGTAAAAAGAAAAAAAGCTGCAGCTGCAGTTAAGCTAAAAAAAGGATGTAAATTGCATATTTTCAAATAAATTTTGGATATTAGCACGTCATTAGACTTGGATTATGCCGGACAAGCTGCATGGATCCATTTTATGTTTTCTTTTCTGTTTGTTTTTTCATGTTTAAAACAAGTCCCCATCTATTTCAGTTATCTAGTTTTGTTTTGCTGTGGAGCTCCAGAAATGTTTCATGGACTACGCAACTTCACCCAACTTCCCATCAGCGAGCAGATAATGACTGGATTTTCATTTTTTGGTGTGAACCGTTCCTTTAACTTTCAACTACAACATCAAACACTCTAACACTGTAACTGGGATGTGGTGGCTCATGTGATATACTTGACTGCAAATAAACAATCAGGCTTCAGGAGTTCATGAAACCACATTTACCCGACACTCCACCGGCCACATACGCTGCCATCATCAGTCCTACGGAGAAGCCGATGTGGACGGTGAGAGGCTCCCCCAGGGTGTTTCGACTGAGGACGGTCTGAGCGACTGAGCCACAGCCAAACAGCTGACAAACAAAGAGGAAGACAACAGCAGCTTTTCACAGAAGTCTCTTTTCAAAGATAGAATAATAGACAGATGCAGAACAAGAACATTTCTGAACATGAAACAAGCGTATAAACAAGATTTCAGAATTGAAACAACAGAAGAAAAAAAAAATTATAATAGAAAGTGTTACTTACAACCAGGACAAACGTCCCCAGGAATTCTGCCAGGAATTCCTTGAATATTCCATGTTTGAGTGCACAGTGTTGCCTCATGCTTCTCTCGTATTGTGTTTCAGTGTGTGTCACTGTGCTGTTAAAACTACCAGATATCCAGCAGTGTGAACTTCTGGAGTTCAGAGCTCTAGTGTCAAATCTCCACCTCTAACTGGAGGTGGCCATTCAGCACGGCCCATTGATCCATCTGCACAACCATCATCGCACTGATGAAAACAAAGTTTCACAGCAGAAGGTGGGCAGAGTGATTGACAGCTGTAGTTTCTATTGCATCTCAATTACATTAAAATCTGTTTTTTGGAGTCATCTGTGCGCGGGGCGAACTCAGCGTTACAAAGAGCATCACACAAATAGATTCATTTCAAAGGTTTTAAGAGTTTTCTGGAGGCGCATAAACATGATTGAGTGCTCGGAATGCATTTTAATATGTTTATTAATCAGTTTAAGATTTGCAGTTTGCATTGTATTAACTCACAGCGCAAAGAAATAACTTAGAAAACAGTAAAAAGTAGAGGTAAATAAGCCGGTTTGTTGCATTGTAAAACAGTTCGTCAGATATTGTAGTTTTACACGTTGCCACAAGAGGTCAGCCTTGGAAAGGTGCCATGCTACTCACAACTGGAAACACAACGAAATCACACCTGAGTTGTTAATGGAATTATGTTGAATTATGATATGAAGGATTCTTCACAGTCCAACATTCCTTCATAAAGTCCGGAGCAGGCTGTTTTTCATCACGTGCCAGTCAGTCAATCAGATCCAAAGTCATCCACCTCGTTCACATCGTCCCGAATGAGGGGAGGGGATTTCTTCCTTCGCCTGTTGATTCAAAAAAATGTAATCGTAAGCGATAAATAACAAGATGGCTTGATTTAGAAGAAACTCAGAAGTGGCAGAAGGTGACTGGTCACCTCATCTCGTTCCTCAGCGTGCTCAGTTGGCCATGAAGCTGCTCGTTGGCCTCGATCTGCTCGTCCAGTTCTCTCTGCAGCTTCTTTTTAGCGTGTTCCAGACGCTCGATCTCCTCCTCCGCCTCATCCATCTGCCTCTTCGCCGTCTTCAGCCTCTGAGTCAGCTGCAGAGTTCACAGAAGTGAGATATTGAATCACGAGTCAAAGCTGCTGCTCCCAACTACAGGATGATAACTTTCTTTTTTGCGTCTAACCTGGTCTCTCTCGCTCTGCAGGTTGACGTGCTCCTCGTCCGCCTGCATCTTCATCTCCTTCACTTTGCGCTCCAGCTTGCGGTTCGCTTGTTGCAGGCTGTTGTTGTCTCTGAGGGCAGAAGCACCAAGAGATCACGTCGCCGCTGCAGTTTCCTGTAACTCAACACCTTCCTAGTGTGTTGTGGACCAGAGATACTCTCACTCTTACAACCACAGGGAACTTGATATGAGTGGGTTCACTGCTCAAGTATCTGATTGGAACCATTATCAAAGTGTTCTTCGCAGTATTCTCCTGCTAAACATAAGCTCTGTATACATTCATCAGCTAGAACGTAATTATTTGATGCTCACCTCTCCTCTCCTTGCAGCCTTTCCTCCAGTTCCTGGATGCGGCTGTTCAGTTTGGAGACGAGCGAATCCTGGTTGGTTCTCTGAGATCCTTCCAGATGAGTCACTCGGCTCTTCAGGTCTTTATTCTGATGGAGGAAATTAAACAGTCATGGCTGTTATTAATTAGGCAAACTTGAAAGGTGCCCTAGAGGCATTTTTCTACAAGCAGTAGTGCTATCAATGAATGTTTTAACGAGTGCCATTCCTGTTTTGTTTGTTTACAGGGAGGAACGTGAGGACACACGTGCGCAAAGAAATAAAGCGCTGTGCCAGAAAAGGCAGGGAAGAACAAAACTAGTGAACACGGATGTAAAAGATGCAGGTCGTTCAAGGATGCATTAACATTCCTCAGGGCAGATTTAAGTAGGTTTACACAAACATTTAAATGTCTGTCTCAGTACCCGTCTCAGGGGTCAGTATCTGTCTCAGGGGTCAGTATCTGTCTCAGGGGTCAGTACCCGTCTTCGGGGTCAGTACCTGTCTCAGTACCCATCTCAGGGGTCAGTACCTGTCTCAGTATCCGTCTCAGGGGTCAGTACCCGTCTCCGGGGTCAGTACCTGTCTCAGTACCCATCTCAGGGGTCAGTACCTGTCTCAGGGGTCAGTACCTGTCTCAGTATCTGTCTCAGGGGTCAGTACCTGTCTCAGTATCTGTCTCAGGGGTCAGTACCTGTCTCAGTATCTGTCTCAGGGGTCAGTACCTGTCTCTCCAGGCTTGTCTTGTCACACTCCAGGTCCTGCCTGGCTGCTCTCTCCTGCATCAGCTCGTTCCTCATCTGATCCATCTGTCACACAACCAACAGAGAGGAGAACCCATCATAAACATTCAGCAGTGGTGGAAAGTAACTTAAGTAAGTACAGTAAGTAGTAAGTGTTTTTTTCATTTTATTGCTACATATACCACTCTACATTTCAGAGAGAAATATTGTATTTTTTCACTCAGTTACATTTCCCTGACAGCTGTAGTTACTGTAGAGAAAAGATTGAACCAGTGCTTTCCAAACTTTTTGTGTTATGACCTCATACAAAAAAGTGTGTGGTTGGAGCCTCTTGTCATGTTGCAGATACTTTCCCTCTAAAATTTACAGATGGTTTCATTTAAACAACTTTTATATAGAAATATACAAAGTAGCTAAAATGCTGCTTAAACATTGATACATCTGTATTAACAGTCTATATAGTTAATAATATAATGTTATAAGATTGATATATACTATAAAGCATGACGTAAATGTTTATGTGGGCACTGAACCACTAACTAATTCCTTATGCTTATTTCTAACTATATAAATATGGGCTTGTACTTTCAGTGTCTGCCTTTCATATTGACTGAAAACAGGGCCACCGCCCGTTCAAAGAAACATTCAGGTTAAATGAGAAGTTCTCAGCTTAACTCCTAAACTCAGAGGAAATGCTGTCTGGTCTGAGCAGCCACATCGGATCTGAAGGCTCTTTCCTCTCTAATAACATCCAGAGGCCCAGAGAAGGGAGTGTGAATAGCTGCTCACAATAGTTAGCTGTTTTTTGTTTTTGCACTGCACCCAAAACAGTGTTTTGTGTCAATTAGTCTGCAGCGCTTTGCTCCCATGAATGGTGGCCTACTTTACAGCCCCGCTGAGGATGCGGGTCTCGTATGGTGACATCAGAGACGTATATGATGGTGGAGCTGTTCAGTCATATTTCACGGCAATGTGAACGTTGAGAAAGAAAAACAAAACTTGCTTCACAGCCGGGCCTGGAAACACCAAGCAGCAGCTTTCTGTGTCTGAGGGGAAATTTGAGCACTCAGCCCTAAATCTGTTTATGATGGAAACAGCTGTAGGGCTGGGTGTTCAAACTTATGACAGGGAATAATTTAATCTCTTCACCGTCTGGGAAATGTATGAGCATCACCAAACACAAAATGAGAGTTTGTGTAGGAGAAAAGCAAAGACAGCGAGTGTGTAAACCTGCCTGCGCTTTGGTTTTGTCCAATCGTTCCATCAGGCGGTCAGCACTGCCGCGCTCCTCATTAAGATCTTCTTCTAGCTGATTGATGCGTCCCTAAGAGGAGAGGAGACACACGAAAAATGTATCAAAACAACGTTAACATATATTGCATTGTTCTGTCATGTTACCAGCATAGAGGACATGATGAGTCTAAACCTGGAGGATGTGGTCAAAAAAAAAATCAATACATGAAGAAAAATACAAAGATAATAACCACAAATAAGTCAAGATTTCATGCATTTGTTCACTGCTGAGTGGATGTGAGTGTTTCGAAACTGAAAATAGTGAAAGAAGATTCCCGAGAACACCCAGACAGGTCTGATAACTTTGTACAGTAAACACCGGCTTCCTCGGTCGATACGCAGTGTCAACAGTGTGAATACTGGTGACACTGTGTAATGTTTTGTCATCAGCAAAGCAAACAGTGCTGAGCTGTGAGATGTTTTGGCCACGGCGCTTTGCAGCACCCTTATACTTCGCAGGAACAACTGAGTGCAAACACTGGCCCCTGAACAAATAAACACCTAAAAAACATGTGATAGTCTGAGGTGTGTTCGACCGAGAGTGAGTTCACTTTCTAATTCACAGCTCCCGATTATTATCAGTTTAGGATGGTAGCGTTTTAGCAAACATGTGTACAGTGCGTCATTATGTCAGAGAGCATCTGAACACATTATTATGGACTTTTGCAAGATTTTTATTGTCAAACTGTAATTAAAGGATGAGATCCACGGTGAGATATTCAGGTCCGCTGACCTGACCTCCAGCCTCATTTTACGGATGTATAACATCTTCTGCAACTCTTAATGGAGAGTTTGGAGAGTACAGATCTATGAAAGAAACTTTGCATTGCAGACTGAGACTGAGACGGTCCAATGAGAGACGATAACCATTTGTTTTATAGGAAATTTAGGATCCAGCGTAAAAACACACTGATATCACCCTGTGGTTTGAGGATTACCATTTTGAAGCATCAAATCGGCATAAAGGCCATCGGCGTCTTGATTTAGGGGCCAGACGTGACAAAATACATTGAGAGGGTGGAGACTGAGATCATAATCTCATTAAGAAACTGTTCACTCAGTCAATAAATCAGGTGAGAAGGAAGGTCATTCTCTCATAAGCTTTCAGACTTCTTTCTGAAACCAGAGGAGTCGCCCCCTGCAGGCCATTAGAAAGAATGCAGCTTTAATGCAACGGCGATCTGCAACGGCGATCTCCATATTTCACACAAAGTCAATGAGTTGGATCCATACAAGAATATCTCTGCTTCAGCATCAATTTCAACTATATATGTGTGTAATCTAGCTCTTGAAACGACATTGATTGGCTGTGGAAGATCAATACTAAATTGGTGGAGTACAACCTTCAGCTCCACAAACTTCCCTACTTAAGGTTCCCGAGGCGTTTACCTCCATGAGTTTGACCTGTCGCTCTCTCTCCCCCACTGTGCTTGCGTTCCTCTCCTCCAGCTCCTCCACCTTCTGCTCCAGCTGCCGGCCCCTCTGCAGGGCCTCCTGCTGCTCCCTGTGACACCGGTGCAGATCCTCCTCCAGAGGAAGCAGCTGGACGAAGAACAGAGCACAGAACAAACACACGCCACGAGATAAGGTAACATGCCATGATCAGTCAGACATTATTAAACAAATGCAGAATGAATCATCTCTGAGACAACACTTTTACGTTTCTGTTCCATCTCACAGAAACATTTTCAAAGCTAGTTTCAGCCCAAGAAGAAAAACACTGAAACAAAGGGACATAACTCCTTTTCCATCCTCGTGTCGACTTTTATTTTCTCTGTGACTAAGACAGTTGATCCCACATACTAATGGATCAGAGAGACAATGAGCACCACACCTCTTCCTGCAGCTTTTTGGCGGCCAGTCGGGATTTCTCCAGCTCTGCTCCCTTTTCCTGCAGCTGTCTCCGCAGCTCGTCCAACTCCCTCTGACTCCTCTCTCCGGCCTCGTCGACCTGGTTCTGAAGTACATCTGTGGACGCCTCGCACTCCTCCATGATGCTGTTCATCTGAGATACACAAAGAGCGTCTACAGTGAGATAAGTGGATCTCTTTAGGTGTAAGGAAATGTGTCATAATTCATCTAAACCCAGCCTAAGAAACATCAGCTGTTTCTGACGATCTCATGCGGCTTCGGGGTTAAGAAAACAGATTTTTCAGGTCTCCTTTGACTTTACAAAAACCTCGCTCCACCCCTCACCTTCCTCTGCAGTTGCTCCACTGTCCTGTCCTGCAGCCTCCTCTCATCCTCCAGTTCAGTCTTTGCGTTCCACAGCTCCTCTATCTGTTTTCTCTCCTCCTTAAGCTTCTCCTTCAGGTCCCTGTGCTCGTGATTTAGCTTGGTCAGCTTACACTGGAAATAAAACAAAGAAAAAGTGAGTCTGAGAGCTTCGATTAGGGCTGAAAAAGTGTCTCGTGACTATATTTCGACATTTCACAGAGGCACGATGTATCGGACAGTGCTGGTTAACGGTGAGCAGCTGTCAATCGGACACTAAAGCTTACGCGTTTAATGCCAACAGCAGCTTCCCTTTACCTGCACGTCCTCCAGGCGAGTGAGCAGCGACTGGTTGGACTGACACATCTCCTCCTCGTTCCTCCTCACGTCTTTCAGCGCCTCCTCAACCTGCTGCTTTTCCCTCTGTAGAGACAAGGAGAAAATGCAGAGGAAATCAGGAAACGTCGAGAAAGCAGATCAAGTAAATCAGGAATTTGCTCCCGTTTCCCACCTCCAGCTGCTTCGCTCTCTGCTCCAGCAGTCTCTCTGTGGTCTTACACTCCTGGATGGCCTGACTCAGCTGATCCACCTTGCTGCTCTGCTCCTGCACCTTCTCTCTCAGCTTATCTCTCTCCTGGCTCAGCTCCCTCAGCTGCACCTTGGCTGCGCCCGTCTCCTCCTCTGCGTCGACCCTCTCTTTGCCCAGCACAGCATTGTTCTGAAAGACAGGACGAAACGATGCATGATAAACATGAAAGGCGGGGAAAAAAAGATGTAGCTTTTGGGAATAAGAAAGAGTAGAAATGTCTCAAATCGCTGTGTTGGTGGTTAATGTTGCTCCAGGATTGTCATCGCAACGGACCAATCAGGTTTCTGCAATTTCATAGCTGTGTTTCCTGGGAACAAGGTGAAAGGGTCTATTTCAACCCCAAACATGATATTCCCCTGACCAAACTAACGGAAAAAAACAAAGTAAAACCAATAAGTCAGCTTGGTCTAAAAAACAGAATTGCACTCAGTAGAGCACATACCTTTGTCAAGGTCCAACAGCTCCCTGTAATTCAATCAAACCTAATTCAATATCAAACTCGACAGCCTTTTATTACTCTAAATTATAAACCACTCACATCTGCTTAACCAGAGTTTGAGCAAATCTCCTTCAGTGTAAGATTTAAAACATTTGTTGAGATATACTCCTTAAACTATGACTATAACTTTCTGAATCCTCATAAAAGGTACTAAACGGCACATTGTTTTATAGCGCCTGAAAAAAACATTCTAGGTTGATGCTCAACACAGTCTTAAAGTTAAAGTCATGCGCTTGACCCATTCAACTCGCTCCCTATGAGAACTTCTTTTGCATTTTGGTCAGCTGTAGAGATTGTCCCGGGGTAACATGAGTTATGTTGCTGTAGAAACGACACCAACACAGCGATGTCTGATACAACATAGAAATGTGGGTATTCTCTGTTACCTCTTTAGCCAGATCTAAGTCCCTGAGCAGCTTTTCAAGCTCAATGTCATACTCCTCCTTCAGGGCCGCCATGTAGCTATCGTGAGTCTCCACCTCCTCTTTGAGCGCCCCCTTCAGGGCACCGAGCTCCCTCTCCCTGCGGTGCAGCACCTCCTCCTGCTCCTCCTTCACCTGTAGCACCTCCTGAAACTCCACACGCAGCTGCGCCATATCCTGCCAAACATCAATCACAACCCAGTGAAGGAGCTGTACAGCTGCTGATGATTTGTTAAGTGTGTCTTGTTCATGTGGTTTCATTTACCTTCAGAAGGACCTCTTTCTCTGTATTTATCACCTCGGCCTTCTTGGCTCGGTCCAGCTCATCGTGCATCTCCGAGAGCTGCAGCTGAAGGTCTTTCATCTCCGTCTTAGTTCTGGCTCTCTCTGCCTTCATCTGATTCAGCCTGACAACATTGGACAAATATGCATGAAAGACAGATTTATACTTTATATCAAAGAAAGAGGCCCGCTTTAAAGTTTTAGAAAGATGCAGGATGGGACGAGATAACAAAAAAGGATCTCTGCGCTCTTAATCCAAATGGTATGTGACTCTGTGCTCGGTCGAATGACTTTCATCAGATCATACATCACAGTTCACTTGAACGACCTCACAGTGTGAGCAGAAGCTCAGTTAAAGAAAGGTGCAACACGGCATTGAGCTGAAGTTGAGCTTAGTTCTGCGTCTAAAAACTATTAAATTTGCTGTCCATTGAAAACATCTAACTATATTTTCTATTGGAATAATTTAAATGAAAATTCTGTCCCAAAGGTAACAAAACCCACCTAGCATGACGCCTGAAGCTCACTAATTCATACCTCATTTGTTGAATCCTGACAGAAACACATGTGCTGTCCAGGAAGCAGCGACTTCAAGTAGCTGAGAAATATATAGCTATATATATATGCTAAGCTAAGCTAATCAACTGTTTCATATTTACAATGTTGGGGAAGTTTTCTTTTTCCCTCTTTTATGTCTGGTTTATGAAGCATATTTTATGCTGAGTTAAGGCGTCAATTGAGCTTTGGAAAAGAGAAAAAACCTGAATCCAGAAAGTGCACAGTTGTATTTTTCTGTTTGGTAGTAAAATAGGTGTAAAAATATTTAATTCATGACATTTTCTGACATTACTTTGTTTACTTATTAGACCAAAGAGCGAACTAGCTGCTCGCCGAAACTACCGAGGCCTTCAGACTATCGCCTTATCACTATCGGGACAAAGTAGGGGCTAGCTGGTTAGCATGCTAACTCCAGTAGGCCTCACTGAAACACCGCAGACTTCTCTTTCTTCACCTTCTATTAATGATGTTAGTTCATTTTTTAAAATGTTTTTAGCTGAAATTCTGGCTATGTCTTACACATCACCCCATTTGAGAGACAGGTAGTGTCAGACTATTTTTTTTCTCTCTTGCGGCCCTCTTTTAGGTATGATTTGCCTGTTTTTTTACACAGCACGGTTTTGACTGTGAACTTTGCTGAATGACGAGGACGTCGGACCCTTACTCCTGTTTGGTAGACTGAAGCTCTTCTTCGATGTCTTTCAGTCTGTCCCTGAGTTTGAAGAGCTCCTCCTGACTTCTGGACAACTCTTCCTGAAGTTTCTTCTTCTCTGTTCTGGCCTTCTCGCAAGCTTTGGCCAGAGTCTTTTCATTCTGCACAATGCAACAACACAAAGGAACGTCATCAGTCACGGGAACAGGAAGTGAATGTTTTGGACATGAATCAGCAGGATGTGACCGCACTGCACCTTCATCTCGGTTTCCAGCTGTTGCTTCAATTTGGACACTTCGTTCTCCAGCGCCGCCTGTTTCTCCTGCAAAAGCGCCACCTCAACCGCACAGTCCTACAGAAAGAGATATCAAACAACACAGCATCATCATTAAAATATTGTTGAACAGGGATCAACACTGGCAGACATCTCATCCCAACACATCTCATCCTCCTCCTCCACATTTTCATCAGACCTTGTTGACCTTTTCAAGCAGCTGGCTGACTTTCCTCTGAGTGATGGAGTCGTCATCTGTCGTCCTGAGAAGAAAGACGACACTTCACTAACACACACTGACAGTACAGAGAGTGCAAAGGCAGAATCAAACTGAGTCAGCTGCTAAATAAAAACACGGCAGAACAATTTGTTCTCCAGCACGCACTGGATCTTAAAACTTTCCGTGTGAAGGAATTATTTTATCAGTGGAAAAGAGTTCATTCTCAGCATTCCTGACCGTTGCCTGAGCTCACACAGCTGGAGCAGCACCTCCTTATCTGACTATGAACCCGACATGAACACAACCACAGTCTCATCGCCAAAAGGTGGCTGGAGGTTAAAAAAATAACAGAAAGACAAGACAGTTCATTCATCAATCTGCTTTAAAGATAGCTCAGCATTTTTTGAAATGGTTTGCTTTAGTGTTATGCAAGAGTATGATGAGAGCATGGATACCTGTCATGTCCGTGTTACAGCGAATTTCGCTTAACTTTAACAAAACAGAACACAGAAGTAGTGTGGCATCAGAAGTGTTGTTGTCCTCACTGCTAATAAACCACCACTGATGATGAGAATCTATTTATGTGGCTCAGTTAAAAAAATGTTCACGAGCGAGGTGATGTTTTAAAGCTCTCGTTCTCCGACTTCCTCCCTCACTCTCGGCTTTCTCTGACAGGCGGCCAAATGAAACCCACCGTTACCTTGAGCAAGATTGCAGATTTTATTTCCCTGTTTATTATGTTGTTTAAAGTTGTTCTAATGCATTGTTCAAGTACTTTTAATTGTCTCTGTGTTCAAAAGGTCCAACACAAATGAAGGTGCTTTGCTTTGTATGCTAAGCTAAGCTAACCTGCGGCTGGCTATAGCTTCATATTCTAGGTGCAGTTATGAGAGTGATGTCAAATTTACCCTCAGCAAGAGCAAGAAAGCCATATTTCCCAAAATGCCCTTTAACTAAAAGTGCTCAGCATTGACAGACACTTACCCGTCCTTGAGGTAAGTAAACAGTATCTGTTTTGTTGTGTCTTCAGGTGGATCTACTGAGACTTCTTGCTGTCCTTTCAGAAGATCAGGGGTGACCTGGTTAGAGAACATACAGCCGATAAATACACTCTTTTAAGTTAAAAACTGTGCCCAGGTGCAAATCTCATTACCTGCATGTCTCTTTCATCAGAGTCATCAGTCTGCTCACTACTAGAGATGGAGGGTTTCTCTGCTCTGTGGAGCAGTTTAGCAGCATGTGGAGACATCGGAGGTGTCTTAGTGTCTCTTCCATTTTGTCCTCTAAGCAGTGTGCTGGGCTTGTTCTCCTCCCTCCTGCTTGCCAAAGAGACCTCTCCACTAAGGAGTCTCGCCCTGGCTGACCCTGGAGGATATACCCCACCTGGGGTCTCACCCCTGATGGCCTTTAGAGACGAGGCTCTGCTGGAAGAAGTGGACGAAGACGAGGAGTCTGAAGTTCGACTGCTGTCCGCGCTGCGTGACCTCCGACACTGCTCCGGATCCAGCCTGTTCCTCGGGCCACCCCTTCCCCTCCGCTGGCTGTTGTTGAACTGGCTTATTAGCTTCCCTACGGATACGATGGAGTCTGTATCCACTGAGTTTGGGGACCTTCCTGGGAGGTGTCGACCTGAAGGAGGTGTCTTAGTCTGAGCCGCCTCACTCTGATCGACCTCCAGGCTCTCCGCAGGCAGTGGGATCCTGGGTTTGTTCACATTAGGAGGAAAGTCGGTGTGTCCTGGTTGAGCGACTGAAGAGGCCGGTGGAGGAACGACTCGGTTCAGGTTATTACTCTCAGGGTCATAAGGTCTCAGAATCTCAGGGTGCTTCTGATAATGAAACAGGGAGGAGGCTGCAGTCCTCTGTGACTCAGAGGGAGACTGTCTGTCATCCACAGACGTCCTCACCATGCCTGGATTGTACCCCGACTGGTGAGTGATCACAGAGATGTCCCGGTGGCTCTCCTGGCCAGAGCTGTTCAGAACCACGTAGGGTTGACCTTTAATTCCTTGGACCGCGACTCTGACTCCAAAGAAGTTCTCCTGGTTGCTTCTGGGACTGTGTTGCTGCACAATGCTCAGTCTGTGAGACTCCATCGGGACTGTGGAAACATAAACCAGTGTGTTAAAAATGAGATTAAAGAAGACTGACACCGCATGGGAACTGAGGACTGAGGCATCAGGTTGGTCAAGCTGAAGTTGGTGTTTACACAACAGAGGAGCTGGGTCAGAGCCACACCGGGACGGAGTGACAGACAGCTCCTCACACAGCTGCACTCAGCCACTCAGCCGACGTAAAAGACAGAATAAATAGACACTGACAAGAGCCTGATATTGCTGTGCAATGAAAACAGCTCCTTCTGTGTGCTCATGACAGTGTACTATTGTACAGCCAAAGCTGAGCCAACGGCATGACGACTACGACTGAACGACCGAGGTCTCCGAGGTGTCGTCACCCACTTCATGGTGCAACACTCGAGGAAGATGATTGTCAACAAATGTGTTACTGTGAGGCTGAAACACAAGAACACAAGAGGTGTTGTGCTGCAGACAAAACGGTGTCTTCCTCAGAGTGCCATCCTGAGAGCGGTCACTTTAACTGATAACACAACAGATTGAAGCTGTTATGTAACAATGAAGTATGATAATAATTCTAATAAACAATATAAGATCAGATTTTTTCATGATAGGGCTTTAGTATCATGGTTGTATTAAAGGGCCACTATGTAGTTTTGCGGAAGAAATTCAAACTCAGATATGTTATATTTACAATATTAATTAAGTAATATGTATGTTTCCCATAACTGAACAAACAAGCTGTTCTCAGAGGAAAATAAGGTATCCAGAACACTGTTCGAAGCTAGAAAGGGCGGCAGGGTCCGCTAAATATAAACAAAGTAAAACAGCATTAAACTGTGTCGTCCTTTAAGGTCAGTTTGTATATTCAGTTTATTCAGTCATGAACACGAAGAGACGGTTTATTTAGTTTACTTAGGAATTTTTTAAAAAAAATCAGTCAATAAAGATCTTTCTCTTCTGATAAAACTTCTTCCCAAGACTAGTAGTCATTATTCATTAACAAGAATAACTCTTGGGTTGCCAGGTTGTGGAAAATCCACCAACATTACATCCACCAACATTACAACTCTTCCATTTATTACCAGCTTTATAAGTCAAATACATTGGCTACCCTCGCAAAAGGTATTTGGCCGATAAGTCAGTTTAAAGGGACAGTTCACCGAAAAATCAAAAATACATATTTTACCTCTTACCTGTAGTGATATTTAACCATCTAGATTGTTTTGGTGTGAGTCACAGATTTTTTGTCTGCCTCCTCTCTGATATAATGGAACTAAAAGGCATTCAGCTTATAGTGCTCAGGGTGCCAAGAAAAATATGGCGCAGGATAAAGGACAGAATTAACACCACTGAGGAGCCGGCAGTGGTTATATCCTTGTTGAAGCCAGCGACTGAGCTGACCATGTAAATATCCATGCCTGCCTGTTACTTTATCTTAAATTGCACACGTTGATGAAACTTTTGGTCCCCACCACCACTTTTCAACACAAAGTGACGCATTGAAACCTGGCAACCCAAATCTTTGCATTACTATGAAACAGGGACTGATAATTAACCTTGAATAACACAATTGATTACAGCTCTTAAATCCTCTACTGGCTGCTTTATTCGAGAGTGGGAAAGGCTCCTATTCCTACAGATTTCTTTTTGTTTTTACATCACTCTTCTTTGCTTCTTCTTAACTTCACTAACACTTCACTAATGTGTAAAATTCAAGTCATCAATGAACTCCAGACAGGAACAAGTTGACTGTTTGCTGCGTATTTGAGCTCATCCGGTTCTATTTGATGACTTCACCTCAACGACACTGTTCAACTTGTAATGAATAGTTCACAGTTAGGAAACAGCACATTAGATTAAGTAACATAAACGCTGACAGGGTTCCCCGCAGTCCAACTGTAGTAGGCTGTTAACAGGAGGAGCGCAACATACCGAGAGATGAAGTGAAGCTGGTAGAAAGTTTACGTTTAGGTCCCTGAAGTAAACACGCCGGAGATACACAACAAGTCGCGACAGAAGCAAACACCGTGTTTCTTACTTTGAGGATAACATTAGATATAAAGACATCGATCAGAGCTGAAACTTACCCGCTGTGTGTCCAGTCTGAGTGTTGAACAGAGTCCTCCACCTCCTCCACCTCCTCCTGTGCCTCCGCCCGGACACGATCACTCAGCCAGAGAGGCGTTCACTGACTCCTCCGTGTCACACATTGAACCATATGACTGCTGCTCCTCAGTGCTGCATTATGATGGAATACATGAATTTATGGGAAACTAATAACGATTAGAACAATCAGTCCATTAATCACGGTGTTGTATTGTGATAATGACGTGTCAGACAGGCAGTCAGAGGGAGGAAGGAGGCTCTTGTTATAACTGAACAGGAGCCAACAAGGCTGTAAAATATTTGTGGTTTCTGGTGGATTTCCCGCTGTCTCTTCCCTCAGTCACTTATGCTTCTTGTTCCTGCTAACATTTTTGCAAGACAGAGGTGGAAAAGTAACTAAGTACTTTTAGCCTACCTCTTAATTTAAATGAGCTAAAGCTACACTGGGGAAAAAAAATGCAGAATTCAATTTATTTTCAAAAAGATAAAAATCCTTCCTATCACACTAATTATTCTTATATAAACTATACTCACAGCTAAGAATTGTTCTCATCAAGAATACTCAAATAACCTTTACTTGCAATTATCTATGACACAAAACTGTACTCATTAATTGTTAGTAATCTTTACTTAATCTCCTCTATAAACACATGGTCCTCTGTGATTTTTGTACTTGCTTTTCCTTTATTCTACATGATAAATAGTTACACTTAGTGATGAAATGTAGTACATTTACACAAGTACTGTGCTTAAATACAGTTTTGAGGTACTTGTACTTGACTTGAGTGTTTCCATTTTCTGTGACTTTATACTTCCTTCAATCCTACTATTTATTTAGGCTTCTTTTATTTTAATAAACTGTGTTAAAATAAGACTAATACAAAACATGCTCCTGGACCAGCTGCAACAACTGCACAGAGTACTATACTATTTTAGTTCAGATGTCTGTTCTTGAAATGTATGCAAATTAACATTAATTTAGTTATGTGGTGTAATTAGCATAATTAAACATACAATATCAGAAGACTTGTAACACAAAAAAATATTGTCTTAATGTAAATAATCAGCAAGAGACGTTTCATGACAGTGATATCTATTAGTTAAGATTCTTTCAAACGTTCACAATTATTTGTTTGAAATTTATTGGAAGTTTTACATCCCTTTAAAGGTCGTTTGCCAAAATGAGTTTTCTTTTCATTCAACAAATGCTTCAGCTTTTTTCCTACATACATTCTGAAGGTTTTTACACAGAGGTTTGTACAAAGCCAGATTCATATAGCAATTTATTCTTTAAAAACATGGCAATTATGCATTGTTTTATGGCTCATGACAATATTTTCTGACTTTTGGGCTAGCAGAAAATAAAAAAAAAACATCCAACATTCCTGGTGCAAAGACCTTCAGCTCTATTTGAATAGAATTTTGAAACTGGCTTCATCAAATGTTCTGGAAATGTATGTAAATTTAATTAAAAAATGCTTAATTTACCATATTTAAACACATTTTAGAAAACTTCTAATAAAAAAATGGTGTTAATGTAAGTTATCAACCTTAAAAATGTTATCATGCTGATTCACTTGCAGTGTTTCCTAAACTTAAGAATGCAGGACTTCGTCTTCTTGTACGGAGTAGCTTTATTATTGTATTGGTAGTTTAACTAAAGCAAATGTCTTTAGTACTGTATATATGGCAGGTGAGTGCAGTTTATCCCACTAAAATATAATACAGAAGAAACAGACTCAAACTAGTTGAAAAAAGACATTTATTGCTACATTATCATTTTGACACATGCCTGTAGGCTACTTCAAACTGTACACATACTGTACATGTTATGATAGGAGTATTTCTGATTATTATTTATTATTTGTTCAGCGGTGTGATATGCAAACAAAGACATCAATTATTCTGTAATACTGGATTGCTCAGAGGATGAAATGCGGCTACGTCTAGACAAACTGCACAAAAAGGGCTTTTCTTGTGTAAAATCAGAGTGATAAAAGTAAATCGAGACATTATGAAATTCACAATATTTGTATAAAAGATAAGTTACATAAAAAGCTGAAATCTTCCATTTAAAAACTCAAACATGCAAAGAGCTTCGACTACATCTGAAGAGCAACACTGAGAAGAAGAAAGAGGGATCCTGTCCACCAGTGCAGTAACAGTGCTATTACACAACTCTGTAACAAATATACAAACAGCAGATGATGTTAAAGAACATTCTCGGAGATCTGTTCATTCACAGAATGGTCAAACTCCTGCAACACACACTCTCACACAGCAGCTCAAGCACACACACACACACACACACACACACACACACACACACGCACACACACACACACACACACGCACACACACACGCACACTACAGGACATATTAAATCTGAACACACAAATGTGGGAATGTCAGTCCTCTGAGCTCGGTGGAAGTCACGAGTGTACTTGTTTAAATAGTGATACATTGTAAAAGTCAGTCGGAAACATATCTGGTTCTGCAGATGAGACCCTGTCACTACTGTTCAGATATATTCAAACAGACGGATAATCAATAAATATACAAAATATGTACAAAACATCTGCAGCTTACAATGCATTTGTCTGTTACAAGTAAGTTTAGGCACAAAGTTAGAAGTCTGTTTCGGGAAGCGAGGAGATGATTGTTCAACTGCATCACACTTTACAGACAGAGAGGTCGGCCTCTCCGCGGGTCTGGTCCGAATTCAGAAGAGAACGCTGGATGTCCAAAAACAGCTGGATGCTCCTGGGATGTTCTTCAATCAACACCTGGACAACAAAGACAGAGTGGCGTCAGAGATAATGGCAAAATAAGACCTTTAATGTAAATATTATTAATGCATAAAAAAAAAATGTGCAAGTAAACGTCACATACCTGATTCTACGTCTGATGATGTCCCTGTCAGATGCTCAGATGTGGCCCATGGGGTTTGCTGGGTCTGTCAGACTGGGATGGAAAGCGAGGTGCATGGACTGCGGATCCGTCATTACTGCAGACGCCTTCTCTTCCTCTCTCCTCCGCAGACATGCCGCCTTCGGGTTCAGGTTCCTCTCTGCGTGATTCAGCAAACAATAGGTTAGTATTTGGCTAAATAAAGAAACTGAAGACGTCTGGTAGAACATGGATGTTATTCATTTCCATCCTGTGTGTATACAGATTCAGACATTTCAGTTCTGAGGAAAGTGCAGGAAAACATCTCATGAATTCTGCTTCTGCTGATGATTTTTCTGCCATTATTTCCTTCGTGTATCATAATTTGACACAATAATAACTTAAGTGTACTGCTGTCATTTTTTAATACATTGACAAAACATCGCTAAAGTTAGCAGGAATTTTAAGCTGCTGCAATCACACATTTTTGATAATAACAGATCAAATGACTACATGTCAATTCATGTAATGTAATGATCACATTACATTAATTTAGCACCTCTCCGCATTTTTTTTTATTTCATGGTTCACAACTTTAATGTTTCAGTTAAAGTTAAACCTCACATTCAAATTAAAGTTGTATATCTCAAGATGGAGTTGTTGGTGGTGGAGTTAAGCAAGAAGGCTCTCAAGCCAGTGACTACAGTTTATGACTGCGTTTCAAGATTTCTTCTTGGTAGAATTTTCTGCCATGTTTATGGTGGCAAACACGGGATATTTATGACAGGAATTCAGGACATCTCAAGCGTTGTCTTTGGCGACAAAACCAGGTATTTTAAGCCAAATCACGACCTATTCCTGAACCTAACCAAGAGGATTTTGTGCCTGAAACTAACCAGACCAGAACCTTTTCTGCTAAATGTGTAATAGTGTTGCCTTAAAGCATTTTAAAAAGTTTAAATTCAGAAAATTAAAGTCAAACCTTCAAAAATGATTGATATGAAGAAAATTCTAACTGTAACTTAAATGTTTACCATATTGTGAAAACTGTTTATCTACAGTATTTAGTTCTACCATCTAAGTGCAATTAAAATAAATATGTATTTCAATTTGATATCAAGTTTCATGTTTGCAAGGACATAAAAGTTTGTGAAATTATGATAAAGCATTTGTTCAAACAATAAACATCTGTTGCCATTCCTTTCGGGGTCACTGTATATGATAATAATACAGTAGTGGTGACTGACCTCTGACTTGTTGTTCCAGGCTGAGGATCACTGCCACCGCCTGGTGCAGCACCAGCAGCTTGGTCTGGGGCTTCTCACTCTTCAGGTGCAGCTGACACATGTGACCCAGCTCCTTGAAAGCCTCGTTGATGTCCCGCACACGGAGGCGTTCGCGAGCGTTGTTGGCCATCCTCCTCTCGCGCTCACGTTCGGCCTTCTGCTCCGGGCTCAGATCTTCATCCTCGTGGATACTAAAAAATCAACAAAGCATGACATAACACAATTATTGATTTAATCTTTAAAAAGATGAACAGATTTATGTTGTTAAAACTAATGTGGATCCGGCTGAAAGCTTCAGCGGATCACTCAGATGATAACTGTGTGGAGTTATACTGTGTTCCTCTGCCCTCTGCTGGTCACTGAGCCGACATCACGTTATTAGGTCATTTGATATGTCCTCATTTGTTCTCTGAAACATTACACAGTACACTGACTACAAGTTCCTGTGATCAGGTGCACATTTGTCAATTATGAATCCATATAAAACAAAATACAAATAAATCTCAGTCTTTTACAGTTTAAAAAAGAAACATAAAAATGTCCAGCGGTCAAATTGCTGCTGGAGGGGTCTTCCATGAAAACCAGCATCAATATCCATCAACTAGATTATAGATCAAGATAAAGAGGAAACATACAGTGGAGCATCACCGCTGATGTCATGAAGAGGTCTGTCCTAAAGTGACCGCTGAGACCACAGACATCAGGACATGCACTCTAATTAAGGCTGCAATTAATGTTCTTTTTCACTGTTGATTCATTTCTTGATTAGTCGATTAGTTCTTTGGTCTATAAAATGGTGAAAAATGTGAAAAATCAGTGTTTCCCATAGACAAAGATTAAGTCCTCAAATCTCTTGCTTTGTCCACAACCCAATTATATTCAGTTTGCTGTCACAGAGGACGAATGAAAACGAATGAAAGTAATGTTACTAAGTACATGTATTCAAGACCATTTTAACATGATATTTGTACTTTTACTTTTCTCTAAGCATGACTTCTGGGTACTTTTTACAGCACTGCCCATTTTTTCACGGATGTCCTTACTGTCCCGACAGCGCTTCTTTTTTATTTCTTTAATTCACTGCAAATGATGCAACATGAAGAAGAAATACGAGGCAGAGATAAATAGGCTGGCCTGGACACAGCTGTCCGTCACAGCGGGGGGTCTGACAGCGTTTTAAATTGGTGAAACCGAACTGCAAGAAAGCTCTAATAATTGCTTTTCAGTGAGGGACTTTCATTCTGAAATCAGTTCAGTTCATTCACTCTTTTCATTGCAGGTTATTAATCACACACACCAGAAACATGTCAGCCCAGTGAGGCTGAGACAGTCTTTATTTTCTATACTTAGTGGAAACCGGGAAGTGGGCCTGTTTACCTGTTCTCTCCGCTGTTCTCTCCGTGTGTTTTGAATTCACTCTCCTCATCTGATCTCTGGCTGTCAGAGCTGTGACTGTGATTGGTGTGAATCATCTCTTCCCTGTCCCCGCTCTCCATCTTCAGATCCAGATTACCCTGAACTCCGAGACCTCCTGTGGGAGATCACAAACAACACACAGCAAATGTTAAGACTGTGACATCTCGTCAGTCCCGATAGCTCAAAGGGTCAAAAGTGCAGATTAAGGGAGGTGAAATATATGCCGCAGCGGGCAGATGAGAGGAAGAACTCGCCTCTGCCTCCAGCTTGCATGGGCTGCAGCGTGGCCCTCTGTCTGGCTGGGTACGGGTGGCCATTTTGTGTGCGGCTCTGGAAGGCTGAGTGGTTGTTGTTCATATTGATAGCCTCAACCTTTATGATACACATACACAAAAAAAAAAAATAGATCATGTGTTCTCAAGACAGCGAGCCTGGCTTAGTTTGCATACATTATACAACTCTTAGATCCAACCAGTGACAAGTAAATCACAGACCAAACATCTGCCCTCTCGGGTAGATCTCTCGCTCGACAGAATTAATTTAATCTCAGACAATCTTAATCCTTCTCTTAAAACTACTATACACTCCCTAAACATACTACTAATTCTCTTTAGGAATGCTTCAACAGACACATCATTTGGAAAAATAAAAGTGAGAGAATTTAATACCCCCCTCCCCCCAAAGGATTAGACTAAAAAACCCCTTTTTCCCTGCATATACTTCCACTCCAGCTGGGCCAAAATCCCCTGGTCTGCTGGAAGGGAAACATGCCGGGGATGGGAGTGCGCGATGCAGGCGTCCCCCATCACCCCACTGTGGAATTAGAGTCGGCACATACTGTACGCTCTCCATACAAGGACGACGGGCTTTCCCATTGTGCTCAGTTTCCTATTTCAAGGACAACAACCTTTACATGAGGAAAACATGCAGTCATAACGGGTGGAAAAGATTGCTGAAACTGAATGCCAGCTCAGACACACACACACACACACACACACACACACACACACACACACACACACACACACACACACACACACATACACACACACACACATCAAATGGAATTTCCAAACATGCTACCCTGTCCTTCATTAAATACTTCAAAGAAATGGTTGTTAACCATGGCTGGAGTGTGGCAGGTGAGCGGCAGAGTGCTGGCAGATCCCGGGTGGCCGTGGTGGTTCTGGTTCAGCAGGCTGTGGATGTCAGTTGGCAGACCGGCTGTGGGGCCCACGGCGTGGTTCCTCAGGACGTGGATCACATCGTCCAGTCTGTCCAGTCGGTCCTCCACCTGAGACTGCAAACACCAACAGACAAATAGTTAAAATTGGTGCATGTAAAACTAAAGTTAAACCCACTGTAGGTCATTTCTGCCGCTCTAGTTCTCTCAGTCAAAACAACACCAAAGATGCATGTAGCGTGGAATCATGGGAGCTGTTGTCTTTATTATTAAACAATCACCAATGCTGACATAAATCTATCTATGTGATCCAGGGAGAACTGTTAACGGACAGTTTCAGAAGTTATAGCAACAGGTGACCAAATGAATCTCAGCATTATCTTCAGAAAAGAACAGATTTCTCTTTGTTTGAACACTATTGGAAACATGTGGGATAATGTAAGAACACAACTCTACAAAAAATATAAAACAGGCATAGTGATTTTGAGACGTTTTAATGTAGAAATGTTACACATCATATCTATTATATCTTTAAGTAAAATGCATTAAAAGGGGACATTTTGTTTTACGAATTGCAGCTGTGAATTTATTCTTTTAAAAAATTTGCAGGTTTTTTTTAGCTCAGTTTTGAAAAACTAATCAAAATTCTAACCCTAACAAAAAAGGTCTACACTTTTATCTGAAACTTGATAAGAATATTTTCATATTTGGGGAAAATAGGCCTACTCACTTTGTTGTAAAGAGTTAGCTGACAAGATCAAGGCAACTGTCACATCTTTAAGTACGGATAACAGCCACTCAGGCTCTCATTGTGGCTGGTTACAGTGACTTCCTGGTGTCCTGTTGTGACCTTGAAGCTACCAGGCGATCAGTCCAACACACGCGCTTGTCTGCACGTGTCTACAAAATCTAAGCTTAAGCTTTCCTACAGATTAAACAAACGAGAAAATATATGATGTCTTATATCTGTTGGTGAGCTTCAGGGCAGCAGGTAAACAGATGTTGTTTCCTTTAGACAGTTCCAGGTAAGCTGTTGCACAGTATTTTTAGTCTGTATGCTAAGCTACGCTTACGACCGCTGGTGTAGCCGTATGTTTACAGGACAAACATGAGAATGGTACTAATATTCTTAACTAACTCTCCAATACGCTTGTTTCCAAACACATCAGATTATTCCTATTGATGTTTCCCCCCTTTCAGAGCATACTCACTTCTGCTAAAAAACCTTGAACTGAGCAAGCGTTATTATTATTATACTGTTTTTTCACAAGTCTATAGCCTATAAATGTTACTGTTTGTTTATTTTAATATACTTTCTATGCATTTAAATAATATACATTGGGATATTTAATATTTTTTTACTTTTTCTTCCTTATTATATTTGCCTCTACCAGCTGCAATGGGTCTAATCATTATTTAGAATCCATTATCTCTATCTGACTAACTTCAGGCATGTGATCAAATGAGGTGTTTACCAGTGATATAAGTGAAGACTCATAGTGTGGGGAGACTGGTGCCTGAGCTGAACTCCGGGGCCACATGTTGGTACCTGAGAGAAGAAAAACTAACATTAGTCCATGAAGGATTTGGAAAATACAGAATGTAAATAAAATTCACACTGATATGTGACTTCATTTCACCTGCAGGTTCAGTTGCGTTTGGCAGCGGGGACGGAGACCTCACCGGTGTGGACGAACTGGAGGGGAAGCTGCTGCTGGTGTGATCGGGGGAGTAAATCTGGTGGCAGACATGGAAAAAGGGGAGGAGGGGCGTGAGTGGGAGCAGGTCATGGATCATTTTAAAAGCACAACTTGTCATTTCTGTGTAAGGTTTTACTGCCGCTGCCACAGCCTTTGGAGCAGAGCTCGTAACCTGAACTAAACTCATCAATTCTGGTCATTTTACTAGTCAGCGGCAGCCAATAAAAAAAAGTCCAGTAGCACTTTGTTATTATCCACTACTCTGTTACTGCCAGGGGCGAACAACTATTTTCCTTTTGCATTATAGCTCTGGGGCTCTCAGGGATGGTTTTATGCTCTGGTCTGACTGTTTGAACATAGCACAGCATAGATGAGCCGGTCTAATGGGATTAAGGTGCTGCATACTTACAGAGGCCAGAGCTTTGCCCAAGGTATCGCCTGTCTGTGATCCTGACACATTTCTCTGGCTCCCTGAAACTGAAGGAAAAACAACAGTTGTAAAACAATTGAAAAAAAGACAAATACAATCTTAAATAAACAGTGATGGTCAGTCTTTCCTTGCCCTCACCTATTGAATTCTCTGAGGTGTTGATCGAGGGAGTGCGTGGTGCTGTGTTGTTTCGGTGAAAAGTGGACATTGGCGGCAGGCCTCTGTTCATATCAGCAGCCATCGCTGAGTGCGGGGAGTAGTCCTGCATGGTAAATAAACACACATTTAATCCACAGGGGTTCAAAACTGCTGTGCTGTCAAAATCCAAGGTCCTGGAGGTAAATCTCACCAGGTGACTGTGCGGCGGCGGCAGGTTGCTGTAGCTCCCCGGCTGTGTTTGGTGGGTTGTGGCTGCTCCCAACGCACCTTCATAGCCCTGCTGGTTCAGCCCATTTACAGCATTCCAGATGTCGGGAGAATTGCTCGTCCCCTCTAAAATGGATTTAACGATATGTTATAGCCTGCACTGGAACAGCATCTCAAGCAGCCTGTCACGTCATTAAGCTCTACGGCGGTCTATGTGGAAACAATAAAGCCCCATCACTCAGTCACTGGCTGGGCCATGTTAATTCAGACATAACTGATGTGACAACCTTTATGTGAGGAGGAATGCACCGTTTTTGAAAGCTTATTAAAGGACTAGTGTGTAGGATTTAGTGGCATCTAGTGGTAAGGTTGCTGATTGCAACCTACTAAATACCCCTCTCCTCACCCTCCCGTTCCCAGCATGCAGGAGATGCTACAATGACTGCTAAAAATCCTGAAATGCGCTCGTTAGAGTTGGTTTGTCCATTCTTGGCTACAATGGAAACATGGCAGTGCAACATGGCGGCCTCTGTGTGAGAGACCCCATTCCCTCTATAGATATGAAAGGCTTATTATCAGGTGATTAAAACACAAAGATTCTTAGTTTCAGGTGATTATGTGCTACTGGAAACATAATGATAAATTTCAAATTATATTTTTGCCAATAGATTGCCTAAATACAACACACTGAGCCTTGAAACCATTATTAAACAGCACATTTAGTCTCCTTCACTTTAATTTCACTTTGGTGATCCTTCTTTGGTTTCCTACTAAATTTCGCCAAAACTGACGATATTCCTATCAGCCTCATAACATTAACTATCCAGTGTCAGCATGCTAATACACTAAACCAATATGGCGTAAACACTAAACCTGCTGAACATCACTGTGTTATTATTTCTTATGCTTAGCAATCAGCATTATTTGAGTCAGATGGGGGGAGAATAAATTTCCATGATATTAAAGGTAAATAAACTGAACCTTGAAAATACTAATACTAATGTTTTAAGTTCGACCTTTTCGTATCCATTTGTTTTAAGTTGTTGCATTTTGTTCCTTTCACTGAAACTTTTTGTGCTGCTGTCTGTGGCAGGATCCCCTTGTATATCGTTTTCCAAATCTCAATGGGAATGTAGATGTTAAAGTGAAGGAGAAACAAAATTATAATAAGATAAAATAATACACTGCGAAAAGGGCAATGCAGCTGATCTGAACTAATTTCCAATTTAGACATCTAATCAGGCAAAGCAGCTCATCGGTGTTGTGAATTGGGTACATTTTTTGGTTGAACTTGAGCTTGATGCCTGTTTCTTTTTTTTTTATACCATCAAAGTGAAACCAATGCAAAATGTTGTCATTAAACTGATGTCCACCCTGTGGCGATAGATGTTCATTTCAGATTATTTGAGCTCACCGAAGAAGGTGCTTGCAAAGACATTGCTGGGGGCCTTGATGGATGGATGTGGGGAGTTCTGGTTGATGTCGTCATTAGTGGGAGACTGCCCATAAACCTAAAGAGAGAGAAACAACTTTGAGCCAAAACACAATTAACACAAGCGATGATTTTTTTCCGTGCGGCCTGTATCACTCGGACCAATCTTACTGACACAAGCGTGAATACTGCGAGCGCGAGCTGAAGCAACAGTATTACGAAAACAAAGCAGAGAGCTGATGCACACTTAGAGCTATTGCGATAATCCATAAGCTGCAGATCCATGCACCTCCTCATCCGGATTTAGGAACCATTCACCATGAGAAATCCCTGCTCTAATCGTGATCAGGTTCGGCTGGCTTCAGAAGACTGGGATACGATTTCCAAATAAAATTGAATTACAGGCCTCCTCATACTTTGTCCTCAGAGAGAAACCCAACAGAGAGCTGAGTCTCGGGCTAATGATCCCCTCCTGTAGCGAACAAAATATAGTAAATAGAAAACAGATTTAACATAAAGTTACCTTGAGTTTTTTGTGTAGAAAAAAGTGTAAAGCGCGAAGGCTGGAAACTGCACATATGCACACAGAACACACCAACACATGCTCGCTCACTCAAACACACCAAGAGGTCTGGGCTGCACCTGCACATCCCTCGATTGCTTTGATGTGCCCCAGGAAATGAAAATAAACCTCCCTGCGCAGCATCAATGGGGTGTCAGTTACCCGGACGACAAGTTCTGTAGAGCAGGCTATTAAAGACTCTCTTGAGTATGCTCACACACACACACACACACACACACACACACACACACACACACACACACACACACACACACACACACACACACACACACACACACACACACACGCACGCACTTAAGTACACACACGCAGCCATGACCCTGGCTGGCATGAGTCCCATGGTGATTGTGGGCTAGGCCAAACAGAGGAGCCCCTGCCGACACTGGGCCCGTCTGAGCCGCCATGGGCAGCATATGGCGGAGGATAAAGCCAATTGTCCTCCTTACCATCAGCATAGCAGGCGACCCGTTAATAATGGTCACACCCCCGCCACAGCACGCCCTCTCTGGCCCCCACTGGAGAGGGGCCGTCACCATGGCATCCTCTTTTAGCATAGCATTGATTTAGGAACCATCAATCATGGCATCACACAAGATGAGGGCAAATACAATCTCGCCAACTAAAAGAGAATTCAAACACTATGAAATCTCCACATTGGCCTGAAATAATCAAGCTCTTCTTCACAATCTGTCACCTCCTGGGCTTTAGTTATTTTACTCTAAAACTGTGTACAAAAAAGGAACGAAACATCCGCACTGTTTTTCCTATTGTAAGTACACACAACATTATCATGCCAGATGAGTGAAACATCAACTTGCTATTCAGGACCTATGCTGTGCTCCACCATGGCCAACTCCAGCCACATGCAACCAATTTTCTGCCTCTGTGATCCACGATGTCTGGATATGGTTAGTCTCACAGAGATCAAAGCTGCCTTTGATAATGGCTGCAGTGGTGGAGGGACTGCTCCAACATAGCGGGGTTAAATCAAATAGAAATAACAGCAATCTGCTTCATGTCAAGATGTTTGCTGCTGCGAGGCTTGACTACATGGTGCTTAACAGGAAGTCTCACCGGTGCATTATAAGCATGGGTTTGTCAACATGAAACCACAAGTGAGTGAGCTGTCGGAGTGGTGGCCAACTGAATGTTTGCATTTATTTAGGTGCTCTGCATGGCGTGTGATTTTTGGCTAATGTGATTTTTATTGTGAGATGTTCTCGTGTGAGCTTGGTTTCAATTTGAACAAATCAAATGAACAAATATGTACCAAGAGATGAACAGCAAAGGGCTCAGAGATTTTTAACTTGTAAGGTGACACAAAGTCTTTTTGTATGAACAGTTCAAGTTGCATCCCTGTAAGGAAGGGTAAGCTTCACATCATTCACACATTCATCACAAACTACAGACATGACGTCTCAAATGAAAATAATAAAAAACAAACCTCCTCTCACCTTCTGCTTCTTATTCACACATGCAAACCAGCCAGATGAAACAACCTCACATCCCCGACAAATGTGTGCAGAGCATCAACTCTAATTAAAAACACTCTAAACTTTTTATATTATTTATTTATTTCATTTGTATTTATTTTTTTTAAATCACGCTGATCACCTCACAGACAAAGCTGGAAACTTAATTGTGTGAGTCGAACATAAACAATCAGGACATCTCGGAAGACAATTACAAGAGTGCAACAGCATCCTCGCCAAAACACACACTCACAGAGCCATGCATCCCTCTGGAAATTAAAAAATCAATCAATCAATCAAAGAGAAATAAAAACATAAAGAAAATGTACTCACCGGTTTCAGGTTGTAGCAATACATCAATGAGTTGTTGCCTGTGCCGGACACAGGATGAGCACAGTACATAACTCTGTCTGGTTCAGTGCAAGACTCCAGGCTCACGATACAGTCCACACACAGCTCGCCTCTTCGAGTCTCTACTCATGTGTATGTAGTCCACACGCACTCCTTCCCCTAACCTACCCCTGCTGGTCATGCAGCTACCCGCAGACAACTTATGCAAATGAGGGCTGGACCATTCCAGGCAGAGAGAGAGGGGTGGCCAAGGGGTTGATGCTATTACTGTACCACAAGCCTGTTACAGACCGTTATGAGCATCTTTTTTTTTTTATTCATTTCATCAGAGAAAATTCACTTACAGCACAAACCAAGTCAGTGTATTCGTTTGTGTTTTGTGTGTTATTGACTTGTAAGGACATGGCATCAAGACAAATAATAAAAACTTGTAATAATCAGGGGAATTCCCCACCCACACATGACCAACCCACCTTGACCACACCAAAGCAAGTAAAAAAAAAAAAAAAAAAAGCTATCTTCAGTGTGTGGGTTTTGCATTTTGTTGCTCAGCTGTCATCCCATTCCTATGACGTCCCATGTTTGTGTAAAATCATACACAGGCACGCTCAGAAACCCCTCCTCAGCGGCACCCGAGTGCAACCGGTGACGCCATGAAGATTATCTTGTGTTAGACAGGTAGAGGTTTCCAGTAAACAGCACTAACACACCCCTGTCTGGCCTACATTTACAAATAGAACAAAGTCTTAAGTTGTAGGCACGTGTGGCGTGGCGAGCTCCTCCAGCCACTGGGTTACAGGTTATTTATACGGTAGTCTGTCTGGGTGAACGTAAAACACCTGAGGAGTCAGACTTCCTGTGAGGTAAAATCCACTGTCTGCTGCCCTTGTGCTCACACTGGCGGTGACCTTCCTACATGTGCAAACAAATCACTCAGATTTGTAATTGCTTCTTTACAAATTCCCATTAGAACTAGCTAAAACTGCTCCGATTAAAATACGCTCCCACAGCCAGAATAGAGGCTGTTCTAACAGCACAAGCAGCTGACCGGCTGTATTTTTTGTGCAGCGTTCTGTGTATGTGACATAAATTCAGCGACGAGGAGAACAACACTGCAGTTGGCGCGACGCTGCGACCTGCAGTGTGCCACACTGTCCTGGCAAGAGAGACCTCGCAACAATCCAATCAAATAATTCCTACTTAGATGGCTGCAAAGTCTTTATCCTAAACACATTGTCTCAGTAAGCCTCCAGTGTTCACGCTCAAGCCAAATGGGACTGCATGTGATGTAGCCAAACTAACCACACTTTGGAACCTGTCCATGACATCTATTTCTGTTTTAGTCTTTGACAAGCTGTCATTTTCAAATGTATGACATTTAATCAGAGTCAGAATTGGCTTCGTTGGGCACACATACAAGGAATTTAATGTCGCGTTTTCATTGCTCCCAGTGTACTTACTCAAAATAGACCTACAGTTGGGAACAAGGACAACGGCAACTGAGCAAACACAGTAAATTAAAGCTATAAGATGTTTGTCGGTGGTCATGAAACAGTCTCAGTTTAACACTTATGCCTCTATGTGACCTACGTAAGCAGACAAGAACATCAGCGAGAAGATTTACTATTTCTATTTAGTTTTTCTCAATGCTCAAATGAAGACTGTAAGAGCCCGTGGCTACATTTGCCCAAAGTTACAGCGAGTAGGACGATCGCCAGGCAAAAAGAAGCAGGAGGAGATTTTTCTTTGGTTAAGTTTATTTTTTACATTATATTTTTGTGGTATTGACGGTGGAAAATGCTGCCACTCTCGCCCACAGGGGCCTCCAAAATCAACAAAATATCAAAGACCCTTGTGGTAGCTGGAGAATAAAGAACAGCGACTGGTCAAGACTGCACTTTACAACAGCATATGAAAAGACAGTACAGTAGGTGTATTTAAAGTTTATTAAAATCACCATAGAAACTATAAAACATAGAGTCTGTATATAAATACTGGATGCATAGGGATGATGTAAATGATCATCTTCAGTTTATTTTAGCGGACTGGTGCTCTCTGTTAGCAAAGCACTCGACGAGGCACTCAAGAACGTACATAGGGTCACATCCTTTGGACTGATGTGGAAAATCTGACCCTGGAAATCCACAGTGCAGAAGCATTAAACAACAAATGGTTACACAGAGCCCCTTTAGTGCACAGTTTATTTCATTGCAATTTAATAACAGTTGTCATCTGTTTGTTAAAAACAAGAAATGTTCGGAAAGTTTTTTTGTATTTTTATGTGTACTGAGAGTAAAAACTGTTATTTAAGTATCAAGACTACTAAGGAGACATGGTTTTGTTTTTTTTGTTGGAAGAAAGTGTGACAAACTGATCTGAAAGCAGAAAAACAAACCGCCATCTATTAGTACCAATCTGTCTGAAGGTGAGCTGCGCGGTCTGTGCAGCTTCCTTAGAGTCGAAGTCTAATCCTGACTGTTCATGCTACTGTTAACTGGGTTAGGAGGTCAGTCTCTTCACAACAAATGTTCCTTTGACCTTTTCTGCTTGCTGTCATTAAGGGATAGCGTCTATCCTGAGATGATTTTGCTCTTCAAGTTGAGGCACAGGTCATAAAAGAGGAATTGTCTGCCATGCAGGTGTCTGAAGCCAACAAAAATTCAGGATTTTCACAAATAATCAAGGCTACTGAATGACCTTTTCCTCTGACAGAGATCAGTTCTCCTATCTGACACAGTAAAACACGCGCACGCACACACACATCTCGGCTAAATGATCCAAGAGCAAATATATACAGTCCCCTAACCCTGAACTTTGCATCAATCTTAGTTAATTGCGGTCTTGTCAGGGCCGCGATTATTCAAACAGGTAATGCAAATGTTAATGAGTTAAAATTTGCATATCTTTATTTTCCCATGGTTGAAATGTCATTGGATGTGACGCTCTACAATGAAGAATGTCACTCCTGATGGCCCCCTGATACGTTGTTGGCCATTAAGAGGCCAAAAAAGAGCAACTAAAGTGGATGGAGGAGAAATAAATGAGTAGCTGCTCACAAGAATAAAAGAGACGAAATGAACATTTTCAAATGCGAACATATAAAAAACGCATTCAAACAGTCAAAATCAAATTCAGTTTTTTTTTTTTGCAGAATATTTAAGTGAGGAGCAGAAAATCTAATTATGTGCTGCAAAGGAAAAAATATGTTTTGATGTGGTAAACCAATAAGTGCAAAGAGAAAGCACACACCCCTCTGCAGTCTGAAGTCATGGTTGTCCTTTTACTGTAAGATGCTGTTGTGCATACTACTCCTGCAACACACATTTCAAGTTGTTGGCATATTGCTCATCGTCATGCGCCTGATTTGACATGGCTTAAATAACTATCTTCCTGCCAGTGATTGGCATTCACACAAGAAGGGGTGAGTGGGACTGGGGAGCAGATGGTGACATTCCACATGACCAAACTGATCAATCAGCATGCTGGGACGCAGGTGCAGCACAGGCGGGCAGCACCACACCATCTATTTCACCATCTACGGGGCACAAACACATGGGCACCAAATCGTGGCACCCTGAGGGTCTGCATGCTCCTCTGTCCTGCTGTGCCAAGGTTGATGACATCAGAATTTCCCATCCGCTCTTCCGCAGGACGCCAAGAAAAAAGGAGGAGAAAAAACACACTGTACAAAATCTGCAATAACAGCCGGGCCTGGGATAGGTTGTGTAAGTGACGTCAAAGCCAGGGACTCCCAATTTCACCCTGGTACTGAACTGATAAAGCAAAAGAAAACATGAACAACGGTATCTAAACATTTTAGCTGTGTTATTTTTGGGATCTGGTATCAGCAGGAAAAATGACTCTTATTTACTGGAGACACAACATGGAGAGGTTTGTCCTTTACAGATTTACTGAAACATCACAATACCGTTGGTTATTGTTAGGGCTATCACTAAAGATCATTTTTTATTATTCACTTATTGATTATTATTTGTTGTCTACATAATATCAGAGAATACAAAACATGCATTTATCATAACATTTTCACTCACCCATGGTGTTAGTCTTCTTTTTTTCACTCCTAGAATAAAAAGAAAACAAAAAATCAATCCAAAACACAAAATAATTGAGCAAATTCTCACATTTCAATAGCTGAAACCCTCTAATATTGGGCCTCTTTTTTATGTACTTAATCAATGTATCGGCCAATTGTTTCAAATCTGGTTGCTTTTCTAACAGTTTAAGAAACACATTTCCTAGATGAGCACTTGTGTTAGAAGTAGTGAGGATTTTACAAGACGAATAATAACAGCAGTGTGTTTCATTAAAGGTGTAATATGTAAGAACTGTCCGTCTGTTGAATTCATCCTCCAAACATACAGGAGCCAGCATTTCACCAGGATAACTGCTAGCTGCGTTCTCTTAATTCATCCATGACTGTAGCTGCCATTAGCTAATTAGCTCAGTTTTCAGTGTAGCTAGCTGGACTACCATGGGAGTTCTGAATTATACACCTCTGGCACAGGAGCTTTGAACAGCCAGGAAAGGGACGTTTCAGGCCTGGGGCTGAAACTCTGCGGGGGAGGCCAGGCTATATTATCAGAGCATCCCCCTTTAGAGATACAAAGGGGTTATGAGACAGGGCAGGTCGAGGCTAGCTGGTTAGCATGCTAACTTTTGTTGTAATCTCTGCAACCCAACACATAGACGTCTTTGACATAACGTTAAAACTGTTACATTTTCACTCTCTTTAAATTTGATTTGGAGTTAATTTTTTAATGTTTGGAAAAATTCCTATATATTACACGCTTACGTATTGCTGCGAAAAGACAGATGGCCAGTTCTTACATATTGCACCTTTATCCATATGATGTTACCGTGTTGGCGGATCAACCAATCCTTGCTGACAAGTACTATAAAAATACATATGTTTTACATTTATAGGATATAGGATTTACAGGATTTTATTTATGTTGAAGCATTTCATGAAGCAAAATAGCTATAAAAAGCCCTTTAGAGGACATGTCAGTGAACGCATCTCAACACAAACAGGCCTATATATATATATATATATATATATATATATATATATATATATATATATATATATATATATATATATATATATATATATATATAGATATATACACAAAGGTAAGTGGGTTGGCTGTGGTGTTTGATACCTGTTGGCGTGACTCTGTACCGAGGATCTACTGTATCTTCGGGATAAGACCTGACCACAGTGAGCTGATCTTATAGTCTGGCCTGAGTGCTGTAAGAAGTGGGGGGTTGTAAGAGGATTGGAGCAGCGATGGCCGTACGGTACACGTGAGAGCCAGACTCACTGACCTCTGCACCACGGTGACCTCGCTGGCCCACATTCAGCGTGACCAACAGGGAGGAGGGTAGCTTCAGGTCAATGCCAGTCTTACCTGTGACCTGCTCGATTTACAGGAGGCGCGTCATGAAATCAAAACAACAAACTAAATAAGTCATGTTTGAGGGCAATTAATGTACATAAGTGTGTCGTCTGTTTCTGTTAAGCTACAGTACACAGAAAGGTCCAAAATATTAGCATTGAAAATAGAATTACCATTAAAAATAAAACATTTACATTCACCCTTAATATAACCTGCGTGTGTTTATTAAAGATGGTGCAGAAAACTGCAAGATATTTCCTCCAAAATGTAACTTTCACCTGACACCTGACTCAGGACTAAGTCGGCTACATTCGGGCAATAATTTGCTCGACATGATAAAACCCACAAAAATGGCAGCAAGTTTGGGAGGAGTGTTGTGTAAATCTTAACATTCGGAGGAATGAGCAAGGGCAAAGACTGCTGAGATGAGAGCTCCCAGCACAAATGAGAAGTGACAGGAGATTGACAGTAAAATAAATCAGTCCAGAATAGCCAGCAACCGAAGGTCAAAAATAGAGTGAGAAAACAATGACTAACAAGGAAACAACATTTTCTTGAGATTTAGATGAAGTGTCACTGCTCCACACCTCCGGTGTTGTTAACAAGCCACCAAATGACAAGGTTTGACGGATGTGTGAGATACGTTACGGAGAGAGAGAAGGAAATCTTCAGCATTGTCTAAATGTTGAAGCTAAACAAATTCATCAAAGAGCACCAACAATGAAAATTAGATATCTGCATACAATTAAAGCGATTTCCTGTTAAGTTAATAAGAAGAAGATTTACAGCTTCAGACACTGTCATGACCAAATTAACAATACAATCTGACAACATTACATTACTGATCTAATGTTTTTTTCTTAATGTTTTTTTAATGAAGACAAAGAAGAAGAAGAAGAAGAAGAAGAAGAAGAAGATGAAGAAGAAAATTAAGAAGACGAAGACAAAAAAGTTGATGAAGAAGATGACAAAGAAGACGAAGATGAAGAAGAAGAAGGAAAAAGAAAAAGTAAAGAAGAAGACGAAGAAGAAGAAGAAGAAGAAGAAGAAGAAGAAGAAGAAGCAGAAAATGGAACATTTAAATGTTTGGTTATCCACCAGGGGTTGCGGAGCTCGCCTACAGGAGTCTACATTCTGCATAGAAGCAGAGAAATGAGGAGTGGACATAAAATATATGTAATATTTATAACCTGCTCTATGTCAGCCTAATGCATCACCTCACAAGGCTCCCTCCTCATACGTCCACTAACTGTGAGATGTGTGTCTATTCTCTGCTCTCTAGGAAACAGCTCACAGCTCAGCTCTGCACAGAACCATCTTATCTGTTCCCCAGAAAAAGAAACACCACAGCTAATCAGTTAGTATCACTGACGATCAAACACAAGATGTATGCAGGTGTGAATACAGTGAACATCATACATAAAGCCTTTGCCAATCAACAACCACTGACATTCGAGGATAGTTTATCAGTGTATGTTAAGGGTAATAAACCAAAATGTTAATCAAATATGTTTCTTGCCATATAATTTCTCCTAAAGAGAATGTGTATGACCACAATACAAAGCAATAATACTCGTCAGGTCTCTTTATGTCTCAGCTAAAAGAAGAATATCATCAGCGTAGAGAGCAATAAATACCAACGGTGAGATTAAATCCTGTTACCAGCCACTTTATTCTTTATAGATAGTTAATCTTTCAGGCATTTATTTTAAATCCAATTTCAAAATGAAGCACAGTACCTGTATCACTCTAAAGGGTGTTGGAAAACAAACCTGTGAATGATCATTAACCTGAATAGCAAATTATTGATTTCAGTCTGAGAATGATGTCTTCCTCAACAGTCGCGCTGCAAATTTGTCAAATTGTTTTTATTCTATTCAGCCTTTATCTAAAGCAGAAATAGACAACTTTTTAAAACATCTCCTCCTAGTGTATCACTGTGGTATTACTGTTGTCACTGCAGCTGAAAACGCAGTCTAAGCAATATCAACTACCACCAAAGCAAAAAGCAACTACAATTCGACTGGAAACCCTGATGTCAGTGCTTTGAAAAGGCCGAGAACAACGCCTGGTTGTAGGCAGGTTTTGTAGCTTACTGATCTAGTTGCAGATTTTTTGAACAGTCTGGACTCCTGCAGTTAAGAGGAAACACATATCAACGCGGGAACAGACTTTGGCACAACATCGGCGCTCTCCATTGAGTCAAAGCCCTTGTTTCACCTCGTTTCTATCACTCTCCCTGCTCAGCGTCTTCGCCTCCTCCATCAGTGTGGTTGTCTTTCTTTTGCAGTGCAAAGTTTCCACAGTCGCCCCATTGTTACCTGAGGATAGAGACCAGGGAAAACTATGCCTCGTCCTGTTTCCATTGTGCAATGGCAGACAAGCTTCCTCTCTGCTGAATTTGTTCAGGATTACGCCGGGCTTACTGTACAGAGCCATTTTAGGCTTTTGTTTTTTTAGTTTTAAATCAAGTCCCCATCTACTTCCTTTGTTAAGGAGAATGCTGCAGCACTGTTTTGCTGTGAAGCTCCAGAAATGTTTCCCAAAGTTCCCCTGATTTTCTGTCCTCATTGGGGTGAGTTGATAATGACCGAATCTTCATTTTGGGGGAAAGTTGTCCTTTAATGTGGTAAAGTCATTTAAGATACTGCTTATAGGAATTTATAACCTGTAATTATTATTTTATGAATCCAGTGCCCTTCCTTGAAATTCCACCCAATTTGTTCTGGGGGATCTAATGGATTTATCTTTTTCTAAATTAATTAGGGAATGTTTATCTTCCAGTGCTCTGTTTTCAGTTACCTTCTGTATCTCAAATGTTGGATAACAACATTTCTTTGTAGTTTTGTGCGCGTAAATTAAAATTATTCACAAAATGTAAGGTTTCATCCGTCCAAGTTTTGCTGATGCTATTACAACACAGATCTCAGACAGCTATCCACAACACAAAGCAGGTCACAATAATAATGATTTTTTAAAAAAAACATGTGTGAACAATGTGTGAGTGTGGCTTCTTCATTGTGCGGGTCAAGAGACATCAAACAAATGCATCTGCAAACAAAACTGGAGCTCATCTTGGTCATCCAAGATTCTGCAGGCATGCCTTCCCCGTGTGTGTGTGTGTGTGTGTGTGTGAGTCTATTGCTGTCTTGCATTATGTTTTATGAGCATGGTGTCACCGGACCAGTGGAGTAACATTACCTGTTTCTATCAACAGATGGCAGCACACAATAAGTCATGATGGAAGAATTTATGTGGGTCTTGTTTTTCTTGACCTGGTGGCTTCATTCTTTTACATTTTCCACCCCGTATATTTCCATGAAGGGGTTGAGCAGACAGTTACCAACTGTTTATAGGTTAAAAAACAGGAATCAAATCAAATCAAATTGACTGGGATGTCTGTGTGATACCTGTCATTTATTGCAGGTCAACTGAAGTGACATAACTGAACGTTGTATTTATATATACTGCGGCAGACAGTCTCCATCCAGCTCATCCTCTCAGGTTATTTTTTTCCGCCAGCTGTGTCTCAGATTTCAGCCGAAGGAAAAAATAGTAAGCTGTGTGATGAGCAAAGAAACATCTTGGAGCAATCTGTGTGTGTGTGTGTGTGTGTGTGTGTGTGTGTGTGTGTGTGTGTGTGTGTGTGTGTGTGTGTGCGTGCCGCCTGTGTAGAGTCTGAGCTCGGTCTGATCACATAGTCAGTCGATAGAAACACGCAGGTACATATCGATACCAACACAGGCGCTGGTAGATGACAGGTTTACATGGTGAGGCGGTATCAGCCTGGCTGTTTACCCGTCATTGTCACTATCTGATCAGACAGCTTCCTGCAGCAGCGCCCCCGCAGGCTGACAGCGGAACTGCAGCGCACAGACCAGCGTCAAGCTACAGGACACAACAACTGAAACCCCTGTCAGGCTCTGCAGATTAAAAGTTTGTGTGAACTGAGATTCAACCAGGGTGTGTTTACTTAAAAAAAAAAACTTTGTCAGTTTATAGGAGGCGGGGAATAATGTAGGAGGAGAGGTAAAACATTTATACATTCCTGGAAAGTAGGTGGTAATTACCCAGAAACATATGTGAGATTTCTTTAAAAGTATCCCTTTAGTACTAAAATGATTACCTCGAAATTGTATTTAAAATGATTCCATAATACTCCAAATTGGTGAGGGATATCTCAATAGTTTAGTGTCTCACTTGATTATTTACTCTGTGATGTATTTGAGTTTATATTTTGGGGTTTTCCTGAATATTCCTGAAAACCAAAAATAATGTGACATAGTTCATTTGACTTTTATTGCATATCCCTGCACACGCATATATGCACCCATATCCCAGTATCCTTAACTCACATTTCAAGGAAAAGCTCCAACTAGTCTCTGTCTAACTTCTGCAGGTCAGTAAATTGAAGTACTTTTGTTTGTATGTTTGTTTGTTTTTGTTTGTTTGTTTGTTTGTTTGTTTGTTTGTTTGTTTGTTTAACGATTGACATTCTCAAACTCTCTCACACACACAGCTTGTATAAATTGAAATGTGGTATTCCAGAATACAAAAATCTGTCCAGATTGGGAGAGAAGGACATCAGCTGAGGCCCCTAGGAGTTTTATCTGGACCTCATTCACACCCTTACCCTGCACACCTCTGTGTTGATTTCTTAAAGGATATGTTCATTTTTTCCTTAAAACAGTAAACCAGGGCCTTTATGTAAACTGACACAGTTTTTGATTGTTGCGATCGTTCCTCTTTGCCGTTAAAAGATTGCCAAATAGTGTGCTTCCAATGGAAGTAATGAGGGCCACAATTTAACTAATAAGCTAACTAAGCGGTTGCTACTGGCCAGGTTGATAAATATATATTTATTGTGTGTGTTATATGTTATATCAGTGGCAATCATACAAAAGAAAAACAACATATTTTGATATTATTCTAACAGACTGACAGGTCCACACCAGTAGTTTAATCATTTATGTCATTATTTAAGTTTGTATCTTATTTATTTCACACTGTGGTGTATTTGCATTTGACTTTTACATACTCACCGTTGATTATTTTGATGTAAGAAACCATTTTATTTGTAGCTTACTGTTCAGAACTTTTGCACATTTCATATTAAAGTAATTTAGTTTAAGTTCATGTTTATAGTAAATGCACTGTCAGCTGGTTTATTAAGTTACTTTCCAGCTCACCAGTAGCCTAAGATAATGGTTGTGTTAGATGTACCATGGAAAACAATGGAGCATGGACATTTTATAATCAATACTGGCGGTACTAAGGTGGGTGGTGCATTGAACTTGGGGTGGGGAGGCCCCTAATCAAATTCTGCTTTAGGGCCCTGTAAAGTCCTGGGCCAGTTCTAATGATCACATTAATTATTTTATTACAATATATTACATATCACTAGTTACATTCATTTTAAAGTAATATATTACATGACAATTTTACACTGTGTTCACTATCAAATTACTTATTTGACTGCTTGTGTCGTGGTTTTTATTTTGAAGGCAAACTCCTCGCGAACTTCCGGGCTGCTCTCCGCTTCCTGTGCGGAACTTGACGCAGGGAGCTCGTCTGTAGCTGCTGCTGGCTGCTGCAGGCGTGCTATTTGCGGCAGCGGAGAGATCTCTGCGAAATGCCTTTTGTACTCCCGGGTGTTTTTGGGGTTTTGTTTTGCGTTTCGCGAGGGTCAGATCACAGTGTTTGTAGCCATGCCCTGTGGTGGATTCAGCGGGCTGTCCTAGCTGACTGAGCCGCTCCAGCAGCGGTGGGTCCGGTGCAGTGCACAGCCGGGGATGAGGCCTACTTGTTAAAGCTCCCCCACCACCCCTCCATCGCGATGGCTGATGATCAACAACAACCTGGTCAGAAGCCTGCCTCGGGATTAGGCTCTCTTCCAGCGTTGGTGCCAGGACTCCAGGGGCCCGAGGCTAACGCGTTACAGTTCAAAATAAAGAATTCAATTTGGTAAGGATGCGAACGATGCCCGAGCAGCCACTCTGTCCTTTTCGCTAGCCGTAGCCTCGTAATTAGCGTATCTAGCTTCTGGAGTGGCAGGAGGAGGATGTGTGCTGCACAAAGCGGCTGGAAATAACACGAGTGTGCTGCCGTGCTAAACCCGAGATATCTTCAGCGATACACGGCGGCCACGCTGTCTGCTACCTGTTTATGCATTAATAACACGTTAACGTCGGGTTAGTTTCAGCCATAGCAGCTATAATGATTAGCATCGAGCCATAGGAGGCCATGTGATAGATGACACCAGATCCACCGGTGGTGCCTGTGATGCTCAGGATGACAGGTGTCAGAGCAGACAGCTCCACAGAGACGCACTGATTTAATGCTTCTTAATGATAATGTCCTGTGCTCACGCGGACGCTTTGCATGTTTATTTTCTGCGGTGGCTTTTGGAAATTGCTCATACTGAATTGTGTCAGGTTGGGTTCCCCCCCATCACCTTCTAGTATAGTCAATCAGGGCTGCACAATTAATGGAAATATTCACAGAATGGCAATATAACTAAATGAGAGACGCTACCATTTTTTTTTTTTTTTTTTTTAGCAAAGTAAAATGTGAGACAAAACAGGATTTTAATGAAGAGAGATGTGTCCTGACCTACAAGTCTTGTACTCCAGATGTGGGTGTGTGTGTTTGGGGGGTGGTGGTGGGGGTGGGGGGAGCCTGATGGACATGTCAGCCAATCACATATCAATATCGATGTAGATGTTGTTGATATCAGCAGATATAAAAACACCTTGGTTTTAAGGAATACAGTGCAGAAAACAAGGTGTGAGATGATTTATAATCATCAATACATTTCAAATTCCAAGTGATGTTTGCTGTTTCATTTCACTGATGTCATTTTAGACCTTTAAGATTATTGTATAGCTGTAAAACATCCCGCATAAATTACATATGTTTGTGTTTTCTGCAAAAAATTGTGTGTATAGCGGCTGATGCATCGATATCAGAATTTTACTACTCCCCGACATCAGTATTGGCATCGGCCCCAAAAACTGAATATCGGTTGGGCTCTAGTAAAAGATCAAAAACAACACATGTTGGTTTTGTACAGACTCATCATCATGATTTTAATAGTTTTTTCAGTAATAATGAGAGGCCTTGAAATAGTATTTCTAATTGATCAGATTATTCAGTGTGGGGCAGAATTATTTGCTGGAGGAGATTTATAGGAAGATTTTGCTGTCTGTTGTCACCGCTGAAGGTAACGGAGGATCCTTTACTGAAAGTTTTACAAAAAACGTATGGTCATCAGAATTTGGGCCAAATAAATTCAACAAAGTGATCGTAAATGAATTCAACCAAAAATGAGAACAAATCTCCTGTTCAGATCTAAAATCTTTGATGTTAAGTTTTAAAAAATGTTTTTAAATGTATTATTAGAATCCTGTCTAACATTACTAGACAGAATTGCTTGAGAGGTAAAAGTTGCGTGGTAAACCGGTGAGATGCTGCTAGGTTTTAGTTTCCGCTCTATAACTGGAAAAATGACAATGTGAGTCTCTTGTAGGATAAAATATCGGCTGTAAATTAATTCTAATGAGAAAGAAAGAATCCCAATACTTTGAGGCTGTGCCGCAGTCATGAAATATATCAAGTGCAATTGTAGTAAACAACATTTTATTGTCTGTAGCTACTCAGATGTTCTGACATACTGTAAAGTGGCTTTGGAAAGAATTCAGGCACTTATAGGTGTAATTTAAAATCAATTCAAATGCACTTTTTTCATCTACACACAGTAACCTACAATGATACTGTGAATATACAAGGCTTTTGCTCAAATCTCCTTTTGTGTGCCTGCTTTGATTATCCTCAAGATATCTCAAGGTCTGTGTCTAAAATCACACTTAACCCTCATCAACTGAATACATAGTTTATGTTTATTGTCCACCCTATTATTTGTGTGACCAGATTCTGAATTTGAGTCCCACAAGTTGAGGTTTTTACAGAAAACATTTGGACATATTACAGAATGAAGCCCCATGTGGAAGTAATAAGTAATTTTGGCTGGATTCCATTTAGCTGCTTCAGTTTCAGGGTCATCATTGATTCTATCAGTCACACCTGTGCTTTGCTTTTCATAGCATGGCAAGTTAGCAAAGTCCTGTGGAACAACAGATCCCTCGGTGCAATTCGCTGCATTTTACAGATGTAAAATTTACACTTTCCCATGTGTCAAAAATCAAGATTTACTACTTCTTTTATGGTAACCTTCTGACAGTCCATTGCAAAGGGAGTAGTTAGTGTATGAGTATCTAGAACTTGATTAGAGGAATGACTTAATGTCGATTTGGATATTCAGACCAAAACCAAACCATGAATTATGAGGAACTCGGTGGCCTTGATGAACCGGTACTGGGTACTGCTGATCACCTGGCTGACACCATTTCTACAAAACCACAGGGCGTCACAAGGTGTAGGGCCTTCTCCATGGCTGGGACTGGAAACATGAATCCAGCCAAATACTCACAGGACCGTGACGAAATGGTGACGTTTTACAATCCATGAGAAATCTGAATATTTGAATGGCCCAGCTGAAGTTTGGAAAACATCTACAGAGAGGGACCAGACAATGGCATTCCACAACACACTCCTCATCTAGACTTTAAACTTTCTGCCAATGTTGCCTCCAAAGGAAGGCCCTGAATCCTCGTGTAAATAAGAGTTTTCCAAAGTCTGAATATTTCCCAAAGCTACTGTTTAGGATGATCTGACTACATATTACAGAAATGTCACGTCTTGATTGAAGTAACATTTCACTGCATGGTAGCAGTTGCACAGTACATTTTTTTTCACATATCTGACTTTTGCTCTCTCTTTGTCATTGCAGCAAATCTGTACAATCAAAAGTGGACAGCATATTGGTGAGTATCCACAACACACCGATCTACTGGTAGTCTTGGTCACTTGTTATCTAACACTCTCCCAACCCTCTTATTATCGAAAGGTCACACAAAGTGTTTGTTGGTGGATAATAAGAACAGGTTTGCAGCTTAGCATTTACAAAGAAACAATATATGAATGTATGTTTCGTGCTTACAGCCTGATGAGCTTTACTGAACCAAACTGAGAGCGTAGTGCTTGTTTAATATTTGAATCTCCGTAAAAGACACAAAACGACGATAATAACATGAACATTTGTTTTTCCATAATAGAGTAACAGTAGGACAAATGGTGTTGTCCTGTAAGTACACTTAGATCCAATTTCACAATATTCAAAAGAGCAGCTTTCTTGTCAGGTACAGAAGATGAGCTGCATTTATCTCTGTCACGTGTCACGCCACCCTAAAAGCTTTCTATTTATGCACATTTTGTTGTGGATTCATCTGAAGTGTCCCACACCTTCTACTCAGCAACAAAGCTACGTTAGTGACATCAAAGCCACATTATAAAGCTTTTTCTGTCTTCTGTTACTAATAAAAAACAGAGACGGTTAACAGTCTGTGTTTAAGTCTGTCTGGTGCCTGACAGATTTCTGCAGGCAGGTTTAGTCCTTTTTTATAACAAGTCACCTCAGTCATGCTACTGCAGGAAAAGAACAATTATACATAATAAAATTAATGGTAACACTTTATGATAACCATCATTTATTAATAAAAAATGTATTGTTAATTAAACTTGAGTTAATACTAGAGCCGATATTAAGGAGTCAAACAATTACGATATTGATGTATTAACTGATATTCTTCTATATAAAGAATATGAACACAAACACAATGTTTTTGCAGTGATCCCCATAATGTGGTCATCAAAAACTTGTAACAGATAGGTACGTAATCAATGCCGGATACTTAATTGTCCATAATGACGTCAGGACACTGAACCAGTAATTTGATACACAGAGAATTTGATAATGATAAAAAGTATTTGCATTATGTTTTCATGCTGCCACAAAATGGACCTCATATACGCCATACAGTATATTACATTTCAATACTGTTTTCTGCTTAGAGTGATATTACTTTACGTGGACATATGTGATTCAAGAATGTAAATTTAAGTGCACTCGGAGAATAAGACTCCATGACTAGGTCTACAAAATATGGCTTATTTCAGTCACACAGAGATTTATAGGCTAGGCTATATTAAAAACACATAGCCTATATTAATATGGTCATGCGCTGTGATGGGGTTCTTAAAAAATAAAATAAATAAACACGTCACTATAGTCGGTAACGGGGATTGTAACATAACTGTAGTCATTTCTTACTGAAATATTATTATTAGCATATTATATTAATCCATGACCTCTAAGAGGAATAGATAACTGTAACACGTAACCTTTTTAACGCATTACCTCCGACACTGGTCGTCATATTGCCCAAACATCAAATGATGAACATGATGAAAAAAAACATGATGATTTGACTCCATTCTCAGTGAAAACACTTGCAGGGTTTTTCGTGACTGGAATACATATTTAATAAATGAATAAATGTGTCAATCAGTTTAGGAAAAATTCAAACCACATAAAGGTACAATATTCTGTTTTTCTTTTAGCTGCTTATCTTAGCCCTTAGTATACAGGTGGTGCTAGCATTGTGTAGCCAATGAATGGCTTGAGAAAACATTTCTCATTTTGTAGTTAATAATCAAAATGAGCAGAGAAGGAATCAGGTAATCCGTGCTTGTAGCAGTGGGGTGTGTAGTAAACAGCAGTTTCAGTCGCTGCTGGTTGGCTGACAGCTCTCACCTCATTCATTCAAGTATTGGTTTCCTTAGCAACAAAGAGGCAAATAGAAAAGGAAGAGGTAAGATGAATCCATTCTTAGACACCAAGTGAAAAGCAGATGGGGTGGAATAAATAGTGAAGAGGGTGTGTGTCATACCTGTGTAGATTTTTTAAAAAAGGTGCTAAATTCTGACCCGGATAGCCTAAATTCTCTGCGTATATCCAATTTATTTATCCTATTTTATGCAAATTAAGTGTGAAATAAGATTTTTAGTCTGATCAATCACAACTTGTGTTTTACTCATATTACTCTCAGGAAGCGTAGTGTATGTATATATTTTGTTTCTGTTTTATTTTATGGATGTACCAGTTGTGACATTCTGGACTGATAACATAAAGCGTAAAATGACAATTTGGCCGATACTAATACGAATGTTTTTGTTGTTTATTTTGTTATTGTTGTCATTTCCTTTTCTACCATAGAAAAAAAAAAGAGAAATCTCCCTTATATGAAAACAAGTGAACTGTTTAAAGGTTACTCAGCCCTTCATTACAGTATCTTTTTGAAAGAGCACAAACGAATGTATGAAACAACCTTTGATAAAACACTCTTTCACATGAAAAATATCGCTTTTTTTGTATTTTTATTAAGGAACTAAGGCTTGGTTTAAAACAATCAGTTATTTTGGATTAAATGATTATTTTGGAATAGGCCTACATCTATCATACCTATATCCCATTCATTTCTCCACAGTGCAGTGAGGGTGACTGAGAGACTTTCCTGAGTAGGAATAGTGCTCAAGGAGCAAGGACATAATTTTTAAGTAAAACCAAGTCATATTCCCTAGGAAAAATTGAAGTGTTAACGTTAGCGTCTGTCGGCCAACTTTTGGCCCAATAACGATTATTCGGCGATTATAAATGAGTTATAGGCTATAATCAGATTAAGATTTATCAATTGGGCCCCTAGTTCTTTGTACAGCATCAGTTCTCTCAGAATTCCTTTCATAGCCAAGCAAAATTGGTATCGTATCTGAAAATCCTCTGACTTTATTGAATCGAATCAAATCAAGTCAGGACCTGGTGAATTGGAAGGCAATTGATCTGGGAAATCAGTGGTGATACTAGGCTTTAAAAGTAACTGCTTCAAGAATCCATCTTATTTGCAAATATCAGTACATACAGATGTTCCGCCGATAAACGTGCACACCCCTTGTTTGTATCATTGATCTTTTCTGTGCGTTTGTGTGATATTTTTTATATTTACAGCAAGATGTTGAGAAGTTTACAGACATCGAAAAGCTCTACCTCTACCTGAAGTTGCCTTCTGGTCCCAGCAGTGGCAATGACAAAAGGTGTGTCACAAGCACACACTGTACTCAAGTTTTCCACTTTGCTCTTTGTCTCACACACACACGGCTGCTTTGTTATGGCTCTCATTACATTATTGGCACTGTTGTCTCATTGCTTGTCAAAAATTCACTATCCACAGGCTACTACACAGTTTAGGCTGGTAGCTCCTAAATTAAGATGAATTTCAGATTTATTTTTGCTTTTTTGACATTTTTTGGGGGGGGCGGGGGGGGATTGAGTTCTATCTTCATGCAAAGTTTTCATTCATTTTTCAGCTGTATGATTGATTATCATTATGAAGCAAACCACTGATCTATGTAGACTTCTGCTATACCTAGCTGTCTGTGTTTCATTTGTTTCCCCATATCTATTCATCACCCCAACCCCCCAATTCTGCCCATTTGGACTGAGAATGAGAGGGGGTCCTCCACTCCTGGATTATGGTATTAAAAAGTTTCTGTATTAACAAGAAATGATGCATACAAGTTGAGGACACTGCCTCACCAGATTTATGTTTCTCGTGTGCCAATTTCAGTGATCAGAGTTCCATGTCGTCAAGCCGTACTCAACAGATGTATGCATTCAACTGGATACGGAATCACCTAGAAGAGCACCCAGAGACTTCCCTCCCAAAGCAAGAGGTGTATGATGAATACAAGTAAGTGTTATGGGGTCAGTGGAGGAGAGGGGACTAACATACGTTATGCGTAAGTGTATAATCTAATGTCGGATTCTCCTCTCCTGCAGGAGCTATTGTGACAATCTCGGCTACAATCCACTGAGTGCAGCAGACTTTGGAAAGATCATGAAGAATGTCTTTCCTAACATGAAAGCACGTCGACTGGGCATGAGGGGCAAATCCAAATATCCTTTAATTCTGATGAACCTGAGAATAAAGTCAAATGCCAGATCCCAATAAATCCTACACACTTCCCCCTTTAGGGCATTAACGTCGGTAGCTGTCAGTGAGCCTCTGTGGCCCTATTGTTGCGGTATGTCCTGCACCGTTGGCACTACTCATCCCTTGTCAGCAGCTCTATGACCGATGAGTGTGTTGAATTTGTGGCAGAGCCCGTCGCTGAGAGAAAGAAGAGAAACGGAAAAAGACAGGAAAACCACTTTGGCCTGTCACTGTAGCGTCTGTGATTTCACCTGTCAAGTACAGTTTCTCCATATATTTCATCTCCACCTCTTCCCTTGTGCAATTTGCAACATTTTATGAGACATTCTCGACTATAAGTGGCGACATTAGTGAGGTTTTCCTTGCTTAATGAACTACAGGTTACAACTTCCTGGTGGTATGGAGATGTATTTCCTCTCACACAGGTGTAGGCTGTACAAGCTAGCTGGATGTGGGTTGTAGTCTTTGCAGTGTGTTTACTTGCCGTTTTAGCCGAGACTTGGGCGACGTGACATGACAAAACGATTGACTGTGGCACCAGTCAACTGCACATTCTAGTTTGGTAAGTTCCTCTTAAAAACACAAAACTATAAACCACTGATCACCTGAGGACTGTTGCAGGCAAACTACAAAGGCGGTAGTGGGAATCCTTGGCAAGAAGCTGAAAGCTGTTGTTTGGCTCTGAGGTTTTTTAGATTTACAGTTTCTGGCAGATAATTTAAAGAAGGTGACTTTTTCCTTGGGCCTAGAGGAGAGAATAAAAGTAAAGAGTAGACGTATCCAAGGTCATTATCATGCGTTCAGACTCCTTAACTCCTTCTCACATACTGTTATAGCGGGTTAAGAAAGAAAGCTTTTGTTCACATGCCATCCTTACCCAACCTGGATCTGCAGAAATCTGGTGATGGGGTAAGATAATCTGCAAAACAACATACGTTACATTTCTAGTCCAGCTTTTTAAATAGTCTGATGCTGATCCATCTGCTGCTGTCTTCTGTCCGGCTGCAGTGTGAGCTGATGGAGCCATCAGGTCAGTCTCCGAGCGCTGAAGATGAAATGAGATCTGCAGCCTGTGGACTGGTGTGTGAGTGGGCCCAAAAGGTCCTGAGTCGTCAGTTTGACAATGTGGAGGACCTGGCCCGCTTCCTGCTCAATAGCCACTACATTGGTACAAAATCCATGGCTGCACTTACTGTTATGACCGGAACACCCACAGGTAAAGATCTACTAGCGTGATACTTTTACTCTCGTCTGTGTTTGTGTGTGTTTGTAAAGTTCATCGGGTGCCGTACATCACAGTTGACATACTGAAGTGTTCTTTAAGGAGGTTGAGTTGGAAAGGCACAAGCTAATAACTTTCAAAAATGTAATTTGTTGTCAACATTTGTTATTATTAGCCTTATGATGATCACTACTTCACATCGTCGATTACATGGGTAGAGAAGTCAATTTGCTGAGTTGTGAAGGTAGTAAAGTAGTCACACAGTGAGAATAGATACATCATGTATGGATGCATCAATTACTTTTTAAATCGCATCATAGCCCTATAAATCAGAATAGAGTCGTGCCTAGAAATTCCCATCCCTGTTTCTACATGCGTCTCCCAAAGCAGCGAGTGCATGCACAAAGTTGTCAGCTGTCCATGGTGCTGAAAAGGTGACTTGTTTAATTCAATTGTCTGTAAACCTCGTCTCATGGTGCCGGCCCTCATGATGATATTTTAGCCGAAAGTTTTTATGATAATTTAAATATCAGTGGATATTTTTTTTTATCCTTTGAACCGAGTACGTGATGAAAGTGGCCACGAAGCACAAATTAAAACCAGCCTAAAATCAAAAAGGACTTTCTGCTTTGCCTTCTCAAAACACATTAACAATTCATGTTAAATCAGAAACTGTCCATTAGTAAAGAATGATAAATACTTAGTCCCACTAAAGAATAAAGTTATGGAAATAAAAGATTAAATCCATCTTGTTTGCCAAGGTCAGTGGTTTGCTTACAAACTAGAAATAAATTGGATTAAATGGGGACGTTTTTTCCAATGTATGTACTTGTCAGCAAGATGGATTAGGGTTTTCAGTTTAAAACCTTGCAAGTTTACTAGTAAACTAATAATAAACTTAATAATACTTGTTTCACTTATGTGTGGTATTGCAAGTCCAGAAGTCCTGAAACTGCCACCATTGGCATTGAAGTGCATTTCGTTTTTCATAATTCTTGGAATTCTTCACTTCTTGACAGGAATGAAGACGCCAACTCCAGCCTCTGCATTTGTGCCCACAGCTGAGGCAAACTCTTTCCAGCCCCAGGTGAAGACCCTGCCCTCTCCTTCTGTTGATGCAAAGCAGCAACTGCAGCGCAAGATCCAGAAGAAGCAGCAGGAGCAGAAGCTGCACTCACCCCTGCCCAGTGAGACCCAGATCAAGAGAACGGAGGCCAGTACCCCTGGCCCGACCATCCCCTGTGGCAGCCCTGCTCTGCTCTCTCCACAGCCAACCATAGGCATCGTAGTAGCAGCTGTCCCCAGCCCAGTCACGGTATGTGGCTCAGTATGTCTTGATAATTATACTCAGACCTGTTGGATATAAATGTGCTTAAATGTAATTTTATACTCTTGCTGTTCTTCTCCCAGGTACAGAGAAGCAGGCAGTTGATGACCTCGCCCAGCCCTGTAGGGACAACAGAGGGCAAAGTGTTGCCTGTGAACTTCCAGGTGGTCACTCAGTCTCTTAAGCAGTCCCCCAAAACCCCCCAGAATATCTCTGCTAGCCCTGTGGGTGACCGGCTGGCAAGACACGGTACACGGTACGCCCAAATTCTGCCCAAGCCCTCTGCCACCAGTGCCATCACCTTGCGCTCACCACCCACCCTGCTCATCACCAACAGCCCTATAAAAACTGTGATGCCCAATCCCCACGTCAGCTCAGTCAACGTGGTGAAGATGACTGCCATTGCTCTGGCTCCCAGCAGCAGCAGTGCAACAGTGCGTCCTGCCTCGGCTGGTGTGAACACCACGGCAGCTTTGGACGAATCTCAACACCTACAACTTGTAAACTCGGCGGCCCCACCATCACCTGCAATCAGACCTAGTGCCCCAGCCTCCAACCTAACCCTCTCCACTGACACCAAAGTTGTGTCTGAAGCTGGAAGTGAACATAACCCCACCCTTGGCACAGACAAAACTGTTGGGTCCAAAGAGGACAGAGTGGCTAAGTTCAGGGCTGCTAGTGAGCCAAGCTTCCTGGTTAAATGTTCCCCAGGCCTAGACAAAGGTTTAAGGTTGAAAAATGACCCCACATCCCCACCCACTTCTGTAGCTGTAGCTGGGACTCAGGACAGCAATAACAGTAACTGCCATGACAGTACTTTGTACTTGACTGTTGATAATCAGAACTCCAATGGCAACACTTCATCCAATGGCTCCTCCGCTGTTACCCCGACATCAAAGGATCCCTGCTCAGATGCCAAGAGCCCCAGGAAGCGCACAGGCTCAAGCGGGGACTCCCATGTGATTCCTGTGAAGAGGGTGTTTATCTCCCAGCAGCCACTGGCTGTAATCGACAATCCCAAACTTGGAGTCAGTACTACAATGAAGAGGATCCCCAGACCGGGAACCCCTGCCAGACCAGAGAGTGCCCCCTGCAAGGTGACTGTGAAACACACCTCTATTGGGCCCACACAAATCCTTGCACTCTCAGACTCGCCCATCACGCACACTGAGGGCACCCAGACTGTTGTCAAACCCCAGGCCTTGGTGGTGAAACGCGAAGACCATTCACTTAGCACTGATACCAGCACTGGAGCAGCTGGAAGCAGCACGTCTGATCAGGCATTGCTGCAGCAGATCACCGGGGACCCTCGTGCCATACCAGCCAACTCAGGAGCACACGAAGCCTCTGTGATGAGCGACTTAAAGAGCACAATATGGGAGGAGGGACAGCTTGATGAACTCCGAAAGCAGGCGTTTGCTCAGCAGATACCAGCAGAACACAAACAGGCCCCTTCTGACCAACTTTCCATTATAGCTCAACCTTCTGAGGCCTCAGGCCAGATTACCCTCACGCAGGAGATGGTTGACTTTGCAGGTTCTCAGCCCAACATGGACTATTTTCCGTTCAATGACGACGACATGACCCAGGACAGCATCGTGGAGGAGCTGGTCCAAATGGAGGAGCAGATGAAGCTGAAGGGTCTATTCAGTAGTTGTGTTGACGTGTCTTTGCAAGGCCAGTCAGCCGGCAATCAAGGTTCTATCCTCAGTGCTCACCAGGCCGGCACCTCTTTCTACCACTCTGCTCACAGCAGTACCACTCCTGTCCAAACTCCCACACCAACACCAACCCCAACCCCCACCCCCACCCCCACCTCTGAAATGACGCTTGGGCACAGCTTGACAAGAGAGAGCCCCTGCTCCCGCATGGCTCCCATCACTCCTGTGGATGGAGCCATGGGTCGGCACACACCCATCAGCACACCGCTGTCTAACTGCAGCAGCAGTGTCCCCCCCAGCCCGGTGGAGTGCAGGAACCCTTTTGCGTTCACTCCCATAAACTCAAGCATCACAGGTTATCATGATGCCAGCATTGTATCCAGCAGCCCTGTTAAGCCCATGCAGAGGCCAATGGCAACACACCCTGACAAGGCCAAACTGGAGTGGATCAACAACCGCTACAACAGCAACTCTGCAAGTCCTTTGTCCAACCATAGCATCGGCATTTTGCCCAGCTACCAAGACCTGGTAGATGACCAATTTCGTAAGCCACACGCCTTTGCAATTCCCGGCCAGTCATTTCAGGCTCAGTCGAGACAGGATGCTGCTCACTTTGGTCGTTTGACTCCCATTTCCCCAGTGCAGCAGCAGCCACAGCAGCAGCAGCAGCAGCAGCAGCAACAACAGCAGCAGCAGGTAACCACTCCCACTAAACAGGAGAGTTTTGCTGTGCCTGCACCGTTAGACAACAAGGCATCAACCTCATCTGCGTCGAGTACTTTTCGTTGCCGCAGCGTTAGCCCTGCAGTGCGCCAGAGAAACTTCAGTGGCAACACTGGCCCTCCAACCACCCCAACAAATACCACCACCACCACCAGAGCTGTGGTTTCCCCCTTTAACTCCCCCATCACGTCTGAGGTGCTCAACATCCTATCCAACTCCCAGACGGTCAGCTCGGTCCACAGCATGGTCCAGCGTAGCCAATCTGTTCCTCTGAATATCATGATGCAGAGTGAGATGCTGCCTGTGCAGGGTCAGAGTAACACCGCCAAAATCACCAATGTTCTTCTCAGCAAGATGGAGGCTGACGGGGATGATTCTGTTCGTGGCCTAGGCATAAACAACCTCCCCTCAAATTACACGGCCCGTATGAACCTCACCCAGATCCTGGAGACCACTCCTGGTTTTGCTGGAGGAACTGCTCACCAGACTCAGCTGCCGGTTAGCTCTAGCCCCGCTGCATTCGAGCTCCAGCAGCATGGCTACCTCACCACTGGCAGTGGAGATCAGGTGAGTTTCTCCACTGGGGACCGCCAAGCACAAGCGGGTCCTGGTGAGCAAGACCAGCAGCAGCAGCAGCAACTCCAGGAGAATCCTGTGCAGACACAACCGCAGCTCCTCCTCCAGAGCACACAGCAGCAGGAGGTGGAGGACGAGCAACAACAGCTGGATTTCAATAACACTGTCAAGGACTTGTTGGGGGATGATGGCCTCAACCCCAGCTCCCAGTTGGTGGGTCAGGTAGCTTCAGAGCTCAACGCCGTGGCGTCTGACTTCTCAAACGACATCAGACTGACCTCAGATCTGTCCAGTAGCATCACTGACCTTAACACATTGGACACCAACCTGCTGTTTGACCCTAATCAACAGCAGGAACAATATGAAGACTCAACACTGGAAGAACTGAAGAATGACCCGCTTTTTCAGCAGATATGCAGTGATACTGTGAACTCTGGTTTTGACTGGCTAGAAAGCAAAGACCAACCTACTACAGTAGAGATGCTGGGCTAATGTTATCTTTTATTCTGTTCTGTTCTCTGTTGTTTGTTTGGTGCGTATGTAGTACATCTGTTTTTAAACAATAATTTGTTGGGATTTGTCTGGACTTTGCCATTCGTTCTGTTAAAAGTGCCAGGCTTACCAGAAAATCTCTCCTACTGATGTTTGGTTACTTCTCTCCTTTTTCATTTGTCACTAAGAGTTTGAGTACTCTTAACCACTTTTCTCCCTCATCTAAAATTAGACATGTAAGCATTTCGAGTAAAAAAGTGTGAGTACTCAGTGGCAGCGCGTACTTGCAAAACAGCAGGTTTGTATGGTATGAACATTAAGAGAAACATAATCTTCCATGTTATAACCAATTAATAATGCAATATTTGTATTTAACAGATACTAAATGAAAGCGAGATGGGTAGGAAATTTGGCACAAAAGACCAAAAACGTATGCTGTTGTATACAATTTTCAGTGTGTGCAGTTCAAGTTCAACCAAATGGAGAACATATTGGGATTGTAGTATATGCACATAATAGTTGTAGTACATTTGCCTGCCATATCTGAATATTAAAAAGGGTAGCATCTTCTGCTGCCAGGTGCTGAATTTATGACATAATCTTTATACTTTATCATATACCAAATCAGTGGAAAACTGATTAACATCTGAGCATTGTCCAAGAGTGAAATTTTCTTAAAGCCTATACTTCTTGTACTGTTTAATATCTTATAAAGGGAGACGACGAATCAGTGGGGAGAAGATGGGAATTCAGGCCACTTTGTGGACTATACATTGAAAGGAATCAACAACTGGCTGCCTTATTCCCAAAGTCCAAGGCCTTATGCCATCTGTAGAGTGACTGTATATAGTATAATGTTGAGAATCTTCGGAACCATCCAGAGCTTCATCATATCAAGGCAGCTGTTTCTCTGATATTTTCAGTACTATTTCTTATTGTTTTCGTTTTGCAGTGTTACAATATAGATGCGTATTGTATAGGCTAACAACTACACTGTGTGTGCCCTTATCAGTAATGGATTTAGAGGAACTTGATATGCTGTCATTTCATGAAAACCATGGCAGGCACACTTTCAGTCATGAGATTTTTTTTGGGGGGGCATGCTATACTCCCAGCTCGGATAAGAATATCAATGGTATGGAGAAGGCTTAGTTACGTAGAAGGCTAGAGGCTGACATGTATGCTTTGATGTCATCTTGAGATCAAGAGGAAATTCAATTATATTTGTGGAGAATCCAGCCTTATTTCCATACCAAAGATGATCTGTTTGAATAACATAAGAGATTATTACACATAGACACTCCTAGTAATCATTAACAACAACGGGAAACGGGCAGCCTCAGAGATATTAAAGAGTTTTATTGCATTTGAGGAAAAGGATTAAGTTGCATAAATCTTATGTACAGTATGTAAATTTGTGAAATGGTCACTGTCCTATGTTTTATAGATAACCATGGACCTGAAAGCATGTTGAAACCATCACTGCTAGCCAGGTAGGCTATGTGATACAGTAGGATGCTTGCTTGAGTTTTTGGCTATTGTCAATGTTGTATAAGTCATGTTTAAGCTCCATCTGTAAATAGGATAGATACATAGAGATTTGATGTATCAAGACACTATATTATGGCCATTATTCTAGCTAAGTATGTGCCATTTTAAAAGAAAAAAAAAGCTTAACAGATCTATAGTCGGCAAGATACTGTATGTTGTGTGTTACATTTCTGGCTCAATGTGTCGTAAAAGTAATGCTGTCTGGTCTCGCTTGCTGATTTTATTTTACTTTTGTTCTATTCAAAGATAATAGGTCTCTGCGGTTGCAGAAGTGATGTGTGCTTTGAGCAGGATCAATAGCATGGTATATTGAGAAAAAAAAGTTGTGATACTGTTAGCTGGTTGCAAACATCTCTGTGACAGACGTTGTGCTCAAAGCCTTTCAGCAGACACTGGAAAAAACGATTACTCATGTTTCAACAAACTTTGGAGGTTCACATTATTGCACTAAATTTTTATGACACATGGCTTTGCCACATCTTTATGGACAAATGTAATGATGGATGCCCACAGAAAAAAAAGAAAAAAAATATTTTTTATGACAAGATGAGTAGGGAAATTTAACTGTCAGAAAATGACTAATTGTCTTGTAGCAAAATGTGCATTAATCTCAGTGAGATACACATTTCTTACTCATTCTCATACATGAGAATATAAAGCATTGAGGGAAAAAAAGTTAAATAACCTTTTAAAACCTACATGCTCATTATGTTGATAAATGATTGTACGCACGCATGTGTGATGACTTCTGTTGTACTTTGTATTCTTGGTAACCACTGTCTTCTGTGATTGGGCAGGTTCTGTTAACCAGACTGGCGGTGCTAGTTTCATGAGTTACATTACTTTTGTTGTGTGCTGTTTACTAAGTTAATGTTGTTCTATATGTTATGTTGATGACTGTTTTCTGTCAATTTCTACATATTCTTATTTTGCAAAATGCATTTGTGAAGAAATTTAACATTTCCTCTTGATTTCTTTCTTTAACAATAAGGCACTGATATTTGAATTTGAATGAAGGAAATGCACCTCTTTATGAGTACAGGAGCTCCATCAAGCAGTGACTCTGATTCTTTACCTTTGACTGACCCAGATCCAACTCTGTTTGACTATCTTGTCCATTTCTACCAGTAGAAAAAAAAACCCTCCTCTGTGGTGTTGTCTGGTGTACTGCTTAATGTACAGTAGCTTGTTAATATTGCAAACGCGTTGTTTCTTTTTTCAATGGAAAGTACTCACTGGTGAGATTTTTAAAGTGGTTTTAAAAGCCAATAAACTTTTTTAAAGAATGTTCTTGTGTGTTTATGCGCTGATGATTTTGTATTTTATTGCAGTAAGTTAAAAAAAGCCTTAGACTATGAGAAGTACCCTCACATGGCTTATTTGTCATCATTGTAGTTTAACAAATACTACAGTGTCATATTAGGCATTTGCTTGATTTATTTTATTGCTAGTACTATTTAAATGTCATTGGGTAAAAACAACATTTTAGGAAAGATCTAAACAAACATTTTGAATTGCACTGTCCCCAGCTCATGACATGATGGTATTGATTTTTACAACATTATGCAAATACTGATGTTTGTTTTTGGTCAAACACCCACACACTTTTAATATTTTAACACTAGGCAACTCCAAACCTTTCCATCACCCTTCTGGCACAAGGTTGGAGGTCATCAGCTCTTCAAATGACCCCTAAGGTCAGTGGGGGGTGGCCTCTCCTAGAGACAAGCTCTAGCCAATCAGAGCCCAGTTCGTTGGTCCCCTGCTCTGCTTTCCCAGGGCCTTGTGTTATTCACAACATGTTAATGACCTTAACCCTATTGATCATGGCCAAACAGCCTAACCTTTAGCCATGTGGAGCCCCAGCAGTAGCCTCCACACCACAACATTTGGCAACGTGAGTTGACAAATTTCAATAGCATGATCATGTTTTCTATTTTCATACAACATACCAATATCCAAATAGTGTGAGGTTATTAATAAAATACAGATTTTTGCAGATAACTGAAATTTTGTTTACTTCAGGCAATGACAGCTGAAATCACCAGATGAGGTTTTGTGACAGTGAAGATTTTTCTTCTTTCTTCTTATTTTCATTTTTTGGGTCCACAGAAATAAATCATAGCATTTTTTTATGTACTTATCATATTAATTACTGTTTTCTTAACACACTCAATGCCAGTGACCTAGTTAATAAACATCCATAACTGATAAACTGCAACACAAGTGTGTTTCCTAAAAAAGACAATGTTCTTTAAATATATAACGTAAGATGCATGTGTATCTTAGATGTAAATTTCACTAATAAGATAACTTAGAAATCTAAATTATTGAGTAAACACATTATGAGTTGCTGTTAAACTGACCCTTTGAGCCTTGAATTATAACTTTAAGGCTTTAGATGATTAAATCAATAGTTAGCTCTAATCAATACATAATTACACATGGGCTCTCTGCATTTGATTGGATAGTAGAGTGTGGAGGTGCAGGTTTGTGGCAGTTATGCTTTAGAATCATTGCACAACCATCTATAGTTACTGTGGGGAGTTGTATCATATCATTTGGAAGGCACAACATGTTTCACAGTCTGAATGTGATGACTGCATTTACCTGTAACCCAGTGGATGAGTGCTTTGCTGATACAGCATGGCTGATCTCACAGCTGGAGCCCATTGTCAGGCTATTGAATGAGGGGCTGGGAGACGGGAGGGTCATTGTCAAAAGGCACGGTCGCCCAGATCAATATCTGAATTCATTAGGCAGCTGACTTGCAGCCATCAATATCTCTTCATAATTACCAGGTTCTGTGGTAGAAGCAGATGCTGTTCAGTGTGACCTCATTACCAGTGGCCTTTGGTAACTGATAATTCACTATGTTCATCTTATTTTGTTGTCCTAAATATTTAATGCACAGAAAAAGAAGATCCCATGCGGCTGGGTATCTACATTGCAAATAATTATTCGATTACTGATCATTTTGTAGTTGATATTTATCAGGAAGTATCTAATCTGAGCATGACATTTATGTAATTTCAGCTGTACATATTGTGGAAACAGTTTCACTGAAAGACCTTAAAACTCTCAACTCTTTGAACAGCTCAGTTCTTAATTTGTCAACTCAATTTGTAAGACCAGAAGTCAGAAATTTGTCTCAGATGGTTGTAAAAACTGCAGTTTATTTCCTCATCCTTCTGCCTTTGACCATCCTCATGGATAAAGAAAAACATTAAAAAAGCTTTAACAGAAAAAACAGAGTAACAAAAGAGGGGCCCATCCTTCATCAGAGACGGACATGCAATCAATGTCTTATTTATACAACAGGCTTTAAAAGCAGTCGTGAAGACACAATGTGGATGAACAGAATGACTATTATCGGCAAATAAATAAATTCTTTTTTTTTAGAATTTTTCAGAGAAGATGTCGAGAAAACTTCTAGGTGCACTGGTGGAACCTGGACCAGATAACTTGTGCCAAGTTGATATTGTGAAATGTAAGTTAAAGGTGCACTATGTTGTTTTGGGGAAGACATTTTATTCCTTGTCACATTTCAGTATCATAAAGGAATTACCACCTACATAGACGCACACGCATAAAAGTCAATACTCAAGGATATCAGGGAGAAACTAGACATTATTCAATCTATCCTCCATGCAAAAATAACTTTGTCAAACAACCAAAGATACATATTATTGCACCACACAGACTCCATTTGGTTATAATCTTACATACGTCTTTTCTAAGACAATCTTAACTGCTAATTTCGGCTCCAGGTGACGGTATATTTAGAAACAATCACAGTCTCTTATCATCACATCATCCTGTAGGTGCAATGATTGAACATTTCCAGTTATACGTATTGTGGCAGTTCCTCCTGAGGGCCCCTGGGGTCCCCACACCTCACTCGGCACACGGGCACACTTGCTTCTGGCCGGTGCTGTCTGCGCATGCGTAAGAGGAGCCCCCGGCACCCCTGTAGAGCCGTTGGTGCTCCGCTGCTGGCAGAAGAGATTGCGGGACTATCCGGACAGCACGGAGGAGAGCGGCGGTCTGCGCTGAGGGGGACAATGACACCACAAGTCGGATAAATGGCCAAGTTTAAGATGAAAGACCACCAGCACTGGCTGCTTTTTGTTTTGTTTATTCCTTTATCAAGTAAGTGTCTTCTTTTTGTTTTCTTTCTATTGATGTTATCCTGCCGCTGACCCGATCTGAGGTCCGTCCACGGACCGGTGAACGAGCTGCCTGATGTTAGCTAGTTTCTCTCTGAAATAACGCAAATGTAAAACTATTTTGTTTTCTGAACCACGTTGACTAAGAGGAGACAACGAGATATGTTGGTGAACTTAAACTGTGCAACCACTTTTTATTTCACTCATTAACGTTAATGTCAGTAACGTTGTCATGCAGTGTGGTATTTGTGACAGCACATATTTAAACACCGTACTTTATACACACAATGTAGTTGTTTCTTTAAAACAGAACGTGGTTATAATAGGACACCACATTACATTTGAACGTATGATAACCATCTAAATGGTGTGTGGTCATACTAAGCATTGATTATATTATTAATTTTTATTATTTCTGGTTATCCAATGTAGTTTTATCATGATGTTCCTCCAGTATGCTACATATGTGTGGTCTGTTGGCTATAAAGTAACTGTTTTGGAGCTTATCCATGATCAGCTCTTCACTAATTCTGTCATTCTTCTCCTCTAGGTGTTTTATGTTTTAGTGAGTTGTCCTTCATCACAGAGCCCAGTGATGTTACAGCACTACCAAAGGACCCTGCTGTCTTGGACTGTCAGGCCCACGGGCAGCCTCCGGTCACCATCAAGTGGCTGAAGAATGGAGTTCGTTTGGCAGAAAGTGAACATTTACAGTTTCTGCCCAATGGCTCCTTGTACATACCAAAGATAAAACACACCAAGGAGGAATCAGATGAAGGATTTTACCAGTGCCTCTCCCAGAACAAATATGGAGCTATCCTAAGCCAAAGGTCACGTCTTACTATCGCAAGTAAGTATGGAGCTCAGCGTGGAAAGATTTCTCTGGGGCTGACATGGACTTTTTTCCTGTTTTCTGCTGTTGAGACCAAGAGGGTGATGGGTTAAAGTGGTTGGTTTACGCTCTGTGGTGTCAACATGCAGGCCATCAGAATGGCAAGTTCATGGGTTATTAACCTGGAGATGGGAAGCAGATGTCCCCCACCCCTTTCTTGACAGAGGAAAATCCTCTAAAGTCTGGGTTTCCATGTTATTAGAAGTTGTTCAGACTTGGCTGTGCTTGAGTTTAAAGCTGTCAGTCCAGTTATAGGATCATTTTAAGAGACAATAAAAGGTAGATGGAGAGTCAATCTAAAAGCTCATAAATGCTCCATAAATAAGCAGCCCTGGCTCTGAGTACTTTCCCCTTTTTTGAGCAAAAGGTACACTTGCACTTTTGTGAAAGTAATCAGGAAACACTGGCAAAAAGTTAGAAATTAGCCTTCTCTCACTTCTTATGTTAGTGGGATTGCATTGTAACTGCAGGCTGTGGCACTGTGTAATTGCTGAATGGTCTGCTACACAGAGGCATCTCTGAAAGGCCATTTGCCTTTTAGCCTTTGTTTGGAGTAACCCTGACTGCCCCAGAAGAAAAGGCTTGGTTTTCAGGGCATTTGTTTGTCCACATATCAGTGGACAGGACAGCTGTGTCTATTCAGTGGGCCTGGCCTACCATGGACACTTTTCACAGGTCTAAGAAGTGGATATCCCATGAGCGGTGTCATGGAAACTATCAAAACCTTCTGAAATATACTGATTTTGACACTGACACTGACACTGAGGATAGAATGTTTTGGGCAATATGTCCTAATGGTCAACAGCACAAAACTATCCAGAAGTACATACTACGATCACACAGGAAGGGATTTATAAATATAGAAATACAAAGTGGAAAACAAATCTTTTAGCTAATAGACACCCAAACTCTGCTCTGGCAGTCTTGTTGTGATTGACAATCTTTTAATAGGCATCACAAAAATCAGTTTCCTATAAGATGACCAAACCAAAAACCTCAAAAGTCAAGTTTAGTCTGCCGTTCAGCCTTTTGTCACTGAAAGGGTTAAAGGTTTTTGGTCAGCTGTAGGCGTGTAGTGGAGGATGGGGGGCCTCCTCTGTGCTCCCCTTCTGTCCAGAGGTCCTGGAGGTCAGGGGTCACCAGGGAAAGGCTTTGTGATGTCACAGGCCTGCTCTGGCTGGGCTGCCCTGCTGTTCTCTCTCCCAGCCCACAATTCCTTTCACTGGATCAGTCCCTCTGTTGCCCTGTCAAGCAGAGCCCTTTTGTTAAAGAAATGGCCAGTGTATCATGTGAGTGAACTGGCCTGATATTCCAGTAAATAGTGATCCTTTGGAAACATGTTTATATTCAGAAAGTATGTTCTTGTTCTACTTCTGGGATTACATCACCAGTTTCAGGACATCTTGGATTTACAGGGGGTGTCAGATATCTCATATTTCCCTTAACATCTGCACATCAAGGACATTTATACATTGCCCTTGTAAATTATGCTACTGTAACATTTGATATGGGATATAAACAACATAAGAATCACAAGGCTCTCTTTTGTCTCTTGACTAATGGTAAACTGACTTCGATCTGGCTCCCAGTTTGGGCTAAAATTGAATGAACAAGGGGGTAGAAGTGAACTTTGACCTCTGCAGAGAAACCTTTGTGCTGTTTGACCTAGACATTGATTTGTTCTTTACAACAGAGGTGACCATATTAGCGGATCAGTCTGTGCAGGCCACACCCACTGTCTACATCACTGATCCCAGTAAGAGTGAAGACAATCTGTTATCTCTTAGTGGAGAGTAAACAACATATTGCTTTTTAACTTGTTATCAGGTGCTGAGGGCTTTTTCTATTGCTCACAGGTCAGCCATGTTGAATGGAGGTAGAATAGGTGTATCATTTTAGACTTCACGATAATACTGACCATTGGAATATAATTAAATGAATTATGACATGGGATTTGGTTGGTATCTACTGACCCTAAGCCAAAACTCACTAACATTTCACAGGAAACAAACCATTAAGAATCATTTCTTCCAACAGTGGCTGAGACTAAAGGCCTAATGCACTTCACACAAGCAGGGTTACGAGTTTATTTTTGTAATATTGATTAGAGTAGGTCTTGAATTTAGGGATTGCTCTTTAATATGGAGTTTCAGTGGGTGAACAGAGTATTGATTTTCTTTAACATGATATTGACTTCCTTCCTGTGAGTGAGGGGGGAGGGAGAGAGCTATCACCTTAATGAATGAAGGTCATTGGTCATATTTAACAGAACATTCTGGAGATAAATGCAGATTGGGGGCTGCTTGTTTGTGATGATTATTGAAAGACATTTTGAATAGACATCACAAACAGAAAGTGACTCAGCAAACTGCACAGTTGTTTTAGAACTTGAAAAGCAAGTATATTTATTCTTAGGCCAGTGACTAACTACATAGCAGGTTCTAAGTGGAACATTTACATATGCATAGCTGTAAAATATGTGCAACATTAAACTGACAAAATGGCATATTTTGCAGATATGTAGTGTGTCATCCCTGACTTCTGCAAGAAATAGGTTTACTTTTATTATTCAAAAATGTTTCAGATATATTTTTATTCCTTGTGGCTGCTTGCAGTCCTGATTATGCAAAGTGAATTGATTATTTTTTATCTATAACAATGCATCATTCAGTGTCATTCTTCAATTGATCCATTGATTGGACCAGCTGGTCAGTGTGGGAGCTGATTGCTCATCTGCACAAAAGCAAGATCACTGAGGCTCACAAAGATCAATTAATTTCATAAAATCAGTTAACATCCATCAAAGTCCAGACTTTGCATGCATAATGTTTAATGTTTTAAATGACAAACAGAGATAACAATTTCATGTTAACTTTTAGTTAAAATGTTCTGCTGGTTGATTGATGATTTATCTTTCCAAAGGTATCTCAGAGTTTTTATTGCATCCTGTGCCTATGGTGGTGACTGAGGGCTGTGTGGCCAGATTCTCCTGCGCAGTCACCTCCAGCCCTCCTGCCACCATCACCTGGGAGCTCAACCAAAGCACATTACCGCTACAGACAGACAGGTACTGTGCCTGCCAACCCACTTTGAGGCATTTCTGACAGTCCCCATCAGTTTGTTTCTAACATTTATTTATAACCTAGTAGCGCCTTTGTTGCTGTCTAAGTACACCTTCTGATGTTACCTTTGTATTTTCCCAGAATAACTGTTTTGCCCAACGGAGTCCTTCAGATCCACAATGTCCAACTGGAAGATGCTGGACAGTATCGATGTGTGGCGACTAACATCGGTAGCCGTTTGAAGAGTAGAGAGGCCACACTGACAGTCAACCAAGGTGCATAAACTACATATCTGGAATTTATGAGTTTTAAGCTCTAATTTTACTTAGGAAACTCTGAATAAAAAAGATGTCCTTTTCTTGTGAAGGTGAAGGCCCTAAACCACGTCAGAGGCCCAGAATCATCGCTGGACCTCAGAATGTCACAGTTTCTCTACACCAAACTGTGGTGCTGGAGTGTGTGGCCACAGGCAATCCCTGGCCCATCATCTCCTGGAGCCGTGCAGATAGTAAACCTATTGATGTATACAATGCCAAAGTGCTGGGCAATGGGAACCTGGTTATTACTGATGTCAGTTCCAAGCACAGTGGAGTCTACCTCTGCAGGGCCACCACCCCTGGAACCCGCAACTACACTATTGCGGCAGCAAACCTTACAGTCCAAGGTACATTAAACTCTTCATCTCCTGCCAGCTTCCTGTATTCTGTATGCTTTAACACAGCACAAGCCTTTGTGGATGAGAAGTATTTTTTATAGAATTAGCCAGTGTTTTGTTTTGTGAGCTAACCAATGGTAAGCAAAAGATTCTGTTTTCATAACATTGTCTTTCTCCACTGTTTCAGTACCACCATCCATTGTTGAGAGGCCTGAGAGCCAGACCCGTCCACGAGCAGGCACTGCCAGGTTTATGTGCCAAGCAGAGGGTGTGCCCCCGCCACGCATAAGCTGGCTTAAGAATGGGGAAGAGGTTCACTTAAATGGGCGGATTAAGATGTACAACAGGTATTACACAACAGGAGTTGTAGTCACAATTGCACATAAAATATTTAATCCCTTTAGGTTTCTGGTTTATCACTGCTAATTCATATTTTGTATTGTTCCACAGTAAATTGGTGATTACCCAGATCATCCCAGAGGATGATGCCATCTACCAATGCGTGGCAGAGAGCGAACAGGGCTCTGTGCTGTCCTTGGCTCGCCTTATTGTTGTCATGTCCGAGGACAGGCCCAGTGCACCAAGAAATATCCATGCTGAGACCATCTCAAGCTCTGCCATCTTACTGGCCTGGGAGAGACCTCTGTACAATGCAAACAAAGTCATTGCCTACTCAATCCATTATATGAAGGCTGAAGGTGAGCGCAACAGGAAGAAACATTTAAAATCTCTCAGGTTTTTCATTTGAGCTTTAAAAGATCAATTGTAAACTCAGAGGGATGATGGTTTGAGAGGAGGAAAGATGACCACAATGAGCTATCTCACTCTCTCACATATGATCAACTTTCCTTGGTGAAGGCCATCTGTTGTTGCTGCACAGAGCAGAGGTCAAGGAAGACTCAGAATGGCAACTTCACTGAAATAACAACAGGCTTAGCCAGCCCATTGTCCACTCCCCAGCTTATTATGCTTGTAGTTAAAGGGGCAGTGTAGCTTTTTAAAAGCCTCACAGTCTTGCACAACAGTAACTTAAGTTTTTTTACTTTTAAATTAAATCGACAGTTAAATTACAATATGAAGAACAAAGGCAGACTTTGTAAACATATTTTACAACTTTTAGTAAGTTTGTTTTAAGATTCCTGGAAGCAGTTATGTGGCTGTGCTTTACATTACACATGTTAATAGGAAAGATGAGCGACAAGCCTTTCAAAAAACTTTCATAGTAGTCTCTTCTTCTTTGGAAATTTTTTACCTATTTTCTAAACTACTTTACACTCTGTTGCATGTCAGGTCTAAACAACGAGGAGTACCAAGTTGTTATTGGCAACGACACGACCAGCTATATCATCGATGATCTTGAGCCAGCCCGAAACTACAGCTTTTACATCGTGGCTTATATGCCAATGGGAGCCAGTCGTATGTCAGACCAAGTCAGTCAACATACCCTGGAGGATGGTAAGCACTGAACATTGAGACACCCAGCATTCCTTGCAATAAATCACTCTGGTAGTTAAACTAAAATGCATGCAAGTGAAGTGTGTACAGAGAGCACATTTTGAGTGGACATAAGGGGGATGGGCACGTAGTTTCTAGAAGTATTTTCTTGGTGTGTCCTACTCACTAACTCAAATTTGTGTTAACGAAAATAGAAATTTGACAGTTTTCCCAGCATGTTTCACCACATCATGGTCAAGTGTATTTGTTATATCCCTGTTTTTCTGTAGTGCCTTTGCGTACCCCAGAGCTGAGTCTGACCAGCCACAGCTCCACAGATATCCAGGTGAGCTGGCAGCCACTGCCCGCCAAGGTGAGCCGCGGTCGGTTGTCTGCCTACAGACTTTCCTACCGTACGGCTACAGACAACACTGTCATCTCAGTGGAGATACCTCAGAACAGCACAGAGTATCTTCTAGAGGGCCTGCAGCCTGACACCATCTACCTGCTCCGCATGGCTGCAGCCACCCGTGTGGGCTGGTGTGAGCCTTCTGCATGGACCTCACACCGTACATCTAAGACCTCCAGCAGCAAAGGTAAACCTGCAGAAGACTTACAAGGAATAAATGTTTGAGAGCTGGTGATATTAAGTTGTGTGTTCTTATCAGTACAATCTCATCACGTGGCTTGGGAGAGCACTATGGTTCACGTAACTTTTGCATTTATTGCAGAAGTTCTCATGCGTGATTGAAATTATAAATTTGGGTCAAAATGCAGGCATCTTCAGTAGTGTAATAAAGTGATAAGATTATTAGAGTCATGTGGACATGTTAACTTGCTATGCTTTAGCTTTTGTCACATTACTGTTTTTGTTGCTCTCAGTATACCAGGACGATCACTAGAGCTCATGCAGAGTGGTCGGCTTATGACTAGAGCTTGCTCTTGTAGCATTGTCCCACAGTCTTTGTGTTGGTTACCCAAGAACCTTTGGCCTTCGCTGTCAGTGATGTTATAGTGGCCTCAGTCACGGGTCATAAAGAGAGGGCCTCAGGCATCTCTGTCGGGGAAAGAATAGCCCTTTTTCATGGTCCAGTGTGTTGGGGGAGGCTGTTTGTCCACCAAAGCTGGATTTCTTGTTTTCAAAAGCTTGGTTATATATATTTAGGTGATGAAGAGCAGCACAGATGACAGAATTCCCCTTTTTTATTTGAGATAAGTTTAAGGACATGAATACTAGTGTGTTTTCTTACAAACTACAGCCTAAATTTGAATTGTGTCACACCCAAAATTCCTCATTTGAATTGACAACCATTGTGTTAGGAAAATTATCTCCCATCCATCCACCCGTCCTTTTCTATACCAATGTCCTGCTGTTTTCTGTTGTTTATATGTTTAGTCGTTCTTTCTGCTCAGCAGGATTTCAAATATGAATGTGTATTGATCCCAATGCCTACTGTTTTTTTCCCCATAGTGCCTTCAGCCCCTATTCTTCAACTTGAGCCTCTTAACTGCACCTCCATTGTGGCACGCTGGCAAATCTCCCCAGAATCTGTGGCTGTTCAGGGTTACCGGCTGTGTTACCATGAGGAAGGACAACCAGAGCAGCCTACAATCCAGCTGCAAGCCCAAAACTATACCTACACCATCAGTGGCCTTGGTGAGTGATGTCATAGCTGTCTAGCTATGAGAAGATAGGATAGTGGAGCAGATAAAAAAACATAAATAGAACATCATGTATATTTGACCATGCTGCTGCGTTTCTACCATTTAAACCTGATTTTGGTGTGGAGACAACCCAGAGTGACCAATGGGTTCTTAGTCATATGGGTCTTCCCAATTTAATTCAGTGGCCAGTTGGATGGTGCATTTGCATTTTCACCCCCTGTCCTGATCAATATGGGCTGACCCCTCTTGCCTAAACAGCAGCCCGCTCCAGCCTGGCCACCGGTATTGTGTGAGACCAGGCTCCCAGGGTTAGAGGTCAGGGTCCAGATGTCCCTCCCACCACAGTTTCCCATCCTGCAGCTTGCATAATTACCCCTGGCCATTGTGTTGTGTTCAGGGCAGAACTGCCCTGTAAGACCCTGGCTTCTACTCCCCCTTTAGCTGGATACTGGAGTGCACAAACAAACACCCTTGGGATTGTCCAGAGCTGGACCAAGCCGCTGACCTCGAGCCGTGAGACAGCAGTCCTGGATTACGACCCTGCCCCCACTGGTCATCTGTGCTGTCCATGTAAATAACCCAAAGCAATCTATATGCAATATGAACCAAGGCCCTACTGATCAAAACTGCTGACAATATAATTTAGTCTGGTGTGAGCCTTCAGGCACAGGGTGGTTCCTGCTCAGTTCATAGGCCAGGCCAGTTCATTTGAAACATAAAAAAAAAATAAATTTATAAATTGTTAGTGACTGTTTTTAATATATTTGCTTTTGTAGTAATACCTTGCTATAAATGCAAAACTGTTTAGTATGTTTCTATATTGATGATCACACAAAGTGCAGTCATCTGGTTCCATACTATCACCATTCTTGGTATAAGTCCTGTTCTGAGGCCATGTTTTTATCTGTGTTACTCCAAGTTTAAGGCTATATTGCAAGGGCAGTAGGAAGAGCGTGAAAGAGGGAACAAAAGGGGCCCAGCTCCCACAGTCCTGGGCCCAGATTCCTTGTGTTCTATCTTGGCCTGACCTGGTGACCCCAGTCAAACCCCCCAGTCCCATGGGCCTAGGATCCCAGCAGCTGAACACTGCCTCTGGCCCAGCCCCCACAACAGGCCTGGGCACACCGCCTTCACTGGTCAATACCAATAGGCCGACCTTTCACACTGGAGGCATAAAACAAATCTTAACGCTCCCTAAAAACCTCCCAATTAAGAAACTAAAGCAATGGTAGCATTTCAAGTTAAAACACAAATTTTGGTTGCACAATTTCAATGAAAGCTTCCTATCCACAGACCTGATGTCTTTTAGCAAGCACTTGAAACAACATTATATCATCCCATAATTACTCTATTTTTAAGTCTACACTACGCACAAGATCACACTTTACCTTATTTTACCTCTACTGTCCCCCTGAAATGTGGTGATCTGTTTGTTGTGCACAATAAATCAAAGGGATTCATGGTTTGCAACATTTTTACAGGCTCTCAAAAGAGACAGACAGTATAATTTTGTGATACTTTTCATAGAGGTTATCGATCATGTCGCCATATTTAGTGGGTCTTGGGTCTGGTTGATTGTTCTCATGCTCCTTTCACATGACAAGAAATGATGAATGGGAGATTGGGGTGACTCAGGAGGCCATGCATTGTCCATGCAACGAGAATGGCCAGTTATGACCTACAGACCTCCCCCTCCCGGAGTGGATTGTCAATGTGTCTGCCTTTTTTTTAATAATAGATGCTGCTTCACTTTGTTAACCATCACTTTTGGTATTTTAATGATGGTCTTTCATGCTTTAGTATTACTTACCAAATAATGGACCATTGATGTGAAAATTATATTATTAAGGTATCTGCAGGTCTGAATTGTATCTAATTTCATTTATCTATCTTCATTTCTTTTTTTTATAAATGATTCAAACACTTGTGCGTAAAAATCCACATTTCTGATGTTACAAATCTGATTTGTCAAAACATCCGTCTTAAATTTGGATAAAACTACCTTGAATGTGTCTTTAAAAGCATTTTATTTAAGTTTCTCATATCTGCAGAGACCCTGGTTGTTATGTTCAGTTACTGTTATGTCAATTTGACCAACTTTCAGTTGTAGTTTTAACAACACAGCTGAAAATGGCTGAAAATTGATTATTTGTATTTCAGATCCTAGGAGAAAATATCATGTCAAGATTCTGGCCGTCAGTCAGGCTGGTGATGGCTATCAGACAGACCAAACAGTCAGCACTCCTGGTTGTGTGTGTAAGTACTTTTGTATGTGTATTGTTCTCTTTCAATTAAAAATAGAATACAACCTCTCAAATTGAAATATGTGATGAAAATATGCAATTTGCTTGCATCATTCAGCGGCCAGAGACCAACTGACAGCATCCCCTCCACCTCCGGATCACGTGACTGTCTTGGCCAACAATTCATCTGTAGTAGCCCTGCGCTGGAGCCGTCCTGCTTTCCCCTCTGGAAAGGCTGTTAGCTATTCAGTCCGTTGTACACCTGTGGGCACCCACAACGCCTCTGCTATTCGCTACCTGCAAACGTAAGCTGTGAATCCCCCCAAAATTCAATGTTTTACCTCAGGCATGACAAATAAAGACTATAATATAAGATTTTTTTTTGTCCACAGTACCAAACAGAGTGTGATGGTTCAGAACTTAGTTCCAAACACTCGCTATGAGTTTGTCGTACGTCTTCATGTGGACCAAATGTCAAGTCCCTGGAGTTCTGTTGTTTACCACCAGACTCTGCCAGCAGGTAATAACATTATTTTGTAAAGACTATGTGGCTTTTTAAGTGTCCTGCTATTTCTTCTGCCATGCAGACTCCAGTCAGATCATTTCTGTCTTTCTCAGCAAGCGTTCTTTATTATGAATGTTATTTCTTTGTGTACAGCACCTAGCCAACCACCTGCAGCAGTACGAATAACTCTGATCGAGGATGACACTGCCCTCGTGTCCTGGAGGGAGCCAGTAGAGCCCAATGTGGTGGTATCGCGCTATACCATCTTGTATGCTTCACAGAAAGCCTGGTTGGGAGGACGCTGGCAAATATTGCAGAGGGAGGGTGAGCATTGCACTGCATCATGTTATCTGTAGAGTCAGTGACACAGAATGTATTTGGGTTGAAATATGTGTGCCAACACTACCTACTACAAACAACTAAAGTAATCATACTGCAATTTTTAAAATTCTAAAGTAATCACTGTATATACTCAAAGCACTTTCGTCCCTTGTAGTATGAGAATGGGAGTCAAAGTAAGGCAAAGTTTAAACATATAGAGACATGTTTACAGGAAACTCTGGTGATGAAACTATCATAAAGTTAATTGTGTAACCAACCCCATCAGAACCTACTCTCACCACTAGTGTCACCCAAACTCTCTACTTTCAGCTTATGAACAAATAATACATACTGTATAAAGTTATGTATGCAACATTAATTTAACTTGCATCAATTTTCTGTATTTCTAATCCTTGTGCTGTGTTTCTACCTCTATTTACAGGAAGCCATACCATGGCCCTGCTGGAGAAGCTGGAGCCGGGAAATGTCTACCTGGTGAAAATCTCTGCCTCCAACCAAGTCGGCGACGGGCCTTTCTCTAACATTGTGGAGCTGTTACCTGCGCGTGGAAATACCCACCGCAGCAAGAACCCCAGGCACTCCGACAGCTTCCCAGATACAACAAGTAAGCATCATGAAACACTAGAGCATGCATTATGGAGGCATCTCATCTAGATGAGTTTGATTAGTTTGTCATATGGTAGTTATGTGATAACATTAAGTTTGTAATTATTTAGAAGCTATGCACTTGTGTTTGTGTTCTTAGCTTTAAATGAAATGGTTTGAATTGGAACTTTCAAAAAAGTATTTTTCAGACTTTACATGTATCTTGTGTGAACAAATATGCAGTTTTTACAGGTGATAAGCTTTCTTGTTTAATATTGTACATATGTATTTTTTCAAATGTTCGGTTCTGACACGAGTAGAGTTTTATTTATTAAAGATATTGTTCTTAAAAATGTTCTATGGAGAGCAAATAAAGGTTCCTCATTGGTAAGAACCGAACCACCATGAGGCGTAGGTCAGCAACATTCCTTTATAAACAAAACAGTGGATCAGTAAAGGTATAATAAAGATGGGGCTTTACATTCATTTTCAACTTACATTTAAAATCTTGTTTTTTATTTTATGGAAATTATGAGTTTTGGTCTATTTTCTGTCCAATTTTAATTGTAGTATTTTTATATTTAAGTTAGGAATATGGAGACATCCATGTTTTTCACTTCTTCATTCATGGCAAAAATTGTATGATTATTTCCCATCTGACACTCTGTGTTTATCTTCTAGTGTTCTCTGATGGTCTCTACCACATAGACCAGAGGTCTATGACAGGGATCATTGTCGGTGTGAGCATCGCCTTGTCCTGTATTGTTATGTGTGCCTTGATCCTCATCAGTAAGGGCAGACCAAGGTACCGATTTTAATCATTTTGAATAATGAATAACAGTTGACAGTTATGGTAAAAATAAAAAGAATAACTTCTAAAATGTGTTTACATAATGATTTTTGTATGACTTACAGCAAATCCTCCACTCACAAAGTCATCGGGTTGGGAGCTGCTGAAGATCCCCGTGCTGGTTTGTCCCTGCCCAATGAACGCCTTACAGAGAATGCTGAAGCTCTTATACCTATGATCAATGCTCAGTTTATAGATGCCAAGGTGAGAAAAAACATTGATATGGAACTCTAAATTTCACGGTTACATGTTTCATGTTCTGAAGAGCACAGGGCCATAAGATTATCTGTGTTTCTCATATTTTTTCTCATTTGTTCCAGGATGGCTCTAATATTGTCATAAATAGTGCTGGTCTGGTCAGCAGCAAGAATCACAGCAGGTGGCTGCTCTTCAACAGGGATGTCATTAATCCAGATGAGAGTGATGTAAGTGATGCAACATTATTCAGCTGTCTTTCTACACAGATTTATTTTTTATTATAATTTAAATTCTATCATGTCTCTGTCATTAGGTTGAGAGGAGAGCCAGCTTGTATGAGGCTGGGAAAACTGTCCTGAGGTATGACGAGCGTTTAGGTTCAGCGCCCCTGCCACCTTCGTCCCGGGAGATCATCTACGGACCTTTGCACTCGGAGAGCTCTCAAAGCAGCGAGGGCAGCCAAGAGACAGGAGACTCTGGACACTACTCCAATGAAGAAAGCAACGAAGAGATGAGCAACCCTTCCACCAGCCAAAGCTCCAGGCCTGAATCTTTCGGGTCGGACGATAATGCCGCCGTTGTTGAGCTGAAGCAGTCTTTTGAAGTGGAAAATGAGGAAATGCCGAGGTGTCCCCTCCATCACTCCGCCCCTGATGCTGCTCGGCACTGCTGCCCCGCGGAGGGCTCTCTTCCTGCCCTGCACACGTCCCAAGCAGTCGGCTCCTGACATCACCCGGCCTAGATCTATCTCCAGCAGCCGAAGCAGAGCCACCTCTACCTCGTTTGCTTCCTGAGTTGAGCCCTTCAGTTATTTCCTAAGGCACATGGGATCAGGAAGTCAGCTGCTGCGATGGAGGAAATGTGCTTTTGTTTCGGATCTACCTCAGGATTTTGTATGAATGTTTGTTACAACATTTTATTTCCATTTTTTTTTTTAACTTTCTACCTGTTTGTCTGTGTTTGGCGTTGTCTGTCCTAAACCAAAGCTCACCCATGATGAATGTTAAAAAGAATGTCAGAAATGTACTGTGATACATTTTCATTATATTTAATTACTGTCCACTGGAGCCGAGGGCAAAGTGGAGCCCTGTCGACTTATTATCTACCTCCGTGTTCTGTTATTGTACATACATGACTACCTCCTTTTCACCACATATTGTGCAGTATTATCTCAGACTCAGGGGACAAGGTGAAAATATTTCATTGCCATCTTGTTACTTCGGTCCGGGCGTTGTTATTAAGAGGTCCTCATTTTTTAAAATTCTCTGAATTCTCTTTTATGTTCAAGGTTGAAAGAGCTTTTGTTTCACATTGTTTGAATGATGTATGTTGTGAAAATAACAAGTGCATTAGATATTGTCAAACTATTTGAGCTTTATCATAAAAATACTGTTTGGCATTTTTAGTGCACTGAACTCAAAGCTTTAACATGGCCTTAATATCAGAAAAAAGGGCTTTGCATACTATAGAAGAAGAGATCCAAAGATGTGGAAAATGTACCCAAAGAGTTTTTTGATAATACAATAGATATTCTAAGGCAACCAAAAATATATTGAGGGTGCGTTTGCCAAAATGTTGCTTTTGCCAATGATGTAAATTTCCTTTAGAATGGTGGTTTGAAATGCTTTACTCAGTGTAAATTTTCTTGATGCTTTATTCTGGTGAAAGCTTTAGCACAAGTCTCCCTGGCTTGTGTTCCATTTGCCTTCTAGACCATTGCTAAATGCAGCGGTGATGCCGATGCTATTATCCAAAGAGTTGTCTCCTTCCTCAGATGGGTATGGCTTTTCATTCAGTTGATCCTTGGTACTGTGAGGTGGAAATGATTGACGCAAGACCCAAGATCCAGTGTGTCCTACCAGTGATAGATGATGTTTATTCTTCGTTTTGAGAATCATCTGTTTCTGTTCACCAATATTGCTGTATGGGGAAGAAATGTCTTGCTCCCTAATATTTCCTGTCCAAGTGTGACAATGAAGGATTCTGACTATCAAAATGGAAACCCTATGTGTGAAGAGCAACATAATCAATTTTTATATCTTTGTAATACAAATAATCCTAACCAAAGAAACTTGAAGTCCCTGTTATTTAGTGATTTTCTTTGGTTTTCATTTACATTATTTGCATTTAAATGTGATATGATTTCCAACAGTTTTGATTACTAGAAAGGCGTTTTCACATTGTGTTTTTTAAACTTGAGATGTCATAAATTGTTCTGCTGTCTTTTTATCACCATGAAATTTCACCTGAATGATACGTAGGTTACATTGGAACAGTTTTGATTTAGATCGTCCCTGTAGCATGTTGTAAACAAAGAAAATTCCCAATTTTAATGTGACATTTGACTAAATTGATAAGGCTGGTTTCAAGTACAAAACTTGTCTGTGTGATGCATTTTAATATAAGACCTTAATTTGGAAGCCACAGATAGTTTTGCTGACTTAACTCAGGTGCCAATTTAGATTAGAATGTAGACTTAACTGTTATTATTTAAGTTATGGTTTTCTGATACTTCTGCTTTTGAATACCAAAATACATCTTTTGAACCAAAGTGAGCAACAAAACAAATTATTTTACGTGTTGAAATGTTGCAACAGACTTTTTTGATACTCTCAAGATGATCACAAGTACTAGAAAATAAAATTGTTCTTGGAAAAATACATTTTGTGTCGCAGTTTGTCTTCTTGGGGAAAAATCCATTTTAGATATTTCTTGAAAAGTTAGTATGATAAGTAATATTTTGAACAACATGCTGTACATTTTGCAAGAAATAAAAGGATGGGCTTTTAGAATAGCTAACAATGAGTGCTAGTGTTTACCAGATGGCCAAAATTGTGTTTTGTTCCGTTAAACTCCATAGAAAAACAACTAAATCTTCTTAACAACAGCACAAAGAAAAACAGCCGTCTTGTTCTGAAAAGTAGAGACAATAATTTTTAAATATGTTTAATTTTTTACATTTACACAAAAGTAAAAGTGCTATGAAATGTTCAGAAAAATAACTGACACTGAGGCTTTACTTGCACTTACTAAGGCTTTTCAAAATGTAGAGAAATCTGAAGTACAGAATTTCTGTTGTGAGATCTTATTTCACTTTAAGTAAATATGTAGAGCAAAAAGTCACCAAGTGTATGAAAGAGAAAGCAGAGAGTAAGAAGTACAACTGTGAAATATACTAGAGTTTATTATACTTGAAAAGGTGGTGTCATTGAGTGTAAACTATTAAATTGATAAATATAAGTCAATGACATGAATAACAACATTAATAAATAGATTAATATATACATATATTGAAACTTGAAATACATCAAAAACAAAAAAATATGATTTTTTTAAAACACTGAATTTGTGTCAGAAAGGGATTTTGTGGTAAGAAATAAATACCATTTGCAATTAAAAAGGCACATTTAAATAGATATTTCTATACTGAAATAAAAGTGAATTCCAATATAAGCCTGTAAATCACACCAGTAAGTAGTTTTGGCTATCAGCTGTTTCACAATGTATTAATTATATTGATTATTGAATATTATTACATTATTTCAGAATTATTAATTTATTTGAAAATTAACACTTTGGGCCACCATCCAATATTATGGATGTGTCACATTACACAACTTGATGTTATAAACATGGATATGGAACATATATCTGTCTATGGTTATAATATTATGTGGTACAGCAGTTAGGTGAAAGTCCAAGCCCATCAAAGATCAAATTATCTTCTACCAGTCATTAATGTTTTTTAACGTTTACAAACACTGAAGATGAATGATTTAAAGTAGAAACAGCGATACGCCGAAAGTCCAGCAGGGGGCAGCAGATCTCCAACAGGCGCTTCAGCTGTCAGAGTCGAGGAAACCGAAGAAGTGGTGACGGGGCGGTCTTGTTTTTATCGCCCGTCGCACGCAGCTCATCTGCTGTGAAAATGCGCATCGAAAAATGTTATTTCTGCTCGGGGCCGGTGTACCCCGGGCATGGGCAGATGTTTGTAAGGAACGACTGTAAGGTATGATACCGTCTTTATGCCGGAATTATCCTTTAACCTTAACAGAAGCTCATATTTGACTGTTAGCTAGTTGCTGGCTAACGTGAACTTGCTAACGTAACGTGCTGTATTCACTCACGTGGGATGAAAGCAGGGTGTTATCAGCTGGAGGACGGTTAATAACTCATCGTGGTGATTATCTACCTCAGTTCAGAGATTTACAGAGTGAAGTAGTCGCGCGTGGCGTTAGCACAATGAAATGTTAGATCCATGCTGTTTTTCTCAAGAGTGAAGTTGATGATGAGGCCGGACATTTAACTAGCAGGGCCTCCGGTTGACTTGTGGAGTAATTACGCCCTCTAAAGGTTCGATGTGGCAGCAGACTGTTGACAAATCACAAACACTCTGCAGCCATACATCTGAAAATTATACTATCTTTGTAATGTTTGTAATGTTTGTTCAACTTTGCCTTAGATTTTGAAGCCTATACTGCCTTAATATTTTGCATCAATAGTATTTAAAATCCCTATGACAGTCCAAACAGAGGCAAAACATGTTTCACAAGAGTAATATTCTAGGAATAATCACTACATTTGTAAAAGAATATAGTGCATATTATAACTTAACTGTCAGTTTTTGTTTGTAATTATGTCTTATAGTTTGTTTGTTTCTTTTTTCTGTAAATGTCTTTCTAGCTTTTTAACAGTTCTATATAACAAAATCTGATTTTATTTTAATTTATCAGTGCTTCTCGGCATACTTGCTTTTAAACTGAATATTTTTTGTTACTCACTTTCAATTCTTATTAATTGTTTGGTTGTTGTATTCTTTTCTTGCATTCATAACTCTGTAAACTTTATACCTTGTGCAACTTGGCAACGTTGTATTTAATAGGGAAAGACCTCGCAGATATTCAGAATTTCTCCGATTATCAGTGTCTGTGTTTTGTTTTTTGTCAAATTGCTGATCAAATATATTAATGTCGGAATGCAATACTTTGGCTCTGATGCAGCATCCTCTCTCTATCTGTAGTCACCACTGTGTGGTCTCACTCACTGAATGACTGTGAACAAGATATGTACTGAATGAGCTATTTTTTCACTTGGAAAATACACTTTGTCTCTTAGGTTGGCAGGGCCAGTATTTTAGTATCTTTTTAATAAGCTAATATTGGATGATATGCTGTCCACCATAATTAGATATGTTTAAGGATAGAAAGCTTTACAACAAATAAAATATCAAATCTTTCAAGCCAGATATCTCAAATTTGAATCTCAGCTCTTTATAATTCTACACTTCCAGAGTCCTTTTATCTTTCTGCCAAGGAAACTGTTTACTCATTCACATCCTCTAGAAGTCCTGTGCTTCTGTCTTTAGTTAAACTTTAAATGATTTGTTTTTCTGTCTTTTTGAATATATGTAGACATTCAGATTCTGCAGGTCAAAATGCATCAAGAACTTCAAGAAGAAGCGTAACCCAAGAAAAACGAGATGGACCAAAGCATTCAGAAAGGCATCAGGAAAGGAGTTGACTGTGGTACGTTGTTTTTCTGTAGAGCACTTTTGTAAGAGTCCTTAATTAGTTTTACTGTTACTTATCAAACAAAAATCCTCTCCTTCAGGATAATTCTTTGGAGTTCGAGAAACGCAGAAACATACCTGTGAAATATAACAGAGATTTGTGGGAGAAGACAGGTAAAGTATACAATTATTTCTTGCTTGTATTAGCTGTGAAAGTGTTTTGTTATTTGATATTTGAACTGAAGAGTCGTGTGTCCCTTTTTGATTTCTACAGTGGAAGCCATGAAGAGGGTGGAAGAAATCAAACAGAAACGACAGGCACGATTCATCATGAACAGGTGAGCGTTTGTGTTCATTCTCTGGCGTAGTTCATCTTGTCTTTTTATTTTGTTAAATAGATTTTATGTATCAGATTTTGTATTGACAGTGGTTGCCTCACCTTGACTGTTTTCATCTTCACTATATAGATTAAAGAAGGGCAAACAATTGGAGAAGGAAGAGGCCATCGTCGAAGTGAAGAAAAATATTCACCTTATCAAAGCACCACATGCAGGTAAGAGTCAACGAATAGTCAAGTTAGAATCTGGTGATCCCGTTCAAGAAATTTGAATTCATGACATTGATTTCAACACACGAGGTACTTCTGTGCTTGACAATAGCAGACATAACAGACACATATGCACATTGTACATTCCCTTTGACTGGATGTTGACAGCAATTGGAATCATTCAGTTCAAATTATTAAGAATAAAAAACCTGACCCAATGAGATTGTATCTTTATATTTTGCAGGAAAAGCCAAAAAGTTGGAAGACAAGATGGTGCAGAAGTTACAAGAAGATGTGGACATGGGAGATGAAGATATTTAATCTTGTACCCAGGGGGTTTTGTTTGTGGGATAGAACTCACAAGCATGTTGACCTTGATTTATATTGTACTTCTGTTTTGGAAATGAACTTTCCAAAAGGCTGATGATGGACGCAGTAAAGTTTGCTGTACAGGAGCTGAAAGCATTGGCCAAACAAAGATCTCCAAACCCGCAGCAATTAACCACATATCTCCCAGTTATTGTTCTCAGAATGTAAGTTTGGGCTGTAAAGACTTAACTCAGTCCCGTTGCAGAGTATGATGTATTGCAGTAATACAGAAAAGATAACCAATAAAAAGTGAAAAAGTGTTCTTTTGTTTCCAATTTTCTGTAATGTTAACTATACCCATACCTAAATGAAAACCTAAGTTGGTGCCAAAGGGTATAGTTGAAGATTTGTTTGATGTATGAGAAACCATTTTACTTTCATGTTACATTGGATTTTTGCTGATTAACCCTTTGTAGTGGTTGTTGTTTTCGTATGAACATCATGTAGGGAGAGGTTAGCTAGTGTATTCAGTGCCTTTAGCAAAAAAAACCCCCTGATAATTACGATGAAAAACTATACCCTTAAGGGGAAAGCATGATGTTTCTGGTATTAAACCACTACTATTGTTTTTATGGATTTGGATGCTTTGACTAATGCGACAAGTTTGTCTGATTGACCCTTGCCACATAGACGGATCAGAGGTGTATACAATTGGTTATTGAGAAAAAATACTATGAAAAACAACAGCATTAATAATCTTTTGTCTTCCATACTCAAAGAAATATTCCAACTAATCAATCAGGGGACAATGAAGAGTAGATAAAAAGAATATGATTAACTTCTATCTCATATATTTGACTTCCTGTTTCAAAACTTTGAAACAAGAAGTCTTATAACTATCTTATAATTCTGACGTTTTATCACATAGTTATGATATTTTTAAATCTAATTTGTGTTTCTTCTGTGACTGGTGGAAATGGCCTTCCATATATTGGAGGGCAAAATAATAATTTCAACATATTAAAAGTGTTACACAGGATACATATGTATTCATTGTTTATCGAAACATAAATGCGTGAATTAATCACTCAAAAGCTTCATATATAACTTATTTTGAGAAACAATATGTAAGTTACTTTGTTTTAGTAATTGTAATTGACGCCTGACACATTCATGTGATGATCAGACGCTCCCTGGGCTCATCCACCATCTCTGGCATCGATTAACCGGCCTGTTGCTGGACAGGCTGCATGACAGGCTGCTGCTGCCCTCGCCCGCCTAGTCTCTTACCAGTTCCACATTTCAGCTGCCAGAGGAGCTGCTTCAGCGGTTACATTCTGTTTTTGGAGCAGAGCAAGGGATACAATACAGCTATGTCCGAGGAGGTTGAAGGAACGAGGGCTTCTGAAGACCAGCAGGTAAATCGTAACGGCAAACTGCAAAATTGAGCAGCCGATGATGTTAGCACATCGAGCCTGATACATTACAAGGCGGCTAGCAGGAAGCTAGTTAGCCAGTAGCTAGCACGCTACTGTTGGCTAATATAATTAACGTAGCTGCTGCGAAGTAATTAGCTAATTAGCTGCCAACGCTTGTTGGTAAAGAAAAACAGAAGCTCTGCCGTCTTCGGGGAGACGAGTAAAGTGGCGCCATCACTTGTAACTAGACCGATGGCTTCGCTAACGTTGGTTAATTTTGTAGCTAAACATGCTAAGTTAAATGGCAAGACTAATGCTAGTGCAAACACCAGTTGGAGTTTCCCTCATGGCGGCGCCTGCACATTATGCAACATAAATAAGTAATCCTACGAGCTCTAGCTGCTGCTGCTGTCACAAAACATATTGTAGTTTTATTAGTCACTAATGTCATATGCTCTTTTAACTTTACATGACAGTGTTTCCTCTCATGATGCCAGCTAAATATGCGTTTGTCATTCATACATTATGTGCTCTTTCAATAGGAAATGGAAGACAAAGTAACCAGTCCAGAGAAAGCCGAGGAGGCCAAACTGAAGGCTAGGTATCCAAACCTTGGAGCCAAGCCTGGAGGCTCAGACCTTCTTAGGAAAAGACTTCAGAAGGGGGTACGTTTTATATCTCAACTTTCTAGTTTTTGTTGTTTGTTTACTGATTCAAACAGTCCTAGTCTAACAGTATTCTCATTTTGTCTTCGTGATTGTCCAGCAAAAGTATTTTGATTCTGGTGACTACAACATGGCCAAGGCAAAAATGAAGAACAAACAGCTGCCATCTGCACCGACAGAGAAGACGGAGATTACAGGCGGCCACATCCCAACACCTCAGGACCTGCCTCAAAGAAAGACTTCAATCGTGGCCAGCAAACTGGCTGGTTGATGTTTTTATGTTTACTGTTTTGTTACCATTCCAACTCCCACTTCATATCTACCTGCCGTTTACGTTTTTGTTAATTTTTCACCTTTGTGTGTATTCTGTCAGAACAAGTAATGTACCAAGTCAAATTCTTGAGAAAAATTGGCGACTGTCAGACACTGAATTGTCAGTGAGTAAAATCCAACAGAGAAGTAGCTGAAAATGTTTCTCAGAATCCTAAAAGAGACTAAATAGTGATTTATTGAACATGATTACACTCGTAAATATGAATGGATGTTAGTGCTATCTAATTTTTACCGAGCATCACTTTTAAGGATATATGCCTCCATACAAATTGCCTGTCAAACAGCAGTGGAAGAGCCTGCACAGATGATCTGTTCACCTCAAAGGAATCTTGTTCCACCATGTTAATGTTAATTAAAGAGGCAAAAATAACAACAGAGAAAATATTATCAAGGTTTGCATTGAAGTATGTGTGAGGACTGTAATTAACAGCTCATGTGGAGGCACATCTGTTTAAATAGTGAAAATTGAAGTAATCCTACTTTGTTTTTTTTGTTTTCCAATCCTTAATTGTGTGTCCTTTCCTCTCTCCGTGAAGCTGTTTGATTCTGTGCTTTCAACGCACTGAAGAGTAGATCACACACACTTTCTAGCCAGTTGTATTTTAATTCATTTTAGTGATATTGGTTTGCAAAGACTTGCTGCTGGTCTCCTTTTCATCCTGACCTTTAAAATGGCCTTAAAAGTAATGAACCCTCTTGAGCAATATTTGCTCCCTCAGTGAGAATCTTAGTTGTGAATTTTGCCTGAAATGTCTGTCACTGTCTGATTGGAATCACTTAGGATTTTATGGAAAGAAACTCCCTTGACATGTCTGGAGTGTGCATGTGCATTTACTGTGCAGTCACACTGTGCCATTTGTTTTGTAAATAAAATAGTTTTGCATAATATCTTTATGTACACGTATTCAATTGAATGTTTCCTTGCATTTATTTTTACACTCAAGTGTTACTAAATGACAGAGGCGCCTGCACTTAAGATGCCAGTTTATCTTGTGTGCCAGCAGAATCCTACCGTGAAGAAAATGTGCCTCCATCGACTGGTGTGGTGTACCATGATAATATATGAAGAAAAATTTAGCAAATATTAAGTGAAAATTAAATAAAGTTGCATAAATGGGAATTCTCAAGGGTCAGTACTTAAAAGATGCAGTGTACTTAATATAGAACTTGAGCTGGACTTTAATTAGTAGGTGGGGGATACAAGGGTAATTTTACCCAGTATTTGCAATGAAAATAGGGCAAATAACCTCACATGTTAATACTCAGGATAACCAGAACAAGAATAAATGTTAAAATAAGTTAAACTGGGTATTGGAATGACCAGGGCTACCAACAGAGGGGAGAACACCAGATCAGTTGTCCTGTGTCACGGGAGGGCATGAAATTATCTGCTCGGGGTAGGGGGGGGGCTTTGATGATAAGATTTTTCCTGCGCATGCGCAAAACTGTCAGCAGCCCTTGATACTGATATGGCATGGCAATTTAAATTCACTGCATACTTGATCATTTATAGCTCTGGTTAGCAGTAAGTCTCAAATGAAAACATCTTTTCAGATCACTAAACAAACTTTTCTGATATGGACTGACAGGCATGATATGGAATTTATGATTAACTGTAAGAAGGATAAGCAAAAGTACTTTGTCAGTGATGGAATCTAACCAAGTAAATTTACTCAAGTACTGTACTTAAGTACAGTTTTGATTTAGCTGTGAGTTTCTTGAGTATTTATATTTATATTGTATATTATTGTACTTGTACTATTGCACTCCTCTATGATTATTTGATAACTTTAGTTACTAGGTACTTTGCAGACTGTATGCTGCATAAGAGCCTAAGCAGTGCATGTTGAAATTATATGTATTGTTTAAAATTATTTTTATTAGCAATTGGATAAAAACAAACTGATAATCAGAAATGGAAAAGGTTTAATATCAGATCTGATAATTGGACTCACCAAAATTTGGTTGACTCATGCAGTATGTTTACAGTATGTAAGCACGTAAAAATATGTTTTACTTTACTTTTACTTTTAATGCTTAAGTTCATTTTCGATTTACTGTCACTTCATACTCCCACTCCACATTATTTTGTAGGCAAATATTTAAATTTTACTCCTCTATATTTATTTGACACCTTTAGTTACTAGTTACTTTGCTGATTATATGCTGTATCAGAGACTAAGGGGTGCATTAGGCTCCAGGGCTCTGACGCGTGCAGGTAGGATTGTGGCCGACCCCTCCCATCCTGGTCACAGACTTTTTGAGACCCAGGAGGCTGTGGTCCATCAGTGGTCCATCGGTGGTGTAAAGTCCTTCTTGGTAATAAATCTGTTTCTGATTCTGATTTTAATTGATTTAATTGATTGATATCATTTTAGCAGGAATTGATACAACAAACAAACAAAAAAACAAACAAACATACACAGAGTTTCATAAAAAAAACAAAAAACAAATTGCACATGTTGTATCATGCCAGTAATGTTGACAAGTGGTGGAATGTAACTAAGTACATTTACTCCAATACTCCACTGCACCATCACAGCCTTGTCCTCACGCGGGCTGGTTGATATGCGCACGTTGGCCGCTGGGAGGCACGCAAGATGCACGAGAGCAGAGCGTGTCGGGGCACGCGCAGCTGACTGACAACTGTTGCAGCAGTAGTTGAAGCTCCTTCATCTGAGCGCACAGAAGCGAGCCGAGGAGAGGAGCCCAGAAAAGTTCCTGTCTTCTCCTCTAAAACTCCGGAACAATGTTCACTCTTCTTTCTGCTGGCAGAGGAAGTTTCTGAAGGGTCACGGAGCGAATTATAAGACATGGCAGCCTCTGAACTTTACTCCAAGGTAACTTTATTAAATGAGTTTGCGTCGGTTGTCCAGCTCATTCAACGGTTTTCTCCAGCTAGCGTTAGTTAACTTGTTGCTAATTAATCTGTTTAAAATACAGTTTACTTCTGCTTGTCACTTAGAAATGTTTACTTAACAACTTTGGTGTTTTTAAAATGTGCTGCTTTTTAAAATGTTTGTGCCACTTATAATACCCCGTATCACATTATACGCATGACTGTTGTCTGCTGGCTTCAAGTTAAGCTATCCTGACATTTTCCTGAGGTACATGTCACTGCTACTGTGTTGCTGCGGTTTTGTTAAAGACTATGTTACTGGTTGAATGGCTCTGACCCGGTGTCCCCCTCTCTGTCCATCAGTATGCCCGTGTATGGCTCCCAGATGCAGCCGAAGTGTGGAAGTCAGCAGAGCTTATCAAAGATTACACACCCGGCGACTTGACGCTGACTCTGCAGCTGGATGATGGCACGGTGAGACAGGCAAATGCAACATAAACACACACACACACACACACACACACACACACATTGAAGCATTGAGGTGGAAATGGGTGTGTGATGTTCTGTCAGAGAGCCATGCACACATTTCTCTGGAAGACTGCTGGCAATGGAGCCTCATAAATCTGTGTGGGGGGATTGGAGGCAACTGGGATGTTTGGTAAATGCACATGGATTGCCAGGCAAGACCAATACCTTGTGCCTCTGTGCACCTCTGCAAAGCTTTAAAAGCAGGAAGCTAATTTTATGTCCTTGGTTCACAATGGGCCAACAGTGAGGCTGAAAGCTGCTGCTGCTGGCAGCTGTGATGTCGAGTTTGGGCTTGCACTTCAGGTATGGAAATAAGGTCAAAGCATTATCAAGAGTGAACAAGCCAAGCTCAGTGTTCGCTAGTTAGCTGAAGCATGAAGTATAACTAAGGTTTTTGTTCCTAACCACCTATTTTGATTTCTTTTTTGTTTTGCAACTTACTTTCTTTAGGCTCATTCTGTAGTTCTTGTGTCTATTCCAGGAGGTGGAATACAAAATAGACCCCAAAACCAACAACTTGCCCCCACTAAGAAACCCAAACATCCTGGTTGGGGAGAATGACCTCACAGCTCTCAGCTATCTCCATGAGCCGGCAGTGCTACACAACCTGAAAGTGCGCTTCGTGGATTCCAGGTTGATTTACACATACTGTGGTAAGGAGCTTCATCTCCTTTGACTCACACTATCAATGTCACTGTAGACTTTGGAGCCCTGCTCACTGTACACGCTGACATAATCTACGGTACATCTTGCTGATTATTGTGGCATAGGCTGCTCTTAAAGGAGCATGCACTAAAGTGTGTTCCATGAATTTTGGATAAATAATGCACATAACAGTGTTTGTTATTTATTTAATTGTACTCCATGTCGTATAACATACATTTATTTTCATTCCTCTGGTCGTATTTAGGAATTGTCCTGGTTGCCATTAATCCTTATGAGAGCCTGCCTATCTATGAAGCTGACATCATCAGTGCCTACAGTGGGCAGAACATGGGGGACATGGACCCCCATATATTTGCAGTTGCAGAGGAAGCATACAAACAGATGGCCAGGTTTAGTAACCTCCTCCTTACACTTTAAATCTAATGAAATGTTAATTTGCTTATAAGCTGATACTCCTAATGTTTTTGGCTGATATTTGGGTTGTATGTCATCACATCTTTTCACACAGAGATGAAAGAAACCAGTCCATCATCGTGAGTGGTGAGTCGGGAGCTGGCAAAACTGTCTCTGCAAAGTACGCCATGCGTTACTTTGCCACAGTCAGCTGCTCCTCTGGGGAGGCCAATGTTGAGGAGCGTGTCCTCGCCTCCAGCCCCATCATGGAGGTAACATTTAACAGTGCAGACAAAATTAAGACAAAATTATAAAGTGTCCAAGGTTTCTGAAAGCCTTTTTGTGTGTTTCGTCTAGGCCCTTGGAAACGCCAAGACAACAAGGAATGACAACAGCAGTCGCTTTGGGAAGTACATTGAGATTGGGTTTGACAAGAAGCATTGTATAATTGGGGCCAATGTGAGAACCTACTTGCTGGAAAAGTCTAGAGTTGTCTTTCAGGTAAATTTCCTGAAATGGATTTAACTCGCATGCCTTAAAAGTGACTACACTCAGTGTTTGAATGTGGCCCTTTCAAGCATTTTATCTAGTGTTTCTCATGGTAGTTAATTGATTTGAAACACTTTCATGTCTGTGTAACATGTAACATGTGTATCTTAGCAACGTAATAACAAACAGCATGAACAACTCGCAGTTTTGCCCGCCTGCCGGGCCCATGGCTTAGAAAGATGACAGCATGTTGGTTTTTGTTAAGCAATCGTCTCAGATTTGATGATTTCAGTGCAAGCCAGCGTTAAGCAATGTGCTTAGAGTTCATCTGCAGTCAAAAGAGCTATTAATTTTATTAAACGTGTTCACAGTACTTGTGTATTTGACTTTGGTTTGCACTACTTTCAGGCACACGGGGAAAGGAACTACCATATATTCTACCAGCTCTGTGCCTCCTCACATTTACCAGAGTTCAAAGCCTTCAAGTTAGGTATGAGAGTCTCCAAAATACCAGTTGTCGTTTTAACAGAATTAGGAATCAATTGAAATAGAGTTGCAAAAGCAGGTGTGACAGATTTATTTCGGGCAACATTTCATTTGATTAATGTCTATAGGTTGCGCAGATGACTTCCACTATACTAACCAGGGTCAGAGCCCAATCATAGACGGGGTGGACGATGCCAAAGAGCTGTGCAATACCAGGAAGGCTTTCTCACTGTTAGGTGAGTGTTGCATTTCAATAAGGCTTGCATTTACATGTTGAATGAACATGCACTTTTTCTGTTTTTGGATTGACTTTTGATGTAGTTGATTATCACTTATCTTTGTATTGCTTTCTTTGCTTTGTAGGTATTGGAGAAACTGATCAAATGTCAATTTACCAAATTCTGGCGGCTATTCTTCATCTCAGCAACGTGGAAGTGAAAGATCAGTCAGCAGACAGATGCAGCATCTCGGTAAACATTGACAAAGGAATATTTAATCTTGCAAATTTGTTTAACTTGTAACAATACTATATTTGGGATTTGTAACCTGTACAAGATAATTATTGATAATGTATTTCCAGCCGGATAACATCCACTTGAGTGTGTTCTGTGAGTTGATGGGGGTGCCCTGTGAAGAAATGGCCCACTGGTTATGTCACAGGAAACTCAAGGCAACCACAGAAACCTATGTCAAGTCTGTCTCCAAAATAAATGCGGTCAATGGCAGAGATGCCCTCGCTAAACACATCTATGCCAGACTCTTCAGCAGGATTGTGGACAGTATTAATGTTGCCTTAAAATCTGCAGCCAAACAACACTCCTTCATTGGTGTGCTGGACATTTACGGGTATGTTATTATTTTCAGGTTTTTAGTTTTTCCTTTTATGTTCCTGGGACAACCAGACATTGTTTTCATTTTACACATATATTTTTCCTCAGGTTTGAAACATTTGATGTCAACAGCTTTGAACAGTTTTGCATCAATTATGCCAATGAAAAGCTTCAACAACAGTTCAACCAGGTATGTGTCTTTTCCTGTTCAACCCATTCATTCTGTAGTCACAATGTACACATTTATCATTATCAGCTATCGCTCCCTCCAGCATGTCTTCAAACTGGAACAAGAGGAGTACATGAAAGAGGGGATCCCCTGGACATTGATTGACTTCTACGACAACCAGCCATGTATTAATCTCATTGAGGCCAAGCTGGGTGTTCTGGACCTTTTGGATGAAGAGTGCAAGGTAAAATTCCATCTTTTTCCTTCAGCTACTTTCCACTGGAGAAATTTCCACCACTGCACTATATTTGGAGGTTATGAGTAAGGCCATGACTAAGTGATGTGTCAGCACTTCCTTTCTCCATAGATGCCCAAAGGCACTGACGACACATGGGCTCAGAAAATGTACAACACCCTCCTGAAGCAGAATGCTCACTTTGATAAACCCAGGATGTCAAATAGAGCTTTCATCATCCACCACTTTGCAGACAAGGTGAAACAAATTTGTATGTGCTGTGGTGGGGGTTGTGTCTTAGTGGTCAGGAAATGGACGAATGACTCATGTTTTCTCATGATGAGCACCAAGAGCGTCAAGTGTGAAACTGAAATAACGTTCTCTGCATAGTCAGACGCATATAGCTTTACCAAAAGTATTTGATGATTCAAATTATTTGAGGAAGAGTAACCATTCTACTTCACACTCTAGATGAAGTATGTGACCTTTAGTATTCCAGTCAAAGATTACTGTGTGACCTGGTCCTTTGTGCCTAGGTGGAGTACCAGTGTGAGGGTTTCCTGGAGAAAAACAAGGACACAGTCAACGAGGAGCAGATAAATGTGCTGAAAAACAGCAAGGTGAAATTGTTTATAAATGGTTTATTACATTTTCACTTCCTAGTCCCTCCTCTCTCTTTGTTGTGGTTGAAAGAATCCAATGTCAACACCTCCTTAACTAAATGTAAATGACTGCAAACTACATTTTGTGTTGCAAGTGCCTGGGCACACACCCTGGAATTGTTTAACCACAACTATTGAAGGAAGTACACCCACTTTTTCCGATTTCAGATTGAAAACACTGCCACCTGCTGTTCAATGATAACATTGTGTTTTGTCACTTTAATCTCTAAAAAAATAAATCTTTTCAGTTTGATCTGCTGCTGAAGCTGTTTGAAGATGATGAGAAGGCACCAAGTTCAACTAACAAGCGTACCGGTGTCACTGGAAGGGCTGGTCAGGCTCAGAGAGATACTAAGAAGACTGTTGGACTGCAGGTGAGAAGAACATGACATTTGGTGTTGGTGAAACTTAGCTATATCCCACAGTTACAATTCTTGTTGTCATGAAAAACTTAGAAAAACTCCCTGTTTAAAAATAATTATGTGGAGAAATTTAGATTTGTTTGATTTAATGTTAAGCAGGACAGGTTTAGTTGCCTTTGAAGTAATGTATTGATATTGGACATGTAAACCAAATGTTCAAGCCCATTTCATGTATTTCCATATTTACTCATTAATCATGGATTTATCTTTATCTTTTCACTCAGTTCAGACAGTCTTTACATCTGTTGATGGACACACTAAATGCAACCACTCCTCACTACGTGCGCTGCATCAAGCCGAATGACGATAAAGCTTCATTCACGTGAGCTGGAAAATTTCGCTCTTCTGTTGCACCCAAGAAGCACAGATAGATGAGAAGTAATTTGTGTGTTTGTCTGTCATCTTTCATGAAGCTTGGACCCCGTGAGGGCAATGCAGCAGCTCCGAGCATGTGGAGTCCTCGAAACAATCCGGATCTCAGCGGCAGGCTTCCCATCTAGGTACAATATCAGCATCCACACCTGGTACAGAGTACAGGGCCATGCACAGTTGTACACATTATATCTTTACTGTATATAGAAAATTATGTATCCAAATCGTTTTGTTTATTTGAATATTATAGATGGACCTATCAGGAATTCTTTAGCCGTTATCGGGTCCTCATGAAGCAAAAGGATGTGCTTTCTGATAGAAAACAAACCTGCAAAAATCTACTGGGAAAACTTATAGAGGTCTGTCAGTATTTCAATGAAAATATAGATGTAATTATTTATAGTATATGTGTATAAATATATGCTACTGTATATTCTTTTTTGCTCTTAGGACCAGGATAAGTATCAGTTTGGCAAAAACAAGATCTTCTTCAGGGCTGGTCAGGTGGCTTACCTGGAGAAGCTGCGTTCTGACAAGCTGCGTATGGCTTGTGTCCGCATCCAGAAGACTATCCGCTGCTGGCTGGCCCGCAAAAAATACCTGAGGATGAGGGAGTCTGCGATCACAATACAGAGACATGTACGGGGTCACCAGGCACGCAGGTAAGTGGAGACATTCAATAACAGCAGAATACTACTATGTTGCTCTGGCGTATGTCTTACATGTGGATAAGGACTCTACTGCTGCAAACAAAAGCTACCTCTGTGTACTAATAGAGTAACTTGAACTTGAACTTGTTTATTTTTTCTTGTCAGTTATGTTAAGTTTCTGCGATGGACCAGAGCAGCTGTTGTCATTCAGAGGAATGTTCGTATGTGGGCAACCAGGAGACACTACCAGCAGCAGCGCTCTGCAGCTATCACTATTCAGTGCTTCTTGAGGGCCTACATGGCTAAACAGCAATACCATAAGGTAATGCCATGACTGATACAAATTTGAAGGCTTTTAGAAATTAAATAAGTTATAATTCCACACTCGTAAGGTCCCCTTTAGTGGAAGGTTTTGTAGTCAATATGAGATTTTACTAACATAATTGCAGAAAGCAATATCCAAATTTCCTTGATTTTAGTGTACGGTTTTTCTTTGTTTCCAGGAGTGTGTAAGGGATTTAAAGGGAATTTTATCAATCCATAGAAAAACTTGATCGTTGGATATAACAATTACTAAAACTCGATTTCATAGGTGCCACCAAGAAAACAGGAATTAGTGCTTCTTGGATGTTATTGTTTTTGCACTTCCTAAGCCTTGATTGTCGGCTGGATTCTTAATCATTAGGTCATATTAGAGACTGAAAATATTTGTCCTGATTTGTTGGCCTCAAAAACACTTTTAGATTAAATGGGGCAACGGCTTGGGTCCATGTTTACTTTTTGTCAACTACAACAGGAAATAAACTTGGACACATTTTCAATGTTTAAACATGATATTTTATATGTGTCTTTCTTTTCACAGTTGATGTTTGAGCAAAAGGCTGTGGTCATCCAGAAATGGATGAGGGGCTGCCTGGCTAGGAAGCATTACAGACGCACTGTGGCAGCCATTATCCTGCTGCAGAGCTGTGTACGTCGCATGAGGGCCAAGAAGGACTTAAAGAAGCTGAAAGTTGAGGCCCGCTCTGTGGAGCATTTCAAGAAGCTCAACTTTGGAATGGAGAACAAGATTATGCAGTTGCAGCACAAGATAAATGAGCAGGTAAGTATTGTGTGAGTATGGATATCTGGTTTTGTCTGTCTTAGTTGTTTACTCTGGAGTTTACCGGAGAAACATTGGGTCATTGGGAGTTGTCATATCACATGCTCAGCATGTGTGTGTTTCCTCCCCTGCAGCACAAAGAAAACAGAGAGCTCAGTGAGAGGCTGAATGCCGTGGAGAAGACCTTTTCTGTGGAGAGAGAGAAGCAGAGCAGAGAGATCCAAAACCTCCGTAGATCAGAGCAGGAGGCCAAAGCCAAGGCAGAGACAGTTCCCTCGATGCTGCAGCAACTCACCTTCCTTCAGCACGAGCTGGAAAACACCCGCAGGGAGAAAGACGACCTGGAAGAGGAGACAAAGGTCTTTAAGGAGCAGACACAACAGGTAGGTCTACTACACTTCATGTAAATGTATCCGAACTTAAAATCACATGTTTCTACATAAAACATGTCTTTAATCTTCTAGAATGGTAGTTGATGGAATTATGACTTGATGGAGAGATACAAGTACCCTCTATGGCATTTATCGAAAATCATGTTGTACCTCACATGACAAACTATTATTTTCCACACTTAGTCGTACAGCAGAGGTTTGTTTATTTCCCACTCTTTGTCACCATTCATCACCCTTATTTCCCGCTACTTTAAGCTACGATTTGTTTTAATTATTTTTAATTTTGCTTTTCCAAAACATGCTGGAAAGAATGGCGCAACCCTGCATGTAGGTTTTAGGTTTCATAAATCAACATGGTTGCCTGTGGAGTACACTTATGATTTACAGGGAAACATTTGAAATGCAAAAGGACAGAATAAAATGCAAAATAGAAGCTAAAGTAATTTCAGCTCATCCAGTATTCACTATATAACTCATCCAGTACTCAGTATATGAACTTGGTTGGTTATTATGCTTCACAGTTTAAGTTTCTAGAACCTCAATATTATTAAAGAATGGTAACACATGATTTACCCTCTTCTCACAATCAGGTGGTCGAAGACCTTAATATGAAGAACAGCTTGTTGAACAGCGAGAAAGATGAACTGAACAAAGTAATCCTGGAACAAGCCCAACAGCTGACAGGTTGGCAGCTAACCTCACACCTCCACAGTTCCTAAGTAATGGTTTGATTAAGACTAAATAAGTAAAACTAAACTGTTTTGTTTCAGAGATTGAAACGAATGACTCGAATACAAAACAAATGGAGAGGAGCTTAGCAGAAGAACGCTCTCGCTACCAGAGTCTGCTGAGTGAACACTTGCATCTGGAGGAGCGGCACAGAGACCTGAAGGAAGAGTTGGATCAAAACACTGTGAGGAACGCTTCAGTTTTGACATAGTTGCCCTTTTAATACATCACAGAATTTCAAGATAGTTTCACAAGCCAGAATCACTTATATTATGACGTTCTGTTACCTACCTGTACCTGTGTCTCATATGATGATTTAGATCTGGCTACTTATTCCGTCTGTAACTTGTGTTTTTCTCAAACCCAACCAGAGTTCAAGCAAATCTGGTCACAAGAGGACAGATTCCAGCTACAGCAGTAACTCGTCTGAGTTTAGTCAGAGCTTAGGCTCTTCTGAGGGAGACGACAGCCCTATTCAAACAGAGGTAATGTAGAAAACGACACAATATCACAATGCATTATCAGAATTGACTCATTGGTCACTGTACAATGTTCACTGTGAATAATCACGTAATTTCTTTGTATAGTTGAGTTCCTGTTAAGAAGGGCGTTTTACAGCCTATGAGAATTATTTGATTAGTGGCACGAAAAAGGAAATGAACATTGAGATATTTCTTGATGTGAGTTGATATTTGCAGAGAACTGGACACTCATTCCTTTGTGAACGGCTGTGGGAAGATTTTTTTCTGATCTTGTCCATGTTATAATCCTATTAGTGCAGCATTCTAGCTAGTTTATGTAGAGAATCACCAGCCAGTGCTTGCTGTGTTTTGTTAGGATGAGACCCAGGCGACGGTGGATCTGCCCATCCTTCTGAAGCTCCAGAGAAGAGTGAAGGAACTGGAGCAGGACAAACAATCACTGTGGCAGCAGCTGGATAACAAAGAAGAAGCCCAACAAGAAAAGGCCAAAGTATGAACTGAAATACTAGTCGCCATACTAAGCAGACTGAAGAGTTTTGTATTTATAAGCTATTAGCTATCCTTTGCTTGATAATTTTGTTACCTAAATGTCTTTCTAAAAAGGAGGCGGAGGAGCAAAAAAGTGTTGGCAGAGCAGAGCTGGACTTGGAAAGGCTGAAGGTATGATGGGTCAGGCATCCACTCCATCCAAAATTTGGATCAAACTAAGATTTGACATCCCAATAAAGAGATGTCCACAAAGATTCATTGCAATAAGATACTTTTAAATCGTTTTTTGTTGTAAATTATATTTGCATTGTACTAAATGACAAAATCTTACCATGGTGATTAACAAAAATTCCCATATTTGTTTTGTTTGTTTCTCTGAATGTCTTAATGCAGCGGCAAGAACTGCAGTCTGAGAACAAGAAGTTAAAGCAGGATCTAGATGAGCTGCGGAAGTCTCTGACCAATGAGGACAGTGAAATGATGCCCCCTGCCCCCGGCTCTATGCCCTACAACATCCTGCTGGATCAACTCAGTTCTTCCAATGAGGAGCTGGAAATGAGAAAAGAGGAAGTGCTGCTCCTCCGGTCACATATGGTCCGTCAAGAGGCTCTGAAACATAAGGTGAGAAAATAAATTACATTTATTGAGGTCAAATTTTTTTCAAATTTCAGTGTTTTGCATTTAAAGCAACAGACATTTGACAACATGATTTAATTTATCCTCTGTTTCTGTCCACTAGGACTCTGCGCTCGGGGAAGGTGTGAAACTAGATCTTGATATTCCCTCCTTTCAAGAAGTTGACAGGTGAGATCATGTGCATCTGATTCCTGTTTAAATCCGTTAGGTGGTACAGCTGAGTGTTAAATTCTCTCATTCTATTCTCAGGTCCACTGACATCCATACTTTGAATGAAGATGGAGAGCTGTGGCTGGCTTATGAAGGGTTGAAGGAGACCAATAGGTAATGAAATAAAATTCTGCAGTTTGTTGGTACATTCAAGCATGTACATGCCATTTTAAATTGAATACTATGCCTTCATTCACCAGAGTTTTGGAGTGCCAGATGCAGGAGCAGGAACGTGTTTACAGTGAGAAGTATAGGAAGCTGCTTGATGAGGTGAACAAGCTGAAGGATGAAAAGGAGCAACAGCAAAAGATACTGGCCCAGAGCCTCCTCTTGTCAGAAGATGCCCGCATTGAGGCGAGCCTGAAGCATGAGATCACACGGCTAACCAATGAGAACCTGGTAGGTCTGCCAAATCTGTCGCTTTGACTTTTATTAGTGATTATTTATTAGTGATTTATGTGTAATTATTTAGATTTCTCTGTAGAATACTGGATCTGTACCTTTGAAAGAACCCCCCTATAGTTTACTTTGTAAAACGCGATTAAGTGTTAATCTTTAAGGAAACGTGATATTGCATCAGCAAAGAAAAGCAAAAATCTTACAGTAATATAAAAACAGAACAGTAAGGAGAGTGTTTTTATATTTTAATGAATTATAAGAGTTTCTACTATACAAAAAAATATTTTTCATTATTAACACTTCTGTTCGATTTATGAAAGTTTTGTCCTCACACTAATCTAGATTGTTTACATCATTTTAGGAACTCATGGAGCAGCAAGAGAAACAAGACAAATCCATGCGCAAGTTGAAAAAACAACTTAAATTTTACATCAAAACAGTTGAAGATTTTGAAGGTAATCACATGGCATTGACTGTCCATACATTGTTCTTCCTAGATGACATCAGCACAGCTTTAATCCTGTGATTTCTTATGTTGTGTCTATGTGTTGTGTTTAGTCAATGCTCAGCAAAAGAGTACCCCCTCTGTGACGAATGCCCCACTCAGAGCAGTGAACATAACCCGCAAGGAAAAAGAGTACAAGGGCATGTTGGAGTACAGGCAGGGTGACGTAAGCCGCTTGCTTAAGAGTGTGGTCACAGGTATGTTTTACCTGTTTTTTTCTCACGTAAATCATCCTCTGATCTGTTGGATTTGCATGCGAATATTTCTGATAGATAAAGAGCACTTTATTTGAGGATTTTTTTGGTAATGTATTCTTCTCAGAACTGAAGCCTCGTGGTGTAGCAGTCAGCTTTATTCCTGGACTTCCGGCTTACATCATCTTCATGTGCCTACGATATGCAGACAACGTGAATGATGATCAGAGAGTCAGTGCTCTGCTCAATTCCACCATCACCACGGTCAAAGGGGTCATTAAGGTGTGGTATTTAACTTTGATCCATATAAATAGGATAGCTGATGTGTTTATTTCGAACTAATGTATACATTGTTTCAACAGAGGAAAGGAAATGATTTTGAAGTGGTGTCTTTCTGGCTGGCCAACACATGCAGATTAATGCACTGTCTGAAGCAGTACAGTGGAGACGAGGTAAACTTGAGAAAACTCTGATGTCAGAATTAAGTTTACAGTTGTACGTGTCCCTTTACTAACTAGGGATGTCTGTTCAACCTCTTTATACTTCAGATCATCATGAAGCAAAACACTCCCAAGCAGAATGAGCACTGCCTGACCAACTTTGAACTGTCAGAGTACCAGCAGGTTTTGGGTGATCTTGCCATCCAAATTTACCGCCAGCTCATCAAATGCATGGAAGATATCCTGCAGCCTCTGATTGGTAAGGACACATAATCTGACTTCATATAATAAATATCATAACCATTACAGAGCAGCATGAAATGTATTTTTCCCCGATTTGTGTCTCGTGCATAGTGGCAAGCATGCTGGAGCACGAGTCAATCCAGGGTGTTCTGGGGTCCAAACCGACAGGCCTGAGGAAGAGAAGTACCAGTTACCCAGAGGAGGGGGTGACCGTTGAAGTCCTCCTGCAGCGCATTAGCCAATTCCACACCACCATGAGTCAACATGGGATGGAACCAGACCTCATTAAACAGGTCGTCAAGCAGCAGTTTTACAACATCTGCGCAGTCACACTCAACCACTTACTGCTGCGGAAGGACATGTGCTCTTGGAGCAAAGGCCTGCAGATCAGGTATAGCACAAAATGTTCATTGGACTGTTGCTATTATACTTCATACGGTAAAATTATAGGGACAAAAGAGTTGGGACTGAGGAACTGATATCAAGCAAGCTTTCTCAGACTATATCTCAGACACCCACTAGCGTGATTGCTATAAAACCTCCAGGTAATTATTCACTTTCAATATACTGTGTCAAATTAGATGGAGAAAGTTATAACTTTAAACTAAAGAAACCTCAGATGTTTTAAATGAGCAGACATAAAAACATTATGCGCAGGGGATATGTTTAGAGTTTTCTTAGCAAAATAGTTGTTTGTATATGTAGAATCAGAATATGTGTATGATTTGGCGCCCCCCGCAGTTTCTGAGTGCAACACCACTGTTATAAAATCAAATTCGAGCTCTGTAACAATTTGTCAGATGGAATATAGGTGCTACCTACAAACAAAATTCATTACGTCATAAAAATGTTATGTGTTGAAAGCTTATATCTTAATGTAAATATGTATGAAATGCTGTGATCCCACCTTGTCACTGAAGTTACATAGTGCAGAAACAAGTGATGGGGGCGTAGTGGCTGAGGCAGAGGCATCATTCACCCTATTACAAGACACTGTACCATCCACATGATTATGAAGCTGTTATTTTAAAGTTGAAAGTTATATAATGTTGCTTTACAGGTGGCTGGTGAGCTAAGCTTGGACAATGAACAGCGTATTGTATGTTTGTATTTAATTAACTGTAAACTTGCAGTAAATAGTTTGCTTTGTCATACAAGCAGCAGTGTTTTCATTCAACGCTTACTTAATCTGGTTTCACGGAACAGATTTCAGGTTGGACCTTTTTTAGACAGTTCCCTGGCTCAGTCTGAATTGTTTGTTGCCTCTGGCTTCAGGTACAATGTTTGGCAGCTGGAGGAGTGGCTGATGGAGAGGGACCTGATAGACTGTGGGGCCAAGGAGACACTGGAGCCTCTCATACAGGCTGCACAGCTTCTGCAGATCAAGAAGAAGACTGAGGCAGACGCCCAAGCTATTTGCAGCATGTGTACTGCCCTCACCACAGCACAGGTCTGTCATCAGTCAATGTTCAGACCTCTTGATTTGTAAACATGATGTGTTGTTGGTGCTTTGATCGTTGTTTGTTTGTCTTTACAGATTGTAAAGGTGTTGACCTTGTACACCCCGGTGATTGAATTTGAAGAGCGAGTACCAACCACTTTCATCACAACTATTAAAGTGAGTAGCTGGAAATTTAAGAGTGAACAAGAACGCAGTCTTGTCTCTTCTCTCACTATATCACCTTTTTACTTTGCACATTTTAGGAGCTTTTGAAAGACAGAGTCGAGTCAACCACCCTCATGATGGATGCCAAGAAGATCTTTTCCATCACCTTCATTTTCACACCCTCCTCTGTGGCTCTGGAGACCATCCAGATTCCTGCTAGCCTCAATCTGGGCTTCCTCACACGCATCTAGACCTGTGAACTCTGACACCCTACAGTTTGTACCCGCTCTAATGTTTTCACCGTCACTGAATGTTGCAGCAGCTTCTCAGCACTGCAAAGCCAGCAACAGTTTTTAAAAGTCATCTCTTGCCACCTCTAATCTTTTGCTGGTACAGGTGTTGATAGTATTTTGTGAAACTGTGGCTTCATTAATGCAATAATGGGAATGAAAAAAATATAAAAATATAATAATATATCATCTCAAGTAAAGAAACTTTTCGCATTACAACAACTGCAACCAACAAGTTTCTGATAACTGGGATAGATGAATGCATGTAATGTTCCCATAGACAAATCTTTTTTTAAAATGGATAACCATGAACAGCCTTGTTTAAATGTTTGATGTTGAATGTTATGAAATTCAGGTCCACTGTCTGATTTCTGTAACTTTATTTTTCTGTAACTTCTAATATCAAGTGATGGTATTTATGTAAGGACAAGGTGAAGGAACAGAAAATAACTCTAGTTGATATTTAACCAGTCTAAATGTTTTCATGACATTAAAGACTGGCTTTTACAGTATGATGGTTTGAAGTGAGAGTTTTACTACCTCATGATTTGGATTTTGTATCTCCAAAGTGGTGACTTTAAACAATCAAGAAAATGTTTAATATTTTAATTCTCTTTTATTGACACAGGCACACTCACTGCTTCTGTATTCTTAATACATAACTAACAGTAAATAACCTTCACAGAACAAATAAAAATAGGGATGTGCACCAGTAATGGAAAGTAATAACATTTGAGTGTGTCAAGTACTGAACTGAAGTACAATTTTGAGGCACTTCACTTGAGTTCTTCAATTTTCTGTTACTTTATAGTTCCACTTCACTACATCTGGAGGCAAATATTGTACTTTATACTCTACATGTATTTGATAACTTTAGTTTCTAGTTACTTTGCGGATTACTTGCTGCATCAGAGCCAAAGTGGCACAATCTAAATTTGTAATATTGGCAATCGGATAAAAAAAAAGATGCCTGTAATCATAAAATATTGTATCTGATAATCACCCAGGCAGATAATCAGCAACCTATAGTGTACTATAAATAAATACTATCGCTGGTACTTTTTGATATTTTGATGTTATGTACATTTATTGCCAGAAAAATAAAAACATTATTCTTGTTACTTTTACATACATTTTAGGACATTTATATCTGATACTGTAAGACTTTTTCTCAATTGCTATTCATAAGTGTGACATTCACTTTCACTAAAGTTATATTTTAACATGGTATCTTTACTTTACTCAAGTATTTTGGGTACTTATTACAACAGTGATGTGACCTTGTAATCATCTATATGGGAGAAGACTTGCGTACTTGTAACTTGACACCGACTTAATCCTAAAGACCTCAAAAACAGACCCTGACATGGAAGAGGTTAAAAAAAAAATCAACAAATTTGGCCTTTTAGACTGATGTTACTGTGAAGTGATATCTGGAACTTGCATGCTGACATGTTATGTCTTATCTTTCATCTGCCATGTTCAAGATTGCTCTGTATTTGCAAATGCCTAAAAATTCGTAAATAATTAATCTCTTGGGTCAAAGCTTCTCAGCTGGAATGTTGTTTCTCTCTGGCATTCCCTTTGTTTTCTCAATATTGCAAGTGCATTGCTATTGTAGTTGGTTTAAGGTGGTGAAATATTTACTTTTATGTCATTCTCGCTTTACTTCTCGCGGTAAAGCTGACGCTCAAATATGGTGAGATGACTGCGGTCTGTATCCGGTTTCTTTTGTTGTCACAATCCTTGATCAAACCAGCACACCCACTCCACCGAGACGCTGTCACAAGACGGGAGGAGGGCGGAGCCACACGGCTGAAGTCCACAGCAGGTGAGCGACAAGTCAGCCAGGAAGACACGAGACACACCTGGAAACTGAGGGGCGGGGTTTCAGAATAAAAGCACCAAGTTTAAATTCTCGTTACCAGCCTTTGTGACCCCTTAAGATTAAACAATGTTTACTTGTGAGTCCACATCAGAGTACAGCCTTAGTATATTGTGAACTATGAGGAGTTAAACCAAAGTAATTTGCCATAAGAATTGTCAAAGTTGATATGAAGATATTATCTATAATCTAAAATCAGAGGTCTATAGATAGATAGATAGATAGATAGATAGATAGATAGATAGATATACAATCAGAACTGCAGATATGCAGTACACTGACAATGATATAAAGACGTGTATAATATAGACCCTACATCTTAAGAACAGGGTACGAAGACTGAAACTGCCAGAAATCATATATATAGGAAAATATATAAAACTAAAGCCCACGAAAGACAATTGAGCCAATGTTTCAAAGGCAGTGTATACAATGTAATATTGGTTTAACTGCCTTTTTAAAGAAAGTTTTCAGAAGTGAGTATTATTTTGAAAATTACGACCGGAAACGCCTGGTAATGTTTTCAAACTTGACTGTGGCACAGTTGTGAGGCGCAGGGAGGAAATTCGTTGGTAACCTGGAAAGTACAGTGACACAACAGGTGATAAACAAATATTCAGAGTGAGGAGAAGTTAAAACAATAATGCAGAAACATGGCTTTGTTGGAGCTGTACACCGAGGTAAGAGAAAGATTTGATCACAATACATTTAATGATACTTTCATGTTGTTTCAAAGAGACATATGGAAACTTTGTCAGGGCTCAGGGAAGTTAAAGTGATGCAGAGAAAGCTGGAGCCAAAGGAATTTAAAGTGGAAATACTGGCTCAACTTTTTAAACCTTTATGAGCTGTTAATAATAGATATGTACTATAATGACTTTTGGGTTAAATGGTAAATAAATACAGATCCCTCCAGTTTATTAGGCAAGTGTTCACACAGGGATAATAGCATTACATTTACAGTGTTACATACTTAAATAACTCTAAATTGTCTAAATGTCACCACTGAAATCTTCTCTTTCAGTACAACAGAGTGTGGATACCAGATGCAGAACATGTCTGGAAGTCAGCCGAGATTATGAGAGACTTTCACTCTGGGGACAATGTTCTCCAACTGCTCCTTGAAGATGGCACTGTGAGTAAAATAGGACTAATAAAACCAATTTTATGACGGCGAGAACTGCCAGCTGACTCTTTTTAAATAACTGTGTCACTGTCCCAGGAGCACTACTATCCTGTTGACCCATTAAAGCCACAACTCCCTCCTCTTCGCAACCCAGACATCTTGGTGGGTGAGAATGACCTCACCGCTCTCAGCTACCTGCACGAGCCTGCAGTCCTGCATAATCTCAAAGTGCGATTTGTGGAGTCCAGAATCATCTATACTTACTGTGGTACAGTTGAAACAAACCTTCAAACCATATGTAAGAAGCAAGTTTGTCAGCAGTTTGTGGTCATGGCTCAACCGGCTCTGTTTCCTCATTTTCAGGTATTATACTGGTGGCTGTAAATCCATACAAACAGCTTCATATCTATGGAGATGCAATCATTCATGCCTACTCAGGCCAGAACATGGGAGACATGGACCCTCATATATTTGCAGTGGCAGAGGAGGCTTACAAACAGATGGCCAGGTGAATGAAAGCTCAAATAAACCACATACGATAGAATGTACAGTCTTGTTAAAACGTTTATTTTTTCTTTCTCAGAAACCACAAGAACCAGTCCATCATCGTCAGTGGGGAATCTGGGGCCGGTAAAACAGTGTCTGCTCGATACACTATGAGGTACTTTGCTGTTGTGAGCAAATCTGGAAGTAACACTCGAGTTGAAGACAAAGTCCTGGCATCCAATCCGATAACAGAGGTATGATTTCCTTGGACCAGGAGTCCGACACATGAAGCAACATGTTGCTGTTCTCTGGCAAAATGTATTGAAATGTACTGACGGTTTACCGGGACAATATAGAAATCATCCACTGCAGACTACAATTCAAAACAAACTAACCAGCCATACAACAACAACGACAAAAGACAATATCATAGAGACATTTTATGGTAATTTCCAGGTTCATAATTTTATTTAGAGTTGCTACTTACATACTGTCTGAAAAGCTCTGTTTTAGCTCCTGTCTCTTTAAGGCCCACCTCCCAAATACCAGGCCTCCTCTGATTCGTCAGCTCACACACGCCTCACCCAGCCCCACTTACAGCAACAGAGCAGTTTAGCTAAATTCCTACATGTTAAACTAGCCGCTAGGCATCCATTATGTCTGGCATGGTGACGTAATGTGATGTCACAAAGTCACAGAATTACAAGCAGGACTACTGACGAGGCGTTTCAGAGGCAGTGTTGCCTGTGAGCAGCTTCTGTAGGTGTGGACTTTAACCTTTTTCAACTTTCAAAATTTTTTACATGCACAGTTACCTATATAAAACACTGGAGGAGGGGAAAATACTTAAAGGAAATAATACTCACAATCTCTGATATGCATCTATGCTGGCTGTTTGAGCCCCAGTGTGATTTGAGGTTGATTTGTCGGTATGGTGACACAATTTAAACTCGGTTGCCAGTTGATGGGCCTATTTCATTCATTAAGACATCTCATATCATTCTGATAATTTTAAAAGGGACCCAATGACCTGAGGTGATTTTCTCTCAGGCAATAGGAAATGCAAAGACCACCAGGAATGACAACAGCAGCCGCTTTGGGAAATACACAGAGATCAGCTTTGACAAGAAGTACCGGATCATCGGAGCGAACATGAGGACGTATCTCTTAGAGAAATCCAGAGTCGTTTTTCAGGTAGTATAAGTGATGAAGATGTCAAAGATGTTTGTGTCTGATCCACAGTAATGACACTCTCATTTTATTCAGGCAGACAACGAGCGAAACTATCACATATTCTACCAGCTGTGTTCCTGTGCTCAGCTGCCTGAGTTCAAGCATCTAAGACTATGTGAGTGTTTGTCTTTGGTCCCTGGGAGTAGTCATCAACTAATAAATTGAATGTGTAACGTTTGCCGAATTTACAAAAAGGCCTGAATAATCAAGATTTTGCCATAGATAGTGTTTCACAAAGTTGACTAGGTTTTGCTAACTCAACAAGTCATAAAATTGAAGGATTTTATAAGGGAGTCTGGGGAGTTTCTCTCTCTTTATCTCCCTGCTGTTGTCTGTAGTTGCTGTGAATGATTTGTGCTACAGTGTGCTGTCGGTGAAGTTTGCTGTCTGCTGTCGTGCAATTTTTTTTTTTTAATTGTCGAGTAATAAAAAAAAAAACCCTGAATGTTGTGCGCCATTATATAAACCAACTTCTGAGCACCCCAGTTGTGACCGACTTCCAGTAGCCTTGAATCCTACCAATCATACACATGGTGATTTGGAGATTATTCAAATGTAAGTGCACCTAATTATATATTCCTCTCATCTGTAGTGAGTGCAGATAAGTTCCAGTACACCTGCATGGGCGGCGAGATCACTATTGAAGGTGTAGATGAAAAGAAAGACATGGAAGAGACACGACGGACCTTCTCACTGCTGGGTAAAAACGACTTAAGCTGTCAGACTGTAGCTCGCTTTAAGTGTAAAACTTTTCTGTTAACATTCTTCTCTCTGCTATTTCTCAGGGTTGAAGGAGGACTTCCAGTCAGATGTGTTCAAAGTCTTGGCGGCCATTTTGCATTTGGGAAATGTGGAAATCAAAAATTCCGGAGGTGATAAATCATCAGTTTCTGTGAGTTTCAAGTTCACAGTTCACCCCCAAATCTTAAATACACATTTTTACACTTACATGTAGCGCTATTTATCCATCTAGATTGTTTTGGTGCCAGTTATTAGATATAGTTTTTTAGATATTGGCCTTCTCTCTGCATCTATTGATGTTTTCCCTGTTTAAACATGTCCCAGTCTCTTGTCCATGAGTGGATGCGCACCTCCTTTTGTGTGGTGATACGGCTGGTGGATGTAGTTCAGTACAAGGAAAGTAGTTCATACATGACACTGCTCACAGTGAGGTCCTTGGATTATCTTGAGTTACCAGGTCAAGGTTTCTGGAAAAAGACATTGCTGCTGAGTTGCACTTTGAGCAGCAGAAGCAAATGACTGCCATCTACTTATATTCGAGAGAAGGCCAATACCTCCAAAACTAGGCAGTCTAGATGGTTAAAGAGCACTACATGTAAGAGAAAACAAATGTTTTTTTTTGTGATTTTGGGGCGAACTTTCCCTTTGAATTGCCTCTGTTTGCGAGGTTAGATCTGAAACCATTAACCTGGCTTCATACAAGACTTGATTTGCCTATCTTCCAGTCCGGTGATCCACATCTGGCGGTCTTCTGTGAGCTGCTGAATGTGAGCGCTGAAGAGTTGGTGCGTTGGCTGTGTCATCGGAGGATCGTCCTGGTGGCGGAGACGGTGGTGAAGCCGGTGCCCAAGAAGCGGGCAGTGAATGCCAGAGATGCCCTTGCCAAGCAGATCTACGCCCACCTGTTTGACTGTATTATTAACAGGATAAACACGGCACTAAAGGTTCCAGCAAAGCAACACGCTTTCATAGGTGTTCTGGACATTTATGGGTAATGCAGATATGACTCTTTTGATAATTCAGGTCTATTAAGCCGCCATTTTCACTGTGGTCTTGATTGTCCTCCGTCCTCAGCTTTGAAACATTCGACATCAACAGCTTTGAACAGTTTTGTATCAACTATGCAAATGAGAAGCTTCAGCAGCAGTTTAACTTGGTATGCATCACCATCATCACGAGTCATTTAAAAAACGCCGTGTACTGTCCTTCATCACCTCAGAGGGTTGCTCTCTCTGTCTTTCTTCAATCAGCATGTGTTCAAGCTGGAGCAGGAGGAGTACATGAAGGAGGACATCCCGTGGACGCTGATAGATTTCTATGACAATCAGCCGGTCATCGACCTGATTGAAGCGAAGATGGGGATCCTTGACTTGCTTGATGAAGAATGTCTGGTAACTGAATGGACATGTATTAACATCTTATTTTCCCTTTTACTCTTGCTGTGCCTGCAATTCAACACATCTTTTCACTTTTCAGTTTCCTCAGGGCACTGACCAAAGCTGGCTGCAAAAGCTTTTCAACTACCTCGAGCCCAACCCTCTGTTTGAGAAGCCCAGGTTATCAAATGAGGCGTTTGTGATTCAACACTTTGCAGACAAGGTGCAGTGTGGTGACCCTTAGAAACACATTTCATGCATAATGTAGCACAAAAACACTCCAACTATCATTAACTAGTAATGCTTTTGGATTCCTGACAGATTCTTCTTTGTAAACGATGTGAGTCTGTTTTCCATTAACAGGTGGAATATCAATGCAGAGGTTTCCTTGAAAAGAACAGAGACGCTCTGTATGAAGAACTGGTTGACATAATGAGAGACAGTAAGGTAATATAACAGTCCTTATAAGTCAAAGTGAACTTCTTCAGACCCTCCTGTTTTCATTTTTATTTTTAACCAATTTGGCAAATGAAGCATATTATAACAGAAGAATGGTAAGGCCTAATTGCATTTGTGAAAACTAGTTTCTGTAAATATGTTTGTTTGCCCTTGCTCAAACATGGATCAAAAATGTTTTGTTTTGTTTTTGTCCTTGTCTATAATAAGTCATATTTGAATGACAAATAATAAGACATCATTTATGCCAGACTCATAAAAAACCTTCTGTATCTATCTGTAGAACTACACCTGTATACATGTCAGACCTCTTGGCCTGCCAAATCAGTGTCTGTATCATTAAATCCAGCCCATGTGGCCTTTGTTTTTTATCTCACTTAACACATTTCTCCTGCTCGCTGGTTGTTATCAGTTTCCTTTTCTGGCCCACTTTTTCCAAGAGGAGGAGCGAAACGCTGCCAACAGCAAAGGTGTCAAAGTGAGGCCCGCCAGGCCGGCAGTGAAGCCAGCCAATAAACAGCTGAGAACCTCTGTGGGAGATAAGGTGGAAATGTTTACTCACTGGAGATTTGATCTCACTAGCTGAAGTTTCCATATTATTCTGTTTTTTTTTACCAATGTGTTCAGAACAAAACTGAGTTTGTATCTTGTATTTGTGTCCTTTCTCATGAGCGTTGTGATTAAATGTAGTTCTGCAGCTCCCTCTCTTTGCTGATGGAAACACTGAATGCTACCACCCCTCACTATGTGCGCTGCATAAAGCCCAATGAGGAAAAACTCCCATTTGAGTAAGTATTCATGAAACTACTATTCTTTATTATTATCTATTCTGTATTTGGAACCCTGTCAGCTTCCCAGGCATGGTTGCTCGTCGTCCTGGGGCACGTAGAAGAACATCACACAGTATAGAAAAGACGTAAAAATACTAGCATAGGCTAAATGTAAACATCAGAAATTAAGTAAAATGACTCTACATATGAAACCGTGAATAACACATTAATCTATGATGGGAGCACAAACAAAACTTTGACAGACACAGTACCAAAGAATAACAAAAACTACTCGGTCAAAAACAGCAATAAACAAGAAAAAATCTTCAGGGATTCGTCTTTTTTCTGTTTTATTTACATTTTGAAGGTATATCTTGTTAATATGATGCCCTCTGTGTTCACCTGCGTGTTTGCTTGTTTTTGAGATATGACTCCGGGAGGGTGGTGCAGCAGCTACGAGCCTGTGGAGTCCTTGAAACGATTCGTATCAGTGCCCAGAGCTATCCGTCCAGGTGATTCTCCAAATTCATTAACAACCAAACTACCGTCTTCTCATCTTCATACACGTACACACACGTTTTAATGACTAATGATGACATTTGCAGGTGGACCTACATCGAGTTTTACAGCAGATACAGTATCCTGATGACACATCAGGAGGCCGATCAGAGCGACAAAAAACAGACCTGCAAGAACGTGCTGCAGAGACTGATTCAGGTCAGCCGCCAACAGTGCGATGCATTATTATTGTGCACTACAAGTGTTGTATCTATTGATGGGGAACTTTGAAACCATAACTTTGCAAGCTGCAAAAAAACACTGAAAGAAGCTGAACTACAGCAAAGGAGAAATATAGTTTGACTAACTGACGCTACTTAGAAAAAGTAATACAAAGAAATGATCAAATTGCGTTTATTACAAAACTGCATATTTGTTCATTACTTAATTATCATCATTGTTGCAAAATGTACTCAAAATACTAGTTTGATTACATGTAGTTCACTACTCACCAACACTGTTATATAATTGGACCTCTAGGACCCAAACCAGTACAAGTTTGGTCGGACCAAGATCTTCTTTCGAGCTGGGCAGGTAGCGTATCTGGAGAAGCTGCGCCTGGACCGGCTGAGAGGAGCCTGCGTGACAATCCAGAAACATGTCCGTGGGTGGAGCCGGAGGAGGAAGTTCCTGCGCATGAGAGAGGCAGCCATCACCATCCAAGAGTACATCCGTGGAAAGAGGACAGTCCGGTTAGAGGCGCCCACTTACGGTTTTGTTGTCCTGCATCCTCGGTTGTGTTTTTTTATGGTTCTGACAGGTATTTGTTTTTATACCTGCTCACTTGCAGTAAAACAGTGACTGCTGCTACACTGAAGCAAGGCTGGGCGTCAGTGGTGATCCAGAGACACTGGAGAGGTTACCGCATGAGACAGGTCTATCAGGTGGTCCGTCTGGCCTCCGTCACCATCCAGGCCTTCACACGAGGTTGGATGGCCCGTAAACGGTACAAGAAGGTCTGTAGCCGAAGTTTAATGAATTAATCTCTTAATAACAAGAACATTCTAAATGTAACCATAAGATTTATACCTTACTGTCTTTTTGTTAATATTCAGATGATGAAAGAGCAAAAAGCCCTGGTTCTACAGAAGTACGCCAGAGCGTGGCTGGCACGGCGACGATTTCAGACCATGCGTCGGCTGGTGCTTAACGTCCAGCTCTCCTACAGGGTGCAGCAGCTCAGAAAGAAGATTGAGGAGCAGGTAATGCTTCCAAAGGTACTTCAGCTGTGGCTTTGACATAGATGACTTAACTGAATCCCTGCGTCCTCACAGAACAAAGAGAGCCGCGGATTGATGGAAAGACTGACAAGCGTGGCCAACTCACACTCTCAGTCCGTGGACAGGCTTCAAGTTTTGGAGGCACAGCTGGAGAAAGTGAACAACCAGAAGGAGTCTTTGGAGGCGAGAGAGAAGAAAGCGAAAGAAGATGCTAGTCTGGTGGGTCTTGAAGTCGATGCTGAAGTTGATGCTCGAGTTGTTTGTCTTGCCGTTTAAAAAAAAAATTTTTATTCTCTTTCCAGACAATTGCAAAGCTTCAAAAGGAAACAGATGCACTAAACCTTGAAAAACAGAATTTAGAGAAACAGTTTGAAGCTTCCACCAAAGAGGCCAAAGGTAACAGGAATCAGTATTCTTATGTGTGCTGCTCTTTTTGTATGGGACCAAATGTATAACCAGTTTTACACTCTTACAGAAAGCTTTGATCAAATAAAGAGGAATCTTGTGGAAGAGAAAGACTATGAAGCAAGACTAAGGAAGTAAGTCATGAAAATGTGCATTCTGCCTCATCTACAGCACCAAGCAATTACTTCTTTCACTCTCAGCAAATTCTGACTCGGCTTGTTCAGTTTTGTTTAAGTTGACGAGTTTGATTGTTGGCAGAATCGCGGAGAACAACATTGAGATCCAGAGACAGGACCACGAGAAGGAGGTGGAAACTCTGAAAGAGGAGATAAAGAGACTGAAGGAGGAGAGAGTCAGTCTGCAGAGGAAGGTAGATGAGGATGTGCAGACGAACTCTGACCTGCAGGAACAGGTCATCCAGCTCAGCAAACACGTCAAGGTCATCCCCGAGCTGCGCAGAGACCTCAACAACCTTCAGAATCAGAGGAACAACATGGACCGGAAGGTGAAACAACAGTCGGAACAAGCCAGAGGTACAGCTTCTTCTTAAATACCTTCTGTTAGGAAAATGGTTTGACCTTATATGTAAATAAAGACTTTTGATGATCATCCTTGAATGTGTTCCTCAGTTAAAATGAACGATATTGCGAGACAACTTCTCGGTGGTGTTGTTGAAGAGGACGTTCTCTTGGGGTAATCCACATTTTTCAAGTTTTTTTTATTTCTCTCCTGTAGTTGTTCAATAAGTAATTTCGGTGTTTAATCTCACTTGTTGTTTCTCTGAAGCTTTACTCCAGACAACTCTGAGAAGACTTATGAAATGGAAGATTTGCTGGAAGCCTTTGATGGCCTGCAGAAAGCTACCAGGTCTGTTTTTTTTTTTTTACTGCCAACGATAGCAGTCCATTAACTTAATATCAGTGTTTTTCAGCTGAGTGACGCATCTTTGCTTGAAATGTTTTCACCTTTGTTGGCAGAATTCTGCAAAACCACCAGAGGGAGCAGAAGGAAAGCTATGAGACCCAGGTGGAGGGCTTTAAATTGAAAGTGGACCACCTTCAAAATGAGAACAGTGAGCTGCAAAAGCTGTTCCAGGAGAAAAGTAACATCAATGAGGATATTCGCCAAGAGGTGTCCAGGCTCAGCAGTGAGAACTCAGTACGTTTCAGCACTCTCAGCCAAGTCACCGGACTAAATGTTGGCATTATACGTTTCTGCCACACAGATACATTACATTTGTTAATTACATACATATCATTTCAATGTTTCCATAATATATGTCATATTACATTCAGATTAGAGGTCTATGAGATAACTGAGATAACAAAAAAAGTGTATGTTTAGAAAGACCACAGGAAATGTTTTAGTCGTCTTTGTTGCAGCTAACCAGCTCATTTTAACAAGAGGTTGAAGCATTTTCCAGCAGTTTCCATGGACATGTTGCAGCGGTCCTTTTGGAGTCAGAACCAAGTATTTTCCAGCCCTCTTTGTGGAAACAAAACCGGATGTTTTAACCAGACAACGGGACATTTACCAGCAGTTTTCCTGGACATTTTTCAGTTGTCTTTGCACCAACTAAACCAGATTTTTTAAGCCAAAGACATGATCTTTTCCTAAAACTAATCAGTTGTTTTTTTGTACCTGAACCTAACCAGAAAAACAAGTGTTGTTACAACATGCAAATTGAAAACTGAAGATAAATAAACAGAAAGGTAAAACATATCGGTGGCTTGCAGAAATGTACACTGCCAACATTTATTGTAGAAATTGGCTTGTGCATTCTTGATTCCATATTTCACTTCTTAAGATAGATGAGGTGCAGAAGATTCCATGGTTTGTGATTTCTCTGGTTTAATGTGATCCACAGGTTATACCGGAGCTCAAACTGCAGGTTTCAGAGCTGCAGAGACAAAAACAAGAATTGGAGACCCATGTTGACGAGAAGAGCAGAGAACTAGCAGGTTGAGCTGCATATTTCTTTTATTAAACTATTTCACCATGAAGCTCTTTTTCTGGATTAACATTTTTTTAGTGTATTTTATTAATGTGTTGTTCTTGTCACACAAAAGAAAAAACTGAAGAGATCACTGATGTTCTTCAAAGGAAAATTGAAGAAGAGAGCTCACAGCGCAGGTGAAATCAACTCACATTGGAGTCTGTTTTTTAATAAAGAAGTGTTGGTCATTTTCTGAGATGCCCTGATTTTTATCTCTTCTTAGACACTTTGAGGAGAAAGCTGAGGAGCTGGAGGAGCTGAAGGGGGAGCTCCAGGGCCAAATAGAGGAGCTGGAAGAGGAGAACGATCACTTGAAGCGACAGCAGCTGATGGACAGCGAGGCCAAGATTAAACTGAGACAGGAGATTTCACGATTGACCGCTGAGAATATGGTCTGTGTGGATCAACTGCGTGTGAATGCGCGTCTTGTCCGGATGAGAGACAGTAACCAACTCTACTTTTCTTGCAGGACATTGAAGAGCTGCTCGACCAGAAAGACAGATTAATAAAGAAGCTCCTGAATCAAATAAAGAGCCTTGAAGTGTCACAGAAAGGTAAAGCTTGTATATTCAAAGTAAAATAAGTCTTAACTTCTCAGTGTTCATCACTTTGATGTTTCTCACACAGCGAGGAAACCGTCTGCATCCGCCATGCCCAAAGATTACCTCGGCATGTTGGAGTGCAAGAGGGAGGATGAACCGAGGCTCATTCAAAACATCATTCTGGGTATTCCTCCTTTCATTGCGCCCGTCAGTTTTGTGAGTTTGTCTTGTGAAGCATGTTCCTTTGAGCAGGAATAAATAATAACTAGATGAACCTTTCTGCGTCCTTCACACAGACTTGAAGCCCAGAGGTGTGGTGGTCGGTATGATTCCGGTTCTGCCGGCGTACATCATCTTCATGTGCGTCCGCCATGCCGACTACCTGAACGACGAAGGCAAACTCAAGTCTCTAATGAACGAAGTTATCAAAGCTGTCAAAAAAGTCATCATGGTGAGGTTAATTCTCAGTCTACTAGCCTTTATCTCGGCTGTAGATTTGATAAGTCAATAACAGATGTAACCTAAAGGCTGTTATTCAGATGATTAGGTCACTAACGTGTTGGCAGCGTCATAGTTTACTCTATTTATCTCGTTATGTGATGTTAATGGTCTGAAAAGAATAAGAAGAACATCAAGCTGCATAAATAAACTAAAATATCAGATCTCTAAAGAATAAGAAAATAAATGAGGACAATCTTTCTTTCAGAGTTACCACAAAGACTTTGAGTTGCTGTCGTTCTGGCTCTCAAACATCTATCAGCTGCTCAACTGTCTGAAGCAGTACAGCGGGGAGGAGGTCTGTATTTACTGTGTTTATCATGTCATATACAGGGCCGGGCATATTTATTTGACATTCTCTTGTTTTCTGTTCACACAAGGAGTTCATGAAACAAAGCACTCCCCGCCAGAAGAAGAATTGCCTGCAGAATTTCGATTTGTCCGAACACAGACAGATTCTCAGCGACCTGGCCATCCACATCTACCATCAGTTCATCTCCGTCATGGAGAAGAGCCTCACTCCTGCCATTGGTACTTTTTAAGTTTGTCCTAACCACATGCAGGTTTTTTGATAGTGTTCAACCTAAAATGTGCTGCTTCACTTCCCTCTCCGTCAGTACCCGGTATGTTGGAGCACGAGAGCTTACAGGGAATCTCAAGCATGAAGCCAACGGGCTTCAGGAAGCGCTCCAACAGCATCTACGAGGACTCAGAGACGTACACCATCTCCTCCATCGTTCAGCAGCTCAGCGTCTTCCACTCCACCATGAGCCAGCACGGCATGGAGCAAGGCCTCGTCAAACAGGCCGTGAAGCAACTCTTCTTCCTGGTCGGTGCGACCACCTTCAACAACATCATGCTCCGCAAAGACATGTGTTCCTGCAGGAAAGGGATGCAAATCAGGTCGGTGATCGCTTGTGTTTGATTAAAAAAAAAAAAAAAAAGGGGGGGTTTTGTTATTGTTATTCTTGCAACACCCAATATATTTTTTGATATGTGGAAATCTATATAAATTCTTGGACGTGTGCGACAAAATCAAAAATCTTGATTTTGGAGCAAATACCTCAATATTGATATTTCAAGAATATTATAGGGTCTGCTGGCACCTATACATGTAATATAATAATAATATATATATAATATTTTACTTTTGGATATTACATTTTGGGATTCAGACACTCGTTGTTGTTTGGTTTAGTAGTAGTAGTTTGTAAGCAAATAAATAAGATGGGGAATTAAGAATAATTAGATAATGAGTAAAATAAAACAACACTTACGTCATATCATGATGTAAAGATATCAAAATTTAAGATGATATACAGCGTAGTCTCATTCACGATTCCGATATATCGTTGATATATGACCCAGTCTGATAGTTTCTCTGCTTGTTTAGGTGCAACATCAGTTATCTGGAGGAATGGCTGAAGGAGAAGGAGCTGCAAAGCTCGAATGCTATAGACACTCTGAGGCCGTTGTCTCAGGCCGCCTGGCTGCTGCAAGTCAACAAATCCACTGATGACGACGCCAAAGAGATCAGTGACAAATGCACTGAACTCAACTCTGTTCAGGTATTTAATTCATGCCACACATGCAGTTTTTTTATGTTTAAAAACATCACTATTTCACACTAACATGAAAGAAAACTCACAACTTTGTAGATTGTCAAGATTTTGAACTCCTACACGCCAATTGACGATTTTGAGAAAAGGGTGTCGTCGTCATTTGTCCGCAAAGTTCAGGTGAGACTTTTGGTTCATTTTCTACAACCATGATTCCAAAAAAGTTGGGACGCTGCGTTAATATAAATAAAATCAGACCTGTGATGTAACATCCTTTATAAGCGTGTGTTTTATTAAGTGATGAACCTCGACCCTTCCTTGCTTGTGAATGGCTGAGTCTTACACAGGTGCCTCTTTAATACCAAATCATGATACTATAACCTGTTACAAATTAACCTGTTCACCTGTGGGATGGTCCAAACAGGTATTTTTCGACCATCCTAAAACTTTCCCAGTCTTTTTCTCCCCCTGTCCCAACTTGTGTGAAATGTGTTTCTGGCGTCAGGTAAAACATTAAATACATTGTCTCTGTACTGTTTTTTTTATTTATTGAATGTCACATTCTGTTTTTATTTATGTTTCATGCAGCACCCTGACTTTTTTGGAATCGAGGTTGTAACGTTAATGTCATGAAATACTGTATGTATGTGTGATTTGTCTGTATGTTGTTTTATTGTAAAATAAAAAAACTCTTAATAGCAAAAAAAAAAAAAAAAAAAATGTCATGAAACACTTCCTTACCTGCCACTTATTTGTCAATCTGCTCCTCATTGCAGTCGTTACTTCAAGATCGTGACGGGTCCTCGCAGCTGATGCTGGACTCAGACTATCGTTTCCAGGTCACATTTCCCTTCTGCTCGTCCCAGCAGGCTCTGGAGCTGCTGCAGGTCCCGAGCAGTCTTCATCTGGCTTTCCTAACGAGGATCTGACACAGCCGGCCTTTGGCCTCTCCGTACATCATGACTGATTCATAGTGCGGTGGCCTTTGGCTGTATCTCATTGTACATGTAAATATGTAAACACTTTAAATAAAATTCAAGGCTGTTGCCAGGCTGTCCAGAGGTCACGCTTGCCTTACAAACCATCTCCAAATGGAAAGTGTCTTGAATGTTTTACTTGGATTTTCTTATTGTTATTGTTTCATTTTATTGCCTGGATTGCAACGAATAGTGAATTTGTTGATCCACAGAGAAATTGAGCTTCTCCGGTGTGACTATCTGCTGCTTTTGTCATTGTAAACTGATATTCAGACAATACAGTCCATCTGAAGACACCTACATTTTATTTCAAACATCAGAGCGTAAAGACCGTTTCAAAGCCTTCCTCTCCCTGCTAGGAATGGAAGTCTAGTGGCCATGAAATGAATCATTTCTTTGTTGTTGTATTTTTTTGCATATGAGTAGTCACTTTTAAATATCGGGAGTCTAAAAATACTGAAATACGAGCCACTTAAGTCCCCAACCATGTTCCCCTTGCTTGCTTAAACAAACAAAAACAAGGACCTCAGTGTTAAAATGTGGAAGTAAACATGAAATTTTAAAAAACTCGACAGTATTTTTTAACCATTCTCTCAAATCACAGGATTACATAAATGTTTTAATATATTGCTTTAAGAATATGTGTCTTGTAACACCTATTTTAATATGACACTCCATTGAAATAAATGGTTTTATCCGCTTTAATGGGGAGGGCCATATTGATCTGCTGTATCTGTGCATTACAGACAGCAATGTCGCATCTGAATATGTATTTGAATGCATTATTTAGCTGTGTCGCTGCTGAGGATGCAGCCCATGTGGAGCAGCAGCAGCATCACCAGGATGCAGGACCCTCCTCCTCCTCCTCCTCCTCCTCCTCTGGAAACTGGAGGAGCATCTTCTCCCCGTGACGTCATGACAGCAGCATCAGCTGTTAGCTCTGCTTTAAGCCTTTTCGCTGCCGATCGCTGCCTGCACAAAGGAAATATATGAGATCCCCTCTAATCCCTGAAATGGCGACACAGGAGGTACAGCTGAACGAGACTCTGGCCCACCTCAAAACGGAGTCGGAGACGCTGAAGTCGAAGCTGGAGGAGGAAAGAGCGAAGCTGCACGATGTCGAGCGTGAGTGCTGCCGAAAAATGGAGAGGCCTCGATTCACCTCTGCATTCGCACTGTGTGACTGGACAGATCGGCGCTAAATATCCTCCGTATGCTCGGATATATTTGAGCGAGTGTCCGGTTGAGATGTTTTTACAGGGATGTGAGTGTGCGGACGCGGATGATTGTCCCGACGCAGCCTCTGATCTGACAGGCGACTTCAAGCAGGCTGTTTGTTTGCCTCCCCATTTTACAGCCCAGTGCTTCCATCACCAATTCCTTCCATGTAGTGGTTTTGTCCAATCATGTCTCAGCAGTGCTGTGACTGTGGAGACTTGGAGTGAAAAATGGGAGAAACAGGGTATTTGTGATATTGTAATGGACGTGACCTAATGGAAGAAGATTAATTCAGTATATTCCCAAATTCTGTGTAGGCCTGCTGTAGTTTAATCCTTAATGCTGCTGACTATATTAACAGAGGGTGGAGGCCTGTAATTAAGTGTGTGTAATTAATTAATTATTGTATGTTTATTGATATACATTGTGTGTGTGTGTGTGTGTGTGTGTGTGTGTGTGTGTGTGTGTGTGTGTGTGTGTGTGTGTGTGTGTGCAGTACATCAGGTGGCAGAGAAGGTGGAGGGGCTGGGTCAGTTTGTCATGAAGACCCGGAGAACTCTGAAGGGACATGGCAACAAAGTTCTGTGTATGGACTGGTGTAAAGACAAGAGGAGGATCGTCAGCTCCTCACAGGTCACACACTCTGCTTTTTGAATCTGCTTTAACTCCCAGTTTATACGTCACTACCAGGCCAGTTTATTATTTGATGCATTTTTTATGAAATACTTATTTTTAATCTCTTGCTGCAGGATGGAAAAGTGATTGTATGGGATGCTTTCACCACCAACAAGGTAACTTCTCTTTTTCAGTATACAGATTGTTCATTAGAGAGTGAAATTACCCATTCCCTTTCCCATTTAACCCATTATTATTGCATGCTTTTGTGCATTGAGTCATAGGAGTGCCATACAAACGAATGAATGTTACTGCATTCCCAACCCAATGAACCAGAATAAGTGTATATATAAAATATATATCTCCTTATGTTGCAACTATGTTTCTTTTGGTTCAATTTTCAATGTAATCTTTTGACAATGCTCTGCTAATCTTCTGGTTAGGTTTAGGCACAAAATCCACTTGGCTCGCTTTTGGAAAAGATAACATTTTGGCTTAAAATACCTGATTTTGTCACCAGAAACCCTACTTGCCATACAAATATAACATTTTTTGACGTCACAAACACGGCTGGAAATCATCCAGATGTGTCAGGTATCCAAATGTTTAAATGGCTGGTCCCTCGTCAACAATATTCAGTAGCAGGTTTCCCACTTACAAATGTTGAAACGCAGTCTCGAACTGTGGTCACTGGCTTCTCACCTGTCCACCTCGCGATACAAAACTCTGGTAATGAGACATGTAGTGTGACCGTGATCTGGCACATTTTTTAACAGTGTTAGTCAGGTTCGGAGCCTATGACACATACAAATACGAATGTATCAGCTATTTGCAGAAACTATTACTGGTGAAATATTTTCCTGGCGACTGGGCTGTACAAATCAATGTGTCCACTATTTTAACAGATTTGTTTAAAAATCTTTAACTAAATTCCAAATCAATGGTTCGCAACCTCTTTACCTTTTTGGCTTTGTCCCTTAAAAATAAACGGATCTTATTAGGTATGATAAGATTATAATCAAGTTTGGCATTTTCCAAGTAAAAAGCAAAAAACTTAAAAGTGACAGAAACAAGCGAAAAATTTTGAGTCACTAAAATGTTTATTGCACGCAATTATTTTGTTAGATGTATTTTTACCAATACATTTTGGAACTCTTGGAAGGTTTGCAGATCTGGTTTGGTTTAGGCACAAAAACACAAAAGATCTTGATTCGGGTTCAAATAATCAGTCTCATGAAATCGTATGCAGCTCTGGGATTAGCATGTAGTCCAAATCATGACTTTAACAAAGATGTAAATAACAAAAAAATACATGATTGTGACAAATGAGGATAATAATTTTAGTGCAATAGGTAATTTTAAAGATTTTACACATATTGTCAGTGGCAAGTAAATTCAAGTCAATTTTAATCATATAGACAAATATCCTAAATTAAATTTGCCAAAGCAAAAGGCATCCTCTAATCTTTAGACCCTCCATTTAGATCAGGATCAACTCCCTCAAAATATCCATTAACAACGCAAAAATTATGTGTGTGTGTGTGTGTGTGTGTGTGTGTGTGTGTGTGTGTGTGTGTGTGTGTGTGTGTGTGTTTGTGTATATAGATCCCAAAATGGTCTATTAATATCATTAGCTCACATAAACCGGCACAGAGTGCTTGTAAAATATTGTGAATGTTACCAGGAGTTGCCCTTTTACAGAAAAAACATTATTCCGATTTTCACTTTCACCAATATCATGTTGAAAATTGAATCTGTGAGCATAATAGGTCGGAGGAAGTATAGAGGATTTCCACATTAACAGGATATTTACAGCACAGTGCACTATGACACAAAGGATGTTCGGCCCTTTGTAGAGATTGATTAAAGATTTGAAGATCGACTAAATTATGTCTAAAAATGTAAAGCTTGGATGGCTTTTAAGGTTTAAAAAACAAAAAATCCAGGCACTCTTATGGCCAAAAGGCTATAAAGCCTTTATTCAAATGGATATTAAATGCTAAAGTTAAAAACAGTGACAGTGCATGTTAAAAATGAGCTGAGTAGCAGTTCATAGCCTTTGAAGAAGGCTGTTTGTGCCACTTGATTTTTCTTCGTTTTTTAATGTCTGTGTTCTCTACCAAAGAGCACCTTCATCGCATTTTGTTTGAACTTCCGAGCACTACAGACTTTTTATTTTTGGCTTTTTAATGTCTTTGATTTGGGACAAACTGTAACACCACTGATGTCTAACAGCTTGAAGCCTTCCGTCCTGCTCTAATTATGCCTAATGAATTTGATTCATCTCGCTGTTCCGGTGCAGCTCATGCAGCTTTGTCTTTTGATGTTTATTAGGAGCATGCTGTGACAATGCCGTGCACCTGGGTGATGGCCTGCGCCTACGCTCCCTCCGGCTGTGCTGTGGCTTGTGGGTGAGTCTCTTCCTACCAGTGATGATGAGCCAACTATAGTGTTTTATCTGTAAGGTTTGTAACAGCTGTACAAGTTTTGGTAAACTGGGGTTGTTGTCTGTCACAGGGGCCTGGACAACAAATGCTCTGTGTATCCTCTGTCTCTGGACAAGAATGAGAACTTGGCTGCCAAGAAGAAGTCAGTGGCCATGCACACAAACTACCTGTCTGCCTGCAGCTTCACCAACTCGGATATGCAGGTGTGAATATCCAGCACACCCATAAACCACCCACGCAAACGCCAAAAGCAACTAAGTGAAAAGTTTACTGAGATAGTAGCTGTGTGTTTCATGCTTTCCTACTGCTTTTCTGCTCATCACTGCCTCTCTCTCATTATTAATCAGAAATCACTGCTCTGCACATTCCAGAGAAAAGAGCTTTGTTAATAATTCACAGCAGCTCGTGGTTTGACATCCTGGTCACATGATGTTTCAAAGACAATCCATTTATAGCTGCGTGTGCGCCCATTTTTACTCAACTTCAGAACAGTCGTTAATCTTCCTCCTCGTCGTCTGCTTGTGTTAAAGATCCTGACGTCAAGCGGGGATGGGACGTGTGCATTATGGGATGTGGAGAGTGGGCAGCTGTTGCAGAGTTTCCATGGACACGCGGCGGACGTGCTCTGTCTGGACCTGGCCCCCTCCGAGACTGGCAACACGTTTGTTTCAGGGGTGAGGACACCTCCTCCTCCTCCTCCTCCTCCTCCTCCTCCTCCTCCTCTGTTATGACCACAGCTTATGATTATTAAACTTCACAGAATTATTATTTATTTTGCATTACTCTTTATTATTGCAGGGCTGTGATAAGAAGGCCAATGTGTGGGACATGCGTTCCGGACAGTGTATTCAGTCCTTTGAAACTCACGAATCAGACATTAATAGTGTGCGGTAAGTGACTGAGTCAAGTGTTGCCGCCAACTTTGTTGATTAGATATGTAGAGATAATATTCTCGCGTTCATTATTAAGCGGCAAAAATCATTTGAAATCTTCCATGTGGAAAAATGTGTTTGTGTTCTCATGTTTTTCACATTATTCTAAAAGCCTTTGTTTTTGTTAATAGAAAAATGAGACAATTGAGGAGAAGATCTGTGTTATCTTGCTTTATGTTTATGAATTCTCAGCCTCATGTCTGTTTTTATATTAACATTGGGAGATATTTAAAGTTAGATATGTTTAAATATTTTATTGCCCATTGACAGGATAGCCACTCTTTGTTTCTTTCTCTTTCCCATGAGCCACATCCAGCCGCAGGATGATTGAAGCGCCATTTAGCCAATTAAATTTAAATTCTGTATATGGTTTTTCTGATGCCTAAAGTATAAAGTATAGTATGGTTTTGTGCATTTTGCTCTTTGAATAGACTGTTCTTCCACCTAAGTACTTATTTTTAACTATTTAATATGCACACAGTTAGTGTAAATAAGGAAATATAGAATTATAATGACTTCAATGCTTCTGCTTTTTGACTTCACAAAATGCTTTTGCTGAATTTTTAATGAAAAATGAAGCCTGCAGATGATCTGTAACTGCCCCTACAGCTGGAAAACACAATGGGTCCACATCATGTAGTCCTCATTTTCTAACAGTGACTGAAAAGTGAACACTTAACACTTATTATATACATTTATAATATATATATGTTATGCTAAATATATATATATATAACATATATATAAAATGAGTGTTAAATGTTCAAACTCCTTTACATTAATGTCAAACAAATCAGACTGTTATCTTTCAAAAGAGCCAAAAAAAAAAAAGCCTTTACTCCAAATGGTTCAACAACAGCTTGCGTAGACTGAGAGAGGTGTTTCAAGATAATTTTACACACAATTTTAGGACTGTAAGCAAATAATTAATTCCTAACAGTGGCTGTCTGTTTCTTTTTTAATAGATACTACCCCAGTGGAGATGCGTTTGCATCTGGCTCAGATGATGCTACAGTAAGTAATTAGATATTTTTGACATTCAAAGTGAATTTGAAAACCTGTTCAAAATTCTCTTCAAGATTCAAACAATGACCTTTGTTACAGTGCCGCCTGTATGACTTGAGGGCAGACAGAGAAGTGGCCATTTATTCCAAAGAGAGCATCATATTTGGGGTCTCCAGTGTTGATTTCTCTCTCAGTGGTAAGAAATAAACACTTTAAACACTTAATGACATTTATTATAGAGTTTTTGATCATATTGTTAAGCATTTATGATTTTTGTAATCTTTCAGGACGACTACTGTTTGGCGGCTACAACGACTACACCATAAATGTTTGGGATGTTCTCAAAGGAACACGGGTCTCTATTCTTTTTGGACATGAGAACCGTGTCAGTACGCTGCGTGTTTCCCCTGATGGGACGGCCTTCAGCACAGGTTCCTGGGACCACACTCTTCGGGTACGTGATGACTGTTATTTTTTGTCTAATCTGACAATTTTGCAGCCTGGAGTGACATTTCTGGTGACATCTTGTAATGTATGTTGTTTTTCTTTGTTTTTTTTCCCTTCCAGATCTGGGCTTAAGGATGAGGACACAGAGGATGAAATGGTAGACAGACTTACTGAAGATACACCGATGTTTCTGTTTGCTAGAGTACAATCACGGAGATAGAGACTCAGTTTTGGTTGTACATAGAGCATATCAATAGCATTGTATATATATATAAGTCTCATGGCCAGGGTAGATTTACATATTTCAGAGAATAATTAAAACAAACGGCACGCTTGTATTACAGTATGATTGAGAGAAAATTGCACAGAAGTACTTATGGTAAAATGTATATTGCAGAAAATAACATTGGTAGTGACTAGCGTCGGTCTAGGATAGAAGTGACACAAAGTGATGTATTGTATGTGCCCACATAAAGGACATTACTTGTTTATTTATTTGTTTTTTGCACAAAAAAAATAATGGAAGACTGCCATCTGTGGAAGAAAACAGGATACAAGTAAAAGAGAAGTAGTAAGGTTTATATTAGAGTCTCAACTTCTGAATGAAAATAATATTAGATGTGATGGAGCATTGGCAAAAAATATAATCAAAATTTGTGTACTCTTAATTTCACACCCTGTGCACCAGACGAGCCTCCTCTATCCCTAACAGCAACTCACCTGCCAATAGTATTCTAACGTAAAGAAGCACATTTACAGGTCAACCTAAAAAAACATGATGTTGACCTTCCATCTTTATGATTTTGAAACATTGTTTACCTCTCATTTTTGTTTGTTTCCAGCTCTGGAAGCCACTATGTACACATTCAGTCACTGCAGACACCCTGAACCTGTGGTCCCCCACTAGATATATAAATACAAATATTTAAAAACATGTTTAAAGTGTCAGAATGTACTCCTTTTCATGCAGTTGTCCAATGGCTGTAATTTCATATTTACTGTAATTATTTTATTGTAGTTTAGTGTACAGTTATAAAACGGACTGTTTATCAAAGCATTGCAAACATAAAAAATAAACTGAGTTTTGATTACCATAAGCTTTTAATTGTTTTTCTTCACCTTTTCTGATTGTTTTACAGTTATTTCGCTGCTGAGACCTGTCAGCTTCTGTTTTTGATTAATGTTTCTAATAAAGTTATTCAAACGCAGGCGGAAGTGACATCATCAACAAGCCTTGGGCAGTCTGCTGAATCAAAACAATGGCCGACTGGCAGGCTAGCATTTTACCTCTTTTGATCTATTTAAGTGTTTAACAGATGACTTTCATTGACTTTGTGTAATAGACTCTCACTGGGATGGATAGATGAGTTAATAAGTGGCTTTTGAAAGAAAACATTCAGCTGCCAAGCCGCTCTTCTCGCTGCCAAAATGAGCGATGTTGTGGAGAAGACCCTGACAGCTCTGCCGAGCCTCCTGTCTTTAGACTCTCAGCCTGGATCTGCAAAACTGTCCTCCTCCTCAAAACTAGGAAACCTCATCAGAGGTATCACTGAGCTGACGTCTAAACATGTAAGTCTGTCTTGAAAAACTCAGGTGACATAAGAGTCAGCTGTTGACGAGAACTCCAACGTTAGCTTGCTAAGCTTCCCATGCTAACTCAAAAGAAGGTATGTTTATAGTATTTTTTAACCCACTTGGTATGTACTCAGCACTCCACACAATACTGTGATGAGTTCATGACTGATTTGCTGACACTCTCTCGTTTTTACTATGTTATTATAATTTGGTAATATAGGTGAAATCAGATATGTGACCATTTTGAAAACTTGTCCATGTTGGTGCGTTCATGTGCTTGTGATAACCTCTGACATTTGAGATATTCAATTTACATTCACAATCTGCGTTGCAGGGAGGTTAAATCTGGAAGGCAAACATGGACATGTGAAAAATAGTTTCTGGTGCTCTTAAGCCAATTCTCATGTCCTTGATGTTGTAATATACCACAGCCACCTGAATGCATTAGAAATGAGTTACCGTTAGAGGCTTTCCTGCAACATAAAGTGTCAGGGCCAAAATTGTTCCTCCGAGGTGTTTTAGAGCATGTTTCGGGCTGTTTGGAGTCCACTGGTATCTATTTGTACTGACATTTTTCGAAAGTTTCACTCAGCGGGACCAAGGGTTGGGTTAGATGGCATCAGTTAAAGCTAATGTTCACTGGGATGCATCTAAATCAAATCTCTAAAATTAGACTGTCATTTTACACTGGCATAGTATATTTTAGGCAATGGTTTGCATCTGTATGAGGTTTTCATGGTGCGATAACCATCTCAGAAATATCACAGTATATGGTATTATACATTTATTAATAATATTTTGATTTACCATGACCGGTTAAAGAATGAAAACAGAAGGGATTGAACAAAAGGGTTTTTTTTTATAAGTTCACAAAATAAACTGTCCTGACAGGAAACTTGAAATGTGTATATTTTTAACAACACTAACACTGTATAATTCATTCGTAAGCAAATGTAAGTGGTATAGCTGTCAATTTTTACAATGGTATATCTTAAAACTGGTATACTGCAGCAACACTGCACAAGAGTAATGTAATTATCCACTGGCATAAAGGAATGGACAGTATATAGTGGACAGTATAAATTAGAAGCCCAATATTGGGAATTATTGTTGAAATTTTCAAAATCAGACTGAAAACAAATCTATTCTGCATCTACAGACACTCTGGGAAAAAAGAACATTTATTTTTTTCGGCCAATAAATATGAAACTAAATAGCTTTCATTGACTTAACAAGCACACGATTTACAAACTCACAGTACAGGTGGTTGAAATGTTGGTCTGCAATCCACCAATGAATAAAAAAAAGAAGAAGAAGAATATATTAAATCATCCTTTCTTATGCTCATGTGTCCATTAACTATAGGTCATGAGCTTCTTTTTAAAATAGCATCATCAGCACTTTGTAAAGAAAGGAATTCTCACACATTCAATGTCTTAAATCAATGAGGGTTTAAATTTGCTTCACCTGCTCTGGTATTATGACTAATACACACTCTCTCCTTGAAATAACTGGTGAAAGCAGTACCTGGGGGGACTTTTATTTTAGATCCTGAATTGTAGTTTGTGTGTATTCCCTTTCAACATAACACGATCAATGACAGCAAACAGAGCATGGTAGTGGCAATTTTAGCTTTCTCAGTGTTTGACCTTCCCTGAATGTGTTTCTCTTTTTCAGGAGGAGGAAAAACTTATTCAGCAGGAACTAACATCTATCAAAGAACAGATGTCCTCCCCCAACACCTCCATGGTAAGATTCTACTGATTGCATAAGAAACCAGATCATTTAAATAGATCCAGTGATGCCATACATGATTGTTTTTGTTGACTTTCTTCAGAGGCAGATGAAGGAGCTGATGGTGAGAGCGATCTACTGTGAGATGCTCGGCTATGAGGCTTCATTCAGCTACATTCATGCCATCAAACTGGCTCAACAAGGCACTGCTCTGGAGAAAAGAGTTGGTATGTTCTTTTGTTACGAGTTAGAAGAGCTTACTCGGTCCTCAGCATCCTCACCAAATGGTTCTCAAATGTTTTTTTTAAATATGTGATGTTTTTGATAAACTTTCTTCATTTCCTCACAACTTTATTGAACTATGAAACAGCTTCACTTCATTTTCCTGCACTCTTGATTTGCAGGTTATCTTGCTGTGTCTTTGTTTCTCAACGAAAGTCACGAGCTGCTTCTTCTCCTTGTGAACACCGTATTAAAGGTGGGTGTTCATTTTTTACAGCATTTGTCATCTGGTGCCTGAGGAAGGGATGTTGATGTATTTTATGTTTTTTTACAGGATCTTCAGAGCACGAACCTCATCGAAGTGTGCATGGCTTTAACTGTCGTAAGCCAAATGTTCCCTAAAGACATGATTCCTGCAATCCTTCCTCTGGTTGAAGAGAAACTTAATCACCCAAAGTAGGAAATGCTCTTTGCCTTTCTTGTCTGATTATGTCCACTCAAGGATGTTTGTACAAGAGAATAAAAAATCTGCTTGAATGTTAGGATTTACAACAGTGTTTTCTTGATTCATTTGAAGAGAAATCATCCGACGAAAAGCAGTCCTGGCACTGTATAAATTCTACTTAATAGCACCAAATCAAGTTCAACACATCCACAACAAGTTCCGCAAAGCTCTGTGTGACAAAGATCCTGGTGTCATGACCGCTTCACTACACATCTACGCACAGCTGATCCAGGTAATTATTTATCAGGTTATGACAGTAACTGCATTTATTGACAAAACATCATGCAGCCCATCATCTTTGTTTGACTTACTGTGGTGTAACCCACTCCCATCACATATTTTCCATTTGTTACAGGAGAAGCCAGAGGGTTATAAGGACCTGACGGCAAGTTTTGTTACCATACTGAAGCAAGTGGTGGGAGGAAAACTGCCCATGGATTTTAACTATCACAGTGTCCCAGCTCCATGGCTGCAGATTCAGCTCCTCCGAATTCTGTCTTTACTTGGGAAAAATGACCAGAGGTAACTAATGGTTATTTTGTCCACCAGTGTCATGTGGTATTGCTCTGTACAAGTTGTGAGACTGTACTTTGTATGACAGTACAAGTGAGATCATGTATGAAGTCCTCGACGAGTCTTTACGAAGAGCAGAGATGAATCATAACATTACCTACGGTATGTCAAAATTAAAGTACAGTTTTTTGTAAATGTTTCTGTTTGAAATCATTCAAGCACTTGAGTAATTGAACTAATTGATCTTTTTTTAATCCAGCAATATTATACGAATGTGTAAAATGTATTTACACAATTCATCCCAAGTCTGATCTTTTGGAAAAAGCTGCAAAGTGCATCGGCAACTTTGTTCTCTCGCCAAAGATTAATCTCAAATATCTTGGTAAGATCCAAAAAAAACTTTGATTAAAATATTTTTTTCCACTGAGCATCAAGATTTCAGATATTCACTGATATGTGATACATTTGTTAACATGGTGTCGCTGTAGGCTTGAAAGCCCTCACCTACGTGGTCCAGCAGGATCCTAAACTGGCCCTGCAGCATCAGATGACCATCATAGAATGTCTCGATCATCCAGACCTCATCATCAAGCGCGAGGTGAGGCCGACTCTGGTGTAAGCTGGATTCTGAAATGTGTTTTTTCAGCATTATGGATCTTTTTATTCTGTTTTCTCGTAGACACTGGAGTTGCTCTTTCGCATCACTAACGCCCAGAATGTCACAGTCATTGTAGAGAAGATGCTGGATTTTCTGCGCATCAGTGAAGACGACTACACAACCATTGACCTGGTGGGGAAAGTGGCAGAACTGGCAGAAAAATATCCTTTCGAGTGTGTTGATCATACTACAAGCAGGAGATAGCACTCAGTGTTAAATGTGTACGTGGGAAATGTAAGTCACAAACTGAATGCTTACTGGAGTTGCTTCACTGTTCTGAGAAGCAAATCACACTTAACCTCGTCTTATATATCATTCTGAATGTCTTTCAACACAGATCTTCTGACAGTGACTCTAAAGATTAATTATAGTGTGTAGTATAACTTTAAAATGTTGGCAACTTATTGCAATTGAAACCTACTATCCCTCTTTGCTGCAGCTTTTCACTGAACTTAAACACAGACCAGATTAAAACCAAGATACATTTTGTTTGATAAGATTTGAAGCTTGCCGGCTTAAAGAACAAGACTATAGGTTCTTCTGACAAATTAAACACTGACAATCTTCTTTGAAGATGAATGAACATTTTTTCACAAGTTTCTCGAATGAAAACACATTTGATTAAGGACAAAGTCAGCAAAACCCATGAGAAAGCGTGTTCTGGGACACTTTTTTTATCAGTGGAAAATTAAGACGTTTATGACTCTTACGTCATAAGTCACCAGTTTCAGTCTCACGACTTATACTGGTGGGTCAAGGCCTGAGTGATAAATTTTCTATCATCTGTAACTGTGTTTAAGCCTGGTGAGCTGCAGCTGACCCTCTCAGATTCTCCATGCTGAGGCTACTGGTGAACTAAACATGTCATTTAAAAGACCAGTGTGTAGGATTTTATTTCCAGTTTCTGCGGGACGACCCCCTGAAATCCACAGACTGGACCTTTAAATTATTTCTGAACTGTTTTAGTTTTTTTCCGATAAACGTTCATACATATGCCCCAGACAATGAGTGGTTCATTGAGACCATGAACACGGTGTTTTCAGTGGGTGGAGACATGATGCAGCCTGACATCCCAAACAGTTTCCTTAAACTGCTGTCTGAAGGTGAGCTAACCACACAATCAAAATGATTCTCTAGTGCTGCCATGTGTAAAATTTAAAATTCAGTAATTCAACGTCGATATTGATTTTGATTGATTGGCTAATTTCTCGTTAATGGCTCAGGGTTTGACAGTGTGGAGGAAGACAAGAAGTTGAGGCTGTTTGCTGTGGATTCATATGTTTCTCTGCTGCAAGGAGAGCCAGATAAACTGCCACAGCGCTTTCTCCAAGTCATAAGCTGGGTGAGTGCTGTTTATTTGTGCTGTTTGTATAATTCTTCCATAATTGCTTGGACACAAAGCAGAAGAAGAAAAGGGAATACAAAGTTTGGTTTAAAGCATGCATTACCAATTACTTTACAATTAGCATTAAAAACAACAGTAAGTGTAAGAGGAGATGAAAATACAAATGCATTTCAATGGACATTGGCAAGGGGGCGCCCTCTGAGCACATCTGGTAGAGCGTCCTCAGCAGTGGCCCTTAGCTGCATTTAGTTTCTTGTCTCCCTTCCCCATCAACTCTAAACTGTCTTATCAGTATAAACTCTAAAGGCTAAGTAAATCTTTAAGTCTTTAAATAATCTTTAAGAAAATGAGTGGATAAAAATTGTTTTTACATTGGTAAGAATACCTAGTGGAAAATGAAGTAAGAACTGCAAAGAAACTCAGTTTATAAGGTCATAAGACTAAGTTGGCCTGATATCTTCAGGTAGGTTATTATTTGAATCATAGTTTGTAATTCAGACAACAAAAGCAGTCATGCTGGTATATATATATATATATGACGGCCTAAATATCCAAGATGGAGACATGTGAGTTGATTGAACACACAAAGTTCACAGTAGTTGTAGTAATGAGGTGCTTACATGAAATTATATTTTCTAAATCTTTGACCGATAAAGATATTTAATCTCTGTGCTCCTCTACCTGACTTTTGACATGTATCTTCTTTCATAATAGGCAACATACTAAGCAGGGACATTCTCTGTGTTAATGAACTGATGTTTTGACCCGTTGCTGCCATGTACAGGTCCTCGGTGAATACTCCTATTTGAAGGAGGAACTTCAACCAGCCGCAGTCCTGAGGCTGCTGGCCAAACTGTTGGACACGAAGAACACCAGCAGTGAAACAAAGAGCTGGATCCTCATGGCTATGACCAAGCTCTGTGATGGTGAGGCAGGTGTGTCTGTGGCTCAGGAGGTTTCTGAAACATACAGCAGCTCTCTGGACACAGTGCTGAGACAGAGGGCTCATGAGCTGCAGTACCTCAGCCAAAATCCTGAGCTACGAAGCAAGGTTCTACCTCGAGACGCCGGCCTGGAGCCCCTGGAGGTAACATAGAAACATTAAGGTTGCAGAGCTGCAGAGTTACAGGAACAATGCTAAAGTGAATGGTATTAAGTCATTGTAATTGTTGCAGTGGTGCATTGAAAACATGGGAACTTTTAGTTTGACTTTGCTGTCAGAATTTGGTTTAAGGTGCCAAAACCAATGAAATGTAAACAGATTTAGCTCTTGGAACCAAAGCAGATGATGTCACTTTGTGGTTTCTCCTCTCTGGCAGGGTGAGTGCACATTGTATGATGTTTGGAAACAACCTGTATATACTTGTCCTCCTTGACATACAGTTGGTTAGATCAAAGACAGTAATCATCAAAATAATGGGGATCATACATTTGTTTGCGATCAGAGCAACTGTTTTAACATGTCTCGATTAGTCTGTTGGGTTGGGTTTACTACAGCACTCCATTCAGTAACAGAGAATAGTTGACTGAGTTTCAGTCAGAGAATAATACCCTGAACGAATAAAGATGCTAAAGCTGCAAATGGCTGCGCTTGCAGTTACTGTTTTAATGCCATTATCTCAAAATCACAAATTTATTATCTTGTTATTTTGACAAAGCAAGCTTTGTTATCTGTAGAAAAGGAGACATTGATTTTGAGAACACAGGTTGTTTTGCCGTGAAATCTGCCTTCTGTTAACTCGAGATAACAGGATGTATTAACCCTTTATCACAAAAAAACAAGCTTTGTTACTTTGAGATAGAGAAATAATTAACATGTGATCTCGAGATTACAGTGTAAAAAGATAATTGTGAGCATACCTGAGATGTATCTGCAAGCGCTCACATTTGACATCTTAAGTTTGCAAGTCCTGTAGAACTTTTGCCAAATGATCTTCTCATCTCTGTTAAAGGAGAAGTTCAAACTTGAAGTTGCTGTTGGTTTTCAGGTGGATTCCTCTCTGTCATTTCTGGATGGATTTGTGTCAGAGGCGTTGGCTGCTGGCGCTGCTCCATACAAGCCTCCTCATCAAAGGCAGGAGGAACTAGCTCAGGCAAAAGGTAAAATCCATTAAAATGTTTTCAGCGGTGGCAGTTTTGGCAGCACTGCTGTGTTTTGGTTTATTCTTGACTGTGATGTGTGCTGCAGCGTTGAGCCTGGAGCCATACGGCCTGTCCCTGCCCATCAGCATTTCCTCCTGCAGCATCGCAGACAGACAGTCTCCTACACTGTTGTCCATCAGCTCTGGGCTGTCAGGCGATAGCACTGACCTCTCACTTAAAGGAGGGTACGTAGACACATGGTGCATGCTGTCTGAATTAAAACACTTGAATTAAAAAATTTGTTTGGGTATGTGTATGTCTGGTTTAGAATTCTTTTCATTTTTTCTTCAGCTCTACAACTCTGAAGCTGGATGGTGTGAAGAGAGTGTGGGGGAAGGAGGGCTACCTGGCGCAGAGGGAACCTCTGGAGGAGGCAGCAGCTCAGGTTGAGGTTCCCAGTCCACTGCAGTCACCCAGCCAGGCGGGAGAGGCTGACAACTCACACAGCCAGACTCCCATTCCAATACCGACCCCTGAGCCCGAGCAAGAGAAACAGCAGCTGGCCTCTTCGCTGTTCGTCGGCCTGAGTTCCCACAGCTCTGTGTCACTGGTGAGCTTTTCTGTTTGAGGTACAGCTGCACGACATTAAGTGGAGGAGCAGGGTGTGACACATTTTTCTGATGTTATAATTTTTAGCACCTTCTTCTGGCAGCTGAAGTCATCCGCTGTGAAGCAGCTGCAGTCATGTTATATGAAAGCAGCGAGTCCTCACAATTTAAATGCTGGACACACGAAATGTTTGTCATCTCGGTTTGAAGATGACTTGAACAATAACAGTAATCAAAATAATTGATGAATGATGGTCATATTGCAGCCCTTTGCAATGGTTATAGTTCCACCTTCTAACAGTGATTCATTGTGCCTTACTACAAATGCATTTGTGCATCTTTTCCCTCAAACAGATGGGGAAATCAGAGCCGACACCCCAGAGATTCAGGAGAAAAGCCAAAAGTCCGAGCTCGTCCTCGGATGCCAGCGAGCGAATCTCCAACTCCCTCGTCTCTTCCACGAGCACAGTGGATAACTTGCTGTGTGACAACCTCCTTGACACCTCAGAGCTGGCTGTTCCTTCACCCTCACTGACATCCCAGCTTTCTCAGAGCCTCACTACTGCAAATGGCACCTGTGATGTACAGTTAACTGATAGTGACGTAAAGGGAAGTAACCCCACTCTCGTTAAGGATAGTGGTGTTGCTGGACCTGCTGATTTAACTCCACACAAAGACCCGGACGGGCCTAAAGACTTGTGTCTAAGTTCTCGTCTTCCTGCAGAGCTTGCTGGACTGTCCCACTCTGAAATCACTCCTCTGTGCTCCGACCAAAGCCTGGATCTCTCAGTCTGTCATGTGCAGAAAGAGGAGTATTTAGCACTGGTTATTTTCATGTACAACTCCTCTTCCTCTGACATTCAACAGATACTACTTGAAGTTGATTCTGATGAACTTGAGGTACAGCAATTATTGAGCAGAAACTTATTCATGACATCTATTACTCTCATATCATTCATATTGAAGGGTGTTTTCTTGTAATGTTTGTTTCAGGTGTCCTGTGTGTGTGACAGTGCAGTGCAGGAGGTGAGAAGCCTCAGTGTTGCAGTGTGTCAGTATTCTCTGACAATGAAGAGGCCTTCAGTCCACGTTGAGGTGGTTGGAATGGTTTCATACCAGTTGCCTGTTGGGACGCATCAGTCACTGCAGTTTTCACACAAACTGCCTCTAACCAGCTTTATCAGGTGAAATATCTTCTTCCTTTTCCCCAGGTATATCTGTGCAGGGACGATAAATTGCTGACTGTAATTTCACGTTTCTTTTAGACCACTGACTGTGTCTACAGAGGAGTACGGGAAAATGTGGCTGGACTTCTCTAACGATACAAAGCAGAACCTGGCGCTGATACGTGACGGGCAGGAATCTCTCACAGCCACTCTGAATGTGCTGAAGAAGAAACTTCAGCTTCATGTCGTGGAAATCATAGGTGAACAGACATTTTATTGCTGGACTGAAATGTCAAAGAAGGGAAATGCTCCTGTCCCATGAGCAAAATATACAAATACATGAAATATATGAACCAGACGCTAGCTTACATTTAATTGAATTGTCTTTTTTCATGATGTTATTTCCATGTGCACTTCTACTTAATCTAAAATGCATGTGAATTATGCATGTATGTTTATTTAACAGAGGATATTGCATGCATTGTTTATTACTTTGTTTATTGTTTATGAATATTGGAGAAGCAATGCATCTTATGTATGGACTATAGAGCGTCAAACTAAAGCAGATATGCAGCGCCCTGATTAGTCTTTTAACATCTTTACAAATGTGTAATTGTACACAGTCACAGTCTCAACTCAAGGCCCACACAGTGTTAAGTGTGTTCAGTCATTAGTTTTGTTTGGAAGGCATCTCCCAGCACGATAGACTGAATGCATTTTAAAAACAGACATACATACAAAGGTGAAAGTGCAGTGGTGTTTCAGTATTTGAACAATTGATTGACACCCTACACTTTTCAGGTGTCGTACTATTAGTGAGTCACCTTTATTTTTCCCTACAGGTATGGAAGGGATTGTAGCTTGCCGGCTCCACCAGGATCAGCCATGTCTGATGCACTGTCGCGTGCATGCGGGAACACTGGCGGTGTGGCTGCGCTCTCCAGTCCCTGATCTGCCCGACTGCCTGATCTACCACTGTCAGAGAGCTTTACAGGAGCACTAAGCCCCGACTGCAATGCCTCCACTGACGATACTGAGCAACACCACCTACTTAACCACGGAGGGTACACAGAGCAGAAATGCAGAACAGAACAGGAGACAGTGCAGAGCATCTGATGTTGTGCATTCTCATCTTTATATCGGGGTGTTTTTTCTCTCTCTTCCACTATACAAATCATTTGTTTTTAACTATTGGAATGGTGGACTTATTTATAGGATCACAACTGTTTGAAAGTCATGGTTGGAAAGAAGCTCGGGGCCAAGAGATTATGTTGTAGCATTCTGTGTGATGTTTCAGAAAAACACTTATGTCTTAAAATGATGACAGGGCTCCATGAGAACTTAAAAACTTGATTGTGAGTGAAATTAATACTAAATATGATATTCTCAGTATAAGGGGAGACTCATGTATCCCTCCAGTTATTTTTGTGGGAAAACTGAAAACTGACTGAAGTATTTACCAGCTGCGACAGTATCGGCTGGTAATGTTTTTTGACCCTGTGAGTCTGTGTGTTTCGAACATAACAGGCATTACAGTGAAGCTCATTTGGATTTTAGTCTGACAAAAACATAAATGTTAAACTCAATTATTCATTTAGCATCTTGAAGCATCAAGCTCATAAGTTCTGACTGAAGCAATAATGAGTGAAATGAAAAGAATGTACCAAATTCATTGTTCATTATCGCTCATATGAACTTGGACAAACCGTTATAGGAGAATTTCAAGTACACTAAACTCTTCAAGTAACATTCGGAGGAAAGCTGCTTTTCAAGAAACCTGCTCGTCTTCACTGCTGAAGTAAAAAGAAGTTTACATCCTGTTTGGATCATGCTGACATTAACCTCTGACTGCAGCAGTTACATGTATTTCTTACATCTATGATGAAAGTATTTTGTGTTAATGTATTGGTGAGGATCTCACTGCACTGTCCACATTGCTCATTTGTCATCATGATGAGAAGCATTTCAGTTTTCACATTTTGCAGATGCTGCCTTCTTTCTGTGTGATTGATTATCTATGCACTCATGTGTCAGTCAGTTTGGGTGAGTGGTAGATTTTAGTGGTCTTTGATTATTATATTTTTGTATCGATGCAGTATTAAAAACATATTTATTGGATTTATATTCTTACAGAAAATATTTTATATTCATTTCTCTGAAAGAAAAAAAGGAATCCTTGTGCTCCATGTACTGTTTGATTGAGCTGTGTCAGGTTTTATTTGGCTTGGCCTTTTTTATTTAATTCAGCATGAGGGAAAAGTTTACCTTTGCTCTTTTTTTTTTTTTTTGCCTGTGTTCTGATTTCAAGCACAGCGGGAAGCTTACAATGTGTCCAAATCTTGACTTTAACCCAACGCCTTATGTCCTAATGCCAAGGTGGCGTGTTTGATTTGTGCCCGTGGTACAGCTTGTTTCTTAGAGTGCCTGTCACTACATTCTGCTAACTTATGAATAAATTCAACACGTGTAAATTCACTGGATTCTGACTCGATGATTATTCATGAGACAGATGTTGTTGATAGAACTGTAACGACTTAAAGCACATTAGCTCAGTTAAGAAAGATTCTGTGATGTTTTTTCCTCTTGTGTGACATTGACTACATAGAAAACAACATTAGTAATGTTTGAGTTGTACATTTCTGTTCACTGAGATCCTAAAATGAAGTCATCTCAATCTCTGATAAACAAAGTCTTTCTGAAATACAGATTTAACATGAGAAAACAATATGAGATGGTAAAACTAAAGAGTTAACCTCATACTAATGTATACAAACCTAATATATTACTTTTCCAGTATGCACTAAAATCTTATTATAAAAGTCCAGTGTGTAGGATTTAGGGGGCACCTATTGAAAGAAAATGGAACATAACATTTTCATTAGTTTATAATCACCTGAAACTAAGACTCTTGTGTTTTTGTTATCGTAGAATAAACAATTTATATCTACAAAGAAAGCAGATCCTCTTCCATTCTGCTCTGTGTTAGATTAAAGGAACAGTTCACCCCAAAATCAAGACTACATATTTATCCTTTTACCTTTAGTTCTATTTATCAATCTAGATTGTTTAAGTGTGAGTTGAAGAGTTTTGGAGATAAATGCTGTAAAGATGTCTGCAATCTGGAATTAAATACAACTAGATGATGCTCAGTTTGTGGTGCTAGAGGGGGTGAAAAAAAGAAGTTTAAAAGCTCACCTGTGATGTCTCTTTCCAGAAATGGATATTGGAACTACAGGTTGATTTTGGGATGAACTGTTAGAATTTAGAGTTTACTAACAAATATAAAACAATGAAAATCCAGACTGAAAGCGTTTTTTTTTTTGTATAATCTCTATCAGAGAATATTAGCAGTTTGGTTGGCCCCTTCCGTTTATTGCTTTATGCTTCAACATATTTACACTTGTTAGTTTCCACTAGGATGTAACCTCCGTGTCTCAGTGCCGACTGTGTGGAGTTTGTGTCGTTCGAGGGATGAAGCGCATGGCCAGGCTGTGCTCGTCCTCCACCGGCTGCTGCGACAGGTTGTTGGTCTGCCTGATGCTGTTGAGGGTGCAGCCTTGGCGGGGGCACACGGTGTAACGAGACAACAGAGTGACCAGGATGGCCTTCATCATCACCATGGCGATGTGTTTGCCCACGCAGGAACGAGGCCCGCAGCCGAAGGGCTGGAAGAAACGACTGGGCACCTGGCAGACAGAGGAGGTAAAGACCCAGCTATTGGTTTGTGTTTCTGGAGCCACATATAATCAGTCATTAGCCACAACTTACTGTTTTCTCAAAGTTCATCAGGCTGAACTCTTTGGATTTGGGGAAGAATTCGTCTGTCTTATGCATGAGGCCAATGTTTAGAATGATGTTGGTTCCTTTTCTAATTTTAGTGCCTTCGATGATGTCATCCTGCAGAGCCTTCCGCATCGTGAAATCAACCACAGGGTGAAACCTCATGGACTCATTGATGAAACTCTCCAGCACTTCCAGGCTTTGATAATCGATGTTTTCGGCCCCCTTTTCACCTGGTAAAGAAAAAGCAGCATTTGAGGATTGTTGATTGTTTCATTTCTATCTATTATGGACTAAAAGTGAGATTATTAATGCACAAATGCACTTACTCAAGACCGTGTTCATCTCCTCCACTAGCCTCAGCTCTACGTCTGGGTTTTGTTTCAGCAGCATCAGCATGAAGAAGAGGCTGATGGAGAGTGTGTCAGGAGCTGCGATCACCATCTCCAGCACGCACTGCCTGACGTTATCTGCTGAAAGCTCTCCGTGGTTCTGTGAAAAAATTAAAAATGTGAGTTTGCAGCAAACACATGACATCGACTCTATGACACGAGTAGTTTAGATTTAGACAAACCTGAGCAAAGATGAGCTCTGTGGCAAAGTCAAGATCATCCTCCAACTTCTCAGACTCATTTATCATCTTTCTTTTAATCTCAAGAAGGCTCTCCATCACATCTTGCAGCTCCTGGCTGTAGGCGAAAAAAAGCAATGATAAATATGAGGTTGAGGAAATCAGAAGACCAACGTTGAATTACTCTGATGTGTGAGGATCTTACGCTGCGCTCTTGTGCTTGTTGTACAGCCATCCAATCTTAAAGAATATGTCAGGTTTTATTAGAACTGCCTGCCAGGTCTCAAAGTATCTGTGGATTTTCAACAGCAAGTCCCTCTCTGAGTTAAGAGGGACAAAACCAGAGTCAGGAGCTGCAGGCATCTGGAGCATTAGAACAGGGAACATTAACAGTGAAAATGCAGCTGACCGTTGAGCGGCACCCGGAGGAAAAGCCTGTTGGAGATGTCGACCACTATGGCTCTCAGCAGATTGAGAGAGTCCACATGTCCAGAGGGGTCGGTCATCTCCTGCAGACGGTCCAGGTGTTTGGCTGTGGAACTCACACAGATTCCCACCGTCCTCTGGAGACCGGGGCCTGACAGAGCTGTGAAACAACCGTGAAACTGTACAGTGATTCTCATACAGTGACGCAGTGTTAAAGCAGGGGTTGGACATGTTTTTGTTAGCTTGTTAGAGTAGAGACAATGTGCAGAAAGAGAGGTGAAATAAGGCTCAGTTCAGTGTAAGCTCACCTTTAGAAAAATACATCCTGGCTTTTTTCCACAGCTCAGTGTCACTGTTGAAAATGATCCCCCTCCCTTCCATCCCGACACACTCCAGCCCTGCTTTGCTCCCAAATCTGGCTGTATAGTGGGCGCTCCGCAGGACATGATACACTGCTGCAGACCTGCAAGAGCAACCAGGCTTTTACTTATTATAGATTCATGGGATAAACTGTGAGTGGAAAGACCTGAATAGACTTGCCTGCTCAGAATGATGGTCTCCTCGCCATTAATCCAGACCCTCACGACGCTGCCGTATTTGTTGTTGTAGTAGTTGCTCGCAGTTCCTATCCCGGTCCAGATGAATCTGCTGTAAGAGAGGATCGGGCCGAGTCCTGACATGAATGAAGGACCTGGTGGAAAGAAACAGGTAATGATTCAAGATATGATAATAATGATGGATAATAATGGAAGAAGTACTCAGCTCTTGTACTTAAGTAAAAGTAGCAATATCAAAGTGAAGAAATACTCTCTTACAATTAGAAGTATATTTAAAAGTATATATATATATATACATATATAAGTATATATATATATATGTATATATATTTTATCCTGTAATATAGCGTCATAGTTTATGCTTTGAATATATTTTGTATTATTGAACTCAATCCTCAAGTAAGCAGCAAGTGAAGTTTTTAATTAAATGTTGAAGTAAAAGGTGAAAGTTTTGCCCCTGAGGCAAATATGTAGAAGAACAGAGCAGACAAGTAGCAGAAAATGTCAATAGTCAAGTAAAGTATCAGTAAATCACAAATGACTGTGACTCTAAAAGATCTGTCGCTACTAACAGTACAAAACACTTGGAAAGAAAATGCTTTACACCTGAAGTCACTTGTACATGTGGATCTAACTATACAACATACTGTACTCGTCAGAACAGAGGTGGAAGTCTGTGACCTGGTATATGGGACCGGTGTGTTCGGCTCCAGGCGGTGATGAGCAGCAGCAGCAGGAGAAGAAGCAGAACAGTGCTGACATCAGACGCTGCATCAGCCACCGTGGGGCCGATGGTGAGCATCTCCAGCAGCATCATCGTGTTCCTAACCCAAAACGCTCCTGAGCAGGCTTTTAACCTGTGATCATAAAGCTCCTGCCTCCTTCAACCAACAGACAAATCAAACTCATCTGTTTGTTGAATCAAAAGGGAAGGACTTTATTCAGGGTTCAGCCTTCATTTTCATCCCTCGTAATCCTCTCGTCCTTCAGGGTTGGGAGGTAACTCAGCTACGGGACACTGGAGCCAAAATACACCCACATGAAGCTTTATGATGAACATCAGATGTCATCAGATGTCTCACTATGGGGAGCTCAAGTGTAGGGGATAGATTGTTCCCTTTTTTGTGATGTTAATACAAAATTATTATCGTACTCATAATATAAGACATTGTTAGTGCAGTGAATTTCAAAATAAATATCCTTTGATTATTCACTTCAGTATAATTACACAGTTTATCACACTGAATTAAAATGAGCATGATAATTTCAAGAGCATGTGGCTTACTGATATAATATGGGTCTTACTTAAGTCATGGTAATCAAGGTTAGTTTGTATTGGCTGTACCCCTACATCATCATGTCCTTCATACAAAACTGAAAGTTGTACACTTTGCTTGACGTTTATCATTCAAGACTTGTGATGACAGCCGCAAAATATTTTATTACTGCTACAGCTTTAAATTAAAATGTCACGGAAGGACGCTTTTTCATCTTCAAAACATTAAAGCTGAGTCTATAAGATTCTCAGTCTACTATATAAAGCTTTTTTATTAACAGATTATCAAAGGAATTATACTTACGTCTCTTGGTCCTCCCTGCTCCTGACAAGTAAGAGTCAGTTTGAAGAGATGCTGCGCTTCCTCCACTGGTTTTAAGGACGATCAACATTCTTCTCCCAAATAAAACTGAGTGATTCAAGGGTTTATAAATCCTCGGTTGAGCAGTCACTTTAACGGTTGCTTAGAAACGTTCCCACTTTGGGGTTACAAGTCCCATTATATGGCAGGCCAGATGACAGGGCCGGTCTGAAGCACAAAGCAGCTTTTAAAAGGACAGAAAAGTGTTTTTTTTATTCACAAGTATGCAAAACCTGCAGGTCTTTCATCGGTTGTACTTTGCATCATTTTTGTTAGACGGGCTTACTTCATGTTTAGCTTTGTTCAGAGGAAAGAAACGCTCACTTTCCAATTCATGAACTGAGGGGGCTTTTCAAGTCCAAATGAATCAGCTGGGTCAGGCTGACCTGTGTCAAAGGGAGCAGGGATTTACCCAGCAGATCAAGAAAGGAAAGGGGAGAGAAAGAAGATAATCTCATCTTTGTAATTAAAAGTCCTAAAAATGTCAATTTCAAATGGGTGAGAGTGCTTCAATACTTTGAAAAAAGAGCATGGGTAAAAAATTAAAAAGAAACAGTGTAAATGCAGAGGTTGTGTGCTTATAATGAGCTGTCCTTCAAGCTCACTACGGATGAATAGCTGGTGTGCTGTTGTTCAAGATGTTGGCCTCACATGTGGGGGTCTTTATCCCTAGTTGGCTGAAAAACTTTTTCCTCATTGTTGTAGGCACTAAAGTGGATAATTAGAACTTTCTGGGAAAATGGGGGAAACTTCCATGTTTCGTGTCAACAACACAAGTAGAGAAAAATATGTAACTAGTACTCTATATTTGGGCATGAATTGTGCAATAAATAGAAAACAAAAAAACCCGTTTATTAAAGGAGATTGCAGCACATGCACATCCACACACCCACAGTCTTCTGCTGAAAGTGCTCTGAAGCTCTTTTGTAGATCCGAAGAATGTTCCCCTTGTTCATAACTTATTTATTCCACTTCCATGTAATTTTGTGTAGGACGGGCTGGTGACAATGTTCAGAGGAAGAGCACCAGAATGATGAGAGGCAACACACTGTCTGCACAATGTGTCATTCTTGAAATATGTCCATTAGCTGCCTCTAAATCAAGTGAAGGCCTATTAGAGTTTAACTGTTTCCCAGCTGCTTGTTGTTGCGCAATGCGTCACGTGGTACTAACAGACAGATTTTGACATGTTTATTCCTCTCCGGCAGCTCACGGCGTAGTTCCCCCCTGACGTCTCATCTGTTGGCAGGTGCTCAGTTATGTGCTGTATGTGCTTGTGAATTTCAGAGTCCAGATCAGTCCTGCTCAGTGGAGGAGGAGGAGGAGGAGGAAACAGGGCACAGACATGAAGGAGAAGAGTGGAGTTTTCCCGGCGTGGAAGGTGCTGCTGGCGGGGATGTGTGTGCTGCTGCTGCTCCTCAGCTCAGCAGGTTTGGTGTTTCTGCTGGTGCGACAGAGGGAGCTGACGGAGGAGCTGCTCAGGTTGGATGCACAGATGCGGGAGCTGTCACTGAGCTGCAGGCTGCAGGCGGGAATCATGGAGCCTGAACAAGCTGGAGAGCTGGAGAAGCTCCACCGCAGCAGAAGAGACCAGGAGGAAGATCCAGCACAGAACCAGGAGGAGAAGGATATGATGATGATGATGACATACTCCATGGTTCCTGTAAGATAGTACACATCTTAAATATGGGCTCTTTTAAGGAAATTGTTACTAAAAAGCAGACTATTTACTGTGTCCATGTGTTATTATGAGCAAGAACAGGGGTCCAATCAACATCTGCAGTCAACTTTATAGAAGCATTTCCTCTTTTTGTTCCCTTTTGGGATTAGAAGCATGTCTGTGTTATGCAAAGAATCCAAGAGTCTGCTGCAGACATCAAGAAGAAGTCTGGTTTTCCTCTGAATGGTTGCTACATAAATAGTTTGAGCAGTGTGGCTGTTCCCTGCTCGTCCTTCAGCAGTAATCACATCCTCTGGGAACTTTAGTGAGCGCTACTGTGTGTGATGACAGCACATTTATCAGTGATCGACAAGTATTTTACCTAAATGAAGCCCAGTTTGATTATTGACATAATTGGTAAATAATTACTAATAATAATTGAGACTGCAACAGACTGTTATTTTCTCATTGTTTTCTGGATTCATTCTAAAGCTATGAAAAGTTCCCAGAGCACAAAGTGACCTGGAAATATTTCATAATCTGCAGTTAAAAACTATATTTAAAGGTGCACTATGCATCTTTTTTATGGCCTATAAACAAACAGGAAATAGCAGTTTTAAGGAGCTATGTTTACATTTGTATGTGTCCAGAGAAGAACAACACGCATGTATTATGAGTTCAAAAAGAGCTAATTGCCTGTCAAGAGGTCCAACTGTTCTATAATGTAGGTGGAAAAAAAGTTACACAGTGTCCCTTTAAGAACATTGATACAGGTGTTTCTGCAAATGGACCCTTCAAGTGAATTTGTGGCTTTAAAAAATGACATAAATTAACCGAAATTGTTACCAGTTGATATAGTGTCATGGAGCCAATGAGAATAAAGTAATCCTCTCGCTAATCTGAGAGTTATAACACAGCTGCATTTGACCACATGTCTCGCAGGAGAGGGAAAGTGTTTGTATTCAAGTGATTTAAACACCAAACTGTAACTTTGGAAAAGCTTCCAGATGTTCCAGGTGTAGTTACAATCAACTCACCTCACCAACTCTTTGTCTGTTTGTCTTTCTGTCAGGTCAAAGCCCTCATAGATCTGTGTAACAGCTCCAGAGGATTTTGTTTAACAGGTGCGCTTCATACATATTCTCTGTTCCAGCATTTTATGATTTCTGGTGCTTCCTCTCTATTTGATTTGTGTAAAACACTTTTTTTCTTCACTTTTCTCCCAGGCCCAGCTGGACCGCCAGGTAAAAACACTTGCTTAATGATCTGCATCAGTTACTTAGACTAACCTGAACTTGTTGCTAAAGTCACAATTCTTTTGCCTGTTAGGATTGCCTGGCAGAGCTGGTTCACCAGGACCGCAGGGTGTGGCCGGGCCGCAGGGTAGACGTGGAAAAAGAGGTGAGTAATCGGTTAGAAATTGGTTGGAAAGCTATAAACCGCTCCCCGAATGAAGTGTGCAGCAGATCAACCAGAGAAACAGAAGTCAGTCAGAAGATTCGGACAGTCTCCTCCTTTGTTCAGCCGCGGTTACATAACATGAGAATCCCACTCACTGGCTACAAGAGACTTTGTTTTGACGGACTGTTCATACTGGAATCACACTGGTTTGTTGTTGTTTTTGAAGTAGTTGAACTATCGAGAAGTGCTGTGGACAAACGTTTGCTCACAGGGACGTTTCAGATACTCTTAAGGTTATGACAGATCCTCTCGGTTGTATTTAAGACTGATGAATTCATTTCAAACCTGTATCTAAGCCTAAGAAATCAGTGAGGCTTCCTTTAATTTGCAATGATGTCAAGATGCACACAAATGTGCAGCATTAAAACAATTCAAAAGAGCAAGAGTCAGTGAACATAACTTCAAACTGAGTTGAAGAGTTTTGAGATCATCGTCTTGAATAGTCCAGGATCAGTTTTATCTAAGATCATCTGTTGACAGTTTCACAGTCCTACAATCAACACCCTTTTTTTTATTTGGATTTCTGTTTTCAACAGTGTTTTAAACTAACAATTACACCTGTCACCTATGTTAATGACTAGGACCCCCTGGTGAAAAAGGAGATCCAGGACCTAAAGGAGACCCTGGGCCTCTTCGACTGAAAGGAGAAACCTCCAATGACATTCTCATTGAGGGTGAGAGATGACGACATCTTTAAACCTGATAGGATGATGTGATTAACAGAGAGGAAACTGCAGAGTGCGTCCGATATTTACTCAAGATTACACCTGAGGAGCTTTGCACAGATTTGACAAAATATGAGTTTCTTGAATATTTTCACAACAAACTTGACTTGTTCAAACTACAGGTGAGGTTCCAAGAATATCAAGATGATGACTAAGATTTGTTCAAGTTTAAGGTTTCCCTTAAAAGTTACAGTACAATGTTGGAAGGCATTTTTTTTTAATTAACATATAATCACACATTATCAATAGCTTTCATGTTTATCCTTAATGGTGGCTGTTTTAGAGTGACTTTACTGTATGTGTATATTCAAAGGGCCTCCTGGTCCAAGGGGTCCTCCAGGCCCACCTGGTCCACCCTGTCCTGCCTGGTACTGTAATAAAGTGAGAAACAAGACCGCCAGAGGGCACATCTGTGAAACCAACAAGTTGATGGGTGAGAACACCTCCACAGAATCATCATCTAAAATCAATCAGCCTGCACCACTTTTACCATGACATGTTTATTTTTACCTGACAAGTGTTTACAACTATTTTGATCTATTGCCTGTAAATTATTACCCAACACGAAAGTCTAAGTACTTTATTAGAGACATTGCCGTGTTGCTAGGAAGGAAAATCTTCCTAGCAACACGCTAGGAATATTTGGCCTGGGTTCTCAGTTGGTACCACACACACACACACACACACACACACACACACACACACACACACACACACACACACACACACACACACACACACACACACACATATGCGTGCACGCGCACACACTTTCATGTTAAGGTTTTGGCTGGTATTTTTAATAGCTGATTCATATTTTTAGGCTGTTGGTGCAGTCAGTGTGTTTTTTTTCACTTTTCATATGCGTTTGAGAATCTTTCATAATGACTAGTAGCTGAAGTTTTAAATTAAAAACAATCTGTAATTTCTGCTGTTATATTTAGATTCATCTCCTGTTCTGATCAACGAAACCGACACAGAAAACATCAGCAGCTCCGCCATTAACAAAACTGGTAGAAGAATTTTCAGAATGTATAACAATTACATGGGTTAATGAACAAAACAAAGCATTGTGAAAGTGCCACTTTGGACTCTGACTTTTTTTTTTAAACCAAACAATCAATCGATGAATGAAGAAAACAGTCAGCAGATAAATCCACAATAAAAATAATCATTAGTTTCCCTACAGATTAGTTAAAAATCAGCTCCACCTTAACCAACTACAGCAGTAAAATGCTGCTGACACATTATGCATATGCATAAGTAATCAAGTATTTTTAAAGTGTGGTTCTTTTACTGAAGTAAACGATCTAAATATTTCCTCCCCCACTGTAAATAATACACAATGTCCGTATCAATTCCTCTATTTGAATCTCACCTTTATTTCCACAGAATCACCAACATCACATCCAGCCAATGACAGCAGAGATGATCTGAATGTTACTGACTCTAAAAACCTTCAAGATACAAGTGTGAAGTCTGGTAAGCAGCTGTTATGAGTGAGAGAAAGATGATTGGCTGACCTGATTTTGATCATGTAAAGAAAATATTGAAATGTTAACCTCGTACTGTTTCATCTTTTCCAGAGACAGTATCATCTCATCAAGACAAGCACCAGAACAATGTGACTAACAATATGAGATGGGCGAAAACTGGTGAGTAAACTTTGTGAATTTAGGCTTCAAATGAGAGCAGAACACCTGGATATGTTGTATGAAGTAATGACTTAATTATATGTTTTCTTTCCACAGAATCATCAATGACACACCCAGCTAATGATGGCAGCGATGTATCGAATGTTACTGACTCTAAAAAACTCCTACACACAAGTACTGAACCTGGTAAGCACCTGTTTTGTGTGATAAAAAGACATCATTGTCAGAACTTTTTTACCCCGGTACTTCTTTTCTAGAGTCAGTTTCGATTCATCCAGAGTACAGCCGTGACACCTTAAATGACACAAACACAGAGAACTTTACAGAGGCACCAATTCAATTATTACCAGGTATTAACTGTGTTTTGAATTATAAGTAAAAGTCTTTAATTTGCTGACCTACAACACCAATATCATTTGTAGCTCTTACATGATGTCTGCTTTTATTCCTTAGCCCCAAATCTTCCAGACATGATTAAAAACAGCGACACCTTCAATGACAGGGAAAACTTAACCATCACCATGAAAAATGGTAAGCAACTGTCATATTGTATAAACTGTGTTTGGTATCAGTATTGATCTTTTCACATGTCTGTTCAGTCAAAGGATCAAATACAAAATCTAGCTAACAACCATTTTGAGTGGTAGGAAGACATAATTGACTGACCTCTTTACTTATTTTGATTTATTCCACAGGACAATCTTAACGCTAACATTAATGAGACTACATGACCACATACCTGGTTTGATTTAAAATGTTAAAGTTATTCAAATTCTGTTTTATTTTCTTCAGAGTTAGTGTCACCTCGTCCAGATGACTCACTGATTGAAACCAGCAGAGAGAGTGTGACAGAGGCTCCAGCTATTAACCAATTACTAGTTACAGGTAGTAGATCTGATTAATGATACACCCATGAAAAGTAGTAAATAAAAATGTGATATTGTATAGACTGTATTACATTTTAAGCATTCACCATTTGACCAATGTTTATTTTCTAGAGTCAGTGTCATCTTATCAAGACGACAGCCACGACACCTTGAACAATACCAAACGAGAGAACGCTACAGAGGCACCAATGACATTTTTACCAGGTAGTTTATCGTATGTAAAACTAACAATGACATTTGTGAAATATTCACACAGATTTTATCCCAGTTTATTCAATCTCATCTCTTATTAAATCTCACCTTCTTTCCAACAACACATCCAGCTGATGACGCCAGAGAGGTTTTTATTGTCAGTGACTCCGAGAAACGTCAAAACACAGACGAGGAATCTGGTAAGCAACTGTTTCATTACCATAACCAAATATAGTTGCCTTTCCTAATATTAGAAAGGAATGTTAAAAAAATACCATTTTAACTCACAGGTCAGTATTAACTCCTGAAGTGAGATAATACGCTAAAAACATTGTTCACAAAGGATAAGATTATTTAAGCGAATTGTTTTTACATGAACTTTTAATTTGAAAAGTAACCAGTAACTATAGCTCTTAAATAAGTATAGTAAAATAAAACATGCATTATGTATATTTTAGATTTAAATCTTCTCTTTCTTTCCACAGTGTTACCAACAACACGTACAGCTTATGAAGCCAGAGATGTTTTAACTGTCAGTGACTCTGAGAAACCTCAAGACAGAGAGGACATATCTGGTAAGCAACCATTGGAGTGACTGAAAGACTTTACTGACAGACTTTCACTGTTTTATTGTTCTTTTTTGCTTTTTGCCCCTCATAAAATGAATTAAGTTATTAACAGCTAGGTGTTAACACATAAAGTAAGTAAATATCCTAAAAATTGGGTTATGACCTCAATTTTTAATGAATTATGTTTTTGAATAGTAAAAGTTTGTTTATTTTTTTAGATTAAGATTTCTTCATACAGTCTCATCTTAAGTTTGCACCGAAGAGTTTTATGTGAAAACTCTGAAACATCAATTTTGTTATGTAGTTTAAGTATTCAAATCCTTTAAGTAATCATACCGATACAACCAAGTGGAAAAAACTCCATTAAGTAAAAGTCTTGCATTTGCAATCAAAACTAAACAATGTGAGAAGTCTAGAGGGAGTATACATGTGTTATGTTTTTATATAAACTCTTAATTTGAAAAGTGGCTTAGCTGTCACTACATATAGTGGAGTAAAAATGTAAAATATGTCTCTTCTAAATGTTAATCTCCCCTTTCCTCTCCACAGTGTCACCAACAACACATCCTGCTAATGAAGTTTTTATTGTGAGCGGCTCTGAGAAACCTCAAAACAGAGAAGAAGTATCTGGTAAGCAACTCTTTGAGTGACTGAAAGACCTTTTATTGTTCTTTTTTTACTCATTCAATTGTTAGAAAGGAATGTAAACATATGAACAGTTGTAGGTCATAAAATGACTTAAGTTATTAACAGATGCATTGGCAGGCAACACATAAAGTGAGTAAATATCCTGAAATAATAAGATTATGACCTGAAAAGTGGCTTAGCTGTCACTAAATATAGGGGAGTAAAAATGTAAAATATATTTCTCTTCTAAATGTTAATCTCCCCTTTCCTCTCCACAGTTTCACCAACAACACATCCTGCTGATGAAATTTTTATTGTGAGCGGTTCTGAGAAACCTCAAGACAGAGAAGAAGTATCTGGTAAGCAACTCTTTTTTAGTGACTGAAAGACCTTTTATTGTTCTTCTTTTACTCATTCAATTGTTAGAAAGAAATGTAAACATATGAACAGTTGTAGTTCATAAAATGACTTAAGTTATTAACAGATACATTGGGTGGTATCGTGAAACAATAGGATTACGACCTGAAAATTTTGATTATGGAATTGTGTTTTCAAATGGTAAATTGTTTAGATTTTCTTCATCTTTATATGAAATCTCTGAAGCATCAGTTTTGAAGAAATATTCGAATCCTCTACTTAAGCAATTGTACCAAAACAACCAAGTAGAAAATAGTAGCAAAAGAGTAAAAAGCCAAATATGTCTCTTTAACTGTAAATCTCCTCTTTCCTCTCTGCAGCGTTACCAACAGCACACACAGCTCATGAAGCCAGAGACGTGTTTAATGAAGCTGACTCTGGGAAACTTCCAGACACAGACGGACAATCTGGTAAGCAAATATTTCTGTACACTTTTTAATCCCATAGCCTCTTAATATCAGAAATAAATGTTATATGACCGTTTCAACAGTAAGATTTTCAAAAGAGTATCAAAAGCACTGGCTTTGCAGTAAAATGTAACATTGTAGTATTATTACAGTGATAACATACTGTTGCAGCACTGTGTACGCAGCAGCATTTTACTGTTCTATCTGCTCAAAGTAGAGCTAGTTTTAACTACATTATATACTCTTGAATAGTTTTGTATTTTAGTTAAATGGTTCCCAACATATGGATCTGACCCCTCCAAGAAGTCACAAGATAAATCTGAGGAGTCGAGAGATGATTCATCAGAGAACGGAGGGAAAAAAAATGTTCTGACAGTTGTGTTTTCACTTCTTTGAAACTGTTCTCTAACGTTTTTTTTGTGTGAAAAGTTTGAATAAGTTATCAAAATGAAGTCTCAATTATCTTTATTTGCAGGTCACAACAACACAATCATCTCCTCTGGTTGAAATGTAGTCACATAAACTACTGCATTGTTTTGATGAATGCAGGATACATAGAAATAAGAATATAATTTGCCAACATGAAACAACTTGTTAAACTCAGTAACTTGTATTTTCTAGAGTCGGCATTGTTTCATGAAGACTTCAGCCACAACACCTTGAATGGCAGCACAGAGAATGTTACAGACCGAACCAACAAATCATTAACAGGTAGGAAATACTGTGTTTTAAACTATGAGTAAAGCGAGTTACCACAGCCTTAAAGCGCTGTATGTAATGTTTCATTTCATTCTACAGCCCCACTCTCTATAGGACAAAACAATGATGCCTCTAATAACACTCGAACCATCGTTGATTCACACATCACGAGTGGTAGGAAACCCTGTTTCATTATTTGTTTTTTTGTTTCAGTAGTTTTTCTCCTGCATCAAAATCCACTCATCACCCTCAATATGTTGATGACTGGATTTCTATGTTAATTGAATATACAAATAAACTTATTTGAATATTTAATTAGTTCTCATGGCTATAACAGAATAAAATCAAACAACGGCCATGCACTGAGTACTGTGAATTCAAACACAGTGTTGTACAACGTCTTCCAAGTTTGGAAAATGTTTATTGTTATATGATGATAATGAGTGTCTGGAAAAGTTTTGGTTTAGGTATCTTAAAAGTGCTTGAATTTTACTCTTAAAAGTTAAAAGGCTGCAAACATATGAGACTACAATTATAGTAGAAGTGAGTATACATTGATTTATAGATGTGGGCTACTTATGATATATGTATTTATAATGTTACTATCTATTATATATTATATTTTTAGACTCTTCATATTCACACCAGGACTACAACAAGCTAAAAGTGACTAGTAATGTGAGATGGAAGGAAGATGATTGCCAGACCTATGATGAACTTTGATCATTTTCTTTAACTTCTTACTTTCTTTTCTTTTCCAGAGTCAGAATCATCTCATCAAGACGACAGCCAGGACAATGTGACAAACAGTGTGAGATGGAAAGAAACGGCAGAAACTGGTGTGTAATACTTTGCGAATTTAAACTTCAAATGAGAGCAGAACACAACAATATGTTACATTGATTAATTATTTTACTGATATGCTTACTGTCTGCAGAATCACCAACATCGCATCCAGCTGATGACGACAAAGATGTTTTGAATTTGACTGACTCTGAGAATCTTCGAGACACAAGTGTGGAATCTGGTAAGCAACTTGTTTTGGGTGGTAGGAAGACCCAGTAATAATCATGTAAATAACATGTTGGCCTGGTACTTTTTCCTTTTTTTTCCTTTCTAGAATCAGTATCAGTTCATCCAGAGCACAGCCACAACACCTTAAATGACACCAACACAGAGAACTTTACAGAGGCACCAATTAGATTATTACCAGGTATTAACTGTATTTTGAATTATAAGTAAAAGTTCAAAATCAAACCCGCTGCCCTACAACATCACTGTTATTTATGAATCTTACATAATGTCTGGTTGCAGCCCTCCTCTCTCCAGACCTGAGTCAAAGCAGCGACAACTTCACTGACAGGGAAAACTTTACTTTTATTTTAAAAAATGGTAAGGATTGTATAAACTGTGCTTGTTGTCAGTATTGACCAATTCACATGTAGTTTAGTGAAGTTTAGTAAAATTAAGTTAACCATTTTGAGTGGTCGGACCTCTCATATTTCAGGGAATTTATATATCATATTAATGTTAAATAATTAGACTGATTGACGACATGCCAGGTTTAGTTTAAATTTTATGGTTATGGTTCTGTTTTATTTTCTACAGAGTTAGTATCATCTCGTCCAGACTACAGACATGACACACAGATTGAGACCAGCAGGGAAAGTGTTACAACAGCACCAATTAACTTATTTACAGGTAGTAGATCCTAACAATGATTAACCAATAAAAAGTGGTTTCATAACTGTCATATAAACTGTATTTTATTGAAGTAAGGAAAAAAAAAAGTTTTGAGCATTAGGGAGACTATGAAGACAATCCTCATTTATATGAAAAAAAAATGTGTTAATCCCAATACTTTTTGATGATCTAGAATCAGTGGCACCTAATCAAGACGACAGCCATGACACCCTGAACAAAACCAAAAGAGAAAATGCTACAGACGCACTGATTAAATTACAAACAGGTAGGAAACACTCTGTTTTGAATTGTATGTAAAACTACCATTGACCTAAAAACATTCACTTCACTTGTGTCTATATATATTTATCTAGATACATTTCCTTTATTTAACAGCCTCACTTTCTGTAGATGACACTCAAAAGAAGAACACCTTCAATAACAGTGACAACATTATGGATAAACCAATGAAAAGTGGTAAGAAGCTGTCATGTGTACTATATGTGGTATAGGTTTTGGTAAATAATTTAAGTTTATTAGACATGATGTTTTCTTTTTTAAGAAAGACACATTTCTGCATTTTGCATGCATTAGATAGATAATTAAATATTAGATAGAAAATTATGTGTTTTCTGTTCTATTCTATTAGTATTTAGTAATTTTTTTATTAGGTTGGTCTTTTCTCTCAGAGCCCATCTATCATTTTTGTTACTGTTAATTAATTAATTAATTAATTAATTAATTAATTAATTAATTAATTTGATAGAGACAAAGCCTGTTAATGAACATCAGTACAAAATTACAAAATGAAAACATGCTGAATATTAGCATGAATGCTAATTAACATCTGTTGTCCCATAAGCAGGTTACAAAAACTGCTACATTACAGTTAACCATACCTATAATAAATATACAATATACAAGAAAAAGAAACTAAATACATTTTTCAACGTGTCGAGTGATCATAGTTCTGTAGTGTAAGTCACTCCATTACTTACGGCATGTGGCGCCTCACAGCCCCCTCTAGTGGTGGCACCTGTGCTAATACCACTGTCAGCCTGCAATTTAATTTTCTTTTTATCTTTATTATCTATTACTTATAAATATTATTATTATTTCTTTATTTTAAATTCTTTATTTTCTATAGATTTATTTATTTGTCCCTACTCTTCTTTTTTGAGACTCTTCATATCTGCTTGAGACCGACAACAAGATCAATGTGACAACAACCACTGAGAGATCGACAAGAACTGGTTTGAAAATTCTGTTAAATCTATCTATCTATCTATCTATCTATCTATCTATCTATCTATCTATCTATCTATCTATCTATCTATCTATCTATCTATCTATCTGACAGCTTATTCGAAAACTAAACTACCTGCCTTCATTCATTTAGAGTGCACTATGAAAACTATTAAATGTTCAGAAAGAGCCATCAAAATGTCGAGCACTTATGGAGCCTGGATGTCTGACACATTCCAGCTGGATGATGGTCGATACTGGGTGGCTGAACATTTTTCAGGTGATTTTAATGGCAGCCAGAAGTCTACCAGTTTGATTGATTGCAGCCATAAATCACAGAAGTTTGTAAGTTAGGTGGATTTAACACAAATTTTTTTTTTCTTCAGGTCGAGTTCTAGCAGAGCACAGGAACATTTCCACAATTCAGAATAAAAGCAGCAAAGACATAGACATGAGGAGGTACTACCAGGGCTGTGGACATGTCATTTACAAGAAGTCGTTGTTCTTTCAAAGTGCAGGAACAAACTTACTTGTGAAGTAAGCGTTTGACATACTTACATTTTTGTATGTCTGTGTCGTGCAACATGTGAATTTTGTACTCTTCACTTACCTATGATCAATATTTTACAGATTTGACCTGAACACTAGAAGTACAAACACTCTGCTCATGGCAAACAGCAGGTACAACAACCTGGCTTATCTCTTCCGCAACTCCAAGACGTACTTCAAGTTTGCTGTGGACGAAAATGGACTGTGGGTCATTTTTGCTGCAGATACAGAGGATAACACAATCGTTGCAAAGCTTAACCCAGACACATTCTCTGTGGAGTCAGTCATTAACACTCACTACCCTACAACCAAAGCGGGAAATGCTTTCATTGTATGTGGGATGCTGTATTTCACAGATGACAAAGACAGAAGAGTTACATATGCCTTTGACTTAAAGGATGAGAGTCCTCAGGATGCAAGTTTTGATTTAAGGCCAGCTGATGGGATCCTGGCTATGGTATCTTATTATCCTAACAAAAAGCTTTTGTATATGTGGGACAACAGCAGTGTGAAAACATGCAGGGTTAAAGTCAAACCAACCCCAAAATAACCACCAATCTTGTAAAATTAACAATAAAATGTTTAATTTTTTAAAATCTCAGTTGGTTTACGTGAATTTCTTACCTCACTCTGACACAGGAGGATGGTGCTGGTAGAGGTTCAAAAGGTCGGACTGGATATTATTTGCAATAAAACATTTGACTAACAATGTTGGACTTTGGCAGCATGATATGATGAATGGTAATAGGAAATGTAGACATTGTATCACATAGAGAGATCGTTTTTTATTCACAGAGCTGCAACAGTGTTTTAGGTTTTGCCAAAATATTAATAAGAGACTAATATTTTAGACTTATGTGACAAAAAGTTTCACCCAAAATCGACCGTCTTTTCCATTTTCATGGTCAAACAAATACATACACAGATCATTTTTGTCCTGGGTGTATTGTGTGATAATAGAGATACAATATAGGTACATGTTATCAGGAAACACATAGAAGGGGGAGAAAGAGCTTCAGCTGAAGGCAACACGTCATCATGTATGAATTTGTGCTGCCCTACATTTCAGGCACAGAGCAAAGAGACAACATGCACTGGAAAAGACTTTCTTATCAGAGAGCCACTGAATATGAAAAAGTCAAGGCTGGAATACCTGGTGGAAAAGCTGCCAACTGTGTTAGGGCCCCAGACTCCCAGTGGGCGTAAAAGCCCCATGTCTATTGGTTATTTTTAGCTAATTTGTTTGATAATTTGAATAACAATATATGAACTCCAGAAGGTCCAACATTATTAGCACATTGTGACAACCTGTCTTCATGGAAACTTGAGGTGCACAATATATAAATGCACAGACAGCGGGAGGTGGTGGTGGTCAGCAGGAACTCAACAAACATATACATATATATATAAGTGTGTGAGATGTCTTCTGAAATTAGGGACCACGCAGCAGAACTGAGACTTGATTTTTGGCAACAGAAAATGGCTAAAATTACTTGAGAGCAAACTTTAAAAGTACAACTGAGTGGGTTGATTTGTGGATTTGACTTGCTATAGTGCATTTATAGTGCTTTGTATTAGTTGGTAGTGAAATCTGACCAATGGTTTTGGATGTTTGTGGTTTGAAGAGAAAACCGACTGGGCTCAGAGGGAAACATCACATCACATGTCTCTGGCTCAAAAGAAAACTATGCCCCATGTGTCTCTCTAATTTCAGTCGTAATCACGACTGTAAAATTAAGCCATGGCTACCTTTCCGATAAAGCCAAACCATGCCAGTCAAGATGCTTTCTATTCATTGCTCCTCTGTAAAAGTTGACAAGAACTTTGCTCAGGAATTTAGCCTTCCTAAATTTCTTTAGGAAGTAGAGCCTTTTCTGTGCTTTTTTTAAAAACTAGATCATGGCCTCAGTTTGAGGAGTACTGTATTGGTAATTTTGTGATCTTAAAATCATGGATCATTTAATAAATAATGAATAGTGCATCCATGCTCAGAATTCAATAATCCTACTTTTTGGGTTAGGGCAGTCTCACACATTTACGAGCATCGCCCAAACGCAAAACAGTTACAACATACCCTTGTTAATCCCGCATATTACGAGGATCACTTGAACGCACCGGCAGTCGTCCCTGTTAACGCCTCCTGAGGATCTGCAGATCTCTAAACATGTGGATGTGTTTAAACCATAAACGCACGACCAGCCGCCATCTTGCTTTGACTGTTTACACTGATTACATGACTCCTGCTAGATATTGTACCCCGAGCGAAGGCTAGCTAGCTAGCGGGTAACCGACCCAGTTCATAACAGCAACGTTACATCACTGTGGCTGTCCCACCTGGGAAATAGCGGCCTAAAGGAGCAAACGCTTCCCTCAAAAGGCACTGTGCCATTAGCATGACACACTGACCTGTTAAACTACGACAAGAGAGCGAAAGCTGCAGTGACTTGGCAATTTTGTTTTGTTTTTTCGAAAGGGCTGTCAAGACGCGACTGGTTTCATCGTGCCTTGTGAGTAAAACTACTGAGCTTGGTACATATATTGCCTCCGCTTTTGCTGGTGTCATTTTAAGAATTAAGCTAAGCTTTTATTTGCTTGCGTGCCTAACTGTCAGCTGCTTATTTGTGTCCACACCGCAGGCTAAAGCCACTCAGATTAACCACTGTGCATCAGCATTGGCTGTCTATACAGCGAGGGCTGTTTGTCATCGCCAGTCGCAGGAACGCAGTAGCTCTGGCTCGGGCCTAGCTCAGAGGCTAACAGTAACCTGGTTATTAAACGCGGTTAGCTACATCGTTTATTTTGCTATTGAATGCTTGCGCTCTACAGCATGAGCTACTTAGCCGTGTTAGGCTAGTCAGTTAATAACGTCACACTGACCTTGGTTTAAATTGACGGATTTGTAAGCATGAGGCAACCGCGCTGACCACCTTCACCATTATATGACCTGCTTCGCTAAAGCTAACAGTGACGTTGAAGTTATGAAATGTGTTAACGTTACGCTAACTGGCCTCTGCTGTTAGCCACCAGCTAACTTAGCCGCCCCCCTCCCCTCGGTACACTGTGTGACTTTGTGTTTATTTGCAGGATTTGGGTCAAAAAGACGAGTTATGTCCTGTCCATGCACTTCAGCTGCCAGGTTGTTCCTAAACACTGCCCACAGAGGTAAGAAAATGAAAACACACACCTTGCCAGTTGGCCAGAGCTGTATGACATTGTGCTATTTGCTTCAGCTAGCCCAGATCGCAGTTTGTTATGACAGTCAAGTAACGTTAATGTCAGCAGCAGGTGTCACTTTATTATTTAGCTGATGTAGCTGAATTAAATAAAGTGTTGTTATATAACCAAGGCTTTCATAGAGTAGCACAGCTGTGCTTTTAGAGCAGCAGCACTTGAAGAAAAACACATCACTAAAACCACAATAATAGTGTTATTTAGCTTTGGCTACGCTAACTTATTCCATCTACCAGACTGCTAGACACTACTTGACACATAATGAGAAATACAAAACATTTCATGCTCCTGATCATGAACTGTTGCTCTTGATAGAAATGCGTTGTGTTCAACTGAGGAACACAGTCAAACGCCATTACAGGATGTTACATTTTTAAGTCATTTGATGTGTTATAAACTAATTAAGGTCACTGTCTCCAGTGACTTGTGTAGGGCTGCGACTGGTTGTACTATCAGTTCTTTTGTGGATTTTTTTCTCAGTTAACCAACTACTTTATAGTCCTTTTTAAAAGAGCACCATTTAGTTTTCGTGAAGCAATTTTAATCACCTGATTTTTCTTTTTTTTATGCCTTAAGAAGAAAAATAAAGAAACTCTTAATTTCATGACTGAATAAATGGAATAAACAAACTGACCTTAAAGGACAGCACAATGTCATACTGCTTTGTTTGCCACCTTTCTTCCTTCAAAGCTGAGAACAGCTTATTTATTTAGTTTTGGGAAAAAATTAATATTTTTGAATTTCTTATATAACATCATTAAGGTTGTGAATATTGATATTCTGAGGGCTATCACTGTTTCAGAAGGTCTCATCATCAGATGTCGTTGATTTTTGTCTGACCAAGTCCAAAGTCTAAATACATTCTGTTTCCTAACATTCGTGACAGAGATAATAGGCAAATGATGACATAAGAGAAGCTGGAACCAGAGAATGTTTGGTACTTTTGCTTCATAAATGAGCGAGACGATTAAATGCATTTTATGCAAATTGACTAGTGGATTAATAAACTACTAATTTCTGCCCTAGTTACATGGCAAATAAAAACAGTTGTAAAATGTGTATTATCCCTCCATTTGCTTGTTTCCTTATTTTTGAGGGTAATATGTGTAAACGAAATGATTTAAAATAACATATGCAATCATTGTCATTAACTTGAACTTGAAATGTGTGTTCCTAAATCACTATGTTGTTAGAAATCAAAAGAGATGTTGTTGCTGTTACAGGATTGTCCTGCTCCCGGATCCAGTTGTTCTCTCTGAGTCGTCAGGGGTCTAGGGAAACTCATCTACCTCCCCGGGTACGGGTGAGGTCGTTTTCAGAGACTGCTGTCTGTTTTGCCTCTAAAGATGGAACAACAAAGGACGGTGGGAGTGATGGTGGAAAGGTAATCTCTTACAGGATAAATCTCATTTGTACCTCTCTTTTGTGGTGGTATTACACACCACTTTCTCGATGGAAGAGGTGATTGTGATGTAATTACATTTTTACACAATTTACACAGAAAAGCATCAGTGAGGGGAAGAGACTATCTGGCTCTGGAGGATCAGGCAAGGGAGGAAGCCAGCTACGCTGCCCTAAATGTGGAGATCCCTGCACACATGTAGAGACGTTTGTATGTGAGTAAACCTTTTTTTACTGTCTTTCCCAAGACAAATGACTTATGTGCGTTTTGGGTGCAAAGTGTATGTAGACATTTAAGGTCAGGAGGAGCAGATGTAAAGGAATTCAGCTTAGAGATTATTGTGGGAAAAGCATCTGTCTCAAATGTTTTGTTTTGTTGCTCCTGCACCCTCTGGAACTGACACAGTCCTAAGTATGCGAGTTTGAATCATGGCTGTAATGGTCAGCTCTTCTGCAAGCACAAAAGAATAACAGAAAATTATAAGAAGAAAATGAATCACTAACGTTATAGGAAAGATGTGGTTGACATTGCTGAAGGCCATGCATGAACGACAGGAAGGGGAAATGGAGGCCAAGTACTGTACAGCGTAGTGCCCCATCAGATCATTTAAATCCATGAACTGTGTGGTGGACTGAAATAACAATGAACACATAGTTATTTCTGTACTGTAAACACACAGCACATACTGTGAATACTACAGCACAGCCACCACACATAATCTTCTGGCATATTTTGTCAAAAGAAAGACCTGCAAGTAAACATTAAGATGTTGGTAGGTTGTTTGAATAGTTTTTACTTTGTGTAAAGAAATCAATTAAGTTTATAAGCTGCTGCCTGCTTCAACTACAAAGTGTTGTTTGGATTGTCAGTTGGCGTGCGAAACTTCTTCTCAGTCAATCAGATGAGGGGTTTTCACACTGGTTTGTTTTTGTAACTTTCCTAAACCCCTGAGTCACCATGAGTTACTTGAAGGAAAAAGTCCCAGAAATCCACCTACATTGGAATTGAAATCATTCTTCACCTTTTCCATTTTTAAGAGGTTTGTGGTTAATACTTCGATGTTAAAAGCGAATATTTACGCAGAATACTCATTACTGAATAACACAAAAAATTGACCAAGCTGATCAGCACTAGGCAGGGTAACCCGCGGGTCATTTTGTCTATCTGATAAATACACAGAATACTCCAGTTTGTCTAAGTTTTTCCCCACTACGTCCATGATGCATTTAAGTCCTCTAGCATTGAAAGTGTAGTTTGGTCATAGCTCTGTGACACATTGTGGTGCTTTTTAGTAAGATAATTTTTTTTTCCAGAGCTTAGGCAGCATGTGTCTACCATTTCTTCACATCATCCTATAACATGGACAGTGTGAGCTAAACCTTTATTTCCACAGTTAAATGTATAATGATTAAGTGTTGACTGCTGAATGAATACAGTTCAGTAGATGGCACCATTGTCAAATTATTGAAGCATTACAATGTGACCATAAACTCTGAAATTTGTATTCAGTCGTCATACCTTAAAGCTCATATCTTTACAATAAAAACACAACTTAGCAGTACATAATGCAGATTTATCAGCAAGTTTTCCTGTAGGTCTGGACAATTTTGGGCTTTATCTCCATTTCAGCACTGAGCAACACGTTCTCACTGAAAGGTTAACTTTGATTTGAGTGTCGGTTAGCCTTGAAAATGATTAACCCTTTAAATGTCTCAAAAGTTTCTTTCAAACAGGTTGTTAAATGTTTCAGTATTAAATGTGCTGTTGTTCTTTTGTAGCATCAACACGATTTGTCAAATGTGAGAAATGCCATCACTTTTTCGTGGTCCTGTCTGAAACTGACTCCAAGAAGGGGCTAAACAAAGAGCCAGAATCTGCTGCGGAGGCAGTGAAACTGGCATTTGCACAGAAACCTCCACCTCCCCCCAAGAAGGTGAGAAATTGACGCAGGAAACGAAGATGTCAACATTGTATAAATTGTTACACATTCTATCATAATAGTCTATAATGCTTTTATACGGTTATGAAATATAATTGACTTTTTGTTTCAGATATATGCTTACCTCGACAAGTACGTTGTTGGCCAGTCCTATGCAAAAAAGGTGTTAGCAGTTGCAGTGTACAATCACTACAAGCGCATCTACAACAACATCCCTGCTGGAAGTCGACAGCAGGTGGAGGTGGAAAAACAGCCTTCTCTAACACCTCGTGGTCAGTATTGCTGTCGTTTATAAACATTACTTTATTCTGCTGCTTGTTCTTTTAACTACATTTTACACAATGGGCATCTATTCATTTGGTGTCCACTGGTCCCTTGCATTAATCAATTCACTGTTGCTTTCCACATGTAAACCAGATTATCAGATGAAGTCTGATGTGGAAATTACAACAGTGCTGAACTATGACCTAATTTGGGGGAGTGTTTGTGTTTTTTTTCAATTCCAGATGGCAGGGAAAGATAGAAAAACAATGAGTGGGCATGAAATTCAGCATGGCCTGTATTTAAAATACAACAACAACAAAAATTGAATCACAGTTAGAGTTTTGATTAAGATTTGGGAGTCGATTAAACATATCAAAACCAAAGTTGAAAATTTAAGTCTATATCTAAAAACAAGGCTGTTTTTATGACCTCCTGATAAAGTCAGCATATAGAAGATACAACCATTGTTGTGCTGAAACAAATACATTTGCAGATGTTTGTTTTTCACATTAAAGTAATCAAATTTAGGGCACAATAACAGAAGTTGCATAATCAAGAGCCATTTACTCATAAAGGCAACACTAAAAATAAGAGATGATAATCACATGCAGTATGTATTACTTGATTTCAATCGTAATCTGTATTTTTTTGGCATTTGTTCAATAATTATCTCTCGCAACTGTATAAAAGTTTTTGTAGGACTGTACTGATAATGTCATAATGGTAATGATTCATAAATAATATTGATTTGAGTACTTTCATCCTCCCTGTAGAGCTAGAGATGAGAAGACGAGAGGATGAGTACAGATTCACAAGTAAGTGATTGGTCCTCTTTAGTGTTATCTTTATCAGTGGCCCCTTTTTAAAGTCACAACAATTAAAGGTTCTATATATGATATTTACCGCCACTACCTCTCCCCCCAACCAGAAACAGCCGTTATAATGCTCTCCTCAAAGCCACCAGACTCCATTGACAAAAACTGGGATTTTACCTTGATTCAAACTCGACAGGAACAAAATAATTCAGCATAAAAGTTGGTTTGTCTTTTCATGCAATGTAAATATTACCTTGCTAGCGACCTAAAACTTCAAGTAAAATATGCTATAGGTATCTAAAACTTGATGGTTTCAATTGAATATGAGCACCTTCAGCTGAAAACGTTGAACTCCACTTTTACAATGCTGTGTGGGAGGTCACTCTCTTGGTCTCCTGACATATGCGGGGAGGTATCACAGTATTCCAGGGAGGTACTTGCATGCACTAACATGCACGCCGGCCAGACCGGCTACCACAACAAAGCAGAGAAGTTCAGATGACAATGACCACAGATGGACGGAGATGTCCTTCTCTGCTCAGGATGCCATTACTCCACCACACCTTTACATAGCAAAGAGTTGTCTGTTGCTATATTAATATTAAAAATCTCATATATAGAACCTTTAGTCTTTATTTTCACAAGTTTCACGAGTTGCACAAATGCCAAAGTGTACAGACCTCAGATGGTTCTGCCTTTTTCAGTTAGATAATTTTTAGTAACGTATTTGAAAACATGCTCTAACTGAAGAATTAGATTATAATTACTCAATTAAAGCCCTCCTAGGCATTTCAGTGTTTATTATTTTAGAAAGTACAGCTGTTTTGGAACAGGGACTGATTTTATTGCATGTTTAGTCAGGGCATTACCACGTGTACAAGTAAGCTGCAGAAACTGAAGCAATAAAATGATGCGTGTTAATTTTTGACTGACCAGATGGTAAGATAAAGGTAGCCTAGTGACCTATATTCACATCTGTGCTATTTTCGTCCAGTTCTTATCACCTGGTAACTCCACACTGGCACAGAGTAGGGCAGGAATATTTAGCCTGTACATGGAAACAGTTACTATGCACCGTCTGACACATAAACCATCAATGAATGGCCTGTTAAAATGTTCAGCAGTTCAAATATAAAAGCTGAACAGTTGTGTTGTTATAGTGATTTGTCACAGAGCTAACCTTGTGGCTTTGCACGCTGTTGCAGAGCTGCTGCAGATCGCAGGAATCAGTCCTCATGGAAATGCTCTTGGAGCGTCCATGCAGCAGCAGGCGAGCCAGCAGGCACCTCAGGAGAGGAGGGGTGGGGAGGTGCTGGACTCCACACACACTGAAATTAAACTGGAGAAGAGTAACATCATACTTCTAGGCCCAACTGGCTCAGGTTTGTGTTGTCAACATTGTCCTAATTTCTAATATTGCGCAGTGTTACTAACATTAACACTGCTTAATGTGACTCTTTTGTAAATATGAATCTGTTTTTGCCAAAATACATTTTATCTTGAGTCCTCTGTATTTTCTCAGGAAAAACATTGTTGGCGCAGACACTGGCACGTTGTCTGGATGTTCCCTTTGCAATTTGCGATTGCACCACACTAACTCAAGCTGGATACGTGGGAGAAGACATCGAATCAGTTATTGCCAAACTGCTGCAAGATGCCAACTACTCAGTGGACAAAGCACAGCAAGGTGGGCAGACGGACTAAATTTAACAGCAGTTTAGTTTCCTAAAGTTAGTCATACAAACGTACGTTTGTTTTACTATTACCACAACAGTATATTAAACATAACGTTCGTTCTTTCGCTCTCATTATTCCATATTAAAGAACCAAGTAAGAAAGAGAAAGCATGTTTTCTATTTAATTTTGGCATTCTGATATCAGCCCACTCACAGTACTGCTGACTAAAATCAAAATGGAAGCCTTGTTTCCATTTGCCCGTTGCAAGATGCAAATCCAGAGTTTGAGACCAGATATAGAGTCATTCAAGTCTGTATGAACATCATGACAGTGACAACAAGGCCTGTATCCCTTATTTAGAAACAGGCATGATAGGACAGTTGGAGAACCAGTTTGACAGCAGCAAGCAGTTGACTGGATATTAACATCTTCAAGAAAGAGAGAAAAGATGAAGCATACAATCAAAAATAATAACACCGGCTTTGTGTATCATCACCCTTCTATTTGTTTCCAAATTTGTGGTCCTGTTATGCAAATTCAACCCCCTTTACTATAGTGTGCTCTCTAATATATGCCAAGATTAACTTGCCAACAAAACATTTCTGAAGATATGATATGAACTCTGTGAAACAGTACCAGAACAACCTTGTCAAACATTTATGAACCGCTCAGTGAGACTTTAGCTTTTGTAAAGGTTGGATGTTTACGTTTACATTAAGGGCTGTGTTATTCATCTACAACCTGTTTAAATTTGCACATTATATCACATTTCCAATTGCCATTCCTGAAATGGGTAAATAATGTGTTACTGGCTGGATATAAGTAAAAAGAAGGAAGCAGGAAGAAGTTCTAAAAACACAAGATCAAACTGGGATCAACAAAAGAGAATAGTGTATATAATAGTGTAAGTTTAAAGCTCTATTGAACATTGTATACAGGTATGCAGTCTTAGGGGCCTCTCTTATGTGATTATGAGAAGTGAAACTCAGACTGCCCTCACAACACTGTTCTCGTATTTCCTGTACAGGTATTGTGTTTCTAGACGAGGTTGATAAGATTGGCAGTGTGCCTGGGATCCATCAGCTGAGAGATGTAGGCGGAGAGGGAGTCCAGCAGGTCGGTATTCAACCCAAGTTACACTAAATAAAACCTTACTGTAACTCATTTTCTTGTTCCTGTTCCATTTACTTGCCCCATAATGGCTAACCTAGACTTGTGTTGTTGTTTTTACGTCTTGTCTGTCAGGGGTTGCTTAAACTCTTGGAAGGCACGATCGTCAATGTTCCTGAGAAAAACTCCAGGAAGCTGAGAGGAGAAACTGTGCAAGTGGACACAACAAACATCCTGTTTGTTGCATCCGGTGCCTTCAACGGACTTGACAGAATCATCAGCAGAAGAAAGAATGAAAAGGTGAATTTAAAACAGCTCGTATGTAGCGACTTTCCGCAGACAGTCAGCCAAAATTCTTGGTTGTCGTCATTCCTGCCTCTAACTTGATCCTCCTGTTTCATAACTCTTCAGTATTTGGGTTTTGGAACTCCCTCCAACCTGGGGAAAGGCCGCCGTGCTGCAGCTGCCGCAGACTTGGCCAACACCAGTGGTGAGACGGACACAGTGGCAGAGATAGAGGAGAAGGACAGACTGCTCAAACTCGTTGAGGCAAGAGACCTGATTGAGTTTGGAATGATCCCAGAGTTTGTTGGCCGTCTGCCGGTGGTCGTTCCTCTGCACAGCCTGGACGAAGAGACGCTAGTCCGAATCTTGACTGAACCACGCAACGCTGTGGTGCCCCAGTACCAGGCTCTGTTCAGCATGGACAAAGTAAGGGCTCTGACATAAGTGGTTCTACAGTGGTGTTCAGAGAGAAAACAGCATAAGGCAGCCCCCTCACTCATTTGAAAGGGACTACTGTATTTGCTCAGTGAACGTTCCAACAAGGGACTAAAAATCTAAGCTGTTGTCACAACACAGTGCAGCCATCTAGTCACCGCAAGTGAACATTCCTGGTAGATTACTTTTTTAATGTGAACTCTGTATTTCTAATGTTTAAAGTTTGATTGTTATAACAAAAGATAAAATAGTTGCCCCTGCAATGAATTTCTTGTTGAGTTGCTGAATCCTTTCTGACATTATTATAAACCCAATGCAGCGTTCTGGCATCTAACAAGCCTTCAAACTCATTAATCTACTATTGAAATTCAAACGGTCCTTCCTGGATTGTAGTTTTTTTTCCCGATTAGCCTCACTGACAAGTGGGGTTCTTTAGGCTATACAGCTGCTTAGTCCCAATCCCTTGAGTTCTCATTGCATTGTTTGTGGAAATGCTCTTACTTTAACCTGTTAAACTAAGCTGCGAGTTCTACTATTGAACACAATCATTCAAGATTTGTTTCTGAAGGACGATGATTCACAACTATCCTTCAAGGTTTTGATAATGTGTTGGACAGTCCTTAATAAATGCTAACTGATTAAATGCATCAGTTAGAGTTAAATAACTTTGCCAGCTGAAACATATTAATCACTGCAGTAATTATCTAATGGAAGGCTCTTACCTATTTGCTTAGTTAAATCCAGGTGGTAACTTTTTGACCAGGCAGTGTATCTTCAGGTGTCTGTTTTATACCTAAATGATAGATAACAATTTTAAAATATCTGTTATATTTTTTGTTTCAGTGTGAACTCAATGTGAATCAAGATGCCTTGAGAGCCATAGCCAGGATGGCTCTGGAGAGAAAAACTGGAGCTCGTGGGCTCAGATCCATCATGGTATGTGATTTTGCCGAACATATCAAATTAACTGTTGTCTAATATGTGCTGATTTTAAAAAAATCTTTTTTAGACATAATGCAGATAAAGATACTTGGGGTAAATTATATTTGATTAACTGTTATTGTCCATAATTGTACCATTGAATCGAAACAGTAAAGTTGATTATTGAACTGTAAAGTATCTTGCCCTCAGTGCATGTCTTCTTGCAAAAATGGTGTGTATATTGGCCAATATATACATTTACATTATACATTTCTGATTTTTTTTAAACCCTAATATCAAAAGTATCAATCAGGCTCTAATAATGTTACACAATAACATTTTTTTTTTTCAATAGGAAAAGCTTCTTCTAGAGCCCATGTTTGAAGTGCCGCACTCTGACATCATGGCTGTCGAGCTGGACAAAGATGTTGTTCAAGGAAAATCCCAACCCAGATATATCAGGTCAGAGTCTCTCTGCTAACAGCGCAGGGCTACATGTGTGTCATATTTGAGATCAGATTCCTTGAAGCTCAACTCACTCAGCCTTAAGCGTTTTGTTGGTGTGAAACCTGAACTGGAGTGTCCATTTGAATTTCAGAGCTCCAGCCAAGGAGACTGCAGAGGAGGAATACGACTCGGGCATTGAGGAGGAGAACTGGCCTCGGCAGGCGGATGCCGCTAACAACTGAACCACACTTCACTCATTTCACCTAGGACAGTTTCTGAAATCATTAGATTACTATGAAGCTTTGTATACCAACTCTGGGTTTTATTATAGCTCCCTGACAAACAAACTATGGACATTGTGTTAGAGGAAATGGTTCTCACCGAGGAGTGTTTTCATCATGAGCAAGTTAGGAGAGTGTAACAACTTTTGGTCCTGTGCATCAGATGTTAATTTTCTAGCGGTGCACTCACAGGGTGGACCTTGTATGAAATATTTCAATCTCTGGGGATTGTTAACATTTTATCTATATAAAGATAATGCAATTTTATTCATGAAAGGATTTATAGCTAGTTAATTTGTTTTCTCTTTTTGTGGTGATGGGCTGACATGGCAAGGGAAGCAAATGGAAGATATGGGATCATACTGTACACTTGAAAACGTGGAGCAATGAGAAGGTCTAGATGCGATGTTACCATGTCAAGTAATGCCTTATTTCATAAGGGCATAAAATTCCATGAGCGCATCAATCTTTTGATGTTTTCTTCTTTACCACCATTGTAATAATGGTGTTCACAGTATAAAATCAGGCTGTAAATGTTGAGCTACACTGCATTTGTAAGCAGTTTGTATGACATGACCTGTATTTAGGAGAACACATTGTGACGTGTAACTCACCAGCACACTAAACAGAGCAGGTAAAAACTAATGGTGACCTTTTTAAACATCCAGAATGGTTATTTGTTCAGTGTTTGCTTCCTTTTCGAGCCCACTCTTTAGGGAATGTATGTGTTTACTTGCAGACCTCTGGATCAGAGGGCTGTCTCACAGAGCAGGATTAGCAGGTTAGCACGGTACTGTTTTATTTTGGAGTAGTTATGCTGAATATACATGACTGAATCACATTCTAAACGTTGGAAACAAGCTTGAATCATAAACAGACAGATCATCTCTATCACAGTTAACTGGATGATCCTCTAAACCTGCCTAGTGAGACGCCTCTCAGAGCAGCACAAGTGTTATTACTTTCTTTGTGTGTATCCCCAGCGTCAGAAACTCGCCTCACCTTTAGTGATGTGCAACCCTGTTACTAAATGGTACCTTAACACACACATCTGTAATCAAGCCTCCACCTTAAACACTCTCTGACTGATCTGAACCACGCTGCTGTATTCTTTAAAATGCTGTTTGTGCTATAAAATGAGATTAAACTAGATCTGTTCTCCTTCTGCTTTAAGTTTCCTTTTCTTTTAGTAAAGTTTCCAAACTACTTTTCTCTGTTTTCAGAGGTCTGTTACAGAACCTGTAACCCCTCCCCTTGAAATCTTGAATTTATTGTGATTGTTAAAAAAATATATAAATAAAATGTATACCTCTGTACAGAACTTCTTAAGTGTTCTTTACTTTTTAAAGTTGCAGGACAAGAAGCTATAATTTGATTTGGTTGCTAAAGTCAAATCTTTGAAACAGGAAATGAATGCAACAGACATCACAATGTTGTTCCATGCTGCTACGCTGTCACCTTTATGTAATCTGCTAATCTCTGGAAAGTATCACGCCGTTCTCTCTTTCCAAATACCTCAGCATTTCCCTGATCCCCCCTTCAAGCCCACATTGAATGTCACATGGTCTGAAATGTGGCTTTGAATATAGAGTAAGAAAAAGCTGCAATCAAATAATAACAAAAAATTCATTTTTGTATTTTTATCTTGCAACATTAATGATAGTAAAAAACTTTAAATAAAATACATACATTTATTAGGAGTGTTTTTTTTTAATAACTTGGATATAATTCTATGTAAATATTTAATTACTCAATTATTTGTACTGTTCCACTGCAGGTCACAACAGGTGACTGGGGTGTTATTGATAAACAACTCCCGAGATGATGTCAGCGGCTTAGTGGTGAAGAGGTTTATCGTGTACGATGAAGTGTGTGTGTGTGATAGTCCTTCAAACACCTGTCAATGCTTCAGAGAGCCGGGGTGGACCTCAGAGAGAACACCCGACAGACGTAAGTATTTACACGGTGACAACGAAGGTTTGTTTCTTTGAATTTAATCTCAGGAACTCTGTGATTCTTCTGATGCAGGTTATTTTGGTGAACATGAACGCTTTGGAGGATGTCCCGTTTCAGACCCTACTGGGTCCACTGGAGGAGGAGGTGCAGCTCGTGACAGCTCCAGACATCACTGTACCAGACTGCCAACAGACTCTGCGAGATAATGAGGTCACACATGCGAGTGAACATTTTAAGTTTTTTTTTTCCTTCTGTTGATCAAATTTCTGGGATCAATTCGTTAGCTGTGATCTGTTTGTCACAGTCAGTCAGACGGTCAAACTTCATTATGTTTATTTTCCTAGTTACTGGTCAGTTGAATTGTTGGGGATAACGTGTACTTGGGAACAGTGAGGCCCAGTTTCATTTAAATGTATTTTTAAAAACACTTCAAATAAATACAATTCCAACTGTAGTGCAACTGATATGCACAACCATATCAGACTTGTGATAGCCCAGAAAGAAAAAACATGTACTTATTTGTGTATTTAAAGACATGTAGTGCGTGTAGAAGTATAAGGTAGTAGCTCAAAACTGTGCTTGATACAGCAGTTGAGTACTCTAGTTACTTTCCACCACTGCATCTGAACAGGTTATTTGAATCTGTGTTTGTGGCAGGGTACTGCTTTTGTATTTTTTTCTGTTGTGATAAACCGTTGCCTTTAAAGCAACATTAGGTAGAAATTGGCATTTTGTGCAATTTCTTTGTGAAAGGTCTGTTGTTGAATGTCTTCGTTGTTTTTTCACTGCAGTATGGATTCGACCTCGAAAAATGGATTACAACTGGGAAGGCCCCATCCTGCCCCCCTTACTGGATGATGTTCTGCAGCCCTCAGGAGAGTCACAGGGCTGGCCGCAGGAGCAAGGACAGCGGGGCCCCAAGCCCTCGGCCCCGCAGTCACAGCCTGAACTCAGCTGACACTCGCTGGCTGCACCATCGCACCGTAAAGTTCCTCGTATCTGACTCTGAGGATGAAGACGGTTACAATGAGGATAATGAAAACTCCCCCACTGAAGATGCACTTCACCCCTTCAAGAGCAGAGAGCGGCCACGGAGCGCCGCACCCAAAGACCCAGTCTCCAGAGTCAAAGACATGCACCTTTGTCCTTCCACTCACCACTGTAAGCCTGACTCACCTCGGAGCCTCAGAGGCCACAGAGGGTCTTTACCTTCACTCCATGACTGCAGACAACCTCTGAGAGCAATGGAGCAGCACCGGCCACTGCAGGCCAGTTCCCTCCTCTCAGGGCAAAAGAACAGCAAAAAGAAACAGCGTTCACTGGGTTCTGGCAGCAGAAAGTTCTCCCAAAACACACCACCTGCCGGTCCCTCACTATGCAGGCTGCCGAAGCAACGACCCTCCTCTGCAGGGCCTGTTGTCAAGAACCACAGACAGAAGGTTAGAGTCTTTATTCTGTCAGTGCCACTGAAAGGAGAATTTATTAAAAAAAACTTCCATTTCTTTCTTTTATTAAATGTCTATTTATGTCTGTTCTTGTCTTGTCATCAGGCCCTGAGGACAGGCGGCCCTTGTGGGGTTTTCTTCGATTCAGCAGCAGAGTTGTTGTCAGCACTCAGCCAGGAAGAAAGGGAGCTGCTTGAAACCATCACAGAGAAGGGATACCCTCTACGCACAGCTATTCTGGCTCTGCAGAAGACAGGCTACCACAGTCCAGAGAAGGTAGGAACCACTTTGGGCTTATACGTCTGTGGATTGATAGCAAATTGTAAAGTAAAATTTTCACAAAGTACCCCAAAGTTGCATTTGAAATTATTTTAAGTAATTATTGCTTCCAAATTTAGGTAGGAGGGGTTTTCCCTCAGTTTCAAAGGACAAAACAGGCCGATTAAAGTAAATACAAGAATACTGATTCTCAAGTTTACCTCGAATTGTATTTATGCAATTTTAAGTTTTTTTTACATGGTTTTCTTCAATTAAATCATATTTTCCTGTTCTTTTGTATGCAATGTATTCTATAGAATGTCCCATCGTCAGTCTGTCCCCCGAGATTTCTCAAGCAGATAATTTATCATAACTAAGTAAAAACTGTATAAACATAAACACAAGCAGTATGAAGACATTTATTAAATGTAACAACAAATTAAGTTAGGTTATTTGTGCTTTATGAAGTACTGACATGTCATTCTCAGTTATTTTAAAATATCTTCTCCTCTTAACAGATCCTAAAATACCTGAAGGCCAGTGACCGTCTGTGTGAGCTGGGTTATCATGAAGCTCAGGTGGAGGAGGCCTTGGAGATGTTTCAGAACTGTGAAAGCAAGGTAAGTTTATTTTTTTTTTCTTTAAGGCTAAAAAGAAACCATATCTCCATATATTAACGATATCTCATGTGTTTTATTATTTTGAATTCTGTTTCAGGCTGCTGAGTTCCTGCGTCTTCTGACTCAGTTTAATGAGATGGGCTTCCAGCAAAGTGCAATCAAAGAAGTGCTGCTTGTTCATGAAAATCACCGTGAGAGGGCGCTCGAGGAACTCATGACACGCATGGCTTAGACAGAACATCTTTTCATTTCTAGTCTACATGGAGAACTTATCATTTTCATATCTTAAAAAAAAAAAAAAGGTAAATGTACTAATGAGTAATGACACTATTAAATACTTAACAGCTACTGCCTTCTGAATCAGGGTAAATTGTGTAACTCAACTGTAGGAAATAGAATTTAAACCATTCAGGTAAACTATAGAAGATAATGAACAGACACACTCTCAAGATGTACGTTTTTTTAAACGTTTATTTACAGCTCGACTTTTAAAAAAGCATTCAAAATATTTAGATCCTGAAGAGAAAATGTAGCTGTCATTCCAGCTGGAGGAAGAAAATCACAGTGCACTGGGTAATGGCTGCAGTACTAAAATAATGTAGTGCTCTAGATATGGGAAAAAAACATTTTGCTTACGAAGGCTGTCAACCTAAAAAAAAAATCTCAAATAAAAAGCCACAACAGCCTTGATACAACTATCATTAACTTGCCACATAATACAGCAGAGGAATCTGCTGCAGCACAAACCTTGAAGTTTAGAGACACATTAAAATATTTACATTTTTCAACAAAAAGAGTTTAAGCTCCCTCATGCCCACTCTATGAAACTACTATTGCTGCGCTGGATGGCTCCTGGCACAGGAGCCAATGCTGTGACTCTTCACTGATGACTAACGGTGGAGTTCAGCAGCCCGGTCTTCACATTTGATTTAGAAGCCTCCGAGAGGTCCCTCTGTAAAAAAAAAAAAAAAAGTCAAATTGAATTTTCAGTATCTTTATATTCAACATGTCAGATGAGTGAATATACAAGTCAATGTGTCTCATTCACAGAAAAACATGTAACATGATAATATGAAATGCTAAGTCATTTTGGAAACATTTTTGTAAATGTCGTGTAAAGTTCAACTGCGACCTGGGAAGTCTTGAGTGGCCTGACTGTCAGGATTTACAGTTGAGTATACGAACTTTTTCACTGTTTTCTCATGACATGCCGCCCTAACTTGAATTAAAAAAAACCTGTTATATGTACTCATTGTGTCTGTGTCTTTGAGGCAAATTATCTGTTTCTAAAAAAATCACTTAATTTTGCAGTCTTAGCAGAAGTATGTATGGTTGCTTTTTAGCTGATCTCAAAAGGGAAAATCTTCCTTCAGATTTACAAAATTACAAATTACAAATTCTTTTTTCATCCCACGGACTAGATTAGAATACAAGATACCTCTTAGTGTTACTGAAAATACTAAAGTACACCAAGCACTGAAATCAAGGGAAATTTAGTATTTTTTCTGAAATAGATTATGGATTTGTTTTGGTTGTTTGGACGAAATAGATGGAAAACCACATTACCGCAAAGTCCGAATAGGAGCCAGCAAAAGAGTTAAAGGTGAAGGTGTGATCTTGAGTATCCTGAGACCTTAGTGCGCCACTTGGTGTATTTCTAAGATGGGAGACGTTTTCCTTGTTTCGGTCCAGTAAACGGGGAGTCTTTCCATGTCCAGGGGTTCGCAGGCCAAGACCCTACAACAAGACCAACTAGAATGATAATTTGTGTATGTGCCACCTTTTTCATTTTACTTCACTACATAAGCATGTTGGAAATACAAAAAAACAAAAATACACACTTGCACATTATCATGAAAATGAAACATTCCAGCATTAATCATCCTCAGTGCACTGATGATGCCACATCCACGTATCACAAGAACAGTTTTTGGCAGAATGGTTCAATGCTACAAGGGTCTGATACAGAGCCAACCTTAAAGTCTGACAGGCCACATGTGAATTTCGTCAGTGAGATGAGTCAGGAGACAGTGAGCGTACCTTGCTGGCAGACAGAGGTGGTTTCTGGATGGAGGACTGGCACATAGTTCCACCGAGGCCTGAATTAAGGAAGCTGGTTGGAGTGGAGAGGGTTGAGGTGCCATTGAACTAAGTAAACAGAGGAAGCAAGATGGGTCAACTCATCCAGGTGCAGTCAGATAGTAGCAATGCACATGAAATAATCACATAATAAAACTGCTGCACCATCTTACCCTTCTTACTTTTCCGGGTGTGGGTGTCCCTGCTATCCGCCTTTTGGATGGTGTTCTCTTTGCAGTTCCATATAGCATGTCCTCCTGTGTCTGTTTAGTTTTCTTCAGTTGCTATTTCAAAAACACACACAAATGTAGTCATGAATACAGACATACAACACATTTGTAACAGTGATATCAAAGAGTGCGGATTTTAAAATCAGATAAATAACATACCCTTTCCAGTTTCTCTTTCTCCTTTTCAGTGTGGTGATGCTCCCACTGCTGCTGCACATACTCAAGAAATTTCTGTCCATTGACCAGGAATTCCTTGTCATGCTCCTGCTCCCAAGCATCAATTTGGGTCTTTAGAGTCTTTTCCAGCTGAAACAAACAGGAAACACTTACTCTACAATGTTGTTGTAATCATGCTAATTCTCTTAATTGCCATTCACATGCCAAATTTTTGTGCACAATTGATTTCACAGGATCAACAGACTGAGATTAATGTTTAATGTCGCCATCTGTTGGCCAGACCTAGCAATGCACCAACTACCTCAGCTGTTTTCACTCTCCTCACAAAAGGTTTTCCTTGTGCTCATCTGTTTCATTGTTCATTAACCTAATTTGACTCGTTTTCTTTCTTTTGAATTCACACTTAGTTACTCATAAGAGTACTCATTTGAACATTTCCTCACCTTGGGCAAACTTTTCTGCAGGTCGGCTCTCTGCTTCTCTTCTTTTAGAAGGTTCCCACCTCGGTTGTTGAACCTTCCAGGATCGTTAGCCTTTTTCTGACAAGGAAAGTACACACATCCACACCTTAACACACTGAGGAAAGTTTGTTTTGAATGCCTCCCCACTAAATTCATGACAATGGTACTTACGTCAAGTTCCAAGTACAGGGTCCAATTCTCCTGCCACTTTGTGACTCCCTCAAAAAGTTCTTGGTGGTCGATGTAATACTTCTCCAGGGTCTTGACCTCGGCCTCGTGCAGGTTGAGAAGCTCCTCAGTGAAATCATCTGTAGAACGAAGACATGATGCACTGAGAACCACACTCTCTTCGTGATTATTAATTTGGTATATTCACTGTAAGGACATTACTCACCAGCATGATATGGAAAAAAAGCTTGCCGTTGCTCTTGACTGTAGAAGCATTTCTCCCAGTAGAGGGCAATCTCAGCTCTGATGGACTCAATGACACTTCTCATGCTTTGTATTTTCAGCACCTCTAGACGGTCAACCTCAGCCTGGAGCTGCAAAAACAGAATGCATATGTATTTAAATTTGTCGTGGGAATGTTTGGGTTGTGTGGCCTATAAACTGCTACAGTATCTGAATCACTTATCATTTATATAAATGACTACATGTGGTCAATTTCTTACTGCTTCAATGTTTCTCTTCTTTGATGTGACCATATGCTCAGAGAGGGCTTCCCTCTCCTCCTGTGGAATATGAAGTCTTTCCCACAGCTCCTGGATCTTAGTGCGGAAAGCTGAACAGCGGCGCTCATTCTCAGTCTTACGGTCTTGTAACTGAAGAGGCATAAAAAGCATCAATCATTATAATATGATTATATAACACACATGATATTGTACACTGCTGAATAAACAAATGTCTGGATGAAAATGATCATAAAACTCACCTGACTGAGGAGTAGTTTAAGAGCAGCAATGTTGTCATCCGACAGACAAAATGCCTCTTCGTCCTCACACATCACATCCGTCTCAAAACTGGTCTCTGGGTGCTGCTCCAGATCATCCATGCATACAATGATCTCCTTTTTGAGGCTCACAAATTCCTCATGACGTCGCTCCTGAAAATGAAAGCCAGGTTATAAACCTAATAAAAAATTAAAAGTGAGTTATTAAGAAAAGCAGACGGTAAGTAACACCTTCTCTTTGGTCAGATCATCCAGGTAGGCATGATAAGTCTTCAGCTGCTGCAGTGATGGGATGGAGTTCTGGTCAATGCAAAATGGGGTAGTGCACAAAATACCACACAGCTCAGTGTCTTTGCTGATGAGGCCCTTAAGCTCTTCCATTCTTTGCTTCTTGTGCTCCTGCATCAACTCTAGACGTGTGCGGCTATTCTTTTCCATCCGCAACATGGTGCAGCCTTCCTCCTCCTTCAGAAAAATCCAGAATGTTAGTCAAAACAGGGTAATGATTTCCCCAGACAGGTTTAAGAAAACAAGCACATATTCAAAGGTGACTATACCTCAAAGGGGGGCAGCTGAAGTTCACTGCACAAACTTTTAAGTTCCTTGATACAGGCTTCAATGCTTTTCAGTAATCTCCTCTTGAGCTCCTCTTCTTCTGCAATCATTAGGTCCAGCAAACCCTGCCAGACACGGAAAACAAAAATGTTGTAGTTCCTTAGCTCTGTGAGGTCAGCATCCATACATACCCTATGTAAACTAACATAGGACTCACTTTAATGTGCTTGTGAACCTCAGTTGTTCTCTGTAGGCGCTGCTCCTCTGGGATACCGATTTCTTCCCAAATATCCTGCAGCCTAACCAGTGCTCTGTTGAGGTAGGCAACAGACTCTGCTGCGTGGACTTCACTGGAAGAAAAGCAGTAGTTTCAGTGGATCAGTTTCAGGTGAAGACACCTGTTACCAGTCAAACCGGTCCAGTATCAACATTAATGAAAGTGAGCAACGTTAATTTTAAATTAGATGAGCGAGTCTGTTAGCAGCAAAGAGCTAACATTAGATGCCACAATCCTGAGCAAGCTAGCATTAGCTATTTACCAGACGCTATATTGTAGCATTGGTTGTAACGTTAAAAAAGGCCAGCTAATGAGCAGCATGAGTGATATTAGATAAACAGACAACATAATTACCGTTCAAAAATACTCATTGCAACAGACCCAAACGTCAAAGACACGATACACGCTGTGTGCGTCTGCTCAGAGTAACTAAAGCTAACATTAGCTCTATCTAAAATCAACGGGCCAATCAGGAAGTAACGTTTAGCTGGTTAAATGATTAACTTATTCCATTGTTATCGTAAACAATTCAAACTGTAATTAATACAAATGTTAATTACTAACCTCACTCTCATGGTGCCACCGCAGACAGCTAAAAAATATTAATAAAAAAAAACAATATTCCCTAAAGCAAAAGCGGGCTTAAACTACGTTAACAACTACGGCTGTCGGGCTGCCCGTTCGTTTGTCGACTCGACGGCGTTTGAAATTTGCACCGAAACAACATTTGAGCTGTGATTGGCTGATTCGCGTGACGTCAGCGGAAGCTGTTCTGGGAGTGGTCCTTTAAAATCTACTCGCCCGTTAGGAAAATGCAAACCCTTAAAAGTAACGTCATAAATGACATATTTGTGCTCGCGTTCTTATAGAAATATAATCCTTACATTATAACAATGCCATCTGTTCGCCCTGTATTTTTTATGAGGTGAATTAAAAAATTGAACTAATAGCTAAGTCTGTGTAACATAGTAACAGTCCGGCCGGAAACATCGATCAAAACGGAACCACTGTGCTTCAAAATAAGGTAGGCTAACTGTAGGTCAATCTTAAAGTTGTAAATCAGTTTTAAATGTGGTAAATCATGAGCACATCTATAAATCGTCTATCTTTAATGTTTATTCTATTTTATATTTGTGATTCTTGATTTTTATTGTGCTAATCTTTCCTTTTTCTAATGTTTCTTATGTTCATATGTTTTTGTTGCCATGAGGCATAATCCTAGTATATGAACCTACCTGGAAATGAACGTCATTCAGATTTTTATAGCTATCTCACACTATTTTTCTGTCGCTTTCTGACCATGGCTCATGTCTGTGTTTCCCTGTTTTGTCTGATCCTACAGACTCAGCCAGTGCTTGCACTGTAGTCATCTTTTTGCACTGTGTGAATTTCCCTTGATGTGTATTTATCAGTAGTTTGTCACCCTCTATTCAGGACTGTGTGGATGGAAGCACAGTTTTTGGTCAAGGCCTTGCCAGAAAATGTATTAAATTTTTGCATGACATGCATGTTTGTTGTCTGTAACTTGTTATTCTGTTTGTTTATAGATCTTGGATTTATTTTTAAATTAATTTACTCCATTTACTGTCTTCTCTATACATGTGACATTATTGCATGTCTGTCCTGGAAGCCTTTTACAAGGCTTTAAAACAACAAGATTAGGGCTGCAACCACTTAGTATTTTTGGTATCCATTAACCTTATTTATTAATTTATCAATTATTTAGTCTATAAAATGTAGAAGAAAAATGTTTTTCAAACCTGCAGTCTTAAATCCAAAGACTCTTTATTTACTGAAATGACCAAGAAAAGCAGCAAATCCAGATATTTCAGAAGCTGGACCCAGCAGATGTTGGTTATTAACTTTCTTTCAGTCGACTTATCCATTACTCAACTTGCCCTCAATGAGATAATTTGCAACCACGTTGCCCAATTTATAAGTAGGCTACACCATGCTCTGAAATGTTTTCTGCGTTTTTAAAGGAGAGTTCAGTTTATTTGAGTAATTTGACAAAAAAAATAGAACATAATATTTATTTACACACATTCATGACAAAAAATAGTTGTTTTTTTTACTTTCCCTGATGTGTCATTATCCTTTAATCTTTGCAGACACAAAAGCAGAAACTTAATTTGAGTATGTAATAAAGCAATTTGTATGGAAGCAGTAGAGGATGTGCATCACAAATAAATAGGTAGGAAAACTTGGTAGAAAACCTAAGTACATAGCAAACAGGCAAAACACAATCTTGGCTAGTTTAGTGATTTCAGCGTAATAAAAAACAGCATTTGCTCCCTCATCAGTGAGGATATTGGCGTATGTAGATGTTCCTCAGCACTGCCTCACTGAACTGGTAGGTTAACTTCTTCTTTACTTTTTTAATCTCTCCAGTTTTGCCATAGTTCCTCAGAGCTCGAGCCATCTTTTGGTAGGTCATTTTTTTGCGGTTTCCTTTCTGAGTACCCCAGTGGCTGGCCAGAACTTCTTTGTGTTTTGTGGAGAATTGAAAGATGCCCTTGTCCTGGTCCACCCACCAGATACTGTCACTCATGTCACCATTTCTGAGCAAGTCCAGGAGGAACTGGTACAAGCGGATTTTCTTCTTGTTGCCTGAATTTGAACAAATTTGATTCATTAAAGAAATGTTGTCTTTCAGTATTTGATTTCAGTAGAAAATTTGGAAACACTCACTAGTGTCTTTCCTGAAGGAGGAGTGATTGTGGTCTTCAAATTCATCCTCCCCATCTGATACCTCAAGCGGGGGACTCATTCCTCTCTGTTCCTCCTCTGAGTAGTAATGGCCAGGTGAGGCAGAAGGCTGGTACTGGTAAACCAGGGACTGGGTGTAATATGGGATCTTTAGGAGAGATATAAAGGCATGTCATAGTTAAGTTCTCATAAAAAGGAGTGTTAGAGCTGAAATGTTGCAATCCATCTGACATTTTCGTTAAAACATTGTCATTGTTCCAAAAGAGGAAGTAACTCTGCCAAAATAGATTTCAATGCTCAGCAAGACCGTGTGGTGCAGATGACATTTCAGTGAAAAGATCCCCAACATCATGCGCTGTCTTTGTAGAGATCAAAGCCCTTTTTTTTTGTTAGATTATAAGTGAGCTAAATCCATCATGTTTTTTTGGGGGTAATTCCTTGAAATGTATTGTTTTGTTATTATTGTGGCAGCAACAGATTTAGTCCAAAGAACCTTTTCTGTTTAACCTGCAGCATGTACAACCACACATTCATGTATATTAACCATAGAAAATTATGACGTTGAAATGATTTGTTGATTATTCGACTGACAGAATGTTAATCAACAATGCTGTTAGTCGATTCTTAGCTCCTTTATTATCAGAATGTTTGCTGATTTCCTTTGTCTTATATGATAGTGAACTGAATATCACTGGGTTGTAGATGGCTGGTTGGATAGATTGAGAAGCTTAAAGGAGTCAGCTTGAGCTTCACATGGGGCTCTGTTGCATTAAAATTCAATTACGAAAAATAAGTCGAAAAAGCAACAAAACCCACATTTTTCTGCATCAGACGACTTACGTGAATCATGTGAAGTGGCTTTTTGATAAGCTGCATACCAATATTAAGATCACATTCAAAACTGATATTGTATTCGATATAGGGAGCTTTTTCCTGCTTTACGGTGTTGGTTTAGCTTTGGTACATATGTGTATAACCATAGACAACATTTCCTTATCAATATCTTAAACCACATATGAGGAGGTTGTGTCTTATCACACTAGCGCCACCATTCACTTCTTCACACACAAAACCTTACCGGTGGTGACACAGAGAGAGGTCCGAGTGGTGGGTCCAGGTGAAGGGGCAGAGACTCGCTGCTGTAGCGGTAGGGTGGGATCAGTTGTTGGGGAGATACAGACTGAAGCTCTGTGAGATGATTCACTGGAGAATTGTCAAAGTCTGTAGGCTGGACGCGGTCAGAGTGGAAGGTCCACCTATGGTCTGAAAAGTGACAGAAGGCATACAGGCACTCAGTAACTGTGCCGCACTGTAAGGCACTCAGTCGTGTAGATATTCATGCTCTTTTTAACGGTTAAATCCCGACTTCTCACCTTCATAAATCTCCCCCCCATTAGTGAGGTAAGGGTACAGCTCTGCAGGGGGTCGGTAATCCTCAGGTTCATTTGGAAGGATTTCCTCTGAAGCCTTTGAAGGAAAATAATACATACATATTTTATCATAGAGAAAAGTAAAAGTTGTGTCTCTTTGTCCTGCTGAAGTGTGGTGAAAAATGAATCAGTTCAAGCATAAGAATTTATTTAATTTACTGAGCAATAAAGCCTGAAAACAAGATCGATATATATTTAGGCTACATTGTAATACACAAAATATTCTCTCTAAAGCACTTCATATAAAACGATTTCGATTTAACCGACTTTAAAGGGAAACTCACACATTGACGTGTGTTTACATGTCTTTTAGGGTACTAATACATATGTTAGAAAAAGCAACATAAAGACTTCTGTGGCTCCAGAAGAAGATGCATGTAATCTGATAAATTTGCCTCCAATTATGTCACACAATCCCTAAATTGCATTGTGGGTAATGTAGGTGGCAGGTTTTGAAAAGCAGTCCACTGGTTTAGCAATGCGCTCTTATAACACCGTCGGACTCATTATGGTTTAAAAACAAATGATTTGAATTGATCCAGCAGAACCAAAGGCATTGCTTTTTTATCCGGGTATCCATCTTCATTAACAAAACCTGCTACCTATTTTACCCACAATGCAATTAAGCCCCCGAGTAACATCACCGGAGGCCGTTTTATCAGATTACATGCCGCTTCCTCTCGAGCCATAAAAGGCTTTATACTCCTCACATAAGACACTTTTAATTCACATAAGCAGTAATCCTCCCCAAGACCTGTAAATACACTTTGATGTGTAAAATTGGTGAAGTTGCCCTTTAAATAAAAACTTTCTTGGCAGTATATTCCTTATTTATTTGTAATACACAAACACAGATGCATAAACTGTAATGCAGCCTTCAAAACCGGGGAAAAGAATAAAGCACCAGAACAGACCAGATCACAGGGGACACAGGCCCATACAAACATGTTTGTTCAGGGTTACTAAAGTATATTTCATTAAAACAGAAAAAAATTCAAACAAGTAAGTCTTCTCTTGTCAGCCATACTTGTCCCACTTTGGCCACCAGAATCTACTGTGTTAATCGAAAATGTCTTTTGTTGTCTGTTGTCAAATGTCTGTTTTTCGAAACAGCTGCAGAGGCACACAGAACGAGCAGTAAAACACCCTCTCAGTGTCACAAACATCGACCCAAGAGACAATAAAACAGCAACACTTACAGGTGATATGACATATCCGTCCATCATGTAAACAAGGCAGCATGAGAATCTTGGTCCTTGGAGCTTGTGATAAGTGTTAACTTGTTCTTATTGCTTCACAGAGACATACGCAATGTCGCCATGCACTGACTTCACCAGACAAATGGGAACTGAAAGCTGGACCCTATACCGTCTGCGTTCGTATCATCCAGTCGCCAAATTCAAGTGATCAGCCAGTTCCTGATGGCCGAGTGTGGTGAACAGCATGAGCCAATCATGTTCACATGCATTTTAGTGCACAATTAAGAGGTATGATTATACAATAACTCAGAATGATTCCTCTTTTTGAGCAGATTAGAGGAACCTACAGTATATCTATAATTATTCAAAACATCCTGGAAAAAAGTGGAAAGTAGCAGCAGGTAATGTGCTGTTTCAAGGGCTTTTTCTTTCTTTCCCTAAACCTTCCAAAATAAATGTTTTATGAATTAGTATCTATTTTTTGGGTGAGGCACACTGTTAGCATTATTTCCTATCACACATTTTCAGTGCCACATCCATGCACTTGTTTGCTTCAACTCCCCCCCCTCATGAGTTCAAGAGCTGATGTGACCTTAGAGGAACATTAACTCTAATCCTGCTCTCCATACTAACACAAGAAAAATAAGGTCATCACTATTTAATGGAACTCTTTATAATAAGGTAAAAACTTCTTGCTGTGCAGGAGAATCTGCTTTGCTTATTTTCTTACTGTCAACGACATAAATAACAGAATCCCCGGCAAGATTTATTCATGCTGGAATTTTTTATGAAGAGTTACTGAGCACAGGAGCCGAAACCAAAAGCGAAGTTTGGAATCGGACTTGTTCCTCTTTTAGTTTGGCATTCTGGTTTCAATTGAGGAAGTGTTGACCAAGAGAATGAAACCAGTGTTAACGTGACTGAGACATCCAGAACTTGTGTCACTGTGACTTGTTTGTGTTTAATAAAATGTTGCCTCAAAATACCTAGAATAAAACCTGGAAACATCTCTCATGAGTAGACATTATTAAACAGGAAACCAATACTTAAGTCATATAATGTACTGCATGTGTTTCTACGACTTCTCTCAAAATTACACAATGATCCAAACTGTTTATGTCTGTTTTTTTTTTGTTTTTTTTTAAACAGTCGGCCCCATGATGATGGAAAGTTACCACAGGCAAGATGCTGGATGTGATGAAACAGCTTCCTGTACACCACCCAGAGAAAGATGAGGCCCTCTGTGTGGTTTTAATAGAGTCAGTCTTTCACAACTGAAGGCTTAAGACAACAGCAGCTGGAATATGTATGAAAACGTGAGGTAGGGCACTTCCTCTACTACCAAACCATCTCCTACATGATCATGCGTAAGTGCAGGCCCGGGGCTTGTTGTGCTTTCAAATATTTGCTCTGTCTCCATCTACTGGAAAGAAATGTTGGACTGACCAGTATCTAGGCTAGACTGAGTTCAGAGGCATAGAGGAGACAACCAAAATAGCTCATCGAGGCCCAAATGTATTTATTTATCCATTCCTGCCTCGGAATTTTGGCTCTTTTTCGGTTGTGGTTGACAAATCAGAAAAATGAGGGCTTCGGGGATTCGTCTGCAGGTCACATTTCCACGTATTGCTGAATTTCCTCTCCGCCTCAGATACTGACAGCATCAGCCAGGAGCGGAGTCCTGCTGTCCCGTGGAATTATCACGGCGCCGAGGCGAGATACGCATGGAACATGGCTGCGATGAGGACTTTAACCGTGGCGGGTCTCTTTTTGGCGTTTTGCGCTTTGGGACTGATAGCGATAGCGATCAGCACTGACAACTGGTACGAGACGGACGCGAGGAGGCACCGGGAACGCTGCAAGAATTATTCAAACAAAAGAAACGACCCCGGATACATCTACATCTCCAACAACAACCTGCCACTTCGCATGTTGCCGAAGGAGAAAAATGTGGAGAGGAGGGGCTCCAGCGTCGGCGGCGAGATGCTGCTGCGGGCGAAGCGGCACTTCTTGCCTCCTGCCCCGGCCATGGAGTCCCTCTGCAGTCGGCAGTACAACTCCACCATCACCGGACTGTGGAGAAAGTGCCACCGGGGGGGATTCGACCTGGAGACGGAGGATTTGATCTTTAAAGGTTTGTCTGTTGAGGGATCACATTCTGTGCTTTTAATGCTCTGGACGTTTGTGTTGTTACTGTGTGACTGAAGAAGCGCCATCGGTGGGTACTTTGAATGCGCTATCCGAGGTGCTGATGCTGCGCACAGACCCTCGAGGCCTACGCAGCACCGACGCGCGGAGTACAGTTACAACGCACTCGACGCGCTGTGATATTTTCCAGCACAAAAGGGCAAGCTGTAGTAACAGAAGCCTCGAGATACGTACAATAAGCTACTCCACAATGGTGTGGGTGGATGGGTGGGTGGTGGTGGGGGAGGAGGGGAGGTTGGGTGCTTTTTTTCTTTTTTGGAGGGGGGTGGGGGGGCAGCAGATAGAGAGAGAGAGAGAGAGAGAGAGCCTTGTGATATCCCCTCAATCTGATCTCAGCGCTTATGTGACATCCTCTTTGTGTTGTTTACATCCACAGGATTGGTTCCGCGTTGCACTCCAATAAAATACTACTACTCATCATCAGTGTTGCCCAGAAATCTGCCAATCAATCTGACGAAGACAATAAGGCAGGATGAGTGGCACGCGCTCCGTGAGTTATATTTTTGTTTTTGCCCCCCCTCATAATCTGATGAATCAATGTCGACAAACTTGGCATCACCCCAACAAACACTCTCCGTTTTTTTCTCCATCTCTTTTCAGACCTCCAGAGGATGACCGCCAGCTTCATAGGCATGGCCATCTCCATCATCCTGTTCGGCTGGATCATAGGCGTGCTGGGCTGCTGCAAGGAGCATGATCTGATGCAGTATGTCGCTGGACTCCTCTTCCTCATGGGAGGTGAGATGCACTTTACATAAAGAGCACTACCCCGCATCACCACAGAGGGGCAGTGAGGTCTTAGTTAAGGAGAGGGCGAAGTGATGCATCGGTGGGGTGGCTGAGTGTGTCTGACTTGTTTTTTCCTTCCATCTCTCTGCCAGGGACATGCTGCATAATCTCCCTCTGCACATGTGTGGCCGGGATCAACTTTGAACTGTCCCGCTACCCCCGCTACATGTTCGGGATACCAGAGGACATCAGCCACGGGTACGGCTGGTCCATGTTCTGCGCGTGGGGCGGACTGGGCCTCACGCTGCTGGCTGGGTTCCTGTGCACGCTAGCCCCTTCCCTCTACCCTCCACACACCCCCGTGGTGCACAAGCCCAGGCAGGAGAACGGCTGCGTGTGACAGGCGGCCGCACATCTAACGGACACCTGTCTCATCCTGAAACGGTGACGAGCCCTGTTCAAGAGACAGCTTCACCCAGGGACTCAGAGCAGAGAGAGACAGAGGGCCTTCACACAGCTTGGCACAGAGGAAGCACAGGACACTGGCTCTCGCTCTCATGAAAAATGACAAAGAGGTGACATATGACTGAAGATGATTTCAGTTCCTCTGGTGCTTTTTTCTCCCGTCCCTCTTTATGAATGAACTGTTCAGTGTCATTGCTTGCTCTTCGAGAGGAGAATAGTTACACATTTTTTTTTTCTTCCTGTTAAATCTGCTAGTCCGAGAAGAAAAAAACAAAAGAGAAAAAGAAACACTGGCAGAAGATCAATAGCACAACTTTGAAATCTGTATTGACCATCAATCCATGGATGTGTACCATCACATTTCAAAGGGCAACTGTGTATCATTATGTACCCATCCAAAACCTGAAGATATGTAGGCTACATGTACTTTTTGAATCGTATGTATGCAGATGCATTTGTGTTTATTCAAGGAAAAATATGAGCATCAAGACCAAACTGTGTTTGAGGGAAATGTTTTGTTGTTCTTGAGGTCTTACTCCCCCCCCCCCCATCGAAATATTTTTGAAAAATAAAACAGCAATGCAAACCTTTTTTTTTTTTCTGCCAGTGTAACACACCGAACCAACATGATATAAACGTCTTTGTGGTCGTCTTTTCTCTTGTTCTGAGTCACTGGTGTGTCAGCAGGCAGTGAGATCGAGCCTGCTGATGGAGTCCAAACATTTACAGCGTTACTTTTAAACAGCAGCTGTTTCTCTTCCTGTTAGTGCGACAAGCAGTCTGTTTTATTCAACCACTTCTGAACTCTTTAATGTAAAAAATGTCAGTGACCAAAGCTTGAGTCAGTGACTGAAACTGAGTGACGAAAATAAAACAATCCAAATAAAAAAGAACAGACGAAATGTAGTAACTGTCTGCAGTGTGTCACCGTGAAGAAAAAAAAACCTTTTTCACCCCAAAATGAAAAAATTCAGTCTTTATCTACTAACATTGTGGCAAATAAACTGGGCAGGGTGGAAAATAAACTGGGGATAGTTGTTTGTTTATTAGTTGTAAATACATTTGAGAATTTGTTGAAATAAAAGAAGAAAAGCGAGAAAGGGGGAAGGGATACATATGTAAGTTTTACTTCTACCTACTCCTTTTTGGACACTGTTACCTCTGTTTTGTTTGTTTCCTATTATGTTGTGTTAACGTTTGGTTCAAAATAAAGTCATTCATTCTGGAGCTTCACAGCAAAACAAGTGTTGCAGCAATTTCCTGAACAACTGAAGTAGATGGGGACCTTGAAAAAAAAAAAGAAAACAGAAAAGGGTTCCATACAGCTCCTCTGGCGTAATCCAAGTCTCCAGAAGCCCTGATATTGATTGATTTGTTGTTATTTTCAGCCTTTTTAAAGCCAAAAATCGTCACTGTAGCAGCTAAGCTAAAAGCGTTAGCGTTGCAACCCCGTCTGAAGCAGATGCAAGAGCTCCACCTGGCTAACGTCTTTTTAAATTAGTTTGGGATATCAGCGCTTCTGGGGAATTAGATTTTGCCACATGAGCTGTATGGAGCCATTTTATGTTGACTTTTAATTGTTTGTATTTACGTTTTAAATTCAAGTCCCCATCCGCTTCAGCTGGTTAGGAGAATGCTCCAACAGTGTTTTGCAGATAATGGTGGAATTTTCATCTTTGGGTGAACTTGTCCTTTAATAAATATTATTGAATCTGCATCAGTGCAACAGTTTCTTAATCTCATACTTTATTGTGACATCAGCACAAATGTCCTCTTGTAATATGATTGATGAATGTTAAAAGGTTTAATCCATTGACAACATGTGTACCAGCCGCTTTAACTTTCCCTCAACTTTTATTCCTAATTAGATCTTTCTGACGTACAATTCGATTAATAGCACCAATCATTTCCTGAGGTTTCTCTGCTCGTCAACATTTCCTCTCCACTGCTGTGCTGCTCCAATGATGGCCTGTTTATTAACTTTGCAGAGTTACAGGAGCAGCTGCAGCCTGGAAGGAAATCCCTGCTGTCGAGTACCATCGGTCACCAGAGACTTTTTTCCTGATATGATAATGATATAGTAATAAAATCTACAATAAATCATCTTTGAGATGCACAGTTTTGAATTAAACAGATAATATTCTTATTTTAGCACAGTGCAGAAGTCATCCATTGTTTACAGTTCATGAATGACAGCAGGAGGACAGGAAGTATCAACACCATGTAGAATTACTGTATATACATAAGATATAATTGTAAAGGATGGTTCCATTTTTTTACTTTGAGTAGATATCTTGCTCAGTCCTATGTACATTTACTTACGTAATATTTTAAACGCATGACTTTTACTTGTAGTAGAGTATGTCTACACTGTGGTATTGTTACTTTTACTTTCGTAAGAGATCAGAGTTCTTCTTCCATCAATGTGTCTGAATACATATTAGACACATGAGTTTACAAGTTTGACAAAAATAATCTTAACTCAAGGTCCACTTGCTTGTTTTTTCAAAGCTCATGGTCTTCATCAGAGGATGCTCAGCGAGAGTTTTCTCAGTCGTCGTGTGAAAACCATTTGAAAGCTTCTGATAAAATCTCAACTGAGGTGGTGACCTGCTGATGAGGACCATGAGAAATATTTTTTTTTAAAAACTCTTAAATCTGGTAAATGACGATCATTTTGTCAAACTCATTCTATTGTCAGTATAATGTGATCAACTACCAGCTTGTGTCTTTTTTTTTTAAGCAAGCACTCAAGAAATCTTACTATAGCACATCAGTTCTAAAATCCTAGCCCTGGCTACCAGTCACTCAGAAAACTGACTTCTAAATCTTGCCTCTCGTCTACAGATCACTGCTTGGCTCTGGTCGGAAATCCATCTCAGACATGCTTCTGCCATATGAACCTCGCAGAACCCTGAGGACATCTGTGACCAGCCAGGCGGAGCATCATTTTGATATCGTTCAACCCCAGACCTGAAATAACCTCCCAGTTCACATTAGACAAGTCCAGACTCTGACCACTTTTAAAACAAACTAAAACTAAAAACCTAATGTGCATACTCTAACCTGGTGGTTCCCAAATTGCGTACCATTATGCGAGTCCAGCTGTGCCGGGGGATCTTGTTACAAACATACATTATTGTTGACATACACTTCTCTTTTCTGTCTCACCCTTTTTTTACAGTTAACCTACTTTTGATTTTGTGACCTAGTTTAAGTGCCTGTGCTCCTGCTTTTGTGTAATTTACCGAATGCATTTTTGGATCATTTCATTCATTCAGTATTATAGTTAGTAATAAAGGATAAACATGTGGAGAGTGATGAGATAAAACGTATAATAGAGGCTGTTTTGCACAGATTTGATTACCGGTGTGCCTTGAGATTTTGACTTATGTGTGAAAGCCAATGCTTTAACCAGAAACAGCTAAAAGCAAAACCCTCTTAGCTCAGCTTTTAAACTGCCTATATTTAATTTGTCTAGATTTTAATTTTAACCTTCACTTCATTTTGCATCTAAATGACTTGTGCATCTAAACTGTATTGTTTTCTCTTTTTCACTGCCTGACTTACAATGCACTATAGTTTACTTTAAAACTCTTTGTCCCTTGTACTTTAACACATTTGAATTGTACATCTTTAAAGCTGCTGTCTGTAAGAAAAGTTAATTTTTGAGTGTCATTCCGAACTCGTTAAAAAAGGGACACACTGTGGGATGGCTCTACAATCCCATAGTGTCAGTTTTTGATGAATTGGGAACTCAATTGAGACTCAAAAATCAGCTTTTCTCACAAACAGCCCCATTAAACTTTGCTGTGGTTTTAGCACAATGATGTATGAAATGTGCTACACAAATATACCATTTCTTGATAGATGCATCTGAATGATGATGGCAGTAGTTGTACTACACCATGGTATTCATTGCAGTGATAATAATGGTAGGACTAGCAGCAGTGGTAGCACTCATACAGCTCTCATCTTTCTAATAATAACATTACAGAGGCATGAGGTTTGGGGGCTTTGGAGAGGGATCACTGTGTTCTCAGGTCAACTCTGGTCTGCATTCCTGACCTTTCTTTGTTTGTCCTTAAAATAAGTGAGTGAGGAGGGAGCTCTTCACTCAGGCCTTCCTTGTATGAGGCTTGAAACCAGCCTAGAAAGAAACTGTTCTCTCTATAGGTGGAATTTACGATCTGAGCCAAAAAATACAAATTAAGTAGGATGAGTGCTTATGAGTGGTTTCGTGACCACTCTACCTTCATTTACACAGTGGAAAATTCAACCAAATCTTTTAATCAAATCCTGTGAGCCCCGTGCAGTGCCCCTGAAAATTAGGAGCCTTGCAGACATATAGGGTTTCTCTGCACATGGAGCTCCTGCAGCTCCGGGTTTTTTGACGGGGTCGGCTGACTGACTGTGCTGAGCTACAGAGGGCTGTTTTTAAAAACGGGGTCCCTCAGGGGAAGCCGGACTGTGAGGAAAACCAGACAGAGGAAATCACACCCAGTTGCGCCCATGGCAACCCATCTGGCTCCCTCACATCTGCAGAGACATTATCTGCGTAAAAAGAGGGCACACTTATGGCAGCTACTTTGTGGTTGTTGCAGACGTTGGCTGGAAAAGGGGCATTTTTAGATGGCAGTTAAAGATAGAAAATACACAGATGACGACCAGAGGCCTTTAAAATGTAAAAGTTGAGGCGCTGCAAATGAAAACAGTCTGACGCTTGGTTAGTTTGTAGAGTTAATGTCTTTGAGGAATTCAACAGTGGGTCTGGAGTATGATGTGTTTCAACGAAAGAGCAGTTTTGTTTAGATTCAAACGAGTCGTGTGTCACTTTTCAGAAGTCTATTTTTAGTGAGATGGGCTCGTCCAAAACAACTCAGGATTTCACCACAAAATCATCTCAGATCACATTTTATAGACCGTGACAGACAAAAGGGGTAGATAATGCAGAGAGTGGCTGCCTCTGGACAAACATATTTCATACTCGAGAAGATGGCTTCCAGATGGAAGTGGGAGGCAGGGACAGACTTCAGACGCCAATTAACCAGGGCCACTTGACGGCACTACAAGCCTGCCACTTGTAGTGCCAACAACAAACATGGTGACGTAAAGAAGCGGGGAATCAAAAGTTCAGATTTCAAAGGTTTTCAGTGTTTATGGTGACTTCAGGCTTCAAACGATGGTGTGAGCAAAGTATGCAGCAGAAAACTCATGTTGTCCAAAACAAAAGGAAACAAAAAGATACACGATGAATATTAAGCATTTATTTGATCAAAAATAACCTAAAAATAGCAACATAAATTATACCAAACAGACAGAAATACAGATGTTGCATGGCCATTAAATTCCGCTTGGAGGGCTTTTATTTTCACAGTCTCTTCAGAATAAAATCCTTCCTCTGGGGTGGCACAAAGGGCTCCATGCAGACTTAATTTATGTCCACATTTCTTTTTCCCCTCCTGACTCAGAGGAATGTGTCGATGTTTTTGTTCCATCTCCGTTTAACGACACACGTCGGAGGAATGGGGATAACCAAAGGTCACACATATTCAAGATACACATTGAACTTTCCAGCTGTTGTTGAACTGGAGGGTCCCCTGTCTCTCTCTCTCACACTCACACAAACACACTCTCACACACACATTAAGAACCCCACTAAGAGCCAACATTAAGATACTCAGTCTTCAGGCGGCTCAGTCTGGACCCATGACTGCGGATGATGAGGGACAGCAGCTCCTGTTTGTCCTTCAGTCCCACAGAGATGTCCGTGGTTCCCCTCAATGTGTCCCTGATGTCACTCACTTGCTTCATCACGTGGCCGTTCAGCTGTTGCTCCTCTCTCAGCTCTGTTTCTTGACTCTGTTTAAACTTCACCTCCAGCTCCACCAGAGAATTGTCCACGTCAGAAAAGGCCTCTCCGATCTGGCTGATCTCCCGCTGGAGGAACTTGCCGTAGCTGTCCTCTCCGTCCAGGTCGTGCGCCACGGTCCGGCCGATGCCCTCCAGCAGCCGCGCCGCGTCCTCCGCCTGCAGCTTGGTGATGATGAAGTCGTCCCGCACCACGGAGTCCCTCTCTTCATTGGCCCCGCAGGGGTACACATCTGAGAATTTGAACAGCATCTGGCACACCTCCGGGTCCTCAGTCTCGTCGTAGTCCCCATCCGGGACGAAGAAATGATGGAAAGTGCCGTTGGAGATCTCCGGTTGGAGGGGCCCGGTGTAGACAGCCGAGCAGCATGGCAGAGCTGTGGCCATGATGAGCAGCAGTGGGACGGGATCCATCATGCACCTCCTCTCGCTCTCTTTGGCGAACCGCATCTGCACTGGCAGCCGGATCCAGCGCACAGTTTTCACCCCGGCTCATGTTACACCCAGTCCCCCGTCACCTAAAAGGCACAGACTGCCTGTTTGAGTCAGGAGGGCCCCCGGTGGCCCCTGTATACTCCAACCACACAGTGTCAACGCAGAGTCACCGGGCTGCTTTCCAGCAAGAGTCACACAGGAAACCTTCGAACTGAGCTTACACTGTTTTTAATTTATGTTTGAGTGTTTTGAAGTGCAAAAGGAGTTTTTCTCCATTAGTCACGTTTCAAAACAGAACTTTTCCTCCCCGTTTTTTGAGTGTGTGCATTTTAAAACATTAATATTCAAGGGTATGGTTCTTATTAAAAGAGCTTTCAATCATTTCAGGAGTGAAATAAAGTTTTGATATTGTGGTTTGTGCAACAATCAAGCACTCAGTTGGCAGTTTCTATTACCAGAAACCTTCTCTGAGCGTCTTGAAGGGTAACTCCAACATTTTTAAACCCATTTGTAAGAAAAGTAGATTTTTGAGTCTCATTCCAAGTACACTCGTCAGAAACTGACACTGGGATGGTAGTGCCATAAATGTAAAAATCCTTGATTTCCGACAGACTTGGGAGGAGCAGATGAGTAACGGAACTCTGGAAACAAGGCAAACGATACAGCAAACACCCAGAAAATTCTTAAAACACAGAAATGACAGAACCATGAAAGTCCAAGCTGAGTCTCAAGTCAAGTGACTCAAGTTGACTCAAGTCTGAGTCACAATGACTCCAGTCCACGTCTCTGGTCAGTGCACATAAACTGATTTCAGATACTTCTTATAACAAACAAAATAGCCAGAGCTTTTCTTCATAAATACATTGCATTGGTTTTTGTCGAACATTTCCTTTACACAGCGTTTTCTGAAGCCACATAGTGTTTTTTCCACACAGCACAAGTTCTTCCAGTGCTATTAAATATTCAAGGCCTGCCTGGATGCAGTGCTGTCTACTGCACACAGCAGTCAAGTCCACTTAGGTACAGGCTCTGACTGTAACACAACAATGAGCTATATAAATAAATACAATACAAATCTTCCAAATCTGAATTAAATCCAAAAATCAATAATGCTGCCATTGAATAAAGTGCCAGATTTATATTGTCAGAGGAAAAGGGAATCAGATCAATGTCCACAAATAATGTAAGAAAAGAGAAGACAGTCCTTTGTTCTGTTTTTTTACACAGGAATATGAGAAATAAATGCAGTGGATTTTATCAGAGTGCAGCTCGGAGTCGATGATTTCTACTGGACTGTGAGAGTGCAGTTAGAGCTCACTCTGATGACTTCAGTCAGGTGATTACATTACCGCACGGAGGGGAGAGTCCCCTGGGCTGCGATCCCCTCCGCTGCACATCCTGTCTTGGATAATTACATCATCACGGGGTGGTCTCTGATACGGCTCTCAGCATGTCAGCAGTACTCACACAAACTGGAAACATATGGCAGGCTGTAAACACAGAGCTGGAAATTGGCTTTTTTTTGTCCTCTGTATGATAAATATTTTTTTTTTTTGTTCCATGTAGTATGTGCAGTATTGTGATTGTGCTGCTACACAACATTGAAGAAATGGCTTGATAAAACACACATGGTTTGGAAAATGCATAAAAACATCTGACGCGATCATAAACTAAAAAAAGAAGAATGGAAAAACCACAAATGTTTGATCCCATTGCCAAGGGCTAGTGTTTAGTATTCTACATATAGGAGTTGCTGTGTATGTTCATCTCTTGCTACAATTGAGAGCCACAAGCAGACTCCACAGACAGCAGGATAAAAGTGGGATTAACTCTGACAACAGGCAGGATACAGGTTGGTAAAAGGCAGCCAGTCAGTGGCAAACAAAGCCGAGAGATCAGGGAGGAAGGCAAAAGTCAGGATGAAAGGATCGAAGATTTGAGAAACAGGAAGGCAGATATAAGACAACAGTCGGAACACTGTGGCTAGGGGGCACGATAGACAATCTGTCAGGAAACAACAGCTAAAAGGAAGATATGGATTGAGTTTATATACTACGAGCTGATGAGGGAATTGAGAGCAGGAGTTCAGGTGATGGAGAAAGGCGAGAACAGACGACTGATGGACTTTTACCAGAGCACAGGTGTAATCAATCCCATTAATAATGTCTGATCAATACTGATGAAAATTCAATATTTGGTAGCCTTTAGTGTCTTAAAATCCTCAAAAAAACACAAAACACACTATCTCTGTCTGTACCTATTTGGTATCTTATATATTGTTTTTAAGTGCAATAGTTGTAGACTTGTTCTAATAGTTTTGTCTTTTTTACTCAAGGTCTTTGTAAATAAATAAGGACCAGCCCTCGATGATTTTTCAAGCTTAACTAAAAGGTCAAAAGATTTCAAAGATTGTTTCAAACATGTTGGGCCAAATTATATGTGGTGTTGATGCACCGATGGGATGATTCTGATGTTTAAATAACAGTTGAACAGTTGTCCAGTAGCGGATGCCAAATACTGATTTTATGTTGTTGTTTTTCTTATCTATTGCTCTTTTTTTCCCCAGGGAAACATGAAAAATGTCTTAATGTCAGACCTCCCTTCATTATACTATTTTTGAAAGTGCAGGTGGGGGCATGACCAACGATCTTGGGAAAAGTAGTCTGTGGTGCCCCCAGAAAAGATCTCCTCTGACAGTATGCCGCTGGTGGCCGACCTCCACTAGGTACTTTAGTCCAAACAAATGATATGTTAGACATTTCATTACTTCTTGAGAAAATTCAATGTAGTTGTCCCCTCCAAAGTTGGAAATCGATGCTTGGCCCTGCCATCTTCACAAATAAGTAACTGCTACCAAATCAATCAGAAGAAGTGATCAGCCTTACAACCTGATGACAGGGATGTCAATACTGTAGCTCACGACTGTGCCAGTGTAAAATTGATGCAACACATCAGATAAACATCGGACACTGCCATCGCAGAATGTCATCATATTTGCAGAAAGGTCAATAACAGTCAACACGTGAATATTTGCTGATAGATCTCATTGCCCTCATTGATATTATTACCTGGACTGTGTCAGAGTATCAATTTTGAACTGAGAGGAGAATTGAGTGCTTTACACTGAACAGGGTGATTAATCAGAGGCAGATCAAAGTGAGGATGGTGCTGCAGTTGTTACACCCTCACTCCAGCTTTGGCTCTTTTATTCACAGTTAATACAGAACATGTTCAGTGTTTTGTTGTTGATTTTCACAACCTAATTGGAACTGAACAATTACGGATTATAATTTGACTCTTACCTAAGAAATAATTCAGTTAACTGGAGCCAAGATGGACACTATTTGTAACCACTAAGCCGCATTCAAAGCAGCGATTAGCTTTTCTCTTTGGCCACATTTTGGAACAAGCTGTAAACAAAACACTTTGTGTTTCTTACACATCCACCAGGCGTGGAGCAATATTCATTTTAAGATGTGTTGGTAAGTCATATACTTGATCTGCTTTTATCTCAGTTTTTGGTCTCCACCACTGCTCCTAAATGCTGCTGCTGTGTTTGCTCTGCACTAACTTTTTCGTCATGCGGAAAAATAAGGGCAGAGCAAAGAGGACTGAGCCAAAACATTAAAGTTGTGGGCCAGAAAACCAAAAACAAAGAGCTAAAAGACAAAAAATGCCCTGGAGATCTGGACAACTGCTTGGTCAAGTGATAGTCTTTTGTGGGTTTGTCACTAAACAAAACATTTCCCATTACATGCAGCACTTGATCTATTGTTAATAGGAAAATATTGATGACTGCTGCTTTTAAAAAAGTTTCATCCTTGTTTGTATGATCGTGGCACTATTGAACTGATGCGGGTCTTTCTGCTGACTCGCTTCAATCTGCGAGACTTTCTATTCCGTTTGCATCTTCAATTTTATTTATTTGTAACCACACAGTAGCGCATGAAAGATGTCTCTGTGTTGTGTTACTGCTGCACCAAAACAGTGCAGTTGAACTTGTGGAAATAATCTGAAAATTGATTTAAGAATAAGTTTTGGAAAACTTGCAAACACACTTGTTTTCCGTTTCTCATCAGCTTCAACTTTGGGTCACCGAAGATAGGCTTGTTGTTTGTTTGAAAGCCGCTGCTGTACTGCTGAGCACACTGTTAAATGAAGGATACAAGCGAAGACAGCTTGAGGCTTCCCGGCGTCCAGGCTTTCTCTGTTTCTTCTTAAGTGAAGCACCTGAATAAATAGAGCGTCTCTCAACATAAACACCGATAGAGTCAACGGACCAGCCTGCCAAAGCAGAGTGGGGCTGTGCTGGGCAACGCTGTCTGAAAGCAGATGTAGCAACAAGTGTAACAACAAATATAATTCGGTGGAGTTCGGTGGGATGCTCTCATTAATCCTCTTCTGCAAAATGTGTGCGTGTATGGACCCTGAAGGCTGCAGTTGACAGATGCCTTTCAGACCGTGGCGATGGGTTTTTCCTCTTGGCGCAGCCTGGAGGGTTGAGGGCCCGCAGGCTGTGTGGGAGCCGGGCAGCTGACTCACAGTGAATCTCAATGACCTCATGCTCCTCACGGTGTCAAAATAATTATTTAGGCTTGATAATTCATTACAGAGATGTTTTGTTTATTTATTAGCGATGAAGCAAGGTTTATTTATGCAGTCCTTCATTAACATGGTCTCTGAGGAATTACGACATCGACTTCTTATTAATTAACAATCAGCTTTGAATAATCGCCAAGAGAACACAAATCTCCGCTCAATCCTGTCGTTCTGTTGTAATTCAAACCCTTTGCTTTGTCTTTTATATATTTATTGAGAATAATTGCTGTAAATCCTGTTTGGAAATATTGAGTTCAACAAATGACCACAGATTGAAGGCCATTCAGATGAATCATGCTGCTGTTGTGCCACATAAGCAAACATTTAGAAGACTGCATGTTGTTGTTTTTACCTGGATTGTATATTTACATTTTTTGGTGAGGAACTGGATCATACGTACTGTCGAGGCAATGTCTTGTGACCAGAGGACCAAACGCCGGAGAGAATTGTTTTTCCTCTATTCAACACTTGCCAGTGGGCGCTTCAACCGTCAACGTGTAATCTTCTGGCTAAAGGCGCAAAAAAACATCCCCTTGTGGGTTTTCTTATATACATGCATACAACCAAACTTACGCCCACATCTGGAGTCTATACATCAACACACTTGACAATTATTGCCTTTTTGGACCCAAAGCCATGGACGAGACAAGGGGGGTGGTTGGTAACACATGAAACACAAAAACAAGACATAACTCCTTACCCCCGTCAATACTGGCACCAGGATTATGTCCTAAACAACACTGATTGATTGATTACAGGGTATCACATGTGCAGTATTTTCCACTATACATACCAAACGTTTTAAAAATGGTCCAACAGATGTCCTCAGCCTGCAGACCTGACACTGCTTCATTGACCGCTATATGTCCTTTAGGGCAACTGTCATTCATTGTGTGTTTGATTTTCCCCACAAAAATCTGGATGAATTACGGCACGATGGTCGCGTGTCAGCCAAAACAGGAAGAGGCATTATTTTGTCTGGCCACTATCCCCAGGTAATTGTGAAGCAACTGAAATAACTGTGGAAACTCTGCACTGCAAGAGAAAATGAACCAGGCGGACGGAGGAGGCAAAGAAGGTGAAGAGGGAGAGTGATAGAAGCCGAGTGAACAGGCGGGCATTCACTCAATGTTGAGCACCGGTGTTGTGTTAGCGTGTGTTCCCCTGCTGATACAAGTTTGACCTCAACACTGGGATTAGAGAAGGTTCAAAACCAGCTTTCTATCTGCTAGATGTCAATGACAAAATCTGCTTACTTACTAATACAACCAAGTGTTTCACTCTGCATTTTCATAGCACTGATACTGTGATTGTTTCATGCATAACATCTATCAAAAGCATCAACTGTAAGCATGAGTGTTTTTTTATTCCAAAGACAAAAGTCCTTTGTTCAGATTTTTATTATCCAACAATCACAGAAGAAGAAAGAAAGAAGAAAACCCAGTGATGCAAATTCTTTTCCAATGTCAGAAGAACTTAAGTAGACTACAATACAATACAATACAGCCCCCAGACACATAATTTTGTGCAATACAGTAGTATTATAATCGCAGTCATAGTTTTTTTCCTCTCTCTCTACCTACACATATAAACCTCAGCTGAACGATGACTCTTTCACGAGCCCACACACTCACCATTGTTTAAAAGCAATAAAGTCATTTACCTTCTGGCAAAGTGGGAGCGCTTAAATAGATCCACTGGAAATGAACCCACTGAAGGTTAGAAACATAACATTCAAAAGTGCGAACAGAGAGTGCATATTTTCAGCATGCCCCTGACAGTATTGGTGAATGGAACAATGATGGTGACTAATAAACCTCTGCTCTCAACTTTCACACCAACGTGGAGGCACGACTACAATGTGTTTTCACTAAGCTCATAATACAGAGGCGCAGCAGCTCCTACCAAGCTCAGACTGCCGCTTCTTCCACTCACAATGAATATATGCAGAACCGTGTTTGTGGATGTAAAAATTGTGTTTGTTAAAGTTGAAGGATTACGTCCCTCAGCCTCCCTCCCTCTACGTATTTGATTGTGCTGCGCTGTCAAACCGGTCAACGATAAATGAAAAAATCAGCCGTTATCTACTCACCCCCAATCCGATGGAAGTCAGGTGAAGTTTAAAAGTTCACAAAACATTTTGAGAAATCCACAGCAAAACAGAGTTGCAGTATTCTCCAAAACTGCTGAATTAGATGAAAAAAAAAAAACCCGTAACAAACATGAAATGGCTCCACACAGATACGGATACACTGATTTACACCTTCGATTCATGATCAAGCTCGTGCAACCACTTCAAATGGTGTGCATGTCAACAATTTTAGCTTAGCAGCTACAGCGAAAAAGTATCATCTTAAAAATCAATTTGTGATGTCGGGGCTTTCAGAGACTTAGCCATGTGGTATAGAGCCATTTTAATTATTTCTTCTGGTTGTTTTTTTAATGTTTTAAAACAAGTCTCCAACTATGTCAGTTGTTAAGCTGAATGCTGTAACACTGTTTTGCTGTGAAGCTCCGGAAATGTTTTGTGGACTATGAAGCTTCACCAGAATTCCATCTGCGTGACTAGATAATGACTCAATTTCCAATTTTGGCTGAACTAATCCTTTAATGTCTCTCCAAAGGAAGTGTCCATGTTTTCAGTTTTTGAGTTTATTTCTGCAAGATTTGTATTTAAACAGAGGATGTTATTGACCAAGCAACTCAGCACTGTGCATGTTACCGTGTTCTTACAGCAGGGACCCATCAGGACTTTGTGGCTTGTAATTTTCTCCAGCACTGCTAGCACCTGGACTGAGAAACATTTGTGTCAACACAAAACCAGCTTAATGCTATTTACAGATGAATTTGCACTGCAGAGCACAAACATAAACCAGCAAGACATTTTTACATCTGAGGATTATTAATCCAAAGACATGTTACATCCAGTAACAATAGCAATGATCAATTATCAGTGATGATAATTGCAGTTTTATTAGTAACTCACATCTATCTTGTTTAACAATCAGCCAAACGTATACTGCTCAGTTATTTCCTAGTGCTGCAGGAGATTTGATAGCAGATTTTTTGCCTCCGCCCTCTGTTCAGGTGTCAGTTCCTTCATCCATCCAGCTCTGCAAAGTAATTCGCGGCTGCTGCTCCTCTGTGCAGGAGCCTTAACTCAGGTCAGCTCAGCTGTCACTGCTCTTACTCGTGCCTCGTATCTGAATCACGCTCCCCTCTCACCCAGCCTGGCATTTTATCACCATGCCTTCTGTGCTGTTATCTTTACCAGCTGCGGTGCAAAATGCACTTCATAACAAAAGTGAATTTTAATAAATCTTATAGCTTGGAATTCTATTGGTAGGCACTGATGTGGAAACAACTTGATTTTTTCTGCATTAATATTCAAGTGTTGGATCTTAAAGAAGGCTTTTCCAGGTGTGCTGTCAGTTCAAATGCGTTTAAATCATCTTGGATGGGCGTCAGCACTCAGTATCAGGAGCCAGGAAAGACTCACATCCAATAAATTGATAAAAGAAATAATATGCTGACAGTCTGTGAACAGGGACGCATTAATGAAGGTAACAAGACTTGACAAGTCTACAGCCGTGTCAGTGTCTCTGTGAGGCTTTACTGAGGCAGAGCAGTGCTTAGAGCTAAATGCTAATGTCAGAATGCTAACAGGCAATGACAGTGCTAACATGCTGATGTCAAACAGGTCCTAATGTTCACCACTGGGGTTTTGTATCTCAGAGGAGGGGGAGGCGATTCTGGAGAAAGATAGTTGGGGGACTTTAGCTTACATTATTAAAGCTTGCCTCTCTTTATCCATCAATCTTGGTGTCTTTTGTTTGGATCCTTTTTGCAAAAACACAACAAATAGTGGGGTTGATCCATAAGCTGCTGAGATATATCAGTCTGAACAAAAGTGGTGCACTGAGCCACTGACTGCCACAGCTAAAAATCAACCACTGACATAAAATCAGTGGTATTTTCAGTGAACATCTTTTGTCGATATTTTTGTCAGAACAAATCTCATCAGATCCCATTCAGAGCAGGTTTTGGAGTCATCGCCTCGTTCTGTGATGTTGCAAACAGCTAGCTGAGCTGAGCGATCTGATGATTTGTGGATGTCTGTGTTGACTCCTTTGTCCCCTGATGCTCATCCTTGGCTCCCTGTCCTGTTTACACCTCAGTGCCTTTGAATTTATGGGCTCAGCCTCAGCGGGACCGCTGATTACCTTCCTAACGTGTACTGTAAATCTCTGCTGTATGAATCAGACACCTCATAGAGCCAGAGAACTAAAGTCTGCAGTCTGTAAGAGAGGGAGAGTGGTTAACATAACTGAGATGTGAGGCTGTGGTCGGAGTTATGTCTGCTCTGGAAAACTGCTCTGCTAGAAATGTGAATAACACTGCTTCTGTTTTACGGGTTGACAAACCCACAGGTTTAACTTTGGTGCCCTGTAGAGAACCCCCAACTGCTGCAGATGTGTGCAACTGAGCTGCAGAATACATTTTGAGTTGAACTCGAACATCTTCCTTTTGTGTAGGGAGCAGACATGCATCTGCTTCACCCCTTTTCTCACAGAACTACACTACAGCCACATGAAGTGATGATTTAAGTTGCTGATAGGTGTCCCTGTTTGTTTATGCGCAATGCCGCACCAATTTCTTTCACAATATTTCACAATATTCTACAAAGCAGGGAGCGCAGCAGTACGCCATCAAAAGCAGTAATGAAGCATGTAACCATGGATGTAAACAGTGCATGCTCTGTTCTACAAATGTTTTATGAAAAATGAATTTGACAGATTTGTTTGATCTGAAGGATACAAACAAATGTGTTTGTTGAGTGGCACTGAATGTTAACAGAAACTCATTCTGCTTACATAGAAAACTCTGCAGGGCCTCTTTATTTTCAGAACCATGTTTCATTTAATCTGTCAGCACAGATTTTCTTTCAAATTGCAGTCAAGTGGCGTCTTCACAGCAAAGTTGCTGACTAGTGTGTGAAACGCACCGCTAGCAAGGTTGATACAAACACATTTATTCAAAGATGAAAACCTGAAAAAGATGTCTGCTACAGGTCTATATAACTACACGACACTTAACTATAACTTAATATAACTACGGAATCATTATTTCTTTTAGTGTTGATCCTAACTAATTTTATCTCATGAAGGTTAATACAGTGCTAACCTCTGATTTAACATTTTCAATTAAAATAACAGTGAAATTATTTTTATGTGGAAAAAAACAAATTTTCTGTAAATAATTGGAATTTTATAGTAATTCACAGTTAATACATTTTTTATATATTGGACACATATATATATTGGTAAATATACAATCTATTTCTATAAAATTAACAGAAAGATTACAGAAATTACAGAAAGTGTAGCGTACATGTTGAAGAGGCAGCTACTCTTTTATTCTACTGTTTCTGTTTAACAGCTGTATAAAATAGCAGTTGTATAAAATACGATACATTATTAAAGACTGAACAACAAGTACTCTAACTTTTTGGCTTGGGATCATTTTACGAAAAAGATGCTTAAAAGACTCACAAAAAGGGAAGTAATAGCAATTTAGCCACAATATCTCTTTTTCTGTAGAACAAGAACTTTATCTTTGAAACTTTGAGTACAATTTACTTCTAGATTAAGATTTTAAATTCAGGATGTTTTTCTTGGAATGAAATATCTTTACACGACTACTTTTACTTTTACTTACTTTTTCCACCGCTGCAGGAGAGTAGATGATACTTCCCTGTGATGTTACGGGTTTCATCAATTTTTTTCACCAATTTCCTTAAATCAAATGTTTTTTTATGTTGCATTTTGCCTCCATTTCATTATTTTTGTTGATAAATTACATCTTTTTGCATAGACTTGCATAGAAACACTTCTTCAGCATTTTTCCAGTTTTCCAGCCACACACATCTACTGTCCTGCATGTTGTGCGGCAGCACTACAAGACAGAAATGCATAAATCCTTTTTCTGAAACCACAGCTCTCTAAGCCAGCATGTGACGTCTGTTGGTCAAAGAGGTGAAAGGAAATATCTTGGCGTGGGTATCCAACAGTAAGACAGACCGCAGGAAATAATAAAAGTATTAAACGTCTGTCATCTGTGCTCCAAGTACAGCAAACCTTTGCGTGTTTCTTCTGGGGTGTTTAGACTTCAGACAGTGTTAACAGACATGGCACGCACGGAAAACCAGTTAGCGGCAGTGGCAGTCGTAATGTCATGAAGTAGTGGGAAAATGCTACAATGCTCAAATAGCGGGTTAGTGATAGAAACTCAATCTTTTTAACAATATGTTACATGAGCTCTCTCTGGCAGGGAGATTTGTGGTTCTCGTTCATAGCTGAGGGGGGAAAAACAAACAATCACTGTGCTCTGGTTTGTTTCGTAAGCAGATTTAGTTAAACTTGGATAGTCATGGAGATGATATCAGCTGGAGGCATTTTCTTCTCTGTTGTTTTCTAACAGGGACAAAAAACAAAGACAGCAGCTTTGATTTAAAAGATACAATCCATGATTTATTACAGAAAAGAGTGATATCCAAATTATTTTATGTTACATTATTTTTATACATTTCAGTATGTTTTTACATGTAAACAGGAACGAAGTAAACAATGTCATTGATACACTTCATGTCACCACTGATACCATCCTACTGTACAGGTAAACCTATGGTCTAACGTCGCTGTGCTTCCATGTCAAGTACATCACTTGCTCAAGCACAATCCTATTAGGAGGCATGGCAGACAACACAAAGCTTAATCCCTCTCTAGACTGCTATGTTTTTCAGGGATGTGCAAGGTCATGCCATTATTACTTATTATGCAATACCCATATTGTGCTATTGCCAACAGCAGAAGGCATGAGAAACACCTTTCCACCACTGTGCAGCATTTGTTTAAGTGAGAAAGTGAACAGATGCGCTTAGGGAGGAGAAGATAGCAGGAAAAGATCTATCCAGAGATGATTAGTAGCTGTCAAACATCCAAGGTCATGTTAAATCTATTCATAAATTACACCTATCCCATCAGGTCGAACACTTCAGCTGCTAGATGGTAAACATAATTTGTAATTTCCCAGTTCGAACTCTGAACTATTATTTAGAAAATACTCTAACTGTATAAAATTCAGCATCATCAGGAAACATGACGTCTTGTTTCCGGGCCTCCAAAAATGATCAACACTGAAAAAGGGAGGTGATATGTTTAAGACGCTGTTAACAACTTTACAGAAGTTAGCTCTGCTCGAGGCAGGTGTTAGGTCATGCATACTCTACAGTACAAATGTACCAGTGCATTTACATCTGCATCTGTTCAAAGGAAATGTAGCACTCAAGGATAACAACATGCATAGATTTTGAAAGTTCACATAGGAAGGGAAGATATTCTGAAAACCTGGACTAGTCTCCTAACAAGATTTAAAAACAAACATATCTCTCTTGTGAACGCAATGATTTGACATTATGGCCTGAAAGCGCAGCACATGTCTCCATAATGAACTGTGTGATTGTGACATACTCACTGTGATTATGCCAAAAAAAATTGGACATGCTTTGAACTGTGTGTGCGCATTGTAGACATGCAAAATGCACCGCAGTGCAAAAATATATATCTAAAAAAGCAGGATACCTTTTGACTGCGTCTTAGAAAAGATGATAAAAAGTTGATCATCTGCAAACATTCAGAGGACACCTGAGAAATGTGGACGTCACTTTGTCTATCTGAGGGTGAGAACAGGTGAACTCATACTGATAGCGCGAAATAAAAAGTATAAAAAAATGACGTACATCATAACATCTATATACAAAGAACAGCAAAACAAATGAATAAACATTAAAATAATGTATACTATAATGTCTCTATACTTTTCTTTAGTGTTGTGCAATGCATTCGGGGTAAAGATATTCTTTATCTTCAGCTGTTAGATTGGTCGAATTCACAATTTCAGTCATAATGCGTTTAACTCTAAATCTTATTTACCATCACTTGATCAACATGACCTGTACTGAAGCAAACTTTAAAGTTCTCATCACCTATGAAATACAACCCTGTCCTTAATACAGTTTACTTCATCTCAACATAAATGAAACTGGAAATTATTATGTTTCTGACTAACTCGCTCATGCTGCCTGTTTTCCTGAGTTCTCTAATCCATGACAACAGAAGTGACCACAACACAAGGCAATATCACAACTCTTTCTCAGTTTCATGTCGATGAAAGGTCAGAAAGTGGTTGAAACCGCATCAGACCATGTGCTTAGTGAAGGACTAGAACTGAAGTATGCTGTCCTTTCTAAGTGAGGAAAAGTGGTGGATGTTCTTTGCAAACTGAACATTCAAGCCACAGGTATGTCTAAGGGATCCAGCTTTCAACCACGCTTCAGGGCTTCCAACAGCAAATGAAAAACAGGCTGCGAGTGCAGAACGGAAGAGCAGATCTGCGGCTCCTGCATGCGAGTGTATACATTGTTCATGATGGGAGTCACGTTACAACATATACCGGCGTCGGCGCGTTCTGGAGCCATTAGCTGAGACCCGAGTAGGTACTGTGGTGTGACTCCCATCCAAAACAAATCCTTACAGAAGAGTTCAGAGAGTTTTACAGGAGATCAGACAACAGGACGAGGAGAGAGAATATTTCTTGCACTTCGAAAAAAAAGCACGTGCAGCACAAACAGGCACACGTGATGTTGGTGACACAATTGTGGTGAGCACAACTGTAGGCACAATCAAATCGCACGGAGTTCACATTTCCTCCACTCAAAGACGGTCAAGCTCAGCAGTAGCACAGACAGAGATTAACGCACAGAGCTCACACTGAGTACAGACACACGTGAACCAGGCGTCAAGACGGGGACTTGATCTATCAAAAGGTACAAAACAATATCAGCATGCACTTTATAGGATTTCATATGAGAATTCTTCGTCAAATGTATTGAATAGATGTTAACATCCTCCACAATGAGTGCTGTTGTTTGTATTTTTGTTATTTTTTTTTCTTTGCAAGTTCACGAAATGGCCGCAAATATTAATCAGCATGCTTCGAGGGCAATATACAGTCGCTTTGCAAGAACAGTGTCCGTTGTATTTGGTAGCCACATCACCAGAATCACTTTTGCAACAAGACACGTTGAGTACCACAGGAGCTTTCCCACATGACCAGCAGAGCAGCAGCCCCACTGATGCTCATGGGAGATAAACACAGCCACGCTGCGAGCTGCACCAGGCTGCAGAGTCAAAGCGGGATGGGGGGTGGGGGGGTGCTAGCTGCCACACACACATACAGAGAGTGCAGGATGGGGGGCCAAAAGTGAACAGTGGTGATCTGCAGCCCTTGATCTGCATAGTAGACGTTACAATTGCACAGGTTTTTCCAGTGACTGAAGCCATGACGCGGCACAGACAAGGGCGACCTGCTGGATGGAGCCAAGTGCGGGATCGGGGGGCGGGGCGGAGCCAAAACCAAGAACAGCGCCAACACTGGACGTGGAACAGATGGCGAGGGAGTGACCGGCCTGGAATCAGACAGGTTTTGGGGAGGATCTGGTTACCAGAGGGGGTGTCTTTGGTGTACAGAATCAGCCGAGTGAAGCTAGACTCTCAAAGCTAGAATACATGACAAAGCAGGCGGGGGGGAGGTTGTGCCTGTGAGTCGAGGGGCTGTGCGGCGAGTTGCGGAAGATGTAAGGGGGGTGAAGCTAAGGCCACTCGTGATGATAACGCCGTCCGTTCTTCTTTCTCTCCTTCTGCAGGTGCTCCAGTTCTGCTTCGTACATCATCTCCTGCATCAGGTACTTCTCCCTCCTCATGCGATCGCAGAGATCCTTGGGCATGTCAGGAATGAGATACGCAATGAAGGACTTGATCCCGAACACCAGGTGCTGAGGGGAGCATTAATCATTTATGAGTTACCTTCCACAGAACACACGCAGTTTATTTGCCAGTATTTGCTGCATAATACAAAAGGCATGCAAAGGTTTACCCTGTCTGCACAGCAATAAAGACCTTTATGTTCCCTATAATGTTTTATAGCTGTACATTAATTCAGTTTTTCTCACTGTATAAATCGATGCATAAGGCAGCATTGTCAGGGGAACATTTTTGGAGAGAGAAAAAGAAACATGGTGCCTTTTCTTAGCAGGACCACCATGTAATTTGGGATTTATTCTGTGGGTTTTGAGTGAAATTTCTCAGCCTTCTGCAGCAGTGAGATTCACTCAAAGCGTGAGAATCAGTTAAATTAGACTTGTGAGGTTTTTATGTAACATGGACAACACATGAATTAATAAAAGCAAGAGAAATGATAAAACTACAAAATATTCAGTAATTTCAGACTTGAGAAGACATAAGAGGATTTAGTTTGAGCCGCCTGCCCTGCTGGTAAACACACAAAAAAAGAACAAGGGGGGAGGCGGGGGTGCTTACAGACCTCAAAGACGATGATGAAGGCCAGTCTGGCAGCCAAGACGTGCCAGAACTGCAGGGTGAATTCGTACGGCACTGAGCTCCAGGGCGGTGCTCTGTAGTCTCTGTACCTGCAGTATCTGTGCAGGCTGTTGTTCGACTCGAACACAGACAGGCTGCTGTTCATGTAGCCTCGCAAACACCTGAGGGCAAGAGGAGAAGCTATCAGACCACAACACGAGCCACTCCGTCGGATATTTTTAAAGCTCAGGCATTATATTCAACACTTACTCATCCTCGTGGTGGTGTCCCTTGTCCACACACGGGCCATATTTGAAGGCGTAAACAAAGCGGGGGATGTAGTCTGAGGTGATGGCAATGACGAAGGCGTTGGTGATGACTGCCAGCACGCCGATTCCTTCGAGAATCCCATGCCAGATCCCTGAGAGCAAAACCGGAGGAGAATAAACATTTTTCACATTCAATATAATTGTTTGTAAATCTGCATGCCTTCATCTACATTAGGCAAGCTGATCCCTTTAAATCACTTTTAATCTCTTTTGATAGACACAGAGCACTGTGGATGGATGCGTTTTCTTTGAATTGATGTCTGTAATGTCGTTTTCCTCGGCTTGTTTGTAGGGTAAGCTGTTGATGTATCGTTCATGTACCAATATTCACAATAACCATGATATCAAAAAGTTAATAGCTAGTTGTGTGGCAACATGATATAACGTGTATAATCCAGGAAAAGATGTTAGGTCTTGTGCATCTTTTGTTTATGTGTTTCTCTGGTTGCTTTTTCACTAGTAATCTAGTGTCATTGTTCTTTGTACAATTTCTTTTAACAGCTATGGTTACATACTCTCCTCACCTCCCTACACTCATATTTTGAGGGTAATTTATTTGCCATAAAAGAGGCAAAACAGACAATAAACAAAGTTAAAGATAGATGTGATGGCTATTTCAGGGGAAGAACTGGAATATCTGTGAAAAATCAACACTGCAAAAGAAAAGGAACCCCGCTAATGGAGGAGGCAAAGAAGGTGAAGATGGATAGAGGTAGAAACTGAGGTCAAACAAGAGTGAACGGAGGGGCATTCACTCGATGGAGAGTGCCGGCGTTGTCTCAAAGTCTGTTCTGCTTCTTATATGTGATCTCCCTTACCAGCTTTGAGATGGTTTAATACAGGCATTCTTGCTACTAGGTCAGTAAGTGACAAAGCTGTGGGCACGTCCCATAATACCACAGAGAAACGCTGGAAGGGGGGGGAAGCTGAAAAGTTGTCTTTTCCACAGAACTTTCAGAACTGCTCTTTTTATTGGTGAAACATTAAAGTGCATCCAGCAGAAGATAATGACACACAACTGGAAAGAAAAAGTCAGTCCTTTGATTCTGTCGTCAATCTACTCAGTTGCGACATTTACTGACATTCCAGGAATTATTTTGCGAGGAATTGTCTCCCTCATCGAGCTTTGTTTACTCCTATTTATTTAATATTTCACCAGAATGAGCCTCCAGAGATGGTGCAAGAACATACTGTTTAAAAACCCACATAAGCAGCCAAGAAACAAAATAATTTGTGAACTGTGTTCCTCTGAATACATCATGTTTTTTTGGCTGTATTACAATAAAGTCTTAATCATCCCTCGGCTTTTCCTGCATTAGTTTTGTTTCTGTATAATCAGTAAATGTCAGCTTAGACCTACAAAGGAAGCTCTGCTCTTTGATTCTGTGCCACTGAAACATTAAGTGTTCATTACAGCTTCCTAAATGTTTCAGTGTGGATTCTTCCTTTAATTATAGGGCAGCATGCCGCAAGAAGCATTTGGTCATACATTATCTGGCAGTTGGAGGGTGGTGTTTGTAGTCATATGCGGAGGTGGGCTGGTGGGAGGGGAAGTGCAACATATGGAGGGACAGACACAGAGGATATGGGAACATATCTATCTCCATAGGATGGAAATGTTTTACTGTTGATCTCCGATCTAAAAATACAGACTGACGCTTTGTGAGAGACACTGAGGAGGTGCGGGGGCACTCAGAGATCACGCTGACCTATGTCAGTGGCTCGTGCAGGCATGGGTCTCCTCCACTGAGTGACAAACTTGTAGGCGTCAAGACGAATCTCAATGATGTTGTTGAGCAGAGCCAGGAGAGGAGCCAGAGGGAACGCTGCTACGAATATGGTAGTGAAGCCAAACTGGAGGACTGCAGAGGAAAGAAACGCTTGGATGAACTTCAGAGGATGTCCGTCTCAACTCTGGCACACACTGCATTAACAACCATATTTATTTAACTTCTCTCTTCAGACAACATGTAACACTTCAAAAGGGTTTCGTGTTTTACCCATTTCAAGGTATTCGTCCACCAGTCCATGGGCGTTCATTGGCTGCAGATTCCAGTCTTTGTCCCACTGTGGAAGCTGGGCTTTATTGTCTACATTCTGCCCTGCACCACCTCCTTTCTTCATCTTCCTGCGAGACCACCAGTTCTGCAGCAAACTGGAAATGTAGCAAGTAGCTAACTGTCAACTCAAAAGCAATTATTTCTGACAAGGCGCTGAGCGCTGCATGAACCCTCTTACTAAGCCCCACACAAGAGGATTTCATGTGTTTTTGCAGGAGAAAATCTTTTTCATATGCTAATGAGTCAAAGGACAAAGAAACTAAACAGAATATTAAACAAGGTTTGTAAAATGCCAATCACTTGAATTTACTGCACGGGGGATTTAATATGGCATTTCTAATGATCCATATAGAAAGGAGCGAATGATTATAATAGCATATTACTTACGGGTAGCCGAGCTCCATGAAGTTGTTCCAGATTTGTTTAAAGAACATGATGACTCCCATTTGCAGGCACAGATCAATCAAACAGCCACTCGGGTGACACTGGGGAAAATACATTTAAAATAAACAAACTGTGACATCCATATTTCATGGCAGATAATTCAAAGCCACGAGCGAATCCTGGGACACAGTTCATTCAATTCTGTTTTTTGATCATTAAAATTCCAAATCCCAGTAATTATGTTGGATATTAATGGTTCTAATATACAGACGCATCATTAGAAAGATGAATGACCCGAAAACTCTATATATAACCTGGAACAGAAGGTAGTGATCAGACCACTTATGGAGATGTTTCACTGCACTCACCTCCTCCAGTCTCCAGCGATTAAAGAGTTTATTGTATTTTCCAGGCCTGCCAGCAAACCTGAAGAGATTGAGATTGGCAACATTAGCTGCAGATTCAATCAGAGGAAAACTAATAAACTCGGAGCAGGTAAAAAGACACTTAAAGGTGCTAATTATGTTCGATAAACCTCTCAGCTCAGTCAAATATCTACAGCCTTGCTTCGAAAAAGTTGAGACAGTGTGTAAATTGTGAATAAAACAGAATGCAATCAAACAAACCGTGTTTACAGACAACAATTTATTTTTAATTAATTGGAATAAGCTGTGAAATATCTACATTTATTGTCCTGCTAACTTGATGAATATGAGTGCTGGTAGTATTTGCTTTCTTTTGTGATTATTAAACTCATCATTTTCTTTCATCATTTTAATTGACTTTTTTCTTTGCAGATTATGTAGCCACTACTTGGAATGAAAAGTCAGATTTACAGTTTCTACAACTTAAAATCTGAAAGCCGAAGTTAAATAATTGGAATAAGTTGGGAACTTCATATTCTTTAGGTAGTAGGACAAATAAAGAGTGCCAGTAACTTTCTTTTGTGATTGTTAAACTTAAACTTTTTTGCAGATCATTTAACCGCTACTTAAATATGTTGAGTGCTGCTAGCTTTCTTATTTGTTTATCAAGTGTTTGAGTTGGCTTAAGTAGTTAAATTGAACTGTAACGCACTGTAACGCATATTAACGCACTGACATCCAAGACTTTTGAGGTTATGAACTTTTGATACTTGTGGCAACTGATGGCCTCAATGTTTTGGGAGTTCTGCTAACTTATTCTGGTTTACAGTGTAATAATAGCATTTAGCTTATTACGTAAAGTGGCAAACCTCAACCCATCCTTGCTTGTGAATAATGGAGACTTTCGAGGATGTCCCTTTCATACCAAATCATGATACTATCATCTTTCCCAGTCTTTTTTCGCCCCTGTTCCAACTTATTTGAAATGTATTGCTTGTATCAAACAGAGAAAATAACATTTTTATAAAAATTAATAAAAATTAACAATACTGTGGCGTTGTCTTTGTCCGGTTTTCAATTGAGAGTATGTCAAAAAGGGTTTGCAAATTAACAATAATCTGTTTTATTTGTTTTACACAGCGTCCCAACTTCTTTGGATGTGGGGTTATACTCAGGGCAGCATTTTCTAAAAAACATGAGGTCCAAACTGAACTTAACATGAGACAGAAGAGGGAGAGACACTTGGCAGTCATGACATGGGAGTTTGAAGCAAAACAACTTTGCAAAATCTCTCATTAAACTCAATGTAAACAGGAACTGTAGAGTTCATGGCAGCCAGCCTACCTTCCGAGGAAAAAAGCGATGTAAAACGTGGAGCTGTTCAAATTCACAAACTGGAACAGGAACATCTTCAGAGCAAAGCTGTTCTCCCACTCAGACTCTGTCCGTGGGTGCTCTGGGGGGGGGGGGGGGGGGGGAGTCATAGGGTGAACAAGGGAGAAAATAAATGCTTTCCAACCATCTGGGAAGCGAGAGATAATGAGGGTATAAATTCATGCGGCATGTGGACAACGCTCACCTAGATTTGTCAGCAAATAGGCCACCTTTTCATACACCTGGCAAGATGATAAAACACATAAGCATCAACAGGGAAAAGGTTGAGTGGAGTAATGGCCATGGCAAAGACAGGCCAACAAGAATCTCGACAAAAAAAGGCTTTCTGGCTATGGATGTGATAGCTCCTGGAAGAAAGTACTAAATAAATGTTTCATGAAACATCTGTTGGACAGCGTATGTGAACGTGCCAGATGATGTTTGTCCAGACACCCACCACATTGAGAGACATGATGATCATGAAGTTTATGCAGACACCAGTGCCAGACGTGGCAAACTGCCAGTTCTTCTTCACGAAATACCAGTTGAGGGAAGCGAACTTCTCCATCGCAATGAGACGGAAAACCACCACAGCGAAGACAGCTGTCAGAACGAGGGAAATCTAAACGGAAAGATGATGGAGAAGAGGAAGGAGGGGGGGAATACATGTGTTTAGAAACAGATGAACGCTCCAGTTTAATTATCTCATCTTATAATGAACAACTGTGCAGCATGAAAAGGGAAACCTATTGATTGAGAATCTATTAAATAATCACATAAGCAAAACACTCATCATTCAAATGTAATCAGCAAACAGGAGAAATTAGGCCACCAGAAAGGTCAGACCCACTATTTCATTACAGCTTTGATCCAGCAGGGGGAGCTGTTATGACACCGCTGGGACATCATGAGTTTGCACACATAATGAAGGCGATCTCACTCTGAGCCCAAATCCCAAAAGGGCAGATTATTCAAAGATCAAAGGGTTTACCATGAAGAATATTCCGGACACCGACACCATGAGCCGGCTGAGTTTGTCTGAGAAGGGCTGGAAAGGCTCGGGCTTGCCGGAGATGGGGTTGACTCTCTCCACCCTGGAGTACTTGGCTTCAAACTGAGGCCTGAGCTCCTCCTGAATAACAACACACATTTCACTGTGAACTATCGAACGGACGGCGTGTCTGCCTGATGAAGCAACATGTCTTCTTTTTATATCATGTGAGTCAAGTGCTGCATGAGTGTGGACTACAAAATTGCGAGGTAATCAAATGATACCAGATCTATTTGGGGAGATTGCTGCCGTACCTCTTCTTCCTCCCAGTCAATGAGATCCCAGTCATAAGTCAGTTCTGCCCTCCGCCTTTTCCAGAACTCCAAGAATACTGTGGCTGCAGAGGGGGATCAGGAATCAGTTACGTTATTGATCAACACCGATATGTACCTCACAGTGTGATTGAGAATCATGTGACGACAGAGGGCCATTAACACCACATCACACGTGGATATCCAGAGTAAAACAGAGGCGGCAGCGACCTGCACAGCCTATTATGGAAATAAATTACAGCCATCAGTTTATAGACTCTCTCTCTCTCTTCGTCTCTGTGATGAAGTTGAAGAAAAATGGCAACAGCGAATGGGCTTTCCTTGTACAAAGTTTCACACCAAATCATGTCTTTGTCAGGCGAGATTCATTGTGTGTTGAAAGATTTTCTGTGGGCAGAACTCAGTCTGGAGGAATTGTTTCCTTTGTGTGGGACTCTATTGTGACTCGAGCTGCACACAACACCAGAAATTCCTGTTGGTAATCTTCTTCTGTCAAGACTTTCCATGTATTCTGCTTCATTACAGATACATAACACCAGAAAGAAAAGGCTTTCCTAAAGGCAGCATGGCACGCACACATCCGGATCAACACTTATGTGGTTCAGTAAATGTGGAAAAATGTGTCTCAGTAGCGTGAGTGCAACTACAGCACCAGATCAGTGCAATCATGTATGATCTATGATGTGCAGCACAGTGTAACACTATAGTACCGATTCAGCACTTTTGTCAGTTTTCATTATACATACATGTTATACACGCGTGTGATTCTGCAGCAGGAGGACGAACGTCTGAAGAAAACCGACAGGAGTATTCGATCCGTGCTCTGCAGTCTTAAAGCAGCTCTTATTGGTGCATTCCTCATGTTTTACAACGCTGAACATATAACAAGAGTATAGAAGCTCTGACAGGCAAGTTAGAAAAACAATGGTGGCACATGTTCTAAGTCTGATCTCAACAGTTTTCTCTCCTGTGTTTATGACTTAAGAACAAGCAAAATACGTGGTTTTGTTTGTTGTTGTAATACTTATTTCAGCCACAAGAGGCTGAAGAGCAAACCGTGGCTGTTTCTGAACGGGACTAAATTAATTCATGCTTTCTTCCATGTAACTTTCAATTCCTTCATTCACTCTTAGCACATAGTACATATACTGTGTGTTACCAAGTTATGTAACATAAATTTCAAGTCTTTCTTTTTGCTAGAAATAGATTTTAATCAGCGCTGTTGCGACCGGATCTGTAAATTCTGCCTGACCGGCACTGCACTTGTTCCAGCAACAACAGAGACTTTTAGCTCCAGAAAAAAACAAATGTTTATGACTAAATGCTACTGAATTAATGTCTTCTGGTAACTTATATGCAAATTAGGGGTTGATATATTTTTTCAAAAACTATACATTTTCTATCCCGGAAAAAGATTTGCTCTGTTCTGGGAATCCTTGTTTTGAAGGTATAATCTCAGCTACAAGCACAAAGCATTCATCATATTTCAAGCAACTCTTAATGGACAAATATTCATAAACCTATGGGTTCTCAACCAGAATTAGTTAGTGTATAATTTGGTGTATTACATAATGATTAAGGCAGAATAATGCCACTTACATTGATCAACATGCAGCTTTGACTTCCTACAGCAGTGAGAATGGGGAATATTAAATGCCAAGCCTGTTCGTTAAAGCAAGTAATTTGGCATTTTCATACCATTTCTATAAACTGAGATTGATTATTCTGTTAGTGCTCAGAAACTCCTGATGTGAAGCTGTGAGCCTTCTGTATTAGTCACACAATGTTAATGGAAATAAAGTCAAAGATCACAGTACATTTCTTTACAATTATTAATTGATTAATCAATAAGTCGATCAACAATAAAGAAATTCATTTTAACAGTTGAGTCGAACATTTAGCTCCAGCTACTCAGTTACGAAAATTGGCTGTTTTGTCTTTGTTGTATTAAGGTGTTAGTCTAGTGGTGACAAAACAAGCAGTTACATTACATCACTTTGGGCTCTCGGGAATTGTGATATTTTTATAGCATTTCGTTCCATCTTTAGCTTAATAGAGAAAAATCTGCAGGCTAACAGGATGATGAGAGCAAAATGATTTCCAGTGATGGAGATGAACCTGGGAATCGTGGCCTTAAAAAGCAGCAGGATGTGAATCTTCAGTCAGAACAACTTTCACTGCTGTTAAAGATGTTGAAGTTTAATATAGCTTGACCCACTTTTGTTTAAAGAGATAGAGAGAAAGAGAAACAGCAGCCTGTTCAGATGCCTACATTCGCTCCCTTGGGCCAACCAATTTCTCATCTCTATCTCGCACACACACGCTCACACACAGCAGACCTGGAGTGCACTCGCTCAGTGGCGCAGTACACCTACTTTGGTCCACATTGCCAAAAGCAGTCATGGAGGTTTTCAGAGCAACAGACCTCAGTCAACGAGACTGGCTGGACATCCCTCGGCTCTCCAGCACTCCTTGGCCTTCACTTAGCCCAAACTCGGAACACAATGTGCCAAGTGTTCCCTCTGGACACAGGTGATTATATACTAGGCTGGCAGATATATGGATCTGGGCCAGACGCTGCACAGTAACACTCAGACTCCAGATTACAAAACATATTATAGCTGTGGGAACCATAGCTGCAATATATCGCTATAATGGTGCAATCCTGCAACCCTGACAGCCCAATGTAACAGCCTCCCCCTGGAGATATGTTTAATTATCCGACTAATTACATCAGAACAGCGGTGGAAGTGTAACTGCAGACGCTCGATCAGAGGAACCTGATTTATTCGCTGACAAATGTATCACAGAGTGGGGATCTTCTGTGTTTGCACCGCAGAGTGTTTACGGTGTTGAAGTCCCAGTTGAAAAGCTTAATGTGTTTGGGGGAGTTGAGTGGAGAGCAGAAGCATGAGCACTGACACAGTATTGTATAAATAGCTTTGAATTCCAGCAGGGTTTGTTTCGAGCGAGGGAAAAGAGTTGATGTATCACAACAAGTGTTCACTGAGTGTGTTCACAAAAAGGGGACAAACCTAAAACAGCCTCCACCTACCCCAAATAGCCATGAAGATAGCGAAGAACACGGTGCCGCCATTATCAAACAGATGGGTCACCTAGAAATACAAGCACATGAAGGGCTGCTATGAAAAAGTGCTCCCTTGAAAGAGATGCTTCACTTTTTTTCAAATACATCTCAAAACTGTCTCACAGTCATTAACTTCAGAGTGTCTCATCCTTGAGTTCCAGGAAGGAACTGTTCAAATTTTGGGAAATGAGGGTAGTTCCTTTCTTGTTGAGAGTTGGACGAGAAGATTGCTACCACTCTGATGTTTTCAAGCTGAATATGAAGCTACAGGTGGGAGCCCGGTAGGTTAGCTTAGCATAAACACTGGAAACAGGGTGAAGCAGTAACGAATGTGGCACCTCCGCTACACCTAACATGTTACATCTTGTTTTTTTGCCGATTCCGGTTTCTGATTTTTTTTTTAAGTCTGACCTACTGATTACGATTTTGGCCAATTTCTGATTTCTTCTTTCGAAAAAATATAATAACAGCATACACAAAGATTTTTGGAACCTTGATTTAAAGGACAATTATATGGTATATTCATTATAAAACACTGAGGTTTAAATAACAATAACATGTTGTTATTGTTCCCTCTTATAAGCATTTATGCAGTATATAATGGTCTATACAGGACTCTTATTGTGAAAGATAAAAACTCTTAGTCCGTCTGAAATTGACCTGTGAGCAGAATAAAAAGTTTGCTGCTCTGGTTCAGACAACAGATCCTTACCCTCAAAGTAAATGTGCAGTTAAAAACCCTCAGCCACAATATTTTATTTTCCCAAAAGAAAACAGGTGCAACAGATCACAACCCGTCTTGTCGTCTACTCGAGTAACATCCCTGTGTCTGCTCTGCTCCATGTCTGCCTGGACTCCGCTCCAGCAGTAAAATGCAAGGACAGACAGCAGGAGACTCTCACACTGACCTGAAAATGAAACTAGTGCACATATTTTGAGTAAACTTTACAACATATCTAGTTTATTTCGTTCAGTTTGGGCTGGCGATCCATTTTGGGGCTGGTGGAATATATGCAAATCTGACCAGCACAGAGTCAGATATATCTGACACTGATCGGCCAGCTGCCAGTCATGGCCAGTCATGCTGAAAACCGGCCAATTCCAGTCCCTTGCTGATCAATTGTTGCATCTTTTTGCAAGTTTAGTTTCCCCTTGTTTCTAGTTATTGTGCTTAGCGAAGCTAACTGGCTGCTGGTTGTAGCTTCATATTTATTGGACGGGTACTTGAGTGGTGTTGATCTTCTTTATTTGTCCTAAAGGCACATTATGTAATTTTTTTCAGTCAAAACAATAACAAAAGATGTTTTTTGTAACTGAAAATGTTGTAGCCAGGTTGAGAAACTCTGAACATAATGAATGCTGTGACTGTGGAGGAGTCTGAGGAACTTCACTGACCTTCGCGTAGACACAACTGTCACTCAGCGTCCACGGTTCACAGGTGTCCTCACACATAGGACACATGATGGTAGTGTTGGCTTCACAAATCTCTTTACTGAAGAGACAATAAATCAAGATATGTTTTGAATGAAACATTATAAAAAATAATCAAGCAATTCAAGCAACCTAAAATAGTATGCAGTTGTGTGAACTGACCTGACTTGGCTTGAGTCCATCGTGAAGAGACCGTAGAGGAAGACAAAAACGCCAACCAGGGCGGCAGGGATCAGCATGCCAGTGTACCAGCCCAACCACGCAAAGTAAAGACCGATTTTCTCACCAAAGTACCTCCTGGAGAAAGACAGATGAAGTGGTTAAAACTGTGCTGGCTATTCTATCAAATGTGGCCAAGTTTCCTTGCAGTGAAGTTGTGGGTGTAGTTAGTGTGCTGTGAGGTAGTCGTGGTAGCTTAATGGATAGAGAGGCAGCTGGACTGATAGGTCACACAGTGTATAATGCGGTGGTGGGAAACAAATCAATAACTGTATCTGCGTCCTAAACCACAGCTGTTACGGTGCCCTTAAGCAAGACACTTCTTTTACAAATACTCCTGTAAATCAGCTCAGTGGCAATTAGCTGTATCAGGAAACTGAACTCCCAAGTGTATGTGCAAGGCTGTATACACAACACTTCCCTCAGTATGTTTACATGCACACTTGTTTCCCAGTAATGGATCCTGGTTTCAGGAAGAAAAAAATTCAATTGAGAAAGCTGAGTAAAGATGACTATGTCTATTTTTAGCTAATTAAGTGGATGAAATGCTTAAAATATGAAGGTATTTAATTAGAACACCCTTCACACAAGCATGGACAACTGATGTGGCCACTTGCAAGGAGTGGAAAATGTTGTGAGTACAACATTTTTCATCGCCTATTAAGTAGATCAAAGAACTCGTTAGCAAACAGTTGCTATTTACAGACTGAGCACAAATGGAGCAACAATATCATTAATTTGGAGCTATGTTTCCGTCCACCTGAAGAATGTAAATCCAATATTCACTTTTCTTTAGCTCTGTTTGTGTTGTCTTACAACTCCTGAGGGAAATTTCTGGATTATTAGCTGCTAAATGCTTCAGTTTTTTCAGCAGCTGGACACTAACTATCTCTGTTTGTCATGTGGTGCTGAGCAGATAGTGTACTGTGGGTTTTCTGTGCTTTTTCCCTGCAATCAGCTGCGTGATGCAGCCAAAAATGATGCTATGAGAGCAGTGAGAGTGAACCAAAGCAGTTAAAGTTGAAACTTGCTTTAAGCTCTGTAAAGCTCAGAGCTGCAGATTAAGCAAATGATTCTGGTTGGTTGGATGATCAATATGATCTAGCCCTTTCGTATTTTCGTCTTCACGTTATCATTCGTTAGACTGTTATTTGATTGTGTTTTTGCACCTAAAAATTGATTACAGCCAATATTTACAAAGCAGATGTTCATTGATTTATTAGCGAACCCGCTAATAATATAACAAAATCTTTGAAGGCTGACACATTTATATCATGTCAGGGAGCAGTTAGATTAGCTTAGCAGAAAAAAAATGGAAGCAGGGGGAAACTCAAAGCTAGATAGCTCAAAGCTCAATAAATAGACTGTTTTAAATTGTTTGTTTGTTTTGCAACAGAAATAGAAATAGAAATATGTGGTTTTAGACAGAGGGATGTGTGTATTTTCCCTCAATTCAGTCAAAGCTAAGCTCATCGCCTCCTGGCTCCAGCTCTGTACTTCACACCAGAGAGTTGTATTGTTCCTCTCATGTAACACAGTGTTTTTCACAAAATGTCAATCTTTCTCTTGTCACTGCGTCTACTTTTCCTTCACTGTTGAAAAGATGAAAATGACACAGTGGTGCCAAATCTGCCATTAACTAAGGTGGGTTCATCCAAAGGGTATTTATAGAGGGAGATGAGCAACTGGGTTATTCTATGTTCTATTAAACAGAACACACTGACAGAACAAGGCTGTCTCCTGCTGCAAAGCTGATTACCTGATGAGGTCCAGTGGCTGGTATTTGTACCAGATCCCCCAGCGGGCCCAGCGCTCATACAGAAGATGTCTGTGGTTCTGGGCGCCGTGCGTCTTAATTGGGTGTCGACTCTTGTAACCACCCTGTTGAGACAAAAAGAAACGAAATCTACCTTAAGGGAGGAATTTTATTCTAATTAGGTGTTTTAGCACAAATTTAAAAAAAAAATCTTCTCACCTCATGAGGAGGAAAAGCAGCCTCGTATGTGTTGTTGCCCAATAACCGGTTGATACCTACAATAAAATAAACCAAGTCATGTCAAGGGATGAGCATAAGGACACCGCATTAAAAGTTCAGTACCAGCTGTAATTGAGAGAGGGGTCCAGTGACAGAGTCATTTAAGGCCACTCCTCCACAGTCATAACAATTTAATGCATTATGTAACAGACGAGCTACATTAGACAAGCACATTAAAGGCTTAAAACACTCAGGTTAGACATTCAAATAGCTGTCGGCACTTGAAAATCAAATATTTTGCTGGACCATTATTACTTGGTATAAGATAGTGTCTCAATCACAATAAACTGACTGTATTGGCAGCAGGTACTGTATTGTCTGAAGAAGTAATGAATCAAATGTTATTTTTCGCAGGACAATAGTGCATTCATTTGCACTGTTATCTCCTGACTGACACTGTAGATAGTGGGAGCAGGAGCAGGGAGGGGCGGATTTGAAAAGGATTTTCCACTCTTGTGGCGGAGCTGATCTTATTTATTGGAGAGCGGAGTGGTCAACAGCATTAAAATATTAATGCGAAATCCCTTCCAACCCTTCAAGGCCAAACTTTAATCAGCAAAACATGTCGACAGCAGTGGGACAAGATAGCGGAGTGGGAGTGGACGGACAGTTTGGTTACTGCAGATACTAAAAAAAAACAAAAAAAAAAACAACAGCCCCAGAGGGAGAGAAGGGATCAGCCAGGAGTTGGAGGATACCAACAGCTCAGCAGCAGCCCACTTTTTAATCACCTGCAGCTCAACAACAAACAAATCCATGATTCCCCCTTCAATACTCTACTATCACTCTCTATAGTCACATTAACAGCAAAACCTAGTGTCTTTCACCACAGCACCTGATGGTTCGAGAAGTAATAAAACAGAGACAGAAATAAAGACAGAGTTATTGTGTTGTATTGAATTTACTGAATGCCTCCAATTTGCATTAATTATTCAAGCCTGTTTCTATAAAGTCTAATCCTGAAGTTGCTGGTTAAGAAAGCTACATAATAAAAACAGAAACGGACAAACTTTTTTTCGTATATATCCAGGCTCTTTCGCCTTCCCAGTAAATAACAGTCCTAAAAGCTTATTATAACGGATGCATATGAATAATTATATATAAATGAGCATGGGACTCCCCTGCCACTAATGTGATTGCTAGAATTATTGTCTAGTATGTGAGGAGCAAGAAAAGAAAGAGCGCAGTGCCTCACCCATCTTTGATTTCCCATCCTCATACTTGGTGCGCTGCAGGACATGATGGACTATTCTGCTTCTGGTGGAATTGGAAAAGAAGGTCTCTCTGTTGTTGATGGTGAAGCTAGGAGAAAAATAACAGCAGTTCAGATATTCATCATGTAACAGGATATCAATATCATCCCCTTAATGAGAGCTGAGACACATAGCGATGGGAAGTTTATCAAAACTCAATTTGAGGGTGTAAAGTTCGTGTTCATTTCAGCATCATTATTTCCCCAAAAACTGTCAAGGCTGACAAGCAAAGAGAAAAGCGGGAACGATTCTCTGACAAACTGGATTAGATGATGCCTTTCATCAAAGAGATGCTGTGAAAATGAAAAAAAAAATAAGACGGAACACGGTTGAAGTCTAATCATTTCATGGGCATCTGCTGCTGCATTTTCGATATCTTATTTATGATCAGCTTGTTTTTGTCGGTCTGAGTTATGGCTCAAAGACATAAAACATAAAAGACGTCTTGTTGCAAATTTCATCTGCTGCTTTCTAAATTCAGGGCAAAATGGATGTGATGTATTATATACAGGATATCAGCTAACACTAACGATACACACACTGCCATTATGAGACATTACGATCATGTTTTTGAATCCCTTTGGATGCATGACGGTGTATATGTGCTCCTTACTGATGCATGCGAGCTCTGCTGAAGGGGGCCGTGTAGCAGTCAGTCTCCTCCAGGTCAGGCAAGGCCTCTTTGTCCAGCTTCATGGGATTTCTGGGGAGCCAGCTTTTTATCTGTCGACATCTCAGATGAAACCTGCTGCACAGATGCACAGAGGAGCAGGATTAATGGGGCAGATTAACATGACGACTGTTTTCTTTGATATGGAACAGTGGCTGCTAACCTTTTCTCCTCACACAACCCTGACAAGCTCACTCCCACTAAAAAACTCGTCATCACACACATGTGCAAGTACACGCGTCACCCAGCTGACTATTGTTTTCAATTTTCTCGCTGCCAATGACTCATGAGGCTGAGAGTCAGTGATCCGGTATAACAGCTTGCTATATCGAACACAAAGGAAGATTATGCTTTTTCATATTACAGTAGTGATTTAAAGGTGCAATATGTAAGAAGTGGTCATCTGTCAAATTCATACTCAAAGCAAACACAAGGCATATCACCAGAGTACTGCTAAATGATGCTAACTGTAGCTGCCCATAAATAGTTAGCTCAGTTAGCTGCACAGCTATCAGTTTGGACTGGAAGCTCTGGAACCACGAGAGTGTTGGTGTTTACGCTGCTAGCACAGGACCTTTGGACAAGAACGGGCCAGGGCTAGCCAGTTAGCATGCTAACTTCAATAGATATCTCTGCAAAACAATACAGACATCATCATGTCAAAACTGTTATATAATTAACACTCTGTTAAAGTTTGAAGGCATGCATTGATTTCCTAAATTGTCTCTCCTTTAACATTAACATAACTTCATAAATAGAAATAAGACTGAAGGTCTACAGCCATGTTTGCTGCTCTGTAGGGATGGACTTAGGCACAATGATGCTTGCATTTTTTAATGAGCAGCAAATACAAAAAACAGCTGAGGTGGATGGGAATGTTATTAGTTTTCCCAGTATTGGACAAATGACCATTTTAAATCAAATTAAAGACATCTGCAAAGTTTTGACAATTCCTCCTTCGGGGGAAATGAATCTGTGTACTAAATTACAGGGTTACATTTGAGTCAAAATCCACAAATGTCAACTTGATGGTGGCTGTAGGAGAAGTCAGGGGATTACCAAAATCATTAGACCAAAAAAGTCTAGGAATAATGAATGTGTGTACCAAATCCAATATGTAGATTTTTATGATTCAGATGTTTCAAAGTAGCATTTTTGACACTCAACTGGTGCTGGATGAAATGTCAGGGGATCACACAGCATCATTAGGAATTCATCCTCTGGGAACCATGAATGTGTGAATTTCATGGCAATCCATCCACTAATTGTGATTTTTAAGTCTGGACAAAAGTAGTGGACAGACCAACCAACCAACAGACGGACAGACATCGACACCCCTTGTGTCATGCTGCTAGCATGGCTCAGACTCATTTGGTAGGCTAATATTTGCAGATCCATCTCCATATTTACTGTCTAATTCGCAAGGCTCTGCTGTGATTTATGAACTGAATTAATATAAATGGGATTTCTAGAAGGAAACACACTGTTGCCAGAGAGCATTTTATGAATGTTGCTGTGAGAAGGACAGGTACCGTACAGAAAGGAATAATATCAAACCAGCAGGCTGTCGCCAAACTGCTTTCCTCCCATTTGTTCAGATTATGGGGATGCAAGTTAGCGACGGACCATTAGTAAACACATCAGGCCTGTTTACTATCCGGCTATATTTTTCTTCTTGGAGCAACTTTTAGTGAAAGACGGCAGGAGCTCGGAGGAAAACATAATGGTCCTCATTGTTCACAGTGACTAACTCTTGCACACAAGATTTAGAAGTGCTTTGTTCTCACTTGGACAGGTGGGCGAGTGATATTTGTCTGTGGGATTTTCGTCTGCTCTGTGTGTGTAGGTGTGTGTGTGCATGTCCCCGAAGCACGACCATTAAAATGTAACATGATAATGTATAATACAAACAATATTCCAAACTATTAACTCTTTTCACTTTAAGAGCTTCTATTGTCTACAGTAATACATGATGTAATTGTGAAATCTGACTTACTGATATTGGACGATACATATCAATTGGCATGGTGAGATGTCGTTAAACACCAAAACAGGCACATTAATAGCTGTTTTTCAGGTTGCACCTATTCTAGTTAACAATGTCAGTCAGCTGTGTTCCAGACAGAGACAAATGGTGGAGGAAATGAGTCACACCATGTTTGCAGTCTAATGGATAAAAAAAAAAAACAGCACTCATTCAAGAACAGTTGCCTAATCAAAGATTTACAAAGACTCACTCACATCTTATGAACATATAAACTTCCACCATCAGTGCTGTGGCTCAACATCATTTCAGTTTCTTTTCATTACTGAACTGAACAAAAAAGATAAGAAATGTATGAACTTCAAGTTTGAAGACCCTGAAAACTTTCATACGTTATACACTGTAAGTTTACATACTTGCCAACATTCAATGTTTCTAGCCTCCCTATATTCCCTATATTTTCTCTAATTTCATAGTGATAAACATCAGATAGGAGCGTCTCAGTTTCTGTGTGGGATATGTGCCCAGAGACAGAGGTGATGATGCACAATCAACCCTGCCTACCACTCGTTTTGCTGCTGAAAATGGACAAAGCCAGTGCCAAGAAGAAGTACCCTTCCAAATTTCACTCAACTTGGCGTGAGACATTCCCCGTTATTGTCATTTGCCTCCTGTCTCACTTTGAGGCAGAAACCCCATGAAGCGCTGCCCACTTCCTTTCGGTGCCCATTTGCTGATACCCCAGAAAAATTTGCCTCTTTCTTATATCTAATGTTAGCAAGTTTACATTAATATTGATTTAAAATCATATATATATATATATATATATATATATATATATATATATATATATATATATATATATATATATATATATAGATAGATAGATAGATATAGATAGATATATATATATAAATATATATATATATATATATATATATATATATATATATATATATATAGATAGATATAGATAGATATAGATAGATATAGATAGATATATTTATATCTGCTTTGTCAGGACAGAAGGAGCATGATTTGACCTGACTTGATTGACAGTGGATTAGTGACATGCTGCTGAATCCTGGTTAGTGGTGGATGAAAGTATGTCACATCCTCTATTTTCACAAACGAAATATTCAGAATGGCTCAAAGTTCGACAGAAGATGTTGAAGTTATGTAGGACATGAATCACTAAGATATTCTGAGTGATTGATTGATTTTAGACAAAATAAATCAAAAACATTTTCCCAAATTGAGTTTTATCATGGCATATCAAGCAAAGGCACATGTGTAGATTTAACAGAGTTAAGATGTAAATGCAGCATTTCAAAGGTCTTCAAACAAATGATGTGGCCGAAAACTTCTATCAGTGATTTGTTGTTTTTCTCTGCATTCCAGCGAGATGACAAGATTAGAATGTCTGAGTTCAGTGCAGAGCTTGGACAACACATCAAAGCGCAAGCTTCTCTCTAAAAATAGTATGCAAATAAGACAGTGCAGCTCCATTTTTTTTTGAAAGATGAAAGATTGCAAGTATTTTTTTTAAAAAAGCACTGTGAGTGTGGGTGGGTTACAGTATTGTACTCTTAACAATGTGGCTGACGTGCAGGAGGCTGCAGTTTTTGAAAAGGTTGGAAAGTTTAATTAATCACACTCATTTAAACAAAGACAAGAATGCTTCCGGAAAAATCTACTGCACTTAATCACTTCATTTCTAAATGACTTTCCAACAATTTTAATTAATGGCAGTCGTTTTAAAGACTGTGTATTTACTCACAGTCAGCGTAAAGGGTCAATTAATCCTACACTAATTAATTCTCGCTCAGCGGTTGAGTTAAAAAGGACAATCATGGTTTGACTCAAACTTTCTCTGTTTGTGTGCCTCAGTGGGGTGATGGATAGCTTCAATCTCAGGACAACATCCACAGCTCACATTACCGCTGAACCCTCGCAGCTGTGCCGCTCATGAATTTTATTAGATTCAGCGAAGCACCCAGCCTCCAGACAGAAACAGAGAGAAATCATCCTATGTCTTAAATCTACTTACCTGCCCAAGGTTTTGCTCTTCCAGTCTGTAAAGTAACATTTTTTCCTTCAAGAAGAAGAAAACAGACAAGTTAGTAAGTTAGAGAGATGGATGAAATTGTCAGACAATGAAAAAGCTCACCCAAACACTTTGAGTTTAAGGTTCTGTCTTTAACTATAGCTGTTACCTGAAAGGCATCCGGATGTTCATCTGCTCTGCATATTTGCAAAGTGTATCCCAAGGAGCGTGGATCTTCACAAACATGATGTCGTTGTTCGTCAACGAGGGCTGTCAAATCGAAAAAGAAACACAGGATTTTTACAACAAAGTTGAGTAATCAAGCTACAGTCCAAAATAAACTTTTCTTTTTTTACCTCCTTCTCCAACATCAGACCCTCTGCCCGTAGATTCTTCTCAAACGTGCACCTCTTCTCTACCTGTGGACTGGACTTCTTGTAAACCAGGATGTAGTCAATACGCTTTTTCCCATCTCGGAAAAACAGCCCAGAGGAACCAGCTCGATTCTTTCCCTGTAGCGACAATGTTTCGCCTCTGAATTTTAGATGCGGGGATGCATAAAGGTACAGTTCACCACAAAATCAAGATTAGATATTTTTCTCCCACCTGTACGGCTGTTTATCAGTCTAGATTGTTTTGGCGTGAGTTGCCATGTTTTAAAGATATCTCTTGAATATAATGAGACTAGATGGCACTCATGGACAAGAGGCAGAATAAAAGCTGTATAAAGAAATCAAGGGTCTCTGCCAAGTGAAACACTAGAGGGCTTTTAATCTGAAACAGATATAGGAAGTGTTGAGTATGTTGTATGAACAGCATAATGCAGTAACTTTAACAAGGCAAACAGGAGCAGCGGATCAAGACAAGGCTTCATATTACTATGAGCTACAGACATAACCTGCCCCAAATCATTATGATGACAGTTTTCTTTTAGGGACTTCAATTTGAGTAGTATAGTGAGTTAACTGGCTATTCTGGGCTTCTAAAAACTAACCACATGCTGCTAGTTCTCTCCACCTAACGTTACACCTGACAAACACTTGTTCAGTCAGTTGGCATAAAATCAAACCTGTTGAGGCTCGTAAACCGTAAACCTACCCAACCCTAATAGTTCCTACATAAAACTGCTCCCACAAAGGTCTGTAAATTATCTTGAGTAAGCAGGTCACGTTTCCTTGATTCTGCCATCTTGTTAGATCATATTTCAAGAGAAGTCAGACATCTCTAAGGCCGATATCTCCAAAACTCCACAACACACATCAAGACAGATAAAAAGCCCTACAGGTAAGAGCACAGGACTGCTAATGCTTCACAGTGGTTCAGTGGCAGAATAACTACAACATTGTGAACACTGCGGCACTAACCATGGATTAGTGGGGGTGTGGTACCTGAAGTGAATCTGTGCGGGCCTCTAATTTAGCACGGGTGACAGGCTTCTGCAGCAGGAACGACTCGTCTGCCCTCGTTTCACACGTAGTCGTCTCCGACTCCTCCACGTAGTGATCCTTGCCATCCTCTGCTGCAAACAGAAACTGCATCATCAGTCCCACCTTTATTGAACTTGTAACAAAGTATCTAATCTGCACGATCTGTGGGTTTTTTGTTGTTGCGCAAGTGGATATTTTTCTTAATCCGACTGACAACACTGAAATTAAATCTGGGCTAAATACGATTCCAAGTTATCTAAATGTGGGCGTAAAGCTTGAGAGCAACACCTTGATGCAATTTAACAGATTTCTCAACTGATGTTGAAAGAGGGCCAATCTTGTTTCCTTCCTCCCGGAATCTTTGTGCATCCCACTGATGTTCTCAAACCCACACTGTGAGGCAAGACAACCAATCCAGACTGTACCAAGAATTAATTTTCTATCAGCTGCAGCTTTACAGTCAGTGTTACTAATTATCTTACATGCAGAGGCTGATTGTACCAGGTTGGCACCATTGACTCGGTGCAACAATCCGTCTGACAGGCTAAAACATTGGCTCATCGTGACACGGTCTAAACTTCATAATGCTGTACATGTCCTTTATTTGCTTGACATGGACGTAAAGTTAACATCCTATAGCTACAGGCAGACGTAGCATTTCACAGTACAGCACACACACGTTTGACAGCTTGGCTCATTTCCCCAGTCAAATGTGTCGGCTTCACCACCTCCAGATCAGCATGCTGGTGTGAATGCAGTCACAACCTGCTGCTACACTGCTGTGAGAAACCAAGAGTAAGAAATCAAAATTATTCCAACAAAATCAATAAATTCTGCGCGGGGTCATCTGGTTTTTCCTCAGCACTTCATCTAAATCACCACAGCATTACGACTTAACAGCATCATTAAGTCACTGGAGTTTAATTAGAGTCTCTGCCCAACAGCGTGTTTCAGTTAGTGTTAAGTTAGTTAGTGCATTATTGGGTTGTAGACAGAAAAAAATGAGTTTTTTAATACAAAATCGCTCGCTGACATTTTTCTTTCTTTCTTTCTTTCTTTCTTTAGTTTATTTTAATCACCATCTTCACTGGTCCAGGCTGGGATTGTAGAGAAATCTGTCCTCCTGTTTTCTATCTATTTTAAGAACATAACAGAGCAGTGGGATCATATTTATAGCTGCTTCATCAGAGTAATAAGGTGAAAGTATATATCTATTACCCATCACAACTAATCAAAAACATCAACATGAATGACATAAAACATCCAGTAAATGCTGCTAATATAAATATAATATAAAAGTGCACAGATATAGTCCAGACAGTAGCAGAACATTGATTGCTGTGATGTTTCTTCTTCACAGACATCAATGTGAGTTTCCTCCACACTGAAGGCCAACGCAGTCCATTTTGATTTGGAGATGAAAGCGTCAGCTGTGCTGAAAAATGACTCAGACCTTTTGGGCAACATGGGGTTGTGTAATGAACACAAAAGCAGTCTGAAATCACACTGCTGGATCATGCTGGGTTTTAACACATCAAGAAGTTTAAGGTGCTGGATTTCCTTAGCTGATCAGCTTTTAGTGCGTGGGACCTGCCATTATGTACATTAATGTTCTGCTTTCTGTGTTCTAGCCTATAATGGTCTTATTATAATAACAGTGAATGAATGTGTCACATTTTGGTGAAGATCAGACCTATCAAACAAATCTGTCACTTCACAGGTGGGAAGAATCACGTCCTTGTCTCTCCACCTCACACTGGCCGATCTGTCAACACTGTCTCCTTCTGTCTACACCCCACTCAGGCCAGGAGTAAACACTTCCTCGGACGCTATTTTCAGCACAACGTCAAAAAGCCAGTTTTTCACCAAAATAGCAACACCTCACCTGGAGCTGTCTCATCTGCATGAAACTGTATCTCTCTTTCCACTTTCGCACACTGCACTCAGCACCAAATACCAAATAGTCAGGCAAAGGGCATTTTCAAGGTCAGGGAAATGCCAACCTGTTGTTGCTGCTTGTCTTTGTTCTGTGATAGAAATAGAGCTCTCACTGACAACGGCCTCTGAATAATCTTGAATATGTTAATAAGACTGAATGATTTCGTCTCTCATTTCCACCAGTCCAAACAGAGATCTGCAGTTTTCCTTGCGACAGCATTTTTTCACACCACCACATTGCCTGTGAATGTGCACCAAATGTTTCCTCGATCCCCTGCAGCATCAACACACACTCTACTCAATCAATATCATGTACATGCCTTAAATGTCACCAACATTTTGTAATTCAGTGACGTCAACCAAATCTGTTCCTGGTGAGCATATATAGGTGTATTGTGTGGATAGAATGATAATACACATATGCAGTTACCTGTAACAAATATACACATACATGAAATAACCTGAATTGGAATAGAATCATTTAACAACACGACTCGTTTGCATCACAGATATGTAGTGGATTTGCTGTGAAGGGCTCCCTTATGGGTGACAAACACTTCATGAACAAGAACTTCAGCTTAAAGTGGGTTAGCACCCTGTTGCAATAGAAAAAATGCCTGTTCTGGCTGAGTGACCAAAGCATGCAAAAAGTCAGGCCCATAATTTGAGCATGGTATCGTCGAGTTGGACTTATGAAATGCTGTCCTCTGACCTGACTGACCTGTCTGTGGGGGAAGGAGGCTGCAGGAGGTGCTGATGCTCTGACTCAGAACCTTGACTTCTGGTTTGGGCTCTGGGCTCAGAGGCACAGACAGGAAGTGGTTGAGGTTGATTGGATGAGTCTGACTCTGGGCCAGGCAGGGCAGGCTGCGGCGAGACGGCTTCAGGCTTTTCTCCTTCAGGATCTCGCTGATGCTGGTGTGCATGCCTGAGGACAAATGAAGAGTGGAGACCAGTCACATTAAAATCTATAAAATACATACAGGAAAGAAAGGAATATAAAACTCTGGAGCTGAACCGTGAAAATATACATCTTTACATATCTATATATTTATATCATGTTTGTATCATGCAGCAGGCTTATACTATAAGCTATAAACTATATTTCATCAGAGACACAATAGAGATTAATTGGATTAGGTTTTGCCCTCCTGGGAGAACTAAATTTCCCCAACACATAAATGACGTCAAGCCTTAGTGAAGGAACAATACAAAAAACGCATTACATAAGGAGCTGGTTGCCAGGGAGAGGTGTTGGATCATTATGGTTTCTACTGCGCCTCTGCATGAACATGACTGGATATTTCCAGTCAGCTGATTAATGAGCCCCAGTGAAAGGGAAGCCCAAAGGGGCACTCCAACTTTATGAGAGTGAAATACTAAATCAGTGAAATAACCTCTGGATGGAGCAACTCCATCCCTTTGATGCAAGACTCCATTCTCTAATATTTATGTATCTATAGCTGTAAAACATTTTGTATATTCAGTTATGCATATTTTGGCAGTAAATTAAGATTGTTAGTGACATGCTTGTGTAAAAACTCAACAGAATGTAACATAAACTGTATAAATGCCCAACAGACCCCGTGCACAGCAGACATTTTGACTTGTCAAAGCAGGAAAGGACAATTAACAATGGCTCCATTCTATATATGCAACATTCACATGCTTCTCTGATGGTGTCGACGACGACGTCCCTCTAACCCTAACCCTAACCCTATTTCACAAATATGCATGTTACCACCAACACAAAGTTAACTTTTGTCTGCTATGCTTCAGCGTCATCTCAGCAACTCACATACCATAATTTTCTTAAGGGGCAATCACGTGAATTTTCCCAGTCCAGAAAATGCACATGAATGCACAATAAGTGTCCCAGTAAGCCATGCCAGTGGCCTAGCATGCACAACACCAGAGCCCTGGAACCACCTCAACTACATAAAAATGCAACAATCTTTAATTATATAAATTCCGCCTGAGCTTTTCCTACTTTGAAGAGTCAAAATGCCGGCTGCATTATGGATCTATAACTATAAGAAACAAGATTCAGCAAGAAGAAAGAAAAACTAAAATGTAAAAAAAACCTATTTACTATACATAGAAGTGGTGCATCAACTGAAAACAAGGGAGTGAGAGGAAAAAAGGAAGGGAGGGGGAAATCACTTCACTCATCAACTGGTCCATCATTTTATGGGTTACAGTGGTGGTGATCATGTTTGCCCTTCATAGCAGAGTGCATTAAAACCATCAGCACTCCTCCTCCATCAAATCACTTTCAGCAACATGACGGTACACCACAAAACTAAACTACAGCAATATGTGTGTTAGAGCCAAAACTAATTGAAGATTTAATAACAGCATTCACTTGTGTTCACGTAGCTTTCTCATTAGCATGTCATTGTTTTAATAATACCCAGCAGAGGTCATTTTCAAGGTGATTTCAGAGATAAAACAACAGCGTGGCGATAGTGTGGCTGACAGATTACTGAGCGGATGATTTAGTGATACGGTAATCATGAATCATGGAGAGAAGCTCAGAGGTTAATAGCCATAATGAACGTCCAGCAAAGGAAACGGGACATTGTTACCTGCCTCCATTAAAGGCAGCAGCTCCAGCTCTGCAGCTCCTGACATATTTATTCATGAAATAAAGGGGCGCTCTCTTCGAATGGGAACGTGACTTCTTATTTTCACCTCCGGTGAGAAATTCTCACAGTGACCTTCCTGAAACGTTCGGGCTGCATTGATAATTCACTCTCGGCATCCTGGGGGTGCACGCTGTACGCTGCAAGCCGCACGCTGCAAGCCGCACGCTGCGCAATAACTCATTCTTGCCACACTGATCTCACAGGGATTTCCCAATGCCTTTTGGGTGAGAATGAAGCCAGTTAAAGATGTGAGCTGACGGGCCCAGGGGAACCACTAATCATGCTGTTTATTTCCTACCAAGCCCCACAGATATGAAATGAATGAAAGTCGTGAGCTCCAGCTTAAAGCTATAAAATGAATAACAGAGAAAGTGGAACTGTATATCGAAATGTGCGTCGAAACTGCTTACAGCTGGATTTCGCTCTTCTCAAGGGACAGGTTTTGAAAAATAATTTGAAGTGAAATGCTTCTAAATGCAAAAAGAGACTACTCAACACAAAACACAACATGGGTCAACTTTAAATAGATCCATTTGTCCGTGTCATGAAGTTAATTTGTCTTCAGACTAACAACAAAACTCCATTTCCCAGTGCTTTATTTATCTCAAAGTGCACACGTGCGTTAAGTTCGTCCTCATTGTTTTTTTTATAGTCAAATCAATTCTATCAAACCCAACATTTCTAATCAAAACTGAGCTGCAGGTTGCTGAGTTATTGGTGTCAGGATGTGCCAATTACATCTGCAATGAGATTTAAGAAACCAGAGATTTTATGGACCAGTGAGCGAGACGGCTTGTTTCTCTGAGCGACAACATGCTTTACGACTGGCTGGTAAATCAGTGATAGCTGTGAGCTTCCACTTGGAGGCCAGAAGCTTAAAGTGCCATAGTCTCTGTGGATCTGTCCGAAGAGTCGATGCACTCATATTTAATGGGACTTCCCAGTTAGGAGATACTGCTCATTCTCTCTCCATTATGATGATCAATACAGGGAATGGCTGCTGCTGCTGCTGCTGCTGCTGCTGCATGGTAGTGCTTTATGTATTGTCAAAAAGGTACATTTACTGGACTCCAGGTGGCAATCCCAACAGATATTGGCAAGGCTCAACATGTCTCATACATCAGAGCAGAGCGAGCTAATGGGCCTGGAGGGGCGAGGCTCGGTGGTCCCAATGGACTCTCAAAGTTTAAAATAGAGCCACAAATTGGACTGGGTTGGTGTTGTGTAAAATTGCTTCCATGGAAATTTCAGAGCACATGCAGATAAAAAAGAAAATTGAGTGGTCAAATCTCTCAGCCTCTGAGGATATTAAGGATATAATAACATTTATCTGACAATCGTTGCCCCTTTCAAAGCTTTAGCTTCATTTCACATGCAGGGAGACTCTGTGAACTCTGTCCCACAGTCGGAGCCGTTGTGCTGAAGACAGTGCATTGTGTAAGTCTATATAAATATATAAAGGGTTCATCTAATGTGAAATCCTGTGTTTAATCTCGCTGTGTGCTGACTAAAACTGGTTTATCTGGAAAAAAAGTAATCCTGTGGGCGTGTGCATGGACTGTATGTGCGTCTGTGTGTGTGTGTGTGTGTGTGTGTGTGTGTGTGTGCGTGTGTGTGTGTGTGTGTGTGTGTGTGTGGCACTTGATATGTGAGTCTGTGGGCTGTGAGTGTGTGTGAGTCCTGCACAGGGAGAAGGAGGAGGAGGAGCAGGGACGCAGGAGTGAAAAAGAAACCAGATCAAGAGGGAGTGCACAATCGCTGTGAGGTGATGCTGGGCCTAGACGACAATCACGTGTTTGCGCTCACACAACACCCACTCAGGCTCATCTGAGGGAAAGCTGGACGCGCTTCAGGGAAGGTCGTGATCCGGGATTTGGATCCCTCCTGTGCAGCTTGTCCATGACGGTCTCTGGATGTGCGATTAAAAGGATTTTGTTTTGGTTCTGTGCATGTATATATACTGTATATATCTTTCTGATTATCAGAAAATTAAAAGCTGAGCTTGTTTATTTGTTATCTCTTCGTTATTCTGCTCTTGATTATTTTAAAAAGCGAGCATTACCCTGGCAGAGTCAAAGCTTTATTCCTCTATGTGTCTGTGAGTGACTGTTGCCAACCTAGTCTGAGCCAGCTGGAAAAAACATTTAATTTGAAAAATGTCAATTTAATTTTATGATCAATTAAAAGCTGTCAGCTATCATAGGAAGCAAAACAATTCTGTGAAGATGTGGCAAAACTGTCCAATAAGAGTGAAAACAAACATTACTTCTTGTCAACGATCACTGTGAGACACAAGTTATCTGCATGGATGTGGCACAAAGTAGCAAACAGAGAATTCAGGTCAGTGGGCTGTTTCCCATCATGCCTCGATGTTCCCTCATTCTATACCTTCAATTATTCATCCATGCTCAACTCATAGCACTTTCAGCATCACAAGCTCTCAGCTGAGGAACATTCTGCACCATGACTGTTTTAAGCTAAACACACAATCATTGCCGTCCCCCTGCAGAGGGCATTTCAGGGGATCCCTGCTATAAAAGAGGGGCTAGGGGAAATATAACCAGACAACTCAGAGGAGCAGGTCCAAATCACTGCTGCGGTGCGTTTATAAAAATTAGCACATGGAGGCAGGACCGAGGCGAGGCCCGGAGCCTCTCTTGCAGAAACGTTCTCTAAGCAATTAGAGTGTTTCATCCTCCGCCTGGCATCGTATCAAAGAAGACATAGAAGGAGCTGAGTTCACAGGGACTATTTAGAGGCATATCATTAGCAGCTGCTGAATATTCAGCTCATATCTTGTGTTCCATGGTTAGTACTTAAGGCATACCAATAATTCTTGCTGGCCAAGGATGAATAACAAATGATCTCTGCTATTGATCGCATTAGTGCAGAAATTCAAACGCAAAGTCTAACTTGTATTGACTGAAGCAGATGTTGAGCTAAAGCATCCCAACAGTGTACACAGACTTATTCTTAAAAGCTTTTTAAAAGGAATTTTTAACTCGAAAAGCTGATGTCATCACAGAAATACTGTGACTGCAGGTTTGTAATCTAATTTTCTACTCGCAACAGGAGGAAATCAAATACCAGGTCTCTCTGAAATGAGCCACAGGCAGTCTGACTGTACCAGTTTTCATCTGGAGAGTCTAATTTTCTTACAAAGAAATCAAATTTGACGTAAAAATTCAGAAACATTCACAACTTTGCTACATATTGTTACTTTAAAATGTTAATTCTTCTCTGTCAGTGTTTCAGTGTTGAGTTCTTTTATGTGATTTGTGATTAACTATTTGTATTTGAGTTGGTAAACAGTCATTTACAAGCTCAAATACAAATATGTAATGTCTGCTTGGTTATTGATTTGTGTATTTATGATAAAATATGGATAACTATACAAGTATGATACATTGAAAATTCTATATTATTGACACAAGCTATTGACTCAGGTCATTATAATGACTAAGTGACTTTCATCCTGACCAATTATGGGATCCAATACACAGCATTTGAAAAAAAAAAAATATATTTGTTTATTTATCTATTATTAGAAGTTGTCTTTTGTTTGTTTTTGTCAGATCTTCGCTGAAATGAATGTATTTAAAATGATGTTACTTTGACTCTGATGCAACCAGTCTCTTTTTGTCTGCAGTCACCACTCTGCTGACTCAATGTCCCACCCGCAACCTGCAATCTGATTGGTTACATGCCACGACTATCAATTTATCAGCGTTACATAATCTGGGCGGCTGTGGCTCGGGGTAGAGCCAGTATCTCGTTATCCGAAGGTTGCTGATTTGATTCACCCGGTCTGCATGTTGAACTCTTTGGACAAAAGCATCTGTAAATGCCCTAAATGTAAGTGTAATATAGCAGAAAATGGAAATGCTCAAGAAAAGTGAGAGTATCGCAAAATTGTACTTTACTTTTACCACTAAATTATGACAAGATTACACTTTTTGCTGCAAATCTACATATATATTGGTTAAGATATCAGTGTCCTTTATTACTAAAACACGGTATATCAGTTGATCTCATATATATTGTAGCTAATGAATGCAAAGTTAATATTACTGAACTGCCTCTTGACCGGAAACTTATATGTGATTAAAACACAAAGCGTCTCATTTAAAGCCCTGAAGAGAAACACTCCACCATTTCATGAATAGAAAAAGTAATCACCCCCTTGGACATCTTCATTGAATCACAGTGGATGGAATTATGATTTTTGGAAACTGATCAACAGCAAAAAGTAACTTTAGTATCAAAAGTGAACACAGTCTGAAGTAGACAATAATTTGCTCCACAGACACTGTTGGCAGTGGTCGTCTGTCGATCACGTGTGCCCGAGCCCGGCAGCCTGACCGTGAACACACCTCAGAGCAGATGGCATATTTCACCAGACAGTTTAAAAGGTTCAGTACTTCATTACACAATCCTGGCACAACCTCTGGGTTGCATCATTTGAGAAGATTAAACATCTTACTCCCCTCTCAATCTCTATTCCTGCCCGCTCCTTTAACGTCACAGTATCTTCTTATGTGCCCTGATTGCATGTGATTCCTACTACGTCACAGAGATTTTTCTCCAAAGCTTCATCGGGGATTGTGTTTCATCTGCAACATCAAGTTCACAACATCTGAGCTCCGTCGTGTCACCAAGTCACCAAGTCTGTGTGTCTTGAGGACATAACTTTGGGCCCCAGCAGAACTTCTGCCTTGCATTGTTTTTATAACCTAGCAACTAAAACAGCCGCTGCCTATTTAAAGCCTGTGAAAGTGTTCAAGCTGGTAACTGCCAGATCATACACATACAGAACAAACAGCCTCTTTGTTTTGTCAGTTTTGTCATCTCTTTGTCTACTTGGCATGTTACACTTGCATAAAAGGCGTGCTTTACAAAGCGTGGCTCAGCTCATCTCACAAGAAATTGATGCAAGCCAAATATTCTACAGCTGCCTGTTAGAATCACCGATGATACTGTACATTTGCTTTCCCCCAAATCTGCCCGGAAATGAATGTCTCCATCTATAAAACCATCTGCCTGCTTGCATAAGAGGACAGGTGGCCTGCTTAGTGCTGTGCAACCAAAGGTTTACACATGAACATACACACACACACACACACAGGCACACACACTGACCACAAATGCACACATGTAATGTCAAAAAGTGGAGTTTAACAGAGGACAAGACTCTCAGTCCCTCGGCAGCCACTGAACCCACCCACTGACACACAGAACACACAGACACACACTTTTGTTACAAAAAAATATCCCTAATCCATTAACTATTTCCATTAGGAGAATGAGCAGGATATTGCTTGATATATGAGACCGATTCTTTAGAAACTATGTTTGTTAGTTTTGTAAAGGCTTCTCACGAAAGTGCAGGATAATGGAAGACCATTATTTTCATTATCGATGAAGCATTTGGTCTGACAACACGAGAAAAAAAGTCAAATTGCCCATTATAATATCCCACAGCACAGGGTGACGTCCTTTAAGCTCTCGTTTTGTCCAACTTACAGTTCGAAACCTAAAATTACTACATTTTAAATCATGTAACACAAAGAAAAGCAGCAAATTATTATTTTTTTAACATAGAACTGTCAAATACATTTTATTTTTGCCAAGAAAATGATTGAAATGACAAATCGAATTTATAATTTTTTGCAGATTCGTTTGACTTTTTTTTAAATACTGACTAATCATTGCAGCTCTAGAATAAAACATGAACAGGCCTGAACGCAGCTTTACTGAAGATCAAAATATGTGAATGTAGAAACGGGTTACATTTAAATCAATACTTCCTGGCAGAAATTGAGTGTTCACTGTGTCAATAAGCTTCAACAACTTCCATCAACATGCTGCCGACGAATCTGAGTTTATGATTCGTCTGCCAAAGAACATTTGAGATCCTGTGAAGTAACATCAGATGGTTGTGAGTCATTTTTGTCTGGAAGTCCAAATGTGGCTGGTATTTTTTTAGTTTGAAGCAGCTGAGTGATATATTTCATCAGGAAGAAAATAAATCCATGCATATTTCTTTTGCTTATTTTCATAATCAGCTCATTTTTAACCTTGTGCTCTGTCTTCACATTCAAGTGTTTTCTAATCTGCTGCTCAGCAGCTTTTAAGAGAAGCTGGAGAGAGATTGAAACCATCGTCTATTGGCTTCCAGTTGTTCTTTTTATTAATTTTCAGATTTTAATGATTACCCATAAAGCGCTAATGATTTGGCTCGAGTAACTTAGCTTTTTACACCCTGCGAGTATAAAACATAAAGCCCCCTTTGAGCTCTCAAATGGTGAACAAGCATTTTCAGCTCCAAGCCTTTTTAATGCTCTGAACGGGTGTTGCTGATTTGGTTTGAGAAAGTGCAATAAAATTTCCAATTTCTGCTTCAGCAGGACTTTGTGAGCCAACATTCACCCCTTTTGCCTTCAGTTTAATGGTGCACTTAGCAGTCACTGAAATATGGAGTGGGCCCCCTCAAGCCTGTAGTCAGATTTTTACATAAATCTGATATCATGTTGTGCTACGTGTTTCCTGTCAGCTGGGCTGAAGCCAGGGAATGGTTCACGTTGTTACACAAACGCGCACAAAAAGAAAGTCTGTTCGGATGATCAGAAAAATTCCACGAAGGCACATCATGGATTCATGTGATACAGTCTGTACTGTTCATGTAGGTCATGGCAGATGAAGAAAAAAAAGAAGTTTCATGTCTCTCTCCACTTGTTTTCACGCTCAAAACCAGCAAAGAAAGCAGATGAGCTACGAGCCTCTTCAGCAGGACATCCCTCCGTCGTGAGGACTCTTTATAGCTGCTCGGCTCAGCATCCTCTCATCAGCAGCCAGGGGAGAGACCCTCTCATCCTCCTCAGCCAGGTGAACAGAAAGAGGTCAGCGCTCCCCGTTTATGAGCCTGTGTCAGCGTGAAAACAAGAAGTCTCTTCCCCATTTGCACTAAATTTAGACTGCCAGCGCATTAATAATTAACACAAAATATCAAAGAATCACTAATGTTGCTCTGAAGAACCCCGCTAAGCGTCTGAAAGTCAATACTGGTGCCGCAGTAGGAAGACGCGGATTGACGACTTAATAGGAATTTACTTTAAAGAGAGACTTTAAAGATTTAAAGGAATTTAAAACCAGCTATCTGTCTTTCATAGTACACCGTGTCGGTCCAAAACACAAAGTTGCCAAATGGAAAACCAAAATGAAATGGAGTCTGATGTCTCGTATTGCTTTTTCAATCACCCGCCGACTGAGAGGAGATGCATTTTCTATTTCACTGCACAACACAAACTTTTAACAGCCTCGAATTGTTTTTTTTTTTTTATTACTAACAAAAGCTGAGGGCAGCTTTTCCAGACAGGTGGTGACAATGTGCACAGTGCACCATGATCTGTTCATTGTTTATTGTTTATTGTCTGATGTTTAATTCAAATGTGTTTCTTAAGCACCCTGCGACCTTGCTGTGGTGCTATATTAAATAAACTCGACTCACAAAACTATTCTGAGCACATTTCTTAATAGAACAGTTTGTGTCTCTCCTCAAAGCACACACAGGATATCAATCTATCATTATCATCATGCCAGCCTACTAGTTCAGCTGTGATCGCTGAGAGCTGGTGCATGTGGACACGACTTGGGGTGCAGTTTAAATCAATGCAAGTTTAAACACTAAAAACAGCATCTGCATCACTTGAGTCACGAGGAAAGGTCATCCAACCAAGCAACCATCAACACCTAATACCTCGTGTTTATAGTAAATTTGATCTGTCACTTGAAATATCTGCTTTGATTGCAAATCTTGAGTACACTTCTTAACGGCTATAATGATTTAGGACACACAGTCAGTGTTAACGTGAACTACAGGATCACATATCAAAGCGCACCAGGTTCCCAAACAGGCTTCATCCCGGGTGGAGGAGGAGAAGGAGGAGGAGGAGGAGGCTGCAAGACCCCCAACTCTGCGTCACACTTACGGCAAGTAGAGAGTCCGACACCTCCGAGCGGCATCTCACATCGCAAACTATTAAAACTGAACGAGAAAAGTCGCGACGCGTCGCAGAAAAACCATCACCGCAGGAAGGGGGGGGGGGGGGGCCGCGAAGTTGAACGCATGAGCCACCAACCTTTCTGCTGCTTGAAGGACTGGATGGAGCCCGAGTGGTGCACCATTGCGACGATCAGTTGGTTTCCAGCGCTAATTGAATTCCGTTATGAGAAGAAGCTGAGGAGATGAGGAGACGCGGAGCACATGGGGGATCTGCGGCGGGGTTGTGTGGGTGCTTCTCGCAGCTCCCATCCTGCCAAACGAGCACACGGGCGATGCGCAAACCCCAGCAACACCTGTCTGAAGCTGCTCCGCATGCTCCCCCCACCTCCCACCTCCCTCCTCCTCCCCAACCACCACCATCCACGGCTGTTGTCATGGTGACGGGAGGTAGGGGAGGTCCTGAGATTGGACACGCCCCCCCTCTCCTCTCCTCTCCCCATCCCTGTCCCGATTTACTGACTCCAAAATAAGCTGCGGGACATTACCAGGGGCAGCACATATCAAATGGACCGACAAGGACATGTATTGATCCGCTCATCAATCATCCGCTTTTATCCGCCTGCTGAGAGCTGCTGGCACCCTGAAGGCATCATATAGTCCGAGGACGGACAGGCCTCTGATGGATCTCTGATTATTATGTAATGGCATTTCATTTTTAATTTTGAGGTCAACAAAATGTAATTTCACCCATTATCACATTTTTATCAGGCCGTTCCGCTGCTTTGGAGTAAAACATGTAGGCCTAACTTAAATTCAGAGACATTCTAAATATAGCTTTTTAGATAAACTACTGTGTGTTAAGGCAGGGAATTTTAAAAAGGATTTCACAAAAGGGCCATCGGATTGTCTAAACCCATTTGACTTCATGTAATCTTAAAACACAGATGACAACATCCTGTGCTGTTTACAGAAGCATTCAGTTTGCTGGCCGGCAGCCACAGTCAGGCTTAACTGAACCTTCACGCACATAAAAAAATTCATTAATTAAAAAAAAAAAGAAAAACAGGGCTGCACGATATAAGAAAAACATCATATTGTCATTATGTTCACAGGTGTCGCAATTCCGCTTATTATTCATGATGAGAGGATGGGATCATATTAAAATCA